>JAWZYU010000007.1:9590000-10820000 GCA_038380435.1 Ryuthela nishihirai
TTCTAAACTTAAAGTTCATAAAATATGTAGCTTAAATACCAGCCACTGAATTAAAAACCTTTATGCAGATGTATGTAAACGTCACTTGCACAGCGTATATGCAAAATACGTGGTCATGTCCATCACCACATGATTAAGCAACTATTTAAGACTGTTGTTCATCAGTAATCGTCAGTAGTGTTGATCACAATGGGAAAAACAAAGGATCTTTCGAGGTTCGATAAAGGGCTTATTGTGGGTGCCCATATGGCTGGAGCGACGATTTTAAAAATAACAGAGCTGACTGGTTTCTCAAAAGGTGAGATATGAAGGTTTTTTAATCAGTGGAAAAATAACCCACATTGCTTGTCTAAAAAGCGTAAGTGAGGCGTGACGACAATCTGTCGGGAACTAGATTGCCGTCGTCCGAGTAGCTTGTATGGAGAAACAACACTTCCTGTGTGCAGCAATTGACTGAAGCATTCAATGAAGGCTGTCCCCGACCCATATCTCAGCAAACTATGCACAGGGTATTTAAGAGGATTGGTATTAGTAGTTGCATGCCTTTATGGAAACCACTGATTTCTGCGAAGAACCATAAAGTTCGTCTACAGGGTGTCAGGAACACCGTGACTGGACACTGGAAGACTGGAAAAAATCATGTTGTCCAATGAGTTGTGGTACACCTTGTTCTGTACCGATAGTAGGCAGAGAGTTTGGCGGGAGCCTCATGAAACAATGGACCCAACTTGCCTGGTAAACACAACTCGAGGTTCTGGAGGCAGTGTCATGGTGTGGGGCACGTTCTGTTGGTACAGAACGGGCCCCCTGATATTGCTGGAAGGTCGAATGTCCTCCAAGGATTATCTGAACATTGTTGTCGATTAAGTCCATCCTGCAATGTTGACTTTTTATCCAGTAGATGACGGCTGTTTCATGGAGGACAATGCTACTGTCCATCGTGCAAGAAGTGTTCAGCAGTGATTCAGCTAGCATGACAGCGACTTCCACTATATTCCCTGGCCACCACAAAGCCCGGATCCGAACCCCATTGAGAATATATGGGACATGTTTGAAAAGCAGATCCGGGAGCAAAGTTCTCCTCCATAAAATCTGAGCCAGTTAAAGGACTGTCTGGTGAATGCCTGGTATGCTGGAGATGTAAAAGCACTCCAACACCTTGTGGAATCTATGTCAAACCATATACGTGCTGCAATTCGGGCTAAAGGAGGTCCAATTCGGTATTGAATAAAGATTTTTTAATTCAGTGGCTGGTGTGTGCACAAGGTCAAATCAATTTTGAAGCTCTATGACTTCTAAAATTCTCTTTGTATTTTCTGTGTTGCTGAAGTGGAATTAAAAGTCTCAATCAAATCTACCCAAATCTCTATATTAAAAAAATATTAGTTAGTTCGACATTTCATTGAATTAATCTCATAATTCCAGCTCATATTTCTTTAGGATTTGAACGAGGATTGTTGAAAATCGGGATTGAAATGGATTTCATTCAAATCTGTAATTTATCGTCAACAACAATTTGGATACGAATCGTATTTTAGGAGTTCAAAATTATTCCACTGATATATAAACATTGAAACACACAGTGAACAAAATCCCCATTGACATGATGTTGAAGTTCCTTAATCTATCGATTGGGCTCTCTACCCTGCAATGACCATGTAAGGGGGCAGAGACTTATAAAAAGAGTCCTTTTTTTGGGAGGTATGTTTTGGTTTACTCTAAAAAGAGTACCTTTGATTAGTGGTGGGAAAAGGGCAAGGGATTAAGTTCCTTTAGCCTCTTCCTCTGCATTGCCCTGGTAATGGCTTTATTGATATTAGATTCAGTACCCTGTTTCTCCTGTTAGTTTTTTCTAATAAAAAGGCTATTCCACTCACATGTTTTTTCTGAACCTTAATGTTCCCCGAAGTTAAGCAGCTTTGGGTGCGGTCAGTACTTGGGAGGGTGACCACCTGGGAACACTGCATGCAGTTGGCAATTTTTTAAGCCTTCCCATGGCCGAGTGGTAGCACGCATGGCTACTGATCTAAGGGACCTGGGTTTGAGCCCGGGTAAAGCATGGCTGTTTGTGTCGTTTTTCTGCTGAGGGCCTGCCATCCTCACAGACCTTCTACTATGGCATATAAACTGACAGGCTCCTGTCAGACCTCTGTGGCAAGCAGCTGCTTGAGGGGGTATTTATTTATTTATTTTATTTTAATGTACAATGCAGTGGAATTCCGTGACCTATAATTTCCCTGGGGCTAAAATTTTTCAAAACGCTATTTTCGGTCTTTCAAATGAACAGAATAACTTGCTACCCCATTGTATTAAACAAGTAGCAGAAGTAACTGAAACGAATTTCCGGTAGCAAAAATAAATAAATATCATTGCGGTTAAAACGATTAAAATTTTGTTATTGTTTCTTTTTATTCAGAAAAAGTTTAGTTCTTGCTTTCACTAGCAGTTAGCCAAGATTTTTCTTAATACCAATGCACATAAAAAGACCTAGACTGAGTTTTGTACCTCTGAATTACTGAAATATTTCGATGGCTTGTAGAGGCAGTCCCCACCATCCCCTTGAAAAAAAATAATCTAAAAATTAATTTATGATGACATAGGTGTACCAAAATTTAATATTATTTTTAACGTAAAGGAATGTAATTTTGATTTTATTTTACGTTTTCTTTTGTTTTCGGAGTGTAGAATTTGTTTTAGTAATTTTGTTATAAATTCAAAGAGATGGAAGTTTAGCATGAGTTCATAAATAGCACATATGTATTCCACTAAAGTATAAATGATGCAATTTATTACAATGACACAATATTATATATATATATATTTTTTTACAAGTATTTCTGTGTAATCTAGGAGTTACAAAACAACTCTTACAGATTACAAAAACAAAATTCTACTGTAAATGAAAATCTTTGGCAATGGATAAAAAAACTAAGAAATTACATTAAAAGCATCTTCAATATCTTCAGTATTTACCAAAAAACGTTTGGTTTTTTTCTTAAAATTATAATCACTTTTTTCTTCTTTTATACTATTTGGTAAAGAATTATATAATTTTGGTGCAATAAAATTGAAATGCTTATGCATGATTTCTTTTTTTGCATTTGAAAATTTGCAATTGAAATTTTTATGCATGATGTTTTTCTTCACAACATGAAACATGTTTGTAGAACATCTGGTATCGTATGGGATGAACCGTTTTTCGATCCAATTGTTGTTTTTATGTAGATACAAAAGACTTCTATATAAATATAACTTTCTCAAGGGTAATATATTATTGCTTATGTAATGATAATTTACATTGGTAATATTGCTATTTGAAACTAGTTTTACAATTTTATTTTGCAATTTCACTAGAGGGAGTAGGTTTGATATATAATCTCCCCCCCCCCCCCCAACATGTGATTCCATAGCTTAAAATTGAGTGAACCCAAGCGAAATAAACTAAAATTAACAACTTCTTATGAGAACATGATTTAAGATAATATAACTTGTACAAAATAAATCTTAATTTTTTACACACTGTATCTACTTGTTTCTTCCATTTTAGATTTTGTTTAACATAAATGCCTAGATATTTAACACATTCAACTTGTTCGATAGTTTTACATACACAACCATTTACCAAATTACAACCAGAATTATGGTATTTTATGACAACCTCTTTACTTGTATTCAATAAGCCGAAATAGATAAAATTATTTTTTTCCACATTTATTTGCAGTTTATTACTACTAAACCAGTTTCTTATGCTTTTTAAGTCATTGTTTATCTTGAACATTAATTCATTATTAGTTTCAGTCGAGTACACTATCGCTGTGTCATCCGCATAAGCTGTGATTTTGCCAAATAAATTTAAATTGCAAAAATCATTAATATATATTAAAAACAATACTGGTCCAAGAATAGAACCTTGCGGTACACCACCATTCAAAACAAGCATATTACTTTCCAGTTTATGTATGGCCACATATTGTTTCCTGTTTTCCAAATATGATTTAAACCAATTGAAAGCAAGTCCCCTTATTCCTATTATACTTAATTTTTGCATTAAAATTTCATGATTTATTGTGTCGAAAGCTTTTTTTATGTCTATAAATAAGGCTAAAGTTTTCCTGTGTTCATTTACACTGTTATAGATGTTGCCGGTAAGTTGTAACATAGCATGTTCTGTACCCAATTTATCTCTAAATCCAAACTGTTTATTTGATAAGAAATTATATTTCGATAGAAATTTCATTAATCTCTCTTTCATGAGTTTTTCAATAATTTTTGAAAAGATAGGGAGTATGGAAATTGGTCTATAATTATTAAAATCCGTGTTTTTACCTTTTTGTAAATTGGCTTTACTTTAGCAATTTTTAAAGCATCTATGAACATTCCAGTAGAAAAAGATAAATTTACAATTTTTACAAAAATATGAGGTTTATATTTAAAAACAATTTTTAACATATTGGCATTTATTTCATCATAACCACATGATTTCGTATTATCCAATTATGATATTATATTGTTTAGTTCCGTTTGATCTGCTTCAAACAGAACCATTGAGTTATCATTATGGTTTACATATTTGTCAATTTCAGTATTAAAATTATTTGTAGTATATTGATACCCCTGGTTAACTTCTATGAAATGTGCATTAAATTTATTTGCTATATCTTCATCAACATTTTTTGAAGGATATATCTCAGGTTTTTTTTCGATCCCTAAAATACTATTTATTGTTGCCCATTGCTTTTTCACATCACTATTACAATTATGAAACTCTTTTAAATAATGAAGTTTTTTTGCATACCTTGTTTTATTTGTTAGTTGAGTTCTTAATGATTTATATTGCTTTTCAAGCGATTTATCAAAAGGGCGTTTTTTATATTTGTTGTATAATTTTTGCTTTTCTTTTGCTAAAATTATAATTTCATTTGTTATCCATTTGTTTTTACTCCTCTGAGTAGGACCCAAAACATTATTGTTTTTAGTAACTTTAGTACTTACTGTTTTGGCCTCATTTATCATGTATATGAATTTATCATATAATGCATTTACATCATCAGTTTTATCATCTTCATTGTTCCATTTATATTCTTTAATATATTTCTCGAATAAATTATAATCTATACAGCTTTTCACTAAAGGTTTAGGGTTAGAAAAAATTTCTTTCCCACTTACGCTTACAAGTATTGGATAATGATCTGTAATATCATTTTGGAAGACAGCTGTATTGTACGTATAATCATTATTCTTATCTCGTATAAATACATGATCTATACAAGTATGAGAGGAAAAAGTAGATCTCGTAGCAATATTCACAAAAGACTTTAAACCATTTAAAGACATTACATCAAGATAATCTGACACCTCCGAGCTGTTGCTTAATAGATTAAGATTTATATCCCCAATTATTATTAGCTTATTATTTTTAATATTTTGCAAAGTACTACTAAATTCAGTTATGTATTCTTTGACGGAGTATTCATGAGAACGATATATAGCACATAAATATATACCTGTGTTACAGTCAAATAGATTAATATTCTCTGCAGTTTTCATATTTACATTACAATCACAAAAACTAAACTTCGTAACATTTCCATAAACTACAATTCCTCCTGATTTATTATATTGCCTACTCCTAAAAAATTGCTGATAACCATCAATTTTATAATTTACAACTTCATCATCCTTTACCCAAATTTCACTTAAGATTATAATATCAATGAGATTTCGAAATTGGTACATTAATACAAGTAAATCATTGAAATGCAATCGCAAACTTCTGATATTCACATGCAAAAGGGTATAATTTAAAAAACAATGACAAGAAAGGAATTTATTAACTTCATCAATATCTGTTAGCAAAGCACACGAATCCAGTTCGGACTGAATCTCACAGACTAAATCATCCATTTTGTTCAGTATAATCCGTTATGTCTCTTTCATTTCTTACTCTTCTAACCTTGGAGTTTTCTTCCTTTCTTAAAAAAATTTTACCGTCCTTAACCCATAAAAATTTATAGTTATGCTCTAATTTGAATTGCTTTGCCAAATAGAGCAATTTTTTATTTCGTTGTGTCAAATGTTCATTCAGATAAATTGGTTTATCATCAAAATTTCTGTTTACGTTGCTAGCCTTAATCCGTTTCTTCTTTGCTTCTGAAATCCATTTATCTCTTATCGACTTGTTTTTCATTTGCAACACGATAGGTTTTGTTTTTTCTTTTTTCCCCGAAGGAACTCTGTGTGCGACCACAACGTCTCCGATATCCACCTTAACCTGTATTATCCTTGCTATATTCATTACTACAGAACCGATGTTTTCATCTGAGGTTTCTGGCAAACCTGCGATTTCTATATTGGAGTTTCTGCTGTACTGTTGCAAATCGTCGATGTCCTGCTTTAAATCTGCCAAGTCTTTTTGCAACTGTCTATTTTCGTTACGTAGTTCAAGATTATCTTTTTTGACAGTCACAATTTCGGATTTTAACTTAGCTATTTCTTCCATAAAGTCTTTTACACAATCGGAATTAAATTGAATAGCTTTTGCAACTTCTTTAATTTCATTATACATTTCGTTTGAGTTGTTTTTCATGTCTTCTCTTAATTTAGCATATAAAACCTGCAAATTATCAATTTTGCATACAGCAAGTTCATCGGACAGATCTTTATACTCAGACATGACCAGCTGATTCACAAAATCACTCTCTTCCCTTTCCAATACACAAAATCTATTTGAAACGGGGATTTCTGCCTGCGAGTTCCCGTAACAAGAGGCCACAAGATTGCCTCGCGCAGGACCCCTGCTGCATTGACCTTGGTTAGTCGCTTTGAGCGGAGAAACTCCCCCACAGCTATCGGGAGCATCACGAGGTGTGTCCATGGCGGCTCGTGCAGAATCGAGCTCCTTTGTTGTAGAAGATTTCTGTTTTAAACAATTACAGCATAACCACCTACCTTTCCGCTCTTTTGATAATTTCCAGAAGTTTGACTCAGCAAATCCTGCACATGAGAGGCAGTAGCATTTCTTGCACACATTTAAACATTAGATAAATTAATTTTTTCCTAAACAACTTTCGAACACGTCATGCATACTTGAGTATCCATTGCTATATTTATTATAAATAAATCAATTTTATCTAAACATAAGTACTTCTATTTCTCTTAGCATAAATGCAAACCACTTTGTATTGAATCTCATTTGCGACTTTAAATAACCTTAATGAAACTTTATACCTTATACATATGAAACGTTTAACATTGATCTCCGCTGATAGATGACCCAATAACAATCTTTACCGTTGATTCCTCTTCTTCACCGGAACTATTTTTCATCTTAAATCAAAAAAGAGCAGTCCCTTTACATAGCATTACACAACACTAATTTAACACACTATCTCCTTCTTCCTTAGGGGCGGGGGTGGCTCAGTCGGTAGCGCGCCAGGCTCGTAATCTGTAGTTCCCAGGTTCGAGTCCCAGCTGTGTCAGCGTTGAGATTTATCTCCGCAAAATTCCCTGCCCACGGTCAGTAGGGGACACCGATGGGCTTGGAAAGGCCACCGTCCGTCGGATGGGACGTTAAGCCGTGGCCCGTGTGCGGGAGAGTCATACCCTGTGCACGTTAAAGAACACGATGGATGGCCTTGACGGGAGGCTACCATCTGTCTCCCAACAGCTATTCCAGTGGGTCCCCTCCCCCAACCTTCTCTGAGCCTTCGGGGTCCATGTGACCTGGCCATTTAGCCCATGGTGTGCAAAAAAGTGCCGCTCAGAAGTAAAACAACCCAACCCAATTATGATTATGATATATGCATGATCGCAACTGTGGACATTAATGAATGGCGTCACTTAAACATTTCTATCGTGAAACACTGATATACGATTTGTCAACCCGAAAAAATTTCTACCAACTCCAGTGGTGCAAACTGCTCTCCCAGAGGTTTCATTGCAGTGTTTTCTGATCGCATAACCCAGTGGTTCTCAAACTGTGGGTCTCAGCCAGCTTGGGCGAGTATTATAAAGCTCTGATAGTTTTCTTTATAGGACTCTTCTTCGCAAATTTATAGGGTCCATGTTTTTGGTAGAGGTCTAATAATTTTATATACGATTCCTGGGTGTCGTGTAAATTTATTACAATTCTAGGGGTTCCATATATTTATTATAATTCTAGGGGGATCTAATATATTTATTACTATTCTAGGGGAATCTGAAATATTTATTACAATTCTAGGGGAATCTGAAATATTTATTACAATTCTAGGGGGTCACAACGTTCAAAGGTTTGAGAACTTCTAATAGCCGTTTAGTGGGTGTTCCAAAAAGAGGCAACTTTATTTATTATTCAGAAAATACGTATTTACGTAAAATGAATAAAATAATATATTGGTGAAAGAATCTATGAATATTTTACCCAACATAACAGAATAGAACTTCCAATTATGCATTAATCACGATTATTCCCATTCAGGGTTCCCTTTACCCCTTCTCAACACGAGAGCACTGTCAAGCGAGGTTGGGTTGTTTTACCTCTGAGCGGCACTTTTTTGCCACCATGGGCTGAATGGCCAGGTCACATGGACCCCTAAGGCTCAGAGAAGGTTGGGGGAGGGGACCCACTGGAACAGCTGATGGGAGACAGATGGTAGCCTCCCGTCAAGGCCATCCAGCGTGTTCTTTAACGTGCACAGGGTATGGCTCTCCCGCACACGGGGCCACGGCTTAACGTCCCATCCGACGGACGGCGTCCTTTCCAAGCCCATCGGTGTCCCCTACTGACCGTGGGCAGGTCGGGAATTTTGCGGTGATAAATCTCAACGCTGACCCAGCTGGGACTCGAACCTGGGAACTACAGATTACGAGCCTGGCGCGCTACCGACTGAGCCACCCCCGCCCCACTGTCAAGCGAAGATATGCAATTAGATAAAGGGACGGTATTCTCTTTCCCGCTTCTGTTGCTACTAAAAGCTGCCATAAGGTCAAGCGAAAGGGGTGCGACTGGCATGGGCCATGCTACGATTTCCCTGTCGTAAGCGCTATTTGCAATTAGCCCCGAATGATTTTCCCTTTGCCACTGACACTGTCAATCAAAAGCAAAACGTGAGTCAAAAGTAACCACGGCTTACTTTTTCTGCTTAAAATATTAACTCATATATTAAATCCTCGCATTTTATCAAAATTCTAACAGAGTTTTGGTTTTCTGAATTAGAAGGGAAACTTTAGGAATTTCATGCGAGGCTGAGGCCTAGTAGCCTCTAATGACTTGACGCCACTGGTACATTGCGTCTTTCCATTGTTTTGGAAAAAATTGTCAAAGTGTGAATGGAAAGTGGGCACTGATGGAAACAGTGATGTAGATTTGGGGAGATTACAGAGGATAATGATGTTATATATTTTTTGGCAATATCCACAAGTTTTAATTTGACACAACTATATACTATCAGTTGGGTTGGGTTGGGTTGTTTTACCTCTGAGCGGCACTTTTTTGCACACCATGGGCTAAATGGCCAGGTCACATGGACCCCGAAGGCTCAGAGAAGGTTGGGGGAGGGGACCCACTGGAACAGCTGTTGGGAGACAGATGGTAGCCTCCCGTCAAGGCCATCCAGTGTGTTCTTTAACGTGCACAGGGTATGGCTCTCCCGCACACGGGGCCACGGCTTAACGTCCCATCCGACGGACGGCGGCCTTTCCAAGCCCATCGGTGTCCCCTACTGACCGTGGGCAGGGCGGGGAATATTGCGGAGATAAATCTCAACACTGACCCAGCTGGGACTCGAACCTGGGAACTACAGATTACGAGCCTGGCGCGCTACCGACTGAGCCACCCCCGCCCCTATACTATCAGCAACCGCGTTTGGAAAACGTTGGGATAGTCGGTCGAGAATATGAAAAAATTTATATAACCTATTATTCCTCGCTTCATGAACTTTTATTTGATGCAGAACCAGTTATGATCGATTCCTAGGTTAGGGAGCTGATCCAATCATCTGCTTTGAAAATCACAGCCACAGAAGTCATCTGGAAGCTAGAACAGAAGTCACTAGGAATACGTTATTTAAGGTTTTTAACTTAAAATGTATTTCTGCATAAGAAATGTCTAGTATACATTATCTGCTATATTGCTTTAATACTTTGAGTTTTATTTACGAAAAAGAAAATCATATAAAGCCTCCATAACATGTACAGTTAGATAAACTGATGCAAATACTTGGGCGATTATTCTGGTGTGCCAACTATTTGGTCATGACACTACTCCTTACTAATTCATGGCGTCCAATAGCTTTGGTTTGGTTTGTTTTACCTCTGAGCGGCACTTTTTTGCACACCATGGGCTAAATGGCCAGGTCACATGGACCCCAAAGGCTCAGAGAAGGTTGGGGGAGGGGACCCACTGGAACAGCTGTTGGGAGACAAATGGTAGCCTCCCGTCAAGGCCATCCAGTGTGTTCTTTAACGTGCACAGGGTATGGCTCTCCCGCACACGGGCCACGGCTTAATGTCCCATCCGACGGACGGCGGGCTTTCCAAGCCCATCGGTGTCCCCTACTGACCGTGGGCAGGGCGGGGAATTTTGCGAAGATAAATCTCAACGCTGACCCAGCTGGGACTCGAACCTGGGAACTACAAATTATGAGCCTGGCGCGCTACCGACTGAGCCACCCCCGCCCCACCGCGTCCAATAGCATAGCCATGCGAATTTCACCTCTTGTCTATTGATTAAGGGACCTGGGTTCAAACCCTTGATAGAGTATGAATGTTTCTTTTCTGTGTTGTCTTTTCGCTGAGGTCTCGTCTTTCTCACAGATATTCTATATGGGAAAGTACACTGAAAAGCTCATGTGAGACCTTTATGAGAAGTAGCTCTTTGAGGGGTTTTATTTATTTGTTTTTACTGTATTTGGATGACTGATAGTTTTATCAATAGAAGTTTATTATCATATGACATTTTGAATACTTGATTTCGATTGTTTTACTTCGTCTTGTATCTAACAAATGGACATATCAGAAAAGCACATCTTACTATGACACGTCTTTTGGAGAGATTTAAGTTTTTCCCACTTCCCATTCAGTGCCCAAATTTTTTTTCCAGAATCTACTGGATTCTCATATACCCTTAAAAACAACGTTCCCATCTACCTGACATATGTGCACTGTAGTAGACCCATTTTTCTAAGGAGAACAATGGTGTACCGGAAAAACTCGCACCCCCCCCCCCCCCCCCCCCCCCGAAGAAATGTCTCGGGTGGCCTTTTTGTTTAATTTAATGTGCACCACCCATCATTTACTTGAATTTTTACTTTTTGGAAATATCATCATCATCATCATCATCATCATCATCATCATCATCATCATCAAGCAGCCATGGGCTACGGAGGTCCAACCAGACCGTGCAATTTAGTTCTCCAAGCAAGTCTATCCTGAGCTACATATACAGCATCTGGCCACTGCACACCAATTCTAACAAGGTCCTGTTTGACATTGTCAGCCCACCGCATCCTAAGTCTCCCCTTCTTTCAGATTCCTTTAGGCACACTGTTCATAACCCTATTTGCCAATCTATAATTATTCATACGGGCAACATGGCCAAACCAACGGAGTCTCTCTCTGCACAATATGCTGCTTAAAGGAGGTTGCAAACTCCTTTGCCTAACCTCATTATTAGTTAGAAAGTTGAACCACCTAATGCCTAAGATACTGCGTAAGCATCTGGAATCAAAAGCATCTAGTTTCCTGTTATCTTGTTTACAAAGTGTCCAAGTTTCACTACCATAACTAACACTAGAAAGAACCAAACTATTATACAGTCTAATTTTAGTCTTTAGGTGTAAACGCCTATTTCTCCACACTCTCCATAGATTCTTAAAAGTCCCGGCAGCAATCCCTATTCGTCTGTTAATCTCATGCCGCACATCACCATTATCTGTTACATAGCTCCCAAGATAATTAAACTGTGACACCTGCTCAAGACTGCAACCATTCAGATTAACTGAATCACAGCCTGCCTGACCAAATTTCATCACTTTAGTTTTCTCTCTGTTTATAACCAAACCTACTCTACTACCAGTCTTATCAACAGCACGAATGAAAGAGTTCATCTCATCAACATCATTTGCCAAAAGGGCTAAATCATCAGCATAATCTAAATCAGATATTTTCGTATCTCCAGCCCATTTAAGGCCAAAATATTTCCCTTGAAGTGAATTTCGCATAACATAATCAATAACCAAGCTAAAGAGAAAAGGAGACAAAATGCACCCTTGTCGAACACCAGAAGTAATGCTAAACCAATTGCTACAAGTCTTACCAACTCTCACACACGACTCAGTGTTATTATAGAGAGCTTTCATTATGTTAACTAACTTGTCTGGTATACCATATGATTTCACAATCAACCACAAATTATGACGATCGACAGAGTCGAAAGCCTTTTTGAAATCAACAAAGCTAGCAACCAAAGGTTTCTGAAACTCTAAACATTTCTCAAGAATCTGCCTAAGTGAAAATATCTGATCCACACATCCCCTACCACTTCTGAATCCACATTGCTCATCACGCAATTGACTGTCAACCAGATTCTTAATTCTATTAAGCACATTCATGGAAAGAACTTTACCTGGAACAGAGAGTAGGCTGATACCCATATAGTTATCAAAAGAACTGCGATCACCTTTTTTGAAAATAGGGGGTAACAATAGCTCTGGTAAAATCCTTAGGAACCATGCCTTTATCATAAAAGATATTCAGAATTTCAGTCATCCAAGTGGTATCCGAAACATTCCCAGCTCTAAGCATTTCGGTAGTAATTTCATCTACCCCTGGGGATTTATGTAGTTTAAGTTTAGAAATAGCCAAAATAACTTCAGACTGTGTTATAGGGCCAACATTAAAGCCACCAATGCATCTATCATCATTGCAAACAATGGGAGTAGAACTAACCACATTGTTTAGAACATCACTGAAATGCTCAGCCCACCTAGCCATGACAGAATCCTCCCCTTCTATAACCTTACCTTGTTTATCCTTCAATCCTTGTATGCCTGTCCGTTTTCTACCACACAAAACATTAACTATCTGGTACAGCTCTCTGCTGTTGTGCTGTCTAACTGCTTCCTCGGCTTTGTCAGCTAAACCATCAAGCCAAAGATTCTTATCAGCAGCTAACTGATCTTTTACACGTTTATTAAGTTCTCTGTAATGCTTTCTATTAGCACTAGTAGGGTATTGATTAAGGACATTCCTGCAGTTCTTTCTTTCCGAAATAAGCTCAAGTGCCTTATCACTCAAATAATTCTGCCTCTTCTGCTCCTTTTTTCCTAAAAGAGTACTGTTAGTGTCCAAAAAAGCCTGTTTAAAATGATCCCATTCTTCCTCAACTTCAGTAGTAAGCAAACCATGACTGTCATAATGACTAAGTAACCTATCATGGTAAGCTTTGGCTATAACTGGATCTTTCAGAGCTTCAGTATTAAAAGTAAATTTTTTAACCCTAGCACAACACTTTTTAAGTTTAAGTTGCAAGACACTTTTAACAAGGTAATGGTCAGATTCAATTTCAGGTCCCCTATAGGCCCTGGTATTCCTAACAGAACTAGCCCATTTGCTGTTAATTAATATGTAATCAATCATATTCTTATGCAGCCCATCAGGTGAAACCCATGTGTACTTATGTATGTCGCGGTGTTTGTAATAAGTGTTAGTTATTCTGAATCCATTGAGTTTACTTACCTGTAGGAGACGTTGCCCATTGCCATTGCAGCTACCAATACCAAAAGGGCCTATTACTCCTCCCCAAAGGTCAGAGTCAGTACCAACTTTCGCATTGAAGTCACCAAGAACAAGGGTAATATCTCCTTTCTTGACAGAATTCAAAATATCCTGAAGTTGTTCATAAAACCTATCCTTCTCATCCTCATCGGCATCCTCAGTGGGGGCATAACAGCAGATAACATTCAAGTCTTTAACGCTTGTCTGAAATTTTGCTGTAAGAAACCTTTCATTAATGCACTCATATCCTATTCACAGGATATGAATTTCTATTCACAGGTTTCCTACTGAAACCTATTCACAGGTTTCAGCTGATAAACATATCCTAGAAGAGCATCGCTAGCGTGTCTGCTGAGAAGCAGACCCACGTCTTGGTGATGCTTATTGTCGTCCCTCCCTGAAAAGAGAAATTTATGATTATTTTTAAGAATCTGACCTTTATCTGTCCATCTGGTCTCTTGCAAGCCGAGAATATCTAAATTATAATGATGGAATTCTTGTGTGAGGACATCAAGAGAAAAAGCTCTGTGCAGAGTCCTCACATTCCAACTACCTATGGAGAGAAAATGGTTAGTGGGACGTTTAAAGAAACTGTGTTTATTGAGAGAGGGAATGCCGACAATATCAAACAGCCCCCTAATCGCAGACATGGGGCAAAGACCCGTTCCCCCACTACTAAAGGCTGAAGCCATCTACACTGGAAGAATTCCTCCAATGTAGAATTTGACAATGCCAATAGAAGCAAAGAGTTCAGGTGCCTGCGATGACCTCTGCTCAGGATTATCCACCAGCTGATAAACATATCCTGTGGATCTATTCACTTGGGGCTGTCAACCCACAAACAAACAGAAAACACAGCGGAAGATTTTCCCTCCACAGAAGGCCACCAGTGCAGCAAAATCAGGATCCATAATCAAGCTCAGAGCCATATATCTGTCCAGTCCAGTAGGTTTATATGGTCAGCACCAGGACCCTGTGTGGTTGACCACTCCTCAGCAGGGTAGAAAAAAAAAAAGAAAAGTAGCCATAGTTGTCCAGATCAGTAAGTAGGCCACACTAATCTGACAGCCCTCCCCTTTCGTTCACTTCCACAAGAGAGTATCTCTTTTGAAAGTTACTAACGGTCCGCACCACGAGAAGGCGGGGTCGGACATTAGGTGCTAGGCCTGGCCAGTTCTATGCATCATCACAGGGGAATATACGTAATAAATATCTGACATATGTTTCGGATATCGTAATTCATAATTTGCCATTTTGGAATGAATTCTGTTTACAACTTTCTTCATAAAATATTGCTTTAGTTATTTTTAGATGGGCGCAAACAAAAATTTCGTTAAATGCTTACATAGTTTCAGCTAAATTATATTAAATATGATTAATTTCATCCGTCTATTGCAAATATATATATATATAAGCAACAAGGGAATGGGGAAAATTAAAAAAAAAAGACAAATAGGGTTATGAACAGTGGGTTTGAATACCTCAGGACAATGGAAAGAATATGAATAAGGTGATTGAACAATATGAAGCAAGACCTGATTAGAATTGGCCTGCAATGGCCTGTTTGAGCAGCTGTTTTCAGGCAAAAGCATTTGGAGCAGAGGCGGAAATGAGTTCTCAGAACTGGGTATATGCTCCAGAATGAGTTCAAATGAGATCTTCTAGCTGAAATGATGACGTTAAAGCAACACATAAAAGTCTCTTTAAAAACCCGGAAATTACGACCACAAATATTATAAAGGGGTGGATATACATATAAGTATATATATATATAATGGATATACCCCACTTGCCTCCATTTACAAGATATTCCCATTGATTGGAGTGATTCAGTCAAATATCGCGGGGTTGTTATACATAAGAGGTTAAAGTGGGACTATCACATAAATAATATCTCCAAAATCAATTCATTGAGGGGCCAGCTAGGCCCACTCTTTAGGAGAAATTCCACTTTAATGATTGATCATAAACTTTTACTCTATGAGATGATCATCAGACCGGTGATTCTCTATGCTTCACTCATATGGGCGAATACTACACCCACCAATATTCGTAAGATTCAAGTCTTACAGAACAAGATTTTGAGAACTGCGGTCGATGCTCCCTGGTTTGTCACTAAGAGACAACTCCATAAAGACCTGGGCATCGACCATATATATATATACGCATATTAAACGCACCTCAAAAAGATTTTTTTGAGGCTGTAAGCAATAATCCTAATGAGATTATTTCTTCTCTGATTCCTTACGATCATACTGTTTTGAACAAGTACAAGAGGTCTAAAACGGTAGCGTTCTCTGAGGAGACCTACCCGTTTTAGGTTTCTTATACAATTTTACTGCTATTTTTAGCTTTTTTATGCTTGCCCTTACCGGCCCACATAAGGGTGGTTTACTTATATATTTTGTTCTTACTTATGCCAAATAGGCATATCTTCATGATGGAGATGGTTAGGGGTAAAATTATTACCCGGTACATCGAATATGATTATACGATCTACGATATAATGGATATAAATATTTCCTGTCGTTAAATATGCGGGATTAAAAAAAACAAAGATTTTTTTTTTTTCGTTTTTATTTATCCCGCATATTTAAAAATGTATTTGGTGTGTTTCACACTTTCTTAATTGCATTTCTCCAAATCAGGGCTGGAAATGTGAGAGGACACTGGTAGACATCATTTCCCTAGTTCCAGAGAATTTTTTTTTATGTCTACCAGTGTCCTCTCACATTTCCAGCCCTGATTTGGAGAAATGCAATTAAGAAAGTGTGAAACACACCCAAACGAATCAAACTATTTATCAGGATATTACGCAATAGCGTATCTCATTTTCAGTCAAGTTTTCAAAGTCTACTACTGTACGTTATCTTTGATTGGTTCATTCAAGTTCTTGCTTTCTCATTGGTTCATTGAAATTCATGCTGTCTGATTGTTGCATTGAAGTTCATCTGGTGTAGGGAGCCCCTCATTGGAGGCTAATTTCACCACGTTCTTAAAATACCTTGAACCTTAATGTTCATACTTGCATTGGTGCATTCAAGAAAAAAAAAAATTGACTTTCTGATTGAAATATAGAAAATTAAATTCATTAGATCCCTGCCTGTGGTATGTTTGGTAGTAGTAGTGTCCTATTTTATACTGCTCCAGGACATGAAAAGTTACAGAACTCGTTTAAGTATTCAACATTCCGGATGTAGCGTCATAGCAGATGCTCTGGATGTAGCATCATGCCAACTGAATTATCAACATTGAAAGTCCCAAAAAATTCCTTCTCTAGTTATGTTGCCTTTGATTCCATCACTTTCTGGGACTTTTTGATGACGTTACTTCAGGGAAAGGAGGCTTGTGGGACTTCATCTTAGGATTTTACTCTATAAAATTTCACTCGAAATACTATTGCCTTTTGGTAATAGTATAATAGTAGCCGTCCCGTGGCCGAGTGGTTAGCGTGCTTGGCTACTGATCTACGGGACCTGGGTTCGAGCCCCGGGTTAAGGCATGGATGTTCGTGTTGTTTTCTGCTGAGGTCCTGCCATCCTCTCAGATCTACTGTGGCATATAAACTGACAGGCTCCTGTCAGACCTCTGTGGCAAGCAGCTGCTTGAGGGGGTATTTATATTTTTATTTGGTAATAGATATAAAAGATGACAAATTCTGATGTCATTACCCCATAAAACCGTTTCTAACTCTGGTTCAAGTACGAATTATCCATCGTATATTTGGAGATACCAATAGGATACTGGAATATATATATATATACATTTAAGATACATATATATTATTTCTGCTTTAGCATCTTCATCCATGACGGTTGAACATTGTGAAAATATTTCGTTATCGACTGTAAAATTTTGAAGAGGAAAAACAGTGATCAATACATTCTTCTAGATCAGGGTTTGGTTGAGTTGTTTTACCTCTTAACGTCGCGTTTTTGTACTCATTAAGCGAAATGGCCAGGTCACAAGAACCCAGAAAGGTTATGAGTTCCAGCCCAGAAAGAAACCCAGAAAGGTATGAACTCTCCCGCACAGGGAACCACGGCTTAACATCCCAGCCGACGGGCGGCGGTCTTTCCTAGCCCATCGGTGTCCCCTACTGACCGTATGCAGGGCGGGGAGTTTTGCGGAGATAAAAATTCCCGTCTCAACGCTCACCCAGCTGGGACTCGAACCTGGGAACTGTAGATTACGAGCATAGCACTACCGACTGAGCCACCCCCGCCCCAAGAACTAGCGGCTCATAAAACAAATAATCAATAAACTGAATCTGGCTCATTCCAAGTTTTCGGCCAAACAGTTTTAAGTGCATAACTAAACGATTTTTTCTATTCATAATTCTCATAAAAACACATATTTTCTTTCTTTTTTTTTAAATAAAGCAATTTTCTTGATTATTTCAAAATATAACTTTTTTCTCTCCAATTCATTAATTGGAAATATATGTTTTGTTTTCAAATGGTGAAATTTTTTTTTTCGGCTCTTTAAGAATATATACTATTTTTTCTAGTGGCTCTTCCCTCACTTTGGGTTGGAGGGAATTGATCAGGAAAAAAAAAACAATTTTTGATTAGTTTTTCAGACCCAGAATCATTTTGTGCGGCCCAAAGCCGATTCCTTCCACCATAATCCTGATTGCGAACTGTGGCTTACTCTTTGGCGATGATCTCACTGGGTATCGAGAATATGGTCGCTTTTAGCTCCTGATGTAGAATGGGGTCAATCAGTAGCATGCCAGGCTCCTAATCTTCATTTCCCAGGTTTGAGTCCCCCCCCCCCTAGGCAGGCGTTGAGATTTATAGTATCCACTAAACCCCAACTCTGTCCTCGGTCACAAAGGTGACACCGATGGACTTAGAAAGGTCAATGTCCGTCGTTTAGGACTTAAAGCCGTGGCTCCGAGTGCAGGAGAGCCATACCCTGTGTACATTAAAGAACACGCTGGATGACCTTGTCGGGAGGCTACCATCTGTCTCCCAACAGCTGTTCCAGTGGGTCCCCTCCCCAACCTTCTCTGAGCCTTCGGGGTCCCTGTGACCT
Source organism: Ryuthela nishihirai (assembly GCA_038380435.1). Lineage (NCBI taxonomy): Eukaryota > Metazoa > Arthropoda > Arachnida > Araneae > Heptathelidae > Ryuthela > Ryuthela nishihirai. The sequence continues at coordinate 9,608,796 of JAWZYU010000007.1, forward strand.
GGCCATTTAACCCATGGTGTGCAAAAAAGTGCCGTTCAGAGGTAAAACAACCCAACCCGCAAGCTCTTTTGTAATGAGCAGCATGTAGCTGATGAGTTGCGGGTTGGACGGGCATGTTTTAGATCTAACGGTAAGCCATACATGGACATACACATGGATTTTCGCATATTTTGTTGTAATCCTCTAGTTGTGGAGATTGACCTAATCAATTGTGCACAAGGTTGGGAAATCTGAGATTCCCAGGTTCGAGTCCCAACTGTTCCTGTGCTGAGATTTTCCTCTTGCTCTGACCTCGAAGAGATTGGATTGGATTGGATTGTTTTACCTCTGAGCGGCACTTTTTTGCACACCATGGGCTAAATGGCCAGGCCACAAGGACCCCGAAGGCTCAGAGAAGGTTGCGGGAGAGGACCCACTGGAACAGCTGTTGGGCGACAGATGGTAGCTTCCCGTCAAGGTCATCCAGCGTGTTCTTTAAAGTGCACAGAGTATGGCTCACCCGCACACGGGCCACGGCTTAACGTCCCATCCGACGGACGGCGGTCTTTTTAAGTCCATCGGTGTCCCCTACTGACCGTGTGCAGGGCGGGGAAATTTTGCGGAGATAAATCTCAACGCTGACCCAGCTGGGACTCGAACCTGACCTCGAAGAGCAAGGGGACGTAAATAAACTTAGAATGGCAGCCATTCTAACGTTAAGCCTTTCCGGCAAGAAAAATGAAAAGCGCATAAGAACGAAACATACACCACAAAAAGAAGAAGTGTATAACAATATTAGTGGAGCTGTCATAAAATAGAGAGTAGTTGTTGACAGACGTCCAATGTTTGCCACTGTGACATCATTGTAGTTGATGATTGGATAATTGTTCGTCTGATCCACAGGCAATCGCGATGTTGTTACTCAAGCTTCCCAATCTGTGGAAATATAGTGACTTCTTTAGGTTGGGTTGTTTTACCTCTGAGCGGCACTTTTTTTGCACACCATGGGCTAAATGGCCAGGTCACATGGACCCCGAAGGCTCAGAGAAGGTTGGGGGAGGGGACCCACTGGAACAGCTGTTGGGAGACAGATGGTAGCCTCCCGTCAAGGCCATCCAGCATGTTCTTTAACGTGCACAGGGTATGGCTCTCCCGCACACGGGGCCACGGCTTAACGTCCCATCCGACGGACAGCGGCCTTTCCAAGCCCATCGGTGTCCCCTACTGACCGTGGGCAGGGCGGGGAATTTTGCGGAGATAAATCTCAATGCTGACCCAGCTGGGACTCGAACCTGGGAACTACAGATTACGAGCCTGGCGCGCTACCGACTGAGCCACCCCCAGTGACTTCTTTATATTAATCCTCATTCTGTGTTGACTGAACCGACATTGACTGTACAAAGCGAGCGATTGGTGTACTCATTAAACTGATTGCTAAATGAGATTTGTATAAAATGCAAAGAACAGTATGGTATTAGTTTAACCAGTTTTGTTTTTCAGTTAATGAGCGATTGTTGTGTGCTGTTCGACAGACTGTAGTTGACTTTTCTAACAGAGGGCTTCATCGTCTCATCTTGTATGCCCTTTTGTATGTTGAATTTATTCTAAACGAGAAGGACATATTGAACAGAGCCGGATCTAAGGGAAGGGGAGGGGAGTCAAGGGTGTCTTTCCCTCCCCGCTTTGAAAATAATAGTAAGGGTAACGGAGAGAAAAAAAAGTTACATTTATATTTCATGCATTTTTAAAGAAATGATTTTAAAGACCTATTAAACGATAAGGACCCCCCCCCCCACACACCTGTTATTTCATCTAGATATGGGCCATATGATTTAACATTCATCACTTATTGCCGAATGGCGACACAGAAAGAAAAAAAATATATCATAGAATGAAAAAGGAAAAATTGAATATGATTGACTTGGCCGTTAGATGGCAGCACGAGTCAGGAAATGACAAAGTTAAAAGTATTAAGAATTTTGAGTCCTTGATTCTATCCCTAAATGACCAAAGGAGAGGATATTCAGATAATATTGGAAAATAGATAAGAATGTCACAAACGTAAAAAAAGAAAGCACAATAACAACTCAAGAATTTTTTATCACTTTGGTGCCATCTTCCCATTCCTTTGAAAATGCTAGTAACCGGACGGATGTGAAAAAAACTATCAAACATCTCGTAATCTGTAGTTCCCAGGTTCGAGTCCCAGCTGGGTCAGCGTTGAGATTTATCTCCGCAAAATTCCCCGCCCTGCCCACGGTCAGTAGGGGACACCGATGGGCTTGGAAAGGCCGCCGTCCGTCGGATGGGACGTTAAGCCGTGGCCCCGTGTGCGGAAGAGCCATACCCTGTGCACGTTAAAGAACACGCTGGATGGCCTTGACGGGAGGCTACCATCTGTCTCTCAACAGCTGTTCCAGTGGGTCCCCTCCCCCAACCTTCTCTGAGCCTTCGGGGTCCATGTGACCTCGCCATTTAACCCATGGTGTGCAAAAAAAGTGCCGCTCAGAGGTAAAACAACCCAACCCACTGAGATTCCCATTTATTAGGTACATTCATCCGTTATCACAAAAATGGGTCATCCAACACGTAATACATCATTTGACCGCGATGAATGGTATAAATCACGCAGACCAGGTCGAGTTGGTCTGAATGGGCAAAACGTGCGACCTGAGCGACTTTGAACATGGCCTAATAGTTGGTGTTAGGCGTGCCGGTTCTAGCATCTCCCAAACGGCCATCCTCCTGGGCTTCACATGCACAACTGTTTCAAGGATTTACCGAGAATGTTGAAAAAAGCTAACAACTACCAACGATTGTCGATCATGTGGATAAAAACAGCTTGTGGATCAGAAGGATCAAAGGAAACTGGCGAGAATCGTGCAAGCGAACAGACGGACCAGGCAAATCACAGCAGAATGAAACATTGGTATGCTGAAGACCATTTCCAAATGCACTTTGCCTCCTCTAGTGGCCGTATCAGACCTGGTCGCGAATGAGCTACATCAGCCGTTGACCATATCGAGTGCTGATGCAACACCTCCTACAGCAGAAGTCCAGTGGACCAAGTTATGACGTCTGCATTAGTAGTCCTGAAATATAGAAAATTCTTTTATATCTATTTGTATTATTACTAGACTAGTACTTTTGTGTAATATTTCTATTAAGGTTTATTTACAATATTTAGAAGGTAAATTATTGGTACGTATTGGCATGATAATTTCTAATTAATACGAATAATTTTTCGTCTGAATACGGTACATTTATAAATAAACATTATTGTAAATATTAGTACACCAGTAATAAAATTAGGAATAAATTTCTAAGAAATTTTCTAGACAAAGAACTACTTACGATGACGTCATAACTTGGTCCACCGGCCTTCTGTTATAAGAGGTGGGGCGGGGGTGGCTCAGTCGGTAGCGCGCCAGGCTCGTAATCTGTAGTTCCCAGGTTCGAGTCCCAGCTGGGTCAGCGTTGAGATTTATCTCCGCAAAATTCCCCGCCCTGCCCACGGTCAGTAGGGGACACCGATGGACTTGGAAAGGCCGCCGTCCGTCGGATGGGACGTTAAGCCGTGGCCCCGTGTGCGGGAGAGCCATGCCCTGTGCATGTTAAAGAACACGCTGGATGGCCTTGACGGGAGGCTACCATCTGTCTCCCAACAGCTGTTCCAGTGGGTCCCCTCCCCCAACCTTCTCTAAGCCTTCGGGGTCCATGTGACTTGGCCATTTAGCCCATGGTGTGCAAAAAAGTGCCGCTCAGAGGTAAAACAACCCAACCCAACCCTTATAAGAGGTGTTGGATGATGTTGTCAACAAAGAATACGAACCTGCGTCACCAGTGGGTGCAGGAGCATCGACACTGGAACTTTGAAGACTGAAAATAGGTAGCCTGGTCGGAAGAATCAAGGTTCCTTTTGAATCATGCTGATGGAAGGATCAGAATTTGGCACGTGCAACATGAGACCACGGAACCATTTTGTCTGTTGTCAACAGTACAGGCCAGTGGCGGTGGTATGATGGTGCTAGGAATGCTTTCCTGGCATCCATTAGTCCCTCTGATACCCATCAAGGGACATCTGAATGCCACGGCGCATTTGAACATCGCTCCTGGCCAAGTTCATCCTTTCGTGGCTACAATTTATCTTCTCTTGTATGGACACGTTTAGCATGATAATGCTAAACGCGTCCATACAACAAATACAAAAAGCTCGCAATACAAAAAGCTCGCAAGGTATGTTCGCAGCGAGACTGCCGCCGCCCAATTTGCAGCAACTGCGTGACACAATCATTTTCGCATGGTAGATCATTCCTGCACAACGCATCCAGCATCTCGTAAGTTCCATGCCCTGACGAATTCGGGCTGAATTGAAGATCAAAGGAGACGCAAAGCGCTACAAGGTAGTTTTACCTAATAAAATGGCATCTCAGTGTATATTACACTTAATTTTCAAGAAATTATTTAAGACCTCTAACACTGATAGGAAAATCATATTCCTGGATAGCCTTCCGGTTTATTCCGGCTCAATCCAGTCCTCACCCCATTTATTTTTGTCTAGATACGGCCTGCTCATAATACTAAGGTCTAGTTTGTCGTGAGGCCATCTCCTTTGTTAGTAGTTGTTTTAATTTAAGAAGTCAAAAAAGTCGAAAATCATTATACTTATGCCAGGCACGTAGAAAGAAGTAAAGGTCCCTAAAACACAGGCATCACCTAAAATGGTTTGGAAAACCAATTTTTTTTTGGAAAATTTAATTATTTTTAATATATTGTTACGACAGATGAATGTGCTACAATGAACTTGTGATTTGATGTATCATTTTGATGCCCGCATGTCCTACAGCTACGTCACCAACTACTTCGAACGAACAAAAACTTGAAAATGAGGAGTAAGTTGTTGTATTAAGAGCAAAATTGGAGTGCGAAGAAAAACGTAATTTGTTTTAGTCTGTATACTATAGTATAAAGAAAAAATGATTTTATGTGGTGAATTCGCGGAAAGCTTATTAAGTTTATTAGTGTTGATTCTGTTAGTGGACAGGTAAGAAAAAGAAGAATGCTTAATACACTTTAAGATGTAATTGAGGAAGTTATGTGTTGTTGAACAAACAGAGATGATCTCAACTTTCCTATAGGAAGTTGGGTTGGGTTGTTTTACCTCTGAGCGGCACTTTTTTTGCACACCATGGGCTAAATGGTCAGGTCACATGGACCCCGAAGGCTCAGAGAAGGTTGGGGGAGGGGACCCACTGGAACAGCTGTTGGGAGACAGATGGTAGCCTCCCATCTAGACAAAGAACTACAATTCACGTTAAACTGTCAAAAAATCAACGTTAAACTACTGTGCACGTTAAAGAACACGCTGGATTACCCGTCAAGGCCATCCAGCGTGTTCTTTAACGTGCACAGGGTATGGCTCTCCCGCACACGGGACCGCGGCTTAACGTCCCATCCGACGGACGGCGGCCTTTCCAAGCCCTATAGGAAGAGTTTATCAGTTGTTACATATTTATTATATTGAGTTGTTTAGGAATTGGTAAGGTTATTCTTGATAGATTGCAGGTTTATTTTTATACTAATAAAAATCTGCGTTGGTTGAATTTAGTTTATATAAATGTTTTCATTCATACTTTTGTAATAAATTACATTATTTTAGAATTATAATTGTTAAATACTATTTTTTTGAACTCCCTCTTAGTTTTCATTTGTTTTAATTCATAACAATATTTATTTTTATTACGAAATGATGTACAGTCGCTCAAAAAAGTATCCGAACACTATGGTTGATTACAGAATTCAGAAAAACTATCTGGCAACGATTTTTTAGAAGGTTGCCAGATCACTAATTTCTAAAAAAAAATCGTTGCCAGATATTTTTTCTGAATTCTGTAATCAACCATAGTGTTCGGATACTTTTTTGAGCGACTGTACCTCAGTAGACCGTTACAGAGTTTTAACATCTCCTTGAGGATTTGAATATGTTTCTTAAGGCAACCCTCGAAAATCAGTGAGTTAAGCATGTCAACTCCTTCATATTAGACTGAAATATACAAATCCAAATTCCTAGGTTCTGCTGACATTATGTGTAACTTCATAGTCACTTCGTTAAACATTTTAGGGGTAAAGGTCTTTTGGACAAGCCACAAGACATCTCATAGAATTTCAGACTCAGGGTAGAAGAACAGTTATCACAATGGGGACAAAGGATCAAGCCATAAGAGCTGACCTTGATCCTGAAGTGTCGGTACATCCTCAGGCAGACATGGAAGCAGGCTGTTGCGACACCTTATACGTTATTAATAATAAATAAAAAATATTACATAAATCGTTTTTTGTTTTATATTTCCATTATCATTTTTTAGATCCCTTGTGAAATTTCCTGTGGGCTACTCCATCAACACTTTTTGAAATCATCCAAATGGCCTTAATTTACCATTGTTTGAAGGCGCTAAATGTAGGAAATGTAAAGCTTGAAGTAATATTGCAAACTATATATTTATGCCAGAAATTTAGAAATTCTGGTAAGAGAATAACAGTATGTATTTTAATTAATTCGTAATGAATTAAAATTCGACTGATTGCCTTTAATTTTTGTAAATTTAATACATAGTTTTAGAATTTTCAATAATATTTCAATGTTGTAAAAATAAATAAATTATTTAATCTTATACACACTGGATGATTTATCCTTTTGCCTAGAAGATAAGAAATTCAAACATTTCAATTTCAAGGGATAAATGAGATACATCGAAGAGCCAAAACTTTATGACCAGCAAGTCTTTATGCAAATCGAAGTAACTGCAGGTAAACGACAGCGCGTGTGAAAGTCATGAAACGGTATAAATAACATCTGATACTGAGCTCTGTTAATCAGTGTTATTCTTGTTTTTCAGATGGGAAGAGTGAGTTTGACAAAGGCCAAAGTGTAATGGACAGACGACTGGGTCAGAGCATTTCCGAGACGGCAAGGCTTGTGGGGTGCTTACTGTCAGCCGTGTTAATTCCTTCAAAAAGTGGTCCGAGGAAGGAAAAACCACGAACTGCCGGCAAGGTGTGGGCCGATCACGGCTCATCGATTCTAGAAGTGAGCGAAGGCTATCCCTATGGTACGAGCCAACAAGTGATACTGTGGCGCAATTCACCCATAATTTGAATGCTGGTGACTGGAGTAATGTGTCACAACACACAGTACATCGAACCCTGCTGAAAATGGGGCTGCTTAGCTGCAGGCCACTCCGAGTACCAGTGTTAACCACGGTTCACCGTCGAAAGCGCCTACAATGGGCAAGCGAGCATCAAAACTGGACCTTGAATGATAGGAAGACGATTGTCTGGTCCAATGAATCTCGTTTCCTGTTGCACTATGCCAGGCTCGTAATCTGTAGTTCCCAGGTTCGAGTCCCAGCTGGGTCAGCGTTGAGATTTATCTCCGCAAAATTCCCCGCCCTGCCCACGGTCAGTAGGGGACACCGATGGGCTTGGAAAGGCCGCCGTCCGTCGGATGGGACGTTAAGCCGTGGCCCCGTGTGCGGGAGAGCCATACCCTGTGCACGTTAAAGAACACGCTGGATGGCCTTGACGGGAGGCTACCATCTGTCTTCTAACAGCTGTTCCAGTGGGTCCCCTCCCCCAACCTTCTCTGAGCCATCGGGGTCCATGTGACCTGGCCATTTAGCCCATGGTGTGCAAAAAAGTGCCGCTCAGAGGTAAAACAACCCAACCCAACCCTGTTGCACTATGTGGACAGCCGGGTACGTGTGCTTTGTTTACCTGGGGAAGTGTTGGCACCAGAATGCACCATGGGATGAAAACAAACCAGTGGAGGAAGTGTAATGCTTTGGGCAATGTTCTCTGGGAAACCCTGGGTCCAGTCATTCATGTGCAGAAAACTATGACGTCTACCACCTACCTAAACATCATTGTATAATGTATCTACATCCTTTCATGGTAACGGTATACCCCTCTAGCAGTGTTTTCTTTCAGCAAGATAATGCACCACGTCACGCTGCCCGGATTGTTCGCGAATGGTTCGCGGAACATGAGGAAGACTTCCAGGTATTGCTCTGGCCCCTCCAAATTCCCCAGACATCAATCCAATCGAGCATCTGTGGTTTGTGTTGGAAAAGCTGCGGCGGCTCAACCATGTAACTTACAAAAGTTAAAGGATCTGCTGTTTTTATTTCAAAAAATGTTGGTGCCAGATACCACAACACACTTTTAGAAATCTTCTTGTAGCATCCACGCCTAGCCGGGAAAGAGCAGTTTTATTGGCAGGTGGAGGACCAACATCATATTAGGCAGATGGTCATAATGTTTTGGCTCTCCGCTTTGCGTTTTATGAGGATAATAATAAATTATTATTTACATTTCCAATATAGTCCTATATTAGTGGGGCGGGGGTGGCTCAGTCGGTAGCGCGCCTGGCTCGTAATCTGTAGTTCCCAGGTTCGAGTCCCAGCTGGGTCAGCGTTGAGATTTATCTCCGCAAAATTCCCCGCCCTGCCCACGGTCTGTAGGGGACACCGATGGACTCGGAAAGGCCGCCGTCCGTCGGATGGGACGCTAAGCCGTGGCCCCGAGTGCGGGAGAGCCATACCCTGCGCACGTTAAAGAAAACGCTGGATGGCCTTGACGGGAGGCAACCATCTGTCTCCCAACAGCTGTTCCAGTGGGTCCCCTCCCCCAACCTTCTCTGAGCCTTCGGGGTCCATGATTTAGCCCATGGTGTGCAAAAAAAGTGCCGCTCAGAGGTAAAACAACCCAACCTATATTAGTAGGAATTACTATTGGAAAAGGGTGCAAAATCCGGAAAAAGAAAAACTTAATTTTTCCGAAACGAACATCCCATATTCGCCAGGGTCGATATGTTATCATTCTAGTTTTCTAATTTGAATATCTCATTAAATGTTCAAGGGAATTCGTTTGTTTATCAGGTACTAAAGTTTGATTGAAATGCAATGAAGGACGTGTTTGTAATTAGTGTTTTATGTTTGTTGCTTAGCTTTCGAGTACTAAAGTATTAAATTCGAGTATTCAAATGTTAAAATATTTCTGAGACGAACAATGTTGCAACGAATCAGCGCTGTACTGGGCAGTACTAAACTAAGTAAGCCAGTATGTAGACAATTCTGAATGACAAGGGATCACGCTAATTCTATTATTAATTTCTGGTCGTAATCCTGGTCGTCAATAAACTTGGTCGTAGATCTCGGGAAAAATCCGAAATTTTGTTCTCCGATGTGTCATTGAAAATCAATTAGAGGTCGCTTAACGACAAATCTTTATATACCAGTGGGTTGGGTTGTTTTACTTCTGGGCATCACTTTTTTGAACACAGTGGGCTAAATGGCCAGGTTATAAGGACCCTGAAGTCTCAGAGGAGTTTGGGGGAGGGTACCCACTGGAATAGTGGTCCCTTCCTATACAAGTGGGTTGGGTTGTTTTACTTCTGAGCGGCACTTTTTTTGCACACAAAGGGCTAAATGTCCAGGTTATAAGGACCCTGAAGGCTCAGAGAAGGTTGGGGGACGGGGCCCACTGGAACAGCTGTTGTGAGACAGATGGTAGCTTCCCATTAAGGCCTCCCAGCATATTCTTTAACGTCACAGCTTCTCAACTCTTCCCCATAGGGAACCACTGCTTAACGTTCCATCCGACGGACGGCGGCCTTTCCAAGCCCATCGGTGTCCTCCTACTGACAGTGGGTAGGTTGGGAAGTTTTGCGGAGATAAATCTCAACGGTAACCCAGCTGGGACTCGAACCTGGGAACTGCAGATTACGAGCGTGGTGCCCTATCGACTGAGCCACTCCAGCCCCTAATCTTCAAGTGAATACATGAAAATCGGTTATGAAGGGGTTTCGGGTTGTATATCTCGGAAAAGTTTTTTGGAGGGGGACCTCCCTAACCGGACTCACCGCAACGCGAAGTTGCGGGGCCTATCAGTACGTTCACAGTAAGGTCTTTAATAAAAGTCTCACATACTTGATTAGGAGGGCAGTTGGGTTGTTTTGCCTCTGAGCGGCACTTTTTTGCACACCATGGGCTAAATGGCCAGGTCACATGGACCCCGAAGGCTCAGAGAAGGTTGGGGAGGGGACCCACTGGAACAGCTATTGGGAAACAGATGGTAGTCTCCCATCAAGGCCATCCAGCGTGTTCTTTAACGTGCACAGGGTATGTCTCTCCGCACACGGGGCCACGGCTTAACGTCCCATCCGACGGACGGGACGTCACTAGGAGGGCAGTAGTTTTAGTTGGCGTTAAGTTGCTATTTGTGATGGTGATTCTCGTCTATTCAGCTTATTATTCCATGCTCTATTGTCGTCTACTGTGAAGGCAGAAAACGGATTCGGATTTAGGGCCACTTCTCTGAATCTTGACAAATAAAACTGTAATTATTAAATAACATTTGCGTTTTATTTTATCCTGTTGAGTAGAGAGACATAGTTCTGTTCTGGCTGATTTTAATCGACCTAAGACACGCGCTTCTTAGTTAACTCTGATTTCACTCATCATTTCGCTGCACAGCGCCATTATTTGGCAAACAGAACTCGATTATTTCTGGAATCTTTTCCCAGGAAGGGAGATATTGATTGGTCAACATTGACATTTTTAGAACTGTAATCTTAATTTGTAAGAGTTACTTAACGAATTGGGGCGAGGGTGGCTCAGTCGGTAGCGCGCCAGGCTCGTAATCTGTAGTTCCCAGGTTCGAGTCCCAGCTGGGTCAGCGTTGAGATTTATCTCCGAAAAATTCCCCGCCCTGCCCACGTCAGTAGGGGACACCGATGGGCTTGGAAAGGCCGCCGTCCATCGGATGGGACGTTAAGCCGTGGCCCCGTGTGCGGGAGAGCCATGCCCTGTGCACGTTAAAGAACACGCTGGATGACCTTGACGGGAAGCTACCATCTGTCTCCCAACAGCTGTTCCAGTGGGTCCCCTCCCCCAACCTTCTCTGAGCCTTCGGGGTCCATGTGACCTGGCCATTTAGCCCATGATGTGCAAAAAAGTGCCGCTCAGAGGTAAAACAACCCACTTAACGAATTGTTAAGTTTTTTTATACCAAATAAAGTGGAGAGTAACGTCTGTGGTATATAAACATCGGTGGGAAATAAGTTGCAACTACTTAATAAATAGTGTGCACTCCAGTGAGGAGTCCACACCGGTAAAAGGATGAATCAGAATGCCAGCCATTTTTGGCACCAAGTTCGCTTAGTTGGCTTTCATTATGTCGATCCCAAATAGGAAGTGTGAAACAATATAACTCATTACCATACATCCCCTCAAATTCCTTCCTTTTTTAGAAGTGCAGAACAGAAAGACATAATTTGAGCTAGATCATGATATTCAAAACATCATTAAAAGCTTTCATGTGAGATATAACTCACTTCTCTCGACAAATACTCATTCTTTCGTGTGTTTTTTGGTAGAGAGGTGGGGAAGAAGATTTGGATGGCCAAACTCTTTACATCGTAAGTTGTTAAAGAGAAAGCTATAATCTGAATTTGGTGGTCGAAATTCTTACCATTTAGGAGTTATTATTGATTGCATAAGGATTTTGTTCCGCGAACCCCTTTCAACCAAAAAAATATGTTTCGAACCCCCAAAGTAATAATGACTAAAAGAAAGTTCCAAAGTAAAAATTTACATTATATAATTATTATTATTATTATAAAATATGAAATTTTACTTCCTATAATTATGAAACATCTAAAATTTAGAGTCTCAATATAAAATTACAATACTCTGATTATAAAATAATATTTCTGCAAGACTGCATTTTAATATCTTTATTGAAGAAATGTTGCTGATTTTTGTCGAATAGCTGCAGAAACAAACCTATAATGCTTCACATATGCACATGCTTGTTGTCACAGAGGAAAAATATATTGGTAACATAATTGAACAAATCTTTACTGCTTAAGGCGCCATATAGAATTTTTAGCGCGAAACCCTTGGATCACCATCGCGAAACCCTTGGATCACCGTCGCGAACTCCTCGGACCAATGTCGTGAACTCCTTGGACCAATGTCGTGAACTCCTTGGACCAATGTCGTGAACTCCTTGGACCATCGTCGCGAACCACAAGGGTTCGCGAATTACCAAATGGAAATCTCTAGAATAAAGGGACAAACTCTTAAACTAAATAGATATAGAATATAAAATACCAATGGAAAATCTATAGCAGTGTTTTTAACATTTTTTCTTTATAAATTTTTTTTTATCCCTATAAAAAGCACTTCGAGGATTGCCGAATTTTTAACCGTTCTTTATCCTAAATCGTAATTTCACAGGTTAAATGAAACATCGAATATTGCTGATAAATCATTCCGAACTCGTTTTCTTTTGTTAGGAAGTACAGATTTTTCAGCATAATGATTCGAGTTGGAACTAGTTTGATCTCAGCACCTAATCTTTAATTTCAACTGTTTAATCACACATCTGTAAAGTAGCAGAGATTTCAATAGCTGTAGTTAATTTAAAAAAATTAAAAAATTAAAATAAAAAAAACTACATCGCTACAATTAGAGCAAATTAATTTGGAATGTTTCTACACTGCTTCTGAAAATCATAATCGCACAAAGGATTCACAGTCGCATTTCATAAATCATTTAATCGTCTCAAAACCTTAAGTTCCAAAATATTAGTATAATCGAAATTTTTTATGAATGTTGTGGATATTCAATTATTGTTATCTGTTGAAAAATTCAAATGGCTTTTTTTCAAACAATTCGAAAATTTGGAAAATAGATAATTTGAAACTCTTATGATAGTTCTTGTTAATCAATGTAGAATATCTTAAAGCACCAAAGTGACAACTGTTGTCAGACTGATTTCATTTGACATCCCAAAAGCATTTGATTCAGATGAATGCATCAGTATCTTCCAGGAACAGGTCTAAAATTTTTGACTCTCGATCTCAGTCGTTTTTGTTGCAAATATTTCTCAAAGACCGTATACAGATTAAATTAAGTATTTATGATATCTTCACACCTCTTAAGATTAATCTAGGCTTGGAAAGGCCGCCGTCCGTAGGATGGGACGTTAAGCCGTGGCCCCGTGTGCGGGAGAGCCATACCCTGTGCACGTTAAAGAACACGCTGGATGGCCTTGACGGGAGGCTACCATCTGTCTCCCAACAGCTGTTCCAGTGGGTCCCCTCCCCCAACCTTCTCTGAGCCTTCGGGGTCCATGTGACCTGGCCATTTAGCCCATGGTGTGCAAAAAAGTGCCGCTCAGATGTAAAACAACCCAACCCAACTTAAGTTTAATCGAGGCTCATTCCAAGGAACCATTTTTAATTCACTCTAATCCTTTGTTAATGATCTTCCTGAATCCTCCAGAAAATGGAATATTCTTATGTATTCAGCTTTTTTTCTTCTTTCTTTTACATACAACACTTTTTCTTCTCTAAAAAAAGGGAATCTTAGCTAATATTGATACACATGATGTGGTTCATTGCACACTAAAAATATATAAATCGTTGATTTTTATTTCAACAACCAATCCTCCTTCGCGTGCCATAGTTATTAAAATTAATAATACGCATATTCTAGTTTCCATTTTAATGAAGAATGTAGGTTATTAGCCGAGTTGTTTTACCTCTGAGCCGCTCTTTTTAGCACAGAATGGTCTAAATGGCCAGGTCACAAGGACCCCGATGGCTCAGAAAAGTTTGGGGGAAGAGAACCATTGGAGAGCTGTTGGGAGACAGATGGTCTCCTCCCGCCAAGGGCATCCAGCGTGTTCTTTAACGTGCACTGAGTATACGACTTTTATTATTTATTGTCAATTACTGCACAACATATGCCAATTTTTGCATTTTCTGTTGAAGTCTCCCGCACACGGGTCACGGCTTTATATCTCATCCGACTGACGGTGGCCTTCCCTGGCCCATCAGTGGCCCCCTACTGACCGAGAACAGAGTGGGGCTTATTTGCAGAGATAAATCTAAACGTTAGCCTAGGCGGGATTTGTACCTTTTAATTGTAGATTTCGTGTTCTGATGAACACTTTTGACCATAAATCTGGATCTTTTCACTGGACAGCTGTTAAGAAACAGATGGTAGCCTCCCATTAAGGCTATCCAATGTGTTATTTAACGTGCACAGAGTATGGCTCTCCCGCATATAGAGCCATGGCTTAACATCCCATCCGATGGCAGGTTCGAGTCCCAGCTGGGTCAGCGTTGAGATTTATCTCCGCAAAATTTCCCCGCCCTGCCCACGGTCAGTAGGAGACACCGATGGGCTTGGAAAGGCCGCCGTCCGTCGGATGGGACGTTAAGCCGTGGCCCCGAGTGCGGGAGAGCCATACCCTGTGCACGTTAAAGAACACGCTGGATGGCTTGACGGGAGGCTACCATCTGTCTCCCAACAGCTGTTCCAGTGGGTCCCCTGCCCTAACCTTCTCTGAGCCTTCGGGGTCCTTGTGACCTGGCCATTTAGCCCATGGTGTGCAAAAAAGTGCCGCTCAGAGGTAAAACAACCCAACCTATCCGATGGATGTAGCTCATCGATGCTCATCGGATCCAAGCTCATCGATGTCCTCTACTGACCGAGTGCAGAGTGGGGAGTTTTGCGGAGATAAATTTCAATGCTGTCCTAGTCAGGACTCGAACCAGGGTATTGAAGATTATGAGCCTGGTGCGCTATCAACTCTCACCCTACATACATACACTACTTATAAGTGTACTTGTCCGCAGGGTCGCATCTAAGGGAGGGGATCTAGGATCAAGGGAGTCATTGCACCCCTTTTGAGAATGCTAGTAAACGTAATGGAGGCTAAAAGTTATGAAACTTGTGCATATTTCAAGCATTTTTCAAATATTAGAAATTTTCCAAAGCCTTATAAAACCGAGTGGAAAATATTATACTGCATGCAATGAAAATTGAGACTCTTGTCCCCCTCCCCCCTCTTTATACTTTTTTCAAGCTCGATTACGTCTCTTATCTCCCCTAATCTTTATATTATCCAGATCCGGGCTTACTAGAGCGCGTACTGCTTTCAGTCTGGCTATACTCTCAATCTCCAGATTAATGCCTGAGTTGGGGGCGGGGGTGGCTCAGTCGGTAGCGTGCCAGGCTCTTAATCTGTAGTTCCCAGGTTCGAGTCCCAGCTGAGTCAGCGTTGAGATTTATCTCCGCAAAATTCGCCGCCCTGCCCACGGTCAGTAGGGGACACCGATGGGCTTGGAAAGGCCGCCGTCTGTCGGATTGGACGTTAAGCCGTGTCCCCGTGTGCGGGAGAGCCATACCCTGTGCACGTTAAAGAACACGCTGGATGGCCTTGACGGGGGGCTATCATCCGTCTCCCAACAACTGTTCCAGTGGGTCCCATCCCCCAATCTTCTCTGAGCCTTCGGGGTCCATGTGACCTGGCCATTTAGCCCATGGTGTGCAAAAAAAGTGCCGCTCAGAGGTAAAACAACCCAACCCAAATGCCTGAGTGGTCTGTACCAGAACACTCTGAAAAGATGTGGGTTCATGACCTGAGGATCGGCAAAATTTATTTCTTCCCACAAAAATTATTTAATATCCAGTATATTAAATTTTACTAGAATGAAAAAAAAAAAGTATTTTGAGCAGTTTCTCTAACGATTATTCCCTTTTTCGTCAATTGAAATTATTAAAAAAAATGATAAATATTCCAACTTTCATAACTCTTTAAACACTGAATAAATACTGTTGAAAATTGACATTTATATGGATCTTATTAAGTTGTTTAAATTATTTTCATGTTTCTTTCGCTAAAAGCTCATTTAAGAAGTTACTTGCCATGAATTTGAATTTCTAATGGGCTTGGAAAGGTCGCCATTCTTCAGTGGGCCATTAAGCCGTGGTTCACTGTGCAAAAGAGTCGTACCCTGTGCACGTTAAGGAACACACTGGATGGACTTAACAGGAGGCTACCATCTTTCTCCGAACACCTATGCAGTTGGATTGAATTGGATTGTTTTACCTCTGAGCGGCACTTTTTTGCACACCATGGGCTAAATGGCCAGGCCACAAGGACACCGAAGGCTCAGAGAAGGTTGGGGGAGGGGACCCACTGGAACAGCTGTTGGGAGACAGATGGTAGCCTCCCGTCACGGCCATCCAGCGTGTTCTTTAACGTGCACAGGGTATGGCTCTCCCGCACACGGGGCCACGGCTTAACGTCCCATCCGACGGACGGCAGCCTTTTCAAGCAAATCGGTGTCCCCTTCTGACCGTGGGCAGGGCGCGGAATTTTGCGGAGATAAATCTCAACGCTGACCCAGCTGGGACTCGAACCTGGGAAAAAGAGATTACGAGCCTGGCGCGCTACCGACTGAGCCACCCCCGCCCCACCTATGCAGTAAATCCTCCTATGCCCCTAACCATTTCTGAACCTTTGGGATCTTTGTTATCTGGCTATTTAGTCCATTGTGCGAAAAAAAATATGTCAGAGGTAAAACAGCTCAACCCAAAAATCGGAATTCCTATTCGTACATGTCTATTCCTAATAAAGTGTAAGCTGATCATATAAGCATAATTATTATTAATAAAGTGTATTTCTTTCATGACTTGTTATAAAGTCATAATTATTATTATAAAGTTAATAAAATATTCGTATAAGCATAATTATTTTTTTTTCGGCATTATTTGAAATTTTCGGTACTATGGAATATCAGGAAGAGATTTCGACACCATTAACCAGTCTCTGTTTTTTCTTTCCTGTTTGTGTAATATTAAAGCAAAAAAGAAACTACACATTTTAATATCCGAAATGAAAACTTTTTATTATTATTCCATCATATGTAAAGACCTGTCTTCAATACCAATAAGTTAGCCTTTGTCGTTGCCAACAGTCGATGTTTACAACACCAAGATAGGAGAAGAAATCAATAAAAGGTTTCTTCTTACAAGCCACTTTTAATATGCTAGAAAAAGCGAAATAAAAATGACATAGAAATTTTCTATTTCGTTAACTCTATAATTATGACCTGGATATATATATAATTAGACACAAAATTAGAAATTCTCAATTTCAAAGATTCTGTATCAAGTTTTAACTTCTTTTTTTTTTTTCATAATTCGCTAGGCTTTGTAAGAAAAAACCTCTTTCTTAGTGATTCTACGCTACGCTGGCCACATCAATCTATTACTACATTCATTTCGACGATAATTTATGTAAATGTAATAATTGCATACGCTTTATCAGATCACAGTATAGAAGACTTGTTTGCATCACACAGTACCATTTCGTTTACTGACTTTTAATCAGAAACTATCACAACATGTTATCTTTTCTTCCATCGGTAACAACACTGAAGATCAGAAAACAATTCTTTAGAATAATAGATTTCAGGTTTGTAATTACTTTATTATGAAGGTTTAGATTAATTCAGAGTATAATATCTGTTGATCTAAGACTACATTGATATTTCTGTAACAATTTCTGTATCGATATTTGCTATGTGGAAAAATTTAACTTGACTTTCTAATCTACTTGTTTAATAAGATTTACTGTTACACAAGAGCATTTCTTAATTGTTTTAAGAGTTTGGGGGGGGGGGGGATTAGGTTCTTTGTGGTTAACACTTACATATGCAAATTTACAGCACAAATAATACATTATCGCGAAATTATATTCTGAAATAATTTATTATTTATCTACTAAATATTACTATTTACCGCAACATTTTAAGTAGAATATATGAGCTCCCACAGAAGGTACAAACCATATAAGGTGACAGTATTTGTTTCTAGGGTTGGGTTTGGTTATTTTACCTCTGAGCGGCACGTTTTTGCACACCATGGGCTAAATGGCCAGGTCACATGGACCCCGAAGGCTCAGAGAAGGTTGGGGGAAGGGACCCACCACACAACAGCTGTTGGGAGACAGATGGTAGCCTCCCGTCAAGGCCATCCATCGTGTTCTTTAACGTGCACAGGGTATGGCTCTCCCGCACACGGAGCCACGGCTTAACGTCCCATCCGACGGACGGTGGCCTTTCCAAGCCCATCGGTGTCCCCTACTGACCGTGGGTAGGGTGGGGAATTTTGCGGAGATAAATCTCAACGCTGACCCAGCTGGGACTCGAACCTGGGAACTACAGATTACGAGCCTGGCGCGCTACCGACTGAGCCACCCCCGCCCCTTGTTTCCAGGGAGTTCAAAACTTACGAAGACATATATGATCAGTAGTGGAGATGTTTAGGAACTTACGAGGCCACAGAATTTGCAACCCAGAGGATGTAAAACTTAAGAGACAGGGCATTTGTGATTCAGAATTTCAAAACTCAAGAGATAACAGAATTTATAATTGAGAGAGTGGAAAATGTGCGAGACTACTATACGTGATTAGGAGAGGGAATGTTGATGTAAGCCTTATTAGGACATAGAATTTGTAGTCCAGAGATTTGGGTTGTTTTACCTCTGAGCGACACTTTTTTGCACACCATGGGCTAAATGGCCAGGTCACATGGACCCCGAAGGCTCAGAGAAGGTTAGGGGAGGGGACCCACTGGAACAGCTGTTGGAGACAGATGGTAGCCTCCCGTAAAGGCCATCCAGCGTGTTCTTTAACGTGCACAGGGTATGGCTCTCCCGCACACGGGGCCACGGCTTAACGTCCCATCCGACGGACGGCGGCCTTTCCAAGCCCATCGGTGTTCCCTACTGACCGTGGGCAGGGCGGGGAATTTTGCGGTGTAGTCCAGGGAGTGCAAAACTTATGCAATCATGTGATCAGAAGCGGGGATGGTGCAAACCTTAGGAGATGATAGGATTTGAAATCCAGCGAGTGAAAAGCTCGTGTAGTCATATGTAAATCAAGAGGGGGATGGGACAACACAATTTGTGGTCAAGGGAGTGCAAAACTTATGAGACTATATGATTTGTGGTCTTAGGGAGGGGATGGTGCAAAGTATGAGGGGCTACAAGATTGCGATCCAGAGGTTGGTGGTGATGGTATAAAACTTATAAAATTATATATTTTTGCGATTCAGAGGAGAGGTGATGCAAAACTTACGAGACCATAAAATTTGTGATCATACAAAATTTATGAGATCACAGGATTTGAAATCTGGAGGAGTATGATGCAAAATTGACTCTATTTGCGATCGGGGGGGGGGGGGGGGGTATGTTAAAAACTTACTAAGCCACGTGATTTGTGACTCGAAGAGAGATAAATCAAAACTTATGAGACCATAAAATTTGTGACACAGGATTGCAAAAATTTATTACAGCTCATGGTTTATGATTCAAGGAGTATGTGAAAAACTTACGAAGGATATACTATTTTACTTTTCAGTCCAGAGGATTGCAATTGCATAGTTTGTATTTTTCTGTGGGCGCCCATGGTCAGGTATAGAATGATGGACACAGATTTCAGTGCAAGTGATGGTGATCAGGTAGTCCTCTTGTCACATAAGAGGATGATGTAGGTATCGGAATATCTTACAACTTAGCCAACGTCTTATACTCAGACTGGTCCTTCGGCAAACTTCTTCAAATAGTTCCTTTTAAACTGTATGCATCTCTTCATGAGGGAGTCTATCAAACCTTTAATGTTTCGTTCTTGTTTCCTTCAATTTTGTCTTTTTCTTGTCCAGGAAAGGCGCACAATCCTTGCAGTCCTCAGTCAGAATGACAAGTCGGAGCTCTAAAGTCAAAGCTCTAGTGAAGTTACAGATGAAATGCTTTACAATTTGCATTTTAATCAGCAGTGTGTATAATACATCAAAGTTCAAAGTGCTCTAGATTCGAACTAACTCCGCGAATCTGGAGAGAGAAAATATGTAGGCTCTAAATGCTTGCTTTATATATATATGTATATTTACTAAACAACACCAACAACCACAACAGCACACCGGACAGTGATCTTGTCCGAAACTTTGCATAAGTATCTTGCCAATTGACGACACACAGTGACTATATACAAACATGCATGTTAACTCACCTAAATACATGTTACTCTTGCATGTTAACTCACCCTAATACATAACAAGAGGGGGGGGGGGAAGCGTCGTGGACATGGATCTAACATTGATTATTGCTTACGGCTTTTTTTTTTATAACATCCTTTCATGCTTTTAAAGCAACTAGTTGTAAACGAAAGACTGTGAAAAACACAGACAAAGCGAACCAATACACTGCAAGTAAATTCTGCTCTTAACTCTTTCGTTAACAGATCTGCATTAAGATTCATTTAAGAAATGTAAACAAGAAGCTGGCATCAGTCATTCATTCAGGTATTCCTATTTTGCGAGCACCACCTCTGCTCTGAGGAGAGATCAGAACATGTGCGTTTTTTTTTTTGTGTGTGTGTTATTGCTTGCTCCAAATGCTCGCAGTTGGCTGAATTAATCAAGAAAGGAGATTCATTTTTTAAACCAGTAGCTCGGAGTTAAATGGGAGTAAAGACACTGTATACACCAAAACGCACTCGAAGACGAAAAAAAAAAATCGGAATAATGTCATTCAGTTAAGCTGCAAAATTTTTAGTTACGAGAGGCACTATTCTTTTACATTTTCAGCTGGATAAAACTAAATTTCAGAACGGCGAGTTTTTCTTTTATTAAGACAATTTTGGTTCAGGGAGTCGAAAGGAAAGTTTGGAAATCAAACAAAACTAGGAGACCTGTAAATGTGGTCCATACTTCGCTGCATGAGTTGAGTGATCGCCTACAGCAGGGGTGTCAAAACTCAATCCTGTAAAGTACCAATTTTTCTTTCAAAGTATATCAGCAGACCGTGATTCAATTAAACACTAATTTTATATAAAAAAAACTTTTATTCAAATTTAAAGTATACATCAAAATTAAAATAGCATTAAGTCATAACGGTTAAATAATAGCGCATTATTTCGAAGATCCAGATACTTGACATCTTTTCAGCTTCTTTTCTGTAATCTGTACCTATGTGTTCAATGTATAGAAAAAACTATTGATGAGATTCGAGTATTATTAATTGAGGTCGCGGGTCGCATCTAAATGCCCAGTGGGCAGTTCATGGCCCGCGGGCCGTATCTTTGACATGCCTGGCCTACAGGTATGGTAGTAAAGCAAAACATAGAAATAATTATCTGCTCTAAAGATGTTATTTGTAAAGAACTATTTTAGGCAGTATAATTTCATTTAACCAACTTTCGACGATGCGACATTTTTTTAACATATCACTAAAAATATTTTCTCTACAATATTATTTTCTTTACCGGAAGACCTTTTATTTTGAGGGTAGTACGAAAATAATAATAATAGACGTTAATTTTATATAAGTATTTAGATCTGTAAAGAAGTCACTTACAGTTAATTGTTACTTGTTGTATAATACACTTTTCAGTCCGTATGTTAACTGATGTTTCGGCTACCAGCAGATCCAGACTTCGCATTGCCATCATCACCATCATCATCCTCAAGCAGCCAAGGGCTACGGAGATCCAACCAGACCGTGCAGTTTAATTCTCCAAGCATATCTGTCCTGAGCTACATCTGCTGCATCCTGCCAATGCACACCAATTCTAACATGCCAATATTTCGATTTTCTGACTCCAGTCATTTACCAATAATTCGATTACCTTAGCTAGTTTTAAAATTAGCCGTCACCCTGATCATTTGACACAATCGATTTGCACTCCTCTCCATTTTAATAAACATTTTGTTCATCACTATCAATCTCCATTTTAGCAAACATTTCGATCCGATTCGGTCTCCGTATTAGCCATCATTTCGATTATCTGACCTAGTCTCCCTATTACAAAAATTTTGATTATCTGACCTAGTCTCCATATTAACCAGAATAATAAACTGCGTCAGATAACTGACAAACACAAATTTTGATGTGGCCAAGTTTCCGTATTTGGGTTGTTATTTTACCTCGGAGCAGCGCTTTTTTTGCACACAATTAGCTAAATAGAGAAATCACAAAGATCCTAAAGGCTCAGAGAAGTTTCGGAAGGGATCCTCTAAACAGTAGGAGATGGATAATAGCTTCCGTAAGGCCATTCAGCATGGTTATGTCTCATGCACACAAAACCACGACTTTACTTCCCATCCAAGGGACGGCGGCATTTCCAAGCGCATCGGTCTCCCTTTTCTTACCGAGGGCAGGATAAGGGTCAATGGAGATAAACATCAACCTTGTCACAGATGGACTCGAACTTATGAACTGCAGATTGCGAACCTATCTCTCTGCCGTCTGAGCAACCGTAGCTTCCAAGCCTTCGTATTTATCAACATTTCGAATGGTTGGCCCAGTTACCAGAAATCTCGAGCATCTGGCTGTCTTAATATTAACAGGATTTTCTGTTTGATGCCTCTCTGTATTAACAGACATCTTGACCGTCTGACCGTCAATCCCCATATTAACAAACATTTCGATCATTTGATCCAGTTTCCGTACACAGAAATCCCGATTGTCTGACCCTGCCTAAGTATTAATAGGCACTTCGATCAGCCCCTATCTCTTATTAACAAACATCTGAATCATCTGGACCAATTACGTATTAGCAAGCATTTAGATCCCACCCAGTTTCAGCGTTAACCAACATTTCGATTATCTTATCCGGTTTCCATATTAACAAGAACTTTGATCTAATCCAGTTTCCATATTAACAAGAACTTTGATCTAATCCAGTTTCCATATTAACAAGAACTTTGATCTAATCCAGTTTCCATATTAACAAGGACTTTGATTTGACCCATTTTCCATATTAACAAGCACTTTGGTCTCACACAATTCCATATTAACAAGCATCTAGTTCTGACCAGTTTCCATATTAACAAGCACTTTGGTCTGACACAATTCCATATTAACAAGCACCTAGTTCTGACCAGTTTCCATATTAACAAGCACCTAGTTCTGACCAGTTTCCATATTAACAAGCACCTAGTTCTGACCAGTTTCCATATTAACAAGCACTTTGGTCTGACCTGTTTCCCTTTTAACAAACATTTTGGTCTGACTCGTTTCCATTTTAACAAGCACTGTGATCTAATCCAGTTTCCATATTAACAAGGACTTTGATTTGACCCATTTTTTATATTAACAAGCACTTTGGTCTGACACAATTCCATATTAACAAGCACCTAGTTCTGACCAGTTTCCATATTAACAAACACTTTGGTCTGACCCGTTTCCCTTTTAACAAACACTTTGGTCTGACCCGTTTCCATTTTAACAAGCACTGTGATCTGACCAGTATTCATTTTAACAAGCACTGTGATCTGACCCATTTTCCATATTAAGAAGCACTTTGATCTGACCCGACCTCTGCACTAATAGACATTTTGATCTTCGCATTAATGACCATTTCGATTATTTGACCCATTCTTCCTATTACGTAAATCTCGATCATCTCATCCAGTCTCAGTATTAACAGGTATTTCGGCCAGGTCTAGCCTCCATGTGAACAAGCATCTTGATTATCTGCAGTAGCCTTCGCATTAACTTGCATCTTGTTCATTCGACCAAGTTTGTTTGTTTGTTTTACTCTGAGCGGCACTTTTTTGCACACCATGGGCTAAATGGCCAGGTCACAAGGACCCCGAATGCTCAGAGAAGGTTGGGGGAGGGGACCCACTTCAACAGCTGTTGGGAGACAGATGGTAGCCTCCCGTCAAGGCCATCCAGCGTGTTCTTTAACGTGCACAGGGTATGTCTCTCCCGCATACGGGACCAGGGCTTAACGTCCCATCCGACGGACGGCGGCCTTTTCAAGCCCATCGGTGTCCCCTACTGACGTGGGCAGGTCGGGGAATTTTGCGGTGATAAATCTCAACGCTGACCCAGCTGGGACTCGAACCTGGGAACTACAGATTACGAGCCTGGCGCGCTACCGACTGAGCCAACCCCGCCCCATATTCGACCAAGTCTCCGTTTGAAACAACCATTTAGATCCCACATAGTCTCCATATTAACCAACGTTTTGATTATCTGACCCACTCTTCATATTAACAAAACATATTATTCTGTCACAGTCTTTGCATTAATAGACCTTTTAGCACGAAAGATATCTTTTTAATAATAATATTAAATGGTTCTTCTTTGTTTTCTGGTGACGCAGAAATGACTCTTTGCAACTTGAATAAGATAGTTGTCCTTTAACGACATCCAAAAATTGGAATGAATTTATGTGAAGCAAAATACAAGTTGTGACACTCAAGTTACTTGCATTTATTATTCGGTGGGAGCAGTGTTCTGAAGGATAACTAAAAATTATGGCATTGTATCACGTAAGAAGGAAGAGGGTTGCGTTGCTTTACCCCTGAGCGGCACTTTTTTGCACACCATGGGCTAAATGGCCAGGTCACATGGACCCCGAAGGCTCAGAGAAGGTTGGAGGAGGGGACCCACTGGAACAGCTGTTGGGAGACAGATGGTAGCCTCCCGTCAAGGCCATCCAGCGTGTTCTTTAACGTGCACAGGGTATGTCTCTCCCGCACACGGGACCACGGCTTAACGTCCCATCCGACGGACGGCGGCCTTTCCCAACCCATCGGTGTCCCCTACTGACCGTGGGCAGGGCGGGGAATTTTGCGGAGATAAATCTCAACGCTGATTCAGCTGGGACTCGAACCTGGGAACTACAGATTACGAGCCTGGCGTGCTACCGACTGAGCCACCCCCGCCCCAAGAAGGAAGAGAGAAAAATTAAATTTATCGGTTAATTATGATAAATGCGAACTGAATTTTCCCGTCTCTAAAACTAGAGTCCTTTTCATGACAGAGAAGACAAATTTGTGGTCTACAAACATAAAAAAATATATAAAAAGTGACGTCTAGCTGTGTTTGTGGAAAGCAGATATAATATTTCGGTACTTAACTGATGTGGCCCTACATTCTAAATCAAGCCTTTACCAGAGTCCCGAAGTACTGAAGTCTGCCGTTGATGATGACTATAGTATGTTCAAAAAAAGAATTGATATCTACAGGCATTCGTGTTTTGAATCAAGAACAGTATTTACAGAAGTTCAAAAGAATCATCTGATTAAAGCTACTTATTTTCTAAAGTTCGGAGAAGATCCTACAGATGTTGTTTTTTGTAACTCTGAGGAAAATATCAATTTGTCGTAGAGGTTGAGCTTTTGGGAGATATTGTCAATGATATTGCCAAAAACCCTGAAGTTGTTCGAAGTCTCTAAATGCTAAAATCGGAGTTCAATTTGAATTCAACAAATTACAAGTTTTTTTTCATATCCAACATTCGCATTGCAGATATTTTTGAGTGCCTCTCGTAAAACTCTTGAAAATGAAAAAATATACAAATTTCAACTTAAGACACATAACAACTACAATGGGTTTCTAACGAAGCACACGAAAAAAAATAATTAGATTCGCTTGCAATTTTTTTTTACTAGCATTACAAATAGGCACCTTTCTAAAAGCAGCGTATAATGTCTACACTCAATCATATTTACTCTTCTAATACAAGTGGTGAATCATTACAAATTATACATAACACGTAAATACTTCAGCATTACACAATTTTGCACATTCTATCCATGAAATACCATAAGCTGCATATATAAGCCTGTAATAGATCACTCTGTAAATTACACCTCATTAATGATCTGATATGCAAAGTAAAATACTTCACATTGTCAGAAACCTTAATGCTTCATATTTTCAAAAACTTTAATACCTCAAAAAATCTCAAAACCTGTATCCCCATCAATCATTACGGAGACTTTCAATCAACCATTTGAGAGAAAATTCGCCAGTACAATCGCTCAAAAAAGTATTTTTTAATTAGTCGCTTCAATTTAATATTTAATTCTAAATTTGGTTGATCTTGTTTATCGCACCAAATTTTTGAAGGTTAGTAACCACCCTGCACCAAGCTTTTATGAGAAGGAGAAAAACCTCACTCAACTTTTGTAAAGAGGTGAATGATCTCACTAATTTCTAAAAAAATCGTTGCCAGATATTTTTCTGAATTCTGTAATCAACCATAGTGTTCGGTTATTTTTTTGAGCGACTGTACTATGCCTTTAAGAAAAGTGCTAGTAGCTTCTGTATCATCTTAGTTTCGACTAAGTAACAGGAGCACCAACGTTTTATCTGAAACAATATCGTAACTGACACTTATCAAAAAAGGAACATAATAATGCGTGATTTTCCTACCTCTCCTAGTTGATCTAAACAAATAATAACACTCAACCGATCCATATCTCAACTTAAGTCAAAAACTTCAAACTGGTTCTAACTACATTAAAACTCGGAGTTGACTTTTTTTTGCTTCCATCTTTGCACAAATTACGTAGTCATTCATTCAATTACTCACCGTTTCACTATCTAGGAATCTACAGTACAAATTCTGAAGGCATAGAAACAGGCTTGTGTCAGATACTTCTTGAACGCTCATCTAATTGTAGGCAGCAAGAGCAATGCGATTGAAAAATTCAGAGATTCGATGTTAAGTTAATGCATGCTGAGAAGAAAGGCAGACACCAAGAGAACATTTACAGCAATCGCATTAAACGACATTTGGAGAAAATATGTATATAACATTGAAAACATCTAAAACTCTCGGTGTAACAAATGCAGGCAAAAGACAAGGTTTACCTGATGCGTAAAATGAAAAAAACATACAGTACAGTTCTGATTAATAGAATCATTATGAAAGAGTCGAGGTTTAGTCTTTTATTATGAGATACTTCCTCTTGAGTATTATGACAGTAGAAACAGAAAAAAAAAATGCATATATGACGGCCTTTCTTAGGAGATAGGCAGGTAAGGCAGCCTAAGGGAAGAAATGCGTTTCAAGACAAAATGCAAAAAAAAATGTTTTAGTATCGTGCGATAGGCAATAGCGTATATGTTCCGTTTCAACCGAATATTCCATTTCTTTCAGGTGCTACCTGTTGCGTTTAATTCCCATAATCAAGACTGTACTGCAATCTAAAAACAACTCGACAAGAGGCATAAATTTCTTTTAAATTCTTACTCATGCTGTCTTAGACCAAACATGGCGAATGGAAGCTATTTTGAATTTTAATTTCGGATTAAGATAGTCACACAGATTTCGCAGTAAAATTTCTTCTCTGCTTCCTACTAATAAAGTATTTAAAATTTCTATGTAGAGTACTAATAAAGTATTTAAATTTTCTATGTTTAAATTTTCTATATATATAGAATTTCCCGAAGTGTTGTAATTCTCACTGTTTTTAAAATTATCTAAAAGTTAAGGTTTATAATTCGGTTTGTTTATCGTTGTATAAGTGTATCATTATCTATCTTTGGTTCTAATTCCTAGCAAAGCGTTATTAACGTTTAGGAAAATGCATAACAGTTTACGATAGGTTCGCATTGTCTGTCAAAAATGCGTACACATCTTTCAAAATCTACATTAATATTCAGTAAGATTACCATCGCATTTTACAAATGCTTTACATTTTGTATCGTCATGCAAGAGAAGAAATATTTTAATTAGTCGCTTCAATTTAAAATTTAATTCTAAATTTGGTTGATCTTGTTTATCGCACAAAATTTTTGAAGGTTAGTAACCACCCTGCACCAAGCTTTTATGAGAAGGAGAAAAACCGCACTCAACTTTTGTAAAGAGGTGAATGATCTCACTCAATTTTTATACGGAGGTGATTGATCCTACCCAATTTTTATAAGGAGATAAAGAATCTCACTCAATTTTTACAAGGAGACGAAGGATCTTACTCAATTTTTGGAAGGGTAAATGATTTCACCCAATTTTTATAACGAGATGAATGACCTCACTCAATTCGGATATGGAGGTGAATGAACTCACTTAATTCTTTTAAAATTAGGTGAAGTCATATATTTCCTTATAAGGAGATGAATAATCTCACCAAATTTTATAAGGAAATGAATGATTTCACTCAGTTTTCATAAGGAGTTAAAAGACCTCACTCATTTCTTATAAGGAGGTAAAATACCTCACTCAATCTTTATGAGAATGAAAATGCATTGCATCAAATTTTTGCGATGAGGTAACTGATTCGCCAAATTTTAATAGCTGAGCTTTCATCTCTGAACACTCTCTGCGATATGATATGTATTCTACAGTGGATCAACCAAAGATCCGATTTACATAGGTATGATGTACCTCAATTCTCTAAATGATCTACTACAGGATATAAATCGATAACTGCAGCATCCTATTTTCTCTAATTTCCCTATCGATTCTTTTCTACAGTCCGAAACTTTATAGATCCATTATTTAACAACGGATTAAACTACTTACACCTGATTTATTAGTAATTTAACATTTACTTTATTTTTCTATTCATTCAGAACTGTCGCCACAATTCATTTCACGAGAAAAATTAGCAAAGAAGAAGGGTTAAACTGCACTCGAAGTTTATTATTCACAACCAATGAGTAACGAGAACACTAAGAAGAAATTTTTGCCTCTTCACACAGTTAGTATACTATCTTTAAGAAGCAGAAAAAGACACTAGGTTTAATACAACGGTTACTTCAACAATTATGCGTTACAAACATAGGTGAAAAACACGTACAGCACAGATATATATATATACATGTGCACCTTTCACATCTATTCTATGGACACCCAACTTTTTATATATATACATCGGCAAGGAAAAGAATTTTATGAAAGAAATTAGTTTCCCTTCCTATGAACGTATGGTTTTAATGTTTCTTAAGCATATACAGCATGATTGTAGTAAGGAAAAATGTACACAAGATTCTGCATAACACATCTGTCTGTACAGTGAAACTTATACGTCAGGTACACTAGATTTAATCGGAAGCTGTATAATTATTTCCAAATCGCAACGTCACCTCTCGTTAGACGGATTTTAATAGAGATATTTTCTTTCAAAACCTTTAAAACACTCACAACCCAAGCTAAGGTTATAGAACAAACTCTCAGCTTTTTAAGCATTAACAATCTGTAATGCGTCAGCATTAGAACGGGAGAGGTCGGATTACAAAACGACTTCAACATCGCAAACCGTGAAAAGGAAATATGTCGCAATTCAAATAGAATGCAATCCATTGTCGCTTTAACGAAATATTATAAAAATAAGTTTTTTTCCTTCGTATACCTTTCGTTTTGACACAAACACTAAGAAATAAATATTCTTATTTACATTTTAATCTGTAAATGCGATTTTTAAAGAATGTTATACCTTTTAAACTAGGTAATAATAATAGTTTTCGTGATTTCTTTATGATAACTGTCCACAAACATTGATATTTTAAATAAAACACAAATGTACCACTATATGCATGAAACAAGACAGGCTTTACCGATAAACAAATTTAATTTTATGACTTAACACGGAGTAAACACAATCTTAAAAATACTGGAGTATTCTTTAGCTAATCTTAATAGGAGTCAATCATTTGCATACGCAGATCACATGTGAAACTTCGCATTGGCCGATAGAGTGTATCAAAACTCCAGCGAATTATTTACAAGTTTTAATTTTTCTTAAACATCAGAGAACTAACAAGTTATTAGTTTAACAACTTCACTGCCAGTTGTTTAATAACAAGGAATGATTCTGAAACTTCACATTGTTTTCCTTCATTACATACCATTTCGATTCAACAATTTCAAGATTTATTTGGGAAAAAAAACGCCTGTAGCCATATATCTTTTCGATGTTAACATTTTGCCTTGGACTCAATGCACAATTTTAACCAATAATTTTAATTCCTTATTATTTACAATTGCTTAAAAACTTTTAAAAACATCAGAGGTTTAAAAGCAACCAGTGGAAAGAAATAATACTAGATTTATGAAGTTTTCTAACCTTTCATGTGGAGCTCAAACTAAATATACAACGAAATTAAATTAAAGAAAATTGCACTGCAATAAATGGAAATTTGCATAGCAGTTTTCTAAAGTCATTAAAAAAATAAATTTCGGAGAAAAAATTCAGAGGAAAGATGAAAATTGAATATCAGCATAGAAAGCTGAGAGATAAAAAAAAATAAATACCCCCCTCAAGCAGCTGCTTGCCACAGAGGTCTGACAGGAGCCTGTCAGTTTATATGCCATAGTAGGTCTGAGAGGATGGCAGGTCCTCAGCAGAAAAACGACACAAACAGCCATGCCTTACCCGGGACTCGAACCCAGGGTTGGGTTGTTTTACCTCTGAGCGGCACTTTTTTGCACACCATGGGCTAAATGGCCAGGTCACATGGACCCCGAAGGCTCAGAGAAGGTTGGGGGAGGGGACCCACTGGAACAGCTGTTGGGAGACAGATGGTAGCCTCCCGTCAAGTCCATCCAGCGTGTTCTTTAACGTGCACAGGGTATGGCTCTCCTGCACATGGGGCCACGGCTTAATGTCCCATCCGACGGACGGCGGCCTTTCCAAGCCCATCGGTGTCCCCTACTGACCGTGGGCAGGGCAGGGAATTTTGCGGAGATAAATCTCAACGCTGACCCAGCTGGGACTCGAACCTGGGAACTACAGATTACGAGCCTGGCGCGCTACCGACTGAGCCACCCCACCCCTAAAGACAGGGGGGAAAACAGTATCGATGTCATCGGAAATTTTTTGCACTTTAC
Source organism: Ryuthela nishihirai (assembly GCA_038380435.1). NCBI lineage: Eukaryota > Metazoa > Arthropoda > Arachnida > Araneae > Heptathelidae > Ryuthela > Ryuthela nishihirai. The sequence continues at coordinate 9,639,274 of JAWZYU010000007.1, forward strand.
ATTTCCCCTTTTTTCATCATTTTTAAATTTAAAAAAGTTGTTCTTGGGTCATTAGTTCAACATTCCTGCTTTACTTGATAATCTTGTAACTACCTCAAAATTTAAACTTTCTCTGTCTTAATCCGATTTGGAGAAGTTAATAAGAGGATTACTAGTCATTTCTCATAACAAAATAATTTTCAATTCCGCTACTTAATACATAAGAATCAAGCAACAGCAAAAAACTAAATTCTGAAATTTCAGTCAGCACCATTTTTTTTACTTGCATTTCCAAATGAAAAAAACATACCGAGAAAGCAATAAAATCAAGAGATATCAAAAGTAATCACAGGAAAAAATTCAGAAGTCTTAAATATTAACAATTTCTTATTTACCATTTACATTCATATGAAGATTAGTTTTTATTTGTCGGTTAATTTCAAATTCCTCATCTCTTACAGGAAATAAGAATACCAAATAAAGACAATCTCATTTTTAGCAAAAGAATAAAAGGAGACATTTAATATCCAAAAGCAGCGATCGTAAATCTGAATCACGTTCCGATCCAGAACGAAAAATGAATAATTCTATTGACAATATTTCAATAGATTTTTATCTGATTTGAATATTTCGATATTGAATTATAGAGTTATATACTGAATTGATATATATTGAACTGATATATTTATGTAATAATATAATTATATTATCAAATGATACACTTATGTAATTCATCGAAAAAGAAGCAAGATCATTACGATAGCATGCTAGTTGACATGGCCGTCGACAGGAATGGAGAAGGGAGAGCACGAGAGGGTCAATTGTTCTCCCCTCTAGAAAAATTGATCGAAAATTAATTTATGATGGGTTGGGTTGTTTTACCTCTGAGCGGCACTTTTTTGCACACCATGGGCTAAATGGCCAGGTCACATGGACCCCGAAGGCTCAGAGAAGGTTGGGGGAGGGGACCCACTGGAACGGCTGTTGGGAGATAGATGGTAGCCTCCCGTCAAGGCCACCCATCGTGTTCTTTAACGTGCACAGGATATGGCTCTCCCGCACACGGGGCCACGGCTTAACGTCCCATCCGACGGACGGCGGCCTTTCCAAGCCCATCGGTGTCCCCTACTGACCGTGGGAAGGGCGGGGAAATTTTGCGGAGATAAGTCTCAACGCTGACCCAGCTGGGACTCGAACCTGGGAACTACAGATTACGAGCCTGGCGCGCTACCGACTGAGCCATCCCCGCCCCCTAATTTATGATGAATAATGCAGGTGCACCAAAAATATTTTTTCCTTACATACATACAAAATCCTCATGCAGCCATGGGTTACGGATGTCCTACCAGACTATGCAATTTTCCTCTCCAGTTATGTCTGTCCTGAGCTACAGTGCTGCATTTGACCACTGTAGGCCAATTCTAACAAGGTGTCTGTTTGACACTGTCTGCCCATCACATCCTAAGTCTTCCGCTCTTTTTGAGGCCTTTAGGCACGCTGCTCATAACCCTATTCGACCAATCTAAACTTATGCAAAAGGGCAACATGGCCAAACTAACGCAATCTCTCTTTGCAGAATAAGCTACTCAAAGGAGGCTAACTGAAATGTATTTTTTTTTTATGTTTTGTTTTGTTTTTCGGAAGCGTATCATTTTTATTTTTGAATATTACGAAACCTTTCTTCATTTCAATAAGTTTTCCATTTATTATTTTGTTTTCGGGTTGGGTTGTTGTTGGGTTGTTTTACCTCTGAGCGGCACTTTTTTGCACACCATGGGCTAAATGGCCAGGTCACATGGACCCCGAAGGCTCAGAGAAGGTTGGGGGAGGGGACCCACTGGAACAGCTGTTGCGAGACAGATGGTAGCCTCCCGTCAAGGCCATCCAGCGTGTTCTTTAACGTGCAAAGGGTATGGCTCTCCCGCACACGGGGCCACGGCTTAACGTCCCATCCGACGGACGGCGGCCTTTCCAAGCCCATCGGTGTCCCCTACTGACCGTGGGCAGGGCGGGGAATTTTTGCGGAGATAAATCTCAACGCTGATCCAGCTGGGACTCGAACCTGGGAACTACAGATTACGAGCCTGGCTCACTACCGACTGAGCCACCCCCGCCCTTTGTTTTCGGGCATCTTCATTTTATTATGTTGGGATTGCTGTTTTCTTAATTGCGTTCATTAATGAAGCGCTCGACCTAAATATTTCTTTTTTGGAAAAAATGCTTTGCTTTTTTCCCAAAACAAATTTGCCCTACTCTGAAACCATTTTCGTTTCCATTCTCTAAAACTGTCTGCCGACACTCACGTGAGTTGATTGAATGAACTCGACCATTTGATCAAAATTCATACTTCTCGAAAGAGATGAGCACTCAACAAAAATAATTCTGGTACAAAAACGTTTAATCCACATTCAGGTGAAAAAGGTTGGGTTGTTGTTTTACCTCTGAGCGGCACTTTTTTGGACACCATGGGCTAAATGGCCAGGACACATGGACCCCGAAGGCTCAGGGAAGGTTGGGGGAGGGGACCCACTAGAACAGCTGTTGGGAGACAGATGGTAGCCTCCCGTCAAGGCCATCCAGCGTGTTCTTTAACGTGCACACGGTATGGCTCTCCCACACATGGGGCCACGGCTTAACGTCCCATCCGACGGACGGCCGTCTTTCCAAGCCCATCGGTGTCCCCTACTGATCGTGGGCAGGGCGGGGAATTTTGCGGAGATAAATCTCAACGCTGACCCAGCTGGGACTCGAACCTGGGAACTACAGATTACGAGCCTGGCGCGCTACCGACTGAGCCACCCCGCCCTCAGGTGGAAAAGAGGTTCTGCTTTATGCTACTGTATTAGTTTAAATGCCCTTTCATTTTGTAAGGAGGAGTGAACTACTTGTAGGTATTTTAAGCTTAATACTGGTTTACCTATACAAGAACATGCCAACTGTGCCATTCATATTTAATACAAAAGGAATGCATGCTGGAGCAGAAGCTAGAATTCCCTAATCGCTATTTCAATCAATGCTCAACTCAAATGCAAAAAAAAATTCTCTTATGAATACTTTTTCACAATGTGCTAAAACCTTTTTAATGCTATAGAACGTTTTCAACCTTTTTGGAATTTTTTGAATTTTGTTAAGATATACGAAATTTCCTGAATTGGGCTTTCAGTGAAGTTTATGATCTATGCAAACGGTCGAAGTATTCATTGCGCAGTCTCATAGTCTCGCTAGTTGCCACTCAAGCTACGAAATTGCAGCATATATGCTTGTAGAAGAAGGGGAAGGTATAGGAAATAATGAACAAAAAGCTAGTTCTTTTAGAAATAAAAATCTTACTCTGAAGTAATATATATATTCGTTATTTTCCTGTTCATTATTTATCCAACAAAACTCCCAAGATTAGCCGAACATATTGAATAAACTCTTTCTCCTATATACATATGAATAACTCCCACTAGAGTTTAACATTTTTTACATGTGTCTCAACAAATAAATATTACGCTGTGCACAACAGATACTTAAAAATAAGGTTTATGTAACATATAACATCAGTTCATAACATACGTAATACAACAGAGATAGTGATGAAACTCAACATCCAAAGTATAATACAAATTCGGTTTATAACTATTAGAAAGATAAGATACTTTTCCACAAAGAGCATTCCTGAAATCTTCATTTAAAAATGAAGATTTATCATATGCATAGATAAGTCGTTAGCGGGAAAAACCTTTATGTGTTAGTAGAATCCCACCCTCATATAAAAATATCAAGACAGAACAAAAATTGCTGATTAAAATTCCTTTGAGTTTTTTTTTGCATTCGCTATAGGAAAATGGAGTAATAACATCTGTTCTATAAATATACTGATCCATAACAACAAATAACAACGTGTGGCACGAGGTTAAAATATGATTCACTCTTGAACAGTGGAAACATATATATCTACTGTCAAACTCTGATGAACATTCATACATATTTGATAACATATTAATAAGAAAATATACCATCTGAGGTGCAATCATTTTATCGCCTGTACACTTATATCTACAGTTCTTTTGCATTCGTTAGCATACACCATAGAGATGAATAATCAGATACATTCCTTTCGTTGCTGTACCTGCCACAGGAGATATCTCTCTTTCAAAGAAACTGGCCGAGGGAATTTCATTAGTGCTGCTAATTATAAGAAACGACTGATTAAATAATTTAGGACAACGAGTAAGAGAATGCTTAGGCTCATCTTGTCTTTAATAAAGTAACGAGTTATTGTCTCCAACTTGAATCTACAGTAGACATTCTATGTTTTAAGAGAGTTGGGTTGTTTTACCTCTGAGCGGCACTTTTTTTGCACACCATGGGCTAAATGGCCAGGTCACAAGGACCCCGAAGGCTCAGAGAAGGTTGGGGGAGGGGACCCATTAGAACAGCTGTTAGGAGACAGATGGTAGCCTCCCGTCAAGGCCATCCAGCGTGTTCTTTAACGTGCACAGGGTATGGCTCTTCCGCACACGGGGCCACGGCTTAACGTCCCATCCGACGGACGACGGCCTTTCCAAGCCCATCGGTGTCTCCTACTGACCGTGGGCAGGGCGGGGAAATTTTGCGGAGATAAATCTCAACGCTGACCCAGCTGGGACTCGAACCTGGGAACTACAGATTACGAGCCTGGCACGCTACCGATTGAGCCACCCCCGCCCCCTGTTTTAAGAGAAACAAATTATTTGGACTATTAACATTTTCCGAATCTTTTATTAGTTTGAATTTCCACAGTTAAGAGGAGCTAAAGTTGGAAAATGACAAAACTTTAATATTGTTTCTGCTAGGAATTTTATATTTAGATGGCAAATGATATTGGTAAACGGTCTTGCACTGAAAGGTTCGACTTTGCTCACACTTCTTCTTATTATTAATAGCTTAACAGTGAACAAAGAAGTTAAAATAATTGCAGAATAGAATGAAATAAATATTGAAATAATTCATTTAAAATATGTGCGGAGATTTATAAACATTTTATTCTCTAAATCCATGTTTTATAGTCTTTTTATCAGCGATGTAACACTTAAAAATGAGAAATTTGAGGCGTAAACTTATTTTGCCACAACATAAGAAACTCTATGCCATTAACTGTAGATTTCTCAATTAAAAGATAAGTTTTTAGCTTTTATTATTTTATGAAATATTAGTGAAATTTTCATTTTATCTGAAGTTAGGTAGGATTACTTTTCCTCTGAGTGGTACGTTTTTGAACAAAATAAGCTAAATGGCCAGGTTGCAAAGACCCCAAAGGTTAATAGGTTCATAGAAGATTGGAGAAGGGTAGCTACTGCACAGCTCTCAGGTTGGGCTGTTTGGGTTGTTTTACCTCTGAGCGGCACTTTTTTGCACACATGGGCTAAATGGCCAGGTCACATGGACCCCGAAGGCTCAGAGAAGGTTGGGGGAGGGGACCCACTGGAACAGCTGTTGGGAGACAGATGGTAGCCACCCGTCAAGGCCATCCAGCGTGTTCTTTAACGTGCACAGGGTATGGCTCTCCCACACACAGGGCCACGGCTTAACGTCCCATTCGACGGACAGCGGCCTTTCCAAGCCCATCGGTGTCCCCTACTGACCGTGGGCAGGGCGGGGAATTTTGCGGAGATAAATCTCAACGCTGACCCAGCTGGGACTCGAACCTGGGAACTACAGATTACGAGCCTGGCGCGCCCCCGCCCCACAGCTCTCAGGAGACAAATGGAAACTTCCCCTTCAATATCATTCAATGTATTAACGATCATACGCTATGGTTCTCCTGTGCACGTTTTATCTTACTGAGTAATGCTTAGTATATATTTCAGTTTTTTTTAACTAAATTTGGAATAATCAAGTTATCACCAAAACTATAAAGTAATTTCTTAACAAACATTTAGACAGAAGTTGCTTTGAGTATTCCGAATTCATTTTCACGAGCTTGAATGTTAATGTTATTTCATTTCTTTCGAAAAAAAAAAAAGAAAACTTCTTTTACACAGGAATCAATTAGTACCAATGAGAAAATTAAATCTCTCTTTGACAGAAATTCTGATTTGATAGGACATTTAAATTTTCCACAGGTAAAATTGAATTTGAATAGATTCAATTTCTACGGATGGGATGCATTGTTTTAAACCGTTCTTAGTATGTCTTGTCATTTCTTTTACTTATAAACAAATCTGAATCGATGAGGTAATTAAACTTGTTCTTCTGGAAATATAATTACCTCACGGATTTAAACTGATAATTACAGTATTCCACTAGAGAAAATCAGGAAATAAAACTAAATCCTTTTATCAAGAAAATTTAGAAATAAAAATTAAAGTGGTTGGTTGGTTGTTTTACCTCTGAGCGGCAGTTTTTTGCACACCATGGGCTAAATGGCCAGGTCACAACGTCCCGAAGGCTCAGAGAGGGTTGAGGGAGGGGATCCACTGGAAATAAAAATTAAAAACAATCATAAAATTACATAATGTACATCACATTCTTTTAAAATGATAAAATCAGTCTTTCAGTTTTTTACTTTTCATATTCCGAAATCGAGTTCATATGGAACTCTTGTATTCCGATATTGTTTAAAGAATTAAAAAATAATCCTGTCTTTTTACATCAAATGTTTGGACAGTTCAGTATAATAGGGTTTAAACTTTTTTTTAAATTTGATTATCACTCAAGTTATTATCTTCTTTCTTCATTTTTAAACGTTTGATATTTAAATTACAATCTCCAGTTCTTATTTTAGTGTCCCTTATAGAACTGAAAAATTGGCAACATAAAATTAAAATTTTTTAAAATTTGCAGAAAATCTGTGGTTGAATTTCATGCATTTTAACAAACTTTTATAGCTTTTTATCGGGAGATTTCAATTTTCCATTTATTGTATTTAAATTGAAGAGATTCTATAATTTGTTGCTTTAAGTACTTCGTTAGCTGTAATATCGACAAATTCATTGAACTCCTAGCCAACATGACTTGGAACCCATTGCAAAATAATACGTAATTAAATTGCTCTCTATAGAAATGAATTTGAATCAGTGAAGTGAATAAAATTTTCTTAAGTGAAGATGAATCACGTTGACGAGGGAATAAAATTTTTGTTTTAGAAGATCTTGGTTTATTTTGCCATTTTTTTCTTTGGTAGAAATAAATTTCAACTGATGAAAAAATTAAATTTCTCTTCAATTAGCACAGGCAGATTTGAATTTGAATAGATGAACTATTTTTCATAAATAGTTGTTAGCATATTTTGCCATTTCTTTTATGTGGAAATGAATTAGAATCGATGAGGAATTAAACATTTCTTATGGAGGGTTGGGTTGTTGTTTTACCTCTGAGCGGCACTTTTTTTGCACACCATGGGCTATAATGGCCAGGTCACATGGACCCCGAAGGCTCAGAGAAGGTTGGGGGAGAAGACCCACTGGAACAGCTGTTGGGAGACAGATGGTAGCCTCCCGTCAAGGCCATCCAGCGTGTTCTTTAACGTGCACAGGGTATGACTCTCCCGCACACGGGGCCACGGCTTAACGTCCCATCCGACGGACGGCGGCCTTTCCAAGCCCATCGGTGTCCCCTACTGACCGTGGGCAGGGCGGGAAATTTTGCGGAGATAAATCTCAACGCTGACCCAGCTGGGACTCGAACCTGGGAACTACAGATTACGAGCCTGGCGCGCTACCGACTGAGCTACCCCGCCCCTTTCTTATGGAGACATCAGTATGTATCTTTAAAGTAATTAATTACAATCATAATACAAAAATTCACTAGAGAAAATTAGGAAACAAAACTGAAAGAATGAAAATTAACAACAGTCTTTTAATTCTATTATATACATCGCATTCCTTTAAAAATGTTAAAATCAATCTAGTTAATTTTTTTTCCATTTTCCGAAATTGAATTCATGCAAAATTATTGCATTCCAATACTTTTTTTTAAAGAATTAAACAAATCCTATCTTTTGCAAATATTTTGAAGATAAATAACACTACAAATAAATTGAAGAGAAATGTAATTTTCTCATCAATTTATTTTTACCAAGGAAAAAAAATGGCAAAATATACTAATATGAAGTCTTTTTTTTTAGACAGTGCTTAGCGTATCTTGCCTTTACTGTTAGACAAAAATAAACCTGAATATAAGAAGTAAATAATTTCTATTTATCTGAATGAATTTGAATCGATGAGACAATTAAATTTCTCACAGGCGCGAATGAATCGGATTAGATGATATGATTAAATTTCTTTTACGCTAAAACAAATCTGAATCGACGAGGTAAATGAAATTTCTCTCATGTGGAAAGTTGGGTTGGGTTGTTTTACCTCTGAGCGGCACTTTTTTGCATACCATGGGCTAAATGGCCAGGTCACATGGACCCCGAAGGCTCAGAGAAGGTTGGGGGAGGGGACCCACTGGAACAGCTGTTGGGAGACAGATGGTAGCCTCCCGTCAAGACCATCCAGCGTGTTCTTTAACGTGCACAGGGTATGGCTCTCTCCCGCACACGGGGCCACGGCTTAACGTCCCATCCGACGGACGGCGGAATTTCCAAGCTCATCGGTGTCCCCTACTGACAGTGGGCAGGATGGGGGAATTTTGCGGAGATAAATCTCAACGCTGACCCAGCTGGGACTCGAACGTGGGAACTACAGATTACGAGCCTGGCGCGCTACCGACTGAGCCACCCCCGCCCCCTCATGTGGAAATGAATGTGAATGGATGAGGGAATTAAATTTCTCTTACTTAAAAAAGGATTGATATCGATGAAATGATAAATTTCTCATAAGCAGAAATTAATCTGAATAGATGAGGAAATTAAATTTCTTTTAGGCAGAAATAAATAGCAGTCGGGCGGTTAACTTTCTCTTAGAGATAATTATGAGTCGCTTGGTAAAGAAATTTCTCTTAGAATCTGAGACGATGAGGTAATTTAATGTCGTTTAGACAAATATGAAACTAAAGTGACGAAGAAATCAATTATTTTTGGCAGAAATAGATCTGAATCGATGGCATAATGAAATTCCTTTTTAGCAGAAATCGGACGATGTGGAAATTAAATTTCTCTCAGGTAGAAATCAGTCTGAATAAATAAAATTATGTAAACATAGTCTGAGAGAAATTTAATATCTTGAATTGATGAAGTAATTTAATATCTCTTACTGAGGTTTTTAGTATCCTTGTCTTTACGGAATAAATGTGAAATTATTCTGTCTCTCGTGTTTTGAGTTATGATGAAATTTCAAATTTCGATAATGCTCGCCAGTAAAAAGTTAAATCACCAAAAGCAACGGGAAATCGTAAATTCACTTGCAAGAATTTTCGAAAGAGAGACGAAACCCACAGCCAACTTCGACTACAATGAAAAAAGTTCCAGTTTTTTTGTAGGTTTTTTTTATCCAACGGACACTTAATAAATGACGACACAGTAAATATCATACAATATTCTACAATGGAGTTGTCGCTAATGTCGTATGATGCTGTCACAACTGACGACGTCGTACTCCAGCAGGAGGCTGCAGGCGATGAAGACGAAGTAGAGACCGAACATCACCATCGCCAGTCCGACGTTCATCTTCCAGCGGAAGGCGGCGATCGAGATGATCACGAAGAGGAGCATGATGAAGAGCAAGAGGAGAGAACAGGCCATGCCCGAGCTACTCACGTGAACAGGGCCGAAGATCAGACACGAGATGAACCAAGGGAGCGGAAGGCTGAAAAAGTCAGAAAAAAGTCATTTATACGAGGGCGAGTCAATAAGAAAGTTGAATTTAAATTTTGCTTTACAAGCTTATATACCAACTTATATACTCATTAATATATGTTGGGGGCGGGGGTGGCTCAGTCGGTAGCGCGCCAGGCTCGTAATCTGTAGTTCCCAGGTTCGAGTCCCAGCTGGGTCAGCGTTGAGATTTATCTCCGCAAAATTCCTCGCCCTGCCCACGGTCAGTAGGGGACACCGATGGGCTTGGAAAGGCCGCCGTCCGTCTGATGGGACGTTAAGCCGTGGCCCCGTGTGCGGGAAAGCCATACCCTGTGCACGTTAAAGAACACGCTGGATGGCCTTAACGGGAGGCTACCATCTGTCTCCCAACAGCTGTTCCAGTGGGTCCCCTTCCCCAACCTTCTCTGAGCCTTCGGGGTCCATGTGACCTGGCCATTTAGCCCATGGTGTGCAAAAAAGTGCCGCTCAGAGGTAACCCAACCCAACCCATTAATATATACCCTCATTACTGCATCTCTGAACATAGAGTACTTGAAGTTTATGTGTAAAGTTGGCAATATCTTCACTGGTGTTTTCAGAATGGCTGACTCCCTTTCATAGTGCACAGTAATTGAAAGAGAAATATCATTCGAATTTGAATTTTAGAAGTTAAACAAAATGAAATTTACCGTAGAACGTGTGCACTATATGAAGGCAGTGGTTTATCATCAAAAAAGGTGTCAAGTGAGATGAGAAACTTCGCACAACTTCACCCGCTTCATGTCATCAACCGTTCAGATACGGTTGTACAAATATAACGGATGAACATCGACCTATTCATAAAACTTGATGAAAATTGTTTTGAATTGAATGTTAACCATGTGTCAGCTCACTCCATAGTTCAGGACAAGCTACTGTATTGTCTAGCCTGACATCCCAAACGATGGAGTATTCGACGTATTGACCTAATGGAAATCCTTGTTATTATCTATCGTTGAATTCTCAGGTGTGTTTCAACTGTTGGTTGTCTGTAAAAGTTGGTCTTCAGAAATGGCTAGACAGTTTGTCACCTCGTACGCTAACCTTGTGTTTCCATTGCAATTTTTGAGCTTACTAGTTGTTTTTCCCTCAACTGTTCTAATCCTAAAAAACTTTTGCAACTGCTGCTCCGAAATTAATATTTATGGCTGTTTCAACTTATTATTATTATTTAGATTCTAATGTATCAGATTATTAATTGTTCAACTTACACTTCGAAACATTAACATTGGGTGGCCTATCCTTAATTAGTTGATCTCCAGTTCAAGAATACTGTGTGGGGATCTCTGCCTCCAACCTCATTCCCAAAATAGAATGTATTAAGAAATATTTTTTTCCGTGGATCTGAGTAGTCAAGGCATTCTAGGTCATTAATTGAACCAATAAACCGGTTTTACAATGAAACAACCTAAACGTTGCCAATTTCTAAAAGGTAAAATCGTGATATTATTGCAAAAAACGTCCAATCTAAGATGCAAGCTTAATCTAAAGGGGAAAAATACATAGAATAAACCTTAATTTTCCGATGCAAAGTTGCAGCAAGAGTCAGTTGGGTTATTTTCCCTTTAAGAGGCAATGTTTCTGGACACAAAGAACTAAATGGTCAGATGACAAGAGCTTAAAGGCACAGAGAAGGTTTGGGAAAAAAGATCAAGAGGAGAGCAATTAGAAGATTGATGGAACTTTCCGTTAAGACCACCCAGTGTGTTCTTTAACGTGCACAGGGTATGACTCTCCTGCACATGGAGGCATGGCTAAATTACCATCCGACAGATGGCTGTCTTTGCAAGATCTTCTGTGCCAACCTTCTGAAAAAGGGCAGAAGATGGCAGAGTGGCTTTAATGAAGTTAAATCTCAACGCTCGCACAGGTGGGACTCGAACCTGGTAACTGTAGATTACAAGCCTAGTGTGCTAATGACTGAGCTAACTTTTACTCCTCTAGTGAAAAGTTAGTATTTAGAAGATTTATTACCTCTGAGCGGCACTTTCCTGCATACAATGGATTAAATGACCAGATCATAAGGATCCCGAGGGCTCAGAGAAGGTTTGGGAGGGGGGGACTCACTAGACAATTATTAAGAGACAGATGGTAACATCCCATCAAGGCCATCTAACGTGTTCTTTAACGTGCATAAAGCATGGCTCTTCGACACAGGGGACCACGCCTTAACGTCCCATCCGACGGATGGCGGTATCACTACCGGCCATCATCGGTATCACCTACTGGCCGAGGGAAGTTAAGACTTTTAGTATTGTCTAGTTCTAGTTAGTGAAAGTTTCCTATGTGTATATGTCAAAGGTAATCAAAGAGTATATACTACTGCGAATGCCACTCGTAATCGTGGCCGAAATGCGCTACATCCTTTGAAGCCAGAGAAGTCGCTTCTACCCTTAGGTCCTATATTTCTTTTACTTGAGGTTTTGATTTTCAAAGTCATTATATTTCTGTCACATGCTGCATTCATTCAGATACTGCTGAAACAGGAATCTTTATGTCAAATTTTATGATTGGTATTATTATGAGTTGGGTTGTTTTACCTCTGAGCGGCACTTTTTTGCACACCATGGGCTAAATGGCCAGGTCACATGGACCCCGAAGGCTCAGAGAAGGTTGGGGGAGGGGAGCCACTGGAACAGCTGTTGGGAGACAGATGGTAGCCTCCCATCAAGGCCATCCAGCGTGTTCTTTAACGTGCACAGGGTATGGCCCTCTCGCACACGGGACCACGGCTTAACGTCCCATCCGACGGACGGCGGTCTTTCCATCGGTGTCCCCTACTAACCGTGGGCAGGGCGGGGAATTTTGTGGAGATAAATCTCAATGCTGACCCAGCTGGGACTCGAACCTGGGAACTACAGATTACGAGCCTGGCGCGCTATCGACTGAGCCACCCCCGCCCCAGGTATTATTATTATTATTATGAGAAAATGGGAATGAATGTAAAGATTTCAATTGGATATCTATAAAACTTAGCTTTTAATAATATTTGTTCACTTAACAAAAGCGTTGAGGAATTAGAATATTTAACATCAGCAATGACTGTTAAAATAATTTAGCTGAAAAGTTAACTGAGAAGAATTAAAAGTAATAACCGTTATATTCAAATGTGTGGGTAGTTTTCGAAGTTTGTGTAAAGATTATTTCAATTTTTCTCCAATTTTAACCGTTTTCATTTTTTGCAGGAAGAGCAGTTATTAAATGTTTCAGCTTCCATAATTCTTCAAATATTCAACTGATATTGTTAAAAAACCGAGTTTAGAGTTGGTTGAGATCTTCAATTTATCTGGCCTCTATAAAACCCACATTGAAGAAATCAGAATTTAATTTCTCGTTGTTAATTCGGTTGAAAAATTTGTTGACTTATTCACATATCATAATCAGTTTCCAATAAAGTAAAACTCATTGTTACTTTATTAAAATAATCTGACTTATTCACATATCATAATCAGCTTCCAAAAAAGGAACACTCATTGATATTGGTGATGGATCATAATCAAGTCTATCCAAATCATCATTCGTCAATTTTGTTTCATTTAACATTAAGAGTATTTTTGAAAGTGATGATTCATTCTTTCCAAGCAATTTCCGTGAATGTATTTAAAAAGTAGGAATCTACTCTTAAATGAGTCCAGTTTCTGTAACTCTTTATGGAACAAAACGCATTAAAAACTGGGGCATGGGAGCGTCCCAATTTTCAAACATTTTCAGAGTCCCAGTCGGTAGTGCATCAGGTTCGCAACCCACATTATATCCTCAACCTAAAAGGAGAGAAGAAAAAAACTCTTTATGGTTCTGTTTAACTTTGAGTGAAATAGCTTAAGTGATAAAAAATTATATCTGCGTAATTAAAACACAAGGAAATCTTGAAACATTCTATATTACTGTGGCCTCCCAGGTTCGAAGGTCAATTGTACCTGCGTTGAGTAACGAGAGTAAGTTCCCTCGATGAGAAAGGGGACACCGCTGGCCTTGCAACGTCTGTTGGTCAGGTAGGACGTTAAGCCGTGGACCAGTATGGAGGAAAACCATACTTTGTGCACGCTAAAGAACTCTCTAGATTAGAGGTTCTTAACATGGGGTACGCAGTAAAAGTTTTTTGAGGTAGGTCGTGAGAGCTCAAAAGTCTCCAAATCTAGTAACAAAGTTTTATTCCCATTGTTATACTATAACTATAGTTTTATCTATCTATACAAGGGGTACGCCAGTTTAATACACATTTCCAGGGGGTACGTGAAGCATAAAAGGTTGAGATGCTTCACATACTCCCTGGGAATGTGTATGTAACTGGCGTACCCCTTGCATAGATAGATAAAACAATAGTTATAGTATAATAATGACAACTTAGCGACTTTGTTACTAGATCTAGCGACTTTTGAGCTCTCACGGCGTACCCCCCAAAAATTTTACCGCATACCCCACGTTGAGAACCCCTGCTCTAGATGGCCTTGACTGCCATTTGTCTGTTGCCTACCATCTGTCTCCTAACAGCTATTTAGTGTGGCCTTTTAGCCCATTGTGTGCGAAAATAGTGTTGCTCAGAGGTAACCCAACTCAGCTTCGAAAATTCAGATATTTGAAATCTTGAACTTATTTGAGTGATATATTTCTACCAATATTTCACTTAAGAAGGAACTTAGCTGTGTAACTGTGACGATCAATGTTGTCCTTCATTCAGAAACATGAAAATCACTTTTTGGAGTATCCGTTAAGTTTTCAAATCGACAATTTGACAAGGGAGAATTTATTAAAATATTCACACATTCTGTGTGAATATTTTAATAAAATGATAGTGTATTGACAATAATCAGTGCAAAGGCTGAGTTGAGTAAATTTTTAATTAGGTGTAATTAACTGTACACTTGTTCTTTTACAAAGCTCATGTTGCCAAAGATTTGGATGATCTGTATACACCAAATAGCTAATTTCGACAACATGCAAGTTAACATTCTTGTAGAAAAGGATCTTGTTCTTTAATAGATTCTTGTTATTAAGGGTTGGGTTGTTTTACCTCTGAGCGGCACTTTTTTGCACATCATGGGTTAAATGACCAGGTCACATGGACCCCGAAGGCTCAGAGAAGGTTGGGGGAGGGGACCCACTGGAACAGCTGTTGGGAGACAGATGGTTGCCTCCCGTCAAGGTCATCTAGCGTGTTCTTTAACGTGCACAGGGTATGGCTCTCCCGCACACGGGGCCACGGCTTAACGTCCCATCCGACGGACGGCGGCCTTTCCAAGCCCATCGGTGTCCCCTACTGACCGTGGGCAGGGCGGGAAATTTTGCGGAGATAAATCTCAACGCTGACCCAGCTGGGACTCGAACCTGGGAACTACAGATTACGAGCCTGGCGCGCTACCGACTGAGCCACCCCCGCCCCTCTTGTTATTAAGGATTACTTGAAATAACTTTAATACATTGTATTTTACTTTCGTTCACACTGTTTTAAACATCGAACTACCAAAATATGAGAGAATTACCATGTTTTGTAATTGGGAATACAATGTTGATGCTCTATAACTTCTAAAATATGCATTTAATGGGAAAATGTGACTGAAGATAAATTAAAAATAATAATCATATGAATTTAAATCTCGATTTTTCCAGCAACATTTGTTCAGTATTTAAGGATTTATGGAAGCAAGGAAAATTGTTATCCCTTTGGTAAGAATTCAATTGAAACCGAAAAAACTTGGTAAGAATTCATCTCAGAAAATAATTGAAATTCGAATAATAAGCATTGCTTCAAATCATTTAATAAAATAAATATATATTTTTGAAGGTTTCTGCATGATTATTTCAATTTTAGAAAATTATAAATAATTTTTACAAAACAAGATAATTTTTTGTTAAATATTCCGGTGTCCATAACTCTCTACATTTTGAACGAATATTATTGAAAATTTTAAAAGAAGAGATTTAAAATTATTTTGATCTATATCTTTATTTTATCTTTAGTCACATATTTCCATTAAATGAATATTTCAGAAGTTATAGAGATTAAAGTTATTAAGGATTACTTGAAATAGCTTCACACATTGTATTTTACTTTCATCATTATCATCATCCTCAAACAGCCATGGGCTACGGAGTCCAACCAGACCGTGCAATTTAGTTCTCCAAACAAGTCTGTCCTGAGCTACATCTACTGCATATGGCTACTGCACACCAATTCTAACAAGGTCCTGTTTGACATTGTCTGCCAACCGCATCCTAGGTCTCCCCTTCTTTCTGAGGCCTTTAGGCACACTGTTCATAACCCTATTCGCCAATCTACTATTATTCATACAGGCAACAAGGCTAAACCAGCAGAGTCTCTCTCTGCACAATATGCTGCTTAAAGGAGGTTGCCGACTCCTTTGCCTAACCTCATCATTAGTTACAAAGTTGAACCACCTAATGCCCAAGATACTGCGTAAGCATCTGGAATCAAAAGCATCTAGTTTCTTGTTATCTTGTTTACAAAGTGTCCAAGTTTCACTACCATAACTAACCCTAGAAAGAACCAAACTATTATACAGTCTAATGTTACTCTTTAGGTGTATACGCCTATTTCTCCACACTCTCCATAGATTCTTAAAAATCCCGGCAGCAATCCCTATTCGTCTGTTAATCTCATGCCACACATCACCATTATCTGTTACATAGCTCCCAAGATAATTAAACTGTGACACCTGCTTAAGATGCATTATGATTAACTGCCTGACACACAGCCTGCCTAACCAATTTTCATCACTTTAGTTTTCTCTCTGTTTATAAACAAATCTACTCTACTCCCAGTTTCATCAACAGCTCGAATGAAAGAGTTCGTCTCATCAACATCATTTGCCAAAAGGGCTAAATCATCAGCATAATCTAAATCAGAAATTTTCGTATCTCCAGTCCATTTAAGGCCAAAATCTTTCCCTTGAAGGGAATTTCGCATAACATAATCAATAACCAAGCTAAAGAGAAAAGGAGACAAAATGCACCCTTGTCGAACACCAGAAGTAATGCTAAACCAATTGCTACAAGCCTTACCAACTCTCACATACGACTCAGTGTTATTATAGAGAGCTTTCATTATGTTAACTAACTTGTCTGGTATACCATATGATTTCACAATCAACCACAAATTATGACGATCAACAGAGTCGAAAGCCTTTTTGAAATCAACAAAGCTAGCAACCAAAGGTTTCTGAAACTCTAAACATTTCTTAAGAATCTGCGTAAGTGAAAATATCTGATCCACACATCCCCTACCACTTCTGAATCCACATTGCTAATCACGCAATTGACTGTCAACTAGAATCTTAATTCTATTAAGCACAATCATGGAAAGAACTTTACCTGGAACAGAGAGTAGGCTGATACCCCTATAGTTATCACAAGACCTGCGATCACCTTTTTTGAAAATAGGGATAACAATAGCTCTGGTAAAATCCTTAGGAACCATGCCTTTATCATAAAAGATTTTCTGAATTTCAGTCATCCAAATGGTAACCGAAACATTCCCAGCTTTAAGCATTTCTGTAGTAATTTCATCTACCCCTGGGGATTTATGTAGTTTAAGTTTAGAAATAGCCAAAATAACTCCAAAATTACTTTTATACTGTCTTATATACCGAACTAACTTTCTCCTTTATTTCATTCAATTCAATTTTTGATCTCCAACCGATGTATTATTGATGAATAAAATAAAGGATTTATGTTTATTTATCGTTAGAGAAGTGATTTGTCCACTATTTCGTTATATTCCGATTCCGATTGGCACAACATAGAAATTTTCTTAATATTCTGGTAGGGCAGTCTACAATCATTATAAACTACCGGATAGTTGGCCTAACTTTCCTCTTAATTTTTTCTCACTGATGATTTGAGGTAATATAACGATTTGAGATAATGTAACGATGCATTATTGATGAATGAAATAAAGGTTTTATCTCTAACTATCATTAGAGAAGTGATTTGTCTACTATTTCGGATGTATACGTTTGACTCACCCTACAGATACGTCGAAAATGTTGCTGCCAACAGAACTGGAGACTGCCATGTCACCAAATCCTTTTCTCGCTACGAGGACGCTGGTGATGAGATCCGGGATACTTGTTCCTGCAGCCAAGAACGTTAATCCCATAACCTGAGGAAAGAGAAAAAAAACCAGTAAGATGGCGAATATTTTTTACAGGATATATTATTAATGTTAAAAGAGAGCTAGAATGAGAGAAATTTTAGGGTGGCTGACTTCTGACCAATGCAACTTACATTCAAGAATCGGATAATGCTTAGATCAGCATTTTCCAATTTGGGTTCCGCGAAGATAGTAAAGGTGGTCTCTGTGCTATACGCAATATTCCAAATAGATTTAAAGGATGTAGTGCATTTCTCTCGATTGCACAACCGCGTTAAGTTTTATTGCTTTTGGCAGGAATTTTGCCAGTACAATATGTCAACTCTGACATCTCATGCTGACCACAAGATATAATTGGCTGTTGATTACATAAGAATTTCTGTAGCATTCAATTGTTCTACTCAAATGTTTAGATACAAATATAAAATAAACAATTAATGAACATTAGACAAAGAACTAGAGATATAATCTATTCTTTGAACTTTTAGGGAGTTCTCTCGCGAAAATCTACACTTTAAAGTTGAAATGTATTAGGTAATGATGGGAAGAGAGTTAACAAAAAGACGAAAGAGTCAAGCTTTGACCCAAAGCTTGTCCAGGTGGGTCCACAGAAAGAATAAGAATTCGTAGGCAGTTCGTATCGCCGAAAAGATGGAGATAACTCTCTATCTGTTCTCGCTGAGTAAAGAGGTTGGGTTGTTTTACCTCTGAGCGGCACTCTTTTGCACACCATGGGCTAAATGGCCAGGTCACATGGACCCCGAAGGCTCAGAGAAGGTTGGGGGAGGGGACCCACTGGAACAGCTGTTGGGAGACAGATGGTAGCCTCCCGTCAAGGCCATCCAGCGTGTTCTTTAACGTGCACAGGGTATGGCTCTTCCGCACACGGGGTCACGGTTTAACGTCCCATCCGACGGATGGCGGCCTTTCCAAGCCCATCGATGTCCCCTACTGACCGTGGGCAGGGCAGGGAATTTTGCGGAGCTAAATCTCAACGCTGACCCAGCTGGGACTCGAACCTGGGAACTACAGATTACGAGCCTGGCGCGCTACCGACTGAGCCACCCCCGCCCCATAGGTAATGATGGGAAGATAGTTAACAGAAAGACGAAAGAGTCAAGCTTTGACCCAAAGCTTGTCCAGGTGGGTCCACAGAAAGAATAAGAATTCGTAGGCAGTTCGTATCGCCGAAAAGATGGAGATAACTCTCTAACTGTTCTCGCTGAGTAAGGAGACACCGATAGTTATGAATAGGGTCGTTGTGTCATTGGACGTTAATTGTAGTCCAGCATGCATGGGAGCCATATCCTGTGCACATTAAAGATCAAGCTGGATGACCTTGACTGGAGGTTACCATCTGTTTCGAAATTGCTAGTCAGTGGATCCTCTACCAAGTTTTGAGCCCTTGTAACCCTGTCCACGTAGCCCATTTTTTATTTTTAAAGTGCACTAGAGGTAAAAACATCACACATGCTGTTTCTTTAAGACCTTGGTTGTAAATAAGCTGTCTGATAAATGAATATAATATTTTTTCCAATCGTATCACTCCTTATTGTTTTTCCGAGAAATTTAAATCTGTAAGCAGTTGTTTTACCTCTGATTCAGCACGTTTTTTTGTACACAATGGACAAAATGGTCAAGTCACAAGGACCCCAAGAGCTCAGTTATGGTTAGCGGAACGGAATCCACTGGGCAGCTGTTAGAAGATGAATGGAAGTCTCCCTTTAAAACCATCCACCGTGTTCTTTAGTGTGCATAGGCTCCCTTTAAGCCCATTCACTGTGTTCTTTAGTGTGCATAGGCTCCCTTTAAGATCATCCACCGTGTTCTTTAGTGTGCATAGGCTCCCTTTAAGACCATCCATCGTGTTCTTTAGTGTGCATAGGATATGTCTACATACACATGGTGCCATGGCTTAGAGCCCGATTCGATTGGCAGTGCCCTTATCAAAGCTCATCGGTGTTCCCTACTGGCCATGGGCAAGGCGGGGAGTTTTGTGGAGATAAATCTCAACGCTTGCTCAGGTAAGACTCGAACCTGGGAATTGTAGATTACGAGCCTGGCGCGCTACTCATTGAGCCAACCCCCGCCGTACATTGGCAGTTGTAGTTTATTTTAAAGAGTGTTTCAATTTTTAAGAAAGGTGTGTTTTTAACATGGAGAAATGACAGATAAAGGGACGAAGTTGACAATACTGCATGTAAAGAGCTGATCACTAAGATTTTAAGTACTAGAATTAATTCAGGAAGGGACAAGAGATAAAGTTATAATCATCAGTTTATTATAATAATAAGTTTACAAACAGCATTGAGTAGTATCAATGCAGTTCACGGATCCCCCACTAGTGCTTCCCCCTATGACGACAACGGTCATGTCCCTACGACGACACCGGTCACGCACCTTCCAGTCACGTATACTGACATCACCAACCACACCACTTATTAATAATCCATAGTTAATAATTCATAATTAATAATTCACAATTAATAATTAATAATTCATAAAGATCCCCAGGTTGACCACCTGTATTTTTTAGCCCCCCTGAAAAGTCCCCTCACCTGAAAAGCCCCTCGATTTTCGGTGGCGCCATCTAGTGTTTAAAACACATAATATATTTTTACATAACTTTCGACCAAGTGCCCTTTTCAAAAACTCCCGCTATTATGCCGTCGCCATTCGAAATTTCTCTAGGTCCCAATTTTTGATTCCCCCTCATTAAAAATCCCCCCTTTATTAAAAACCCTATCAAAACTGCCACACCCTCGTTAATTAATCTGTTATCAAAAGTTCCGCCCATTATTAAAAAAACCCTTTATTAAAAATCCTTCCCCTTTATTAAAAACCCTATCAAAACTGCCACACCCTCATTAATTAATCCATTATCAAAAGTTCCGTCCCCTTTTATTAAAAAAACCCCTTTATTAAAAATCCTTCCCTTTTATTAAAAACCCTATCAAAACTGCCACACCCTCATTAATTAATCCATTATCCAAAGTCCCGCCCCCTTTATTAAAAAAAACCCTTATTAAAAATCCTTCCCCTTTATTAAAAACCCTATCGAAACTGCCACACCCTCGTTAATTAATCCGTCATCAAAAATCCCTCCACCTATATCAAAAATCCCTCCCCTTTATTAAAAACCCTATCAAAACTATCACACCCTTATTAATTTATCCGTTATCAAAAGTACCACCCCGTTTATCAAACTCTCCTGTAGCAAATTTTTATTTCCTCGTAAATTAAAACTAAGTTTAAAAATTTATGTGAACAGTGACAGATGGAATCACTCAATTTCCATAAGAATATACTATTAATTTTAATTAACATACGAATTGTTATTTTTATTCCTTATTAATTAAACACTTATCAAAACTTACGTCCCTTCATTAAAAAACCCTTATTGATATGCACACCCTTTATTAAACGTTTATGAAAAGAATTCCTGTAGGACGACTAACCTCTCACAATGACTGCTAAAATCCTCAAAAATAATTGCAAAGACCAACTAAATTTTCGATGGCATCCTCTCCCAGAATGGCTGATGCAAACCTCAAAAATAATTACAATGTCCCATATATTTTGAATTCGACCTTCATATAATTCTGAGTTCCATGAGCATTTCACAACAAGCGTTCAGAACACATGACACGGGTCAGTTCTTATTGCTACATTCTCTTGGGGGTGACACGAGGGTTCACTGATTGAACACTCGATACACACTATTAGAACTGCAATATTTGCATTTGTTGCTGATAAACTATTTCCTTCATTAAAAATAGAAACTAAGTAAATAATTCTGGTGCCACTATCGACATTTGTTTACTTCAAACGTATCTTTCCCATGAGCTCGGTGCCTATCAGATGTTGTAAAGGTCACTTTTTGCTCCACCTTGTTCATGTCAAAAGATGTATCTTGACCCCACGGGTGTTTATGAGATAACATTTGAGAGTATATAAACTCGACATCGGCCCACTACATCATTCCTTGCTGTTACTCTGTAGTGTGTTGATAGTAAGAATTTTGAATCTATTTCATCATCTTTGAAAATGTCTATTATTCGTGAGATGAAATACGTAGCTGCGTTGGACGTGGAAAGGAAGGACGTTGCCGATGCCTTTGAGAGTCTACTGGCCCAGGTGAATCAGCTAGATGTGGCAGCAAAGGGCCCATTGACCCTCGAACATCCCGATCCAAAACGACCGTACTTGTCACCCATTCAACATGGCAGGAAAGCTCTTTGCCGTGCCAGGCGAGTATCCTCTACTGCAGCACAGACAAGCTGTGCCATGCGAGTATCCTCTACCGCAGCACAGACAACCCATGCCTACATCCCAGTTCACCCATTGGACGGTTCAGTGGTGGGACCCTCATATTGCTCTAGTGGAGAGGACGTGTTCTCATCGCAGTGCTACATTGCTCCCACTGTGAGTTCTCCTTCTCATGTTCAGCCTCATTACACAATCACCAACGTCCGGAACTTTAACTCTGTGAAATTTAAAACTCAGTTCGTGTCAACAAGTGTTCGACTTGGTGGCATGGAAAATGTGGAGGTGCACAACTTCTTCCTTGTGTTCAGATCAATGCACGAAAAAATGCTCAGTGATATTGTGCCGGAAGGTGACTACAGTCACGTGAGACTTTGCTTCTGCTCTTCAGACATGAAAAACGCTGTAAATTTGAGCCTGATACGGCATAATAACTTGACTGCAGATCGTTTCATGACAGCGCTGGATCGCGTCATACAATTCAACGAGGGACTCGGGAGTCATAGCGACCTCGAGTTCGATTTCGTCTGTGCTAACCTTGAACACCAAGGCAGTGGACGTACAGGACCTGAGATGCGCTCCCTCGCAAATGTGCAATATTTCATCAAAAAACAAGCAATCAGTCGTTAAAATCGTGAACACTGATACAATCTGTCTCACAAGAGCTCTCGTTGTGGCGCATAGCAGTATGTGAAAATCGCTGATTACCGTTATCCGATACAGCAGACAGTAGCACTGGAACTTCACCTTGATGCCAGTGTACCGTAGTCCCCTGTGGCATTCTGGAGGTGCGGCTCTTTCAGACACATTTAGCGTCACAGTTTCGCATTGTTGTTTATTCCGTAGATGACGGATTTTTCCCCATTTTTATTGGACCTGAAGCCGAGGACAACCTTTATCTGTTGTATAGTCAAGGACACTTTGACGTTATAACTAAACCAGCTGGATTTTTCAGTAGTAATAAGCTGTAAGTAATTTGAATGGCAACGGCAAAATAGCGGGAGTTTTTGAAAAGGGCACTTGGTCGAAAGTTATGTAACAATATAGTACACACTACGTAGTAAGAGCGAGGAATGACGTAGCGGGCCGATGTCGAGTTTATATACTCTCAAATGTTATCTCATAAACACCCGTGGGGTCAAGATACATCCTTCGACATGAACAAGGTGGTGCAAAGCAGTGACCTTTACAACATCTGATAGGAACTGAGCTCGTGGGAAAAATACGTTCGAAGTAAACACGGGGCTAAAGTGGCACCAGAATTATTTACTTAGTTTCTATTTTTAATGAAGGAAATGGTTTATCAGCAACAAATGCAAATATTGCGGTTCTGATAAACCCCTCCGAGCTCATGGGAAGGATACGTTCGAAGTAAACAAAGGTCGAAAGCGGCACCAGAATTATTTACTTAGTTTCTATTTTTAATGAAGGAAACAGTTTATCAGCGACAAATGCAAATATTGCGGTTCTGATAGTGTGTAACGAGAGTTCAATCGGTGAACCCTCGTGTCCCCCCAAGACAAGGTAGCAATAAGAACCGACCCGTGTCACGTCGAAAGTTATGTAACAATATAGTATGTGTTTTAAACACTAGATGGTGCCATCAAAAATGGAGGGGCTTCTCAGATGAGGGGACTTTTCAGGGGGAGGGGCTTAAAAATACATGTGGGTCAACCAGGGGGTCTTTATGAATTATGAATTATTAATAAAGGGTGCGGTAGGTGACCTCATATTACGTGACCAGAAGGGACGTGGCGTGCCGTCAGGGGGGGGAGCACTAGTGGGAGATCCGTGAACTGCATTGATACTACTTATTTGTAATACTCTTATTAACCCAAGAGCATCTAAGCTCTTTTTTTCAGGACTTCACATTTATTTCTAATAGAATAGATTGTTACTTCTAGCTATTTCATTATAGTCTTAATATCTATTCCGTAGAAGTAGCAAAGTGCATTAGTTAAAAAATCATATTTGTTTTATACAGTTACGTTTCGTAATTCTGATCAAAGTTTGTCCAGCCCTCCCTTAAAACTATTATTTTTTTTAATATATCAACTATGCTAGGTGTTCACTGTTAGCAAAAAAATTCTAAGATGCTCAACTCTCGAAATATTTTCTACAAACCATGATGTTAAATTCCTTTTTCAACTACTCTGCAGAGAAAATTTCGGAGAAAGAATCAACATCTACAAAAATGTTCCCTCCGCTTTTGTTGTTGCATGGTATAACGAATTTCGTGGTCCAAACTTTTACTTTCAAAGAGAAATTTTTGATGAAAACCAAGTAGATTTATCACTCTACCACATAAGCTTTCATTTGTGACAATTACTCATTAGAATCGACCTCTGGATAGAAGATATAGTTGGATCGCAATTTACAACTTAAACTACAACTGTTTCCTTGAAAATAGGATTTTTTTCAGCCTTTACTGATCATATCGTAAGTTTTGATTTGATTACAGGTTCCCCGCTTTAAGCGATAGATGCCTTCCTGGCAACTCCGCATTAAGTGAAATCCACGTTCTCGCGGGGAGGATGGTACTATAACATGATGAGAGATAACTGATGAGATAATTGATGAAACATGATGATAATTCAATAAGATAGGGTAAGAGCCCCAGTTACAAGTAAATAATTATAATTCATAAAATTAATTCATAACAGAAAAAAGGAAATTGAAATAGAAATTAGTTTCATTTCATTTATAAGTAAAAAATTTGCTAAACAGGATCGACAACTTGGATTTTTACCTCTTGAGAGCCATCTTGTTTGTAGTAGTCAGGCAGATGTCACAACTACGTTTCTCTTTCGTGTAATATTTTAGTTCTGCCCATCCGACAAACCATTCACTGATTATGGAAATGAAGTGTCTCTTTAATAACTTGGGGCTGGGGTGGCTCAGTCGGTAGCGCGCCAGGCTCGTAATCTGTAGTTCCCAGGTTCGAGTCCCAGCTGAGTCAGCGTTGAGATTTATCTCCGCAAAATTCCCCGCCTTGCCCACAGTCAGTAGGGGACACCGATGGGCTTGGAAAGGTTGCCGTCCGTCGGATGGGACGTTAAGCCATGGCCCCGTGTGCGGGAGAGAGCCATATCCTGTGCACGTTAAAGAACACGCTGGATGGCCTTGACGGGAGGCTACCATCTGTCTCCCAACAGCTGTTCCAGTGGGTCCCCTCCCCCAACCTTCTCTGAGCCTTCGGGGTCCATGTGACCTGGCCATTTAGCCCATGGTGTGCAAAAAACTGCCGCTCAGACGTAAAACAACCCAACAACTTTAATAACTTCTATAATCAAACACTTTCATGAGACTTCTTGCTCAAGACAAATGCATTATAGATAGACTGTTTTTTATTCTACATGCAGTTTATGATATGCATAAGAAATATTTTGGCTAATTCTTTTATTCGATAGGAAAAAACATTTCTTTTACATCGCATTATGACAAACTGTGTTGGCGGGGGGGGGGGGGGGCGAGTTATAAGGAGTTATTTGTATACCTTGCTAGCATAGACACTTCTGTTGGGGAGACATTAAATAAAAATAATTTAAAAACAACATTTATTTTTGAATGGACAAGAAGGCAAACAAGGATTTTGGTATACTATGTCATTCTCCACGTCATAAGCTTTCATTTGACGTACAGCACGTTGTAATCGGTTACAAGGATTGTTATGCAGTTTTCTCCTTTCCTCTTGTCTTTTGCTGATCAGATTTTACATGCATAATTTATTTGATGCATGTAAAATCTGATGAGTAAAAGACAAGAGGAAAGTAGTAAATGCGAAATGGATATTTAACTTATGTATCATTGATAAAATTAAGTAACAGTTTTTCTATTTAATATAGGGATAGGTTTTAATATAGTCCTCTACCTCCCTTTCTAATAAAACTATTATTCTTTATATTCAGACTCAAAATCGGCTCTACAAACTCTTAAACAAGATTACTTTTATTCTAATTATCCTCCAATATTATCAGAATTCTATAACCTTTTAACTTTAAACTATCTTGATCTTCATAATACTTTTATTTTTCAATGGATCCCTAGCCACTGCGACATCAAAGGAAATTTTTGGGCAGACTATTATGAAAAGCAAGCTTTATTATTTCCTACCTTAACTCCTACACATTATTTCTTTTCCAACTTAAAACATGAAAAAAAAAAACATTTTGAACGTATCTTACTCAATATATTATCAAATTAATGGTCCTTTTCAATGCAATCATCGATATTTTCTTGACCGAAAACTCTCAACAATTACCAATTTAAATTTCCCTAGACAACTTCTTTCAGTATTTTACAAACTTAGAATAGGATTTGTGGGCCTAAATTATTTTTTGTTTTTGATTAAAAAAACTTCAAAAAATTGTTATTACTGCAAAGTACCAGAAACTATTCCACATACCTTATTAAATTGTGTTCTTTATTGCAGTGAACGTAAAAAATTATTTGATAATCTTGAAAAACTTAATTTAAATGATTTTACTATCTCCAACTTACTAGAAATTCCTACAGTAACCTTACAACTGTACCGCTTCAATGCACTTTTCTCCTTTTTATTAGAGACAAACTAATTAATAAATTATGAATTCTTGATTCAAGGATTCTTGTCTTATTGTTTTCTTTCTTTCTTCCTAAAAAAAATGCTGTCTTTTATATTTTACCTCTTTTTATAAGTATTATACTGATTATATGATACATATGTGAACAAATAAATCAAAACGATTATGTTAAATTTTATTATGGTTAGTAGGTGCTTGATCACCGAGCTCCCAGAGTTGGGTAATGTTGTAAATAAATAAATAAATTTAATATAGTCCATGGAAGCAGAGAAACCAGGATGGGATTTATAGGATGAGATTTAATATAGTCCATGGAAGAATGGAATATATTATATATAGCATCTATATATACAGGGTGAATCTGAAAAAGTGGGCAAAACTTTACGGGGTGGTAGAACGCAGCTATACGAGCAATATTCGTCATAGAATGTATGGTCGGAACGCAAGCGGTGAGAAGTTAAAAGGTAGTTTTCCACTGTCACATTTAAAGAATGAACACAAGAAGGAGAAGAGATACTTCAGAAAACATTTTATTAACAGGAATGTAATTGAGGTACATATCCGTACACAAAGTGCATATTCGCGTGGTTAGTATAACCAGCCATTTCGTGGTTAGTATAACCAGCCATCCTCTCGGCAATCCACGGTAGAAATGCCGTTGGGTGCGAGGACCGACCCTTTTATACCATTTCCAACGCCACCTAGCGGCTCGCCGTTTGCGTTCCGACCATACATTCTATGACGAATATTGCTCGTATAGCTGCGTTCCACCACCCCGTAAAGTTTTGCCCACTTTTTCAGATTCACCCTGTATAGGATGGAATCATGGAAGCGCTCAGAAGTATAAATGGAGACATGCATTTCTTTCCGTTCTGATGTGGACAGGCCAACAATATATGTCAGAGAGAGCCTTGTTAGAATTGCTCTGCAATAGCCCATGGCTACTAGGAGGATCTCTCTATAAAATGCAAACCTTTTGACATTGAAGTCTAAGTATTTTAGTAACCAAAAGGCATAGCAATGGCATTCCGGTACCACTGTTGCTTTATAAATTGCATCCCCCATTAAACAAGTCACGTTACGCCAGAGGATAAAACAAACAAACAAGCAAACAATAAATAAATAAGTAAACAAATTATCATTAGCTGAGTAGAGGTCACCTCGCTAGGGATTCCAGCTGTCTCACCAACAAGAGTTGCCCACCACACCATCAGGTAGGAGAATATGGCAATCCACAAGATGCTGCCAATAAAGGTTATGGCAAACCATTTCTTCTTTTCCTGAAACAGAGTGAAAAAATATTACTCCCTGTCATCACTCATTTGTCATAATCAAGTGACAACTTAAGGTTCTCAAAAGTTTTTAATTAAGGTAAATTAGTAATAGTCCTACCAATTATCAGAAGGCACCCTAAAAACATCAATAATGATCATGAGTCGTGTATGAGATTTGTAAAACTTTTAGCAAATGGTTCCGTATTACAACAAGAGTTATGCAAGGTTGCATTTTGTCACTTTTCTTTCGTTTAGTGTAGTGTTTTTGCGTTTATGCTGTTGATGAGTCTAGGAAAAGAGAAGGCTTTGGTCAGAGCCGTACTAAGTTCGTCGTAGGACATAGGGACTTCAATTTCGAATTTCCTAGGCATTTCTGTTTCGTATTCAAGATAATTTTGATGAGTGATGAAAGTTATCTTGAAAAACATATTTTCGGATAGCAAAACAATACGTAACAGGCCATAATAGTTCATATAATCGCTGTTTATTCAAGAGGAGGACTTTGTTACAGTTTTCTTATCGTACAAATGAGAAAAGAATGGTCAGAAATTTTTTCGTATATCCTAGGAAGAAATAATATGAGCCTGACTTGGTCATAAGTGTTTAAAAAATGTTGAGGTGATGAAAACTCGCCAGATGGGTGGTGCTTTAGTTCCTTTAAATGGGCGTCGGCTGAAATGTTGTTTTTGAAAAATTTTATTGCTTTGGAATAGATATTTATGCTCAATCACCTTGTGTGAAAGATAATGCGGATGTGGGTTGGGTTGTTTTACCTCTGAGCGGCACTTTTTTGCACACCATGGGCTAAATGACCAGGTCACATGGACCCCGAAGGCTCAGAGAAGGTTGGGACCCACTGTAAAAGCTGTTGGGATACAGATGGTAGCCTTCCGTCAAGACCATCCAGCGTGTTCTTTAACGTGCACAGGGTATGGCTCTCCCGCGCACAGGGCCACGGCTTAACGTCCAATCCGACGGACGGCGGCCTTTCCAAGCCCATCGGTGTCCCCTACTGACCGTGGGCAGGGCGGGGAATTTTGCGGAGATAAATCTCAACGCTGACCCAGCTGGGACTCGAACCTGGGAACTACAGATTACGAGCCTGGCGCGCTACCGACTGAGCCACCCCCGCCCCAATGCGGATGTGAGATATGAGGGAAATGTAAGCATAAAAAGGTAAGTACACGTAATATTTTGTCAGTTATTTTTTACCTATTTCTAAATTGTTCGGAATATCGTCGTCGTCGTCGTCTAAATTTGGTGATGAATTGGCTCTATTGTAAAGCCTCCCCACGTAGGGGGGCTTATTCATGCGAGCCATATCTCTGGATATAATACAAAACAAGGAAAATAAGTTTCAAATAAGAAAATTGAGAAAAATAAAAAAAATTGATAATAATTTGGAAGGGACAAAATTTGGTGAACTGTGGGGAAGAATTTAGAATTCATGACATCCCGATCGAAAGTTGTGAGAAATAGCAGAAACTCTATGCCCAAAAAATGAGCAAAGAGAAGAAAAAGCCAAAAAGGGTGTCAAGGGGAAAAGAATGGCTTAATTGTAAAGACTTTCCAAAAAGGAAAGCCAAAACAGACAAACCAAAACACTGGTTAACAGAAAAAACTACAAGAACAGAGAAAGAAAAGGGAAAGAAAGAAAAGAAAATGATAAAAAAAAAAGGCCACGTACACTGAAGAGAGAGAAAGAAAAAGCCTAAAAGAAGGGAAAACAAAAGTTAAAGCCTAATAGAAGAAATCATTCAATTTGATTAGGATTCAGTGAGAAACTGTCTCAGCCAATCAGAAGAGAGGAATTTTGGCATTGGCTGAGACAAGAAAAAAAAGAAAGAAAATGAATAGTTCAATTTTAACAAAAACATTAATAAAGTAACATTAAAAACTCTAATAAAACTTAAATTAGAGATATAAAGTAAAAGAAAAGTAAAAGAAATTAAAATTCAAACATTTTGCAGACGCTTGATAAAAAATCCCAGACAGAAAACAGTTCTGGGAGATCGCCACACTGTAGTGCTTTAAGGTATTGTTTTTTATATTTTGACTTGATTTTACCTTCTGATGAAAGAGTTCTTCGAAAGCAGTTGTATTCTGCTGGAATTTCCCAAACAGAGTCAGAGTGTGAGGGATTAGCTATGAACTTGAGAACGTCTAAAACTTCATCAAAAGTTTCCTGCGTTTCGTCGTTGTCAAGTGAGCAGTCTTTTTCGGACGTCCGGAAGCCTATCAGTGACAAATTCAGAAAGAGCTAACACTAGATTAGCATTCAGTTGACGTTTTGAGATCTTTTTTTCTCGGTGAACAATCAACTGAAGAACAAGCAGGAATGTCAGGAGAGGCTATGGGAGAGATTTCGTTTCTTTTTTGAGAGGGAACATCAATTATAAGTTCACAAAAATTATTTATACAATCAGTGGTATCATCTTGACACTTTCCAAACACTGTGTCTTCCACTGAGTCAAAGTCCAAACCAATAGATTTAGACACAGCAGGAGTAGAAGCTTTAGTTGAATTATTAACTTTGGGAACTTTGGCAAATGCAACACAATTTTTGATCAAATGATCCGAGCTCTTGCACCATTTGCAAAGTTTAAGAATGCCAGTTGGGTTGTTTTACCTCTGAGCAGCACTTTTTTGCACACCATGGGCTAAATGGCCAGGTCACATGAACCCCGAAGGCTCAGAGAAGGTTGAGGGAGGGGACCCACTGGAACAGCTGTTGGGAGACAGATGGTAGCCTCCCGTCAAGGCCATCCAGCGTGTTCTTTAACGTGCACAGGGTACGGCTCTCCCGCACACGGGGCAACGGCTTAACGTCCCATCCGACGGACGGCTGCCTTTCCAAGCCCATCGGTGTCCCCTACTGACCGTGGGCAGGGCGGGGAATTTTGCGGAGATAAATCCCAACGCTGACCCAGCTGGGACTCGAACCTGGGAACTACAGATTACGAGCCTGGCGCGCTACCGACTGAGCCACCCCTTAAGAATGCCAGAATACCAAACAGTTGCTGTAAAGAGCCCAACTTTCACAAAGTTTCGTATGGGTTTAAGCATTTGAAATTGTAAACTTTTCGTACCTGACTTGATATTCTCCAGTCCTTTTGAAGAGAGGAACTCATCACGAATTTCCAAGACTTTGCCATAAGGTTCCAGTGAAGTTTGAATATCCAAATACGATGTGAAGAAAGAGAGTTTGGAGATGTACACAGTCTTGGTAGGAGGTGACAGGCGAGATGATGAGATCCGACGACCCTTGACGTTAAGAAGGGTGAAGCAGCGAAAATGTCAGCACTTTTTTCGTTGTTGAACGTAATTACTGTGGTCACATTTGAAAGTTTTTGAGCGTATTCCACGTTATTAGCACCATGTTGATCAGCAATATGCTGCACTAGAGTATCATAGTTCACATTATCATGCTTTAACTTGAAGGACCATTGTAGTCTGTCGTCATTGAACTCGCCATGGCTGTCACTAGGCGGGGCGGGAATGCCTCAGTCGGTAGCGCGCCAGGTTCGTAATCTGTAGTTCCCAGGTTCGAGTCCCAGCTGGATCAGCGTTGAGATTTATCTCCGCAAAATTCCCCGCCCTGCCCACGGTCAGTAGGGGACACCGATGGGCTTGGAAAGGTCGCCGTCCGTCGGTTGGGACGTTAAGCCGTGGCCCCGTGTGCGGTAGAGCCATACCCCTGTGCACGTTAAAGAACACGCTGGATGGCCTTGACGGGAGGCTACCATCAGTCTCCCAACAGCTGTTCCAGTGGGTCCCCTCCCCCAACCTTCTCTCAGCCTTCGGGGTCCATGTGACCTGGCCATTTAGCACATGGTCTGCAAAAAAGTGCCGCTCAGAGGTAAAACAACCCAAAAGCTGTCACTAGGCCACTTCAGGAGCAAACGAAAACACGTCCGGCCGCTTCGAAAGCTGGAGAGGAACCCCTTCGGAATATCTTTAATTCAAACTAATCAGCCCATCGAGTTCTGATTGGTGTTGTCCCTTGGAATCTCAATTGGACACGCTTCTGGCAGGGAACTAACGCTTCTATTTAAAATCCTGCTAGGGTTTAACAGCCAAGGGCTGTCTGCTGCTTGGGGGGGTCAATAGTCCATGGTCATCTGGCTCATACTGTAGAATCCAAAAATGCCGTAAGCAAATCAGAAGGGGGCAAGGGTAGTTTAGTCGGTAGCGCACCAGGCTCGTAATCTGTAGTTCTCAGGTTCGAGTCCCAGCTGGGTCATCGTTGAGATTTATCTCCGCAAAACTCCTCGCCCTGCCCACGGTCAGTAGGGGACATCGTCCGTCGGATGGGACGTTAAGCCGTGGCCCTGTGTGTGGAAGAGCCATACCCTACGTTAAAGTTATACTCTGGATATTATACTACGCATTAAACTACGTTAAGAAACTATTATACTACGTTAAAGAACACTCTGGATGGCCTTGACGGGAGGCTACCACCTGTCTCCCAACAGTTGTTCCAGTGGGTCCCCTCCCCCAACCTTCTCTGAACCTTCGGGGTCCTTGTGACCCGGCCATTTATTCCATGGTGTGCAAAAAAGCGCCGCTCAGAGATAAAACAACCAACAACCCGCAAATCAGAAGAATTTACATTTTCATGAGATTCAGGGCCATATTTTGCTATTATTTCCAAGCTCTATTCTACCTGTTTCATTACTGGTGAGTTTAGATTCCAACGCACCAAATCTACGATTTTCTACAACTCTTTAAATTGGCCTTTGAATTAAATCTTCGTTTTAAAGTTAGGGCTGACAACATTTCAATTACACCAGAGGCACGGCAATCGTGTCACACACAATAAATACTATCCATAATTATTATTATTCCGTAGCATAATGATACATTCGCATGACTTTTCCTTGGCTATAAAATTTCCTCAATACTCTAAAACTTCTTGGGGCGGGGGTGGCTCAGTCGGTAGCGCGCCAGTCTCCTAATCTGTAGTTCCCAGGTTCGAGTCCCAGCTGGGTCAGCGTTGGATTTATCTCCGCAAAATTCCCCGCCTTGCCCCGGTCAGTAGGGGACACGACGGACGGCGGCTTGGAAAGGCCGCCGTCCGTCGGATGGAACGTTAAGCCGTGGCTCCGTGTGTGGGAGAGACATACCCTGTGCACGTTAAAGAACACGCTGGATGGCCTTGACGGGAGGCTGCCATCTGTCTCCCAACAGCTGTTCCAGTGGGTCCCCTCCTCCAACCTTCTCTGAGCCTTCGGGGTTCATGTGACCTGGCCATTTAGCCCATGGTGTGCAAAAAAGTGCCGCTCAGAGGTAAAACAACCCAACCAACCCTAAAACTTCTTATGACCTGTTCGGAGCTTGCCGAAATGTGAGGAAGAAACTTTTAATTCATTCACAAACTAACAGATAAAGTGATAAACTACAAATGCAAAAGGCAATAAGAAGATAGGTTTATGTAAGAAAAACATACAAACAACACAATACGAAGTGTCAGACTCACCTGTCGCCTTGTGTCAGGCAATGTCAACCATAGCGGGAATATTATAGGTGCCAAAAGGATGTAATTGACACGTTTTTGGCAGGTATCTGGCCAGGAAATGTCCAGTGGTTTGTCTCCTTCCTCTTCAAGCTCTGCTGCTTGTTCAGGAGGCTGATAAATAATCAAAACAACTGATCTCAACTACTATTTAAATATAAATACGATGAGATTACTAGATTAACTAGATTGCTTCTACACATCGTAACAATTTCATATTACTGAAGGTAATTTGCACACATGACAAACTTAAATTGCACGTACACATGGACACAAAAATATAACATCCATAAAGGATGGGTTGGGTTGTTTTACCTCTGAGCGGCACTTTTTTGCACACAATGGGGTAAATGGCCAGGTCACATGGACCCCGAAGGCTCAGAGAAGGTTGGGGGAGGGGACCCACTGGAACAGCTGTTGGGAGACAGATGGTAGCCTGCCGTCAAGGCCATCCAGCGTGTTCTTTAACGTGCACAGGGTATGGCTCTCCCACACACGGGGCCACGGCTTAACGTCCCATCCGACGGACGGCGGTCTTTCCAAGCCCATCGGTGTCTCTTACTGACCGTGGGCCGGGCGAGGAGTTTTGCGGAGATAAATCTCAACGCTGACCCAGCTGGGACTCGAACCTGGGAACTACAGATTACGAGCCTGACGCGCTACCGACTGAGCCCCCCCCCCCATAAAGGATGAAAGCAGTGACACCAAATCATTACCACACGTAGGATTTGGGTAGTTTTACCTTTGAGCGGCACTTTTTGCACCCAATGGACTACATGGCCAGATCAGAAGGACCCCGAGGGCTCAGAGAAGGTTTGGGGAGGGGACCCACTGAGAAACAGTTCAGAAACAGGTGGTAGCCTCCCATCAAGACTATTCAGCTTGTTCTTTAACGTTCACAGTGTATGGTTCTTTCGCACACGGGCCACGTCTTAATGTCCCATACAACGGAAGGAGTCTTTTCAGGCCGATCAGTATCCACTAATGACCTAGGGCAGGTTAAGGGTTTTAGGGAGATAAATCTCAATTATGGCACCGCCACATGGTGCTCGAGGTCCTATGCAAATGATTCCAGTGACGACAGCATGACGTCACATGGGTTGGGTTGTTTTACCTCTGAGCGGCACTTTTTTTGCACACCATGGGGTAAATGGCCAGGTCACAAGGACCCCGACGGCTCAGAGAAGGTTGGGGGAGGGGACCCACTGGAATAACTGTTGGGAGACAGATGGTAGCCTTCCGTCAAGGCCATCCAGCGTGTTCTTTAACGTGCACAGGGTATGGCTCTCCCGCACACAGGCCACGGCTTAACGTACCATCCGACGGACGGCGGCCTTCCCAATCCCATCGGTGTCCCCTACTGACCGTGGGCAGGGCGGGGGAATTTTGCGGAGATAAATCTCAACGCTGACCCAGCTGGGACTCGAACCTAGGAACTACAGATTACGAGCCTATCGCGCTACCGACTGAGCCACCCCCGCCCCGATGTCACATGGAATCGGAAATAGAGGTGCACTCTCTGTCCCGAGATCCCAATGAAAGCCACCGTAAAAGACAGTAGGCAAGTCAATAGAAGTAAAACAGTGCGTGTGTGTTTCAGTTATGTCAAGCAATAAACGTGAGCCTGCTATCAGCAGCCAGCCCCATTTCAATGGGGCCGTGTCATGCGTATGCATGAGCAGGTTGGTCTGCCACTTGTACAGCAGTGAAGACTGTAACATGTTTAGATTGAAGAGATTTTTTCCTACGTATTTATTCATATATTAAGGAAGATATCACACTGAATTTAACGTCGATAAATTTTAGAGAAAAAATTGCTTTGAGCCGGGGGGGATACGAACCCGCGACCTCCTGATAACATGTCAGGTGCTCTGGACTACTAAGCTACCGACCGCCGATCAAGATACATCTATTTTCTGGGGCGAAGGTGGCTCAGTCAGTAGCGCGCCAGGCTCGTAATCTGTAGTTCCCAGGTTCGAGTCCCAGCTGGGTCAGTGTTGAGATTTATCTCCGCAAAATTCCCCGCCCTGCCCACGGTCAGTAGGGGACACCGATGGGTTTGGAAAGGCCGCCGTCCGTCGGATGGGACGTTAAGCCGTGGCCCCGTGTGCGGGAGAGCCATACCCTGTGCACATTAAAGAACACGCTGGATGGCCTTGACGGGAGGCTACCATCTGTCTCCCAACAGCTGTTCCAGTGGGTCCCCTCCCTCAACCTTCTCTGAGCCTCCAGGGTCCATGTGACCTGGCCATTTAGCCCATGGTGTGGAAAAAAGTGCCGCTCAGAGGTAAAACAACCCAACCCATCTATTTTCCGAGATCTCGCGCTATTAAGAATCACCGCACATTCCTATGCACATGCAAAGTCTAATACTTTTAAAATACAGATACCATTGTAAATTGCAAAATAATATTGTATTTATATAGTTGTACATTTTTACATTTAAAAAAGTACAATATGTTTTATATATTTCTGATTTATTAGATTGGCCAATCGTGAGGCTCAAGCTTGTTGAACCTTCCACCCTCCTCGGGTGACGACCCCAGTAGGGGGGGGGGGGCGAAATATTAGGATATTTACTCACAATTAAGTGAATCTATTTGTCTTAAGTTTCAACGTATATTAATTCACAAAGATGTTTCTCCGAAATATTGTAAAATGCTAGGCAACTTACCAAACAAAATATTTGTCCACTCAAGCTATAGAGTCTACAGAAAGAAAACGATCTGAACCCGATATCGATATACTTCCTTGTTAGTTTCGTTGATTTACTCCTGAGTGGTTGACACACCTACCTGTTTGTCTACCTATATCCTCCAAACATATCTTGAGGTACAGCTGCTGCATTTGGCCATTGCAGGCCAATTCTAACAAGGTCTATTTAGCATTGGCTGCCCATCGCATCCTAGATCTATTCGTTTTACCGAGTCCTTCAGGTGCATTGGTCATAACCCTATTCGCTAATTTGCAGTTATGCATGCTGGCAACACAACCAAATCAACGTAGTTTTAACCTTCACAATATGCTGGCTCAAAAGAGGTTGATGATCACTTCGCCCAACCGCATCATTACTTATAAAGTCAAACCATCTAATGCCCGAATGCCCAATATATTTCTAGAATCAAAAGTATCAAATTTCCTGTTATATTGTTTACAAAGAATCCAAGTCCCAAAGTCTTTAGGGTTGGGTTGGGTTGTTTTACCTCTGAGCGGAACTTTTTTGCACACCATGGGCTAAATGGCCAGGTCACATGGACCCCGAAGGCTCAGAGAAGGTTGGGGGAGGGGACCCACTGGAACAGCTGTTGGGAGACAGATGGTAGCCTCCCGTCAAGGCCATCCAGTGTGTTCTTTAACGTGCACAGGGTATGGCTCTCCCGCACACGGGACCACGGCTTAACGTCCCATCCGACGGACGGCGGCCTTTCCAAGCCCATCGGTGTCCCCTACTGACCGTGGGCAGGGCGGGGAATTTTGCTGAGATAAATCTCAACGCTGACCCAGCTGGGACTCGAACCTGGGAACTACAGATTACGAGCCTGGCGCGCTACCGACTGAGCCCCCCCCCCCCCCCCCCCCAAAGTCTTTAGATAGTCCGGTGGATTTATATCCACCGGACTATCTAATCAGTATCAAGTATCAGTATCAAGAATCTGTGAAGTTGAACACTCCAGAAAGAACGAAGACAAAACTTTCATAGATGACCAAAGCAGTAGGCCACTGATCAGGCAGCTCTCTCTTTCCACAGGAGAATATCTCTTTTGAAATGTAATTACGACCTTAACCACGAAAATTCTGGTTTGGGTTTTAGGTGCTAGACTAGCCAGTGTTGTGCAATATTGTAGGGATATATTGTACAGAGCGCTCTCCTTCTAGTGTGTGCGTGTGCTTAGCTATCATTTACAAGGCAACTGTTTTAAATATCTGTTTCTCAGTTTCTTAGGTTGCTTTACCTCTGAGTGGCGCTTTTTTGGCACATTTTGGGTTGTTTTACCTCTGAGCGGCACTTTTTTGCACGCCATGGACTAAATGTCCAGGTCACATGGACCCCGAAGGCTCAGAGAAGGTTGGGGGAGGGGACCCACTGGAACAGCTGTTGGGAGACAGATGGTAGCTTCCCGTCAAGGCCATCCAGCGTGTTCTTCAACGTACACAGGGTATGGCTCTCCCGCACACGGGGCCACGGCTTAACGTACCATCCGACGGACGGCGGCCTTTCCAAGCCCATCGGTGTCCCCTACTGACCGTGGGCAGGGCGGGGAATTTTGCGGAGATAAATCTCAACGCTGACCCAGCTGGGACTCGAATCTGGGAACTGCAGAATGCGAGTCTGGCTCGCTACCGACTGAGCCACCCCCGCCCCCTCTCAGTTTGGAAGAGATGAAGATTTGATTAAGAATGCCATGTCTTTTCTGTCCGATGGAGATCCATTTGGCGAAAAACAAGAACAATAGCTAGAAGGAACAGGTGCTGGTGATTTCAACACCAAACTCTTCGTGAAACTTTCATCAAATGCAGCTGTCTGAAATGCACACACATACGTTACCTTTCACTTGGTGGCTAGATCGATTTCCCATGTTTGCGTTGCTATGGAGGATTTTTTATCATCCAGTACAGTTTTGCAGAACGTGTCGTCGTTTTCATCGAAACGAATCGAATTCTGAAAAATTGTTGTCGATTTCGGTAGGGCGAAGTGAAATAGAAAAACCCACTTAATTGAATATCCCAAGAAGCTATAATCATCTCGTTTGTCAATTTGTCGAAATACATTTTTTTAACTGGGTTGCTTTACCTCTGATCGGTGCTTTTTTTTTTTGCACACAATGGATTTAATGGCCAGTTCAAAAGGACTCAAAGGGTTCATAGAAGGAGGATCCGCTGGACAACTGTTAGGAAACATGTGGAAGCCTCTCGTTGAAGTAATTAAGCTTGTTCTTTAGCGTGCAGAGGATATGGCTTTCTTGCACACGACCCACGGCTTAAAGTCCCATCCGTCGGACGGCGACCTTTCCAAGCTCATCGACGTCCCCTTTCTGACCGAGGGTAGATTGGGATTTAGCGGAGATAAATCCCAGATGAGACTCGAACCTGAGAACATAAGATTATGAGCTTAGAGCGCTACCGACTGAGCCAGTCAGCGTTGAGATTTATCTCCGCAAAATTCCCCGCCCTGCCCACGGTCAGTAGGGGACACCGATGGGCTTGGAAAGGCCGCCGTCCTTCGGATGGTACGTTAAACCGTGGCCCCGTGTGCGGGAGAGCCATACCCTGTGCACGTTAAAGAACACGCTGGAGGGCCTTGACGGGAGGCAACCATCTGTCTCCCAACAGCTGTTCCAGTGGGTCCCCTCCCCCAACCTTCTCTGAGCCTTCGGGGTCCATGTGACCTGGCCATTTAGCCCATGGTGTGCAAAAAAGTGCCGCTCAGAGGTAAAACAACCCAACCCAACTGAGCCACCCTGCCCCCTCTTTGACTGGCTGGTCTACTTATCTTTTTGTTGGAAAAGTATCGGTATGATAGTTTATCAATTTAACATAATTTCGATCAGGTGTATTCTAAAAAAAACAACAACCGTGTTGGGGTGTAGTATATGACTAGTGAACCAAACTGTCTTTCAGGCATTTTTTCTTATCTTCCTCTTGCTTTTCGCTTAACATTGGGGCGGGGGTGACTCAGTCGGTAGCGCGCCAGGCTCGTAATCTGTAGTTCCCAGGTTCGAGTCCCAGCTGGGTCAGCGTTGAGATGCCGTAAAACTCTCCGCCCTGCCCTCGGTCAGTAGGGATGCCCTTGGTCATTGATGCCCTCGATGGGCTTGAAAATGCCGACGTCCGTCGGATGGGACGTTAAGCCGTGACACCGTGTGCGGGAGAGAGCCATAACCTGTGCACGTTAAAGAACATGCTGGATGGCCTTGACGGGATGCTACCATCTGTCTCCCAACAGCTGTTCCAGTGGGTCCCCTCTCCCAACCTTCTCTGAGCCTTCGGGGTCCTTGTGACCTGACCATTTAGCCCATGGTGTGCAAAAGTGCCGCTCAGAGATAAAACAACCCTACGCTTAACCTTTGTCGGTTTGTCAGTTTCTCAAAACAGTTGTTCCACCATATCTTTCGAATGCGATGGAGAAACTTAATGATTTATGTGTCAAATGAAAGCTTGTGACGCAGGGAGTGTCACGAGCTATGAAACATTGACCCTCGTGCTTTATTCCACCTAAAAAGGGGGGGGGGAAATATTAAAATAATTGTTCCCCTATAGGTTGGGTTGTTTTACCTCTGAGCGGCACTTTTTTGCACACCATGGGCTAAATGGCCAGGATTGGATTGGATTGTTTTACCTCTGAGCTGCACTTTTTGCACACCATGGGCTAAATGGCCAGGTCACATGGACCCCGAAGGCTCAGAGAAAGTTGGGGGAGGGGACCCACTGGAACAGCTGTTGGGAGACAGATGGTAGCCTCCCGTCAAGGCCATCCAGCGTGTTCTTTAACGTGCACAGGGTATGGCTCTCCCGCACACGGAGCCACGGCTTAACGTCCCATCCGACGGACGGCGGCTTTTCCAAGCCCATCGGTGTCCCCTACTGACCGTGGGCAGGGCGGGGAATTTTGCGGAGATAAATCTCAACGCTGACCCAGCTGGGACTCGAACCTGGGAACTACAGATTACGAGCCTGGCGCGCTACCGACTGGGCCACCCCCGCCCCTATACGTCAAATGAAAGCCTCTGATACAGGAAGTGTCACGGGCTATTAAAAGTTGACCCCCCCACAATGCTTCATCCTCCCTAAAAAACAGGAAATGTGAAAGTCATTATTCTACTATGTCTTCCGAACGCGAGGGCCTACTGTTACGAATTAGGTGTCAAATTAAAACTCATATAATGCCGTCGTAAACTATTTCGAATCTTACCCCCATTATTCTCCCCTACCCTGATAAAAGTGGGGAGGACAGATTTTCGCGGGATTAGACTTTAACCAGTCATATCTCGAATTAAAGCTTGTGACGTCTCCAACATCATGGGCTACTTCAAACAGAACTCCAAAAGGGATATGGGGCGGGGGCGGCTCAGTCGGTAGCGCGCCAGGCTCGTAATCTGTAGTTTCCAGGTTCGAGTCCCAGCTGGGTCAGCGTTGAGATTTATCTCCGCAAAATTCCCCGCCCTGCCCACAGTCAGTAGGGGACACCGATGGACTTGGAAAGGCCGCCGTCCATCGGATGGGACGTTAAGCCGTGGCCCCGTGTGCGAGAGATCCATCCCCTGTGCACGTTAAAGAACACGTTGGATGGCCTTGACGGGAGGCTACCATCTGTCTCCCAACAGCGGTTCCAGTGGGTCCCCTCCCCCAACCTTCTCTGAGCCTTCGGGGTCCATGTGACCTGGCCATTTAGCTCATGGTGTGCAAAAAAGTGCCGCTCAGAGGTAAAACAACCCAACCCAACTAAAAAGGGATGAAAAATGTGGTCGACGTTCATGAGTCGTGTATCAAATGTAAGTTTTTGAAGGTAGTTGTTTTCAGTGACAAAAAATATAAATAAATTAAAGAATTTAAAAAATACCTATCTGGAGTAGTAGAAAAAAAGCCTTAAAGAGTAGTACTTAAAAAGTAGAAAATAAACCTAAAGCACATCGATCACTGACTGTGCAATCAGTCACTGAGTTCGTATTCGCTTCAAAGGAAGATAGGGCGCCGGGTATCTTGTTGAGTTGGTAGGTTGGGTTGTTGTTTTACCTCTGAGCGGCACTTTTTTGCACACCATGGGCTAAATGGCCAGGTCACATGGACCCCGAAGGCTCAGAGAAGGTTGGGGGAGGGGACCCACTGGAACAGCTGTTGGGAGACAGATGGTAGCCTCCCGTCAAGGCCATCCAGCGTGTTCTTTAACGTGCACAGGGTATGGCTCTCCCGCACACGGGCCACGGCTTAACGTCCCATCCGACGGACGGCGGCCTTTCCAAGCCCATCGGTGTCCCCTACTGACCGTGGGCAGGGCGGGGAATTTTGCGGAGATAAATCTCAACGCTGACCCAGCTGGGACTCGAATCTGGGAACTACAGATTAGGAGCCTGGCGCGCTACCGACTGAGCCACCCCCGCCCCCTGTTGAGTTGGTAAATCGGCGCCCTATTTTCCTTTGAAGTGAATGCAAATTCAGTGACTGATTGCACCATCTATATGCTTTGGGTTTATTTACTACTTTTTAGGGCTCATGTAACAAGATAAGTATTTTTTTAAATTTTTAATTTATTAATTTTTTTTTGGAAATTATTTCACTTAACGAAATAAATGCTTTTTCTGTCCTTTCTACTGATCTTTTAAATATAAATAATCATTACAGAGCAGCTTTTGAACTTCAAACTTTTTAATTGCTCTCTTTGTCAGGCGAAAGGAAAATACATTCATCAAAAGTTTACAGATGCGCAATATGGGTGCTGGAGGGCATGCTGCAGACATCCCAACGATTTTCAATTTCCTCCCGCACTCCAGGGTACATATTAGGATACTTGATCGATAGTAATCCTGCCCCCGTAGTTCATTGAGGGATTATGGCACGTGATAAATTGAGTCGTTCATAAAACCCTATAGAAAGTAATCGAATAGGGTTAGGCTGTGTATTTTGCTTTCTTTGTACCTAAGTAAACGGATTTTCTCACAGCAGAGTTTCCCGTGGGGGCATGACAACTACAAACCGATGAAAAATAAACTTGATGTATTTTTGTTCATTGTAATATCATTTGTATTCTTTTTGTATAAAAATAGAGCAGTTATAAATGTTTGAAGTTGTAGAGCGGCTTTGTAGTTATGCAATGTTCTTCTAAAACATGAATAATATATATATAAGTTTACTATTATTTTGTGCCTCAGCTTCGATCATTTATTTCACCGGAACAACTCTTTGATTCAACACAAACATTTGAAAAGTCCCGTTGTCATGAAATTTGTCGCACCTCTCAAACTATTAAATTGGATTGGATTGTTTTATCTCTGAGCGGAACTTTTGGGAATAGAATAAGCTAAATGACCAGGTCACAAGGACTCAGAATTGTGTAGAAGATCTGCTAAAGAGCTATTAGGAGACAGAGAGTAGCCTTCCATCAAGGCCATTCAGGGTGTGGCTCTCTTCCACAGAGGGCCACGGCGTAAAGCCAATCCGACGGACGGTGTCCTTTCCAAGCCCATCGTTGTCCACTTTCTCATCGAGGGCGGGATGAGAATTATCGGTGATAAATCTCATCGCTGGGACATTTGGAATTCCAACCTAGTAGTTGCAGATTTCGATCCAGCCTGACGCACTACCGACTGAGCTAATCACCGCCCCATATATAAACAAGATGATTAATCGTAAATAAAATTCGCGACCAAGACTTCCTAGTTCCTATTGTGTCCGCAATAATAGTCCGTTAAGCTTGGAGATGAATGGTGTGGACGACAACCACTTCCAATTCACATTTCGGCGGCCAAAAGTACCAAAATCCATTAGAAACCAGGCAGTTACTGCCATTACTGGATTCGCGTTTTTTGTTCCCGGTAAGAACTAGTGTTATTCAGACAGCCTGCCTATGCACTTGAAGTCCATTAGTCTACAAGTGTGTCAGATTCCGCTCCTTGTGTTAGCACATGTGCTAGTCCATTAGCGGAAACACTTTGCTGACGGTAGCTGTGCTTCTGTCGAAATGGTGGTCAGAAGAAAGAGCAGATCCTAGCAGAGGCCCAACCTAAAGCTTGAATCTTAGGAGACTGAGGTCTCCTGAGGTTAAGAATAAAAGATGGTGTAGAGCAAATGTAGTTGTGTGAATCAGAGCGTAGAAATTCTGTAGAAGTTGCATTACGGTTATTAACAGAATGATAAGCATTTTACGTCAGGGATCGGTAATTATATTATAGTATTACCGAAACTGTTTAGACATTTTCTTTTCATTTGAATGGGAATATACACTCAAAGCTCGTTAACACCGAAACAAAGCTTTCCCCGGAAAAACCTCAAATAAGGCAAATTTAAGTTCTTCCTGTTGGGTTGTTTTACCTCTGAACGGCACTGTTTTGCACACCATGGGCTAAATGGCCAGGTCACAAGGACCCCGAAAGCTCAGAGAAGGTTGGGAGAGGGGACACCCTGGGACAGCTGTTGGAAGACAGATGGTAGCCTCCCGTCAAGGCCATCCAGCGTGTTCTTTAACGTGCACAGGGTATGCCTCTCCCGTACACGGAGCCACGGCTTAATGTCCCATCCGACGGACGGCGGTCTTTCCAAGCCCATCGGTGTCCCCTACTGACCGTGGGCAGGGCGGGGAGTTTTGTGGAGATAAATCTCAACGCTGACCCAGCTGGGACTCGAACCTGGGAGGTATGCCTTTTCCGGGGAGAGGATCTCCTATTGCTTTTAGATGTTATCACTTGTCGTTTTCGCGGATAACCTTCTGTCTTTTGAATGATTCAGCATTCGTCTCTTACAACAGGGTTTTTCAGACAATATTCCTTGGAGGCCACGTAAAAATAATACCAATTATGGAGCAGTTACAATCTGACAAAAATCAACAAATCTTTAGAATTCGTACATTTAATTACGTTCTTTTTCTTAACAATTAATTTCAACGAGGTTGTTCATTCAGGAGTGAACAGGCTTACGAAATAAAAATCAGATGGAATTTGAAATTCGGATAAAATTTTTAGCTCCTTTAACTTTAGGGGTGGGGGTGGCTCAGTCGGTGCGCGCCAGGCTCGTAACCTGTAGTTCTCAGGTTCGAGTCCCAGCTGGGTCAGCGTTGAGATTTATCTCCGCAAAATTCTCCCCCCCCTGCCCATGGTCAGTAGGGGACACCGATGGGCTTGGAAAGGCCGCCGTCCGTCGGATGGGACGTTAAGCCGTGGCCCCGTGTGCGGGAGAGCCATACCATGTGTACGTTAAACAACACGCTGGATGGCCTTGACGGGAGGCTACCATCTGTCTCCCAACAGCTGTTCCAGTGGGTCCCCTCCCCCAACCTTCTCTGAACCTTCGGGGTCCATGTGACCTGGCCATTTAGTCCATGGTGTGCAAAAAAGTGCCGCTCAGAGGTAAAACAACCCAACCCAACCTTTCAACTTTCACCAGAATGAAATTTATTTATTTATTTTTTTCTGATATAAATGCATTTCAAAACATATTTTTTTCTTTACTTTAAAGACTTTGTGTCCCTTAGTATGAAAAAACATGTCTTAGACGGCCTTCCAAAGACATGGAGCCTACCTCTGAATAGGGCGAAGGGTATCCACAAAAGCACAGGATATTATTCCCTTAGAGAAAAGAGGA
The DNA here is from genome assembly GCA_038380435.1 of Ryuthela nishihirai. Classification (NCBI taxonomy): domain Eukaryota; kingdom Metazoa; phylum Arthropoda; class Arachnida; order Araneae; family Heptathelidae; genus Ryuthela; species Ryuthela nishihirai. The sequence goes on from JAWZYU010000007.1 coordinate 9,684,014, forward strand.
TAACCCCTAAAGACAAGATTGGGTTGATTTACCCCTGAACGGTGCTTTTTGCATACAATGGGCTAAATGGCAAGGTCACAAGGACCCTAAGGGCTCGGAGAAGGTTGGGGAAGGGGAACCACTGGACGGCTGTTAGGAGACAGACGGTAGCCTTTAAACAAGGCCACCCAGCGTGTTCTTTAACGCACACAGGGTATGGCTCTCCTCTACACATGGGGCGGGGGTGGCTCAGTCGGTAGCACACCAGGCTCGTAATCTATAGTTCCCAGGTTCGAGTCCCAGTTGGGTCAGCTTTGAGATTTATCTCCGCAAAATTCCCCGCCCTGCCCACGGTCAGTAGGGGACACCGATGGGCTTGGAAAGGCCGCCGTCCGTCGGATGTGACGTTAAGTCGTGACCCCGTGTGCGGGAGTGCCATACCATGTGCACGTTAAAGAACACGCTGGATGGCCTTGACGGGAGGCTACCTTCTGTCTCTCAACAGCTGTTCCAGTGGGTCCCCTCCCCCAACATTCTCTGAGCCTTCGGGGTCCATGTGATCTGGCCATTTAGCCCATGGTGTGCAAAAAAAATGCCGCTCAGAGGTAAAACAACCCAACTCTCCTCTACACGGACCACGGCTTACATTCCTTTAAACAGACAACGGTCTTTTCAAGCCCAATGGTGTCCTGTATTGACCGAAGGCAGCCCTAATCACAAAAAGTTACCCCCAGAGAAACAGGTACCACTTCCTCTCTAAACAACATGAATCTTTCAAAATTAAAACCAATAATTACATCTCTAATAATAATAATAAGTAAATACTTTTCATAAAGCAAACGTCCGAAATTTATATATCATTCGTCTAAGACAGAAAAGTGCTAAGGTATGCAGACACATTGATTAAATGCGGAAACTTCAACTTGTTGTTTAATAAATATTCTTTTACATAATGTAAATTACAAAGGAAGGAAATAGGGGAGAAACTAAAGTCTCATTTTCAAGTTCTTTGGTCGTTAGTTCGATAAATTGCTAGGAATATCAAGAACAAAAAGCGACAATGTTGGCAGAGACAGTGGCGCCAGGCTCCTTTAATTTATCAATCGATTCCCCTCCCCCTTAATCAGCAGAGCTTCCACTTCTTTCCCCACCCTTCATCCGCTTCAACTGCATCCGTATCACTATCTTGCTTCCTCCCAATGTTATAGCCGATCAATGCCCTGCAGATGCCACGGAGTCTGCCCATCTCTGACGCATGCAACTCGCAACGTAAAAGTTGGCTCAACTTTTTTTAATGTCCGCGATGGTTAAAGAATGACTACTCTGAACTCAAGGTGTGGCTCATGCAACTGATGTGAATAAAACGAGGTCTCTGTTTCTTCCTGACGTATTTCGTAAAAATTCCCGATTATGTAGGGGCGGGGGTGGCTCAGTCGGTAGGGCGCCAGGCTCGTAATCTGTAGTTCCCAGGTTCGAGTCCCAGCTGGGTCAGCGTTGAGATTTATCTCCGCAAAATTCCCCGCTCTGACCACGGTCAGTAGGGGACACCGATGGGCTTGGAAAGGCAGCCGTCCGTCGGATGGGACGTTAAGCCGTGGCCCCGTGTGCGGGAGAGCCATACCCTGTGCACGTTAAAGAACACGCTGGATGGCCTTGACGGGAGGCTACCATCTGTCTCCCAACAGCTGTTCCAGTGGGTCCCCTCCCCCAACCTTCTCTGAGCCTTCGGGGTCCATGTGACCTAGCCATTTAGCCCATGGTGTGCAAAAAAGTGCCGCTCAGAGGTAAAACAACCCGACTCGATTATGTTGATATCTCTCGTTCCTGCACAATCCTCTAATGTGTATTGGTGCACTTCCATGTGAATTAAAAGGCGCATTCAAAGATAGTTTCGGGAGCCTTGGCAAACACAATAATGTCACTCTTTGGGTTGGGTTATTTTACCTCTGAGCGACACTTTTTTTGCACACTATGGGCTAAATGGCAAGGTCACAAGGACCCCGAAGACTCAAGAAGGTTGGGGGAGGAGACTACAAGAATGGCTGTTGTGAGACAGATTGTAGCCTCCCGTCAAAGCCATCCAGCGTATTCTTTAACGTGCACAGGGTATGCACAGGTTAACGTCCCATCCGACGGAAGGCGACCTTTCCAAGCCCATCGGTGTATTCCTTCATCCTACTGACCGTGGGCATGGAGAGGAGTTTTGCGGAGATAAGTCTCAACGCTGACCTAGCTGGGACTCGAATCTGGAAACTGCAGATTACGAGCCTGGCACACTACCGACTGAGCCACCCCGCCCCATGTCACTCTTTCTCACCAAGGTCGCGAGGGAAGAAATTTCGACCCTGGCACAGTTGGATTATTTTATCAATGAGCGTTACTTTTGTGCACACATTGGACTAAATGTCACGTCATTAGGGATCAAAATTGGGTGGGAGAAGGGGTTGGGTTGTTTTACCTCTGAGCGGCACTTTTTTGCACACCATGGGCTAAATGGCCAGGTCACATGGACCCCGAAGGCTCAGAGAAGGTTGGGGGAGGGGACCCACTGGAACAGCTGTTGGGAGACAGATGGTAGCCTCCCGTCAAGGCCATCCAGCGTGTTCTTTAACGTGCACAGGGTATGGCTCTCCCGCACACGGAGCCACGGCTTAACTTCAGGGTGGGAGAAGGGGATCCATTGCGTAGGTTCTTTGGGTTTAGCTATTAGAGAGCAAAGCAATGGAACTAATGGTCCCAAGGACCCCATGGGCTCAGAACTGGGTAGAGAAAAAGAATCCACTTCCAGCCGTTAGAGTTATGGTTTGGCTTGTTTCATCTCTGAGCAGCACATTTGTGCATACAGTGAGCTAAATGGTCAGGACACAAAGACCCCAAGGACTTGCTAGAATTATGTACGATATGGGAATCTACGGAAAAAATAATCCTTGTTATGGTTGTTGTTTCGGTGCTTCTGTGAGCATCATTGGCTCAATCTCTAGATTCCAAGAACTCAAAGATCTTCTAGTTGGGTAAGGTATACGGATCCACTGTCTTCCATTAGGAGACAGCTAAAAGCCTCCAGTCAAGGCATTCCAGCATATTCTTTAATGTGCACAGAAACTGGCCCTCCTCCATACGAGGCCATGTCTTGGCATCTTCAGGAGCGGGGTGGCTCAGTCGGTAGCGCGCCAGGCTCGTAATCTGTAGTTACCAGATTCTAATCCCATCTGGGTCAGCTTTGAGATTTATCTCCGCAAAATTCTCCGCCCTGCCCACGGTCAGTAGGGGAAACCGATGGGCTTGGAAAGGCCGCTGTCCGTCGGATGGGACGTTAGGCCGTGGCTCCATGTGTGGGAGAGCCATACCCTGTGCACGTTAAAGAACACGCTGGATGGTCTTGACGGGAAGCTACCATCTGTCTCCCAACAGCTTTTCCAGTGGGTCCTCTCCTCCAACCTTCTCTGAGCCTTCGGGGTCCTTGTGTCCTGGCCATTTAGTCCATGGTGTGCAAAAAAGTGCCGCTCAGAGGTAAAACAACCCAGAAACTCATCAAGTTACCACACTGAACCCTCCCCACATGTCATCCATACCCACACACGATGATCAATCGATAAGCAACATCTGACGAACAGAGTCAAAAGAAAAGAATCGTACGGAATTTCGGCTATTTATCGATGGTTTATATAAACTATATCTACTGTCATCATGTCTCCTAAAGGGGTTGGGCGGGGTGGCTCAGTCGGTAGCGCGCCAGGCTCGTAATCCGTAGTTCCCAGGTTCGAGTCCCAGCTGGGTCAGCGTTGAGATTTATCTCCGCAAAACTCCCCGCCCTGCCCACGGTCAGTAAGGGACACCGATGAACTTGGAAAGGCCGCCGTCCGTCGGATGGGACGTTAAGCCGTGGCTCCGTGTGCGGGAGAGCCATACCCTGTGCACGTTAAAGCACACGCTGGATGGCCTTGACGGGAGGCTACCATCTGTCTCCCAACAGCTGTTCCAGTGGGTCCCCTCCCCCAATCTTCTCTGAGCCTTCGGGGTTCATGTGACCTGGCCATTTAGCCCATGGTGTGCAAAAAAGTGCAGCTCAGAGGTAAAACAACAACAACCTAAAGGGGTAAAAATAGAAAGCTTCCAAGTATCAGAGAAAGCATCCGTCATTATCCCATCCCTACTGCAAACCTTGTCTGGTTGTGAAAATATCGAGGGAGACATGGAACTCGGAAGAGAGTTCTCTCTGAAGGAGGAGGCTTCGAAACAACAGATAAATCAAATCGAATCTAATCAAATAAGTTATCCATCAAAATGTTCTTAATCCGTCCGGAAGGAAAAAAAAAGTATTCATTATCGGTGTTCTCAGACTCTTCGACAAAGTTCTCATCTCTCTCTCTTGGCAAGAGTGTTTTCTCTCTAGACAATTAATTAGTCGACCTGATAAGAGAAATACTTTATTGGTTAATTTAATTAGAGGGCATTTAAAGTGGACGGAGAACCAATTTGTGTCGCTTGGTCGTCTGGTGAAGTCTGCGTGATTCATTAAGGGATTAATGGGGAAGAATAACAGATTATTGGAAAGGGTGGGAAAGGATTTATTTGAAACCACGAGGAGCAAACAGAAGGAGGTAGAAAAAAATTGGCTGGGAATCGATTAATAAGGAAAAGAAAATTAATAGAAACCTATTAAAAAATTGGGATTTTTGAAGCTGCTTAAAGGCGTGAGAGTTGGATGCAAAAATTAGAAATGGAATTGAGTGCTTCAGCAAAGTAGGATACGAATCATCAATAACTGGACTACAGGTGTTTTGCATGTCAGTGTTAAAAAAATTTACTTTGTTTAAAAAAGTATTGGATATTTTTGTATTACATTGAAAAGTTCTATAATTGGACTGCATATTTTTTTTTTTTGAAATATAGACGCTGGCCAGGACCACTTTGAGGTGGGTTGGGTTGTTTTACCTATGAGCGGCACTTTCTTGCACACCTGGGCTAAATTGCCAGGTCACATGGACCCCGAAGGCTCAGAGAAGGTTGGGGCTTCCCCCAACTTGGGACCCACTGGAAGAGCTGTTGGGAGACAGATGGTAGCATCCCGTCAAGGCCATCCAGCATGTTCTTTAACGTGCACAGGGTATGGCTCTCCCGCACACTGGGCCACGGCTTAACGTCCCATCCGACGGACGGCGGCCTTTCCAAGCCCATCGGTGTCCCTTACTGACCGTGGGCAGGGCGAGGAATTTTGCTGAGATAAATCTCAACGCTGACCCAGCTGGGACTCGAACCTGGGAACTACAGATTACGAGCCTGGCGCGCTACTGACTGAGCCACCCCTGCCCCAGGAAAGAAAGAACCCAAGCGCTGCATCCACTGGCCAGTTGGAATCCAAAATTGAAAGGACTGGGATTGTCTAAGATCCCAACTAGGCTTGCGTTGAGATTTTCTCTTCCCACTCTGTTTTCAGAGTGAATCGTTAAGAGTAGTCTTAGGAGCAGAGCTTCAAGGACATAGAGAATGTTAAAGAACATTCTCATGTCCTTGTATGTAAAAAGTATCCGCTAACATATACTATGTTAAAGAACATTCTCTATGTCCTACTGACCGTGGGCAGGACGGAGAAGGGAGAATTCCAACCAGCCGTTTCAGTTGGTCCCTATACGTACTCTGATCACTTGGAGACTTTGACATTAAACCATCGTGTGCATAAAAGTTTCTCTTAGGGGTAAAATATCATAAATTCATAGTCAATTCTTTGCCTAAATATGGAAGGTAAGTATTAATTAATACTTACCTACTATATTTAGGCAAAGATCGAGATAATGATGATACGTAAAAATGAGGTTTCTTCAACTTGTGTCTTGTAAAGAGTTTCAATCTCCTGAAGCATAATACCACTATTGTATTCTTTTCGGAAAATGTTTGTAGGTTAATAACATGCAGTTCAAGATTAATGTAAGGTCCCCATGGACAGTTCACATCACTTCATCTGCTAGCTCTAATTTAAAGCGCGTGTTACTGCTATGTAGACATCATACTTCAGCTTAATTTATTCCGAATTTTCCTCGTTATCATCTTAAACTGCAATAATCTATTCACCGCTGCGAATCTTGAAGAGATGAAGTTCTAAAAGTGGTTAATGCATCTTTAACCTCCTTACATTTTACAGTTCCAAAATAGAAGCCACGATAAATCTAAATTACAAGTCTTTACTACAGTTCGTTTGAAATTTGGTTTTCAACGGGGTTCTGTTTTTTAAAGAATGGGTCCGAGACTCAAATCTCACAATGGACACAGATATAATTTTTGATATGGCTGGCTGCACTTTAAGTTATAGTTTTATCTCTGTGCGGCACTTTTTTGCACAACATGGACTAAATGGCCAGGTGTCATAAGGACCTCGAAGGCTCAGAGAAGGTTGGGGGGGGGGGGACCCACTGAAATAGCTGTCGGGAGGCAGATGCTAGCCTTCCGTCAAGGCCATTTAGCGTGTTCTTTAACGTGCACAGGATATGACTCTCCAGCACCCGGGTGTACAGCTTAACGTCCCATCCGATGGACGGCGACCTTTCTAAACCCATCGGTGTCCCCTACTGACCGTGGGCAGGACGGAGAGTTGTGCGGAGATAAATATCAAAGCTGACTCTGCTGGGACTCGAACCTGGGAACTACAGATTACGAGCCTTGCGCTCTACCGATTGAGCCCCCGCCCCCCTCTTAGGGAAAGGGGATCCACTGGGGAAATATTAGGAGATTGAATAGTCTTGAAGGGAGGCTACCGTCCTAGTTTTCTTTCACTTGCACAGAGTATGGTTATCGCTACACAGAGTCCATGGCTTAACGTCGCATTCAACAGACGACGGTCTTTCCAAGCCCATCGCTGTTCTATTTTTCACCGAAGTCAGGGTTAGAGTTTAGCGGAGATAAATCTCAATGCTGGCTGTTACAGTTCGGACTCGAACCTGGGGTGTTACCCAGGGCCGGCGTGAACTTTTGCGGGGCGGGTTCCAAAATTGTGCGGGGCCAAAAAAACGCATTTATATGTACTTTTAAATTTTATAATAATAAATTATTTATTATTAGTGCAAAGTGCGGTACAGTCACTCAAAAAAGTATCCGAACACTATGGTTGAGTAAAGAATTCAGAAAAAATATCTGGCAACGATTTTTTTAGAAATTAGTGATCTGGCAACCTTCGTGTCACGTGATTACAGAATTCAGGAAAAATATCTGGAGCGTGTACAGCAACTGTACACGCTCCAGTTACCGTTCACAGCAAACTGGAGCGTGTGCAGTTACTGCACACGCTCCAGTTTGCTGCACACGCCAGTTAACTGCACACGCTCAATATTTCCGTGAGTGAGCCCACACGATCTAGTATCAAAATAATATGACCACCTACAGTCGCTCAAAAAAGTATCCAAACACTATGGTTGATTACAGAATTCAGGAAAAAATATCTGGCAACGATTTTTTTAGAAATTAGTGATCTGGCAACCTTCGTGTCACGTGACACGAAGGTTGCCAGATCACTAATTTCTAAAAAAAATCGTTGCCAGATATTTTTTCTTAATTTTGTAATCAATCATAGTGTTCCGATACTTTTTTGAGCGACTCTAATATCTACATACAACTTATAGGAACACCGAGCATATTATAAATATTATATAATTTTTCTCGCATTTTTCATCAAAATTATTGAAATGGCACCTCATCAAAATTGACCGATTTCACTATTTCGCTTTGTATTGAAAGAATAGTTAGTCAACGATTAGCGGATTCTGCGATAGGATTTGCTATTGGGCTTGGAAAATAACTGACATGCGCTCTGGTGGGGGGACGTGGAGCTAGAAGAACGAGGATACACTGTGTCTGCTGTGATAAATATAGGAAAATGACGTCGTTTTTTACCATTTGGTTTCGTGGACTGCGGGGCCTTTTAAAGCGCGGGGCCGGGTTCCGGGAACGCGCTGAAACCGCCTCGCGCCGCCCTGGTGCTACCGACTGAGTCAAACATCGCCCTATAAACATTTATTAATCATGTGCAAATTGCAATGTTTCCATTCATTTCAGAAGCACAAAGGTTAATTTTATATCTATGTTAACATAAAGTACCTTGTTTATTATTTAGACTGGGTGGGGACTCGATATCGCTTTGTTTGTAACATTCTGCGGAAGATAATAACACCAACTTGATTAAAGAATTTAAATATTTACCTGTTAATCGATATCTCTTTTCATATTTGCCGTTTTTCTCGCACGAAGATCATTGCTCACGAATGTACAGTATAGAGTGCTGAACATAACCATCATTCTGAATTCGAGAGACTTAGTTGAGAGATTTTATCCTTTGGTAAGTACGAATAAAATTTTACACTGTTTGGAAACAAATGGAAACCTCTCGTCAAAGCCATCAAAGCATGTTCTTTAAAGTGCACAGGGTATGAATCTCTTGCACACGGCTTTACGTCCCATCCGATATAGGCGGTCTTTCCAAGCCCATCGGTGACCTCTTTTTGGCCGAGGTCAGGGGGCGGGGAGGGGGTCGCTCAGTCGGTAGCGCGCCAGGGCTCGTAATCTGCAGTTCCCAGGTTCGAGTTCCAGCTGGGTCAGCGTTGAGATTTATCTCCGCAAAATTCCCCGCCCTACCCACGGTCAGTAGGGGACACCGATGGGCTTGGAAAGGCCGCTGTCCGTTGGATGGGAAATTACACCGTGGCTCCGTGTGCTGGAGAGCCATACCCTGTGCACATTAAAGAACACGCTGGATGGCCTTGACGGGAGGCTACCATCTATCTCCCAACAGCTGTTCCAGTGAGTCCCCTCACCCAAACCTTCTCTGAGTCTTCGGGATCCTTGTGACCTGGTTATTTAGTTAGCAAAAAAAAGTGCCGCTCAGAGGCACTTTTTTTTGCAGAGGTGTGCAAAAAAAGTGCCGCTTAGAGGTAAAACAATCCAATCCAGGATGAGACCTCAGCGGAGATGTATCTCAACGCTGGCCAAGTAGGACTCGAGCCTGGAATTGTTGATTACGATCTGGGTGCGCCACAAACTGAGCCAACCCCTATAACTTATATTAAGATTTTCAATTTATTAAATCGAAAGGTATTTTTCCGTAAAAAACTTCTTCTCAAAGCTTTTTCTCCTGATGGCATGCCAGTTATTGTGACATCTGGGCTACCAAGTCCTGATCTGAATACAAGACTTCAAAACCAAGGTTATTACAAATTGCCAAATTTTCGAAATAATTACGGGAAACATACCTCCGAATATCAAGTACCACTTATATTTAATGCTATTCCAAAAGAATTACTAAATATAGATTCTTTTAGAAGACTTAAAATGGAATTAAAAAATTATTTGGTATTTTCTAGTTAGCTGATTTTTATGTGTTGTGTTTTGTGGATTTATTTGATGTACACCATCTTTGTGGCTGAATGACCTATGTTTAATATAATTTATTCATTTTCCTGCAGATAAGCTATTTAGCTTTGCGGGTCAAATTGTAAACGTATTTGTATTCTTTACTCTTATGAATAAAAATTATATTCTTTAAAAAAAATAAAGATCTTTTCTATTGTTAATGCTACTCTTAAATACCACGGGAGTCAGTTATTAAAAGTTGTCTTGATTCCAACTTAAGACTCTATTCATCATAACTCTTCCCATGTATATGCACAAGGCCAGCCACGCCCCAAGTGCGACCTGAATGGTATTTTTAAAATAATTTGGGAGTGTTCAACAATAAAAAATAGATCTCTTGCATTTTGTGATCAAGCACTATAAAGCGTAACTCTACATCACTTACCACCTTTAATGACTTGAAGTTGAATTTCAGACTCCTTTGAGTTACGTCAACGCCAGATGTAAAACCGATGCGAACACGTCATCTGTGTGAAGAGGGTGAAAGCCTTGCGGCCGTGGACGAAGAGTTTAATGAGTGCTGATGGGCCGTGACAATGCGTGTGGCCTTTAAAGCGATTACTTTAATAAGCATCGCTCTTTTCTGAGGCCTGCGTTATCACCGACACGAGCTCAAACTTACAGATTGGAAAATCGATGAGGCGAAGAGCAGAGGTGAGCCGTGCTCATGGGTGGATGGAAGATGCTTGGTGTGTTGAATGTGTGACTGCGTCAAAGACACAGCCATTCACACCTGCACTGCCAATCTGCGAAGGATTCGACGTGTTGAATATAATTTATAAAACTCTCTTCAATGGAGAGCCAAGTACGTAACTTGATGTTCTTGGGTTCGACCCTCAGCTGTGCTTGAGTTTATAATTTTTCTACCGCCCAGTTTGCTTGCTGAGAAGAGAGGCAATGGAATTGGGAACGGTGATGTCTGTCGGATAGGACGTTAAGATGTCATTCCATGTGTAACAAAATCCTGGGCTCTTTAAAGAACATGCTGGCTGCCTTGACGGGAAATTTTCATCTGTCTCCTAACCTACTTTTGTGCCCTTAATAGGTCGGGTCTGATGGATTCCCTTTATCTACTAGGTCTGAGCCCTTGGAAGTCCTTGAGACCTCGCCATTTTATATTAGGGACACAAAAGTAGGGTGAAAAACATCCAACCCAGGACAGCCATTAAGTGCTAGTTAAAGAACATACATGATGGCTTTGATAGGATGTTTTCATCTGTGTCCTAATAGATGCTCAATGAATTTCTTTCGTCTATCCAATTTGAGCTTTTAGCTCCTTGTGACTGAACATTTAGTCCAGTGTGTGCAAATGCTGCTCAGTGGTAAACAACCATTTATGATAGATGAAGATCTTGTGACGTCATAGTCCATTTATCCTAAAATAAATAAAGAAATACCCCTCAAGCAGCTGCTTGCCACAGAGGTCTGACAAGAGCCTGTCAGTTTATATGCCAGAGTAGAAGATCTGAGAAGATGGCAGGACCTCAGCAGAAAAACAACACACACGTGCGTAATAGTGCTTCTCAGAGGTAAAACACCCCAAAGTTTTGTTTTATTACATTCGATAATATGTTTTCTTTCACTATTTTGGGTTGGGTTGTTTTATCTCTGAGAAGCGCTTTTTTTGCGCACAATGGTCTAAATGGCCAGATCAAAAGGACTCCGAGCTCGTAGAGAAGGTTGGGAGAGTGTTGGGTTGTTTTACCTTTGAGCGGCACTTTTTTGCACACCATGGGCTAAATGGCCAGGTCACATGGACCCCGAAGGCTCAGAGAAGGTTGGGGGAGGGGACCCACTGGAACAGCTGTTGGGAGACAGATGGTAGCCTCCCGTCAAGGCCATCCAGCGTGTTCTTTAACGTGCACAGGGTATGTCTCTCCTGCACACAGTGCCACGGCTTAACGTCCCATCCGACGGACGGCGGCCTTTCCAAGCCCATCGGTGTCCCCTACTGACCGTGGGCAGGGCGGAGAATTTTGCGGAGATAAATCTCAACGCTGACCCAGCTGGGACTCGAACCTGGGAACTACAGATTACGAGCCTGGCGCGCTACCGAATGAGCCACCCCCGCCCCAGTGGGAGAGAGAGGATCCACTCATGCACAGAATATGGCTCTCCCGCACAAGGAGCCACGAGTGAGTGATGGACGGCCAACTTTTCAAGCTCATCGGTGTCCCCTACTCACCGTGGGCAGGGCGGGGAGTTTTGCGGAGACAAATGCCACCCCCACTATTTTGGTACGTATGGGAATGTATACGAAATACCACAACTATCATTTTTCCTGTTGGCTAGAGCATAAAATTATAATGTTTAACAATGAAGTATTTCGACTGCTCTTTAGATTGATCTACGTCAGGCATGTCAAACTCGTTAACCACCGAGGGCCATATTAAGTATTATATATTAAATCGCGGGCCGCAAAACAAAAAAAAAAAAAACAGATGAAAATTGTTATGTGCAAACTAGAGTAGAACGCAGTATTCGTTCACTGACTGCTAACGAATAGCTTCCGACTCTACTGGCATTTCGTGACTCATTGCCATGCGCAAAGTACGTACATTTGAATGACCTCCAGACATGTGTAGACATGTCGGAGCCCGTATACTATCACTGACTGCTAACGAATAGCTTCCGACTCTACTGGCATTTCGCGACTCACTGCCATGCGCAAAGTACGTATATTTCAATGACCTCGAGACATGTGTATACATGTCGGAGCCCGTATACTATCACTGACTGCTAACGAATAGCTTCCGACTCTACTGGCATTTCGTGACTCACTGTCATGCGCAAAGTACGTACATTTGAATGACCTCGAGACATGTGTATACATGTCGGAGCCCGTATACTATCACTGACTGCTAACGAATAGCTTCCGACTCTACTGGCATTTCGTGACTCATTGCCATGCGCAAAGTACATACATTTGAATGATCTCGAGACATGTGTATACATGTCGGAGCCCGTATACTATCACTGACTGCTAACGAATAGCTTCCGACTCTACTGGCATTTCGTTACTCATTGCCATGCGCAAAGTACGTACATTTGAATGACCTCGAGACATGTGTATACATGTCGGAGCCCGTATACTATCACTGACTGCTAATGAATAGCTTCCGACTCTACTGGCATTTCGTGATTCATTGCCATGCGCAAAGTACGTACATTTGAATGACCTCGAGACATGTGTATACATGTCAGAGCCCGTATACTATCACTGACTGCTAACGAATAGCTTCCGACTCTACTGGCATTTCGTGACTCATTGCCATGCGCAAAGTACGTACATTTGAATGACCTCGAGACATGTGTATACATGTCAGAGCCCGTATACTATCACTGACTGCTAACGAATAGCTTCCGACTCTACTGGCATTTCGTGACTCATTGCCATGCGCAAAGTACGTACATTTGAATGACCTCGAGACATGTGTATACATGTCGGAGCCCGTATACTATCACTGACTGCTAACGAATAGCTTCCGACTCTACTGGCATTTCGTGACTCATTGCCATGCGCAAAGTACGTACATTTGAATGACCTCGAGACATGTGTATACATGTCGGAGCCCGTATACTATCACTGACTGCTAACGAATAGCTTCCGACTCTACTGGCATTTCGTGACTCATTGCCATGCGCAAAGTACGTACATTTGAATGACCTCGAGACATGTGTATACATGTCAGAGCCCGTATACTATCACTGACTGCTAACGAATAGCTTCCGACTCTACTGGCATTTCGTGACTCATTGCCATGCGCAAAGTACGTACATTTGAATGACCTCGAGACATGTGTATACATGTCGGAGCCCGTATACTATCACTGACTGCTAACGAATAGCTTCCGACTGTACTGGCATTTCGTGACTCATTGCCATGCGCAAAGTACGTACATTTGAATGACCTCGAGACATGTGTATACATGTCAGAGCCCGTATACTATCACTGACTGCTAACGAATAGCTTCCGACTCTACTGGCATTTCGTGACTCATTGCCATGCGCAAAGTACGTACATTTGAATGACCTCGAGACATGTGTATACATGTCGGAGCCCGTATACTATCACTGACTGCTAACGAATAGCTTCCGACTCTACTGGCATTTCGTGACTCATTGCCATGCGCAAAGTACGTACATTTGAATGACCTCGAGACATGTGTATACATGTCAGAGCCCGTATACTATCACTGACTGCTAACGAATAGCTTCCGACTCTACTGGCATTTCGTGACTCATTGCCATGCGCAAAGTACGTACATTTGAATGACCTCGAGACATGTGTATACATGTCGGAGCCCGTATACTATCACTGACTGCTAACGAATAGCTTCCGACTCTACTGGCATTTCGTGACTCATTGCCATGCGCAAAGTACGTACATTTGAATGACCTCGAGACATGTGTATACATGTCGGAGCCCGTATACTATCACTGACTGCTAACGAATAGCTTCCGACTCTACTGGCATTTCGTGACTCATTGCCATGCGCAAAGTACGTACATTTGAATGACCTCGAGACATGTGTATACATGTCGGAGCCCGTATACTATCACTGACTGCTAACGAATAGCTTCCGACTCTACTGGCATTTCGTGACTCATTGCCATGCGCAAAGTACGTACATTTGAATGACCTCGAGACATGTGTATACATGTCGGAGCCCGTATACTATCACTGACTGCTAACGAATAGCTTCCGACTCTACTGGCATTTCGTGACTCATTGCCATGCGCAAAGTACGTACATTTGAATGACCTCGAGACATGTGTATACATGTCGGAGCCCGTATACTATCACTGACTGCTAACGAATAGCTTCCGACTCTACTGGCATTTCGTGACTCATTGCCATGCGCAAAGTACGTACATTTGAATGACCTCGAGACATGTGTATACATGTCGGAGCCCGATCGTAGAATTGCTCATATCATGAAATGCCACTATTTCATGAAATGATCGGGCATTTCATGATATGAGCAATTCTACGATCGGGCTCCGACATATACATTTATGCGCAATAGTTTCTCTTATATATAAATGGAAATGTTTTCTGAAATACATTTATTTAATTCATGTACCGTGTACGTACTTATAATTTTAATTAAAGAATCCAGTGTTGTCAAAAGTTAAATAAACGTATTGGTTATCAATCTTGGCGGGGCGCAGAACAGTTCCCGGCGGGCCACGTGTTTGACATGCCTGATCTACGTGAATAGCAGAAAACAGATAATAGTCGAAAGTTCAAATCTCCTGAAATGATATGGAATACACATATTCAGAGTCAAAATATTTTGAAATTTTCCGAATATTGAGTTCCGTAACTCACGGATGATTAAAAATATGTGTAGTAATATTTCATTAGTTCCAAGGAGAAATTTACCATCTATCTCTTAAGACAAAGGGGCGGAGGTGACTCAGTCGGTAGCGCGCCAGGCTCGTAATCTGTAGTTCCCAGGTTCGAGTCCCAGCTGGGTCAGCGTTGAGATTTATCTCCGCAAATTTCCCCGCCCTGTCCACGGTCAGTAGGGGACACCGATGGGCTTGGAAAGGCCGCCGTCCGTCGGATGGGACGTTAAGCCGTGGCCCCGTGTGTGGGAGAGCCATACCCTGTGCACGTGAAAGAACACGCTGGAAGGCCTTGACGGGGGCCTACCATTTGTCTCCCAACAGCTGTTCCAATGGGTCCCCTCTCCCAACCTTCTCTGAGCCTTCGGGGTCCATGTGACCTGGCCATTTAGCCCATGGTGTGCAAAAAAGTGCCGCTCAGAGGTAAAACAATCCAACAACCCAACCCAACTTAAGACGAAAAAAATTATCTTTCCCATTCTTTGGGTCAAGTAGCTGTTGCCAATATAAACACTTAATTGTCGCACTCTGTCACTTAAAGTTCAGCTTTCCAAAATGAACCGACAATATTCCTTCAAAGTTTTGACCTCTTTCAAATTTAGAGCCTCCTAAAGGGGGAAATAACAAGTGTAGGACGATCTGAAAAATTTTAATCGTAATATCGTTTTGAAATATATCGATTCCAAAAAGGAACCGATCCATAGTAAATACACAGATTTCCTGTAGAGATAGACTTCAAACATTAGTTAAAATATGAATATGAATGAATCTGGGGAGATGCGGGTTCGATTCCCGCCGTGTCGGCGATGGATTTTTTTTCAGAATATTTTATCTAATGTTTGAAGTCTATCTCTACAGGTAATCTGTGTATTTACTATGGGTCGATTTCTAATTATATATACGCTTGAGCGTTATCAACCGGCTCATTAATATCTGAAATTCAATAGCAACGATTGGAAAAAGTTGCATCTCTTTGAGTATAGATGGCGCTGTGTCAGCCACGTCTCAGTAAAGAATTGTAAGGTCATATTCTGAAAAATTTCATTGTCCGAGGCGTGGTACAAAGGTAATGCACTCTGGCATGAATCTGGGGAGATGCGGGTTCGATTCCCGCCGTGTCGGCGATGAGTTTTTTTCAGAATATTTTATCCAAAAAGGAATTTTCATTTGGGTTGCTTTATCTCCGATTGGTACTTTTGTGCAAACAGTAGGTTAAATGGCGAAGTTACAAGGACCCTGAAGGCCCAGAGAAGGTTGGGAAGGGGAGCCATTGTAAAATTGTTAGGACAGATGGAAGCTTCCGGTCAAGGCAATTCAGCGTGTTCTTTAATGACCACAGCATATGGCTGTACGGCACAAGGCTTAATGTCTCATGCTAAGGATGGCGATCTTTCCAAGTCCTTAGGTGTATCCTTTTCTGACAGAGGGTACGGTGGTCGGTTAAAAGAAAAATAAATACCCCCTCAAGCAGCTGCTTGCCACAGAGGTCTGACAGGAGCCTGTCAGTTTAATACGCCATAGTAGAAGGTCTGAGAGGATGGCGGGACCTCAGCAGAAAAACGACACGTACATCCATGCCTTACCCAGGGCTCGAACCCAGGTCCTGTAGATCAGTAGCCAAGCGTGCTAACCACTCGGCCATGGGACGGCGTTACGCTGGTCGGTTAGCGCAGATAAATGTAACGCTGACCCAGGTGGGATTCGAACCTGGTGCGTTACCTACCGAGCCTATCCACTCCACAATTTTTCATTTGTCACTTAAAAAATTTAATGTTTACAAACTCCAGGACGAAAGAAAAAGCTCGTATTTGTGTAAACGAGAAAAAAACAAACAGATTGGAGCGACAGTTTGTTTTGGTCCATTTCGATTCAAACCAGTCAATTCCAGCCTTCCCTTTAAAAAGAAACAAACGGAATCGCATTCTGATCCTTTGCCATTCAAACCAGTCAATTCCAGCCTTCCCTTTAAAAAGAAACAAACGGAATCGCATTCTGATCCTTTGCCATTCAAACCAGTCAATTTCTCTCCTCACTTCAAATTTATTTTTCTAGTTCCGGTGCTATTTATTTTGGATTTGTGGCAACCGCTTCTGATGCAAGAGTTGATTTGTAATAACCAGAGGAACGATTCGCAGCAGCAGAAGTTGGAGTTGATGGTGGCAAGAGGCCAATAGTTAAGTCAGTCGTTCTTCCTAAGACACACATTTGGCATTTGACGCCGCGCCAAGGTATGGCCACTAATAGAAGGGTTAGATATTCCCCTTGGACAGAAAAAAAAAAAGGATTTTGGATGGTGGAAACTGCGGGAAAATGGGTGCGGTGATTCGAAAAGATTGAACTTTGGTTATCATTTATGGGAGAATGATAAAGAGATTGTCAAGAGGGATTATTATAATTTGATTCTAGAAAAGTTAAGGTATGGCCTCATGTCATATCAATGAGAAACTGACTGAAGCTCTGCAACTTTCAAAATAGGCTTTTTATGCCAAAAAAATGAGATTGAATACAAAGACTTTGATGAAACACATACAAATATCAGTTTTGAAGAATATCCTTTCTGTTGGGTTGCTTTACCTCTGAGCTGCACTTTTTATCAATTGCAAATGGCAATTGACCGGATACAAGAACTTCAAGACTTAGAGATGTTTGGTAAAGGGGATCCATTGAATTACTGTTAAGAGATAGGTGAAAGCCTCCCTTCAAGACCATTCACGGTGGTTCTTAACGTGCTCAGGGTTTGGTTCTCCAATATGACGGACGGAGTTTTTTCCAAACTCTTCGGCGCTCTTTTATCGATCACGCAGAGTAAAAGTTTGTGGAAAAAAGAGGTTAGTTATTAAAAGGCTATAAATTGAAAGCGTGAATTGTTTTACCCAATGGGCTAAATGGCCAGGTCACAAGGACACCGAGGGCTCAGAGAATGTAAAGAAAGGGAACTCACTGGGCAGCTGTGAGGAGACAGATGGTAGCCTCCTGTCAAGGCTTCCAGCGTGTTCTTTAACGTGCACAGGGTATGAGTCTCTCGCACACAGGGGCATGGCTTAACGTCCCATCCGATGAACGGTGGCCTTTCCCATCTCATCGGTACCCCCTTTCTGACCGAGGGCAGGGTGAGGGTTTAGCGAAGAAAAATCTTACGCTGTCCCTAATGGACTCTAGCCTGGGAACGACAGATTGCGAACTTGGCGCTCTACAGACTGAGCCAACCGCAAGGCGGAGGCATTTCACAGTTGCCAAAGCATAGATTTCACAGAACCTAAGTACAGTCGTTCAAAAAAATAAGTACAGTCGTTCAAGAAATTAGTGATCTGGCAACCTTCGTGTCACGTGACACGAAGGTTGCCAGATCACCAATTTCTAAAAAAAAATCGTTGTCGGATATTTTTTCTGAATTCTGTACTCAACCATAGCATTCGGATGCTTTTTTGAGCGACTGTAGGTGGTCATATTATTTTGATATTAGATCGTGTGGGCTCACTCACGGAAATATTGAGCGTGTGCAGTTACCATTCACAGCAAACTGGAGCGTGTGCAGTAACTGCACACGCTCCAGTTTGCTGTGAACGGTAACTGGAGCGTGTACAGTTGCTGTACACGCTCCAGATATTTTTCCTGAATTCTGCAATCACGTGACACGAAGGTTGCCAGATCACTAATTTCTAAAAATATCGTTGCCAGATATTTTTTCTGAATTCTGTTATCAACCATAGTGTTCGGATACTTTTTTGAGCGACTGTAGGTGGTCATATTATTTTGATACCAGATCATGTGGGCTCACTCACGGAAATATTGAGCATGTGCAATTACCGTTCACAGCAAACTGGAGCGTGTGCAGTAACTGCACACGCTCCAGTTTGCTGTGAGCGGTAACTGGAGCGTGTACAGTTGCTGTACACGCTCCAGATATTTTTCCTGAATTCTGTAATCACGTGACACGAAGGTTGCCAGATCACTAATTTCTAAAAAAATCGTTGTCGGATATTTTTTCTGAATTCTGTAATAAACCATAGTGTTCGTATATATTTTTTTGAGCGACTGTACTACTGAAACGGAATTGCAACTGACCTGTGGTCCAGTGGCGTTCGCTGTTACGGTGATGTTTTGAGTGGAATTATGGATCTGTACTTTGGGCTCTGGTATAACAATATTGACGTTGTTGGAGGACTCGTTGTTGCTTGCATTAGAGTTGTCGATGCTTTCGGACCTCATCACCATCCCATCGCCTGGATCGCTCCTGATGCTCCTTGTCATGAAACTTCCCGCCGAGTTGTTCGCCGTCTGATGAAGGAAGAGGAAACAGTAATGAAGAAAACAAATCAGCAGGGATATTGAAATATTAAAAACGTCATTTTTAAATTTATTTGATCAACATGCAAGAGTTAACCTGTTCTTTGAACTAGGTCGAATGCACTTTGATGATCGCTGTCTCCAGTATCTTTTATCACTCAATAAAAAACTCACAAAAACTTTTTAAATACATGAATTTAAACTGTTATAAAATTCAAAAATATGCTATCTATTTTAGATAATTTGTTTGTTATTTTGATCAAGAACTTATAAATGTTAAGAACTAGGAGAACCAATTTTGGCAATTTTTTTCCATAACTTAAATTAACTTAAAAGTTTGCCTTCCTCCAACTTTACGTTCCCTCCCCACAAACAAAACCTCTCCCTAAAATAGGATGGAACTCCTTGAAGGTAGGGGCGGGGATGGCTCAGTCGTTAGCGCGCCAGTCCGTCGCATGGGACGTTAAACCGTGACCCCGTGTGCGGGAGAGCCATACTCTGTACCCGTTAAAGAACACGCTGGATGGCCTTGACGGGAGGCTGCCATCTGTCTCCCAACAGCTGTTCCAGTGGGTCCCCTCCCCCAACCTTCTCTGAGCCTTAGGGGTACATGTGACCTGGCCATTTAGCCCATGGTGTGCAAAAACGTGCCGCTCAGAGGTAAAACAAAACAACAATCCATGCACAGTTATTCAATAATTTAAAATAGATTCGCATATTGCTTATATAAAATAATACACAGGTTTCCATATTTAATACGTATTTCAATTTTTGAATTTATATCGCTGATATTCTCAAGCTTTCACATATGTGGTATATATGGGCATTCCACCTAAAATATTCATCAAAAATTATTCCTAAGTAATTTATTTAATTTACTTGCTCAACAAGTGGGCAGCTGCATAATGATTCATAATTTGATGCATCCTTTTTTCTGCAATTTATTTTATGAGTTTTGATAAAGAGGTTTTGATGAATATGAAATCCTGGTGAATGAATAATCGTCAATTTTGTTTTTTTCTCATTTAAATAGATTTTATGATGAGTTGTTGGGTTGTTTTACCTCTGAGCGGCACTTTTTTGCACACAATGGGCTAAATGGCCAGGTCACATGGACCCCGAAGGCTCAGAGAAGGGTTGGAGGAGAGGACCCACTGGAACAGCTGTTGGGAGACAGATGGTAGCCTCCCGTCAAGGCCATCCAGCGTGTTCTTTAACGTGCACAGGGTATGGCTCTCCCACACACGGGGCCACGGCTTAACGTCCCATCCGACGGACGGCGGCCTTTTACAAGCCCATCGATGTCCCCCTACTGACCGTGGGTAGGGCGGGGAATTTTGCGGAGATAAATCTCAACACTGACCCAGCTGGGACTCGAACCTGGGAACTACAGATTACGAGCCTAGCGCGCTACCGACTGAGCCACCCCCGCCCCAAATTTTATGATGATTTAACCACCTAATAATATTATTGTAATCTGTTTGAACCTCTGAAATGCTATCATTTAAATACTTCTGACTCTTTATTAAAACAATGTCGTCAGCATATAGATAAATAGCACTATTTAATTTTGTATTGAACAAATCATTTATGTATACTAGGAACAATAAAGGACCTAAAATTGAGCCTTGGAGAATTCCACATCGTGTAATTACTTTTCTGCTGTAGCAGTTTTTTATTTTAGTAATTGTGTATTTGTCTGATAAAAAATTTCTAAACCAATCTAACAATATACCGCGAATACCGTAATTTTCCAATTTATTTAGTAAAATGCTATGATCTATTGTATCGAAGGCTTTCTTTAAATCTAAGAACATAGTTACAATTTTTTCCCTATTATTCAATGATTTATTAATATTATTTGCAATTTTGGAAATTAATTGAATTGTGTTTTTTCCTTTTGAAAGCCAAACTGATTTTCATTAATTATGCTGTGTTTAAGTAAAAAGTTAAAAACAGTATTATAAATAAATTTTTCCATTATTTTCGAAAAAATAGGCAGAATTGTTATTGGTCGATAGTTAGAAAAATCCTCCTTAATACCTCCTTTAAAAATAGGTCTTAAAATAGCTGTTTTGAGTTCAGTAGGTATGTTCCCAGTAAATATAATCTGATTTATAATTTTTGATATAATATTTAGTAGTGTCTCTTTATTAAATTTTATATGTTTAATGCAAACATTATCGTAACCAGGTGATTTATTGGTGTCTAATGAAGTAATTATTTCATCAGTTTGTTTTTCAGTGATTTCATGTATATAGATAGATTTCAAAACTCTTTGTATCATGGTTGGAACATAATTTATATCGTCTTGGTGATTTGTATTTCTTATCTGTAAAATTAGTGTATTGTTACGACAGAAGGAATCTGGCAACCGAAAGCAAAAAGTTTCAGCCAACGAATAAGAACTTTGGGAGAATTTGGAGAAGAAGAGTGGAGCGTTAACGTCGTTTTGTATTGTAACGGTCGTTGTGTATTGTAACGGTCGGTGAGTTCGAAAATGGCCGGTGGGCTGTTCTGAGACAGTGCGCGTAAGTATCAAGAAGTAACTTGATGTGTTGTGTATACGCGGAAGGATAAAAGTGGGATCTTTTATCGTTAAGTATCAAGAAGTAACTTGATGTGTTGTGTATACACGGAAGTATAAAAGTGGGAACTTTTATGGCTAACTTCGAATGTCTACACGGACTGTCTTTTTGTTCGGCTAGTGTGTGAACAGTTATTAGCACAGGACGAGAATTGGTTTACGAGTGAAGATCTTCGGGTGACCTGGTAAATCAAGTAAAAGGTAGTATTTAGTGAAATACACAGAGCTGATATTGTGTGCTCTACGCAGGAAGATTGATGACTTGTGCATGTTAATAGTTGATTTGTTAATAAGATACTTCATCCATATTTCCTTTGTAACAATTTACCTTGTATTGAATTTGGTTTTGAAATATAGCTTTTAATACTCACGCTCAGCGGCTATCCATTTTTGTGATCCGCAACATTTGGTGTCAGAAGCGGGATAATTTATTGAATGCCGTTAACTAGAAGTATGGATGAATTAGTAAAGTTGATAAATAGCTTGAAAGTCGATATGGCTACGCAGATGACTGATATGAAAGCCGATATGGCTACGCAGATGACTGATATGAAAGCCGATATGGCTACACAGATGAATGACATTAAAAGTCAAAATAATGACTTGAAAGCCGATATGGCTAACAAAATAGGTGACCTGGCCGCACAAAATACTGAGATGAGAGCTGAAGTGGCTTCTCAAGTTGGTAAGTTTATTGATCACTTCAAGGATCATAAAACCGAACTCAATAGACAATGCAATAGTTTAAATGTTGAATTTGTCAGTGAAAAAGATGATCTTGATAGTGTTAAGTTAGATTGTAAACATGGAAAAGAAAAAGAGAAAGGCAACGCATATAAAAATGTGGATCTGCTACTGGAAATCAAGAATCGTAGAGATAGCGCAGATAATGCCTTTGACCACGCAACTACTGGTAATGCATGGCAGAGTGTCTATGTCGCTGGTGACATGTCTAGGAACTGTGAAGAACAATCACACAGATCAGAGAGCTGCGAGACTATACAGTACGCTTTGCACTTCAAAATACCTAGGTATACAAGTCTGGCACGATCTGAAGAGAGATCCACACGAAAGGTATTCTATTCCTCGCTCTCAGCAAAATGCGTCATGGACAATTATCGCAAAGGCAGAGTAACGAGTGGTAATGAAGGGGAACGAAACAGAGTTTACGTTTCGCAGAGTGGTCCGAGTAAAGAAGAGGCGTCCATTCATCATAGATACAAAGTGCCATTCGACTTTACCGCGGAAGTCGGAGAGATTTTTCCGAAGCATATAGCCACACTCGAATCGTTTATAGAAAGTGGGGATTTAAGGAAGAGGAATTCCGAAGGATGGCTTAGAAGCATAACAGGTGATGCTAGTAAAAGAGCTTCAGGCAGAGACAGTACTTCAAAGACTAACTTTCTGGATGAAACTAAGCCTCAGAGTACGATCAGAGAGAAGTAAAGCCCTCAGACAATCTCAACGAAACCATGCTGAATTTCTTTTCTGAACAGTCAATGTGCAGATTTGGACATTATAACCATTTAGATTATAAGGATATAGAAAAGTTTTATCACGACTACAAGAGCTCTAAGGTGGACAATATCATGTTACAGAACTCGTCGCTGATCTCCAGAATGAACAATTTGGCAATCATGACTGATATTTCCCTGGCCGATTACAATGAGAGCTCCAAGAAGGTGAATTCGGAAGAAACAGCAACTATGACCTCCTCGGGTCATGTGTTTTGCTGGAGACCCGAGTGGCGCCATCGGATGGTGGATAAACACAACACAAGAGGTGTCAGCGACAAAGTGAGTCTTGTCTTGGCTCCTGCACTTGCTGCTTTAGGTCTCAAGGTCCCTATGATCTCCGGTCGTGCTCGCCAATTGACGGGAGATACTCTGGACAAATTGGAATCCATCCCTGGCTTCACAGTCGACTGCACTAAAGATAAAATCGAGCAGATGATGGAAGACGTCGGATGCTGCATCGTAGGACAGACAGAGGAGCTGGTGCCAACAGATAAGGAGATTTACCGCTGCAAGGATCTGATGGCTACCATAGATAGCGTTCCTCTAATGATATGCTCAATTGTGTCCAAAAAGCTGGCTGAAGGAGTGTGTGCTTTAGTTTATGATGTTGAATTCGGAAAAGGAGCTATTGATCTCATCAGTACAGAAGATGTTGCTGTTGATTTAGTTAAGAAAGTGGTTGCAGCATCACAAGCTCGTGGAATGAAGAGTTTGAGTTGTTCAGCTGTTATCAGCAACATGGATTCACCTCTTGAAAACTCTGTTGACAACTCTCTGGAAGTGATGGAAGCTGTTCAGTGTTTCCTTGGTAACGGATCCTTAGAACTGCAAGAGCTCGTCGAAGAGTTAGGAGAACTTCTGCGTTTTGTGAACATTGTGGATAATAGGGTAGATGAAGCATCACGTGTCCGTAAGGTTCTGCATAACGGCAATGCTTTGAACAAGTTTCGTAACATGTTAATAGAACAAGGAGTATCTGAAGATGTTGCAAGCTGGCTATGTGAAGATAAAACAGAAAAAAATATTGCTAGCAGCCCGACACATCACTGATTTCACTTATACAGGAGAAACAGGTAAGGTTGTCGGATTAGAAGCTGCAGTTCTAGCAAGAGTATGGGAGGAGGAGATGGACCGAAGCGCTAAAAAGAATTATGGAGCTGATATAATTGTGAAGCACCTTGGGGATCAAATTGAATCATGTGAAATATGGCTGAAGGTTCATCACGACAGTTCTGAATTAAGTGAAAGTCAACTGACAAAAGGGTCAGACTGGAGGATGAAACTCCTCCCTAGATTTTATGTCACTAATGACTTTCATTCCTTGTTACTGTTGATAGAAGTAAAAATCCAAAGAAGAAAACTTTCGACAAAGAAGAAAACTTTTTACAGGTTTTGCACGAAAACTCTTAGTCGATTCTTCTCCCTGCAGAGACATAAACGTGTTCACAAGGGCTATAGGCCTTACACGTATTATGTTTGTGGACGAGGCTTCAGTCAGAAAAGAAATCTACGTCATAATGAGATTCGCTTTCATTTTGACACAGACGTGGTATATCGCATTCGTCGATGTCCAGCTACAAAGTGCAAGATGGTTCACGTGGATCGTTTGGCCCCGTTTCATCGAAGAACTGAAGAAACTTTGGAATCCAGAATTGTTCGGGACGAACAAGACCTAGGAAGGGGGCAGTGTTACGACAGAAGGAATCTGGCAACCGAAAGCAAAAAGTTTCAGCCAACGAATAAGAACTTTGGGAGAATTTGGAGAAGAAGAGTGGAGCGTTAACGTCGTTTTGTATTGTAACGGTCGTTGTGTATTGTAACGGTCGGTGAGTTCGAAAATGGCCGGTGGGCTGTTCTGAGACAGTGCGCGTAAGTATCAAGAAGTAACTTGATGTGTTGTGTATACGCGGAAGGATAAAAGTGGGATCTTTTATCGTTAAGTATCAAGAAGTAACTTGATGTGTTGTGTATACACGGAAGTATAAAAGTGGGAACTTTTATGGCTAACTTCGAATGTCTACACGGACTGTCTTTTTGTTCGGCTAGTGTGTGAACAGTTATTAGCACAGGACGAGAATTGGTTTACGAGTGAAGATCTTCGGGTGACCTGGTAAATCAAGTAAAAGGTAGTATTTAGTGAAATACACAGAGCTGATATTGTGTGCTCTACGCAGGAAGATTGATGACTTGTGCATGTTAATAGTTGATTTGTTAATAAGATACTTCATCCATATTTCCTTTGTAACAATTTACCTTGTATTGAATTTGGTTTTGAAATATAGCTTTTAATACTCACGCTCAGCGGCTATCCATTTTTGTGATCCGCAACAGTATTATAAATGTCATTGTTATTGTTTGCTATTTCTTCCACAGATAATTTCTTTTTGGCCATATTGTCAATTATTAAATCGTCCGATGATTTTTTCTGTTTTCCTTCTAATATTTCATATATTAATTGCCAGGTAGCCTTCATATCATTTTTTTTCATTATAAGTTTGTTTCTATAATAAAGTTGTTTCTTATTTCTAATCTGAATATTAACCCTATTTCTTAATTTTTATAGTTATTTTTATAAGCATCACTTTTATCATTGTTTTTAAATTTAATCCAAGCTTTATCTCTTTCTTCAATTAATTCTATCAAGTTCGGTGTTATCCAATTTTTGCTATGATTTCTTTTTACCTTTCCAACACTCCCCACATATATTCTATTTTTTTCCTAAAATTCCATCATAAATGTCTTTGAATACTTTATATAGGTTTAATTCATCCATTGAGTTGTCTCCATAATTTTCTAAATTCCAATTCATTTCAGAAATAGCTTTGTTTATATTGTTATGGTTAAACGACCAATTCTTATTTTCCTGGTCTGTTTCATTATAATTAGTATTATTCAAATTGTTATTGGTGTTGCTAATCAGTGTTAAAATCATATAGTGATCTGCTATTTTGCTTGTTTGAATTATTGAATTTGCTGACATATTTTTAATCAGTTTAATATTAATATGGTCTATACAGGTTTTGGTAATTTTTTTTTTACTATTTCTTCTCTTGTAGCTTCCCTTATTAATCTTTCAAAATTCATTTCAGCCAATAGTGTGATATATTTTTCTGTGCCATGTTTTTTAGTATTCATTGTATCGATATTAAAATCACCTATTAAAATCTGATTTTGATCTTTTTCTGTATTTTCCATCCAGTTTCGGAAATTCAACAGAAAAGAGTTCACATCTGTACTAATACGTTCACATCTGTACCGTTTCATGATTTTCACGCGCCGTCGTTTACCAGCAGTTGCTTCGATTTGCATAAAGACGCGCTGGTCATAATGTTTTGTCTCTTCGGTGCATATATATATATAAGAATTTTTTTTAATATTGGTCCTTATCTACTCTTGTTGTTTTATGCGTCCTTTAAGCCCGCAACAATTTAAATTGCCCCCTCCAAGATAAAAAGTTTCACGACCTCTGTTCTAAATACTCAAGTTTAAATTAATGAGATATCCGCCCATGGGCGTCAGCAGTAATTTTTAAAAAACTTTTTTTTAATACCCCCTCAAGCAGAGGAAGTTAAAAAATTTCTGGAGGGAAAGGCAAAATCAGATTAATGTTTTAAAATAAAAATATTTTTGTTAGCCTTTCATTAATAAGTACGGTTTGCGAATATATTAATCATTCATACCGTAATACAAATAAGGATGCCCTAAAACAAAACAAAAAAGTAGCATGATTGAAAATATACATTTAATTCCTTTTTTTAACAGTTGTTATCGAACGTGAAACAATTGAATTCCATACTTGAAGCAAACTTAGTGATTAAATACCTAGTAAACTGCTAAAAATATATATAGAAATATTTTTACAATAAATAAAAATAAATAATATGCTTGCGAAAACAAAAAAAAAAAAGAAAATTACATTTCAAAGAAAAAAAAAACTTTAATTTTTGGTACCCTGATATTATTTAACAGTTTTTCTATCAATTTTTCCGCGGGAGAAGGAACAACTGCCCCCTCCCATGCCGAAGTCTTTTCATCCTCCGTGGATGTATGGGGAATAAAACCACTGAACTGTCAGCACAAACATCAAATTTCACTCTAAACTTTCTAACTTAAAATGAAGAAAGGGTTGTAAAAGGAAGCTGACCCAAATTACCCGGACGTTGTTGGTGGGTGACTCCACTGGAGGCATCTGGTCTTCGTCCGAGTTGATCAGCGTGGTGGTGACGCAGCTATCAGCGTTGCAAGGCATCAGATGCATTCCACCAGGTGACTCCACCATCGAAGGGTGATTGGTTCCATGCGTGCACGAAGGGCAATCGCTGCACGCTGGGCACGAGGCACTGTTGGGGACACCCCCCGGCTTGGCAGGCATGGGCTTACCACCTATTGTGCCGTTCGCCTTCTGGGCATCCAGGAGCACACGGAGAGAGGCGATCGCATGTAGTTGATTGGCCTTGTCGTCGAATTTACCTAAAGTGTTAAGAAGAGCGGAAATGTAACTGTGACGTAAACGTTTGGAGTGATTTATTTTTTAAAAAGTGCAAAATATATGCTAATGCCATTGAATACATAAGAGATACAGTTTGATATTACCGTATTTTCTGGGGGGCGGGGGGGGGGGGCTCAGTCGGTAGCGCGCCAGACTCGTAATCTGTAGTTCCCAGGTTCGAGTCCCAGCTGGGTCAGCGTTGAGATTTATCTCCGCAAAATTCCCCGCCCTGCCTACGGTCAGTAGGGGACACCGATGGGCTTAGAAAGGCCGCCGTCCGTCAGATGGGACGTTAAGACGTGGCCCCGTGTGTGGGAGAGCCATACCCTGTGCACGTTAAAGAACACGCTGGATGGTCTTGACGGGAGGCTACCATCTGTCTCCCAACAGCTGTTCCAGTGGGTCCCCTCCCCCAACCTTCTCTGAGCCTTCGGGGTCCATGTGACCTGGCCATTTAGCCCATGGTGTGCAAAAAAGTGCCACTCAGAGGTAAAACAACCCAACCCGTATTTTCTTAGCACAAGAATATTTAATGTTTCAGAGAGCACTTCTTGGGCTAAAAAACTGGCGAATTTACAATTGCTAGTTAAGATTATTATGGAAGGTGGCAGATGCTGAGATTCCACTTCCAATGTAATTCATTGGTTGGAGCGCAATTGAGCACTGTTGACACTGACTGAGAACTTCGTAATAATCTTGCGGCAGGCAGATATATTTTGACATATTATTAATACGTTGTCATCCACTAGGGTAAAGCAGACGCTATACATAAAGCCAGCTGAGGGCTAAATTCAAATGCTCTTATTTAAGGATAGGCAAGATGACATTCCATGTATTTTCCGGACTGGAATACGCATCTGTGGACCGGTTTTAAATTATGTATAACGTCTTCTTTACCCAAGTGGGTGACAGGTTATGAATTATTTTATACGTTGCTGATACCATATATCTTGAAAGATTTATCAGTCGTCTCGTGTTTCATGAATTGACACGAATGTCTCATCCATTCATGACTAGAGAAATGGTTCAGAAAGACCATTTTTTTTTATTAATCTCTGTTGTTTCTTAGGCCGTTCAGATTTAGAAGATCAGACTCGGAGGAATTTTTAGGCACATTTTCGAAGTAAAAATATTGTCTCTTATGGTTATGGTTGTAAATTTTTAGCGGGAAAAAACACGTGAAATTTGCGAAGCAATGCGCTGAAAGCCGCCATAATTTGGAGGCAAAATTGCGAAATTTCAGTTTTACAAATCATAAAAATTGCACATCAATGGCGCGCACATAAACTAGATAATGATAATTGGATACATACAACTTCTTAAAAAGAACAACACAAATATTAAATGATTAGCTTTATTTAGGTTCAACTCCCACGTTGTTTATCAAGCATCAGCAATGAATTCTGATACAGTACTTTATATGCAGATAAATTATCCTGTTTTATACTCCTTCGTTCATCTCGCAAGACGCCTTTATATTTAGAAAGCGATCGCTGTTAGTTAACACTGTTCGCTGAGACTGAATAATAACCGAATGGAATTAAATTGTTAGTGTTATTTAATTCTTTCACAGCATTGCCAGGTTGCTTTTAAGCTGTTGTTTTAGACAGTGGACATAATGTTCAAAATTATATTATCAACAACATTCGCAAAAATATTTCAGCACTTTACTTAATTAATTGGGATCTCAAGTTCGACATGCTTTATAAAAAAAACTTTACAGACTGAAAAAATCTGAAGTTTTTTCCCCATCACTGATATATTGCTCATTTTCTTTCCTAACAACGGATTGTGTTTTTTGCGAGTGTTAGATCATATCTTTGGCTTTTTTTTTGCTGACTAATGTTACAGCGGTCTGTAAATGGTTGCTAGGGAGTCACTGGAAGGAGAGCTATGCACCAATCCCCTGTGATGACGTATAGAACCCGCCAGGCCTAGCACCTAATGTCCGACCCCGCCTTCTCGTGGTGCAGACCGTTAGTAACTTTCAAAAGAGATACTCTCTTGTGGAAGTGAACGGAAGGGGAGGGCTGCCAGATTAATGTGGCCTATTGATCTGGACAACTATAGCTACTTTTATTTTTTTTCCTACCCTACTGAGGAGTGGTTACCACACAGGATCCTGCTGCTAGCCATATAAACCCACTGGACTGGATAGATATATGTCTCTGAGCTTGATTATGGATCCTGATTTTGCTGCACTGGTGGGCTTCTGTGGAAGGAAAATCTTCCGCTGTGTTTTCTGTTTGTGGGTTGACAGCCTCAAGTGAATAGATTCATAGGATATGTTTATCAGCTGGTGGATAATACTGAGCAGAGGTCATCGCAGGCACCTGAACTCTTTGCTTCTACTCGCATCATCAAATTTTACATTGGAGGAAGTCTTCCAGTGTAGATGGCTTCAGCCTTTAGTGGTGGGGGAACGGGTCTTTGCCCCATGTCTGCGATTAGGGGGCTGTTTGATATTGTCGGCATTCCCTCTCTCAATGAACATAGTTTCTTTAAACATCCCACTAACCATTTTCTCTCCATAGGTAGTTGGAATGTGAGGACTCTGCACAGAGCTTTTTCTCTTGATGTCCTCACACAAGAATTCCACCATTATAATTTAGATATTCTCGGCTTGCAAGAGACCAGATGGACAGATAAAGGTCAGATTCTTAAAAATAATCTTAAATTTCTCTTTTCAGGGAGGGACGACAATAAGCATCACCAAGGCGTGGGTCTGCTTCTCAGCAGACATGCTAGTGATGCTCTTCTAGGATATGAGTGCATTAATGAAAGATTTATTACAGCAAAATTTCAGACAAGCATTAAAGACTTGAATGTTATCTGCTGTTATGCCCCCACTGAGGATGTCGATGAGGATGAGAAGGATAGGTTTTTACGGGCAACTTCAGGATATTTTGGATTCTGTCAAGAAAGGAGATATTACCCTTGTTCTAAGTGACTTCATTGCCAAAATTGGTACTGACTCTGACATTTTAGTAGGAGTAATAGGCCCTTTTGGTATTGGTAGTTGCAATGGCAATGGGCAACGTTTCCTACAGGTAAGTAAGCTCAATGGATTCAGAATAACTAACACTATTACAAACACCGTGACATATATAAGTACATATGGGATTCACCCGATGGGCTGCATAGATAAGAATATGATTGATTATATATTAATTAACAGCAAATGGGCTAGTTCTGTTAGGAATACCAGGTCATATAGGATAGCTATATACATAAGTACACATGGGTTTCACCTGATGGGCTGCATAAGAATATGATTGATTGTATATTAATTAACAGCAAATGGGCTAATTCTGTTAGGAATACCAGATCATATAGGGGAGCTGAAATTGGATCTGACCATTACCTTGTTAAAAGTGTCTTACAACTTAAGCTTAAGAAGTGTTAAGTTTAAAAAATTTACCTTTAATTCCGAAGCTCTGAAAGACCCAGTTATAGCTAAAGCTTACCATGATAGGTTACTTAAGTCATTATGACAGTCATGGTTTGTTTAATACTGAAGTTGAGGAAGAATGGGACCATTTTAAACAGGCATTTTTTGGAAACTAACAGTACTCTTTTAGGAAAAAAAGGAGCAGAGGAGGCAGAATTATTTGAGTAATAAGGCACTTGAGCTTATTTCAGATAGAAAGAACTGAAGGAATGTCCTTAATCAATACTCTAGTAGTCCTAATAGAAAGCATTACAGAGAGCTTAATAAACGTGTAAAGGATCAGTTAGCTACTGATAAGAATCTTTGGCTTGATGGTTTGGCTGACAAAGCCGAGGAAGCGGTTAGACAGCACGACAGCAGAGAGCTGTACCAGATAGATAATGTTTTGTGTGGTAGAAAACGGACAGGTATACAAGGATTGAAGGATAAACAAGGTAAGGTTATAGAAGGTGAGGATTCTGTCACGACTAGGTGGGATGAGCATTTCAGTAATGTTCTAAACAATGTGGTTATTTCTACTCCCATTGTTTGTAATGATGATAGATTAAAGTAAAAGTCATACGTCCATCTCAGTTTTTCAAAGCATATGTTTTCATGCATTTCAGAAAAAATAGCATAAGAAATACATGAAAAGGTCTAAAATTTACCAAACTGATTATTTCCTTTTGTGACTAACAGAATCTTAAGAATTTTAAAATTAAACAAATTCTGATCAATCACAGAATTATAGGAAAGAAAAATATGTAAATCCGTGAAATCGCGAAAAAAATATCCGAATTGACGGAAACTTTTTTCAAAAGCTGTAATTCGCATTGCGAAAATATTACAACCTTACTTATAACTACAGGAAATGAGCTTTAGTAAAAATACGTAAACAAGAAATGTAACGTGAAGGCAACTGTGGAATGATTTGAGACTGCGCTGTCTCATAGTTTTGATGATCTGTTTTCTGATTAACCCTTTCAGGACCATAAGGTTTCTAAGAGTAAATATTAGTATGTAACTGTTTATTTTAGTTTGTTTAGACGTAAAATAAATAAAAATCATAAGAAAAATACATAACAATGTGTAGTTTTTTTGGAATTTTATGGGAAATATTTTTCCCAATGGACTATAAAGGTAGCACAAATTATAGTTAGGCTTATTATGCAATGTCTTTTATTTATTGGTTTATTATAACAAGATGCTAACTAAAATAATACAAAATTATGAAATAAAATTACTATACAAAATGATGTGCTAATTATGATATTCTGCGAAGCAATTTCTTTTGGTAGTGAGGCAAAGATGGACATTGCACATAGTACATATATTATGCGTCCTGACAGTTCTGTTTTTGTTTTCTAAACGTTCCCGTTTACGTAATTGCGTTCGGCATGCGTTCTATTTTGACATTCTGTATAAAAAATGCAGATAAGGTTATAATTAAATACGACAATCACCAATTTTAAAATGGGAAAAATGTTTCCCCTAGTCGTGAAAGGGTTAAGTGACTCAGTCAACATAATGTCCTAATGGGATCTTATGAACACTACACTATGTGCTCATTAAGGAAACCATGAACCGCTTTTTAAAATCAATTTTCAAAGAACGGATTCAAAGAATCCAAATGCATTATATTTTCGTCGTTTATTGGAATGACATTTTGGGTTATTAGAATCAATACTGTATCATTTCTCATTTTTAAGCAAGGCTGGTATTTGCTAAAATATCCTTTTATACATACGCTTTTGAGGTTTAAGAAACAGAATTATTTTCAGTCGAATTCGGTGGGATGCGGAATAAAAATGCATTTGCTGCCCTGACACGCGTGCACGTCTTGTTTTCTCAGTCCAATCCTCAAGTCCATCAGAAAAATCCCATTTTAGTGATGTCAAGCGAACGACACAGGGACAGTAATATCCAAAGAGAAATTTCTTTGATTATTATCCTTGGGTTGTTGTTTTACCTCTGAGCGGCACTTTTTTGCACACCATGGGCTAAATGGCCAGGTCACATGGATCCCGAAGGCTCAGAGAAGGTTGGGGGAGGGGGACCCACTGGAACAGCTGTTAGATGGTAGCCTCCCGTCAAGGCCATCCAGCGTGTTCTTTAACGTGCACAGGCTATGGCTCTCCCGCACACGGGGCCACTGCTTAACCATCCGACGGACGGATCATCTTCCATCAGACGGAACCATCCGACGGCCATCCGATGGACGGCGGCCTTTCCAAGCCCATCGTTGTCCCCTACTGACCGTGGGCAGGGCGGGGAATTTTGCGGAGATAAATCTCAACGCTGACCCAGCTGGGACTCGAACCTGCGAACTACAGATTACGAGCCTGGCGCGCTACCGACTGAGTCACCCCCGCCCCTTATTATCCTTGGGTTGGGTTGTTTTATCTCTGAGTAATTTTTAATTCTTTACCGATTATAATTCGAAATGAAACTAATTTTATGCATTTCAGATCTCTCACTGCTAATTATCTAATGACCATTACAAATGCTGACAGCCTGTTTTCAGTGTTAAAGTAAAAAAAAATAATTCGTTTTTATAAATTCTGTGTTGTTTTTGTATATATATATTTTTTTCTTTATGTAAAGTTGAGTGTCAGTGTTGCCAAAATTATGTATTTAAATAATTTGTAAATTAACCTACATGAGCGTAGATGCTCTTGAGTTAATAAGAGTATTACAAATATATGTTGTTTGTAACCTTATTATTATAATAAAACTGAACTGAACTGAAATGGTCAGATCACAAGGACCCCGATGGCTCAGAGAAGGTGTGGGGGAGGAGACCACTGGACAGCTGTTAGGAGACAGATGGAAACATCACGTGTCTTGGCCATCTAGCGTGTTCTTTAACGTGCACATGGTATGGCTCTCCCATACATGAGACCTCGTCTTTACGTCCCAAGCCCATCGTTGTTCCCTACTGACTGAGGGCAGGTCGGGGAGTTTTGCGGAGATAAATCTCAACGCTTCCCAAGTGCAGGGACCGGATGTTCGAATCCTATTCGACTGGGCCAGATGTGATGTCCCTTGGGTTCGGATCCTGTCAGACTGTGACAGATGTGATGTCACGGGGGTTCGGATCCTTTCCGACTGGGCCAGATGGCGTGACCCTTAGTTCGGATCCTGTCAGACTGTGCTAGATGTGATGACCCAGTTCACACAGGAGAGAGAGAGACGATGAAATTGCTACTTAATTCACTTCGGTGAATTCACAAATTCGCGGGTTTTTACGCCCGTGTCACTGTATGCCTTTGAAGAAACTGGTGTTGAATGAAGAATACGAACTGTTCATCAATTACTGCACGAGAGTTATATAGGGACGACAGAATTTTTATTCACACTATGTACAGCTACGTGCTGGAAATGAACTCCACTCCGTGGGCCTTTGTTGCTTCACACTGTGGTTTTGTGGTTCTTTCTGAATCCACAAAACTACTATCAAATTCACCGCTCAACTCCGTGAGCCTTTGCTGCTTTGCTACTGCAAATATTACTAAAATGAGGTGGAGAATTGCACACTCTGCAATTTCTCCCTTTACAGACCTCAAAAACTCGGCGAAAGGATTTTCCTTTGCCTACACTGTGGCTCCTCCTGAACCACAAGAATAAAAGACAAGATTCTCCAAGAATCTGGATTCCCTCTTGGGTTGGGTTGTATTACCTCTGAGCGGCACTTCTTTGCACACCGTGGGCTAAATGGCCAGGTCACATGGACCCCGATGGCTCAGAGAAGGTTGGGGGAGGGGACCCACTGGAACAGCTGTTGGGAGACAGATGGTAGCCCCCCGTCAAGGCCATCCAGCGTGTTCTTTAACGTGCACAGGGTATGTCTCTCCCGCACACGGGCCACGGCTTAACGTCCCATCCGACGGACTGCGGCCTTTCCAAGCCCATCGGTGTCCCCGACTGACTGTGGGCAGGGCGGGGAATTTCCCTCTTGGAATCGCACCCTGACTTCAAGGGTTAATTTGAGAAAGGCGGCGTCCTTTTGACGCGTGTCAACGCGACCTCTTCGCTTGAGAGCTCACGCACAGACTAAAGCTTCGAATCTCCCGCCTAGCCTACTCGCTGCACTAGTGCCTTCGGCTAGTCGTTTACGGCCATAAACAACTTCTGGCATTGATTCTTAAAACAAGCAGCAATCTTCAGACCCGAAAACAACAAAAGTGAGTCATCCCAGCACAAACATTTCAAAGAACACATAAAAATATATACAACAATATAATACAATAAAAATATACGATAAATAAATAAATATAAAATTCGAGGGACATGACACCAAGCTAGGACTCGAATCTGGGAACTGTAAATTATGAATTTGGTACGATACCGACTGAGTCACGCCCTCCCATTATCCTTGAGACAGTGCAACATGTTAGAATTGAGACAGGTGAAATTATAATAATTTCCTCTCTCTATATTTAACAAGGTGTAATTAAATGCGATTCTTGCGATATTTGGCTATTAGAATCGCTGTTTAAATAGAACAAAAATATGATTTCCCAAACTGACCACATTAACTGGCGTCTATTGTACATATTTTGAAAGCAGCTTTAGTACACTAAAAGCCGTCCCGTGGCCGAGTGGTTAGCGCGCTTGGCTACTGATCTACGGGACCTGGGTTCGAGCCCAGGTAAGGCATGGCTGTTTGTGTCGTTTTTCTGCTGAGGACCTGCCATCCTCTCAGACCTCCTACTGTGGCATATAAACTGACAGGCTCCTGTCAGACCTCTGTGGCAAGCAGCTGCTTGAGGAGGTATTTATTATTATTTTAGTACACTGCCTCATTCAAAAAATCCAGTACCGCCCTCCCGAGTGTTACCACAAGACTTTCTAATGACGTCTCACAGATAGGCTGGTGAGTAAAGGGGCACTGATGGGTTGGCGCCCTGCCCAGGGTCAGTAGGGGACACCGATGGGCTTGGAAAGGCCGCCATCCGTCGGATGGAACGTTAAGCCATGGTAAAATGTACGAGAGAGTCATACCCTGTGCACGTTAAAGAATACGCTGGATGGCCTTGATGGGAATCTACCATCTGTCTCCCAACAGCTGTTCCAGTGGGTCCACTCCTCCAACCTTCTCTGAGCCTTCGGGGTCCATGTGACCTGGCCATTTAGCCCATGGTGTGCAAAAAAGTGCCGCTCAGAGGTAAAACAACCCAACCCAACTGATGGGTTAGAAAGGCGTCCTTCCGTTTGATGCGGCGTAAATCATACCCTGTGCACGTGAAATAACACGTTGGATGGCATTGACCAGAGATTTTCATCTGCATCGTAACAGCAGTCCAGCGGTCCCCTTCTACCAATCTTGGCCCATGGGGGTCTTTGTGACTTGGCCATTTTATGCATTTTGTGCATAAAAGTTCCGCTCAGAGGCGAAGCAACCTAACTTGTAACTGATCGTTTCAAGAAAATTCATCCCTAAAAGACAACACATCACAAAGCAATTATTCGAGAAACTCACAGCTTCAAATCTGATTCAACGAGAGAACCTTTTTGACATTTCAGATTATTACTCATTTTATTTACTCAGTGGCCGCTTTATTAGGAACTGACAGATATTTTGGCAACAGGGTGTCAGATAGGTGCTCACTATCTTCTTAAATGAAGTTTTCGCGGCAAAATGTGACTGAAGATGAAAATCTCAATTAAATCTAAATAAATCTCGATTTCCGACGATATTAAGTTCATCAATATTTAGAGTTATAGAAAATGCAAATTTAACAGGAGCGATCCAAATTAAAACAGTTTATTTGAAAAATTTATTAAAAAAGTTTAAAACGAATCAATAACATCGTTACTAAAATGCACAGGCGTATTTTTAGCAGTTAGTGTAAATGATTATTTTAATGTTTGCACATTTTTAACATTTTGTAAAGAAAAATTGTTCTTAAACTTTTCAGCTTCCGTAACTATTTAAATAGGGAAAGAATTTGTTGAAAATCGATATTTAAACTGCTCTTTTTGCACACTTTACCTTTAGTTATATTCTTCACTAACTAGGTTTTTTTTTTAAATAAGTTACTGATTTTGAATCGACATGAGTGTTTTCCATCCTTTTATGGGTTGGGTTGTTTTATCTCTAAACGGCACTTTTTTGCACACCATGGGCTAAATGGCCAGGTCACATGGACCCCGAAGGCTCAGAGAAGGTTGGGGGAGGGGACCCACTGGAACAGCTGTTGGGAGACAGATGGTAGCCTCCCGTCAAGGCCATCCAGCGTGTTCTTTAACGTGCACAGGGTATGGCTCTCCCGCACACGGGGCCACGACTTAACGTCCCATCCGACGGACGGCGGCCTTTCCAAGCACATCGGTGTCCCCTACTGACCGTGGGCAGGGCGGGGAATTTTGCGGAGATAATTCTCAACGCTGACCCAGCTGGGACTCGAACCTGGGAACTAGAGATTACGAGCCTGGCGCGCTACCGACTGAGCCACCCCCAACATTTATGATTATACTGTACACACAAACACACACACTAGTTCAATTTAAATCTGAAACATAAATAGTTTACCTGAGTAACTACAAAAATAATCTAAAATGATTAAGATTCTTAACGTTTATTGTACATCTGAGGCATTTGCTAAATTCATACACATTTCTTCCACCTGGTGTGGTTATTGGTTAAACTTTCAAGAATCTGTTAAGTTTGTTG
Source organism: Ryuthela nishihirai (assembly GCA_038380435.1). Classification (NCBI taxonomy): domain Eukaryota; kingdom Metazoa; phylum Arthropoda; class Arachnida; order Araneae; family Heptathelidae; genus Ryuthela; species Ryuthela nishihirai. Next base: position 9,721,727 of record JAWZYU010000007.1, read on the forward strand.
TTATGAGATTCCAAAGTGTCGCCATGAACATTTGGAAAGCTAAATACATTCGTATTAATGTTCGTAATAACAGTTGATGTTATAATCCCTAATTTACGACTTAATGATGACGGATATATTCTCCATCTTTACGCATTTAGTAGATTAGGAACTATAAACTTCCCTTATATAGGTGAGAAATTCTCTCTCAAATTCTTCCCTTGGGAATATGGAAGCTTAATTAACAACTAATTTTAATAATCCAAGTAAAGGATTTAAATTTAAGATGAAGCTTTTTAAATGTTAGAGGTCCTCATTCCTATGTGGCAGAGACTGCTTAATTGACGCTGCACGTGATTCATACACACCCTTACCAAAGTAGCAGACAGTTTTCATTTTATGCCAATGGGAAAATGTCTGCTTCAAAACTCCTATAACTTCTAAAATATGCATTAAATGAAAATATGTGATTGAAGGTAGATTAAGGACCATAAAATAATCTATTTAAATCTCGATTTCAAATAATATAATTGGCGGGGGGTGGTTCAGTCGGTAGCGCGCCAGGCTCGTAATCTGTAGTTCCCAGGTTCGAGTCCCAGCTGGGTCAGCGTTGAGATTTATCTCCGCAAAATTCCCTGCCCTGCCCACGGTCAGTAGGGGACACCGATGGGCTTGGAAAGTCCGTCGGATGGGACGTTAAGGCCTGGCCCCGTGTGCGGGAGAGCCATACCCTGTGCACGTTAAAGAACACACTGGATGGCCTTGACAAGAGACTACCATCTGTCTCCCAACAGCTGTCCCAGTGGGTCCCCTCCCCCAACCTTCTCTGAGCCTTCGGGGTCCATGTGACCTGGCCATTTAGCCCATGGTGTGAAAAAAAGTGCCGCTCAGAGCTAAAACAACCCAACCCAAATAATATAAGTTCAATTTTTACAGAGTAATGGAAGCTGGAATATTTTACAATAGATTTTATTGTTTTATAAAAAAAATTCATATTTTTCTAATATTGCAATAATCATTACACAAACTTCTAAAGGGCATATTTATATTATTTAAATGATTCGAAACAATACTTATTATTTAACTTTTAATTACTTTTGCGGTAATTTCTTATGACAGTTTATTGCTGGGAAATATTGTAGCTTCCATAACTCTTTAATACTTAACAAATATATTTTTAAAATCGAGACTTAAATATTGTTTAAAGATCATAATCAAATCTATTTATCTTGAGTCGCATTTTTCCATTAAACACATATTCTAGAAGTTCGATTTTCATTAATGTGAAATGAAAGTTATGTAATATTTTGATAGGGCAGTATATAATGAAGATCACACGATTGATTGCTCCTCTACTAACATTGGAATACTTTTTTCATGTATATTTCCTACTTTTCTATCTTAGAAAGAAGACATCGATAATCTTAAAAGGGCTACCTTTCGTCGTGTGTATAAGTTAAAACGTATTCCGTGTGCAAACTGGGTTAAGTGGTTTTATCTCTGAGGGGCATTTTTTGTGCCTACAATGCACTAAATGAGCAGGTCACAAGAACCCTAAACGTTCAAAATTGGGTTTGGGGAGTAAATTCGCTGCATCTCTGTTAGAAGACAAATGGATGACTTCCATCAAGGCCATCCAATGTGTTTTTCAAGTGCAAACTTCAATCTCCAGCAAACGGAATCGCGGCTTAATGCTCAAGTCGACAGCCTTTCCAATCCCATTGGTATCCCCTTTATCACCGAGATCATACTGGAGAAAATCTTAGCTCAATCACAGTAGAGACTCGAACCTGGGACCATCAGATTCCGAGCCTGAAGAAGATGCTGAACTGAGACAAATTGCGCCCCCAGGAGTGATTTTTCTATGACTTGATTCTCTTAAAACACAGTAAGCTAAAAAGTCACCGCGCACATAAAATTATGAGGAACGAATGTTGAAAATACAACTGCATTTTCAACATTCGTTGCCTTCTTGTTATGCAGGCCATAAAAGACCTGAGCTACAGATGGTGGGAAAAGGTAAACTCAACCACAGGTCGTTGTGTATATCAAAGCTCATCGTAGACTATTTTTTGCCTCATAAGAATTGAGCTTATTTTAACGCTTTTATAGCATATTCAGGAGTACACAGAATGCTTTAGAAGACATAATTATAAGAACAAACATAATATTAAACTGCAAATGTTACTTGGTGAGCTTTCTATTTTCCTTTGTTTTTTCATGTAGGAGGTTATCTTTGTACTAAAGGTCTTTGCTTCTTAATTTTCGGAGGTATTAGATAGCCATATTTGTAATCTAATATTCCTGGATTCACTCCTCAGTGTGCCTGAGTTGGTATTTTCTCCACTAACTCCGGTTCTGCCCTCGGAGAGAAAGGAGACACCGATGGACTTCAAAAATTTGTTTGTCAGGCGTTCATCGGATGGGATGTTAAGCCGTGTCCCTCTATGGATGAGAACCATACCCTGTGCTCGTTAACGAAAACACAGGATTAACTTAATGGGAAGCTTCAATCTATCTCTTACCAGCTGTCCAGTGAGTCCCTTTAATTTACCATATCCTGGGACCTTGAGGTCCTTGTGACCTGGCTGAAGTATATCTTGAGTCTTGGAGTGTTTCTGATAATTGGGTTACGCTGTTTTCATTTTCAGCGGCACTTCTGTGCGCATAATGGGCTCAATATTCAGGTCATAAGGACCCAAAGCATCCGAGTTGGGTAGATATGGGAAGTCACTGAACAGCTTTAGGAGACAGATGATAACTTCCCTTCAAGGCCATCCAGTGTATTCTCTAACGTGAACAGGATATGGCTTTCCAGCACACGGAGGAATGGATTAACCTATCACCTGACGAGTGATGGACTTTCGTAATCCTTCAGTCCCGCCATTCTCATCGATAGAAGAACGGGGTTAGGGGGGAAATATCAGACACAATGGAGACTCGAACCAGAAAACATTTGTGACTAGTGATTTAAGTACAATTTTAATTAGAAAGATTCGTTGGGTTGGGTTGTTTTACCTCTGAGCTGCACTTTTTTGCACACCATGGGCTAAATGGCCAGGTCACATGGACCCCGAAGGCTCAGGGAGGGGACCCACTGGAACAGCTGTTGGGCGACAGATGGTAGCCCCCCCCCGTCAAGGCCATCCAGCGTGTTCTTTAACGTGCACAGGGTATGGTTCTCCCGCACACGGGACCACGGCTTAACGTCCCATCCGACGGACGGCGGCCTTTCTAAGCCCATCAGTGTCCCCCTACTGACCGTGGGCAGGGCGGGGAATTTTGCGGAGATAAATCTCAACGCTGACCCAGCTGGGACTTGAACCTGAGAACTACAGATTACGAGCTTGGCGCGCTACCGACTGAGCCACCCCCGCCCCAGAAAGATTCGTCATCCTACCCAAAAATTCTAAAGCCATCACATGAAATCTGAATTAACATTAGATTAAAAACTTTTATTCAATAAGAAACCTAACCCGTGAAAGAACAAGAAAACCCACAACTATTTAGATGCGAGTTAGGGTCTACCATTCATTATATTTATTTATTACATATTATAAACACTGAGAATAGTCGATGCTAAGTACCTCTCGCTCAATAAATTACAAGGAGTGTAACAGTCCTAAAAAGCAAGCAAAGCAGGTGATTACAAAAGCGATATCTATTCGATATCTTGTGACAAAAATATACAAAATACAAAAATTACAGACAATTATAAACGTAAAGAATAAGGTAGGCTTAATATAAAATTACTGACAAATAGGCAACAGCTTTTCATAATAGCTAGATCAGAGTGGCTTCAAATATTTTCTAGAGTAAATTCTTGAATGCCAATATTAGAGAGATTTACAAAAAGCTTACTGCGTTCATTTTCATATATTTTTCAGTTTAATAGGAAATGGGTTGGGTTGTTTTACCTCTGAGCGGCACTTTTTTGCCACACCATGGGCTAAATGGCCAGGTCACATGGACCCCGAAGGCTCAGAGAAGGTTGGGGGAGGGGACCCACTGGAACAGCTGTTGGGAGACAGATGGTAGCCTCCCGTCAAGGCCATCCAACGTGTTCTTTAACGTGCACAGGGTATGGCTCTCCTGCACACGGGGCCACAGCTTAACGTCCCATCCGACGGACGGCGGCCTTTCCAAGCCCATCGGTGTCCCCTACTGACCGTGGGCAGGGCGGGGAATTTTGCGGAGATAAATCTCAACGTTGACCCAGCTAGGACTCGAACCTGGGAACTACAATTACGGGCCTGGCGCGCTACCGACTGAGCCACCCCCGCCCCATAATAATAGGAAATGAGTGAGAATTTCTTGAGTATTACAGGAAATACAAAGAGGTGAATTAACTTTGCCCATTTTATGTAAATAACTATTTAGACCTATATTGCCAATCCTTAGTTTATGTATAATGCAATGCAAATTTCTAGGTAAATCAAGTTTAAGGATGATCGATAAATTTTCATCTAAGAAAAAGCTGTGAAAGGCTTTTAAAAGACCTTGAAGTTTAAAAAATATTTTTGGAGTAATTTTTTTCATTTAGTTTAATATCCTTCTTGACCAGATGATAGAAACTATGCGATTCATTAAAGGCATTCACAATTCAGCTGCTTGTTTAGCAAGAAGGTCCATATAATCGTTAAAATTAATGCCGCAATGGCTTGGAATCCATTGCAGTGAAATCTGTTTTCGCTTTGACAAGCTTTAGTTCCCAGGTACGACTCTCAGATTTGTGGGGCTGGGGTGGCTCAGTCGGTAGCGCGCCAGGCTCGTAATCTGTAGTTCCCAGGTTCGAGTCCCAGCTGGGTCAGCGTTGAGATTTATCTCTGCAAAATTCCCCGCCCTGCCCACGGTCAGTAGGGGACACCGATGGGTTTGGAAAGGCCGCCGTCCGTCGGCTGGGACGTTAAGCCGTGGCCCCGTGTGCGGGAGCGCCATACCGTGTGCACGTTAAAGAACGCGCTAGATATCCTTGACGGGAGGCTACCATCTGTCTCCCAACAGCTGTTCCAGTGGGTCCCCTCCCCCAACCATCTCTGAGCCTTCGGGGTCCATGTGACCTGGCCATTTAGCCCATGGTGTGCAAAAAAGTGCCGCTCAGAGGTAAAACAACCCAACTCTCAGATTTGCAAGGGTTGAGATTTATCTCTGCTAAACTCCCACTTTGCCATCTACCAAAAAGCGGACAACGATGGGCTTGGAAAGATCGTCGTTCATAGGATGGGTTGTAAAGCCGTATCGCTGTGTGCAAAAGGACCATACACTGTGCACGTAAAAAGGATGGCCTTGACGGGAAGTTACCAACTGTCTCCTAAGAGCTGTTCAGTGGATCATCTTCCCCCAACCTTCTCTCAGCCCTTGAGGTCTTTGTGACCTGGTCATTTAGCCCATTGTGTGCAAAAAGGTCTGCTCAGAAGTAAAACAGCCCAACCCGAATCATCAGCCCGTTCTGAATTCCATTGTTAGAGGACGCAAAAGTCGGAATCATTTTCTCTGAAAACGAACCATTTCACATCTACCGGAGGCGACTGGTTGTTCTAGTATTTTTTTAAAGTCAAAATTTAATTAAGAATAATAATAATTTCAATACTTCATTTCTCTGTTAGGAGTTCGGATTGTTTTACCTCTGAGCTGCACTTTTTTTGCACACAACGGGCTAAATGGCCAGGTCACAAGGACCCCGAAGACTCGGGGAAGGTTAGGAGAGGGACTCACTGGACAGCTGTTGGGAGACAGATAGTAGTCTCCTCAAGACCATTCAGCGTGTTCTTTAACATGCACAGGGTATGGCTCTCCCGCACACGGGGCTACAACTTCAAGTCCCATTCACGGATGACGGTCTTTCCAGGCCCATCGTTTTCCCCTTCTGGCCGAGTGCAGGGCGAAAGTTTTGCGGAAGTAAATCTCAACGCTAGCCCAGCTAGACTCGAACCTGGGAACTGAAGATTATGAGCCTGGCGCGCTACCGACTTGAGTATTACAGGAAGTACAAAGAATGGAATCAACTTTTCCCATTTTATGTAAATAACTTTATGTAATAACCCGACCCTCTCTCTATTAAGGGCTTTTCTATGAAGTGGTATATTGTTTCTGTTTAAATATTTGTAGAACTAACATTAATATGAATAAAGATTATTATTATAATAAAAAGTTTGCAAATCACTTGCCTATCAGGGAATGTAAGAGTTATCTACGGATGCTACATTTAGCAATTGCCCTGGCCAGTTAGCATATTGTGAGCAAAAGAGTGCTTCTCATACAGTCGCTCAAAAAAGCATCCGAACACTATGGTTGATTACAGAATTCAGAAAAAATATCTGGCAACGATTTTTCGGATTTTTTTAATATATATATAATGCGTATGAATATATAATGCAATGAATATGGAGCGTGTGCAGTTACCGTTCACAGCAAACTGGAGCGGTTGCGGTTAATGTTCACAGCACATTGGATCGTGTGAGCTCACAAAGACCTGGATCGTGTGGGCTCACTCACGGAAATATTGAGCGTGTGCAGTTACCGTTCACAGCAAACTGGAGCGTGTGCAGTAACTGCACACGCTCCAGTTTGCTGTGAACGGTAACTGGAGCGTGTACAGTTGCTGTACACGCTCCAGATATTTTTCCTGAATTCTGTAATCAACCATAGTGTTCGGATACTTTTTTGAGCGACTATACGTAACAGAACCCAACTCCATTATTTACTTAAAAGAGAACCACTAACACTGAATCCAATTGATCTTCATCCACGTGATGATAGTGACTAGAATCAGTTTTATAAACCAACAAAATACACAAGGCATTCGCAGCTGGGTTAGCTGATTATTTACCACTAGTGCGTGACGGTTTCTGTACTTAAAAGGCTATTAGTTGTGAAGTGTTTCATTATTCAAGGAGAGAAAATTAGTACTTCAACATCTAGTTTTAGCTGGCTGCAACTCCTACTCCAGGCTCCTAAGTGATCGACGCTAAAACATAAATAAATAAATATATTCCACCTCGAGCAGCTGCTTGCCAAGAGGTCTGACAGGCGTCTGTCAGTTTAATACTCCATAGGGAAGATCTGTGAGTAAAGCGAGACCTTAGCAGAAATATAGCACAAACATCCATGCCTTACCCAGGGCTTGAACCCAGTTCCTTTTGATCAGTAGACAAGCTCGCTAACCATTCGGTCATCCTTAGCTAACGAACATTGAATGCAACTCAGTTTTCTGAAGTTTTCTGAAAGGGGGTTAAAACTTGTTTATGGCGAAAATGCAGACCAATAAATGTTTTGTCAGGTAAAACTAGTAAAAGAAGAGAAAATTTCCTCAGATAAAATCTATAATAAGAAAAGGGTTGGGTTGTTTTACCTCTGAGCGGCACTTTTTTGCACACCATGGGCTAAATGGCCAGGTCACATGGACCCCGAAGGCTCAGAGAAGGTTGGGGGAGGGGACCCACTGGAACAGCTGTTGGGAGACAGATGGTAGCCTCCTGTCAAGGCCATCCAACGTGTTCTTTAACGTGCACAGGGTATGGCTCTCCCGTACACGGGGCCACGGCTTAACGTCCCATCCGACGGACGGCGGCCTTTCGAAGCCTATCGGTGTCCTCTACTGACCGTGGGCAGGGCGGGGAATTTTGCGGTGATAAATCTCAACGCTGACCCAGCTGGGACGGGGGCGGGGGTGGCTCAGTCGGTAGCGCGCCAGGCTCGTAATCTGTAGTTCCCAGGTTCGAGTCCCAGCTGGGTCAGCGTTGAGATTTATCTCCGCAAAATTCCCCGCCCTGCCCACGGTCAGTAGGGGACACCAATGGGCTTGGAAAGGCCGCCGTCCGTCGGATGGGACTTTAAGCCGTGGCCCCGTGTGCGGGAGAGCCATACCCTGTGCACGTTAAAGAACACGCTGGATGGCCTTGACGGGAGGCTACCATCTGTCTCCCAACAGCTGTTCCAGTGGGTCCCCTCCCCCAACCTTCTCTGAGCCTTCGGGGTCCATGTGACCTGGCCATTTAGCCCATGGTGTGCAAAAAAGTGCCGCTCAGAGGTAAAACAACAACAACAACAACAACCCAGCTGGGACTCGAACCTGGGAACTACAGATTACGAGCCTGGCGCGCTACCGACTGAGCCACCCCCGCCCTTAATAAGAAAAGGAAATTCCTGTCTATCTATGGCAGCCAAAACCCATAAAGAGACCATGGTAGACGGTTCAAAATTTGACAGAATGTTTTTGTTGCCGTCCATATTGCAGTGACCAGTTTCAAGTCAAAATTTCAAAAGGAGAGGCTATCTTAGAAGAAAAAATGTTTACCACGCTATTCCAACGGGGAATGTAAGATTTATTGTCATTTTCTGAGGTTTAAGCGTAATAATCTTCTTTTTTTTTCTTTCCCGTTTCCTCACATTAAATAGCATGTTGAAAAGTAATTCGGCAATTATTAAATTTTTCTCTCAGCTAACGACAAGACGTGAAAGATGTAGGTTAATTTAGCTTTTTTATTTTCGGTAATTATTACGATTTTCAGTGAATTATTCAGTGGGCTTTCATCTTTCGGAGTTGGCAACAGTGCATTTAATTTTTTCTACCTTATTACAACCATGGAGGTACGAAGAAAGGGAGATGCCCTATCTTTAAAGAAAGGGAAATGCCCTATCTTTAAGAAAGGGAGATGCCCTATCTTTAAAGAAAGGGAGATGCCCTATCTTTAATAAAAGGGAGATGCCCTATCTTTAAAGAAAGAGAGATGCCCTATCTTTAATAAAAGGGAGATGCCCTATCTTTAATAAAAGGGAGATGCCCTATCTTTAAAGAAAGGGAGATGCCCTATCTTTAAAGAAAGGGAGATGCCCTATCTTTAAAGAAAGGGAGATGCCCTATCTTTAATAAAAGGGAGATGCCCTATCTTTAATAAAAGGGAGATGCCCTATCTTTAAAGAAAGGGAGATGCCCTATCTTTAAAGAAAGGGAGATGCCCTATCTTTAATAAAAGGGAGATGCCCTATCTTTAAAGAAAGGGAGATGCCCTATCTTTAAAGAAAGGGAGATGCCCTATCTTTAATAAAAGGGAGATGCCCTATCTTTAATAAAAGGGAGATGCCCTATCTTTAAAGAAAGGGAGATGCCCTATCTTTAATAAAAGGGAGATGCCCTATCTTTAAAGAAAGGGAGATGCCCTATCTTTAATAAAAGGGAGATGCCCTATCTTTAAAGAAAGGGAGATGCCCTATCTTTAATAAAAAGGAGATGCCCTATCTTTAAAGAAAGGGAGATGCCCTATCTTTAATAAAAGGGAGATGCCCTATCTTTAATAAAAGGGAGATGCCCTATCTTTAAAGAAAGGGAGATGCCCTATCTTTAATAAAAGGGAGATGCCCTATCTTTAAAGAAAGGGAGATGCCCTATCTTTAAAGAAAGGGAGATGCCCTATCTTTAATAAAAGGGAGATGCCCTATCTTTAATAAAAGGGAGATGCCCTATCTTTAAAGAAAGGGAGATGCCCTATCTTTAATAAATTAGGTATCAAACAAAAGTAATTCAACAATAATACCCTCCAGGCAAAAAAGGAGGTGAGGGGGATATTTCAAACCAGTAGTCTCTAGGAAGCGAGGGAGATTCCTTATCTTAAAACTGTAACCGACATCGGGCGGGGGTGGCTCAGTCGGTAGCGCGCCAGGCTCGTAATCTGTAGTTCCCAGGTTCGAATCCCAGCTGGGTCAGCGTTGAGATTAATCTCCGCAAAATTCTCCGCCCTGCCCATGGTCAATAGGGGACGCCGATGAGCTTGGAAAAGCCACCGTCCGTCGGATGGGACGTTAAGCCGTGGCTCCGTGTGCGGGAGAGCCATACCCTGTGCACGTTAAAGAACACGCTGGATGGCCTTGACGGGAGGCTACCATCTGTCTCCCAACAGCTGTTCCAGTGGATTCCCTCCCCCAACTCTGAGCCTTCGGGGTCCATGTGACCTGGCCATTTAGCACATGGTGTGCAAAAATGTGCCGCTCAGAGGTAAAACAACCCAACCCAAGTAACCGACGTCGTCATATTGCTCTTACTCGTAAGTGTGTGTTGTCTAGGTTAATGAATGACAGATTGTGCAAAAAACGTTAGCTGCTATATAGTATATTCCTGTAGAAATTGGAGCGGGGGTGGCTCAGTCGGTAGCGCGTCAGGCTCGTAATCTGTAGTTCCCAGGTTCGAGTCCCAGCTGGGTCAGCGTTGAGATTTATCTCCGCAAAATTCCCCGCCCTGCCCACGGTCAGTAGGGGACACCGATAGGCTTGGAAATGCCGCCGTCCGTCGGATGGGACCTTAAGCCCCCGTGTGCGGGAGAGCCATACCCTGTGCACGTTAAAGAACACGCTGGATGGCCATGACGGGAGGCTACCATCTGTCTCCCAACAGCTGTTCCAGTGGGTCCCCTCCCCCAACCTTCTCTGAGCCTTCGGGGTCCATATGACCTGGCCATTTAGCCCATGGTGTGCAAAAAAACGCCGCTCAGAGGTAAAACAACCCAACCTGTAGAAATTAACTTGCAAAAAAAAAAAGAAAGAATGGCATTTCAATGGTAAGAAGTTTAAATAAAGTTTTTCTTCCGTAATTTTTAATCTTTTTGTTATTTTAAATATATTGGAAAATAGCGTAAATAACTGCTACTAGTGCTGTATATTGCTAAAATTACTACTGGTTTGAAATGTCCCCCTCACCTCCTTTTTTGCCTGGAGGGTATTTTTGTTGAATTGCTTTTATTTAATATGTAATTTATTACGTTAGACCTAAACAACACCTAACGTAATTTATTACGATAGACCTAAACAATATGGACCTAAACAACAGTTTTTAAAAATCATAGACAAATTTGATCATGGTGTTCAATTACAGTTTTTGCAAACACATCGAAACAAAAAGGAATTAAAAAAGAGTAAATTCCCATTACCTAATAATAATACCACTGTTATCAGGAAATATTACGATTTAATTGTGCCAGTATTCATATAAAACATTCGCACGTACGATGACAACTGACTTTTCAGCGTGACTCTCAGGGTAGGAGTAACATGGCAGTTTCGGCTACACCAGCCAACTATACTAACTGATAGTAAGGGCGCTTCCTCCTATTCCTACCTCCATGTTTACAACACATATACTGTTTTGCATATACCGTAAATTTGGGTTGGGTTGTTTTACCTCTGAGCGGCACTTTTTTGCACACCATGGGCTAAATGGCCAGGTGACACGGACCCCGAAGGCTCAGAGAAGGTTGGGGGAGGGGACCCACTGGAACAGCTGTTGGGAGACAGATGGTAGCCTCCCGTCAAGGCCATGCAGTGTGTTCTCTAACGTGCACAGGGTATGGCTCTCCCGCACACGGGGCTAAGGCTTAACGTCACATCCGACGGACGGCGGCCTTTCCAAGCCCATCGGTGTCCCCTACTGACCGTGGGCAGGGCGGGGAATTTTGCTGAGATAAATCTCAACGCTGACCCAGCTAGGACTCGAACCTGGGAACTACAGATTACGAGCCTGGCGCGCTACCGACTGAGCCACCCCCGCCCCTGACTCTCAGGGTAGGAGTAACATGTCAGTTTCGGCTACACTAGCCACTATACTAACTGATAGTAAGGGCGCCTCCCCCTATTCCTACCTCCATGTTTACAACATATATATTGTTTTGCATATACTGTAAAAGAGTTGAATCTGTGCTAAAATGTTGGGGAGGAGGGGCAGAGTGCGATACTCATAAAATTAACCTTTAGTGAGTGAAAATTAGAATATACAGATTACATTTTAAAAATGAGGCCGGACAGCTTGTAATATAATAAATTAACCCTTAATTGACTAGTTGTCACAGAACTCGGAGAACTTACTATGCCATAGTGAAAAAGGGGAGACCTCAGTGAAAAGCAAACACTTGAAAAAGAAACGTCCATGCCTTCTCCGGGGTTCGAACCCAGGACACTTTTAACCGTAGATAAGCACGCTAACCACTCAGCTATCGGAACAGCTAGTAAATAAGTAATTCAGAAAAGAGTGGTGTAGAAAAGTTAAAGCATTGGGATTACTTAAACAACAATTAGTTTGGGGCCGGGGGTGGAGTTTGGGGCGGGGTGGAGCTCAGTCGGTAGCGCGCCAGACTCGTAATCTGTAGTTCCCAGGTTCGAGTCCCAGATGGGTCAGCGTTGAGATTTATCTTCGCAAAATTCCCCGCCCTGCCCACGGTCAGTAGGGGACACCGATGGGCTTGGAAAGGCCGCCGTCCGTCGGATGGGACGTTAAGCCGTGGCCCCGAATGCGAGAGAGCCATACCCTGTGCACGTTAAAGAACACGCTGGATGGCATTGACGGGAGGCTACCATCTGTCTCCCAACAGCAGTTCCAGTGGGCCCCCTCCCCCAACCTTCTCTTAGCCTTCGGGGTCCATGTGACCTGGCCATTTATCCAATGGTGTGCAAAAAAAAGTGCCGCTCAGAAGTAAAACAACCCAACGCAACAATTAGTTCTGATGATTTTTTTTACGATTGAAGAGGTTTCTAGGAAATGTTTACCGGATAAACTAGAATTTGAAAATGAAATCGAATTTTTGAAATATTATTTATAGTATCATTAAACATCTTAAAAATGCTATAATTAACTATTAACAATTTAGAAGAGTTAATATTGTTGGGCCGTCCCATGGCCGAGTGGTTAGCGCGCTTGGCTACTGATCTAAGGACCTGGATTCGAGCCCCGGGTAAGGTTATGGCTGTTTGTGTTGTTTTTCTGCTGAGGTCCTGCCATCCTCTCAGACCTTCTACTATGGCATATAAAACTGACAGGCTCCTGTCAGACCTCTGTGGCAAGCAGCTGCTTGAGGGGGTATTTATTTATCAATATTGTTGGGCTCTAATATTGTCTTTAAGCAGCGCTTTTATGCACCCAAATGGGCTAAATGGCCAGGTCACAGGAATCCCGAAAGGTGGGTAGGGGAAGGAATTCCATTGGTCAAATATTAGGAGGACGATGGGAGCCTCTCGTCAAAATGAGCAGCCTGTGGATCAGTTGATAGCCCTCCAGGCTTATAGTTTGCTTGTTTTCAGGTTCGAGTCCCACTTGTGTCAGGGTTAATAATTATCTCTTCTAATCCCGACCTTGACCTGGGTGAGGAAAGAGATAGCGATGGCCTTGGAGAGGCCGCCGCCCGTCGTATGGGATGTTAAGCCGTGGCTCTGTGTATAGCTGAGCCATACCCTGTGTACATTAAAGAAAACGCTGGATGGCCTGAGGGGAGGTTTGTCTCTTAACAAATGTACCATGGATCTCCTTCCTTCTTTAAAGTATTGGAGTCCTGATTTGGCCATTTAGCTCATTGTGTACAAAAAAGGGCGGAGAATTTTGGGTTGTTTTACCTCTGAGCGGGACTTTTTTAAACACAATGGACTAAATGACCAAGTCATAAACACCCAGAGGGCTCAGAGAAGGTTGGGGGAAGATGACCCACTGGACAGCTGTTAGGAGACAGATGGTAGCCTCTGGTCAAGGCCATCCAGCGAGTTATTAACATGCACAGGGTATGGCTCTCCAGATACGGAGCCACGACTAAGTCCCAACGCAACGGACACCGGCTCTTCCTACTGACCAAGGACAGGCGGGGTTTGTGTGGAGACAAATCTCAATTCTGGCTTAAGTGGGACTCGAACCTGGGAACTACAGATTACGAGACTGGGTTGGGTTGTTTTACCTCTGAGCGGCACTTTTTTGCACACCATGGGCTAAATGGCCAGGTCACATGGACCCCGAAGGCTCAGAGAAGGTTGGGAGAGGGGACCCATTGGAACAGCTGTTGGGAGACAGATGGTAGGCCCCCGTCAAGGCCATCCAGTGTGTTCTTTAACGTGCACAGGGTATGGCTCCCACACACAGGGCCACGGCTTAACGTCCCATCCGACGGACGGCGGCCTTTCCAAGCCCATCGGTGTCCCCTACTGACCGTGGGGGGGGGGGGAAGGAGATCCATGGAAATTTTGCGGAGATAAATCTCAACGCTGACCCAGCTGGGACTCGAACCTGGGAAATACAGATTACGAGCCTGGCGCGCTACCGACTGAGCCACCCCCGCCCCGATTACGAGCCTGGCGCGCTACTACCTGAGCCACCCTCGCCCCGATTACCAGAGAAAATTTTAATGCAGATATAGTGGATATTCGAACGTAGGAACATCTGATTACGATCGAGGCATGTTATTGATCGATCCAACTTTCTATTGCTTGAAGTAACTTAGAAATGACATACATTTTATATCCAGTCATAAAATCTAGATACAAACTGAAGTGTAGGACAAGGGTAAAATAAGAGATATAAAAAAGGGAACCATTTCTGGGACACACAAGTCACTCAACCATTGCAGTGGATTGAAGGCCGTAGAAGTTAGAGCTTGTACGATGAAAAATAAAAAATTCCGTAAAAGCGATACATAGCGGAAGAGGAAGAGCACTTACCATCGTGAAGTGGGTCAATCGTGTGGATCATGAGTTGAAGGAGACCGGACCGGAACTTGCTTCCCGCGTGCAGCATGGGCGTGCTCATTTTCCTTTTGGTCATCTACATATTGATGAGAACAAAATAGTATTAGCGATACGATGCGCACTGGTGATCACATAGGTTCACATAGAAGGCAGGAAGAAAAATATTGATTTCAGCTATCTGATTGATATTATTCACTTTCGTAAGATATAAGATGAATCAAAAAGCTATCACAAACAAATTTCAATGGATAAGAACTTTTTCCATCGATTCTGCTTCACGAGGTGCATTTTTCATTATTTACCATAATACAATATTTATATAATGCGCCAAGGAAAGGATTCGGATATTTTTTTCCATATGATGAAAGAAACTTTAAAAGTGGTATTTGATTTCTTAAAAAAAAGTTTCAATTTTTAAAAGTGGTTTTATCATTTTTAAATTAGCGGGTGTTTCAGTTTTTAAAGTGATGTTGGGTTGCTTTACCTCTGAGAGGCACTTTTTCTCAGACGACGGACTTAATGGCCAGGTTACAAGAACTCCAAGGCTCAGAGATGGTTGGAAAAGGGAACTCGTTGAATTGCTGTTGAGAGACAGGTGAAAGCCTCCCTTCAAGATCATTCAGCGTGGTTCTTACTGTGCTCAGGGTATGGTTCTCCTGCCCACAGGGGGGCAGGGGTGGCTCAGTCGGTAGCGCGCCAGGCTCGTAATTTGTAGTTCCCAGGTTCGAGTCCCAGCTGGGTCAGCGTTGAGATTTATCTCCGCAAAATTCCCCACCCTGCCCACGGTCAGTAGGGGACACCGATGGGCTTGGAAAGACCGCCGTCCGTCGGATGGGACGTTAAGCCGTGGCCCCGTGTGTGGGAGAGACATACCCTGAGCACGTTAAAGAACACGCTAGATGGCTTTGACGGGAGGCTACCATCTGTCTCCCAACAGCTGTTCCAGTGGGTCCCCTCCCCCAACCTTCTCTGAGCCTTCGGGGTCCATGTGACCTGGCCATTTAGCCCATGGTGTGCAAAAAAGTGCCGCTCAGAGGTAAAACAACCCAACCTGCCCACAGGCCATGAGGTAATATCCAATATGACGGACGGAGGATTTTCAAAATTTTTCGGTGTTCCTTTCTCACTTATACAGAGTAGAGGTTAATGGAGAAAAGGGGTTAGTTATTAAAAAGTTATAAAATGAAAGCTTGGGTTATTTTACTTTTCAGAGACACTTTTTTTACACACAATGGGCTAAATTGCCAGGTCACAAAGACCCGGAGGGCTCAGAAGTTTGGGGAAGAGGACCCACTGGACAGCTGTTAGGAGACAGATGGTAGCCTCCCGTGAAGACCATCTAGTGCGTTCTTTAACGTGCACAGGTTGTGGCTTTCCCGCACACGGGTCACGGCTTAACGTCCAATCCGACGAACGGCGGCCTTTTAAAGCCCATCAGTGTCCCTACTCACCATGGACAGGGCTGGGAGTTTTGCGGAGATAAATGTCAACGCTAACCCTTCTGGGACTCGAACCTGGGAACTGCAGATTACGATCCTGACACGCTACCGACTGAGCCAACTCCAATTCTTAATTTGTAAGGAAGAGGATGTAATTTGTAAAAGGCTGTCACAATTTTTAACTCTTGTTCTGAATTCCATGGGAATGTCCATTTTTTAAATGGCGATGTTTAAATTATGGTGAGATATTTCAATTTTAAGGTGTTTTATAATTTTTAAGGGATATGCCCCCATCTCTAAGAGGGGTTGAGTTGGGTTGTTTTACCTCTGAGCGGCACTTTTGTGCACACCATGGGCTAAATGGCCAGGTCACATGGACCCCGAAGGCTCAGAGAAGGTTGGGGGAGGGGACCCACTGGAACAGCTGTTGGGAGACAGATGGTAGCCTCCTGTCAAGGCCATCCAGCGTGTTCTTTAACGTGCACAGGGTATGGCTCTCCCGTACACGGCTTAACGTCCCATCCGACGGACGGCGGCCTTTCGAAGCCCATCGGTGTCCTCTACTGACCGTGGGCAGGGCGGGGAATTTTGCGGTGATAAATCTCAACGCTGACCCAGCTGGGACTCGAACCTGGGAACTACAGATTACGGGCCTGGCGCGCTACCTACTGAGCCACCCCCGCACCCCTCTAAGAGGGGTGATTCAATTATTTTTTCACGTATATTTCGGATTTTGAGGACTGTTCCAGTGTTTATGGGTTGAGCTGAGGCCTTAATCTGTCTCCTAACGGCTGGCCAGTGGATCCCTTTTATCAATCTTCTTGGAGCCTTTAGCATCTTGCTTAACTGGCTGTTTAAACCCATTTTTAGGCACAAAATGCCGTTCAGAGAATAAACTCAACCTTGTTCCCCATTGTCATATGATTCACGGTAAAGTATGTTAAGTTCAGAAAAACACAAGGTTGTTTGGGTTGGGTTGTTTTACCTCTGAGCGGCACTTTTTTGCACACCATGGGCTAAATGGCCAGGTCACATGGACCCCAATGGCTCAGAGAAGGTTGGGGGAGGGGACCCACTGGAACAGCTGTTGGGAGACAGATGGTAGCCTCCCGTCAAGGCCATCCAGCGTGTTCTTTAACGTGCACAGGGTATGGCTGTCCCGCACACGGGGCCACGGCTTAACGTCCCATCCGACGGACGGCGGCCTTTCCAAGCCCATCGATGTCCCCTACTGACCGTGGGCAGGGCGGGGAATTTTGCGGAGATAAATCTCAACGCTGACCCAGCTGGGACTCGAACCTGGGAACTACAGATTACGAGCCTGGCGCGCTACCGACTGAGCCACCCCCGCACCCCTCTAAGAGGGGTGATTCAATTATTTTTTCACGTATATTTCGGATTTTGAGGACTGTTCCAGTGTTTATGGGTTGAGCTGAGGCCTTAATCTGTCTCCTAACGGCTGGCCAGTGGATCCCTTTTATCTATCTTCTTGGAGCCTTTAGCATCTTGCTTAACTGGCTGTTTAAACCCATTTTTAGGCACAAAATGCCGTTCAGAGAATAAAGTCAACCTTGTTCCCCATTTTCATATGATTCACGGTAAAGTATGTTAAGTTAAGAAAAACACAAGGATAAAATGAAGTTAACTCTCTTAGCGATAAAACATTTTTAAATAAAACATTAAATAATGTCTTATGAGTCAGATGGTAGTTTCCGATTTTATTATAAAACTGTTTAGTACTTTTTTTTAAAGCTTAGATTGCAATGTTGCAAACTTTCAAAATCTTTTATCTCAAACTGAAAGATATGTGATTACCCACATTTGTGCTGTTAGAATGCAGTAATGTTTGAGAATAAATGCATGCTTATTTTCACTTTCAGGTTTACTTTATCAACCAGTTCGCTTTAAATAAAAAGTATAAAATGTAACCTTTTGGTTTATGTCTAAAGTCATCTTGGGAGGCGAGGTGGTGGCATAAATGCCTCAAATAAATCCTTACCATACAGCTGATGACTATGGAAATCCTTTAGCACTTTGTTTAGCACCAAAAGAAAATATAGTTTTTTTTTTGCCAATAGATTAGGGGTAGGCAAATAGTGGCCCGCGGGCCGCATTCGGCTCTCTAAGAGTTTTTTGTGGCCCGCCAAGACACATCAGAAAAATCCGCCTTGAACCGAGATTTCCTTCCCGTGCGCGACCGAAGATTCGTCTCGTATTTTCCACTAGGACGGCCACGTCAATACGCATGCGCAGTATAGATACGAAAACAATTGCCCACCCCTGCAATAGATGTCTCTTTTTAAAGCCGGGGTACTTATAAGGACGGAAGCTGGATCAGTCAAATAAAAATATATATAAAAAATGAAATGAAAAAATTATAAAAAAAAAGCAAAAAACAAAGTTAAAAAAATATAAAAAATTAATTAAAGAAAATAAAAAATTAATTAAAGAAAATAAAAAATTAATTAAAGAAAATAAAAAATAATAAAAAATTATAATAAAATAAATTTAATTCAAAATTAAAAAAAAATACTTCGAAAACTCATAAACCAAAAACATTAAAACCCACAACAACAAAGGGCGCAAAATTATAATAAACTCCAAAACAATATATATAATTTATATATTTAAAACACTGTAATAAAAAATAAATAAAACAATAATTGCAAAATCTGTCACCACTAACCCAACAAAATTTATTTATTGAGTAAGCCTGAAGAAGGAACACTCATTGCATGTAACGTATACAAACAAGCATCAGTCGGTAGCACGCCAGGATCGTAACTTGATGTTCTTACACTCTAATCCCCAATACGTCGAGATTTCTTTTTTTGCTAAATATCGCTGTGTCCTCAGTAAGAAAGAGGTCCCTGATGAGTTTGATAAGATCACCAGTTTTCGCATGAGATGTAAGCCGTGATCCTCGTTCAGTAGAGCAGCACCTTGTGCACGTCAAAAAACACACTGAATGACATTGACGGGACTCTTGCCAGCATTTTTGAAAAAAATTGGATTGTTTTAGTTCTGAGTGGTCTTTTTTTGCATACAATGGGCTAAATGACTAAATCACAAGAACCCTGAAGTGCTGAGATCTGGATTGGGTTGTTTAACCTCTGAACGGCACTTTTTTTCACACCATGGGCTAAATGGCCAGGTCACATGGACCCCGAAGGCTCAGAGAAGGTTGGGGGAGGGGACCCACTGGAACAGCTGTTGGGAGACAGATGGTAGCCTCCCGTCAAGGCCATCCAGCGTGTTCTTTAACGTGCACAGGGTATGGCTCTCCCGCACACGGGGCCACGGCTTAACGTCTCATCCGACGGACGGCGGCCTTTCCAAGCCCATCGGTGTCCCCTACTGACCGTGGGCAGGGCGGGGGAATTTTGCGGAGATAAATCTGAACGCTGACCCACCTGAGACTCGAACCTGGGAACTACAGATTACAAGCCTGGCGCGCTACCGACTAAGCCACCCCCGCCCCAATGAGATCTGGATAGGAAGAGGATCAAATTAGTCAGTCTTAAGAGACGAAGTTCCTTTCAAGGTTCTTTAATGGGCGACTCTCCTGTGCACGGGGTGACGGCTTAACATCCGTCCGACGGATTGCAATTTTTCGAGTCCATCTGTGTCTCCTTTCTCACCGAGGACAGAATGTGAGTTAATAAATAAATAAATACCCCCTCAAGCAGCTGCTTGCCACAGAGGTCTGACAGCAGCCTGTCAGTTTATATGCCATAGTAGAAGGTCTGAGAGGATGGCAAGACCTCAGCAGAAAAACTACACAAACAGCCATGCCTTACCCGGGACTCGAACCCAGGTTCCTTAGATCAGTGGCCAAGCGCGCTAACCACTCGGCCAGCGAAGGTAAATCAACTCAGGTTCATACATACAATAAGGACTCGAACCTGGGAATATTAGATTGCGAGTTTAACGCATTTCAAATGCAAGCAAAAAATATATATATTTATTAAAATAAATGAATAAATTATAATTCATTACAAAAATATATTTTTTTCTAGGGATTAAGGAGAATAAATCCCCCTTGGCTACATTACTGACAAAGTTTCTTAAATCAGCTGAAAATGCCGATTTAATAAAAACAGGATGTATGCTTTCAACGTGTTTTATCCCTGTTGAATACACTAGTTACGCCATTGACTCTATTCTTCATCGTCTCGGCTATTATTCTGCGGGGAATGGGCTTTCGAAAACAAAACAGCAAATAAAAAGAAGCCAAGAAGAAAAATCTCTCTTTACTACCACTTAATTTTATCGTAATTTCTTACCTCATCGCTTTCATGGCTCTCCAATGTGTCCCGCATTTCCTCACCACTTTTGTTCTACTTCTTGAAACTGAATACTCACGTCGTTGGAGGAAAGGCGGGGAGGGGGGGGGGGAGATTAAAGCTTCTCCGTGGTTACGTCAATCCATCGTCATGCCAAATAACGGTGACTCCCTATTGAGAAGATGGCGAGCGCCAGTTTCACAAAATGACACTTTAGCAGACGCTCGTTTTCTGGTCTGCCTCTGCGAACAATGAAAGAGAACCAGAACAGAAAAAAAAAGGAATAAAAAATGGACGATCTGATTGGTGGTATCGCGAGGACGAAGTGGGAGGGACGGGAGGGGGGTAGAAATCTTAAGCAATGGTCCACACTCGTTCAGAGAGAGATCATGAACAATGAAATATATAGATATCTCTTGTGGCACAGCATTCAGTTTCTTCTGTTGCTGATGGGGCTCGGGTGGCTCAGTCGGTATCGCGCCAGGCTCGTAATCTGTAGTTCCCAGGTTCGAGTCCCAGCTGGGTCAGCGTTGAGATTTATCTCCGCAAAATTCCACGCCCTGCCCACGGTCAGTAGGGGACACCGATGGGCTTGGAAAGGCCGCCGTCCGTTGGATGGGACGTCAAGCCGTAGCCCCGTGTGCGGGAGAGCCATACCCTGTGCACGTTAAAGAACACGCTGGATTGCCTTGATGGGAGGCTATCATCTGTCTCCCAACAGCTGTTCCAGTGGGTCCCCTCCCTCAACCTTCTCTGAGCCTTCGGGGTCCATGTGACCTGGCCATTTAGCCCGTGGTGTGCAAAAAAGTGCCGCTCAGAGGTAAAACAACCCAACACAACTCTTCTGTTGATGACTTGCAGTAAATGGAAGATTGTTGTGAGAGAGTAATTTTTGGTTGTTCGCCAAACGTTAGAAGCATGTTTAGTCATCCTGATTATTCGATGAATTTGTTAAAGCGATTCTCCCACGCAGTACATAAAATGCGATATTGAGAATCAGAAGGATAAGAGTAAAGTGGATTTAGTTCTGTGAAAGGATATTTTTTGTTGAGAGGAAAAAGAAAATATAGTTATTTTTGTTACCAATAGATGTCTCTTTTTAAAGCCGGGGTACTTATAAGGGCGGAAGCTGGATCAGTCGGTAATACTCCAGGATCGTAACGTGATGTTGTGTCGTGAGACGGAGCACGTGCTTTCCCCACGGGGAGTGGGTCCTTCGGGCCCCACTCCCCACCCCGTATTAAAGAGAGGTGTGTCCACGATAAGAAAGAGGTTACTGATGGGTTTGGAAAGATCACCAGTTTTCCCATGAGACGTAAGCCGTGATCCTCGTTCAGTAGAGCAGCACACTGTGCACGTCAAAAAACACGCTGAATGACATTGGTGGGTTGGGTTGTTTTACCTCTGAGCGGCACTTTTTTGCACACAATGGGCTAAATGGCCAGGTCACATGGACCCCGAAGACTCAGAGAAGGTTGGGGGAGGGGACCCACTGGAACAGCTGTTGGGAGACAGATGGTAGCCTCCCGTCAAGGCTATCCAGCGTGTTATTTAACGTGCACAGGGTATGGCTCTCCCGCACACGGGGCCACGGCTTAACGTCCCATCCAACGGACGGCGGCCTTTCGAAGCCCATCGGTGTCCCCTACTGACCGTGGGCAGGGCGGGGAATTTTGCGGAGATAAATCTCAACGCTGACCCAGCTGGGACTCGAACCTGGGAACTACAGATTACGAGCCTGGCGCGCTACCGACTGAGCCACCCCCGTCCCTAACATTGGTGGGAGTCTTAGATTTGTCTCCTAACAATATTCAGTCGATCGCTTCCCAATTGTGACCCTTGGGGTCCTTGTAACCTGGCCGTTTAGCCCAATGTGTTCAGAAAAGGGCATGCCAGAAGTGAACCTCTTAGGTAAGCCGCTTAACCTAAATTTAATTGCATCATCTTACCAAGGCAAACTATTTTTATCTGAAGGGCGCATTGAACACTAATTTGAAAAGGCGAGCTGCGAAAGAAATATATAACCAAGACAAAGAAAAAAAAAATAAAATGAAACATAAACAATACAATTTTATTAAAATTAATTATTTTAATGAGAATTCGCTTCGCCCAAGTTGGATTTCTTGTCATCTATATGTTCTTGTTCTTCTTTACAAGATTCTACTTTTTTCCCTTTTACTTTTTCAATTCTACTTTTTTCCCTTTTACCATTCCCGTGGCCGAGTCGTTAGCACGCTTGGCTACTGATCTACGGGACCTGGGTTCGAGGGACGGGGGTGGCTCAGTCGGTAGTCAGTAGATTAGATCAGTCGGTAGATTAGATCAGTAGATTAGATCAGTCGGCTCAGTCGGTAGATTACGGCCAGGCTCGTAATCTGTAGTTCCCAGGTTCGAGTCCCAGCTGGGTCAGCGTTGGGATTTATCTTCGCAAAAATTTCCCGCCCTGCCCACGGTCAGTAGGGGACACCGATGGGCTTGGAAAGACCGCCGTCCGTCGGATGGGACGTTAAGCCGCGGCCCCGTGTGCGGGAGAGCCATACCCTGTGCACGTTAAAGAACACGCTGGATGGCCTTGACGGGAGGCTACCATCTGTCTCCCAACAGCTGTTCCAGTAGGTCCCCTCCCCCAACCTTCTCTGAGCCTTCGGGGTTCATGTGACCTGGCCATTTAGCCCATGGTGTGCAAAAAAGTGCCGCTCAGAGGTAAAACAACCCAACAACCCAACCTGGGTTCGAGCCCCGGGTAAGGCATGGATGTTTGTGTCGTTTTTCTGCTGAGGTCCTGCCATCCTCTCAGATCTTCTACTGTGGCATATAAACTGACAGGCTCCTGTCAGACCTCTGTGGCAAGCAGCTGCTTGAGGGGGTATTTATTTTATTTTTTATTTAATGATGACACCACACAAGAGATATTTCTTCTGCACACACTCTAAAAATTATGGGAAAAACTGCATCTGACAACAAACACACTACTAAAAACACACTACTAAATCTACACTGCAAAGCTGATAGAAAAACATTCAACAATTTTCCGAGAAACGACTGGCAATGCAATGAATTATGAAATTCCTGCACTAGGGATATTTTTAGCCACTATAATTTGTACTTAGCACCTAAAGTCGTTTCCTCTCTCCCTGTCAGAATGAAAAATGTCCCGAATTTATCATCTGTGTTCTAAAAAATTGCATTTTTAATCTTGATGATGTGGAAGCTTTTTTTTTTTTGCAATAATCTGCTAGAACTGTTTATACATAACATAGGTATTGAATGCTACTTTCTTTTTGAAAATAACAATTTCTGGATTACTGCAAATGTTTACTGTTTTATTTTGAGTTGTTTAAAAATTTTATGCATTTTTTCGATGTGACTAATGTTTGCAATTTAAATTGGTTCTGTATGGAGATCGCATGAACGAGCCTACTCTTGTGAGCTCCCAAACACGCTTTGTATTCTGTTAAACATTACCTGAAATAAAAAGTTTCTAATCTTAGGTGTTTGAAGTTGAAATGTACATAGCACGTGAAATAAGACTGAAAAGTTGGACGTGTTACGTGTTGGTTAGAACTTGTTTAATAAACCTAACTTTTTTAAGAGAGAGTTTCGGTACGCGTTTTTTTTCTGCATTTTTTATGTGAATACTTTAAGTTTCACGTTTTTTCACAGTGAATGCATTCATGGTGAAATTCATTTTTCACTTTTACATTATCCTGAAGTTGGGTTGGGTTGTTTTACCTCTGAGCGGCACTTTTTTGCACACCATGGGCTAAATGGCCAGGTCACAAGGATCCCCGAAGTCTCAGAGAAGGTTGGGGGAGGGGACCCACTGGAACAGCTCTTGCGAGACAGATGGTAGCCTCCCGTCAAGGCTATCCAGCGTGTTCTTTAACGTGCACAGGATATGGCTCTCCCGCACACGGAGCCACGACTTAACGTCCCATCCGACGGACGGCGGCCTTTCCAAGCCCATCGGTGTCCCCTACTGACATTGGGCAGGGCGGGGAATTTTGCGGAGATAAATCTGAACGCTGACCCAGCTGGGACTCGAACCTGGGAACTACAGATTACGAGCCTGGCGCGCTACCGACTGAGCCACTCCCGCCTTCTCTAATCTTAGGTGCTTGAAGTTGAAATGTACATATCACGTGAAATAAAACTGAAAAGTTGGACGTGTTACGTGTTGGTTAGAACTTATTTAATAAACCTAACTTTTTTAAGAGAGAGTTTCGGTACGCCTTTTTTTTCTGCATTTTTTATGTGAATACTTTAAGTTTCACGTTTTTTTACAGTGAATGCATTCATGGTGAAATTCATTTTTCACTTTTACATTATTCTGAAGTAATAAACAGACAGGTCACGTTACACGCCAGTCAAAAGCTAATTTTGGGCAATCAAATAACGTAAAATGGGTTGTGTTGTTGTTGTGTTGTTTTACCTCTGAGCGGCACTTTTTTTGCACACCATGGGCTAAATGGCCAGGTCACATGGACCCCGAAGGCTCAGGGAAGGTTGGGGATTTGGTTGGGTTGTTTTACCTCTGAGCGGCACTTTTTTTGCACACTATGGGCTAAATGGCCAGGTCACATGGACCGCGAAGGCTCAGAGAAGGTTGGGGGAGGGGACCCACTGGAACAGCTGTTGGGAGACAGATGGTAGCCTCCCGTCAAGGCCATCCAGCGTGTTCCCTAACGTGCACAGGGTATGGCTCTCCCGCACACGGTGCCACGGCTTAACGTCCCATCCGACAGACGGCGGCCTTTCCAAGCCCATCGGTGTCCCCTACTGACCGTGGGCAGGGCGGGGAATTTTGCGGAGATAAATCTCAACGCTGACCCAGCTGGGACTCGAGCCTGGGAACTACAGATTACGAGCCTGGCGCGCTAACTACTGAGCCACCCCCGCCCCCGTAAAATGGGAGCTGGGAGGATTTATCTCTGAGCGGCACTTTGTTGTACCCAATGGGCTAAATGGTCAGATCACAAGGAGCGAAAGGGCTCAGAAAAGGGTGAGGGAAGCCTCCCGTCAATGACATCCAGCATGATCTTTAACGTGCACAGAGCACTGAGCCACGACTTAACGTCCATACGACGGACGCCGGGCTTGGAAAGGCCATAAGTGTACCCCACTGACCGAGGTAGGATGGGGAATTTTATGGAAATAAATCTCAACGCTGGCTCAGCTGGGATTCGAACCTGGGAACTGCAGATTACGTGCCTGGAATAAAATGAGAGAAAAAAAACTAAAATGTACTTAATTTCGTCAATTAATTGGATTATTTGATTCCAAGCGATGCTTTGGTATAAACAATAGGCTAAATATCAGGTCGCTGAGTAGGGGTAGTGGATCCACTGGTGATTTGCTAAGATACAGATGGGAGCCTCCCGTCAAAGATATCAAGGGAAAATCACTTTAAAAAGGTGTCTTACTCTTTCTCACCGAGGGCAAAACTGAGTTTAGCAGACTGATTCTCATCGCAAACCCATGGGGACTCGAACCTGGGATGCTACCAACTTAACTGTAGGGGGTTAAAGGTCAACATTATTAGATGGGACAAAAGTTTAGGTTGGTTGTTTAAATCTGAGCGGCACTTTTTTTGCCCACAATGGGCTAAATGGCCAGGTCACAAGGATCCCGAAGGGTCGGAGAAGGTTGATGGAGGGGACCCACTGGTACAGCTGTTGGGAGACAGATGGTAGCCTCCCGTCAAGGCCATCCAGTGTGTTCTTTAACGTGCACAAGGTATGGCTCTCTCGCACACGTTTCATGGCTTAATGTCCCATCCGACAGACAGCGGCCTTTCCGCTGTCCGTCGGATGGACAATAAGCCATGAAACAGGTTCGCTTAACAAACCTAACCGACATTAAACCGGAACCGGTTCACTCAACGAACCCATCGGTATCCTTTTCTGACCGAGAACAGGACGGAGAGTTTCTGCGGAGATAAATCTTAACGCTGACCCAGCTGGGACTCGAAACTGGGAACTGCAGATTACGAGCCTGGCGCGCTACCGACTGAGCCAATCCCGTCCCAAAAAAAGTTTAGGTACAGTAAAAAAAAATTACAAATAAATTTTACATTTTTTAAAAATTTTCCATTCACATTACGTACAAAAATTCAAATTTAATAAAGACGAAATATGTATTAATTAGAATATAGATGTTTAATTTTAATTTTTTAGTGTATTCACAAATACTTCGCAGACAGGATTAAAGGCTAATTTCGGACGTAGTTCGCTCAATACTGCTTTACCCATTGCAACTATCAACTCAGCAACCCTCTTCGCAGATATTTTCCCGACTTTTGAGTTCCTTGTGATGTTTAATATTTCATCTATTACATCTTAATTTTTGCATGAACTGCAAGAAAATCATTCAAGTTGATATTTCATAAGCATTTTTAATTTGGCATTGGCCATGCTGCCCGTATGAATAATTATAGATTGGCGAATAGGGTTATGAACAGTGTGCCTAAAGGCCTCAGAAAGAAATGGAGACCTAGGATGCGGCGGGCAGACAATGTCAAACAGGACCTTGTTAGAATTGGGTTGGGTTGTTTTACCTCTGAGAGGCACTTTTTTGCACACCATGGGCTAAATGGCCAGGTCACATGGACCTCGAAGGCTCAGAGAAGGTTGGGGGAGGGGACCCACTGGAACAGCTGTTGGGAGAAAAGATGGTAGCCTTCCGTCAAGGCCATCCAGCGTGTTCTTTAACGTGCACAGGGTATGGCTCTCCCGCACACGGGGCCACGGCTTAACGTCCCATCCGACGGACGGCGGCCTTTCCAAGCCCATCAGTGTCCCCTACTGACCGTGGGCAGGGCGGGGAATTTTGCGGAGATAAATCTCAACGCTGACCCAGCTGGGACTCGAACCTGGGAACTACAGATTACGAGCTTGGCGCACTACCGACTGAGCCACCCCCGCCCCGTTAGAATTGGTGTGCAGTGGCCAGATGCAGTAGATGTAGCTCAGGACAGACTTGCTTGGAGAACTAAATTGCACGGTCTGGTTGGACCTCCGTAGCCCATGGCTGCTTGAGGATGATGATGATTTATTAGAGCTAAATGCTACTTAATGGTTTTAAATTAAACTTACAGAAATATTCTTATCTGAAAGCAGACATGGTTTAAGAAATTCTTAACAAAAAGACTGACATTTTGGAATATAATTTTTTTTTCAGATTAAACTTGTTATCGTAAATGATTTTCGATTCATTTTTTATTGAAGGAAATTATTTAGAAATTTGACTTTTTTTGTACAGATGTTGGTAAATGATTAACTTTGTTACCTTGTGTTCATTAAGTTGTCAGCTAATTATGATTAATTAACAGGATGGCATAAGTGCGCTCTCATCATTAATTAAAATACAAGAGAAAAAGCGTAAAACAAGAATGAACTCAAGAAAGTAAGTTACTCTGCTAAATTTAGCAACTTGGTAACTGGTTAAATACATTAGTTCTTCATTAACTTTACCTAGATCATTATATTTAATTTTCCTATTTGTTTTATCACTAGATAGCGGGCTATTTTTCATTTAATAATAATTGATATATTCATTAACGCTAACTCACATTTATAATGTTCAATTAATGACTTAATAATGATAATACTTGATCACACAAAAGGAAAAACTAGTCACACAAGTTGTCACAAGACAAGGAATACATAAAATTTGTTTTTCATAGGGGCGGGGGTGGCTCAGTCGGTAGCGCGCCAGGCTCGTAATCTGTAGTTCCCAGGTTCGAGTCCCAGCTGGGTCAGCGTTGAGATTTATCTCCGCAAAATTCTCCGCCCTTACCACGGTCAGTAGGGGACACCGATGGGCTTGGAAAGGCCGCCGTCCGTCGGATGGGACGTTAAGCCGTGGTTCCGTGTGCGGGAGAGCCATACCCTGTGCACGTTAAAGAACACGCTGGATGGCCTTGACGGGAGACTACCATCCGTCCCCCAACAGCTGTTCCAGTGGGTCCCCTCCCCCAACCTTCTCTGAGCCTTCGGGGTCCTTGTGGCCTGGCCATTTAGCCCATGGTGTGCAAAAAAGTGCCGCTCAGAGGTAAAACAATCCAATCCAATGTTTTTCATAAGTTTTCAGTTGTTGTCGTATCCAGGGGAACACTGTTGAGGAAAGCCAGCAATGGTGGAATTACACAGTTTCGTGGGAAGCATAATGTCTACTTACCTATCATACCAAATCACATTCATGGTTCTGTGAGATTTCATCACAGATGCATTTCACTGTCGCCATTACCATGATCCATCAGTGAACTGAAGGATGTGATTATTTTCGCTATCGGAATGCAATTCCTAGTAAACTTCACTAAGTGCAAGATGACCGGTCTTGAAATCTTCTGATCGTTCCTTTGACCTCAGAAAGGAAGCAGACGAGAACAACGAAAGGTTTACATAATGAACTTCCCAGATAGGCAAAAGGAGAGTTTTTTTGAGTTGGTCTATGAACTGTCACATATTTCACTGTAATAAGTGCATTCGTTAATTTTCAACTTATAAACGGTAATTCTTTTGGGGACAATCTATGCACGACAACGGAAAGTGTAAGTTAATTTTACTTATTCTGCATATTTAATGATCACTGCTTCAAAGCTAACAAAGTAATGCCACTTGAGAACCAGTTTCATTTCTCTGAACAACAAATTTATTTTCGGAATACTCAATTAAGATTGGGGGCGGGGGTGGCTCATTCGGTAGCGCGCCAGGCTCGTAATCTGTAGTTCCCAGGTTCGAGTCCCAGCTGGGTCAGCGTTGAGATTTATCTCCGCAAAATTCCCCGCCCTGCCCACGGTCAGTAGGGGACACCGATGGGCTTGGAAAGGCCGCCGTCCGTCGGATGGGACGTTAAGCCGTGGCCCCGTGTGCGGGAGAGCCATACGCTGTGCACGTTAAAGAACACGCTGGATGGCCTTGAAGGGAGGCTACCATCTGTCTCCCAACAGCTGTTCCAGTGGGTCTCCTCCCCCAACCTTCTCTGAGCCTTCGGGGTCCATGTGACCTGGCCATTTAGCCCATGGTGTGCAAAAAAGTGCCGCTCAGAGGTAAAACAACCCAACCCAACTCAATTAAGATCAACACAATAAAGTGGAAGAAAAATAACAAGAAGAAAAGAAAACAACCTCAAAAAACGATTATTATGATTTCATTAACAAAGACTTTACGATGTTTCAACTAAAGATTTTTTTTTTCTGTTTCTAATGAAGAAATAATTTCATCGGGCACGACCTCAAAACTGTTGGCGAAAATAAATTATTTCCTCATCAGAACGCAAAATAATGATAATGCCTTTTGTTTTCCTTTGTTCCTGATAAAAATCCTAACATTAAATTTCTTCACGACATCACTAAAACACCATCACCAAACCCAATTACACTAAAAGTGTGTGCTGATCCTTCTTTTGCCGACTCAGTGTTGATATATAGATGATGCTTTCGTGATGAAGATTTCTCCGTTATTTGTTGACACAGGTTTGAATATCTGTTCTCTGTCAGTAGTAAGCGTTCCATCTACTAAAAGCAATCAGCAAAACAGCTCCGAGCTGTGTGGCATACTTTTGATCAATAACAAGTATCTGACCTCCGGCAATGTTTTTTTTTCTGCAGTTGTGTATAATTCTACTAAAGCGTTGGGTTGTTGTTGGATTGTTTTACCTCTAAGCTGCACTTTTTTGCACACCATGGGCTAAACGGCCAGGTCACATGGACCCCGAAGGCTCAGAGAAGGTTGGGGGAGAGGACCCACTGGAACAGCTGTTGGGAGACAGATGGTAGCCTCCCGTCAAGGCCATCCAGCGTGTTCTTTAACGTGCACAGGGTATGGCTCTCCCGCACACGGGGCTACGGCTTAACGTCCCATCCGACGGACGGCGGCCTTTCCAAGCCCATCGGTGTTCCCTACTGACCGTGGGCAAGGCGGGGAATTTTGCGGAGATAAATCTCAACGCTGACCCAGCTGGGACTCGAACCTGGGAACTACAGATTACGAGCAAAGCATTGGGACATTTACATGTTATGTGAATGGATTATTTTAACTCTGACCTGCACTTTTTTTGCACACAGTGTGCTAAATGGCCAGGTCACAAGGACCCCGAGAAAGTTGGGGACCCATTGGACAGTTGTCAGGGGACAGATCCCGTCCATTGTGTTCTTTAATGTGCACAAGGTGTCGGTCTCCTGCACACGGGGACACGTCTAAAGTCCCATCCGACGAATGGCGGGCTTTTCAAGCTCATCGGTGTTTCCTACTGACAATGGGCAGGGAGTTTTGCGGAGATAATCTTAAAGGTGGACCCCGAACCTGGGAATGAAGATTACAAGCCTGGCGCGTTATCGACTGAGCCATCCCCGCCCCTGTTATGGGAATGGAAATTAACATTTAATGTTCTTTAACTTTCATTATAAACATTTTACAGAAATTCCACTGGAGAAAAATTGAAGATTTCCCTCAGATCTCCCGAAATCTCGATTTTTGAAAAATATTAATTTCATATTTTAAGATTTGTGCAAGCTGAAACATTTAACAGACACTGTTGCTTTCTTTCTAAACATTCTTTATTGAAAGTGAAAAAAACACTGAATCATTAGACAAATTTCTGAAGTTAAAGAATTGTATAGAAATCATTATTTATTTAAACTTTTGAGACTAATTTTTATGACTAGAAACATTACCACAAAGCATTTTAGTTTCCACGACTACTTAACCCATTTCTTCCCAAGTGTTGCGTACACGCAACACTGGGAAGAAATGGGTTAAGGATCAAAGGAATATTGCCGAAAAATCGAGATCTAGAGAAATGTGAGTGGGATCTTCAATTTATCTTATGTGACATTTTAGCATAAAACGTTTTCTTCCAAAGTCAGAGCTCTTTGAAGATGACTATTTCCATAATGGAAGAGTCTGAATACTTGAAGCAACATAGTGTATACACATTTTTCTATTCTTTTTCTCTCTGCTACTCCTTTGTGTATTAAATGTGAGATAAGACTAGAATTAACTTGAAAATGTCTATTTGATTGCCTGTTTAAATTATCTACCAATCTCTTGATCGTTTATTTCCGAAAGTTAACACTCATGAGAGAAATGTTGCTGTTTATATAACACATAATTCACCTTTCATCTGCTCTTCGATGCGTCGTACAGCAGACGACTTGGCAAGGTCTTTCCATCAATTAACTATCAGATAATTTCTAAAGACTGCGATGTTAGAAGAATTGCCAATTAACTTGAAACATTGTGAAAATTTGTATGTCGAAAACTCTATGATTCTAACAAAAAACATCTTTAAAGCTGCCATTAGAGCTATCTTCCGAACACAGTTAATGATAAGGCATTAGAAATATTAACATGTCGTAAATATTTTTGCAAACAGCTAGAAAATCAGTTCAAGTCCGCGAGCTGAATTCAAAAGCCGCCAAAGATACGAGGGTTGGGTTGGTTCGGTTGTTTTACCTCTGACCGGCACTTTTTTGCACACCATGGGCTAAATGGCCAGGTCACAAGGACCCCGAAGGCTCAGAGAAGGTTGGGGGAGGGTTGGGTTGTTTTACCTCTGACCGGCACTTTTTTGCACACCTTGGGCTAAATGGCCAGGTCACAAGGACCCCGAAGGCTCAGAGAAGGTTGGGGGAGGGGACCCACTGGAACAGCTGTTGGGAGACAGATGGTAGCCTCCCGTCAAAGCCATCCAGCGTGTTCTTTAACGTGCACAGGGTAGATACGAGGAGTTGATTATGATTGTGCTCATAACTTGACGTTCCCAAGTTCCTCTGTCAGCATTCTTTCTGTTAACCTGTTAACCCCACGACCACCAATCTGCCCATGGTGAGAAATGGGGAAATGATAATCTTGGAAAGGTCGTTGTCCGTCGGGTGGGACCACCACCAGTCTGCCCACGGTGAAAAAAGGGCAATGATAATCTCAGAATGTCGTTGTCTGTCGGGTGGAGCCACCATCCCAACCAACACCACCCGTCTGCCCATGGTGAAAAATGGGGCAGTGATAGAAAGGTCGTTGTCCGTCGGGTGGGACCACCACCAGTCTGCCCACGGTGAAAAAAAGCAATGATAATCTCAGAAAGGTCGTTGTTTGTCGGGTGGAGCCACCATCCCAACCAACACCACCAGTCTGCCCACGGCGAGAAATTGGGTAATGCTAGTCTCAGAAAGGTCCGTCGGGTGGGGCCACCATTCCAACCACCACCACCCGTCTGCCCATGGTGAAAAATGGGGCAGTGATAGAATGGTCGTTGTCCGTAGGGTGGGACGTTGTGTCTAAGCGTGCCGGAGAGCCATGCATTGCACACGCTAAAGAACACACTGGATGACCTTAATGGGAGGCATCCATCTATCTCCTAAAAGCTGTCCAGTGAATTCTCTCCTATCCAGTTTTCAGTCATTGGGGTCTTTGTGACCGGCTATTTTAGTTCACTATGTGCACAGAAATACCACCCGGAGGTAAAACAACCCAAAATTATTCATTATAGACTAAATATCAAATAAAAATGCATTTTCTCATCTTTTTTAGCTGCTTTAGTGAGTTCAGTTTTTTAAATTTGTGCTATGCCTACTCATTTAACGTTGGACTCCCTATTGATAAGCCCTGCCCACGGTCAGTAGGGGACACCGATGGGCTTGGAAAGGCCGCCGTCCGTCGGATGAGACGTTAAGCCGTGGCCCCGTGTGCGGGAGAGCCATACCCTGTGCACGTTAAAGAACACGCTGGATGGCCTTGACGGGAGGCCACCATCTGTATCCCAACAGCTGTTCCAGTGGGTCCCCTCCCCCAACCTTCTCTGAGCCTTCGGGGTCCATGTGACCTGGCCATTTAGCCCATGGTGTGCAAAAAAGTGCCGCTCAGAGGTAAAACAACCCAACGTTAAAGAACACGCTGGATGGCTATGACGGGAGGCTACCATCTGTCTCCCAACAGCTGTTCCAGTGGGTCCCCTCCCCCAACCTTCTCTGAGCCTTCGGGGTCCATGTGACTGGCCATTTAGCCCATGGTGTGCAAAAAAGTGCCGCTCAGAGGTAAAACAACCCAACCCTATTGATAAGCTATCTCTGTCATTTACGCATATGGTTCAACAATCTTCTGCTGATTTCAAATTTCTCGTTTTCCTTTGTGTAACAATCTTTCTGTGGCCGACATAGGTATGAGTCGCTGCTATCCCTACCCTGACCTTGAAGACGTGGACTCCAACCGACCACCCTACAGGCATCTGGCACTCCTAGCAATCGTTTTAGTTTCGTGTGTTAATTTCTGATCTACGTTTCCCTCCCAGAACGAGCGCGTGGGTGGCTCAGTCGGTAGCGCGCCAGGCTCGTAATCTGTAGTTCCCAGGTTCGAGTCCCAGCTGGGTCAGCGTTGAGATTTTTCTCCGCAAAATTTCCCCGCCCTGCCCACGGTCAGTAGGGGACACCGATGGGCTTGAAAAGGCCGCCGTTCGTCGGATGGGACATTAAGCCGTGGACCCGTGTGCGAGAGAGCCATACCCTATGCACGCTAAAGAACACGCTGGATGGCCTTAACGGGAGGCTACCATCTGTCTCCCAACAGCTGTTCCAGTGGGTCCCCTCCCCCAACGTTCTCTGAGCCTTCGGGGTCCATGTGACCTGGCCATTTAGCCCATGGTGTGCAAAAAAGTGCCGCTCAGAGGTAAAACAATCCAATCCCTCCCAGAACGAGATGATTTGCACATCACCTCAGGCGAACGGTGTGTCGTGTGCTCCTCATCAGTTGTAAACGACAATGATAGCATAATATGCAATGGTCTTTGTAAAAAGCTATTTCACTTCTCTTGTATCGGACGACTGAATTTAAAAAAAAAAAAGTCATCTGAAGCCAAAAGTAGATGGAGATGCTATAAATGCCAAAGCAAAATATCTTCAAATACGTTAAGCCTAGAAGCGGAAGGCAATCCTGCAACAGTGCTCCACGTGGAAAATGAAGCCGAAAAGCGGGCAACACAGAGCGAGGGTTGGGTTAAGTACAATATTATTAAAATTAATATATACAAATAATAAAATATAATTATATTAAAATTAATTAAGTACAATACAATTAAGTAAAATATGATGAATTGTTTCGGGTACGTTACAGTTTGGAGAGTTTGAAAGTTTAAGATAAAATTTTGTTTGATTTAGCATTGCTGTATTTGTTCTAAGTCTATAGAGGATACTTAATTGTCTTCTTGTAAACGGTAGATTTTGGATATAATTAATATTTTTTGAAAGAACGTATCTAAAGTTGTTATTTTTTAATGATGCTTCAATTTGAAAGAATTGTTCGGTCAATTTAAATTCTATTTTTTTAATATCTTTTTTTCATAGTGTTATAAAAATTGAAGCAGTTGTTAATTTTGTTAAGTTTATGAGCATTTTTTGCTAATCCATCAACAAATTCATTTTCAATGATCCCTTATATGACTAGGGATCCATTGAATTGTAATTTGATTATTTTTGAATTGTTTGTTAAATGTATTAAGTGTTAATAGTTTGTAAATGTATTATATATCATAGTCTGATTGGTATAATTCTTTTTGTAATGTTTGTATGGCTCCTTTGGAGTCCACAAAACCTGCAATTTTACAATTATATAAGTTATTTAAAATCCAATTAAATGTTTCTATTATTGCTATTAATTCTTCATGTATTATTGAGGTATTTTGAGGTAATTAAAAAACTAGAAAATTTATCTTGAGGAACAAAAAATGCAGCTTAAGAGGATCCACTATCTGGTAGTACAGATCCATCTGTAAAAATGTTGAGGTGATATTTATATTTTTCTGATTGAAAATTTTTAAAAACTTTTAATGCTACTTCAGGTGGAATATTATTTTTAGATTTTATTAGAGGAATTTCACTAAACATTTCGGGTTTTTCATAACACCAATTAGGTATTAGATCTGGCAAGTTTCCTTTTAATAAATTTCCTAAATTTACATTAAAAAAATTTGTTATTATTTATATTATTATGATTCATGTATAATTATAACATTTTGCAGATTTTTAATTAAAGGATTATTGTTAATGTTTTTGAAAAAGGGATGGTTAGGAAGTTTATAATGTAATCTAAGAATGTAATTTAGAAGTAGAATTTTTGTCGAATTTCAAAGTGTGAAATTGCCGTTTCTGCTATAATAGAAATTGTTGGACTAAATTTTGGTACTCCAAGTGCAATTTTAATGCACTGGTTTTGAATTGAGTTTAATTTTTTAAATTTTGTGTTTAAAGGACCTTGAATAAATTCAAGTCCATATTCGATTTTAGAACGTATTAAATTTTTATAAAGTGTAATTAGATAGAATAGATTTATTCCTTCATTTTTAAAGGTAAAGAATTTTAAAAAATTAATTAATTTAAGACCAGAATTATAATTTTTTTCCAAGTGAGAGTTCCAGTTCAATCTGGAGTCAAGGTAGATTCCTAAAAAAATTTCCCTGATAGAGAAAAGGAAGTTTTCCTTTATTAATTTTTAAAGTAAAAGTAGGAATAAATTTTCGCCTTTTAAAGAATGGCATACAAAATGATAATTTCGAAGTGCCATTTTTGGCAATATTCTTGTAGTAAATTCCTTTGTGTTTCTAAATTCCTTTGTAAAAGTTTTTAATATTTATTTGTTGACCAAAAAATAAGGTCGTCAGCAAACCCTGTAAATGTAATATCGTTTAAAAATATGTTTTTAATATCATGAATGTAAAAATTAAAAAGAGTTGGTGACATCATGGATCCCTAGGACCTTGCATAATAGTATATGTTT
Organism: Ryuthela nishihirai; assembly: GCA_038380435.1. Lineage (NCBI taxonomy): Eukaryota > Metazoa > Arthropoda > Arachnida > Araneae > Heptathelidae > Ryuthela > Ryuthela nishihirai. The sequence continues at coordinate 9,757,679 of JAWZYU010000007.1, forward strand.
TTGATAATAAATCTCCAATTTTGACTTATAGTGTTCTATGTAGTAGAAAATTAGAGAGGAAAAGTATAAAGTTTGAGCTTAGATTGATTTTTAATATTTTTAATAAAAGTCCATGGATCCGAATTGAATCACAGGCTTGTGAAAAGTCTACTGAAACACCTAGTAAAGTTTGTTTAGAATTATTTACTTAATGATATTAATATTGCTAAAGAGAAATATTTTTCTTTTGCTGAACAGTTTTTGCGAAAACCAAAGAATGTTGATGAAAAAAATTCTCCGGATTCCAGAAACCAATTAAGACGTTTAAATAGGATTCTCTCAAATAATTTAAAAGGATTTGATAGCAATGAAATTGATCTGTAAGAATTTAGGTTAATGGCATCTTTTTCAGTTTTTTGAATAAATATGATTAAAACACGTTTTCCATGAGAGTTTTACAAATAAAATTGAAAATATCTAAAAGTCTATTTTTTCCAATTTTGGGGAAGATTGTTTAAAACTTTGTTTTTAGATCAGGTGAAATATTAATTTATGTTAGCTGTGACGTCGATGCTATACAGAAACCAATCACAATAAAATGCGCAGACATCGCGGTTTTAAAACTTGAAATTGATAACAAAGTGTGGACATTAATGGCTGCATACACATCTCCTTCTGATAATTTTATTTCCGAGTTAAACAGAGTCTTAGAGAATATTAATAGTATCAAGTGATTCTAACTTGGAGATATTAATATTAACTTATTAAATGACAACACAAACACTGACGAATATCTAGGACTATTAGCAGAAAATGGTTTACTTAATGTTATAGAAGAGCCAACCAGAATTAGAGAACTCGTCTACATGTATTGATCATGGGTTGGATTGTGTTGTTTTACATCTGAGCGGCACTTTTCTGCACACCATGGGCTAAATGGCCAGGTCACATGGACCCCGAAGGCTCAGAGAAGGTTGGGGGAAGGGACCCACTGGAACAGCTGTTGGGAAACAGATGGTAGCCTCCCGTCAAGGCCATCCAGCGTGTTCTTTAACGTGCACAGGGTATGGCTCTCCCGCACACGGGGCCACGGCTTAACGTCCCATCCGACGGACGGTGGCCTTTCCAAGCCCATCGGTGTCCCCTACTGATCGTGGGCAGGGCGGGAAATTTTGCGGAGATAAATCTCAACGCTGACCCAGCTGGGACTCGAACCTGGGAACTACAGATTACGAGCCTGGCGCGCTACGGACTGAGCCACCCTCGCCCCGTATTGATCATGTATTTCTTAGAACCAAAGATTTATATAATTGTAATATATTTCTGGATAACATTGGAATCACAGACCACTGCTTAGTTAAGGTTAATTTAGATATTAAAATTGAACAAAATTAAATAATGATGAAATAAAAATGGTGGATTTAAAAAGATTAACGAACTTAATTTCAATTATAAAATGGGATGAAATATATATTGACGGCTCTGTTAATGCTTGTTTTAAAAATTTAATTGATACGCTAAGGCATTTAATTGATGTTTCAACGAAAATAAAGAAAAAAGGTTTTAAGAAAATTAAACCGTGGATGACAAATGAATTAGTAATTTTAATAAATTATCGTAAAACTCTGTGTAAAGAAATGAAGAAAAATCCTTCAGATATGTCGCTTAAACAGTGATTTTCCGATACAGAAATTTTGTCACTAGTGCCATAAGGGAAACAAAAACACAACACTAATAAAATTTCCAAAGCAGGGAAAAACCTGAAAAAGCAGTGGAATGTAATAAATAAAATATGTGGTAGATTTAAAGAGAAAGAAAACTATCCCCGTATAATTAAAAGTAAAAACGAGTTAATTAAATATGATGAATACTCTTGTAAATTTGCAAATTTGTTCAATGATTATTTTGCGGGAATTGCACGGAATTTGAACAAAGATTTGGTTCAAACAATTGCTGATTGGCAGGGAGACGGAAAATCATCAACTGCGGTAAATTCTTTTTTCTTAACACCAGTAATAGGCAAAGATATTAGGACTCAAATTATACTTCCGCCAAAAAATAAATCTCCAGGTTTTGATGGTTTAACCGCAGAAATAAGTCACATGTTGGGGAAAAATTTATTGAAATACTTGTAAAATCTATTTAATCTATCCATTGAACAATGAATTTTTCCTGATGATTTGAAAAAAATTACTATTGTTTCTATTTTTAGAGACGGTGACCCAAAGGAATCAGGGAATTATAGACCTATTGCATTACTCTCTTTAATATCTAAAATTTTTTTAAAAATAGTGAAAAATAAATTATATGAATATCTGGAAAAGAAATGAAAAATGTTTTCTCAGTAGCAATCAGTTTGGGTTTAGAGAAAAAATGTGTACGGATGATGTATTATTGCAGGTAACAAATACGATTTACACAGCGATAATAACGGTGATCATGCATTAACAGTCTTTCTGGACATTAAAAAAGCATTCGATACCGTAAATCACCAAAAATGTATACAAAAATTACAAGCTTCTGGAGTTAGAGAAGTAGCATTAAATTGGTTTCACAGTTGTTTAGCTAACAGAATGCAAAAAGTAAAAATAAAAGATATATGTAGTGCTTGGACTAAAGTTGAATACGGAGTACCCCAGGGATCTGTTCTGGGTCTCTTATTTATTATTTACATTAATGACTTAGATGCCATTAACCTAAACTGGTAAATTAACGACACTTCCTGACATATTCCGATTCTTCTATTATTTTTAAGCAAGCAAATAGTGATCTAAAATTAATTAGAAACTGGACCAGAAGTAATTTTTTTTTCAATAAAGCTGAAAAAGACAAATGCAGTTTATTTGTACTTAAAAATAGTTCTGTTACATACATTTTGCACCGCAATAAATTGAAATATCATGATAGTAATTGTTCATCGAAAAGTCATTATAATTGTCCTCAAATTTCTTTTGTGCCATCAGTGAAATATTTAGGTATTTGGATTGATGCATGCCTAACTTGGAACATGCATGTAACATGGGCTAAAAGGAAGGTCATTCGTAACCTGGACTGCTTATATCTGATAAGACACTTAATTACATTTAAATTTGCACAGTCGTATCAGAATAATATGACCACCTACCATACATATACTATGATAGGTGGTCATATTATTCTATAACGACTGTGTATGCGCACACTATATTATGCATTATGATATAGATGAATTATTTTTGCGGTCTCAATTAATATATGGCATAAAATCTTAGGGGGAGGGTTGGGTTGGGTTGTTTTACCTCTGAGCGGCACTTTTTTGCACACCATGTGCTAAATGGCCAGGTCACATGGACCCCGAAGGCTCAGAGAAGGTTGGGGGAGGGGGACCCACTGGAACAGCTGTTGGGAGACAGATGGTAGCCTCCATTCAAGGCCATCCAGCGTGTTCTTTAACGTGCACAGGGTATGGCTCTCCCGCACAAGGGGCTACGGCTTAACGTCCCATCCGACGGACGGCGGCCTTTCCAAGCCCATCGGTGTCCCCTACTGACCGTGGGCAGGACGGGGGAATTTTGCGGAGATAAATCTCAACGCTGACCCAGCTGGGACTCGAACCTGGGAACTACAGATTACAAGCCTGGCGCGCTAGCGACTGAGTCACCCCCGCCCCCTTAGGGGGGAATGTATTTAAATAATTTTAAACAACTTTTAGTGCTGCAAAAGATTTTTTTCGCTTATTAACAAAACCCCCGAAAGTGCAACCTTCATTAGCTTTGTTTCGGGAAGAAGGAATTTTGCCTTTACGCTATGATTATTTTTTAGAAATTATTAAATACTTTAGAAATGAAAGCATTAAAACTGATACGAATAATTACCAATTAAGACGGGATAAAAACATAAATTATGAGATTCTTGCATTACATAAGGAAATTTTTAGGCACTATTGTTTGTACTTAGCACCAGAATTTCTTTCCTCTCTACCGGGTCATCATGAAAAATATAAATAATTATTTGTTTTCTAAAGTTCTCAAGAATTACATTTTGAAACTGGCTGATGTGGAAACTTTTTTTGTAATAAACTACTAGAACTGTTTATATGTAACATAGATATTGAATGTTTATTTCTTTCTGACTTTCACACTTCTGGATTACTAGAAATTTTTTGTTTCGAGTAATTTCCTTTTTTTGTGTATTATATTCAATGTGACGACTGATGTTTTCAATTTAAATTCTTTCTGTATGAAGATTTCACGAACGCTTTTGTATACTGTTAAACATTATCTGAAATAAAAAAAATAAGTGTCAACTTTCATTGAATGAGCAATATATCATAGGTTGTTGTAAGGTTGTTTTACCTCTGAACGGCACTTTTTTGCACACCATGGTCTAAATGGCCAGGTCACATGGATCCCGAAGGCTCAGAGAAGGTTGGGGGAGGGGACCCACTGGAACAGATGTTGGGAGACAGATGGTAGCCTCCCGTCAAGGCCATCCAGCGTGTTCTTTAACGTGCACAGGGTATGGCTCTCCCGCACACGGGGCCACGGCTTAACGTCCCATCCGACGGACGGTGGCCTTTCCCAAGCCCATCGGTGTCCCCTACTGACCGTGGGCAGGGCGGGGAATTTTGCGGAGATAAATCTCAACCCTGACCCCGCTGGGACTCGAACCTGGGAACTACAGATTACGAGCCTGCGCGCTACCGACTGAGCACCCACCTTTCTAGCAGCATGTGCTGTAGATAATGTGCTGATTTATTAGAGTCTGAATGATAATCGTTGAAAGGGTATTATATCTCTATCATGAGGCGACCACCGAGGCATCATCCTTTTTATTTATAAAAAATATTATATAGTACGTTAAGTTCGCTAGCTCTAAAACCTGCATCTAAAGAGTGAACTCTTGATTTTTTTTTTACTTTAGGTAAAATCCATGTGACCCAACATGTGACTTATAGACTTTAGGATTCAAGTAGCGCTACTTCACGGAGATAACTTATTGCCATGTGAAATAAAAGAACGTGTAATTGAAAAAAAAAATTCTCTAGATCTCCCACCGTGTTCTTTAACGAGCACAGAGAGCATATCTTTTGACTGTTATTTCGAAACAAATAGAAGAAATATGAAATTCAAAAATGTCTAAGGTAAAAAAGGTAATTAAACTGCTGAAGATGATTAAAACAGCTACGAAGTAATCTTCTGCCACTATGTACAAAACACAAAGGAAAAAACTGTTACAGTAAATTTTTTTTGAGTTCAGACTCGCAAAAAGATAGCAGCTTCTTCCAGAACAAAAGACCTGCCACCAATACGGGAATCGAACCCGAACAGCTGCAATCAACATGATACCATAACTAATTAAAAATTAATCTGACCGTTTCCCCTCGGTTAGAAAGGGGACACCGATGGACATGAAAAAGCTGCCATCCGTGGAATGGGACGTTAAGCCGTGGCCCCTTGTGCGGGAGAGCTGTGCACCTTAACACACTAAAAGACCTTGATGGGAGGCTGCCATTGACCTATCTCATAACAGCTGTTCAGGGGGTCCCCTTCCCCCAACCTTCCCTGAATGCTCAGGGTCCTTGTGACCGGGCCATTGAACCATTTGTGTGCAAAACGTTCCGGTCAGAGGTAAAGCAAACGAACCTGAAGTGTGTTCATGTTTAAAGGAAAGCTTCGTTCAATATGTCCCTCATGTTTGTTATCTTAAAAGAAGAGCTCTAGCAAAGTTAATGGTCCACACGGTAATGAGAGAAGAGGACAGAAAAGGACATCTCAACGCATCCGGTTGGCTGTGCGTCGATGTAGAAAGCTTCCTCTTCGCCTGAGAGGATGCTGCAGTCTCATCCCTCTACATTCGCCATCGAAAGCAACAGCAAAAAGAATCTGCTATCTCTGCAGACTGCTTTGCCCTTCTTTACGATAACAGAGAACAATAGTCATGTTCATTTATCAAGAGAACGACCACTCATGATTCTTACTCTCGCTGCAGTTGTTTTTTTTTATCTACACTTCGCTGTTTACTTCAGATCATTACAATACGTTTGCTGTTTAATAATGAGACCAGAGGTTCGGAGTCAGTTATCCCGAGCAAGCGGAAATGAAATAAATGGGATTTATTTCGTTCAGATCGAATACGTGAGAAAAACGTTTCTAGAGGCATAAAGTCTTTTCTTCGGTGAAGACGGAATACAGATGAAACATTGTGCTTTGCTTTGAGAAAAAGAAACGAACAGAAGAATCAAAGACATCGTGTCATATTAGGGGTTGGGTTGGGTTGTTTTACCTCTGAACGGCACTTTTTTTGCGCACCATGGGCTAAATGGCCAGGTCACATGGACCCCGAAGGTTCAGAGAAGGTTGGGGGTGGGGACCCACTGGAACAGCTGTTGGGAGACAGATGGTAGCCTCCCATCAAGGCCATCCAGCGTGTTCTTTAACGTGCACAGGGTATGGACGTAAGCCACGGCTTAACGTCCCATCCGACGGACGGCGGCCTTTCCAAGCCCATCGGTGTCCCCTACTGACCGTGGGCAGGGCGGGGAATTTTGCGGAGATAAATCTCGACGCTGACCCAGCTGGGACTCGAACCTGGGAACTACAGATTATGAGCCTGGCGCGCTACCGACTGAGCGACCCCCGTCCCGAGGGGTCAGCGTTGAGATTTATCTCCGCTAAATTCCCCGCCCTGCCCACGGTCAGTAGGAGACACCGATGGGTTTGGAAAGGCCGCTGACCGTCGGATGAGACGTTAAGCCGTGGCCCCGTGTGCGGGAGAGCCATACCCTGTGCACGTTAAAGAACACACTGGATGGTCTTGACGGGTAGCTACCATCTGTCTCCTTTCAGCTGTTCCAGTGGGTCCCCTCCCTTAACCTACTCTGAGCCTTCGGGGTCCATGTGACCTTACCATTTAGCCCATGGTGTGCAAAACAGTGCCGCTCAGAGGTAAAACAACCCAACTCGCATCTTGTCACATTTATTGCGATTGTCGACGTTATTGTTTCGTTTATTTTTTACATTCTGCCAAGTTTTATGCATTTGTCCACGTTTTGCCCTCCCAGCATATCCTGTTAAGAGTAGCACTGAATTCGCATCTTCCTGTAATATTATAACACACAATAATTATTCGTAGGTTTCCTTTTTTCTAGGTCTAAAAATTTGTTTCAATTAGAAGTAATTTTTTTGAGAAATAATTCAAATGCAATATCTCCTTCTATATTAATGCAATATTTCCTTTTCAAAGGGCTCATACCGAAAGAAAGTTCACTTAGTTCTAAGGGTATACTATAGCACAAGTTTTGCATGTGAATAAAAGTTGGCGCTCAGAAGCATCGCACATGAATATCTCCATTTGCTAGACAAATGAAAAAAAAAACAGAATTTTCCAGACTAACTTCAAAACTTTATAACTTCTAAAATATCTATTTTATAAGAACATATTCCTGAATATAAAGCAAAAATCTACATCAATAATATCTGCGAAAAGTCGGTTTGAATGCAATTTTACAAGACGTATTACAGTGGTTCGTGGTTTGTTTTATTATAATTCGCACTGTGAACAATACATATTCTAGTATAATGCCGTTACTTTTCAGTGCAGTTTCCTCAAAGATAGAGACATAACAGCGAGAGATGAGTTTTTCTATTCCCTGTCAGAAGTCGGTATCCGTTTCACTTGCTTGTTTCCACGTCCCATTACTTTGAATGTAAAGATGTAAGATGTTCCTATAATATGTTCCTTCACCCCTGAAAATAGATGACAATTCACCCACAGTAATCCCTCTGTTGTTGGGAATCTCATATTCCACTGTTACTAGTAGTTTCTGCAGTTCCTTTCACAATCCTCCGTACTTAGTCCTCTGCCAGCAAATTCCTCACAATGTTCCGTCCGTTACATTCTATCGACCCTTTTAACCTCTTGGCAATAAATCTTCCACGACCTAACGACGTATTTTGCAGGCGACTCATTTCTTGCATTCAAAAACTAAATTACAGCAGGGACTTCAATCCTGGCCAATGTCACGTTCAACTGACTTGTACATACAATAATCGGTTTATAATGGGGGAATCGACATTCAGTTTAACCCACAACGATTAAGAAATCCCACCGATATAAGCACAATAAACGTAGGTCCTTTCGATGCGGGGCGCGGGGGTGGCTCAGTCGGTAGCGCGCCAGGCTCGTAATCTGTAGGTTCGAGTCCCAGCTGGGTCAGCGTTGAGATTTATCTCCGCAAAAATTCCCCGTCCTGCCCGCGGTCAGTAGGGGACACCGATGGGCTTGGAAAGGGTCCAGGCTCGTAATCTGTCCGTCGGATGGGGACGTTAGCCCGTGGCTACGTGTGCGGGAGAGCCATACCCTGTGCACGTTAAAGAACACGCTGGATGGCCTTGACGGGAGGCTACCATCTGTCTCCCAACAGCTGTTCCAGTGGGTCCCCTCCCCCAACCTTCTCTGAGCCTTCGGGGTCCATGTGACCTGGCCATTTAGCCCATGGTGTGCAAAAAAGTGCCGCTCAGAAGTAAAACAATCCAACCCTTTCGATGCTAAAAATATACGCTTTGTATGCTTGCGCTCTGACTTGCCCTGGCATATCGGGGCGGGGTAGTGTGTGTCTGCAGTTCCTTTCACAGTTCTGCCGGCTAGGTTGTGAATCCTCCGGACTCGCAACCTAGCCGGTAGCGCGTCTGGCTCGTAATCTGCAGTTCCCAGGTTCGTAATCTGCAATCCAGCAGGGCAAGCGTTAAGATTTATCTCCACAAAACTCCCCGCTGAGCCATCTGTCAGTAGGAAACACCGATGGACTTGGAAAGGACGCCATCCACGGATTGGATGTTAATCCGTGGTTCTGGTGCGCTGGGGCGGGGGTGGCCAAGTCGGTAGCGCGCCAGGCTCGTAATCTGTAGTTCCCAGGTTCGAGTCCCAGCTGAGTCGACGTTGAAATTTATCTCCGCAAAAATTCTCCGCCCTGCCCACAGTCAGTAGGGGACACCGATGGGTTTGGAAAGGCCGCCGTCCGCCGAATGGGACGTTAAGTCGTGGCCCGTGTGCAGGGCAGCCATACCCTGTGCAGGTTAAAGAACACGCTGGATGGCCTTGACGGGAGGCTACCATCTGTTTCCCAATAGGTGCTCCAGTGGGTCCCCTCCCCCAACCTTCTCTGAGCCTTCGGGGTCCATGTGAACTGGACATTTAGCCCATGGTGTGCAAAAAAGTGCCGCTCAGAGGTAAAACAACCCAACCCTGGTGCGCTAAAGCAGTACCTTGTGCACGTTAATGAACACATCGGATGACCTTGATAGGAGGCTACCATCTGTCTCCCAACAGCAGTCAATGGGTCCCCTTCCTTATCTTTCTCTGAGCCCTGGGAGTTTTGTGACCTGGCCAGCAAAAGGAGGCCACAGCTTTACGTCCCATCTGAATGATAGAAGCGTTTCCAAGCTCATCGGTGTTTTGCGGAGATGAATTTCAACGCTGGCCCAGCTGGGACTCGAACCTCGGAATTTCAGATTACGATACTGGCGTACTCCCGACTGAATCACTCCCGCCCCTACTAGTATGGAATATGGCTTTCTTGTGTACGGGACCACAGCTTAATGTCCGCATCAACAGGACGGATTACTTTTGAACCCATGGTATTACCTTTCTCACCAAGGACAGATTGAGAGCTAAGGGTGGAAATTTTCAAGTTGGGACTCGAACCTGGGGACGCTAGATTACGAATATGGCACGCTACTGACTGAGCCAACGCAGCCTTTGCTTTTATGATCTGAAGTAAATAATATGCACCAAACAACCCTCCATAAAAACTAAAAATAAGAGCTGATAATTAAATAACTCTTGTGATATTTTCATACCCACGTTCTGTGTTAACTCTTTTTGTTCAACGTTTCTTAATTAAATTTTCTGATTTGAAAATGAAAGTAAGAAGAATTTCACTTCCAATCGAAAAAGAAATAACTCTAAAAACGAAATTAAAACAACTTCTTAATATTCAATAAGAAAGTTTCGAAGATTTCAGTTTTACAGTAGTATAAAGACATTTGAAAGTTAAAAATCAGAGCTAGAAAGCATAAAAATCTAAAGTTGTCTCGAAATTATATTTATTTTTCTCAAAACTTGCACCAAGAGCTTATTCTGATTACTCCAACTCAAATGATAAAACGGAGTTTGATCAGCGCATTTTTCATTAGCACGAAGGATGTTATTGCTCATTTGAAAATGGTTGGGGTTTGAAAAAAATAGAATGTTTTCGTCACACTGCTTTGCCGTTCGTCAAAATAATGGCCGCTTCGACACGCTAAAGAGCATTATATGTTATTATCTATCTGTTTGAAAGTAATGCGATTCCAAAATACATTTCATTTTAATTAAGATCCTGCAATCAACTTCTGATATTTTTAACTATAATTGATGAAAAAAATGGGAGATATATTTGTAAATAATATTTGTGTGGAAGTGCTGAGCTACGTTTGAAAATTAATTAAATTATGTAAAGGAAAAACAAATATTCTTGCAGTTAAAAGTAGAATCAAATTCAGATGTCGAAATATGAGTGTAAAAAGTCATTAAATAGTGAGCCTGCGAATAAAATATAAATCGTGATAATAACCTCCTGCAGATAAGCTACTAGCTTTGCGGGCAAATGTATAAAATCTCTCTACATCTGTGTTTTGTGAGATGATGATGATGATGAATAAATATTATTATATTATAAAAAAAATGTGTTTTAATAATAATATTATTTTCTTTAATTCGATTCGGAAAAAATATTTGAAAGCAGAGTAGCAGCCGTATTTACTCAGTGGCCATTTTATGGGGAACAGCTACATTTTAAATCAATAGGGAGTCAGATTTAAAATCAGTAGCTTCCTAAAGAGCGACAGTAATTGTCCCTGTGGGTAGTGCGCCAGACTCGCAATCTGCCGTTCCCAGATTCCACTATGCCACAGAGTTCCAACTATGCCAACTTGAGAAATAAGGGACACCAATGGACTTGGAAAGGACGCCGTCCATTGGTTTTGGGTTGGGTTGTTTTACCTCTGAGCGCACTTTTTTGCACACCATGGGCTAAATGGCCAGGTCACATGGACCCCGAAGGCTCAGAGAAGGTTGGGGGAGGGGACCCACTGGAACAGCTGTTGGGAGACAGATGGTAGCCTCCCGTCAAGGCCATCCAGCGTATTCTTTAACGCGCACAGGGTATATCTCTCCCGCACACGGCGCCACGGCTTAACGTCCCATCCGACGGACGGCGGCCTTTCCAAGCCCATCGGTGTCCCCTACTGACCGTGGGCAGGGCCGTCCATTGGATGATACGTTAAGCAATGTGAAATAGAGCTATACCTGTTCACATTAAAAAACACGCTGGATGACCTGGATGGAAGCTTACATCTGTCTCCTGTCCATAAGTCTCCTTCACTAAACCTTCTCTGAACCCTTGTAGTCTTTGTGACCTGTCCATTTAGCCCATTGTGTGCAAAACGTTTAAATGAAAACTGAAGTTTTCAGTCAAAGCTATCAGAATCTCGATTTTAAAGAATATTTTTCAGCGTTTAAATAGTTACCATGATTGTTATAGTTAAGCGCAGTTAAAATAATTGATCTGAAAGGTTAAAACAAAGTCCATAACCATATGCTGATCTTATTAAAATGTTTAAGTGCGTTTTGATAAGCTTCGTCAATGACTATTTCAAGTTCAGAATATGTGTCACCAAATTTGAATGTTTCGCAGAAGTAACACAGTGGCTGTTAAATATTCCAACTTTCAATAGCACGTAAAACGATATCATCGTAATCATTAGAAAATAAAATTATGCTTCAAGAAATAATTATAAAAATATTTATCATCTTTCAATCTGTCTTTAATAATTTAAAATAAGCATCATTTAAAAAATACTTTTGTGATTTTTCTCGAAGAGTGGTATTAGAACCACACCTCACAGTTATTCTAACCACCAAGTTATCACTAGCTCTATCACTTATCCACTTAATTGTGACTTTTAAATCTCACTGACATTGTCACTCATGCCGCCATCTATGAGCAGGAAAGGCAACTTATCCAATACTGCTGAATACATACACCGAAGAGCCAAAACATTATGACAAGCGCGTCTTTATGCAAATCGAAGCAACTGCAGGTAAACGACGGAGCGTGTGAAGTCATGAAACGGTATAAATAACACCTAATACTGAGCTCTGTTAATCAGTGTTATTCTTGTTCTTCAGATGGGAAAGGCAGCGGACTTAAGTGAGTTTGACAAAGGCCAAATTTTAATGGCCAGACGACTGGGTCAGAGCATTTCCGAGACGGTATTTCTTGTGGGGTGCTCACGGAGCACCCCACAAGCCTTGCCGTCATTTTTGATGGTTAGTACTGTCGCTCAAAAAAGTATCCAAACACTACGGTTGATTACAAAATTCAGAAAAAATATCTGGCAACGATTTTTTTAGAAATTAGTGATCACTAATTCTAAAAAAATCGTTGCCAGATATTTTTTCTGAATTTTGTAATCAACCGTAGTGTTCGGATACTTTTTTGAGCGACTGTACCTTCAAAAAGTGGTTCAAGGTGAGAAAAACCACAAACCGCCGGTGGGCCGACCACGGCTCATCGATGCTATACCATATGGTGCAAGCCAACAGAAGGAATAATGTGGCGCAACTCACCCGTAATTTGAATGCTGATGACGGAAGTAATGTGTCACAACACACAATACATCAAATCCTGCTGAAAATGGGGCTGCGTAGACACAGGCTGCTCTGAGTTTCCATGTTAACCTCGGTTCACCATAGAAAGCGTCTACAATAGGCACGCAAGCATCAAAACTGGACCTTGAATGATTGGAAGAAGGTCGTCTGGTCCGATGAATCTTGTTTCCTGTTGCACCACATGGACGGCCGGGTACGTGTGCATCGTTTACCTGGAGAAGTGTTGGCATCAGGATGCACCGTGGGATGAAAACAAGCCGGTGAAGGAAGTGTAATACTTTGGGAAATGTTCTGCTGGGAAAACCTGGGCTCAGTGATTCATGTGCACGAAAACATGACGTCTACCAGCTACCTAAACATCATTGTAGACCAGGTACATTCTTTCATGAAAAGGTATGATGTCCTTCTAATTGTGCATTCTTCGAGCAGGATAATGCACCATGCCACACTGCCTGGATTTTTCGAGAATGGTTCGCAGAACATGAGGAAGACTTCCAGGTATTGTTCTGGCCTCCAAATTCCCCAGACATCAATCGAGCATCTGTGGTTTGTGTCGGAACAGCATCACCGATCTGCTGCGGCTCAACCACGTAATTTAAAAGAGTTAAAGGATCTTCTGGTAACGTATTGGTACCAGACCCCACAAGACACCTTTATAAATTTGTAGCGTCCATGCCTCGTTGGATAAGAGCTGTTGGGTTGTTTTACCTCTGAACGGCCCTTTTTTGCACACCATGGGCTAAATGGCCAGGTCACATGGACCCCGAAGGCTCAGAGAAGGTTGGGGGAGGGGACCCACTGTAACAGCTGTTGGGAGACAGATGGTAGCCTCCCGTCAAGGCCATCCAGCGTGTTCTTTAACGTGCACAGGGTATGACTCTCCCGCACACGGGGCCACGGCTTAACGTCCCATCCGACGGACGGCGGCCTTTCCAAGCCCATAGGTGTCCCCTACTGACCGTGGGCAGGGCGGGGAATTTTTGCGGAGATAAATCTCAACGCTGACCCAGCTGGGACTCGAACCTGCGAACTACAGATTACGAGCCTGGCGCGCTACCGACTGAGCCATCCCCGCCCCCATGGATAAGAGCTGTTTTTGGTAGCACGTGGAGGACCAACATCATATTAGGTAGATGGTCATAATGTTTTGGCTCTTCGGTGTATATAGATGTTAAATAAGAAAGTCCCTCATGCTAAAGCATTATTAATGCAAGAATTAATCAATAATAAATTCACAGGTTAGTGGTTAACATTTAATTCAAGAAATAATTTTGTGGAAAAAATGAGTTAGGAAGATTTAAAAGTCACAATTAGTGAATAAGTGACAGCACTCGTTATAGTTTTGTGGTTGAACCACATAGTCTGTAAATGAGCGGACTGGGTTCAAATCCCCACACATCAGCAAAAACAAAAACATTTTTTCCATAAAAGTATTTCTTGAATTATATGCCAACAGGTAATCTGTGCATTTATTTTTGATTTATTATAAGCTGGTTGGGTTGTTTTACCTCTGAGCGGCACTTTTTTGCACACCATGGGCTAAATGGCCAGGTCACATGGACCCCGAAGGCTCAGAGAAGGTTGGGGGAGGGGACCCACTGGAACAGCTGTTGGGAGACAGATGGTAGCCTCCCGTCAAGGCCATCAAGCGTGTTCTTTAACGTGCACAGGGTATGGCTCTCTCCCACACACGGGGCCACGGCTTAACGTCCCATCCGACGGACGAAGGCCTTTCCAAGCCCATCGGTGTCCCCTACTGACCGTGGGCAGGACGGGGAATTTTGCGGAGATAAATCTCAACGCTGACCCAGCTGGGACTCGAACCTGGGAACTACAGATTACGAGCCTGGCGCGCTACCGACTGAGCCACCCCCGCCCCATTATAAGAGGTATTCAGCCTTTGATTTTAAAAAAAGTATCTTTCACTAATGAATCCATCTTAGTGTGCATAATAATGTTACTGTAAGAATATCCGTTTCTACGAATTTTTTGTAATATGTTTCGTTCCAAACAACATTAAGATTTTAATTTTGTCTTAAATAATTACATTTGTTTTTAAAATTAGAATAACTTACACTATTAAGAATTACAAAGTGGTTCAGCTGTGAGAATTTTGGTATAGTATTGGTTTTTGAAATGTGCCAGAGAATTTTTTTCCCACTAATCGGACTCTCATGGGCCTGGGTTCAATAAGTAGGACTCCCCCTATAAATTTGAGCGTGAATTCATCTCTGTTTATGATAGAACGTTTAATAATTTACTTACATAATAACTTTACATGGTATAGAGTACTATGGTCATAGAATTTACAATGATAGCAGTAATTTATCCAAACGATAAAGCGGTCAAGCGATTGCCTCCTTATCCAAAAAGAAAGGAAAAACTTATTTTTTTTTAAAGAGGGCGAAAGAAATTTTTTTGTTGGTTAATTGGATTGGATTGTTTTACCTCTGAGTGGCACTTTTTTGCACACCATGGGCTAAATGGCCAGGCCACAAGGACCCCGAAGGCTCAGAGAAGGTTGGGAGAGGGGACTCACTGGAACAGCTGTTGGGAGACAGATGGTAGCCTCCCGTCAAGGCCATCCAGCGTGTTCTTTAACGTGCACAGGGTATGGCTCTTCCGCACACGGGGCCATGGCTTAACGTCCCATCCGACGGACGGCGGCCTTTTCAAAACATCGGTGTCCCGTACTGACCGCGGGCAAATTTTTCGGAGATAAATCTCAACGCTGACCCAGCTGGGACTCGAACCTGGGAACTACAGATTACGAGCCTGGCGCGCTACCGACTGAGCAACCCCCGCTCCTTTTGTTGGTTAAGCTTTCTAAGGAGTTTAGTTTGGCAGATGAAAGAAAATTCAGCTTTTCGAAAGTAAAAATTCCAAATCCGCCAAGGGTGATTAGAATTACTAATTAGAATTATATTCGTTACATAAAAGATTGAATTTTGAAGATAAACTAAATCCACGTCTTCAAAATTAATCAGCTGTGACAATCTCCCGAAGGACAGCAACAGTCACTCAATAAGTAATAGACGAATATGTTAAATGATTAAAATTTTAGGACATTGTGCCTCATATCGGTATCGCTCATAGATCAGCTTTGCAGAGTAATACTAACAGACTGTTATGAAAATAATCCAAAATCCTCAAAAGGAGGGAACTGGAGTTGACTCAGTCGATAGCGCAACACGCTCAAGACCTGATCTTACAGGTTCGAGTACTAACTATTTCTGGGTTGTTTGGGTTGTTTTACCTCTGAGCGGCACTTTTTGCACACCATGGGCTAAATGGCCAGGTCACATGGACCCCGAAGGCTCAGAGCAGGTTGGGGGAGGGGATCCACTGGAACAGCTGTTGGGAAACAGATGGTAGCCTCCCGTCAAGGCCATCCAGCGTGTTCTTTAACGTGCACAGGGTATGGCTCTCCCGCACACGGGGCCACGGCTTAACGTCCCATCCGACGGACGGTGGCCTTTCCAAGCCCATCGGTGTCCCCTACTGACCGTGGGCAGGGCGAGGAATTTTGCGGAGATAAATCTCAACGCTGACCGAGTTGGGACTCGAACCTGGGAACTACAGATTACGAGACTGACGCGCTACCGACTGAGCCACCCCCGCCCCAACTATTTCTGACTTAAAATTTTTATCACCAAGCTCTAATTTCTGCTTTTGTGAATAAGATAACACCGACGGGCTTGCATAAAAGTCAGATATGATGTTAAGTCATGGATGTGAAGGAAATATACACCTCGTGCACATTAGAGAATATGCTGAATGATCGTGGGAGGCTTCAATCTGTTTTTTAACATTTGGCCACTGTATTCCCTAGCTTCTGAGAGAGAGGGTGGCTCAGGGGATAGAGCGCCAGACTCTTAATCTGCAGTCCATAGGTTCGAGTCCCCACTGTGCCAGCGTTGAGATTTATTTTTGCTAAACCCCCACTCTGTCGTAGGTCAAAATGGGGAACACCGATGGGTTTGGAAAGGCCGCCGTCCGTCGAATGGGACGTAAAGCCATGACACCGTATGCAGGAGAGCCATACCCTATGTGCGTTAAAGAACACGAGAGATTACCTTGATAGGAGGCTTCCATCTGTCTCCTAGAAGCTGTCCAGTGTATCCCCTTACCCCAACCTTCTCTGAATCCTTCGGGTCTTTGTGACCTGTCCATTTAGCTCATTGTGTGCGAAAAAAGTTCCTTTCAGAGATGAAACAACTCAACCTAACTGTGCCTGCTTTGAGATTTATCTCTTCTAAACCCCCACTCTACTGTCGGTTCGAAAGGGGACACTGCTGGACTTGGGGTCCTCCATCAGATGGGACGATAAGCAGTGGTACCTTGTAGAGGAGAGCCATACCCTGTGACAAAGAACACGCTAGATAGACTTGACGGGAGGGTTCCATCTATCTCTTAACAGCTGTCTAGCGGATTCCCTTTTTTCAAACTTCTCTGAACCTTTGAGGTCCTTGCGATCTGTCCATTTAGCCCATTGTATGGAAAAAAGGGCAGCTCAGAATAAAACAATTCTTAACTATGTCTTTGGTATTTTTGTGAACTAAGGTGACGCTCATAAGTAAAAGAAACGAAACTAAAAATTAAGGTACTACATTTGTAAGATACTTTTTTGTCTCTCTCTTAGACGTATTTCTCTCATCCATCAGTTTTGCTGAGAACTAGAATCGACTGATTAGTAACACAAATGAAAACCTTCACATCGATGTATTTACACAACTAACCCAAAGATGGCATGGGTGGCTCAGTCGGTAGCACGCCAGGCTCATAATCTATAGTTCCCAGGTTCGAGTCCCAGCTGGGTCAGCGTTGAGATTTATCTCCACAAAACTCTCCGCCCTGCCCACGGTCAGTAGGGGACACCGATGGGCTTCGAAAGGCCGCCGCCCAGCGGATGGGATGTTAAGCCTTGGCCCCATGTGCGGGAGAGCTATACCCTCTGCACGTTAAAGAACACGCTGGATGGCCTAGATGGGAGGCTACCATCTGTCTCCCAACAGCTGTTCCAGTGGGTTCTCTCCCCCAACCTTCTCTGAGCTTTCGGGGTCCATGTGACCAATAGTTTCTGAAAAGTCCTCATTCAATAAAGCTGAACACCTCATTCCCTTCATGAAGTCCTTTTCCATTTTTCAAATGCCATCCGTTTTAATGTTAACTCATTGGTCTTGTTGTCCGAACCTTTGTTTACATGTATGTGAAAAAACAAAACCAAAGAACTCATCTATTCGCAATAACCGACCCAATGTTGAAAGTTAATGTTCCACTACCAAAACAAGAAGAAAAACCTACTCTAAAGGCAGAAAGAACAATCGATAAACTGAATTCCAGAACTGTGGCAGTAAGGAAGAAGGGGAGGAGTCTCTTTTCGTTCCCCCTTCCCCCTACAACCTTCCCAAAGAGTTCGATTAAGAGCGGACGTTTCGCTCCCCCACCCCCACCCCCCAGTGATAGTAGACAAAGCATTTATGCAAATTTAATATCAGTGCTGTTTCGGTATAGAATAATCTACTCACGTACTCGTCTGCGTGGTCCATTGGACATAGTAGTCATGGCAACAGGAGAATAGTTCCTCTCCCCCCGCCCTTCGCCCTCCCCTGCACACATTGACGTTGATCATATCTGTCCGATAAAGCCTAATGGGCTTTGCTGAGAAAAAATCCTAACAGAGCGTTGGTAGTGGTAAAGTGGGAACTGGTCAGATTTCTAGCAAGACTGAAAAGTAAGTTTCCATTGGAGGAAATGCGAGACTTTTTTAAAATTTATTCAGTTGAAGCGCGTAATATTTGGTGCGCATCAGATTTTGATTCAGGATATTTTACATCTGAAGAGCCGTGCTTTGATTTTATTGTTGCCGTTTTAACTAGCAAAGTGAGGACTGTGATTTAAAATATAATATTAAATATAAATTCGTGTAGCAGACTCAGAACTAAATCGAAAGAATATTTGGGAGAAACAAATAAGTAGCTAGTTAGCATATGTGAAGTTTTGCGAACTATTTATTATGTAAAGCCATTATTGGGATTGAATGACTTGTGCTATATTGTATTTATTAACTTTCCTGAAGTTAAGATATTTAGTTTTGCTGGTTAAATGGCAAATGCATTTTGTTCTTTACTTTTATGAATAAAATTTCTTATTTTTACACTATATGCTACTGATCATTATTGGTACACTTTATACTACTGATAATCCAAAGCACATACACTTCGTCTCAGGAATAAATACACTTCATCCAACGAATATTTCATACTAGAATATTTGATACTATTTATGCTTCGTAGCAGTACATTATTCCCAGATCATTTACATTGGGACAATTTAATATTATTCATGCTCATATCACCTATGCTTCTTCAGAGTGATACTCATCCCAAACCATTCATCCAAAGTATATTTCATCGTTTGACATTTAATACTAGTGACAATTCATAGCGCGTATACTTCATCCCAAGATACATACACCTTAGCACTTAGGGGTTCTCTGATGTTTGAAATGGTGTATATTTCTTTCCAAAGACATTCACACCAGATCATTTCATCACAGAAATAGTTCATACTAGAACACTTAATACTATTGACCTTCTATATGACGTATGTTCCAAGGGAATGCTCATATCAGAACCCCACTCAAGCAGCTGCTTGCCACAGAGGTCTCACAGGAGTCTATCAGTTTATATGCCATAGTAGAAGGTCGGTGAGGATGGTAGGACCTCGGCAGAAAAACACATTTATCCATGGCTTACCCGGGCTCGAACCCAGGTCCCTTAGATCAGTAGCCAAGCGCACTAACCACTGGCCACGGGATGGCTCATATCAGAACACTTCATCCGATAAAATAGCTTTCTAGTGGTACACTTAATATTTTTGAAGTTTTATAACCTGACCGAATTTACATTGCAAGAGCCCTCTAGGCACAAACAGCAGGGACTCTTCGTTTTCCGATTTTTTTTCCTAATTTTAAATAAAAACATATAAATTTACTTTGCAACCATAAAGGGAAAAAAACATTAATCGAAAAGGATGTGAAATTTTAACAAAAATAATACATTTCTTAACTAAATTCCATAAAGATTAATATTATGTATACAGTAGGCACTTGATTACGCCGATTTCAGAATTTTCTAGTAATTTCCTTAGTTTTCTTCAAAAATTCTATTCCGTGCTGCCGCCACCAAAAATAAGTCACCGCACAGAGCTGCAGGGCGGGTGGACTCAACAGCAGCCTTGAAGGTTCTAGAATTTAGACCCTAGAGAAAAGGACGCGGTATAAATACTGGCGAACTGAGTATTGTGTCTCAGTGTCTCAGATTAAAGACAGGTATTATGTTGCTTTCGATAGTGGCGCTTTCTTTACTTATCATCATCCTCATCCTCAAGCAGCCATGGGCTACGGAGGTCCAACCAGACCGTGCAATTCAGTTCTCCAAGCAAGTCTGTCTTGAGCTACATCTGCTGCATCTGGTCACTGCACACCAATTCTAATAACGTCCTGTTTGACATTGTCTGCCCACCGCATCCTTGATCTCCCTCTCTTTCTGAAGCTTTTAGGCACACTGTTCATAACCCTATTCGCCAATCTATAATTATTCATACAGGCAACATGGCCAAACCAACGGAGTCTCTCTCTGCACAATATACTCCTTTGCCTAACCTCATCATTAGTTACAAAGTTAAACCACCTAATACCCAAGATACTGCGTAAGCATCTAGAATCAAAAGCATCTAGTTTCCTGTTATCATGTTTACAAAGCGTTCAAGTTTCACTACCATAACTAACCCTAGAAAAAACCAAACTATACTGCTGACAAAAATTAGGGGATATATTATCGCTTCATATTCATTTTGAAATATCCCCTAATTTTTGTGAGCAGTATATTATACAGTCTAATTTTAGTCTTTAGGTGTATTTCTTGTGTATTTTAGTCTTTAGGTGTATTTTAGTCTTTAGGCCTATTTCTCCACAATCTCCATAGATTCTTAAAAGTCCCGGCAGCAATCCCTATTCGTCTGTTAACCTCATGCCGCATATCACCAGTATCTGTTACATAGCTCCCAAGGTAATTAAACTGTGACACCTGCTCAAGACTGCAACCATTCAGATTAACTGAATCACAACCTGCCTGATCAATTTTCATCACTTTAGTTTTCTCTCTGTTTATAACCAAACCTACTCTACTACCAGTCTCATCAACAGCTCGAATGAAAGAGTTCATCTCATCAACATCATTTGCCAAAAGGGCTAAATCATCAGCATAATCTAAATCAGAAATTTTCGTATCTCCAGCCCATTTAAGGCCAAAATCTTTCCCTTGGTCTTTCTTTCTGAAACAAGCTCAAGTGCTTTATCACTCAGATATTTCTGTCTCTTCTGCTCCTTTTTCCCTAAAAGAGTACTGTTAGTTTCTAAAAAAGCCTCTTTAAAATGGTCCCATTCTTCCTCAACTTGAGTAGTAAGCAAACCATGACTGTCATAATGACTACGTAACCTGTCATGGTAAGTTTTAGCTAGAGCTAGGTCTTTCAGAGCTTCAGTATTAAAGGTAAAATTTTTAACCCTGGCACAACACTTTTTAAGTTTAAGTTGCAAGACACTTTTAACAAGATAATGGTCAGATCCAGTTTCAGCTCCCCTATATGACCTGGTATTCCTAACAGAACTAGCCCATTTGCTGTTAATGAATATATAATCAATCATATTCTTATGCAGCCCGTCAGGTGAAACCCATGTGTACTTATATATGTCGCGGTGTTTGTAATAAGTGTTAGTTATTTTGAATCCATTGAGTTTACTTACCTGTAGGAGACGATGCCCATTGCCACTGCAGCTACCAATACCAAAAGGTCCTATTACTCCTCCCCAAAGTTCAGAGTCAGTACCAACTTTGGCATTGAAGTCACCAAGAACAAGGATAATATCTCCTTTCTTGACAGAATTCAAAATATCCTGAAGTTGTTCATAAAACCTATCCTTCTCATCCTCATCGGCATCCTCAGTGGGGGCATAACAGCAGATAACATTCAAGTCTTTAACGCTTGTCTGAAATTTTGCTGTAAGAAACCTTTCATTAATGCACTCATATCCTAGAAGAGCATCGCTAGCGTGTCTGCTGAGAAGCAGACCCACGCCTTGGTGATGCTTATTGTCGTCCCTCCCTGAAAAGAGAAATTTAAGAATATTTTTAAGAATCTGACCTTTATCTGTCCATCTGGTCTCTTGCAGGCCGAAAATATCTAAATTTTAACGGTGAAATTCTTGTGTTAGGACATCAAGAGAAAAAGCTCTGTGCAGAGTCCTCACATTTCAACTACCTATGGAGAGAAAATGGTTAGTGGGATGTTTAAAGAAACTATGTTTATTGAGAGAAGAAATGGCGACAATATCAAACAGTCCCCTAATCGCAGACATGGGGCAAAGACCCGTTCCCCCACCACTAAAGGCTAAAGCCATGTACACTGGAAGACTTCCTCCAATGTAGAATTTGACGATGCCAATAGAAGCAAAGAGTTCAGGTGCCTGCGATGACCTCTGCTCAGTATTATCCACCAGCTGATAAACATATCCTGTGAATCTATTCACTTGGGGCTGTCAACCCACAAACAAACAGAAAACACAGCGGAAGATTTTACCTCCACAGAAGCCTACCAGTGTAGCAAATTCGGGATCCATAATCAAGCGCAGATCCATAATTCAATCCAGTGGTTTTATATGGTCAGCACCAGGACCCTGTGTGGTTGCCCATTGCTCAGCAGGGTAGAAAAAAAAAGAAAATAGCTAGAGTTGTCCAGATCAGTAGGCCAAACTAATCTGGCAGCTCTCCCCTTCCGTTCACTTCCACAAGAGAGTATCTCTTTTGAAAGGTACTAACGGTCTGCACCATGAGAAGGTAGGGTCGGACATTAGGTGCTAAGCGTGGCCGGTTCTATGCATCATCACAGGGGATTGGTGCATAGCTCTCCTTCCAGTGACTACGTAGCTACCATTTACAGACAACTCTTTACTTAACGGTGAATTTATTTTAAAACTCGGGTTGTGAACTTGAATATTGCACTGTGTTTATAATTATCTGTGCTACAATAAAGGATGTGTGGGCTACTATTGAAGATATATAGATGGTAAGGCTAAAGGGTTACTTGAAAAAGGATTTAAAAGTAAAAATAACATAGTATGTTATTTTGAATTCAGCAATTAAAAATGTACATATCGCCCGTCACTCTCATTGTAAAATGAGATAAGTCGTAACATAGTTGGGGCACCGGAAGGTGCCCCAACTATGTTTGAGGTTTATTCTGAGGAATTCTGATTTGAGGAAGTTCCACATATTGCAAATGAAATTACCGCAATTGCACAGGAGATAAGGTCTTGACAACATTGAGCGCTTGATGATATGACTGAGTTGTTGGAGAGTCCGTTTTACGGCCTATAAAAATCCATGACTTGCAGGAAATTCTGTCTGGAATTGATAGGTACCTGCAGAGGATAGGCGACATCGATTCTGACTGGGAATGAAGCTGTTCTATTAGAAGAGGAATCAATGCAGTGTTGCAGCCTCACTACCATGTTTTGCAGGAAAGAAGTCAAGCAATGCAAATAATTCTCTTTTATTTAAAAAAAACCTCAGAAATCTTTAACTATTTTATATTTATACAAGTAGCTATTAACATTTATACAGGTAGGTTAACTATTTTATATTTATACAGGTAGGTATTACGAAATAAATGTGATTTTCATGCACGTATATAATATGTATGTTTGAAATATTAAAATTTTTGGATTATTGTTTGAAAGAGTCTCAATTTTTGTTCACCTGGAACGCATCTCATTGAAATAAGTACATTATAATTCCGGTTTCATTTACGCCAATTCGAAATACGCCGGCATCTCTAAGAACCTAAACCCGGCGTAAATCAACGGCCTAATTGAAACATTGAATATAAAACAAGGCAGACAAAAGTGTTAATTTTAAACATTTCTTAATTGTATTTTTGCTTTGTGAATGAATCAATTATAGTCTCACAATCCATATTCTTTAAAACTTCGGTTTAGATTGCCAAAAGAGAGACAGAAAGCATTTAATCGACTTGAAGCATAGTTCTTTGCAGGTAGTGTTTTTACTCTTCTAAAAGTCAGAGAAAAAAAAAGATGAATATTATTTTTTCTTTTTTAATAATTTATTTTATTTATGTGCATAAATAAAATATACTACTAAAATATTGGCGGCCAGAACCAGATATGAAGGGTGGAATCAAGGGACTATGCAGCTCGCACCTTTGATAATGCTAGCAAGGGTGATGGGGGCTAAAATTAAACTTGGGCATATTTTTAACAATTTTTCAAGAATTTTATAAGACGTCTAAAACGAAGGAAAAAAATGTCACACTGCAATGGAAATCCAGTGTCTTGGCCCTCCCTTTTACTCTATTCCGCCTCAATTGCTCTTCTTGTCCTTCCCCACTCTTTTTTTTTCCAGGTCTAGGCCTTCTAGGGACTTCCCTAGGGATGTGCCTAATGTGCGATATGGGAAATCCCGCCCTGTTGGTAACATGCCACGCTCCATTCTACGAACATTCCACATTGTTTACAATGTTAGTTTTAACATTTTACGATATTTATCACTCTCTAAAAGATTGAGTTCCCTTTCTCAAGGGGAAGGAGGAAGTAGTGATTGTCAGTGTTTTTCATATATTATGTAAAGTTGCTCAAAAAAGTATCCGAACGCTATGGTTGGTTACAGAATTCAGAAAAAATATCTGGCAACGAATTTTTTTTAGAAATTAGTGATCTGGCAACCTTCGTGTCACGTGATTACAGAATTCAGGAAAAATATCTGGAGCGTGTGTAGTAACTGTACACGTTCCAGTTACCGTTCACAGCAAACTGGAGCGTGTTCAGTTACTGCACACGCTCCAGTTTGCTGTGAACGGTAACTGCACACGCTCAGTATTTCCGTGAGTGAGCCCACACGATCTAGTATCAAAATAATATGACCACCTACAGTCGCTCAAAAAAGTATCCGAACGCTATGGTTGGTTACAGAATTCAGAAAAAATATCTGGCAACGAATTTTTTAGAAATTAGTGATCTGGCAACCTTCGTGTCACGTGACACGAAAGTTGCCAGATCACTAATTTCTAAAAAACGTTGCCAGACATTTTTTCTGAATTCTGTAACCAACCATAGCGTTCGGATACTTTTTTGAGCGACTGTACCACATAAATATGAAATTTCGTGCAAAAAACTTTGAGTTCAAAATGAAAATGTTTTTAATTTTTTTTCTTGAGTATCCTTTAACAGCGGAAATTGAAACTAATAAAAGATTTGGAAAATGCAAACGCTATCTGTGAATCTATATTGACTTATGGTTTGATAATATACATCTCGACTATCCTCACAAATATAAAGGTTGGGTTGTTGGGTTGTTTTACCTCTGAGTGGCACTTTTTTTGCACACCATGGGCTAAATGGCCAGGTCACATGGATCCCGAAGGCTCAGAGAAGGTTGGGGGAGGGACTGGAACTGCTGTTGGGAGACAGATGGTAGCCTCCCGTCAAGGCCATCCAGCGTGTTCTTTAACGTGCACAGGATATGGCTCTCCCGCACACGGGGCCACGGCTTAACGTCCCATCAGACGGACGGCGGCCTTTCCAAGCCCAGCGGTGTCCCCTACTGACCGTGGGCAGGGCGGGGAATTTTGCGGAGATAAATCTCAACGCTGACCCAGCAGGCAAATATAAAGGAAATAGAAACTATTCAATCTTTCATTCCTGACAATATAATCCAGTACAGTCTAAGAAATTGATTTCATCATAGGGAAGAAAGACTAAATTTTTTAGGCATACTCTCCTTTCACAACCTTTACAAATACAGAATCACTTTAAAATATTTTTGACAATCAATTTAAATCAAAAATCTCTCACAAGAAAAATACAAGTTGCAATCCAATAATTATTTCTAACTTCCAAAAATATTAAACAATTATGCGAAATGTATTGGGGTTTATACAATACCTTATGTGTTTATCATTTACCAAGGGAAATTGTTTAATTAAACAAATTTAAAGAAATCAAATAGAAGACTGAAATTTTTCTTCAACGCACAAAAATCAATATAAAATATTGAACCATTACAATGGAGCTTCCACTAAAATTTCACATAATTAAATAGGTTGGGTTGTTTTACCTCTGAGCGGCACTTTTTTGCACACCATGGGCTAAATGGCCAGGTCAAAAGGACCCCGAAGACTCAGAAGGTTGGGGGAGGGGACCCACTGGAACAGCTGTTGGGAGACAGATGGTAGCCTCCCGTCAAGGCCATCCAGCGTGTTCTTTAACGTGCACAGGGTATGGCTTTCCCATACACGGGGCCACGGCTTAACGTCCCATCCGACGGACGGCGGCCTTTCCAAGCCCATCGGTGTCCCCTACTGACCGTGGGCAGGGCGGGGAATTTTGCGGAGATAAATCTCAACGCTGACCCAGCTGGGACTCGAACCTGGGAACTACAGATTACGAGCCTGGCGCGCTACCGACTGAGCCACCCCCGCCCCATATTTTTAAATTAAATATTCGATGACATTGTTTTAAACTATATCTATGTATTTTCATGTAACGTTATTATTCTTCTCTCCTACAGATAAGCAGATTCTTTGGGGGCATTTTTTAAACGTTTTGTGTAACTAACATGAATAAAGATTATTATTAATTTTTTTAGTGCCACTCCAACAAAAAAGAAATTTTTAATCTATTTCTTAAAGAAAAAAAAAAAACCCCAATATCTACTGACAGGCACACGACAAAGTTCAAACAATGGCTCGACATTTATTATTAAATTTTTTTGAAAACAGTCTAAAAAACACCTCTATCAGTTTGTGTCGTCTTTCAGAATTCATTCATAAATACCGATTATGTATATAGGGAAGGGTGTGGAGCACCATTCTACCTTGTGAACTCACAACGTTAAAAATATGTCAGGCACATTTTTTGCAATCTCTGCAGATATATGAAATTTGCATTAAATTACATTTTCTTTCTTCCCACAAAATGTAAAATGGAATTTCCACACCATCTTAAAATTATTCATGGCGGAGAACATATAATCATCGTTATTACACTGGGGCGGGGGTGGCTCAGTCGGTAGCGCGCCAGGCTCGTAATCTGCAGTTCCCAAGTTCGAGTCTCAGCTGGGTCAGCGTTGAGACTTATCTCCGAAAAATTCCCCGCCCTGCCCACGTTCAGTAGGGGACACCGATGGGTTTGGAAAGGCCGCCGTCCGTCGGATGGGATGTTAAGCCGTGGCTCCGTTTGCGGGAGAGCCATACCCTGTGCACGTTAAAGAACACGCTGGATGGCCGTGACGGGAGGCTACCATCTTTCTCCGAACAGCTGTTCCAGGGGGTTCCCTCCCCCAACCTTCTTTGAGCCTTCGGAGTCCTTGTGACCTGGCCATTTAGCCCATGGTGTGCAAAAAAGTGCCGCTCAGAGGTAAAACCATCCAACCCATCGTTATTACAATTATATTATTGAAATGGGCTTGGAAACGTTGTCGGATGAAACGTGAGACTTTTTGCAGTGTTCTGGAAAATGTTCACATTAAAAACCACGGAGGATGGTCTTTACACGAGACTTTCACTACTCTTAACTGCTGTCCAGTGGTTTCCCTACCAACCCTCAAAGGTAAGTTTTCATCTGTTTAATAATGATTGTGTTGTGGATGCCAGCACTGATCTCTCAGAGTGTTACCTAGTCATTTGGATTATTCTGTGCAAAAATTGTGTCGCTCAGAGGTAAAACTATTCAATTCTTAACGGGAGGCTTTCATCAATTTCCCAATGGCTGTCCATTGGATATCCACCTTGCACTGAGTACTTGGGGTCTTGGTCACCTGGCCATTTAGCCCAAGTTTCAGAAACATAGTGACTCTGAGAGATTAAACAACCGGAATGTTTAAGGTTGGGCTGTTTCACTTCTGAGCGGCATTATTATGCACGCAATGAGCTAAATGGCCAGATCACAAGGACTCCAAGGGCTCGGAGAAGGTTGGGGGAAAGGGACCTACTGGACAGCTGTTAGGAGATAGATAGAAACTTCCTGTCAAGGTCATCCAGCGTATTCTTTAATGTGCTCTCAGTCCCATCCCACGAACGACTGTTTTCTAAGTTGTTGGTGTCATCTTTCTGACCAAGAGTAAAGCTGGTAGAGTTGAGTCTCGAACCTGGGAACTGCAGATTATGAACCTGATGCGTACCGGCTTAACCTGGGCGGGGGTGGCTCAGTCGGTAGCGCGCCAGGCTCGTAATCTATAGTTCTCAGATTCGAGTCCCAGCTGGGTCAGCGTTGAGATTTATCTCCGCAAAATTCCCCGCCCTGCCCACGGGCAGTAAGGTACACCGATGGGCTTGGAAAGGCCGCCGTCCGTCGGATGGACGTTAAGCCGTGGCCCCGTTTGCGAGAGAGCCATACCCTGTGCACGTTAAAGAACACGCTGGATGGCCTTGACGGGAGGCTACCATCTGTCTCCTAACAGCTGTTCCAGTGGGTCCCCTCCCCCAACCTTCTCTGAGCTTTCGGGGTCCATGTGACCTGGCCATTTAGCCCATGGTGTGCAAAAAAGTGCCGCTTAGAGGTAAAACAACCCAACCCTAACACAATCCATTCGATTTATTTTCCGATCCAACATTGATACCTTGAGGTCTTTTTAACTTATTCATTTAGCCCTTTGTGTGCAAAAAGGTGTCGCTCAGAGGTAAAAACAACTCAACCTAACTCTATCATCCTAAAAATGTAATTACAAAAAGCGCCTACCACTAAAAAAAAGACTTTTAGTGTCTAACAAACTAGCTCTGTGAAAGACATTTTTTCTTGCTAAAAAAGGATATAAAATGATTTTCAACACATCTTTAGTTCTTTTTCTTTGGTAATCAATTCCATCTTTTTTATTGAAAAAAAAATTCTAGTGGCCTATTCATTTTGAAAATGTCCTGTTTCAGTAGTCCTCGGTAATAAATGGTGAACAAAAGTTTAGATTGAAATTGCTTTTGCTTATCGAATTGGTTATCTTCTTTTATATTCAACAATAGCACGTAACGTGAAATCCCCTCCAACCCCGTTCGTGCTGAAAGTAAAGTAGAACTGCCTCCAAAGAATCCCTTGATTTCTAAAGTTCTCTCCAACTGATTGCGCTGTGATCCAAACATCACACGTGTGCTTAGGAACAAAAGAAATAAAGCAAAGGGTTTCCTGTTCACTGTCATTATTTCGGCAAATAATTCAGTCGTGAAGACTTGGCACTTTTCCAGTTTGCTGCCAGTAATGCAGGGTGATGTATGAACAACCCAGCGTAAAAAATTACTCGCAAGGAAAGAAGATAGCCATGCTGCTATATTTTATCTTAATGCATTCCTTGTGGATTCTGTTTTTGACAAAAAAGAAAAAAAAAATACAGTAGGGCACTTTAGAAACGTTGCATTCTCTACAACTGAGTTGTAACTGGGATCGTATATTTTTCTTTTGATTCTTCTTTTCAATCATTTTTTTTATCTTTGAATTGTGTACCTTTACTCAAAGTTGGGTTGTTCACCTCTGAATGGTATTTTTGCGCGTACAGAAGACTAATCAAATCACAAGGACTTTAAGAGCTGAGGGGCAGGGGTGGCTCAGTCCGTAGCGCGCCAGGCTCTTAATCTGTAGTTCTCAGGTTAGAGTCCCACCTGGGTCAGCATTGAGATTTATCTCCGCAAAATTTCCCGCCCTACCCGCGGTCAGTAGGGGACACCGATGGGCTTGGAAAGGCCGCCGTCCGTCGGATGGGACGTTAAGCCGTGGCCCCGTGTGCGGGAGAGTCATAACCTGTGCACGTTAAAGAACACGCTGGATGGCCTTGACGGGAAGCTACCATCTGTCTCCCAACAGCAGTTCCAGTGGGTCCCCTCCCCCAACCTTCTCTGAGCCTTCGGGGTCCATGTGACCTGGCCATTTAGCCCATGGTGTGCAAAAAAGTGCCGCTCAGAGGTAAAACAACCCAACCGAACCTTAAGAGCTGAAATTTGGTAGGGAAAAGCCGACCCACTGGATAGCTGTTAGGAGACAGATGGAAGCCTCCTCGAGTTCTTTAATGATATTTATACGGATCTCCTGCACACGGGGCAACGGTTCAATGTTCAGTTCGACGTGCGGCGGTATTTTCAACCCCATCGTTCTTTCTGAACGAAGGTAGAAGGTGTTAGGGGAAAAAATCTCGACGCAGGCGCAGTGGGAATGTGGGAACGACAGATTTAAGTTTCGTATTCTAACGACACCCGAAAAGGAAGGGATGGCTCAGTCGGTAGCGCTCCAAGCTCCTAATCTGCAGTTCCCAGATGCAAGTCTCAGCTGGGCCAACGTTTAGATTTATTTCCGAAAAACTATACATCCTTCCCTCTGTCAGAAGGGGACGCCGATGAACTTGTAAAGACCGCCGTCCTTCGGATGGGATGTTAAGCCGTGGATCCGTGCACATAAGAGCCATATCCTACGCACGTTAAAGAACACGCTAGATGGCCTTGTAAGGAGGCTACCATTCTGTCTCCTAATAGTTGTCCAGTGTCCTTACTCAATATATATATATTACTCCTATAATATATATATTGGAGTAAATATATATATATATACATTACTACTATATATATTACTCCTATATATTATTGATATATATATCAGTAATATATATATTACTCCTATAGTGTCCTTACTCAACCTACTCTGAGCCCTCGGGGTCCTTGTGACCTCGCCATTTAGCTCATTGTGTGCAAAAAAGTGCCTCTCAGAGATAAAACAACCCAATATTTAGAAACTAATTAGCAAATGAATTTCGATTATACTTTGTTTGAATAGTATAATTAAAATAGGAATTTTCAACATGTTTGAAAACGATGAGAATATACATGGTTTTTGAGAAATAAATGCCATATGAATTTCAAGCGCTAATATTATTCAATGGAAAATTTTAGAGAAAATTTTTTAAAACAGTGCAGTAAAAAGAAATACGATCATACTGAAAATTTGAATAAAAAATTTCCGGTGAATTATTCTTTTACCAATTTGAAAATGGTGTAAATGAAGTTTTATTAAATATCATTTTATTTTCCACCAACAAAAGGGATGAAACTTGAAAAGTAGACCGAAAATAATGTCAGAAGTATTAAAAGGAGTGAAAATGAATCTATTATACAAAAAATGTAGATTGATAATTAATATAGCCCATTATTTCTTTGGTCTGTAAATGGTAGCTAGGCATAAACTAGAAGATGAGCTGTGTACCAATCTCCAGTGATGATGCACAGAACCGACCAGGCCTAGCACCTAATATCCGACCCCACCTTCTCGTGGTGCAGGCCATTAGTACCTTTCAGATGAGATATTCTCTTTTTGAAGGGAACGAAAGAGGAGGACTATTACATCAGTGATGCCTACTTATATGGTTATGTATGGCCAGTTTTTTTTTTTTCTGCCCTGTTGAGGAGGGATCAACTTCACAGGATCCTGGTGCTGACCATTTATACCGACTGGACTGGTTTACGGCTTTGAGCTTGATTATGGATCTTGGACTTGCTGCAATGGGGGGGGGGGGGGGGGGGGGGGGCTATGTTGAGAGAAAATCTGCCGCTGTGTTTTCTGTTTGCCTGTGGGCTGCCATCCCTAAGTGAACGAAGGCACAGGATACCCTATATCAGCTGGTGAATAAACCTGCTCAGTGGCCATCGCACTTAGCTGAACCCTCACTTAGCTAGTTGGGCATCGCCATTCCTTCACGGGAGAAATATAGTTCTAGTTCTTGAAAAGGTACACTTGAAAAGGTGGTGCCTGAAGTTTCTACCAGCAATCTCCGTAAATAATTTCCCGCCCTGCCCACGGTCAGTAGGGGACACCGATGGGCTTGGAAAGGCCGCCGTCCGTCGGATGGGAAGTTAAGCCGTGGCCCCTTGTGCGGGAGAGTTATACCCTGTGCACGTTAAAGAACACGCTGGATGCCTTGACGGGAGGCTACCATCTGTCTCCCAACAGCTGTTCCAGTGGGTCCCCTCCCCCAACCTACTCTGAGCCTTTGGGGTCCATGTGACCTGGCCATTTAGCCCATGGTATGCAAAAAAGTGCCGCTCAGAGGTAAAACAACCCAACCCAAATCCTACCAGCATGGTTGGCTTCAGCTTTTAGCAGTGGGGGAACCGGGGTCTTTGACACATGTCTGCGATTAGCGGCTGATTTGATATTGTTGGCCCTATTTTTCCTAATTATATTAGGTTCTTTAAAAATCCCACTAATCATTTTCTCTCTGCAGGTATGTAGAATGTGAGGACGTTACGTAGAGATTATTCTCTTGACGTTTTCAAACAGGAATTCCAGCGTTTTAATCAAATTATTCTAGGCTTGTAAAAGAGCAGAAGGACAGGTAAAGGGGAGATATTTAAAAATAATTTTAAATTTCTCTTTTCGAGAAAGCATCTTTAAGGCGTAGGTTTACTCAGCAGACATGCTAGTGATGCTCTCCTACGATATGACTGCATTGATGAAAGATTTCTTATAGCTAAATTTTAAACCAAATATGGACTTGAACATCATCTATTGTTTCATCCTTGCAGAGGACCCTGATGAGAAGGAGAAGGATAGGTTTTACAGACAACTTCAGGATATTTTGAATTCTGTCACGAAAGGAGATATTTCTCTTGTGCTAGGTGGATTGGATTGGATTGTTTTACCTCTGAGCGGCACTTTTTTGCACACCATGGTCTAAATGGCCAGGCCACAAGGACCCCGAAGGCTCAGAGAAGGTTGGGGGAGGGGACCCACTGGAACAGCTGTTGGGAGACAGATGGTAGCCTCCCGTCAAGGCCATCCAACGTGTTCTTTAACGTGCACAGGGTATGGCTCTCCTGCACACGGGGCCACGGCTTAACGTCCCATCCGACGGACGGCGGCCTTTTCAAGCCCATCGGTGTCCCCTACTGACCGTGGGCAGGGCGGGGAATTTTGCGGAGATAAATCTCAACGCTGACCCAGCTGGGACTCGAACCTGGGAACTACAGATTACGAGCCTGGCGCGCTACCGAGTGAGCCACCCCTGCCCCCTTGTGCTAGGTGACTTCAATGCTAAAGTTGGTACTGACTCTGACTTCTGGGTAAGGATGCTAGGTCCCTTTGGCATTGAAGGCTTTTTACGGTTTACCAGGAATTGACAGAGGTGCACAGAGATTTTAGGTCTCTCTGTTATGAAGTGAAATACCGAAATATTGATTTTTATAAAGACTACTTTTAACATATTTATTGACAATATGTACTATCAGTACATAACTAAGACATTAACTGCTTAGTTAGATATAATAACTGGCATGATCTATGTACCTAAATCAACTTACTCCAATCCAACGATGTTTTATCTCTGAGCGGTACTTTTTGAACACAATGGCCAGATCAGAAGGACTCTATGGGTTAAGAGAAAATTGGAGGAAGGAGATTTGGGTTTGGGTTGTTTTACCTCTGAGCGGTACTTTTTTGCACACCATGGGCTAAATGGCCAGGTCACATGGACCCCGAAGGATCAGAGAAGGTTGGGAGACATCTACATCTGTTGGTAGACATATGGTAGCCTCCCGTCAAGGCCATCCAGCGTGTTCTATAACGTGCACAGGGTATGGCTCTTCCACACACAGGGCCACGGCTTAACATCCCAGGCCACGGGCGGTGGTCTCTCCAAGCCCATCGGTGTCCCCCTCTGACCGTGGGCAGGGCGGGGAGTTTTGCGGAGATAAGTCTCAACGCTGACCCAGCTGGGACTCGAACTTGGGAACTGCAGATTATGAGCATAGCACTACCGACTGAGCCACCCCCGCCCCAGGAGGAAGGGGATTCACTGGACATCAGTTAGGAGACAGACCTCCCTTAAAGCCATCCAGTGCAATATGCATACAGTATGGCTCTCTCCTGAACACGGGGCAATGGCGTCACGTCCCATCCGACGGGCGGAGGCATTTCCAAGCCCATTGTTGTCCACGTTCTGATCGAGGACAGGGTGTGGGTTTAGCAGAGATAAATCTCAATACCATCCGAGATTAGACTCGAACCTGGGAACTGCAGAATTTGAGACAACCTATTCCTCCCAAAACACCACCTCGATAGGGAACCACCTTATCGGGGTGAGGGGGCTTGAGGGCCTAAATGAAGTTGAAGTCTATGCGGACTGGAATTTCTCCAGTCGGACACGCCAAGATGGAAGGGCCGGACTAAGAGTTCCCGTCACGGGAGCCCATGCAACTTGGATCTTTATATCCTTGTTTGTGGCGCACCGGGACATAGAATAAAATCCAGGATTTGCAGCGGGTTACGCCGTGGGTTGAGCTTTACTCCTATAGTACTGTTCACCCTAGATTGTCGTGGGTTGTGTTTTACCTATATGGTACTGTAAGTCCCCGACCATTAGATAGTGGTCAATATGACATTTTCCCTATACTGATAGTGCTTGAGGCAGAACTAGTGGGTCTTGTCATTAAGTATATTTACCTCCTAAAACAACATATAAACATTCTGAATAAAAAAGTAATAGACAAAGCTCTATCTCTAATCAACTCTAAATACTTCATTATTGTAAGAGATATCAACTGCTTCGAATGGACCTTATTTTATGAAATATTGCTGGAATTTAATGTTTTTTTGCCGAAATAATAAAATCTGTTTTGGAATGAAACCAGTAGTAAAAATATCGATGTTGTGATTTAGCGATCTAGCTAACTGTTATCTCGAAAGTGTTAAAAAATTTGGACGATCCTGTTCAAAACACGTCAAAAACCACGAAATATCACGTGATATTTTCCATAAAAAGGTCATTTTCAAAGTTAGGAATGTGGCTTTCCTTTCACGTTTTTGAAAATGTTCTTTATATCAATCATGCATTACCAATAGTTTGGTACAACATTGTATTCAAAATATTGCATCAAATAGTACCAAAAGAAATTTTTTTAAGAGATTTTAAAATCTTAGATTTCTACTCGTTTGGCCAAAAAAGTGATCAAAATTCAAAAATATTTGTGGAAAAGTGTTTCTCTCTTAAATGGTATCCTACAACCCACAAAACTAAACCAGCTTTTGCTCATCTCCGAAGCAGAGTCGACAAAACTCTTCACTGCAGCCAGAACGTTTTTGGGAATGTGCAATGTTTACGGGGGAAAAAAGTTAACACTGGAACTACCTCCCGGTGCAAAAAAAAACCGAAATGTTCCTGACGCATCTGAAGTCAGGAGAATTGCACTTTGCAGAAGGCATTATTGCTGATGGGATGGGCATGTAATTTCGCCAAGTTGGCAGTTAGGAAGAGCCAAAGACCTGGAATTCTCCCTCCCTTCCAACAGGAAAAAAAGGCAAAATACAGAGGATGGCAACCTGAGGCCGCAGTTTAGAAGAAATATTTGGAACTAGAAACGGTATCTCTGCTCTTATTCTTTTTGCCAATGCTGAAGCAAGATAAAGAATGATTTACAAGAGATGAAGAGTTATGTTATTTATGCCTCTGAGAGGAACTTTATGCGAGTATGGGCTAAATGATCAGGTGACAAAGATCCTAAAAGCTCAGCGCTGTTAAGATGAATGAGATCATTGAAATGGTTTTAACCCGGATTGTGTTTACCACCGAGCGATATTTGCATACAATGGGCTAAATGACACTGGCAGGATTTGGGTTGTTTTACCTCTGAGCGGCACTTTTTTGCACACAATGGGCTAAATGGCCAGGTCACATGGACCCCGAAGGCTCAGAGAAGGTTGTGGGAGGGGACCCACTGAAATAGCTGTTGGGAGACAGATGGTAGCCTTCCGTCAAGGCCATCCAGCGTGTTCTTTAACGTGCACAGGGTATGACACCCTGTGCACGTTATATGACACCCTGTGCACACAGCGTGTTCTTTAACGTGCACAGGGAACGTCCCATCCGACGGACGGCGGCCTTTCCAAGCCCATCAGTGTCCCCTACTGACCGTGGGCAGGGCGGGGAATTTTGCGGAGATAAATCTCAACGCTGACCCAGCTGGGACTCGAACCTGGGAACTACAGATTACGAGCCTGGCGCGCTACCGATTGAGCCCCCCCCCCCCGCCCCCCCTGGCAGGAGGCTCTCAAGGAGCTGTGTAAGGGTAGTAAATCCACAAGAAAAAGTTGTCAGAGTTTTATTTGTGTTTTTGTTTACTGCTAAGTGCCACTTTTTCATGCACAATTGGATAAATGGTTCAGAGTTGGGTACTGGAAGGGAATTCATTAGAATAGGGGTTCTCAACTTTTATGCTTCATTTACCCCCTGAAAACTTACATGTACTGGAAATGTTTATGTAACTGGCATACCCCTTATAGAGATAGATAAAACTAGAGTTACAGTACAAAAATGTTAAAAATTTTGTTACTAGATCTAGCGACTTTTGAGTTCTCACGGCGCACCCCAAAACATTTTACCGTGTACCTCACGTTGAGAATTCTTACAATAGACAAGTGTTAGAATTGCTGTTTTGCCTGGAGTGGCACTTTTGTTCCCACAATGGGCTGAAAAGTCACAAGGACCCCAAGAGCTCAGTGCTGAGTAAGGAATTGACTGAACATTTGTTATGGTTGTTTCGTGTTTGTTTTTCCTCAGTAAACACATTAGGACACAAAGTAGGCCAAATGTATCAGATTATTAGCATCCAAAGTTGACAAGGAAAGGGATTTTCATTGGACAGCTCTATTAAGAAACAGAAGTCTCTCGTGAAGGTTGGGGCGGGAGTGGTTCTGTCGGTAGCGTGCCAGATTCGTAATCTGTAGTTCCCAGGTTCGAGTCCCAGCAGGGCAGCGTTGAGATTTATCTCCGCAAATTTCCCGCTCTGTCCACGGTCAGTAGGGGACACCGATGGTCTTGGAAAGGCCGCCGTCCGTCGGATGGGACGTTAAGCAGTGGCTCCGTGTGCGGGAGAGCCATACCCTGTGCAAGTTAAAGAACACGCTGAATGGACTTGACGGGAGGCTACCATCTGTCTCCCAATAGCTGTTCCAGTGGGTCCCCTCCCCCAACCATCGCTGAGCCTTCGGGGTCCATGTGACCTGGCCATTTAGCCCATAGTGTGCAAAAAAGTGCCGCTCAGAGGTAAAACAACCCAACCTAGTGTAGGTTTATTAGCTTGTTCTTTAAATGTACATATGGTATGACTCTCTTGAATACGTGGACAAGGCTTAATATTCCACCAGCATGACGACAGAGACCTTTCAGAAATTCTCCTTTCACTCTGGGTTGGGTTATTTTACCTCTGAGCGGCACGTTTTTGCACATAATGGGCTAAATAGCCAGGTCATAAGGACCCCGAAGGTCAGAGAAGGTTGAGGGAGGGAACCCACTGAAATAGCTGTTGGGAGGCAGATGCTAGCCTTTCGTCAAGGCCATCTAGCGTGTTCTTTAACTTGCACAGGATATGAGTCTCTAGCACTCGGGGACACGGCTTAAGGTCACATCCGACGGACGGTGGCCTTTCCAAGCACATCGGTTAGCACATCGTTTCATTGACCGTGGACAGGGAGTTTTGCGGAGATAAATCTCAACGCTGACCCAGCTGGGCTCGAACCTGGGAACTGCATATTACGAGCTTGGCGCGCTGCTGACTGAGCCACCCCCGCCCCACTTTCTCCTGAGGGTAAAACTTGGGTTAAAGGGAGAAATCTCGATGTGGACAGTGTCAGGATTAGAAACTGAGAAAGTCAGGTGTGGCGCGCTATCGACTGAACCAACCACGGCCCCAAGAAAAACGGAAAATTCTTCAAACTTCTAATGGCTAGTAATACCCCGTTGCTGTCAGAAATTGTGTAAGAACCAATGACATAATGATAATTCGTTTGCATATTTCGGTGAGGTAATTTTCAATTTAACGAAGAAATAGGTATCTCGTTTTAGTTTTATTGTATATATAATGTTCATTAATTGCGTTAATATCTACTATTTAGGTTAATTTTATGTAATTTCTTCTTTAACCTTTACCAGATAAGTTGATTGGAGATGCACAACTTTGTTTTCAGAAATTTACTCTCATTTCAAATTATCAGAGAATTAAAAAATATTAAAGGTTTGGCTGAACTCTACATGTTTTTTGATATATGGAAAAATAAGTTAAACATATTTTATTAGGAGACTGTTTTTTTCTGCTCTCGATACTCCCCCGAAAACCATGTACAGTTGCTCAAAAAAGTATCCGAACACTACGGTTGATTACAAAATTCAGAAAAAATATCTGACAACGATTTTTCGGATTTTTTTTAATATATATATAATGCGTATGAATATATAATGCAATGAACATGGAGCGTGTGCAGTTACCGTTCACAGCAAACTGGAGCGGTTGCGGTTAATGTTCACAGCACATTGGATCGTGTGAGCTCACAAAGACCTGGATCGTGTGGGCTCACTCACGGAAATATTGAGCGTGTGCAGTTACCGTTCACAGCAAACTGGAGCGTGTGCAGTAACTGCACACGCTCCAGTTTGCTGTGAACGGTAACTGGAGCGTGTACAGTTGCTGTACACGCTCCAGATATTTTTCCTGAATTCTGTAATCACGTGACACGAAGGTTGCCAGATCACTAATTTCTAATAAAATCGTTGCCTGATATTTTTTCTGAATTTTGTAATCAACCGTAGTGTTCAGATACTTTTTTGAGCGACTGTACTTAAAATAAGTAATGAATTACATCTCAAGCATCCGCTGGCCATAGTGGTCTGACGGGAACTAGACACTATAATACGACACTGAGGAAATATGTGGCAAGGCAAGACCTGATCAGAAAGACAACACAGAAAAGTAACATCCATATTTTGTCTAGAGCTCGAATCTGCGTCCCTTTGAAACCATCTGCCTAAGGGCGCTAACTTGCGACGGTATAACCATATAACTGATATTTCGCAATATCAGATGAATAAAGTATGGATTTTTAGGTTTACATTTTATGCTATTTACTGTAAGCCAGATGTTTTCAAACTGTGATAAATGTATCTCCAACGATACACTAAAATCCATCCTGTGGTACAAGTAAAAACTGAACGTGTTGCATTACAGGTGGTACATTAAAGCTAAGTAACAAAGAAAACAACCCTAAAACTTTAATAAATATATATATATATTTAAAAAGCCAATAATAATTGTAAATGTGTTAAAGTACGTTTTAATTTTTTTTATTATTTTAGATGATTATAATCTTATTTCTACATAAAATACCTATACATATTTTTCACTATCCACGAATTGAGATTTCCATCGTTAATTTGACTCTCCTCACTGTATGTAGAATGACATTTTCTCAGCTAAATCCAATCCTCCACATTGTACCTGCAGTGAGACTTTCTCCTCTAAATCCCACTCTCCCCACTGATCGTGGATTGAGATTTTCTCCACCGAATCCCACTCTCCCCACTGTGCCTGAATCGAGACTTTCACCACTAAATACCACATTGTGCCTAGATTTAGATTTTCTCCATTGAATACCACTATCCCCACTGTGCCTGAATCGAGACTTTCACCACTAAATACCACATTGTGCCTAGATTTAGATTTTCTCCACCGAATCCCACTATCCGCACTGTGCCTGAATCGAGACTTTCACCACTAAATACCACATTGTGCCTAGATTTAGATTTTCCCCATTGAATACCACTATCCCCACTGTGCCTGAATCGAGACTTTCACCACTAAATACCACATTGTGCCTAGATTTAGATTTTCTCCATTGAATCCCACTATCCCCACTGTGCCTGAATCGAGACTTTCACCACTAAATACCACATTGTGCCTAGATTTAGATTTTCTCCATTGAATACCACTATCCCCACTGTGCCTGAATCGAGACTTTCACCACTAAATACCACATTGTGCCTAGATTTAGATTTTCTCCACCGAATCCCACTATCCGCACTGTGCCTGAATCGAGACTTTCACCACTAAATACCACATTGTGCCTAGATTTAGATTTTCCCCATTGAATACCACTATCCCCACTGTGCCTGAATCGAGACTTTCACCACTAAATACCACATTGTGCCTAGATTTAGATTTTCTCCATTGAATCCCACTCTCCCCACTGTGCCTGAATCGAGACTTTCACCACTAAATACCACATTGTGCCTAGATTTAGATTTTCTCCATTGAATACCACTATCCCCACTGTGCCTGAATCGAGACTTTCACCACTAAATACCACATTGTGCCTAGATTTAGATTTTCTCCACCGAATCCCACTATCCGCACTGTGCCTGAATCGAGACTTTCACCACTAAATACCACATTGTGCCTAGATTTAGATTTTCCCCATTGAATACCACTATCCCCACTGTGCCTGAATCGAGACTTTCACCACTAAATACCACATTGTGCCTAGATTTAGATTTTCTCCATTGAATCCCACTATCCCCACTGTGCCTGAATCGAGACTTTCACCACTAAATACCACATTGTGCCTAGATTTAGATTTTCTCCATTGAATCCCACTATCCACACTGTGCCTGAATCGAGACTTTCACCACTAAATACCACATTGTGCCTAGATTTAGATTTTCTCCACCGAATCCCACTATCCACACTGTGCCTGAATCGAGACTTTCACCACTAAATACCACATTGTGCCTAGATTTAGATTTTCCCCATTGAATACCACTATCCCCACTGTGCCTGAATCGAGACTTTCACCACTAAATACCACATTGTGCCTAGATTTAGATTTTCTCCATTGAATCCCACTATCCCCACTGTGCCTGAATCGAGACTTTCACCAATAAATACCACATTGTGCCTAGATTTAGATTTTCTCCATTGAATCCCACTATCCACACTGTGCCTGAATCGAGACTTTCACCACTAAATACCACATTGTGCCTAGATTTAGATTTTCTCCACCGAATCCCACTATCCGCACTGTGCCTGAATCGAGACTTTCACCACTAAATACCACATTGTGCCTAGATTTAGATTTTCCCCCATTGAATACCACTATCCCCACTGTGCCTGAATCGAGACTTTCACCACTAAATACCACATTGTGCCTAGATTTAGATTTTCTCCATTGAATCCCACTATCCCCACTGTGCCTGAATCGAGACTTTCACCACTAAATACCACATTGTGCCTAGATTTAGATTTTCTCCATTGAATCCCACTATCCACACTGTGCCTGAATCGAGACTTTTACCACTAAATACCACATTGTGCCTAGATTTAGATTTTCTCCACCGAATCCCACTATCCGCACTGTGCCTGAATCGAGACTTTCACCACTAAATACCACATTGTGCCTAGATTTAGATTTTCCCCATTGAATACCACTATCCCCACTGTGCCTGAATCGAGACTTTCACCACTAAATACCACATTGTGCCTAGATTTAGATTTTCTCCATTGAATCCCACTCTCTCCAGAGTTTATATGATACTTAGTATTTGAACTACTGAAATCTTTTCTTTTGGTCATTATACATCAGAAAAATGAAAGAATACGTATATTGACTAAAACTCAATTTGGAATATAAGCATTAGTTTACTTTCAATTTAGAATACATGTATCATTATTAATTTGCCAGTGTAAAATATTCTGCAAAATGTTTGCAATGAATCATACAGTTCAACTCAGTATCATTCTGTTTTTTTTTTTTGCTGCAGTTTGCACGAAGGAAGTCCTGAAGGCCATTAACATTTATCATGAAATCTTTGAAAATGAAAAGCAGTTGTCTTGGTGAAAGACGAAGACGGTCCAAATTTACAGCCACCTGATTAAATAAAGTGTTAAACCTGTAAACATTTCCCAAGAATCAACATTTAAGAATTAGAACTGCAAACATATATTAAAAATCAAAATTTAAGAGTTAAAACTGCAAACATACAGGAACTGGACAGAAAAAGTGGAAACTTGGATTGGATTGTTTTACCTCTGAGCGGCACTTTTTTGCACACCATGGGCAAAATGGCCAGGTCACATGGACCCCAAAGGCTCAGAGAAGGTTGGGGGAGGGGACCCACTGGAACAGCTGTTGGGAGACAGATGGTAGCCTCCCGTCAAGGCCATCCAGCGTGTTCTTTAACGTGCACAGGGTATGGCTCTCTCCGCACACGGGGTCATGGCTTAACGTCATATCCGACGGACGGCGGCCTTTCCAAGCCCATCGGTTCCCCTACTGACCGTGGGCAGGGCGGGAAATTTTTGCGGAGATAAATCTCAACGCTGACCCAGCTGGGACTCGAACCTGGGAACTGCAGATTACAAGCCTGGCGCGCTACTGACTGAGCCACCCCCGCCCCAAAAAGTGGAAACAGTTTCCATGTTATCTCAATAGGAAATCACATTCGAAGCTCAAATAACTTCTTTAATATGATTTTTAATGAAAAGTACGTCTGAATACAAATTTAAGATCTCAATAAAATCTACCTAAATCTCGATATCAAGCAATATTTATTCATTATTCAAAGATCTATGAACTCTGGAAGTTTTAAGACTGCGAAAATTGATCCCAAAATTTAATTAAAACACGTTAATAAATCCTCATTTCTCAAGAATCAACATTTAAGAATTAGAACTGAAAACATGTCTTAAAAATCAAAAATTTAAGAGAGACTACTAGAGTACCCGGTACTCTAGTAGTGGTACCGGGTGCAAAATTTAAGAGAGACAACTAGAGTCCGGTATTGGGTTGTTTTACCCCTGAGTGGAATTTTTTTGCACTTAATGGGCTAAATGATCAAGCCACAAGGACCCGAGGGCTCAGAGAAGGTTGGGGGGAGGGGACCCATTGGACAACTATTGGGATACAGATGTTAGCTTCCCGTCAAGGCATCCAGCGTGTTCTTTAACGTGCACAAGTAGGAGTTCTCCCCACACGGGGCATAGGCTTAACGTCCCATCCGATGGACGGCTGCCTTTCCAAGCCAGTCGTAAGACCGTGGGCAGGGCGGGGAGTTTTGGGGACGTAAATCTTAATACTGACCCAGTCGGGATTCGAATCTGGGAACTGCAGATTACGAGCCTGGAAAGCTACCGACTGATCCGTCCCCGCCCCACCCGGTACTGTACTAGAGTACACAACACTCTGATAAAACGGCAAACATATCTCAGGAATCAATACTTAAGAGTTAAAACCCGAGTGACGAACATTCGATTCCTGCGGTCCATTGGATTGGATTGTTTTACCTCTGAGCGGCACTTTTTTGCACACCATGGGCTAAATGGCCAGGTCACAAGGACCCCGAAGGCTCAAAGAAGGTTGGGGGAGGGAACCCACTGGAACAGCTGTTCGGAGACAGATGGTAGCCTCCCGTTTAAGCCATCCAGCGTGTTCTTTAACGTGCACAGGGTATGGCTCTCCCGCACACGTAGCCACGACTTAACGTCCCATCCGACGGACGGCGGCCTTTCCAAGCCCATCAGTGTCCCCTACTGACCGTGGGCAGGGCGGGGGAATTTTGCGGAGATAAATCTCAACACTGACCCAGCTGGGACTCGAACCTGGGAACTACAGATTACGAGCCTGGCGCGCTACCGACTGAGCCACCCCCGCCCTGCCTCCTCCTGAGGTCCAATCGCAGCACTATGTTAATCCGAAAGTCACGCTATTTGTCATTTTTAGATCACATGATCAATGGAACTGCATTAAGACCCATCTCAATAGAAGCGCTAATAATAAGAAGCATGCGGTGGAAATGATTACTTGGCGCAAGATGTGACCAGTGACAGGGACAGAGTGAACCAGCAACAAAGGAAACGTGCACTAGCTACATTGATTGCCCGTCTATATTCTGCATCATTTTGGGATCGATAAAGATGAAAATCGAATCTCTGACCGTCGTCACGAAAAGGCCTTGACCGAACAGCGTCGACGCTGGTGCGCAGTAGTCCGTGCGATAATGGATTCTGCTCTTTCGAACGGTATATGTTAATAAACGTAATTTCGGTGCGTGCGCACGTAGAGGACACGTGATCCACATCGACACACCGTTGCCACCTTCTCACTCCGAAA
This sequence comes from Ryuthela nishihirai, assembly GCA_038380435.1. Lineage (NCBI taxonomy): Eukaryota > Metazoa > Arthropoda > Arachnida > Araneae > Heptathelidae > Ryuthela > Ryuthela nishihirai. Next base: position 9,801,381 of record JAWZYU010000007.1, read on the forward strand.
TGTCACGGCATAATTAATGCTCGCTTCGAAGAGTATCGTTTGCGATCGTAGTCAAAAGAAATAAAGTGTCAATTTCTTTTTTTTTTTCTGAAAATTGCTTTTTCTTTGGGACTGCCTGATTGCTCTTGCTTAAAAGAGATCGTCGATTTTTACAGTTGGGTTGAGTTGTTTTAACTCTTAAAAACAGTTTTTTGCACACGGTAGGATCAATGTATTAGGTGACAACGACCCCCAAGGGCTGGATAAAGGAAGGCGATTCACTGGAAGGCTGTTGGAGTTGTTGGTTTGCGTCTAGTTTTAACTCTAAGCTGCGCTTTTTTTGCCCATAGTGGCTAAAAGGTGAAACCACAAGAACCTCAAGAGCTGAGAGCTTTTCAAGGAGAGAGAATCTGCTGAACTGTTGTTAAGAAATAGATGGGTTGGGTTGTTTTACCTCTGAGCGGCACTTTTTTGCACACCATGGCTAAATGGCCAGGTCACATGGACCCCGAAGGCTCAGAGAAGGTTGGGGTAGGGGACCCACTGGAACAGCTGTTGGGAGACAGATGGTAGCCTCCCGTCAAGGCCATCCAGCGTGTTCTTTAACGTGCACAGGGTATGTCTCTCCCGCATACGGAGCCACGGCTTAACGTCCCACCCGACGGACGGCGGCCTTTTCAAGCCTATCGGTGTCCCCTACTGCCCATGGGCAGGGCGGGGGCTCAACGCTGACCCAGCTGGGACTCGAACCTGGGAACTACAGATTACGAGCCTGGCGCGCTACCGACTGAGCCACCCCCGCCCCAAAGAAACAGATGGAGCCCTCATTAATACGATAGAGAAATTGAATTCAGAAAATAAATGAAAAAAAATAATTAACTTTGAAAGTTAATAAATACATGGCTTTCATCTGATGGGTTACATAGCATTATGATTCAGCATATAGGAATATGATTGACTATGCATTAATTAACATTAAATGTATATTTCTGTTAGGGTTAGGAACACTTGATCTTACAGGAAAGCTAAGATTGGATCTCATCATTAACTTGTTAAAGTATCGTTCATTTGAAGAGTCATATATGCTCTGCATTGACTAAAACAATTATTCTCAACCAGGCCCTGATCGATAAAAAAAGCCTAAAAAAAAATGTAAAAAAAGAGGGATGAGGAGGGCAAGAGACTGGATTTACAATGGCCGAGTGGTAGCGCGCTTGCCTACTGATCTAAGGGACCTGGGTTCGAGCCCCGGGTAAGGCATGGATGTATGTGTTGTTTTTCTGCTGAGGTCCTGCCATCCTCTCAGACCTTCTACTATGGCATATAAACTGACAGTCTCCTGTCAGACCTCTGTGGCAAGCAGCTGCTTGAGGGGGTATTTATTTATTATTTTTTATTATAATTTTCCCCTCTCTGTTTTACAGATCTTCTGAAAATTTCTGGAAAAATGCATGAAATATAAATTAAATATTCTTTTTTGCCTCTGTTGCCATTACTAGCATTCTGAAGGGGAGGGGAGCATGGCCTCCTTGTCTCCCCCAGATCATCTTCCCTTAACACGGAAGCTTCAGAAGATCCAGAAAGAACTAAAATTTATCATTATAGGTTTCAAAGTCACTAGGTGAAACGTTTGGATTGGATTGTTTTACCTCTGAGCGGCACTTTTTTGTACACCATGGGCTAATACCCCGAAGGCTCAGAGAAGGTTGGGGGAGGGGGCCCACTGGAACAGCTGTTGGGAGACAGATGGTAGCCTCCCGTCAAGGCCATCCAGGGTGTTCTTTAACGTGCACAGGGTATGACTCTCCCGCACACGGGGTCACGGCTTAACGTCCCAACCGACGGACGGCGGCCTTTCCAAGCCCATCGGTGTCCCCTACTGATCGTGGGCAGGGCGGGGAATTTTGCGGAGATAAATCTCAACGCTGACCCAGCTGGGACTCGAACCTGGGAACTACAGATTACGAGCCTGGCGCGCTACCGACTGAGCACACCCGCCCCCAAAGTCACTAGGTGAAACGTGGTTTGCTTACAATTGAGCATTATTATTACGTAGTAGTTTGCAGCTTGAGCAATTATGCATTCGTGTAAGGTAAATACGAATAGATGTAACAAAAAAGATGAAAACAGATTTTTTTTTGTTTTTCTGCTGGTCAAAGTCAGTTGCGAACACTAAACACTATCAAATGAACTGATTGCGATGCCAAAAAATTAAATCCACACATATTATTGATGAATAAGTGACGGATTTCATGCATCATTCTGTTCGTCGATTATTAAAACAATTTATTTATTATTAATTCTGCGTTTGGATATGAACTACGCTTGCCATTTTATATCATGTCCTAACGGAAACCTTTATCCGCACGTTGAGGTCCTGCCATCCTCTCAGATCTTCTACTGTGGCATATAAACTGACAGGCTCCTGTCAGACCTCTGTGGCAAGCAGCTGCTTGAGGGGGTATTATTGTAAGATCGTATAGGTCCACTTTCATTATATTAATGCTTTCTATTGCAGATACAAACCCTGATTTTTAACCCAACAAAGGGTCACAAAGGAGGAACTCGCGTACCAAATTTGGGACGTACAGTCGCTCAAAAAAAAGCATCCGAACACTATGGTTGATTACAGAATTCAGAAAAAATATCTGGCAACGATATTTTTAGAAATTAGTGATCTAGCAACCTTCGTGTTACGTAACCAGATCACTAATTTTAAAAAAATCGTTGCCAGATATTTTTTCTGAATTCTGCAATCAACCATAGTGTTCTGATACTTTTTTGAGCGACTGTACGGTCAAGTACCTGGGGGACCACAGTATACTAACATCTGTCGAAACGGAAATAAAAATTTCGATAGCTTGCGCAGAAACGAAATCAGGGTGTATGAGAGCTCACACTGACGTCAGCAACGAGTTGAGCAACGCTGAGCGATTCTTCGCGTTTAATCTATGCTAAAGAGTCGGGGGTGGGGATAGTGCTCACAAAACTAACCTCTAGTGCAGTGAAAATCAGAATATATATTAGAAAATGCAGACTCGGACAGCGCTGGGTGCCGTTGGGTTGTTTCACCTCTGAGCGCAGTTTTTGCGGACCGTGCACTAAATGGCCAGGTCACAAGGACCCTGAAAGCTCAGAGAAGGTTGGGGGAGGAGACCCACTGGAACAGCTGTTGGGAGATAAATAGTAGCCTCCGTCAAGGCCATCCAGCGTGTTCTTTAACGTGCACAGGGTATGCTCTCCCGCACACGGGGCCACGGCTTAACGCCCGTCCCACGGACGGCGGCCAATATAAAGCCCATCGGTGTCCCCTACTGACCATGGGTAGGGCGGGAAATTTTGCGGAGATAAATCTCAACGCTGACCCAGCTGGGACTCGAACTTGAGAACTACAGATTTCGAGCCTGGCGCGCTACCGACTGAGCCACCCCCGCCCCTGGGTGCCGTTGAGCTAATAAATAAATAAATAAATTAGTAACTTATCCTCCTGCAGACCATTTTCGGACACAGTGACAAGATCTTATCAGTTTAATACGCCATAGAGAAGATCTGTGAGGATGGCGAGACCTCAGCAGAAATACAACAATGAATCAGATAGAAAATATCCATGCATTGTACCGAATGCAGTCCCTTTGTTCTTTAAATAGGATAGTTACTCCTTGAGAAGCCTACTTTTCACAGATGCCTGATAGAAGTCTTTCAGTGTAAAGTACAGAGAAAATTCCATGGAGACTCTCTACGAGGAAGGCGAGACCTCAGCAAAAAGAAAACACGCTTGTATTATCCACGACTGGAACTCAAGGTGCATTACTTTTCAATCTAAAACGAAAGACATTACTTCCCATGCAGTATCCCACTTGGCCATAGAGGGACTTGTCTGTAAAATACTCCATAGACTTCTCTATGGAGTATTTTATAGACAAGTCCCTGATAGTCCCTCCCAGAGTCTGTGAGGATGTCAAGACCTCATCAGAGAGAACTCCATAGACTTCTCTATGGAGTATTTTACAGACAAGTCCCTGATAATCTCTCCCAGAGTCTGTGAGGATGTCAAGACCTCATCAGAGAGAACACCATAGACTTCTCTATGGAGAATTTTACAGACAAGTCCCTGAAAGTCCCTCCCAGAGTCTGTGAGGATGTCAAGACCTCATCAGAGAGACAATATACAAAGTAAAGAAACAAAATGCCCTACCAGCAATTCGAACCCATATTTAATTCTCCCAATGAATTTCACCAGTTAAAAGCTGTTCGGCAACCAAAACTAGCTCATCTTTTGAGCGGCTTTGCATTTTTAATTCACCTATTTTTAAGTACATAAAAAATAAAACATTCATATGAGCCTTACATCAGCAAATGACAATCTGTTAAAAAACGAAGTTTCTGCCCTGAAGTTATCTTTTTTATAATGCCATTTCTCTGGCCCTCATCTTTTACGGATAGCGCAGATGGGTCACATGGTCTTCGGTTGTCAGAAGTTGAGCTTATCGCTCTTTGTATCGCAGTGCCTCCGGTCATCCCGACACTTCCACTGCAACTCTCAAGAGCGTGATGCATGGGACGACGTCAGTGAGCCTTCTGAGCACCGTTTGCGGTTGAGACTTCGGGGGTCAGGAATGAACAGCCAGTGGTTATTCGCACATCGGTAACGTTGATGACAGGCTCGTGTGAAGAATACGCTGCAAGGCTTTTTTGGGATTTATAAGGATAAAGAGAGTATTTTCTTTTTTTTTTATTCATCGAGGGTAGAAAGATTTTTTTTCCTAACCTTTGCGCTCGGCGTTTTTCAGGGCACAGTTTGAAATAACTGATCTAGCACAGTTCTCTGATAGTATTCGCATTTTTTGGTTTTTAGGTTCATTTAAGGGTTTGTTCTTTATCTTTGTCTGTTTCCCAAAGCCTTTCCAAGAGTTGGAGAAGTAACGGAAATTGTTTCAGTCAGAACAGCACCAGGCTCGTTTAACTTGTTCCCAGGTTCGAGTCTCACTAGTGCGTGCGTTGTGTTTCCTCCACTAATCCTCCCTCTGCCATCGGTGAGAATGGGAATGGCGATGGGCTTGGAAAGACCGCTGTTCCGATGATAAGTTAAGCCGTGGTTTGCTAGCAGAGATCCATACACTCTGCACATTACAATACACACTGGATGACCTTCGCTGGCTCGAGTCGATTCATCGCTCCAAATAGTCTTTTTTTAAGGTCGTTTTTTTTTACCTCTTAGCAGCATTTTTTTCACACAATGGGCTAAATGGTCAAGTCCCACGGGGCCACGGCTTAACGTCCCATCCTGACTGACGGCGGCCTTTCAAAGCCATCGGTGTCCCCTACTGACCGACTGCAGATGAGGGAGTTTCGCGGAGATAAATCTCAAAGCTGTTGTTACAGAGTAACCACGAAAATCCTGGCTCATCCAACCAAAATGTTGTATCTGGCTTACAAAGATTTGATACCTTACATCTCCAACGTCTTACCGGAGCATACATAATAAAAATACTGCTTAATATTCTACCGCCCAAGTAATTAGATTTGGCCGTGATCGTACAGCATTTTCTCCTTAGATAATTCATAGCCCAGTATCCCACTGGGAAACAAAGTCATCCTCCCACACAAAAGGAATGACCAAAGGCAGGTAAAGACATTTTCTTACAAATACAAAAACACATTTATTTACAACCTAAACATCACCGATATTCTTATATTCTATTCCACATACATGCTCATCACAACTTACAATTTCTGTAGACTGTCGTGATCACGTTTTTAACCTTCAACTGCTCACTGTCCTCTACTAAGCTGGGGCGGGGGTGGCTCAGTCGGTAGCGCGCCAGGCTCGTAATCTGTAGTTCCCAGGTTCGAGTCCCTGCTGGATCAGCGTTGAGATTTATCTCTGCAAAATTCCCCGCCCTGCCCACGGTCAGTAGGGGACACCGATGGGCTTGGAAAGGCCGCCGTCCGTCGGATGGGACGTTAAGCCATGGCCCCGTATGTGGGAGAGCCATACCCTGTGCACGTTAAAGAACACGCTGGATGGCTTGACGGGAGGCTACCATCTGTCTCCCAACAGCTGTTTCAGTGGGTCCCCTCCCCCAACCTTCTCTGAGCCTTCGGGGTCCATGTGACCTGGCCATTTAGCCCATGGGCTGCAAAAAAAGTTCCGCTCAGAGGTAAAACAACCCAACCCTCTACTAAGCTAAAATTAATGTGTCTCCATCGAAAGCCACCCGTCGAACCTCTTTGTCCTCTCTCACAGTCACCACCAGAAGTAATCTCTCCTCCTCTCGACCACACAAAGGATCGCTATCTCGGAGAGTTATCATTGGCTCTCTCAAATCTCTCTGCTGCGTGGGGGGGGGGGAATAGGGTGTCGGATGCAAAAATAGAGTTTTCTGGATTTCGGCACTCTTGTTTTGTAATCACGTAACTCTTCTTCCGGTATCGAAAAAGCTTAATTCGCAGACATGGAGCCAGGCTCCACTCTCTGAAAGGCTTGCTATGTACGAGAGGCGCTTCCCTTTGTATACGCCTTCCGGATTTAAGCTGGCTCTGTGACAGGTAAGTGGCTTGGCTCTGCTGAATCGGCACCTCACACAGTCCTGTCTGCCTGAGTGCGGATGTAGCTGACTCGTCTTCTAAGATAATTCCCGCATGGCGCCGCTCAGACCGAAAGGAGATGAAATCTGGACTTGAAAACTGTTCTGCGTGATCTAGGCAAATTCACGCAGAACACTGTCCCAGATGGGACTCGAACCTGGGAACTGCAGATTACGAGCATAGCACTACCGATGGAGCCACCCCAATCTCCGCCCCTTTGTTTTTAAGTTTACAGCATTTCGTATAGACCTTTAGCATCAGTTAAATGACCTCTACTTCGAAAGAAGAAATATTAGCAAGATCTTTTCGCATTAATCATAAAAATTCGGATTCTAATGAAGTTATTCAAACGCTAATGGCAAAGTGCAATATTTCGACAACATTGTGTTGGGTTGTTTTACCTCTGAGCGGCACTTTTTTGCACACCATGGGCTAAATGGCCAGATCACATGGACCCCGAAGGCTCAGAGAAGGTTGGGGGAGGGGACCCACTGGAACAGCTGTTGGGAGACAGATGGTAGCCTCCCGTCAAGGCCATCCAGCGTGTTCTTTAACGTGCACAGGTTATGGTTCTCCCGCACACGGGGCCACGGCTTAACTTCCCATCCGACGGAGGGCGGCCTTTCCAAGCCCATCGGTGTCCCCTACTGACCGTGAGCAGGACGGGGGATTTTTGCGGAGATAAATCTCAACGCTGACCCAGCTGGGACTAAACCTGGGAACTAGAGATTACGAGCCTGGCGCGCTAACGACTGAGTCACCCCCGCCCCATTTCGACAACACGCTAGAGATTTTTAGTTTTATTTGAATATTCAAAACAAATACACAGACTATAAATCAACTGATTTAATAACTAAGGCAATGAAATTACATAAATCATACACAAATTTCTGAGTTCTAGTCACACTAAACATCAATATGTTATATATCAGTATTAAATGATCCTGACGATCATAATAACTAGACTACCTGTTAAACAAAGCACATTTGGAAACTGATTCACAAATCAAAATGTAAGCAGATATCTAATTGCATTTCATTGTTTAAATAGCACTTTAAAACAATATAATCTGCAACACAGATATAATGCTGTTTTACTTCGAAATATGACTTATCTTACCACTTCAATATCGAGAACGTATCACCGAACACAACATAAACTAAATTGTCTCATTTTACTCTAGTTAAAAACTCTCTACTACTTTTTCGAAATTACTTTTAACTCAATAATTATTTTAGCACTTCCTCGTACACACTAATGAAAACGTTTCTTCTTTATACTGACGAGCACAGATTACGGAAAACCCATCTCTCTTTCACACGCATTTTCCGAACTATTGCGGGGCGGTGGTGGCTCACTCGGTAGCGCGCCAGGCTCGTAATCTGTAGTTCCCAGGTTCGAGTTCCAGCTGGGTCAGCGTTGAGATTTATCTCCGCAAAATTCCCCGCCCTGCCCACGGTCAGTAGGGGACACCGATGGGCTTGGAATGGCCGCCGTCCGTCGGATGGGACGTTAAGCCGTGGCCCCGTGTGCGAGAGAGCCATACCCTGTGCACGTTAAAGAACACGCTGGATGGCCTTGGCGGGAGGCTACCATCTGTCTCCCAGCAGCTATTCCAGTGGGCCCCCTCCCCCAACCTTCTCTGAGCCTTCGGGGTCCTTGTGGCCTGGCCATTTAGCCCATGGTGTGCAAAAAAGTGCCGCTCAGAGGTAAAACAATCCAATACTCCAGTCAGACCTCTGTGGCAAGCAGCTGCTTGAGGGGGTATTTATTTTTTATTTTTAAACTGTGGAAAATTAAGGTAAAAATAATTGAAAGCAACATAACGGAAATCGAAAATAAAACTCTGGAAAATGAACAGCAGAATGACTTCCCAGAGCATGGACAATGATGAGTTCAAACCGGAAATTTCTCAACAAACACTGAAGAAATCGAAAATTCGGGAGAAACACGGGAGAAATTTCGGTTAATAAAGAAAAAAATTAATAAAACAGTTCAAGAAAACTCCTGCCAATTAGCAAAAGCACGACTGAATGCTGATAATAATAAGTTCCCTTCATTCAATAATGAAGCCACTATTGATGAACTAATTGAAGACTTCCTAAAATCTTTAACTAATGATCTCATAAAACAAGCTTTATTCAATTGGAGAAATATTCATTAATTTCTTTCAGAGAAACTTTAGATCCAAGAGGTAAAATCAAATTTCAATACCGGAAATTTCTCTTGAAAATTAGATCTAAAAGACTGCCAAATTCCAATATCAAGGATTCTCTTACTTCGCTTTGTCATCTGGTCAGGATGAGGAGTGAGGAGACTGTCTCTGACAATTGCTGGCTTGATTTTTAAATTCAGACGCATATATGTGTCTACCTTCTAGTCCAAGCCTGGGCAAACTTTTTAGCTGAAGTTGCCGCATAGAAAATTGAAATGCAATGGTGGGTTGCATGGAAAAACTGAAATGGAACGGCGAGCTGCGTGGAAAAACTGAAATGGAAAGGCGGGCTGCATGGAAAAACTGAAATGCAAATGGTGAGCTGCATGGAAAAACTGAAATGGAACGGCGGACTGCATGGAAAAACTAAATGCAAATGTTGAGCTGCATGGAAAAACTGAAATGGAATGGCGGGCTGCATGAAAAAACCGAAATGGAACGCCGGCTGCATGGAAAAACTGAAATGCAAATGATGAGCTGCATGGAAAAACTGAAATGCAAATGATGAGCTGCATGGAAAAACTGAAATGGAACGGCGGGCCTCCAAATAGATATATAATCAATATCGTATAGATAAACAATGTAAAAAATATAAAATGAAACAAAAGTAATATAATTTTATTAAAATTGCTTATTTTAATCGTAATTTCTTTCCTCGAAGTTGGATTTCTTGTCCTCTTTACGTTCTTTTTCTCTTTTGCATATTTGACTTATTTCCTATCAGTAGCTCGCTGGCCACATAAAAAGGTGGGGGAAAGTTGCAGTTTGCCCGCGCCTCTTCTAGTTGGTACAAGCGTATTTACATCTACGTCTCCTAGGGGTTCAAAAATGTTTCAAAGCCGCCTAAATTGTGTTGTTCTTCTGAGGTCTCGCCATCCTTACAGACTTCTCTATGGTGTATAAACTGACAGGCTCTGTAAGACCTCTGGCAAGCAGCTGCTTGAGTAGGGTATTTATTTTTTATTTATAAAATTAAATTTATATTCACTATCCTTAACTTTTCAAAATTCACGAACTTAAAAATCCTTTTTATATTATTCTGACCAGGGATAGAGGCTCTAATTGACCCAAACAACGGCACAGAGTGATTGTTACTAACAAAAAATTGATGGGAGCCTACCATCTGTCTTCTAGCAGCTGTTCTGTGGATTAAAGAACACGTTGAATCACCGTGACGAAAAATTTTCATTGGCTCCTGTCCCGTGGAGACCTTTTCCTTATCAAGCTCTGGGATCTTCAGATCCTAGTGACCCATCCATTCAGTCCATTTTATGTACAAAAGAATCGTACAGGTGCAAATAAACCCAACCCATATACCTGAATATAAATTTTTAGGAACCCTTCACTTTCTAACGAAGCTTTACCGAGCACTTGGGGGTCCTTGTGACTGTCATTTCCACCTATTGTGGCAGAAAAACGTGAGTAGTATCGTCACACCATAGCATACCCCCATAAAATATAGGTAGGTGAACCGGGGGGGGGATCTATGAAGAGGGCTTAAAATATGGTCGGTTGCAACATAAGGGTCAAAGTTCAATCTGAGAAGGCAACGTGGACACGAGTCAATTTCCAGTCGATTGCGACATAGGGGGTCAAAGTTCAGAAGGCAACGTGGACCAACACGAGCCAATTTCCGGTCGGTGACGTCATAGGGGGAAAGCACTAGTGGGGTACGCTATGGTGTGACGATACTACTAACGTGTGTCTCGAATTGGAATTACAACTCAACAGCAGTCACATTTTCCGTCACTTTTTTATTCTTGGCATCAACCTCTGACATTTCTATACATGTGGCCGGAAATTTATAAGCATGGTCACCTTGAATCGTTCAGTGAGGGTTTTAATTTCCTCATTTCGTCTTCGTTGACGTCCAGAGTTGAGATTAAGCCATTAAAGGCGTAAGCAGGCGACTGTTAACAGAGGCGCCATGTGTCTTTCTTAATGACTTCGTGTGAGCCAAAATGTCAAAGTGAAACACTGCCTAACGATCTATTGAAAAGAGAAGATTTATTAAAATTGATCGCAAAAAAGGAGCAAATAGATATAAGTGATGTATTACGTTACATTACCTCTAAGAGGTAGTTTTGTTGGAACAGTGGACTGAATAGCCAGGTCACAAGCCTCAGAGCTGGATAAGGAAAAACTTGATGTTAGGCCACAGATGGAAATCTCTACTCGAAGCCATCCAACGTGTTTTTTTTTTCAACTTATGCAGAGAATGTTCTGCTGCATTCGAATCCACCGTAATTATCATTATGCTCAATTGCTTTACACAATGTATACATTGTGCTCTTTTGTTTAAAACAACCATGCTTGAATAATTAATGAAAATTATTGTGTGTCCGGCAAAAACCAACTTAATAATGATGTATTATCCTCCATTTTCTAAACAAGCTATGCATTATTCTTTATTCTTTTGAGTAACGTAATTATTATACTATGTTTCAAACAACATATGTTTCAAACAACATATGCATTATACCCTAACTGTTCTGTTGAATTATCGCCGATTGTTTTGAAAAAAAAAAATAATGATATTAATAATTTCAGTTTAAAACGAAAAAAGGTGGATAAAATGTCTGAGCTGCCCGTAACAGGCAGTCAAGCAATTAATAAACAAAATATTATATTTATTTCCGAAAAATTCCCCGCCCTGCCCACGGTCAGTAGGGGACACCGATGGCTTGGAAAGGCCGCCGTCCGTCGGATGGGACGTTAAGCCGTGGCTCCGTGTGCGGGAGAACCATGTCCCGTGCACGTTAAAGAAACGCTGGATGGCCTTGATGGGAGCCTACCATCTGTCTCCCAACAGCTGTTCCAGTGGGCCCGCTCCCCCAACCTTCTCTGAGCCTTCGGGATCCATGTGACCTGGCCATTTAGCACCATGGCGTGCAAAAAAGTGCCTCTCAAAAGGAAATCAACCCTAGCCATCTTATTAAACTCCCAGATAAAGAATGGCGCGAAAAAATCTGAAGATCGTAGAAAGCAATTAACCAATGAAAGAAACCACACCCACACGAGTTCTTGCAAGAACAACTCGGAGATGCAATTCTGCTAAAAAATAGTTCCATATTATATTAGGTTAGGTATTTATATTAGGAAGTTCCATATTATAATGTACTAGTACATTATTCTTATATATACTTAATATACTATATATACTTATTATATACTTATTATAATATATACAATAATATCGAGTTGACTATTTTAAGACTTATGGAAGTTAAAATATTTAACAGTAAATTATCTTGTTTTATAAAAATCATTGGTAACTGTCTAATATTGAACTAATAATTACACAAACTTCTAAAATGTTTATTTTATTAAATGGTTTGAAACGATACTTACTATAAAAGATTTCATTATTTTTTTCAGGTACATTCTTATGACGCATTACTGTTGAGAAATATTATAGCTACCATAACTCTTTTAATACTGAACGAATATTGTTAAAAATCGAGATTTTCTCAGGTTTCATTATGGTCTTTAATTGATCTTCAGTCACATTTTCACATTAAATGCATAATTTAAAAGCTATTTTCCCATTAACATAGAACTTCTCCAATATTTAGGTAGGACAGTGTATATAGTCAATTTCTGAACGAATGGGTTAATAATTAACTTTAAATAGGTAATTATAATGGCATAAATGTCTTGCAACAATATACAGGGTGTCTGTATATCTTGATATATAATACAGACATATATCTATATATGTATATGTATATAATATATATGTATATATATACATATATATGTATATGATATTTGTCTGTATGACATTAACAATTTTCTGTTTCTTTAATTGTAATGAACAATATAAGAGGACATTTTAAAATCAACTGACAAATTGGAGTTTTTGCACGCGATAAACTGGTGTGTGATTAACACCCAAAAGATCCGAAGGCAGCATACAGGGAGAGTTTCCGTTGGCCTGTTCTGACAATGTGCTGCATTTCGACATGTAACAGTAATTATTTAACTTATTCATTAGTGTTCAAATGATCATTGAGGAAGATAAAGCACGGTGCGGTTCTCACAAGTAAAGGATTTAGATATGCTTCGGATTATCTGTTCCATAGGGCAGCACGTGAGTTGATCTGTGACCTTTGTACGTCACCAGTTGGGCAGCTTGTTGCCGTGGTGTGTCTCCCGGCCATTTCAGCAGATCACGTGACAATGATCGTAAGAGCTTTTGTTTGTCGCTTCTTGTACGCTCTACGTGACACATCGATTTTCGTGACAAAAGGGTAGAATTCTTTTACTGAGGCCTGATCAGAACATATATGTCAGAGCATAGTTAGGCGGATTTTTATATAGCTGAAGAAGATTTCCCATGTAGGTTGTTCCATAAATATGCTGATAAATCGTTGAAGTATTTGCTAAATTTTGACTATCAGTCCAATTGCAAATAAAATTTCAGTGCATTAACTCAGGTAAGTTGAGAGGGTACGATCGCGTGAGACTTATGTATTATTTTTTATAGTAGGTTAGTGTATTTGTTAAAACTATTTTCCCCTACTCCATTAATTCGTGTTGCAACTAAAGTTTTTTACGCACCGTAAGCAGAAACGCAAGCGGAAACGTGTGAATTATACTTTTAGCATGGCTTACTTTCTATAGCATTCTGCTGTGTACAGAAACTCTTTACAGAATTTACCCTATGAAAACAACTGACCGTGTAAAGCGAACAAGCGTGTACGAACGTCGCAACGCGAATTTCATCAGCCTGATGAGGCACTCGTTCGCCAGTAAACGCTGGAAAAGTCGATTTTTAAAAACTGTAAGAGCGTTTAGAACTGTAGATTTAAAAAAAATGATTACTCCCATAGCTGATTTTTCTTCGGAGGAAGAAATTGTTATCTTACTGTGTAGCGTTACTTCCTCGGAAAGAGTTTGCATCATGTACTGAGGATACAGCAGCAATAAGTATTAGGAATAAATCCATGTCACGTAACGGATATGCTTATTGAGAGTAATTAATTGAGACATGGCAGAGATAAGAATTTAAAACCATTTTATCGTTTCAAAACAAGTCCTGACGCGGAAACTGCAGAAACCCAGATATCTGATGGCTACATCCTTCAATTCTATGGAGACTAAATAAGAGAGGCGCAACATTAGGAGGTTTAGGGGTGCGTAATTTCAAAATGGCTTGTCTTCTTCCAATGGGGTACATTGAACAAATAGCTGACCTATCATAAATGGGATGTTTCGATAAGAGGATGGAAAACATTGTTTCCATATCCTGTGATGGTTGAAACGAAAGGAGATTGAAATGAGGTAGACAATATGGGTTTAGTCAGAGGGGTTGTCATCCGTCTCTGGACTTGGAAAAATTTCGAGTCCGAAAATTACGATAGAGAGTGTCAGTGGGTTTTCATGTTGTAAGACATCGCGCCTGATACGGAAGCAAAGGGGTTGGCAGCGCAGGGGGTGATCCAAGATTCAACCGTCAATAAAACCCTTGTGATTCCCATTTGGAAAAATATTTTTTAATTTCGCAGGAGTTTTTCAGAATCTAAAACCATCCGTCAGTAAAACGTGGTCCGGGGGAGGTACAGAATGCTTGTTGAGTGTTCTAAAGCGAGTCTTTTACGTCGCCCATACAGATCACCAGACAATATTACCCCTCAATATTTTTCATAATTACGAATAATTTGTTTTTAAATCAGATTTTTTCGCCGTTTTCCTTTTATTAATTTTTTTATTTTTGCACAATAGCATTTTTTTATTTTCTGCGAGACAGTCTTTTAAAACAGTTACTGTGGGACAGTCCTTATTCTAGTGAAGGTCGAATTCGCAAAATATGGGACCTTGTAATTATTTTTGAGGATTGCATCAGCCATTCTGAGACGGGATGCCACCGTAAAGTTCGGTTGGACTTGGAAAATTTCAGATGAGGGTAGAAGTCAAGGGACGGAGTTTGTGATCGGTGCGGGGGAGTTTAATAAAGGGGGATGGAACTTTTGATAAGGGGTTTTTAATGAGAGGGTTCGTATTAATATAGGTATACATCTCCAAAGGGTTCAGTTAATTATTCCCACAGATCATCCTGCACGTGTGCGTTTTGCGCAGTGGTATCTCCAAGAAAGTGCACAAGATGTGAATTTCCCAGCTTATGTTTTGTTTACTGATGAGGCCAGTTTCACTCGGGATGGTGTATTCAATCAGCACAATGAGCATTTGTGGGCTCACGAGAACCCCCACGGTGTGTGCACCCATGCGGCACAACATCGTTTCGCAGTAAATGTGTGGGCAGATTTGCTCTGCGACTGCTTAGTCGGGCCACACCTTTTACCATCCCGCATGACCTCCTCAAAGTATCTGATCTTTCTGGAACAGGTTCTAATAGGCTTACTTGCCCATGTTCCAGCAAATGTGAGACGCAACATGTGGTTTCAACATGATGTGGCGCCTCCCCATTATGGAAGGTGTGTTCGTGCGCATTTGAACATGTTTTTTGGGCAACGATGGATTGGGTGTGCTGGACCAGTTGCCTGGACCCTACGCTCACCTAATTTAACGAGCGTTGATTTCTTTCTGTGGGGGGCCCTCAAAGCTACCGTGTATGAATCGCCTGTGGAGTCTGACATGGATCTCGTGGCAATGCTAGTCTGCACTGGTGGTACTATCAAAGAAACTCCAGGTGTGTTCGACCGTGTTCGGCAATCAGTGGCCCATCGGTGTCACGCATGCATCGCGTCTCATGGTGGAAACTTCGAGCATCTGCTGTAACTTTATGAAATGTATCATCTAGTACGCCATTTGTCATAATTATGTCGAATAAATGTTTTCCCATTAATCACTGTCTTGTGTCCTTTCAGATCTTGTACCTCTGCTACCACTTTCCATGACGTTTCCGGTTATGGGTTCCTATGCAATTCTCATTCCTTTAGATGTTATCTAACTCCCCTAAAAGTTTGTACCAATATTTTTGAGACACCCTGTATACATAACAGAAATTCTACTATAGTAAAGCAAAAATTTCAGCTTTTGCAATATAACATAAACCCTTTTAATTTCAATCATCATTATCATACTCATCCTCAAGCAGCAATGGGCTATCGATGTTCAACCAGATGCACAATTTATTTTCCCAAATACATCTGTCCTGAGCTACACTTGCTGCACATGGTCACTGTAGACCCATTCTAAAGAGGCTCTGTTTGGCATTGTCTGTCCACCGCATCCTAGGTCTCCCCCTCTTTCTGAGGCCTTTAGGCACACTATTCATAATCCTATTCGCCAATTTATAATTATTCATACAGGCAACATGGCTAAACCAACAGAGTCTCTCTCTGCACAATATGCTGCTTAAAGGAGGTTGCCGACTCCTTTGCCTAACCTCATCATTAGTTACAAAGTTCAACCACCTAATGTCCAAGATATTGCGTAAGGATCTAGAATCAAAAGCATCAAGTTTCCTGTTATCCTGTATACAAAGAGGTCAAGTTTCATTATATGAATACCTCTAGAAAGAACCAATTTATTATACAGCCTAATTTTAGTCTTTAGATGTATACCTCTATTTCTTCACACTCTAAAGGGAGTCTTAAAGGTCCCAGCGGCAATCGCTATTCTTATGTTTATCTCATACCGCACATCACCAGCATCTGTTACATACATAGCTCCCAAGATAATTAAACAGAGACACTTTCTCAAGGGTGCAGCCATTCAGATTAATTGAACGACAACCTGCCTGACCAGTTTTCATTACTTTAGTTTCCTCTGTTTATCAATAGCTCCAATGAACATCATTTTCCAAAAGGGCCAAATCATCGGCATAATCTAAATCAAAAATTGTTAGATCTCTAGAGCATTTAAGTCCAAAATCTTTCCCTTGCAGTGAATTTTGCATACCATAATCAATAACCAAATTAAAGAGAAAAGGAGACAAAAATGCACCCTTTTCGAACACCAGAAGTAATATTAAAACAATTGCTAGAAGCCTTACCAACTCTCACACACAACTCAGTGTTATTATAGAGAGCTTTCATTATACTAACGAACTTGTCTGGTATGCCATACGTCTGCCAGGTTCGAGTCCCAACTGGGTCAGCGTTGAGATTTGTCTCAAAACTCCTGCCCTGCCCATGGTCAGTATGGGACACCGAGGGGCTTGGAAAGGCCGCCGTCCGTCGGTTGGGTCGTTAAGCCGTGGCTCCGTGTGCGGGAGAGCCATACCCTGTGCACGTTAAAGAACATGCTGGATGGCCTTGACGGGAGGCCACCTTCTGTCTCCCAACAGCTTTTCCAGTGGATCACCTCTCACAACCTTCTCTGAGCCTTCGGGGTTCATGTTACCTGGCCATTTAACCCATGGTGTGCAAAAAAGTGCCGCTCAGAGGTAAAACAACACAACCCATACGATCTGACAAACAACCACAAATTTTGGCGATCAACAGAGTCAAAAGCCTTTTTTGAAATCAACAAAGCCAGTAACCACATGTTTCTGAAACTCTAAATATTTCTCCAGAATCTGCCTGAGTGAAAATATCTGATCTACACAACCCCTACCACTTCTGAATCCACATTGCTAATAACGCAATTGCCCGTCAATCTATTCTTAATTCTATTAATTAATATATTCTTAATTTTATTAAGCCCAATCATGCAAAGAACTTTACCTGGAACAAAAGGAAGGCTGACACCCCTATAGTTATCACAAGAACTGTGATCATCTTCTTTAAAAATAGGGATAATAACTGTTTTGGTGAAATCTTTAGAAACATCATAAAAGATATTCAAAATTTCAGTCATCCACGTGGTAACCGAAGCATTTCTAGCTCTAAGCATCTCCGTAGTAATTTCATTTACCTCTGGAGGTTTATGAAGTTTAAGTTTAGAAGTAGCCAAAATAAAAATAATTTCAGCCTGTGTTATAGGGCCAACATTAAAGCCAGTAATGCATCTAACATAATTAAACACGATGGGAAAGAATTAACCACAATGTTTAGAACATCACTGAAATTCTCACCAACCTAGCCATGACATAATTCTCACCTTTAATAACCTTTCCATGCTTATCTTCAATCCCTGCCCGTTTCTTCCCAAACAACACATTAATTATCTGGTATAGCTCTCTGCTGCTACGATGTCTAGCTGCTTACAGTGCTTTGCCAGCTATCAAGACAAAGATTCTTATCAGCTGTTAACAATCAGTCTTTACATGTTTATTAAGCTCTTTGTAACGCTTTCTGTTAGAACTAGTAGGATGTTGATTAAGCATATTACTACAGTTCTTTCTTTCAAAAATAAGCTCCAATGTCTTTTCACTCAAAATCTTTGTATTATTGCTTCCTTCTGAAACTAACAATTACGCAAAAGAGTACTGTTAGTTTCAAGAAAAGCCTTTTTAAAACATTTTTTTTTCTTCCTCAAATTCAGTAATATGCAAACCATGACTCTCATAATGACTAAGTAATCTACCATGGTAAACTTTGGCTATAACTGGGTCTTTCAGAGACAGTTATAGCGAGTATTAAAGGTAACTTTTTTGACCTTAAACAACACTTCTTAAGTATAAGTTGCAAGACACTTTTAACAAGGTAATGGTCAGATCCAATTTCAGCTTTCCTATATGACTTGGTATTCCTAATAGAACTAGCCCATTTGCTGTTAATTAATATATAATTTATCACATTCTTATGCAAACCATCTGGTGGAACCCACATGCACTTATGTATGTCGCGGTGTTTGTAATAAATGTTAGTTATTCTCAAGCCATTAAGTTTATTATATAAACGTATAGGAGACGTTGCCCATGCCATCGCATCTACCAATACCAAAGGGACCTATTACCCCTTCACAAAAATCAGAGTCGGTACCAACTTTAGCACTGAAGTCACCTAGAATAAGGGTAATATCTACTTTCTTAACAACTAAATGTTTTTAAATGATTATTTGGCTTTATAACAACATCTTGAATGACTTATAGGTTTTACAAAATCAACTTTAATTCTTATTATTAAACACATATTTGACAAAGCAATTTTCTATATTTGTTGTATATAATTACACAAAATTACTGTTTGAATGTAAGCAATTTAAGATCTGAAACTATGCTTAGATGAAATTTTTTCCTATCGGTTAAGCAGATAAGATAATCGTACTGGGATTCAGTTCCTTTCCGGTTCTTTGAAACTCAGTCGGTAAGAGTAAGAAGAGCATAGATTCGTGAAATTCGATATATTTACATTAGCAATAATAATAATACCCTCTCAAGCAGCTGCTTGCACAGAGGTCTGACAGGAGCCTGTTTATACGCCATAGCAGAAGGTCTGTGAGGATGGCGGAACCTCAGCAGAAAAACAACACAACATCCATGCCTTACCGGGGCTCGAACACAGATCCCGTAGATCAGTAGCCTAGCGTGATAACCACTCGGCCCCTGGAAAAGTACCCTTAGAAGTAGTTCCTTTAAAAATACTGTATCATTATTGAATTGGATAAAAACATTACTATATTTGGCATTTTTCAAGAAAATTTTGTAAATTTCTTTACAATGTTTAAGACTTTTTTTCGGGAGAATGTTTGTTTTCAGTTTTCAAAAAGAGGATAAAAAAGTAGTTTGCATTTCCAAACCTTCCATATCTGAGGTGCCAATTATTACAAATTTATGAAGGTTGGATTGCTTTAGTCCTCGCAGTACTTTTGTGTCTCAATGGAGTAAATGGCAAGGTCACAATAATAACAATAATAACCTTTATTGACACAAAAAAGCAGTACATGTCATAAGTGTACTATATCCGCCTAAGAAAACTTGTTTCCAGATATAAAAATTATAAAAAAATAACAGAAACTATGAATGACAACATGGCTTAAAAAGAGAAATGTAATCATCCGGTTCATTTAACCAACACAAAACTATCTCTTTGAATGTAGTTAAATTATTTAGCATTCTCAATTCAGAACTTAATTGATATTAAAATCTTGGCCCAATATACATTATGCATTGTTTAAATTTTGTTTTATAAATTCTGGATACAATTAATTTATAATAATTCTCTGAAATCCAATAACATGAGGTACTATAATTAAATTCGTTAATATGCTGAAACACAAAATTTATAACTCTGAAAATGTGCAATTTATCTACTGGCAGGATATGCAAATACATAAATAGAGGTGAAGTATGAGTTAATCTATTTTTTTTTCAGCATGACTCTTAATATAAACTTTTGTAGTATATTCAATCTGTACAATAATGACTCCAAAGACACAGGAAATATCTAGAGTGGGCAGGCAGTTATTAGGAGAGAGATGGTAGGCGTCCTCAAGGCCATCCTGTGCATTTTTTAATGTACTGTCGCTCAAAAAAGTATCCGAACACTACGGTTGATTACAAAATTCAGAAAAAATATCTGGCAACGATTTTTTTTTAGAAATTAGTGATCTGGCAACCTTCGTGTCACGTGATTACAGAATTCAGGAAAAATATCTGGAGCGTGTACAGTACTGTACACGCTCCAGTTACCGTTCACAGCAAACTGGAGCGTGTGCAGTTACTGCACACGCTCCAGTTTGCTGTGAACGGTAACTGCACACGCTCAATATTTCCGCGAGTGAGCCCACACGATCTAGTATCAAAATAATATGACCACCAACAGTCGCTAAAAAAGTATCCGAACACTATGGTTGATTACAGAATTCAGAAAAAATATCTGGCAACGATTTTTTTAGAAATTAGTGATCTGGCAACCTTCGTGTTACGTGATTACAGAATTCAGGAAAAATATCTGGAGCGTGTACAGCAACTGTACACGCTCCAGTTTGCTGTGAACGGTAACTGCACACGCTCAATATTTCCGTGAGTGAGCCAACACGATCCAGGTCTTTGTGAGCTCACACGATCCAATGTGCTGTGAACATTAACCGCAACCGCTCCAGTTTGCTGTGAACGGTAACTGCACACGCTCCATATTCATTGCATTATATATTCATACGCATTATATACAGGGTGATTCAAAACTTATCGTTCAAATTTCGTGGGGAGGTAGGGAATACGTCAGGAAACCGATTTCACATAGGAAAGTATGTCCGCAAATGTACGCATGCGTATGTAGAGGGCACTGTGTGTACCCAACCAGTGTGGCCACCCAGATCACCTGATTTATCGCCCATGGATTTATTTTTGTGGGGGGCCATGAAATACCATGTGTACGAGACCCCCGTCGACAGTGAAATGGACCTTCTTGCCCGAATAGTGGCCGCCGCAGGCATTGTCCGTGATATGCCAGGCGTTTTTGAAAATGTTCGGCGGTCAATGCAACGACGCTGTGAATCCTGTGTCCGTGTAAATGGTCGCAATTTTGATCACCTACTGTGAACCTGTACTTTACCTTGTTGGAATAAAAGTCACATTCGTTACCACTTAACTGTACTGTTTCCTTGTGTTCACTTTACTTGTCCATTTTGTTCATGTAGATGACGTTTGCGGACATACTTTCCTATGTGAAATCGGTTTCCTGCCGTATTCCCTACCTCTCCACGAAATTTGAACGATAAGTTTTGAATCACCCTGTATATTAAAAAGTATCCAAACACAATGGTTGATTGCAGAATTCAGGAAAAATATCTGGCAACGATTTTAGTGATCTGGCAACCTTCGTGTCACGTGACACGAAGGTTGCCAGATCACTAATTTCTAAAAAAATCGTTGCCAGATATTTTTTCTGAATTTTTTAATCAACCGTAGTGTTCGAATACTTTTTTGAGCGACTGTACACTGGGTGTAGTAACTCCTGCATACGGGACTCCAGCTTAACGGTTGTTCGATGGCGACGGCCTTTTCAAACCCATCGGTGTCCCCTTTCTGATCGAGTCCAAAACGGGGATTAGCGAAAATAAGTCTCTCACCCAAGGCATAATAATTAAAGACTGGGTATCACTATACAGATCGTTTTCCTTTGCAAAAAAATGCTGTTATGTATATCATATATAAACATTTATAAATATGAGTGCGTTTGAAAATTCCAAGACAAGACCGTCGAAAAAAAAAAATGGGAGCGCGAAACGTTAGAAGTGCTTGATCATTTTTCAATTTAGCCACACTAGCGTAGCAGCGAGAGCCGCCGACACAACCAACACCGCCTTTCACACTATAAATAGCGCCAAAACACAAAAAAACATTCGTTTAACGGTTGATTAACTTTGAAGCCAGTGAAGCAATTCTTGCATGTGGGGAAAAACTAAATTAAATACCTGTTGTTTCCTATGTCATTTAAGTAGAAAAGCGGTTAAAACAAAAAGGAAAGTTTTAACATAGAAACGAAATCTTGAATCGTTAATTCCTTGCGAGAGAGTGGTGGAGGCCGACATTAAAGTCCGTCACGCCACCACAGGAAGTCGGCCACAATAACCAACTTGGCACAATTCCTTACCCTCCAACGCAATCAATCGAATGCGTGACGCTGAAATTACGTGTCACAGGAAATATTTACATGTGTGTTCCCGTCACGATATTCTGGCTGACCTTTAATTCCTTCTTTAACCCTCACCTAATTCTGAAGTAACCTTAGCCGAATGAAACAATTACATAAATCTCTAACTCTCATTGAAGCAAGAACTTGGAATAAGTTCAGGAAGTTACCCCAGGAAATAACTGTTGCTGTTTGCCATGAGGACGTAATTTGTTGTTCTACAGATATCGTTTAGACACACCTGTGTTGCGCAGAGGGGATGGCACATGGGGAGACTATGAGACTGCGCAGTTGATGCTTTGACAGTCGTCATAGATCACATGTTGATTGACAGGTCACTGGACAGCATTTGACTGATAATGTTGATTTTTTTTTTTTTTTTTTAAATATAATTTTTATTCATAAGAGTAAAGAATACAAATACATTTACACTTTGACCCGCAAAGCTAAATAGCTTATCTGCAGGAAAATGAATAAATTATATTAACATAAGTCATTCAGCCACAAAAATGGTGTACATCAAATAAATCCACAAAACACAACACATAAAAAACAGCTAACTAGAAAATACCAAATGATTTTTTAATTCCATTTTAAGTCTTCTAAAAGAATCTATATTTAGTAATTCTTTTGGAATAGCATTAAATATAAGTGGTACTTGATATTCGGAGGTATGTTTCCCGTAATTATTTCGAAAATTTGGCAATTTGTAATAACCCTGGTTTTGAAGTCTTATATTTTTATTATGTTGAATTTTTAGTTTGTAAGTTTCGTCAAAAAAAATTTTAATTATTACATTATATTTATATAAATTGCTGTAGGATAAAAGATTTAAAAATTTTAATCTATCGGTAGAAGTTTTATAAATTTTTTGCAAATGAAACGGAATAATATTTTTAGCTATTATAGACTGCAGTTTTTCTATTTTATTTATGTTAGTTAAGTTAGTTGTTCCATGCACAATTATTCCATAATTTAAAATAGATTCGCATATTGCTTTATAAAATAGGACACATGTTTCCATATTTAATACGTATTTCAATTTTTGAATTTTTATCGCCGATATTCTCAAGCTTTCACATATGTGGGATATATGGGCATTCCACCTAAAATATTCATCAAAAATGATTCCTAAGTAATTTATTTTATTTACTTGCTCAACAAGTGGGCAACTGCATAATGATTCACAATTCGAAGCATCCTTTTTTCTGCAATTTATTTTATTAGTTTTGATAAAGAGGTTTTGATGAATATGAAATCCTGGTGAATGAATAATCATCAGTTTTGTTTTTTTCTCATTTAAATAGATTTTATTATGATTTAACCATCTAATAATATTATTGTAATCTGTTTGAACCTCTGAAATGCTATCATTTAAATATTTCTGACTGTTTATTAAAACAATGTCGTCAGCATATAGATAAATAGCACTATTTAATTTTGTATTGAACAAATCATTTATGTACACTAGGAACAATAAAGGACCTGAGAGGACATTGTAGCTGTGAGAACTGTAAAAGTGAGAACTGCGCAGTCTCATAGTCTCGGGGCGGGGGTGGCTCAGTCGGTAGCGCGCCAGGCTCGTAATCTGTAGTTCCCAGGTTCGAGTCCCAGCTGGGTCAGCGTTGAGATTTATCTCCGCAAAATTCCCCGCCCTGCCCACGGTCAGTAGGGTACACCGATGGGCTTGGAAAGACCGCCGTTCGTCGGATGGGACGTTAAGCCGTGGCCCCGTGTGCGGGAGAGGCATACCCTGTGCACGTTAAAGAACACGCTGGATGGCCTTGACGGGAGGCTACCATCTGTCTCCCAACAGCCGTTCCAATGGTTCCCCTCCCCTAACCTTCTCTGAGCCTTCGGGGTCCATGTGACCTGGCCATTTTAGCCCATGGTGTGCAAAAAGTGCCGCTCCGACGTAAAACAACCCAACCCAAAATATCATTTTTTTTAATACGGAGAGAACGATCACAATGCTTGTTTAAAATTTCCCTTTTTCCAAATTAACAACCCTCTTAACATTCGGAATATATCCATTGAATGATTCGGAAAATGCTAATGCTAATATTTCATTAATACTTGTCGAACTAAAAAAGCATTTTTCATTTATCTTTAAAAACAAAAAAAGTTTATTGTCTACAGAAAAACAGGAGACAAAGCAAAAGCAATATCTTTTTCTAAAAGCACTAGAAACCTCAAGTTTTCTTTTCATAACTCTATTAACAAGTTTCTGAACAACATGCAGTCGTTTTATGTTTTCCTCTCCAGAATCGGAAGGGAGTATTATATTTTATCATGCACCGCATTCAGGTCTCTCCCACATTTAGAACGAAACAAATGGATATTTTATGCATAACGTTCAGTATTTTTTTTGCAGTCGTCGTTTGGGTAATTGTTGGATATGGTTCAAATCGGAATTTAAACGAGCTTTTATGTAAAGAATCTCTGTACCAAAATTCAAAGCGACCGAGACTGATGCAAGAGACTGCACATGAATGACACATGGTTACACTCCACACGTCCATTCTGTCGCATTTTGAGAAAAACTAGAGAATTAATATTATGTGCAGAAAAGTAGCACGTCAAATGCATTAAATTTGGACGTTAATTTTAAAGGTTTAGTTGGTTAACCTCTACGTAGCATTTTTGTGTACACAATGGGCTCTATGGCCAGGTCATAAGAACCAAAAGTGTTCAGAGTTGGGTAGGGTTGGGTTGTTTTACCTCTGAGCGGCACTTTTTTGCACACCATGGACTAAATGGCCAGGTCACATGAACCCCGAAGGCTCAGAGAAGGTTGGGGGAGGGGACCCACTGGAACAGCTGTTGGGAGACAGATGGTAGCCTCCCGTCAAGGCCATCCAGAATGTTCTTTAACGTGCACAGGGTATGGCTGTCCCGCACACGGGGCCACGGCTAACGTCGCATCCGATGGACGGCGGTCTTTCCAAGCCCATCGGTGTTCCCTACTGACCGTGGGCAGGGCGGGGGTTGGTAGGGGAACAAAACCCTTTGAATAGCTTTCAGTGGAAGCCTCTCGTCTTCCGGGGCGGGGGTGACTCTTCGGTAGCGCGCCAGGCTCGTAATCTGTAGTTCCCAGGTTCGAGTCCCAGCTGGGTCAGCGTTGAGATTTATATCCGCAAAAATTCCCCGCGCTGCCCACGGTCAGTAGGGGACACCGATGGGCTTGGAAAGGCCACTGTCCGTCGGATGGGACGTTAAGGTGTGCGGGAGAGCCATACCCTGTGCACGTGTGCGGGAGAACCATACCCTGTGCACGTTAACGAATACGCTGGATGGCCTTGACGGAAAGCTGCCATTTGTTTCCTAACAGCTGTTCCAGTGGGTCCCCTCCCCCAACCTTCTCTGAGCCTTCGGGGTCCTTGTGGCCTGGCCATTTAGCCCATGGTTTGCAAAAAAGTGCCGCTCAGAGGTAAAACAACCTAACCCAAAGCCTCTCGTCTTTCTCGGCTCTCCAGCACAAGAGAACATGGGTTAAGTTCTACACGACCGACGACAGTCTTTTCAAGCACATCGGCAGCTCCTTTGCATCGAAGGTAGAATTGTTGTTAGAGCAGACAGATCTGAAAGATTGGCACACTTGGGACTCTGACTTGGGAACTACAAATTGCGAGGCTAGTGCGCTACCGATAGAATGACCTCCCCCCTCATACCGATGGACACCACAAAGTGAAAATGTTATCTCATTTTAAGCTAGAAAATCCAAGCATCTCCGGTGAATATCGAATGATCGTTTTCAAAGATAAATATTTTGAGTTTTCCAACTTTAGTGCCCTGTAACTAGGTAAATTGTAGCAAACTGAAGATTCATACAATTTGAACTTTTTTATCAGTATATATCCAAAGCAGAAATAAGTTTCATTATCTCTTAAAGCAAAAATGTTACCTAACTTTATACTAGAACGGGGATATTGGTTATAATATTCTTTGAAGTTTTCTTATTTTAAAATTTAAGGCCCTCTAATTTTAGAAATAAAAACTATTAGAAGATTCGAAGAATGCAAATCGTAACATCTTATTTGTATCTATCCAACTCAAAATTTATCTATTAAAAGAGAAAGTCGAATGCCTACAGATGGAAAAAAGAATAGGCGACAAAATGAAAACAACAGCTCTCTTTTTTCAGGAGTTAAAAAAAAGAGTTATTGGTTTCAATTTGTAGTCTGTTCGTTGTAGGTATTTAATCCTTTTAAAGAGATAAAATGAAAAATTCGTTTTTGATTGGTTAGCTACTGATGAAGTATTACGATTTGTTTTTTTTTCAGAGTAATATATAATATTTTTTCTTTGCAAATGAGCTGCAAACACTGTGCATACTAGCTGTAACAAAAATGTGATTTTTAACGAGTGAATTGAAAACTGTAATGCAAATTTGAAAAGTGGAACAAGTAAACGAAAGGCAAACTGCGAAATTCCTGTCACGTGAAATTGATATTCAAAATGAACCAGAATCTAGAAGACGATCGATACGCGCATAATTTGGACACGCGCACTCTGTAAACAGCAGCCAAGGTGCAAATGAGATTTTGCTTCCAAAAGTAGCGTGGTATCTGCTTTCGTAACATTAGGAGCAACTTGTAAACATTTCTGCGAATAAATGGCAACTTTTCCTGAAGCGAATTCAGGTACACAAGTCACGTAAATCTTCGGTCATAACTCTAGATGTTGGTCTTGTTTCTTTTTCTGAGAGAGGTATTACACCTCTCGAAAGTGTTCAATATTACCAACAGTGAAACGTTTGAATTTCTTGAGCTTGAAACGAGATATGGTCTCGAGGTTTACAAGGAAGTGTGGAAAATGTGTTGGTCGAAGTCTTCAAATGCAAACTAGATTAGTTTAGGCGACAAGTTTGAAAAATTATTTCATTTGCCTTATTGCGCTGATTCTATTGCACTTTTGGCATTGTGCTTTTGGGAGTTTGTTAATCTGTGGGTTTATTGGTTAGTCAGGTCCTCTGTTTGAAGGTTTGTTACTTTATGGATTCGTGTGTTGACTGTTTTGCAAATTTCTTATTTTTTTTTTGTGTTTTTTGGTATGTGTTTCTTCGTTTGTTGTTTGTTAATTTGGGAGTTTTTTGATTTGTGAAATTGATATTTATGGGTGTGTTAATTTGCAAGTTTGTTTTTGAATTTGTGGGCTTGATCCGTTTAAGTATATTGGTTTGCACGTTTACGGTTTGTTGGTGTGTTAGTTTGTCTGTTTGTGGGTTTTCTGGTTAGCGGACGGGTTAATTTGTGTCTGTTTGTCCTTTGGCTTGTTGGTGTGAAAATTTGTCTGCTGCTTGCAATTGTAAATTTTCCAATTTTAGAGATAGCTGGTTTGTTAGTTTGTGAGTTTTATAGGTTGTGGATGTGTTAATTTATGTGATTATTAGTTTTTGGAATCATGGTTCTTTATTAGTAGTTAGTTGTGCTTATAAAATAATGGGCATTTTAATTTGTATCTATTAGGTTTCTTGGTTTGTGCATTTGTCGTACAGACTTTTCTAGTTTGTGAGATAACTGTTATGTGTGTTTGTTATTTCTTGGGTGTTTTAAGGTATGTTTGTAAGTTTGTAGGTTTGATATTTTGTGGATGTGTTTGTGCCTTTATTGGTGTGCTTGTATGTGGGTTTCATAATATTTTACTTTGCTAGTCTTTTTGAGCCGTCCCATGGCCTAGTGGTTAGCGCGCTTGGCTACTGATCTAAGGTGGGTTCGAGCCCCGGGTAAGGCATGGACGTTTGCGTTATTTTTCTGCTGAGGTCCTGCCATCCTCTCAGATCTTCTACTATGGCATATAAACTGACAGGCTCCTGTCAGACCTCTGTGGCAAGCAGCTGCTTGAGGGGGTATTTATTTAAAGTCTTTTAGTGTGTCGGATTGTGAGCTTGCTAATTTGTGTGTTTGTTAGTTTTATTCATTAGTGTAGGTGTACTACTTTTTGTAGGTTTGCTACTTTGCGGGTGTGTTAATTTCTGAGTTAATTTGTTGTCTATGATTTTAGGTTTGTAGGTTTATAGTTTTGTCTGCTTTTGTGTGTATTAGTTTTGGATTTTTTTTGCGTTTGTAAGTTTATGGATTTGCTATTTCTTGAGTTTGTTAAGTGTTAGTTAATATGTTTGTAGATTTGTTAATTTGCACTTTTTTCCGTAATAATTATTCAAGGGACTCATGGGCTATCCCAGTTTACTTTCAACTTCAGTGTGAAGAATTACTTAACAAAAATAGAATCATTAAATTTCCTTCTTTTGCGTAAGATAATTCTATGTATTTGAAATAATTCTGTTTCTGCATCTGAATAAAGTTTGGTTAATAAATATTGATTTCTCTTACAATACGAGAAAAGGAAGACAATACAGAGTGCTTTTGACTGATAGAAATATTTTTTAAACTTCATTATGGGTTGGGTTGTTGTTTTACCTCTGAGCGGCACTTTTTTGCACACCATGGGCTAAATGGCCAGGTCACATGGACCCCGAAGGCTCAGAGAAGGTTGGGGGAGGGGACCCACTGGAATAGCTGTTGGGAGACAGATGGTAGCCTTCCGTCAAGGCCATCCAGCGTGTTCTTTAACGTGCACAGGGTATGGCTCTCCCGCACACGGGACCACGGCTTAACGTCCCATCCGACGGACGGCGGCCTTTTCAAGCCCATCGGTGTCCCCTACTGACCGTGGGTAGGGCAGGGGAAATTTTGCGGAGATAAATCTCAACGCTGACCCAGCTGGGACTCGAACCTGGGAACTACAGATTACGAGCCTGGCGCGCTACCGACGGAGCCACCCCGCCCACTTCATTATGAATAATACGTCTTGGTTGATACGTGAAAACCTCAAATCAAGGTCTGTTTTACCGTGAAATTTGTGAAAGAAAGAAAACTTTACGACTTAATTTTCTCACGCATGAATTTTCAAAATTCTGCTGTAATAGGTGACATTATTTTTCTGCCCAAACATTACTTTTAATAAGGTAAATACATGAATGTTTTATGAACCTCGTGATGCAATGATCAGAGAACTTGATTTTCAGCCTCAGTAACATGTCTCCCCCATTCTCTAAAACTTCCGCTAATTTCCAAAACCGATTTTTTGAGATATTTGCAATTTTGTTCCTTAAGTTATCGATGTTTGTAAGATTAAACTGAGAACTTCCTATACCTTTTCGTATATTTGGCTTCAGTATATCATTTTTAGGAGCCTTGGTTTCGGGAGGGGGGAATAGGTCCCACCACCCTCCCTCATCACTGAAGATCCTAATAAATTTTTATTAAGTATCGTTCGATGACTGAAAAAAAATTCTTCTGGTCTCGATCCTGGTCTGGCAGAAGAGTTGCATTTTATGTCCGTCTGTCGTAAAATATCAGGTCTCCGTTTGAATTGGCGGACTCTATAATAAAATAAATATTAAATAAATACCCCCTCAAGCAGCTGCTTGCCACAGAGGTCTGACAGGAGCCTGTCAGTTTATATGCCATAGTAAAAGGTCTGTGAGGTTGGCAGGACCTCAGTTGGTATTAAATACTACTGTTTGCCAAGAGTGTATGCTAAAATATAATCATCCTCCAAAACTGTTTTAAATGAATTGTAATCTTCTTGTTTTGAAAGTTAATTATGCACTTAATCATCGTGCGGCTTAATAACTACATTGGCAAATGACAAAACTGTCAACTGAATTCGCTTAACATAGCGCAGAAGTTAGGGTAACAAAGCTAATTTCTCGTGCGGTTTAATTTCCATATGTGATTTATCCCTCGTGTGTACCTCTAGGGCAAACAAAAACAAATGCCAATAGCTCTAATGCAATGTCGCAATAAAAACACAAGAGGAGTTTCGTAAAACATCTGGTTTGCTCCCCACAACGCATTGCTGCATTAAAATGTTGCAATGCTTGTGATTGACCCCAGTAAACATAAAATTGTAAACATGCCATTAGTAGCATCACTAAATGGTCGACATCTGCATAAAGAAGACAGGTCAATGCTGTTTAGTGAATTAATGAACGTTACAAAGCAGAATCAATTCACGTTGTTTTGGACTAAACACACGTCGAATGGCGTGTGTTTAGTCCAATACAACGTGATGACGTTGATATGACGTTGTCCTTATGAACTCTGTTCAATGGATTACGGTTGATATAATTTTCGATTTTTTTGCCCCTCAATGAACTGGATATTGGGCTTCAGTTAATCAGCTACGTAAATAATAAAACATACTAGCTGCTAAGTCGTTTCCATGGAAACGAAAGATACGTTTGGAACATCAACTGTTGTTCTTTGTGGGTTCAATGATCTGGCGTTAAAAATATTGCTGAAAAAACTTATAAAAGTTCAGTTTCAAAATTTATTTTTTGCTTGGCGGGAAGGGGTAGGGTTAGGTTGTTTTTCTTCTGAGCAACATTTTTCTGCACACTTGGATTAAATAGTAATAAGGACTTCAAGAACTCAGATAAGGTTGGAGAAGTAGTACCACTGTTAGGACAAAGACGTAAGCCTTATTGCAAGAACATCCAGTGAGATATTCAATTTGCACAGAACATTGACAGGCTCTGCTATTCACCGAGACATGGTTTACATACCATCAGATGGATGACGATCTTTCCAAGCCCATTGCTGTCTACTTTTTTACCGAGGTTGTGGTGAGGGTTAGCGGAAATAAATCTTAACGCTGATAGAGTTGGGACTCGAATGTGGGAAAATTTGATTTGAGAACCTGGTGCGATACGTACTATGTCAATTTTAACTCCTGCAGTAATGGGGAGTTGATATCTTGCAGACAAAAAAAGATTATGAAATTGTTTAATAAATTTTATTCCGAAATGTATCCTACATATTTTGGAAAGATGTACCCAAAGTTTAGTTGGTAAGGGACTTATTCGGAGATTAAGGGGGCTTAAAATATAGGTGGGTCAACCAGGGGTCTTTAATGACGGGTTGGCTGAAAAATTGGGAAATTAGAGTTAAAATAGGGTTTTTTCCGAAAATAGCACTCCTCATAGTCACCAGATGGTGCCAGGGGTTAAAGGGGGGAGGAAGGGGGTTTTAATAAAGGGGGAAAAATTTTAATTAATTACGAATTATTTATGAATATTAATAAAAGGGCGTGGCCAGTTACGAATATTAATAAAGGGGTATGGCCTGAAGTGGGCATGGTCAGTGGCGTCATAGCGGGCGTGGCCGGTGGCGTCATAGGGGGAAAGCACGGGGGTAAAAGTCCCATAGTGGGAACTCACTACTTTGGTACATTGTGCATTTGGATACATTTTAAGATATCGTAGCGAAATTTTGCATGATGGTCCGTGAGACCAAAGAAAAGATTTTTCATTCAATAATTAACAGGTCGCGCAAATTTTCTTTTGCCCCCCAAAAAACGGTAGATCTTCTCCTAAAGTTAAGAGTTAGGGCCACTTAAATCATTATATAGCTTCCACTTATCGTAACTTAAAGCAACTTAAAGCAAACTTAAGGATAAGAATTTAGTCACCAAATTTTAAATCCGGAAAAAAGGGGAATTCGTAAACGATTGCCGATCTTAATGCGTTATAACTCGAAAGAAAATTCAGTGGCAAATAATGATACTCTGGAGAGACTATGAGTTGGGTTGGGTTGTTTTACCTCTGAGCGTCACTTTTTTGCACACCATGGGCTAAATGGCCAGGTCACAAGGACCCCGAAGGCTCAGAGAAGGTTGGAGGAGGGGACCCACTGGAACAGTTGTTGGGAAACAAATGGTAGCCTCCCGTCAAGGCCATCCAGTGTGTTCTTTAACGTGCACAGGGTATGGCTCTCCCGTACAGGGGCCACGGCTTAACGCCCATCCGACGGACAGCAGTCTTTCCAAGCCTATCGGTGTCCCCTACTGACCGTAGGTAGGGCGGGTAATTTTGCGGGGATAAATCTCAACGCTGATCCAGCTAGGACTCGAACCTGGGAACTACAGATTACGAGCCTGGCGCGTTACCGAGAGACTATGAGACCTCGCAGTTATTGTTTTCAGAGTTGTAATGCATCATAGATTGATTCATGGTTGACTGAATAGTAAAGAACTCTTGATCTCACTGAGCATTCTCATAGTCTTCCTATTTGCCGGAAAGTGGAATGTCTCAATCGCTAGTATGCGAAACTCGCAATCTGCTATTCCCAGGGTTCAAATCTCAACGCTTCCCGTATTGGGATTTTCTCCGCTGATACCAATACTACTCTCTGAGTGAAAGGGGACAGAGAAGGTATTAGAAAGGCCATCGTTCTTCAGTTAGGACCTTAAGCCGTAGCTCCTTTGCAAGAGAGATATATATATATATTCTGCTTACATTAGATGGCCTGGATGGGAGGTTTCCATTTATCTTCTAACATTGAAGAATTGATACTGTTCAATGGCTCTCCTTGCCCAACCCAATTCCGAGCCCTTGGAATCCTTGTGACCAAGCCATTTCACCCGTTATGGAACAAAACTTCAATTTAGAGGTAAAGCAACTATATCTACACTGGCATTTGAATCATCTCCTATGATTTCTATCAATGTAAAACTTAACAAGAAAACATTATTATTTTCAATTAGACAACAAGCAGAATTCATCAACTTACATGTGGCATCAGCTTGTCTGCACTTCCTACCCTTGTCACTTTGTTGCGATTCAGCAACTTCCGAACGAATTTTTCCGCCTTCTCGTTGAACTTCATGAATGTGACGTAGCAAAAATAAGTCATGAGCAGCACGAGCGCCTCGTACCAATAGATGACGTTGTCCTGGAAGAACGTCATGAGGATAATGAGGATGATGGCATAGAAGAAGACGTCCCGGAACAGAGGCCACCAAGTGAGCTCGAGAACAGACTTGCTGAATATGGCGCACATGGAGATGACGAAAAGAATGTTGAACACTGCCGAACCCACAATGGTCCCTATGCCGACGTCGTCGTAACTGATGAACACACCAATGACACTAGTGAACAGTTCCGGAGCGCTGCCGCCCGCTGCCATGAAGGTCGCCCCGGCGACGTCCTCCGAAATGCCGGCTTTTTCAGTGATCACATCCAGGGAAGGTACGAAGAACTCGTCGCACACGATGGCCAGCGCGACGAACATGTACACGAGGCCTAAGACGTGTAGAATCACCGCTCCGTGCTGACGCTCCTCCAGGGTGAACAGATCCGTTGGAAACTGAGCTTGTTTGGTTTCATTGTCCACTTTGGCGTTGAGTAACTGTCTATGGTGGCTCAATGAAGTTGAAGAAGAAGAAGACGTCGATGATGCTAGACCGAGTCCAGATGGACAAGGCAACGGACCGCTCGGCAGAAGCGAACCAAGGCCACTCTTTTTTTGGAGGGAAAAATATCCAATCACAAATAAGCTTGAGAGGAACACCAGGGTTGGGTTCCTCCACCTGCGACGGTAGAATCGCGTGAAGGCCATAGATGATGATTCGTTGAATACGTTGCAGACGAGATGAGAGAAGGAAGTTGAGAAGAGGATAAAGCCGAAGTTGTTGTTGTTTTGCTCTTCTTTGGGCTCAGGTTGTGGACCCGCTTAAAGGATTGTTGTTGTTGCTGCTTGGCTGGTGAAGGAGATCTTCACTGTGTGGAGTGAGTGCACACACCTCGACTTGGTAGTGATGAAGCATTCAGTCCATGGTGACACAAATGGCACTGCATAGATAATGTCCTTTCCTTATCTGACGGACGCACTTTTCTGTTGGTCAACTTGAACTGCAAGCTTGTAGCAGGCATTCTGGAAAATGAAAAGATACAATTCCACTGAATTTCAGTTCATATGCATAAATAAAGATCTACAGGCAATGGAAAGAAAATTAAAATAACCACATCTACGACAATGGAGAATGAAATTCGAGGGTTTTTAATTGGTTAAATAATTTTTTTATGGAAACGTATCACTGAAGATAAATATGTGATTGAAAGGGTTGGGTTGTTTTACCTCTGAGCGGCACTTTTTTGCACACCATGGGCTAAATTGCCAGGTCACATGGACCCCGAAGGCTCAGAGAAGTTTGGGGGAGGGGACCCACTGGAACAGCTGTTGGGAGACAGATGGTAGCCTCCCGTCAAGGCCATCCAGCATGTTCTTTAACGTGCACAGGATATGGCTCTCCCACACACGGGGCCACGGCTTAACGTCTCATCCGACGGACGGCGGCCTTTCCAAGCCCATCGGTGTTCCCTATTGACCGTGGGCAGGGTGGGGGGGAGTTTTGCGGAGATAAATCTCAACGCTGACCCAGCTGGGACTCGAACCTGGGAACTACAGATTACAAGCCTGGCGCCCTACCGACTGAGCCACCTCCGCCCCTGATTGAAAGGAATCCTGCTGACAAGCCATAAGGCTTAGCGGGGTAATCTATGTATATAACCATACTAAGGCTTAATAAAGTTATTATTATTAAATGCAAAGGGGAAAAAATTAAACGGTCTAAATTTCGATTTTGAATTTGATGATGACAAGACGGCAATCATAGGAATTTACCTCAGAATTAAAATTTAAAAAGTATTATTTCAAACAATTTAATAAAATAAGTGTTTGTTTTAGAATTTTGCGCACTAGTTCTTTCAATAATTTTCAGTTTTAGAAAAATTTCTTAGGCCTGACTTTGCTGATGTTAAGCATTCGAACTTCCATGGCTCTTTAAGTACCCAACAAATATTATTGAAAAATCAAGATTTAAATAGATTTGAAGGGAATTTAAAATTTTCTAGTACTACACTGCTCACAAAAATTAGAGGATATTTCTTCGCTTCATATTCATTTTGAAATATCCTCTAATTTTTGTGAGCAGTATATATTCCTATAAAAAGTTTATTGTAGAAATTAGTGATCTTACAATTTGACTCTCAATTGACTTAACATGGGAATATATCCACTTTAGTGTCCAATGTCAGATGATTGAGAGGGGCGGGGGTGGCTCAGTCGGTAGCGCGCCAGGCTCGTAATCTGTAGTTCCCAGATTCGAGTCCCATCTGGGTCAGCGTTGAGATTTATCTCCGCAAAATTCCCCGCCCTGCCCACGGTCAGTAGGGGACACCGATGGGCTTGGAAAGGCCGCCGTCCGTCGGATGGGACGTTAAGCCGTGGCCCCGTGTGCGGGAGAGCCATACCCTGTGCACGTTAAAGAACACGCTGGATGGCCTTGACGGGAGGCTACCATCTGTCTCCCAACAGCTGTTCCAGTGGGTCCACTCCCCCAACCTTCTCTGAGCCTTCGGGGTCCATGTGACCTGGCCATTTAGCCCATGGTGTGCGAAAAAAGTGCCGCTCAGAGGTAAAACAACCCAACCCAGATGATTGAGAGAGAGAGAATCAAATACACTAGAAGAATAGCGTATCTAATGTGCCAAATACGGGATTCTCATTTTCAGAGAGAATGAAATTTATCATTTATTATTTTATTAATCTATAAGTACTGTGAGCGAAGAGCATGACAAACTAGAGCAATATCTGTCATCCACATATAGAAGCCTACAGTGAAGGCCATCCAGTGTGTTCTTTAACATGCTGCGTAAATGTGATTTATGACTAATTCGTATAATCTCATCATTACTAGGAAATATTCCGTAGTGCAGATGAAAGGACACACTGGATAACCTTGAGGGAATGTTTCAATCTGTCTCCTCACACCTGCGCAGTGAATCCCTTGCTGTATCTAGGTGGAGAGTGCAAAGAAAATAAATACCTCCTCAAGCAGCTGCTTGCCACAGAGGTCTGACAGGAGCCTGTCAGTTTATATGCCATAGTAGAAGGTTTGAGAGGATGGCAGGTCCTCAGCAGAAAAACGACACAAACAGCCATGCCTTACCCGGGGTTCGAACCCAGGTCCCTTATATCAGTAGCCAAGCGCGCTAACCACTCGGCCATGGGAGTGGCTCAGTCATAATCTGTAGAGACAGGCTCGTAATCTATAGTTCCCAGGTTCCAGTCCTACCTGGGCAGAGTTGAGAATTGCCTCCGTAAAATTTCCCCTTGCCCTAGGTCATAAAGAGGACACCGACGGGTTTCGAAAGGCCATCGTCTGTTGGATGGGAAGTAAAGCCGTCGCCACGTGTGCAGAAGAACGTACCCTGTGTACGTTAAAGAACACGCTGCATGGCTTTGATGGCAGCTTTCCATCTGTCTCCTAATAGCTGTCCAGTGGCACTTTCTTTGAATCATCGGGGTTTTTGTGACCTGGTTATTCAGGCCATTGTGTGCAAAGAAAGTGCCGATCAGAGGTAAAACAATTTAAACCTTTCCTTTTCCAATAGTGAATCCTTGGGGGCCATTGTGACCCACACATTTAGCCAAAAGAAAGTAAAAAATAACCCATTTCTGAAATCGATTTCACAGTTTGAAGATCCATCCAACGAAGCTTGCCTTTTCAAGCCCGTTGGTGGTGTTCCTTTTCTCACCAAAGTCAATGTCTTGGTTAGTTGAGAAACTATTTACACAGTAATAGGGGGGGATTCGAACCATCAGGTTGAGAGAACAGTTTTTAGGTTGAGGAGAAGAAAAAAGTCGTATTTAGGGAGAGTGAAGTTAGGCGGTCAGGCTAAAGGGGAAGATTTGTTTGTTTGTTTTACCTCTGAGCGACACTTTTTTGCACACCATGGGCTAAATGGTCAGATCACATGGACCCCGAAAGCTCAGAGAAGTTGGGGGAGGGGACCCACTGGAACAGCTGTTCGGAGACAGATGGTAGCCTCCCGTCAAGACCATCCAGCGTGTTCTTTAACGTGCTCAGTGTATGTTTCTCCTACACACGTGGCCACGGCTTAACGTCCCATCCGACGGACGGCGGCCTTTCCAAGCCCATCGGTGTCCCCTACTGACCGCGGGCAGGGCGGGGAATTTTGCGGAGATAAATCTCAACGCTGACCCAGCTGGGACTCGAACCTGGGAGCTGCAGATTACGAGCCTGGCGCGCTAACGACTGAGCCACCCTCGCCCCTATAAAGGGGAAGAAAGGAGCTACAATCGTCATTTGGTAGGGCCCCTTTCATCCTAGTAACAACAATAACTTCGGATTCAGTTGCATAGCAGTTTAAAGTCACGTACCTACAAAAACTGAAATTTAGGAGGGTCGTTCAGCACCTGTAAAAGGTGGACGGATCAGACTGGTCGAAAGAGAGAGAGCCATGAGCCCCGGAAAAACATCACGTCTGGCGGTACTTTCAGCGTAAAGTGCGAGTTTTAAATTTCGAGCTGCGATTCGACTGTAGGATGATTCGGCTTGTCAGGACAGATTATTTTAGTTGTATTTTAGCCGTTGACAGCTATTAGGTGGTCGGATCAACTGAAGCCTTTGTGTAACTTTTTTTCTGAGAGGGTTTTGACTTGCATCGTCTAGTGACTGTGCCAAGTCGGGTAGTCACTGTATCGTATATACAGTAAAAATTCACATATCCGGATTAATTGAGGATGTAGATTTGAGTGACGATGCGCATCAAATTTGTCGCCTCCTGACAGAGCTAGTAAAACTACCTTTTATCGTTTAAAAGCTCTTTTCCTCTTCATAATTCTTTAAAAGCTCCTCCTCCTCTTCATAATTCCGTGTCACAGAAGAGGAGGGGGTACAGAGACGAAATAAGAAACTGCAAATGAGTATAAGTGTTTATTTCATAACGTTTTACTTATTCATAAGAAAGAATAACGCTTTTTTGCCGGTTAGATTTATTTACATAAGTATCGCAATGTGCTATTTACATGGGACCGAGGGGCGGGAGTGGCTCATTCGGTAGCGCGCCAGGCTCCTAATCTGCAGTTCCCAGGTTCGAGTCCCATCTGGGTCAGCGTTGAGACTTATCTCCGCAAAACTACCCGCCCTGCCCACGGTCAATAGGGAACACCGATGGGCTTGGAAAAACCGTTGTCCATCGGATGGGACGTTAAGCAGTGGCCCCGTGTGCGGGAGAGTCATACCCTGTGCACGTTAAAGAACACACTGTATGGCCTTGACGGGAAGCTACCATTTGTCTCCCAACAACTGTCCCAGTGGGTCCCCTCTCCCAACCTTCTCTGAGCCTTCGGGGTCCTTGTGACCTGGCCATTTAGCCCATGGTGTGCAAAAAAGTGCCGCTGAGAGGTAAAACAACCCAACCCAACATGGGACCGAGCACTTTCGATTGTACTCAGCAGTCATCATCAAGGCGTCGTACAGTTCCTTGCAGAGGAACCTCTTATCAACAATCTGCCTCTACAAGGAACTGTACGCCGCCCTTATGATGACTGCTGAGTAGAGTCGAAAGCGCTCGGCCCAATGTAAATAGCACATTGCAATACTTACGTAAATAAATCTAACCGGGAGAAAAAACGTTATTCTTTCTTATGAGTTATAATGACGCCGTGAAATCGTTTATCGATTTACCACTATATTTTCTACAATTTTACTTATTTTATATTAATTTTAAAATGTAACACATTATCATGACTTTGAAGTTTGCATTTTATTTTTTCAGTGAATGATATATTTGTGAATTCTTTGGAGGGGGGATGGGAACAAATGCTTCCTTTGACATCCCCCAACCTTATTTGGTTCATTCATGAGCTCAGGTTTAGAACAAACTAATCATGAGAGACTGAGATATGCGTTTTGAACACCTTAGAATTATTTTGGACATGTCTGGCACTTGCCCAGTTTAGATTATTAAGAAAACACAATTACCCAGCATTCCTTTCGCATCTGGGGAAATTACTTCCTCCTGGAGGAATTTAAAACGTAAACAACTGAAACTTGGCTAATGTATGTCTTAATTCTTGAAGTACAAACTACTACTTTTAGTAATAGATGTTCTGCCTAGCAGATAAATTAAACCTCTACAGATCAAATGAAAACATGTTATTCAAAATTAACCCTTATGCGAGGTTTAATTTGCATGCTAATGAGAGGTTTAATTAACTTTCACTATGCAGTTTTAGTTCACTTCTGCATAATGCATGTTTCTAGATTTTTATACACTTTTCGATTTTACCAAATCATATTATTGCTTGAAGATTAAACTCAGATAAAAAGGAATATTGAATTTGTTTTGACAAATTGGTTAGTTATTCAATGAGTCAGCTTATTTTGAATCAGAAAATTTTAACTACATTCCTGGCTATTAGCAAACTGCATCTTAATAAGTTACTAAACATACTCATTAAACTTTCCATTCTCCTATATTAAACGCAATGTCTTCTGAAACATTTACAATTATAGTGTTCTCATATATGTGAGGTTTACAGGACTATTTAGGTTAATAACAGGAAGCAGGGCTGGCATACTTAGTGAGTAAGGAATGCAAATAAGTAGATTTTAATTTGGACATTTAATCGTTGTAGCAGATGTTATATAGATTGGGTTGTTATACCCCTGAACGGAGGGGCGGGGATGGCTCAGTCGGTAGCGCGCCAGGCTCGTAATCTGTAGTTCGCAGGTTCGAGTCCCAGCTGGGTCAGCGTTGAGATTTATCTCTGCAAAAATTACCCGCCCTGCCCACGGTCAGTAGGGGACACCGATGGGCTTGGAAAGGCCGCCGTCCGTCGGATGGGACGTTAAGCCATGGTCCCGTGTGCGGGAGAGACATACCCTGTGCACGTTAAAGAACACGCTGGATGGCCTTAACGGGAGGATACCATCTGTCTCCCAACAGCTGTTCCAGTGGGTCACCTCCCTCAACCTTCTCTGAGCCTTCGGGGTCCATGTGACCTGGCCATTTAGCCCATTGTGTGCAGAAAAGTGCCGCTAAGAGGTAAAACAACCCAACAATCCCTGAACGGAACGTTTTTCACACATTGGACTAAATGGCCAGGTCACAAGGACCCTAAGGGTTCAAAGAAGATTGTGGAAGGGGGAACCAACGGACAGAGATAGATGGTAGCCTCACGTCAAGGGCATCCAATGTGTTTCTATAACGTGCACAGGGTATGGCTCTCCCGCACAAAACGCCACGACTTTACGTCCCATCCGATGGACGGCGGTCTTTCCAAGCCCACTGGTGTCCCCTTTCTGACCGAGGGCAAGGTGGGTGATTTTCCGGAGATAAACATTGATTTTGCCCACCTGAAACTCGAACTTGAGAACCGCAGATTACGAGCCTTCCTCGATACCTTCTGAAACAGTCCCTGCCCCTCATTTTTGGTAATACTTATTGATCGTAAACAGATTTTTAAGTAAAAAAAATAGCAGTTAAGCTCAATTAAGTGGATTATTTATTAGACTGATTTCCATTCCTATTTAGCAGTCAATTGTAATCAGGATGCTTTTTCACTTCTTATTTTAGAAATTCAAACTTCGAAATTAGTTTTCCACTGAGATTAGAAGGAATTTTAGCATAACATTGGCACACCAGTGTATATAAATGATGCGCTGTAATTAATTGTTAACTTCTCATCGCATGCAGATGGACCCAGGCGTTTTCAGATCTATAAATGTGGCTTCGGATACTTGAAAATTTGTAAGATTCTTGACAAGAGGAATATTTTTCGAAAACATCCTTCGAATTGGAAAAATATTAATGTTAATATAATGCATTTCTGGCGTTATTTTTGGTAAAATTTGGACAGTCCATGGAGCAGGGTTCGTGCGAAATGATCCTGTCAGTCCTTTATTTTATGTGGCCTAACTGGGTTCATTGCTACTGATTGGCGGATTTCTTTAATCTTTGGGGGCGGGGGTGGCTCAGTCGGTAGCGCGCCAGGCTCCTAATCTGTAGTTCCCAGATTCGAGTCCCAGCTGGGTCAGTGTTGAGATTTATCTTCGCAAAATTCCCCGCCCTGCCCACGGTCAGTAGGGGACACCGATGGGCTTGGAAAGGCCGCCGTCCGTCGGATGGGACGTTAAGCCGTGGCCCCGTGTGCGGGAGAGCCATACCCTGTGCACGTTAAAGAACACGCTTGATGGCCTTTACGGGAGGCTACCATCTGTCTCCCAACAGCTGTTCCAGTGGGTCCCCTCCCCCAACCTTCTCTGAGCTTTCGGGGTCCATTTGACCTGGCCATTTAGCCCATGGTGTGCAAAAAAGTGCCGCTCAGAGGTAAAACAACCCAACCCTCTTTAATCTTTGAACTTGAGATGTGATTTCAGGTGAAGAATGAGATGAGAAATTTATCGCAAGGTTGAGAACGAAAGGAAAGTAACAGATACAATCACAAATAATCAAACTCATAAATGCAAAGTCCAAGTGCTAAAATATTCATAAACACAAAAACACAAAAAAATAACAAAGGAAAAAAACCATCAAAACTCATAAAACTGAAATTAACAAACTGATTCAAAACCCTGAAACTGAGGTAGACACCAACCCACGATAAGCTCATAAACTCATAAACCAAGATATCAATAAACAAATCGAGAAACTTAAAACCCCGAAATTAATAAACAAATTCATAAAGACACAAGTCCAAAAACTTAAAAACTTACAAACACAAAAACCTAGAAAAAACTTGCAAGGCTATAAACCTTGAAACCGGTAAACAAATTCTCAACGATACAAACCCATAAACTAGCACACACACACATACACACAAAAAAAAAATATGAAACACATAAACTGCGAAATTAACTAATTATGGAACTAAGAAAATCTCCCACATTTTAACCTAAAACTAAGAAACACAAAATCTAGAGAGAATTGCTTCTGGGACGTGGAAAGGAACGTGGAGATTTAAGAAAATGAAGTATATGCAATTAGGTGTCCCGTCAATTCATCGTGACGTCAGTTCATCGCATCGTCAATTCATCGTGACGTCAGTTCATCGCATCATCAATTCATCGTGACGTCAGTTCATCGCATCGTCAATTCATCGTGACGTCCGTTCATCCCATCGTCAATTCATTGTGACGACAGTTCATCGCATCGTCAATTCATCGTGACGTCAGTTCATCGCATCGTCAATTCATCGTGAC
This sequence comes from Ryuthela nishihirai, assembly GCA_038380435.1. Classification (NCBI taxonomy): domain Eukaryota; kingdom Metazoa; phylum Arthropoda; class Arachnida; order Araneae; family Heptathelidae; genus Ryuthela; species Ryuthela nishihirai. The sequence continues at coordinate 9,843,451 of JAWZYU010000007.1, forward strand.
GTCAGTTCATCGCATCGTCAATTCATCGTGACGTCAGTTCATCGCATCGTCAATTCATCGTGACGTCAATTAATCGCATCGTCAATTCATCGTGACGTCAGTTCATCGCATCGTCAATTAATCGTGACGTCAATTCATCGCATCGTCAATTCATCGTGACGTCAGTTCATCGCATCGTCAATTCATTGTGACGTCAATTCATCGCATCGTCAATTCATCGTGACGTCAGTTCATCGCATCGTCAATTCATCGTGACGTCAATTCATCGCATCGTCAATTCATCGTGACGTCAGTTCATCGCATCGTCAATTCATCGTGACGTCAGTTCATCGCATCGTCAATTCATCGTGACGTCAATTCATCGCATCGTCAATTCATCGTGACGTCCGTTCATCCCATCGTCAATTCATCGTGACGCCAGTTCATCGCATCGTCAATTCATCGTGACGTCAGTTCATCGCATCGTCAATTCATCGTGACGTCAGTTCATCGCATCGTCAATTCATTGTAACGTCAGTTCATCGCATCGTCAATTCATCGTGACGTCAGTTCATCGCATCGTCAATTCATCGTGACGTCAGTTCATCGCAGCGTCAATTCATCGTGACGTCAATTTATCGTGGCGTCAATTCATCGCAGCATCACTTCATCTCAACGTCAATTCATCCTCGTGTTAGACATCTTGTTTTATTGACTTTCCGCATCTGTAGATTGCTCGAATGAACTCTAGAGACAATAATTTAGACTTTAAAAGGTTAAACATGCGTCAGAAGAATTTACCTCAGAAATTAATTAAAACTAGCATAACAAGAATTGTTTCGAACAATTTCATTAAATATGCGTTTTAAAACTTTGCGTAATGATTATTTCAATATTAGGCAATCATTAATGATACTTATGAAAATAATATATTGTTAAATATTCCAACTTCGGTGCCTATTTAAATATTGAACAAATATTGTTAAAAATTGAAGTTTAAATAGAATTGATTATGATCTGTATTTTATCACCAGTCACATTTTTCCATTAAATGCATATATTAGAAGTTATAGAGCTTCGAAGTTATATTCCCATTGACATGGTAATTCGCTATTTTGGTTGGTCAATCTGAGTTGGTATTTTCGGGAGCTATTTTGTATGTTGACCTATTGTTACGTGAAATAACTAAAACCCATATATTTTATGACCCACCTTTAGTAACAGGGAGTTATGTTGTTTCATCTCTCAGCGACCCCCTGGACATCTTTTAGGAGACAGACTGAAGCCTCCCATCAAGGCTATCTAGCATATTCTTTAATATGCACTGGGTATGGCGTTTCAGCACACGGAACAACGGCTTAATGTCCCATACAACGGGGGGCGGGGGTGACTCAGTCTGTAGCGCTCCAGGCTCGTAATCTGTAGTTCCCAGGTTCGAGTCCCAGCTGGGTCAGCGTTGAGATTTATCTCCGCAAAATTCCCCGCCCTGCCCACGGTCAGTAGGGGACACCGATGGGCTTGGAATGGCCGCCGTCCGTCGGATAGGACGTTAAGCCGTGGCCCCGTGTGCGGGAGAGCCATACCCTGTGCACGTTAAAGAACACGCTGGATGGCCTTGACGGGAGGCTACCATCTGTCTCCCAACAGCTGTTCCAGTGGGTCCCCTCCCCTAACCTTCTCTTTGCCTTCGGGGTCCATGTGACCTGGCCATTTAGCCCATGGTGTGCAAAAAAGTGCCGCTCAGAGGTAAAACAACAACCCAACCCATACAACGGTGGCGGCCTTTCCGTGCCCTTTTCTGACCGAAGTCAGTTTATCTATATCTATCCAACCCGAAAAGAATTTTTAATTTATTTATAAAAACAAATAATTACCTCTCAAAAAAAGAAATTGCCTCTCCCCCTCCCCACTAAGGGTAAGGGTTAAAAAATCATCAATTGAGTTTCGAACAATTTACTTAGAACAGCTGTAGACAAATTACAGCCAGCCATTTCTTTTTGTCCGGCCCCAGAACTACTGATGACAAATTCATTAATTTTGCAAAAGAGAAAAAGAACCTATAAAGGACAAAATTCCAACTTCGACGAAGCAAATTCTCATTAAAATAATTAATTTTAATAAAATTATATGGTTATTTTTTTTTACACTGGTTATGCATACATTATTGATTATATATTTCTTTGGTGGTCTATAACTTCTAAAATATGCATTTAGGGGAAAAATGTAACTGATGATAAAGATCACAATCAATCTATTTCAATCTCGATTTTCAACAATATTCGTTCAGTATTTAAAGAGGCACGGAAGCTGGAATATTTAACAATATATTATTTTCATGAATATTATTAAAATTACCTAATATTGAAATAATCATTACGAAAAGTTTTAAAATGCATATTTTATTAAATGGTTTGAAACAATCCTTGTTATGCTAGTGTTAATTAATTTCTGAGGGAAATTCTTCTGACTCGTGTTTAATCTTTTAAAGTCTAAATTATTGTCTCTAGAGTTCATTCGAGCAATCTACAGATGCAGAAAGTCAATAAAACAAGATGTCTGACACGAGGATGAATTGACGTTGAGATGAAGTGATGCTGCGATGAATTGACGTCACGATAAATTGACGTCACGATGAATTGACGCTGCGATGAATTGACGCTGCGATGAATTTGACGTGTGATAATTGACGGGACACCATTTTGCAGAGAGAGAGACTGCATTGGTTTGGCCATGTTACACATATGCATTATAGATTAGTGAATAGGGTTATGAACAGTGTGCCTGAAGGTCACAGAAAGAGTGGGAGACCTAGGTTGCGGAGCTAGAAAATGTTAGCGGGACCTTGTTAAATTTAGTGTATAATGGCCTAATGTGTGTGTGTGTGTATAACAGACATAAAAACCCTAAAAAACTCAGACTACAAAAATCCAGAAACTGACAACTCATAGACACACACATAAAAAAAAAACTGACGCATTAACACAACACACGAAAAACTGACACCTCTCCCCTCAAAAAAAAAGAATCAAGAAACATGCAAGCCTACTCCCATACAGACAGTACAGTATCCGAGCGTTTTACAATTTCTTGTCGTTATTTATTAGTTGAGTGAAATATTAACTTATCTCCAGTTTAATAACACCTCAGAGTAGAATAAATAATTTATGCGAACTCCTATTAAATACATGCTATCACACAAGTGTTCTTTCAGTCTTTGCGTTGTTATAAGTTTAAAACTCTAACTGTAAAAAACCTTACTTCAGTGAATTTTTACCGCCATTCATCTTACGCTCTTTGCACCAACCCATGTGAAGAACTTCTCGACAACGGTCTCTGTTACTCCTCCTGACATGCATCTCATAAAGAGTTTCAAAAGCCTCAAAGAACATTAATCATTGTGACTATGTTAATTTAATTACAGACCAGAAGGGACGAAGAAATCCAAGGATATTTCGTGCGCCTTAGGCTCCAGAAAGTTAATCCCAAATGCAAACGCACATTAGTCGTTGTTGAGGAGCGCAGAGAAATAGAAGGGTTGGGTTGTTTTACCTCTGAGCGGCACTTTTTCGCACACCATGGGCTAAATGGACAGGTCACATGGACCCCGAAGGCTCAGAGAAGGTTGGGGGAGGGGACCCACTGGAACAGCTGTTGGGAGACAGATGGTTGGGTTGGGTTGTTCTACCTCTGAGCGGCACTTTTTTGCACACCATGGGCTACATGGCCAGGTCACATGGACCCCGAAGGCTCAGAGAAGGTTGGGGGAGGGGACCCACTGGAACAGCTGTTGGGAGACAGATGGTTGGGTTGGGTTGGGTTGTTTTACCTCTGAGCGGCACTTTTTTGCACACCATGGGCTAAATGGCCAGGTCACATGGACCCCGAAGGCTCAGAGAAGGTTGGGGGAGTGGACCCACTGGAACAGCTGTTGGGAGACAGATGGTTGGGTTGTTTTACCTCTGAGCGGCACTTTTTTGCACACCATGGGCTAAATGGCCAGGTCACATGGACCCCGAAGGCTCAGAGAAGGTTGGGGGAGTGGACCCACTGGAACAGCTGTTGGGAGACAGATGGTTGGGTTGAGTTGTTTTACCTCTGAGCGGCACTTTTTTGCACACCATGGGCTAAATGGCCAGGTCACATGGACCCCGTAAGCTCAGAGAAGGTTGGGGGAGGGGACCCACTGGAACAGCTGTTGGGAGACAGATGGTAGCCTCCCGTCAAGGCCATCCAGCGTGTTCTTTAACGTGCACAGGGTATGGCTCTCCCGCACACGGGGCCACGGCTTAACGTCCCATCCGGCGGACCGCGGCCTTTTCAAGCCCATCGGAGAGAAATAGAAGGATCAATTGCAGGAAGCTGCAGTACAAATTGAAATGAAAAGTTTAGTTTGCTTTGTAAGTAATGAGAACTTCAAAGGGCAAAGCCCAGATTGATTCTGTTGTTGCAAAACTTCCATTTTATTTTCCATAGAAAGTGTACAGAGACAAACATTCCTTTTTATTAATCAAGCTTTCTTTCCTTCAGACTATTACTGAAGGGGGAAAAATTGATATTACGTTTTGTAAACAGGGAAGGTTTAAAATTCTTAAATTCTTGATTGGGATTCTTTTTAAAGTTGGCGTTTTTAATTGCTGACTTAAAATGCACGAATTTATTTTCTTTTTTCAAAGCTGTTTGTAAGCATTCAGGCTAAATAGTAAATAAAAAAAAAATAAATCCCCCCTCAAGCAGCTGCTTGCCACAGAGGTCTGACAGGAGCCTGTCAGTTTATATGCCACAGTAGGAGATCTGAGAGGATGGCAGGACCTCAGCAGAAAAACGACACACACATCCATGCCTAATTCCGGGGCTCGAACCCAGGTCCCTTAGATCAGTAGCCAAGCGTGCTAACCACTCGGCCACGGGACATAGATTCAAAAACTTGACTGCTATGATTTCCGATATCGTTGCTTCACTAGTCAAAAAAAAGCTATTTTTTCTCCCCCCCAAAAAAGTAAATAAATAAAAATGTACACTTTACCTATGCTATCAACTTTTTAAGGTATCTTGAAAAAGGTTATTGCTTTAAGTATAATAATTCATGTTCTGGGGGAAAATGCATTTGTCTCTTTTATTTTAAAATCAGTAAAAAATACTTTTTTTTGTTGTAAAATAAAGTTTTTTTACTGTAATGCTGCGACCTATTGGTGAATGTTAACACAATTAAAACCCAGGTTCAATCACTATATATATACTATAAGGGGCGTGCAAATGAAAAATTGATAACCCTTATATCCGGGTAATGAACTGACTGATAGTTTCGCCCTCATGCAAAGAAATAGATACAGATAGAAGGAAATCATCAATATCGGAATCAGAGGCAAGCATCGATTTGAACGTGATAGACATTGTGTGGATTCCAGACAAACTTCGCATGGAAGCATCCAGAGTTAATGAACGATGTGCTGAAGTTTTAATTTCATTATTAGGGTCCGCTGTTGATTGAGTCTCTGGACCACTTTGACATCATTAATTCGCAACGAATTACGAAACTTTTGGGCATTTCAAGGCAGGCAATAAAGTCGAAGTGTTTGGGTTGTTTTACCTCTGAGCGGCACTTTTTTGCACACCATGGGCTAAATGGCCAGGTCACATGGACCCCGAAGGCTCAGAGAAGGTTGGGGGAGGATACCCACTGGAACAGCTGTTGGGAGACAGATGGTAGCCTCCCGTCAAGGCCATCCAGCGTGTTCTTTAACGTGCACAGGGTATGGCTCTCCCGCACACGGGGCCACGGCTTAACGTCCCATCCGACGGACGGCGGCCTTTCCAAGCCCATCGGTGTCCCCTACTGACCGTGGGCAGGGCGGGGAATTTTGCGGAGATAAATCTCAACGCTGACCCAGCTGGGACTCGAACATGGGAACTACAGATTATGAGCCTGGCGCGCTACCGACTGAGCCACCCCCGCCCCAAAGTCGAAGTGCCCAGAACCTTTCAGCAGCAAGGTTGTTTTGTTGCATAACAACGTCTGCTTCCATACTGTCCAAGTAACAAAAACAACGTTGAACGTGAAAGGTTTAGAGGCCCCTGGAAGATCTATCTTATTTGTTTTTAAAGTTTCTGAATCTGTAATAAACACCATAGAAAGAAAGAAGTTGAAGTCGGACGAAGAGGTGCAGTACATCGTCAGACTTTCTTCCTCATGCAACAGCACAAGAGGGGCCGGTATGGCTCAGTCGGTAGCATCAGATTCGTAATCTATCAACGCATCAGATTCGTAATCTACAATTCCCAGGTTCGAGTCCCGCCTGGCTTAATGTTGAGGTTTATCTCCGCAAAACTCTCCGCCCTGCCCACGGTCAGTATGGGACACGGATGCTTAGAAAAGCCGTCGTCCATAGGATGGGACATTAAGCCGTGACCCCGTGTGTGAGAGACGCATAATCTGTGCACGTTAAAGAACACGCTAGATGGCCTTGACGGGATGCTAGCATCTGCCTATTAACAGCTGTCCAGTCGGTTTCCTTCCCCAACCTTCTCTGAACCCTCGGAGTGTTTGTGACCTGGCCATTCTGTCAAAAAAAAATGACGCTCAGAGGCCCAAATTGTTCTAGAAAAGATGGTATTACAATGGAAAACATTTAGCAATGGACTTGGAGAATTTAAATACATCAATAAATGATTTAAGCTTGTGGAGAAGCATAAGAAATAGCCTGTAAAAATAGGATTCATGAATAGTTAGCTGAAAAAATTAAGTTCCTCCCTGAGTGGGAATCGAACCCAAGTCTCTTGAATACATGTCAGGTGTTTTTAAACTAGTAGCGGCTAGTAGTTATAACACCTGACATATATTCAGCAGATGTGGCTTCAGTACCACTCAAGGTGAAACTCAGTTTTTCAGCTAACTATCTCATGATTATGCTACATTAAGGTTTTGCCATTTTTCGTTCGAACCACCCTTATGTACAAAGCCTTATTATTGTAATTTATAAATTTCATCAATTCGGAGAAAAATTCTTACTTAATTTGATTACCATTGCTTAAATGTTCAAGCTTCCATAACTCTTTAAATATTAAAGGGGTACTGCTGAAAATTGGAATTTAGAAAAATTTGATTCAGATATAGAACTTTCTACAGTAATATCGAAGGATATTGATTCTTGGGGGGGGAGTGAAAAATTTGGTAGGGGGAAAAAGGAAACCAAAGAAACTAGAAAATCGAATCTGTTCCAGCGAATGGGAAATGCCCTTTTTACATAAGCAAAAGTTTTGTGATTTTTAAATTTAAAAGCCTTCTAAACATGAATATTAAAACTAAAAGAGAGATTCGCAATATGTGAATAGCAATGCTTCATTAGTACTTATACAGTTTGAAAAATGATTTCTCTCTTAAAAATGCTGTTTTCACACTACCCCAGAGGGATGTCACTGTATGAGAAAATCTTTCGTTACTCTACCATTTAAATTTCAGCTTGTTGGGCACTTGTTATTAAGTACTTGTACTTGTACTTAAGTAATTAATGGTGTTGCCCGTAGCAGGGCGAGGATTTTGTGGAGATAAATATACAGCATATTAAGAGCCTGGCCAACTACCGACTGAGCCCTGCCCCTCCTCTGAGCTCTTGGGGGTCTTTGTGACCTGGCCATGTAGCTCACTTTGTGAAAAGAAGTGGCACTCAGTGGTAAAACAACGGAAACAAGAACCCCTCCCAGGGTTGGGTTGTTTTACCTCTGAGGGCACTTTTTTGCACACCATGGGCTAAATGGTCAGGTCACATGGACCCCGAAGGCTCAGAGAAGGTTAGGGGAGGGGACCCACTGGAACAGCTGTTTGGAGACAGATCCTCCCGTCAAGGCCATCCAGCGTGTTCTTTAACGTGCACAGGGTATGGTCTTCCGCACACGGGGCCACGGCTTAACGTCCCATCCGACGGACGGCGGCCTTTCCAAGCCCATCGGTGTCCCCTACTGACTGTGGGCAGGACGGGCAATTTTTGCGGAGATAAATCTCAACGCTGACCCAGCTGGGACTCGAACCTGGGAACTACAGATTACGAGCCTGGCGCGCTACCGACTGAGCCACCCCCGCTCCACCCCACCCCTCCCAGGTAAATATTTTTCTTGATTAAAGGGTGGGTATTAACTCGACACTCTTGTACAAGCGGCACAAGTGATGTAATAATTTGTCCCCCTGGGTTAATTTAATTTGGCCTATATTTGAAACTCTCTTCTTTAAAACGAATTCCTGATTTCCTAAACCTCACTCTGTAAACGCAGCGCAAAAGTATAACTCTCTTTTAACCTCGTACCTCGTTTATGGCTGTCATTCAACAAAATCTACGAATAATAAAGAGGAAATTACTTACAAACGACAATTTAATACTTTCTTTCAGATCACAGAAGTCAGTTTGTTCACGAACCAGGTCATCCGAACAGATTAATGGCTGAGAAACGAAGAAACAGTTGTAGTAGATGTTGAACTTGATCCTTTGCCAGACAGTAGTTATCTTGGCATTACAGTCCGAAACATCAACTCATAAAGCAGAAAGCAATGCTAATGAAGATGACGCCAACGAGGTGTTAATATACACTGTAATATCAAACGTTTTGGGACTCTTCCTTGTTAGGAGCCGTCCCATGGCCGAGTCGTTAGCACGCTTGGCTACTGATCTAAGGGACCTGGGTTCGAGCCCCGGGTAAAACATGGCTGTGCGTGTTGTTTTGGGGCGGAGGTGGCTCAGTCGGTAGCGCGCCAGGCTCGTAATCTGTAGTTCCCAGGTTCGAGTCCCAGCTGCGTCAGCGTTGAGATTTATCTCCGCAAAAATCCCCGCCCTGCCCACGGTCAGTAGGGGACACCGATGGGCTTGGAAAGGCCGCCGTCCGTCGGATGGGACGTTAAACCGTGGCCCCGTGTGCAGGTGAGACATACCCTGTGCACGTTAAAGAACACGCTGGATGGCCTTGACGGGAGGCTACCATCTATCTCCCAACAGCTGTTCCAGTGGGTCCCCTCCCCAAACCTTCTCTGAGCCTTCGGGGTCCATGTGACCTGGCCATTTAGCCCATGGTGTGCAAAAAAGTGCCGCTCAGAGGTAAAACAACCCAACATCCTTGTTAGGAGAACGGAAAGCCATATTCAGAGCTCGCTAATTTTGAAAATAAGTGTTTGAAGGAAACATCACTTGGGGAAGCTAAAACTCTTTAGTGCTCTAGTTCAACTAATATTCAGTTAATAATTGATGAGTTATGGAATGTGAAACTTTTAACAGAAGATGTTCCTATTCTTTTGCGAGAGGGTTGGCTCAGATGGTAACGTGACAGGCTCGCAATCTGAGGTTCCTAGGTTCGAGCCCGACTTCTGCCAGTGTTGAGAGTTATCTCTGCTAAACTCTCATCCTGCTCTAGGTCAGAAAGGGGACGCCGATGGGCTTGGAAAGATAGACGTCCTTCAGATGCAAACATTAGTACATGGTCCCTTATTCAAGAGAGCCTTACCCTATGCACTTTAAAGAACACACTGGATGACCTTGACGAGCGGTTACGATTTGTATACTATAACAGCTGTCCGGTGGGTTCCCTTCTCACAACCTTCTCTGAGCCTTGGAGTCCTTGTGGCCTGGACTTTTAGGCCATGGTATGCAGAAATAAAAAAAAAACGCAGCTCAGAGGTAAAACAACAAAAATTCTATTTTGTTAATGATCCTTTTAAATGCTTATCTTTAAAAATGAGGAAAGGCGGAAGAATCATTACACAGTTTGTTTCACCTGTGAGTAGCTCTCTTTTTGTGCAAATAAACAAGTGAATATCCAGTTCACAAGAGCCCCAAAGATTCAGAGTTGTGTAAGGAAAGAAGACTCACTGGACACCTGTTACGAGACAGATGGGAGCTTCACGTCAAGACCATCCAGTGTGCTGAAGGCTTCTTGAGCTCCTCAACTGACTTCATACGGTGTTGGGTAACTTTGCTGTGTTGCTTTTTTTGTGTTGGGTTGGGTTGTTTTACCTCTGAGCGTCACTTTTTTGCACACCATGGGCTAAATGGCCAGGTCACATGGACCCCGAAGGCTCAGAGAAGGTTGGGGGAGGGGACCCACTGGAACAGCTGTTGGGAGACAGATGGTAGCCTCCCGTCAAGGCCATCCAGCATGTTCTTTATCGTGCATAGGGTATGGCTCTCCCGCACACGGAGCCATGGCTTAACGTCCCATCCGACGGACGGCGGCCTTTCCAACCCCATCGATGTCCCCTACTGACAGTGGGCAGGGTGGGGAATTTTGCGGAGATAAATCTCAACGCTGACCCAGCTGGGACTCGAACCTGGGAACTACAGATTACGAGCCTGGCGCGCTACCGACTGAGCCACCCCAGCCCTTTTGTGTTGGGTAACTTTGCATACGGTGTTTGGGTAACTTTGCTTTTAATATATCACCCCACAGCATTATTGTCAGTTGTTAAACTTGGGGTCAATAGAGGCCAATGTAACGTCAACAAAGAACGACCAAGAACACCTGTTGGGAAGAATTGCATCCAAATAATTCCAAGCAGCAGTTGCATGATGAGCACGTGTCTCCAGCTCTGACATTAAAGAGGTTTCCAACATCTGCAAAAAAAGTTGATGATTCACCGGTCATTCCAAGAAATATGTCCAATAAGGTGATGAGTAGAAGGTGCAGCACACACTATAACATGCGGAGGATAATTCTAAATTTCCTCCACAGAATATACACTGCTCAAAGTGGAAATCACAATACCAAGAAGTAAGGGAAGTAGAGATTTGTAAATTGCAGGGGGCAAAATTATATTGGAGACACGCAAATTTTCAAAGTTCCGCAGGGAATGGACAGTCCACATCAAGCCTAGCAGTGGATAAATACCGGGTTCCCCTGAACTCTTGGGGCGGGGGTGGCTGAGTCGGTAGCGCGCCAGGCTCGTAATCTGTAGTTCTCAAGTTCGAGTCCCAGCTGGGTCAGCGTTGATATTTATCTCCGCAAAATTCCCCGCCCTGCCCATGGTCAGTAGGGGACACCGATGGGCTTGGAAAGGCCGCCGTCCGTCGGATGGGACGTTAAGCCGTGGCCCCGTGTGCGGTTAGCCATACCCTGTGCACGTTAAAGAACACACTGGATGACCTTGACGGGAGGCTACCATCTGTATCCCAACAGCTGTTCCAGTGGGTCCCCTCCCCCAAACTTCTCTGAGCCTTTGGGGTCCTTGTGACCTGACCATTTAGACCATGGTGTGCAAAAAAAGTGCTAAAACAACCCAAACACCTCAACCGTTCACAACAACCCGTTCAGTGCGAAAACAACAAAAACAATCCAAAGCCCCTGAACTCGTATCATAGCATGACCAAGAGAGGTCGAAGTGCATGCTGCTAAAATGTTTGGAACATGCCTTGGAGATGCCAGCAGGATCCTTATGCACAACTGATGCATTCAGAGAGAGAACAAATTGTCGATATGTGAGATCCCGGATTGAGCCTTTGAGCGATCGGCACATGCATGGGGCGATCTCACAGCACAGTGCTCTCACACAACATCATGGAGCACCAAATGACATGAAGGACATGTATGGGATCAGCACGCCACACCACAGGACGTGAAGATTGCATGCTCTGTAGGAGGACTGTTTGCGACCTGTGCACCATCACAGCGACTGTGCTGCAGAGTGATTTCCGGACCGCTACAGGTACCGTGGTCTTCACGCAAAACATTAGACAACGTTTGCATGACGTAGAAATCTGTGCGAGACGTCCAGTCCGGCATCTGCCATTGCAGCGACAACACCGGTTACGCCGTCTCCACTGGTGTCGAGGAAGACAAAATTGGACCATGGAATGGAGGAGAGTTCATAGACGAGTCCTGATTCTGTTTCAGAATACAAGACGGCCTTTTGTCCACATGGTATCAGCAGCATCAACGACATGAAGAAGTCTATTCCGAAGTCTATTCCGTTGGGGAGCCGACATACGGCTCCCCAACGTGGTACAATGATATGGGGTGGCATCACATATGGCGGCTGAACACATCTGTTCCATGTTTCTGGCTCGCTAACGGTGAGACGTTACATCGATGACATCGTCAACCTTGTGGCCCGACCCGGCCTTACTACCATGCCTGGACTGATTCTGCAGCAGGACAACACCAACCCCACACATTGCATGTGCAGCGATGGACAATCTCCAAGGTTTGGACATTCTCCCATGGCAGCCATACTCTCCATACTTGTCGTTCATTGAACATATGTGAGACCTTACAAGTTGCTCCCTTTTCCAGCTCCCTCTGGCAGCGAACCTAGTACAATTGCATGCCCAATTGGATGCTGTTTGGAAGCTGTACCTCAGGACCCTATTAACCATCACTGATGAATCTGCAACAAACACACGTACCTTTCGTTCTCACGTTCCATTTTTTGATCATTGCACATCTACCCTCATAACTTTCGTCCTGCCAGTCTCGGGCGTATAAATCACTTCCTTCGTGGTCTTGCGATTTCCACTCTAAGCAGTGTAGGTTTAAATCGCTTCAGAAGTAAACGTTTCCACGAACATAATGTCCTGGGCTTATAGTATTAAAAAAAAATATAACAAAATGTCTTGCGATTTATGAAATACGCTGTACATAGAAGTTTTACGACTGATTCGGAACATTTTTTTCCCAAACCGGGCTTAGTATTTTTGAAATAACTCTTTTTTTTGCCATTTTGAGCCCGAATTCAACTCGATAACTCACTAGCGTTAAATCAGGAACATGTAATGACGTGTGGGTTCCGATCCAAGCGCCGAAACAGTTGTGTTTATATCGCTGATTGAACGCAGATGAGAAGTAATATTTCTTGCTTGGTAAGGAACTGGCATTTCACTTCAAGTTGCTTGTGTTTGTACCCTCGAGAGAAACCATACGAGAGCTTCTAAATTCAATCAGCTCGTTGTAAACACGAGCGGCTTTGCTCATAACTCGTGATGATTGTTTCTAAAAGGGAAGATTTGTGGCTTCCTACTGACCAACGTTGGCATACACTTAAACATTGTTTGCAATCTCTCTTTAAGGAAATATGAATCAAAACCCGCTACAGCGAAACTACTTCAAGTAAACAATAACATAAACAAGGAAGTATGACTGCATTATTGTTGTTTATATCAGTGATGTTGCATGAGTAGTAAGTGGGGAGACTACGAGACTATGTAGTTGACACTTTGGCAGTTCTCGTAGATTATTCTATGATGCTCTCTCTCAGAAGGCATCAGTTGCACATAAGGGTCCCGCCGGCATCTTCAAGGCATGCTCCAAACATTTTCGCAGCATGCACTCCAGCCTCACTGTCTGTCATGCTATGATACGAGCGCGTGGGCACCCGACATTTATTCTATGATTGATCTATGGTAAATTAAAAGTGTCCCTAAATATCGCTGTGTCTTTGTGGAGAGGGGCGGGGGTGGCTCAGTCGTTAGCGCGCCAGGCTCGTAATCTGTAGTTCCCAGGTTCGAGTCCCAGCTGGGTCAGCGTTGAGATTTATCTCCGCAAAACTCCCCGAACTGCCCACGCTCAGTAGGGGACACCGATGGGCTTGGAAAGACCGCCGTCCGTCCGATGGGACGTTAAGCCGTGGCCCCGTGTACGGGAGAGCCATACCCTGTGTACGTTAAAGAACACGCTGGATGGCCTTGACGGGAGGCTACCATCTGTCTCCCAACAGCTGTTCCAGTGGTAGCTGGTTTCCAGTGGAGTGACAGATGGTAGCCTCCCGTCAAGGCCATCCAGCGTGTTCTTTAACGTGCACAGGGTATGGCTCTCCCGCACACGGGGCCACGGTTTAACGTCCCATCCGACGGACGGCGGCCTTTCCAAGCCCATCGGTGTCCCCTACTGACCGTGGGCAGGGCGGGGAATTTTGCGGAGATAAATCTCAACGCTGACCCAGCTGGGACTCGAACCTGGGAACTACAGATTACGAGCCTGGCGTGCTACCGACTGAGCCACTCCCGCCCCACTGACGGGGGTAATTGAGTTCGTATTCTCCATATTTTTTTTTCCTTTAAAAGGCTAAAGACTTTCTGGACTATTGTGATGGGATTATGTAGTCTACTGTGAACAAAAGAAAAAGAAACACATGCCGATCGAAACTGAAACAACAAAAGTTCTAATTGGCTTATAGCAACATAAGCAGTATAATCATGGATGTTTATGGAAACTGAAACCGAAGTAAAATTTTATGAAGCAGTTTAGTTGAGCTAGTGTAGTTATCATGTTCCTCCCCCCCATAAAAACAATAAAATATTATTCTATCTAGGTGCGTTATTAGTTTTTGTACATTTTTCCTCCACCTTTCTCACAAAGAATATTTTAATTATGTTGTCTAGGCATGTTACGATCTGAAAGCATTAGGACTCATTCTTTTCATCTAGCGAATTCTTCCTTGAATATGTGTGTTGGGGGGGGGGGGGGGGGAGGGGCTCAGTCGGTAGTGTGCCAGGCTCGTAATCTGTAGTTCCCAGGTTCGAGTCCCAGCTGCGCCAGCGTTGAGATTTATCTCCGCAAAATTCCCCGCCCTGCCCACGGTCAGTAGGGGACACCGATGGGCTTGGAAAGGCCTCCGTCCGTCGGATGGGACGTTAAGCCGTGGCCCCGTGTGCGGGAGAGCCATACCCTGTGCACGTTAAAGAACACGCTGGATGGCCTTGACGGGAGGCTACCATCTGTCTCCCAACAGCTGTTCCAGTGGGTCCCCTGCCTCAACATTCTCTGAGCCTTCGGGGTCCATCTGACCTGGCCATTTAGCCCATAGTGTGCAAAAAAGTGCCGCTCAGAGGTAAAACAACCCAACCCTTGAATATGTTAATGTGTAGCAATCAATACTTCTAGACAAAGAATAGAAGTTTTGGAATGCTTTTCCTTTCGCTTTTCGAGAGAACTGAAGATATTTCTGCTTTTTTCCTCAAATGACAATACATCTCTTTTTTTAAAGGATAGGTGATCATCCAATTTTTCTTCAAAGTACTTGAAATCATCCTACCTCATAAGGCCCTGTAATCATGAATCTTTCTTCTCAAAAGGATCTGTAATCAGCCCGTTTCTTTAAAAAGGACCTGAAATCCGCCATATTTCAAGACCTGTAACTATCCTATTTTTCCTCCAAATGAGCTGAAGCTATCCCGATTCGTTTTCAAAGGACCTGTAGCCATTCTGCTCTTTATTAAATCACCTGAACCATCCCACTTAAAACAAAAAACATTCCTCTTTTTTCTCAAATAAATTGAAACCATTCCACTCCTTTTTCATCATCGTCATCATCATCAAGCAGCCATGGGCTACAGAGGTTCTGCATATCTGCAAACTATCTCCAAGCATATCTGTTCTGAGCTACATCTGCTGCATCTGGCCACTGCACACCAATTCTAACAAGGTCCTGTTTGACATTGTCTGCCCATCGCATCCTAGGTCTCCCCCTCTTTCTGAGGCCTTTAGGCACACTGTTCATAACCCTATTCGTCAATCTATAATTATTCATACGGGCAACATGGCCAAACCAGCGGAGTCTCTCTCTGCACAATATGCTGCTTAAAGGAGGTTGCAGACTCCTTTGCCTAACCTCATCATTAGTTACAAAGTTAAACCACCTAATACCCAAGATACTGCGTAAGCATCTAGAATCAAAAGTATAAGTTTCCTGTTATCTTGTTTACACAGCGTCCAAGTTTCACTACCATAACTAACCCTAGAAAGAACCAAATTATTATACAGTCAAATTTTAGATATTTAGTCTAAATTATTTTACAGTATAATTTCTATTTCTCCACACTCTTCATAGATTTTTAAAAGTCCCAGAGGCAATCCCTATTTATCTGTTAATCTCATGCCGCACATCACGAGTTCCCAATATAATTAAACTGTGACACCTGCTCAAGACTGCAACCATTCAGATTAACTGAAGCACAGCTTGCCTGATCTTTTTCCACAGTATGTAAGACCATCTCCCTTCTTATACAAGAGGCTTGCACATCTATCCCACCGTTTTTTTCCAAAAGACCTGAATTTCCGACCTGAAATAACCCCTTTCTTTTTCAAAGGACCTGAAATAATTCCTTTTCTTTTTCAAAGAACACAAAACCATTACTCTCCTTTTTCAAAGGACACGTAAACCATTCCTCGTTTTTTCGCCAAGGACCTGAAATCATTCCCTTCTCCAAAGGGTACTAAGTGATCATTACGTTATTTTCAAAAGGACTTTTTTTTTCAAATGATCTGATTTCCTCCTTTTTTCGAAGGACACGAAACAATTCCCTTTCTTTTTCAGAGGACCTAAAATAATTCCATTTCTTTTTCAAAAGATCTGGGATTATTCCGTTTCGTTTTCAATGGACACGAAACTAACTTTTTTTTAAAGGAAGGGACACGAAACCATTCCCTTTCTTTTTCAAAGGACTTGAAATCATTCCCTTTTTTTCGAAAAACTTTAAATAATTTCGCTTCCTTTTTCAAAGGATGAAATCATTCCCTTTTTCAAAGGACATGAAGCCATTCCTTTCCCTTTTTTTAAAGGACCCGAAACTTTTTTTTTTTCAAAGGACCTGAAATCATTTCCTCTCTTTTCAAAAGACCTGAAATCATTTCCTCTTTTTTCCAAAAGACCTGAAATCATTCCCACTGTTTTCAAATGACCGGCAATAATCGCCATTGTTTTTCAAAAGGCTTGAAATCATTCCCTTTCTTTTTCAAATGACCTGATATCATTCTGGTTTTTCTCAAAGCAGACCCCTACATACCACTCTTCTGTGTCATGGAATCTGAAAGCATTGAATTTTTCTCAAAGGGCTTCAAAATCCCTTTGAAGAAAAGCGGTAGGCTTTTCTTCAAAGGAATACAGAAAAATTGATCTTTCAAACGACCTGAAATAATCTTTCTTTCCAGTGAGTCAAAACCTGTTCTCCCTTTCTTAAAAGCATCTCTTTTTGTTAAAGAGATGTTCCTTTTCTTTAGCGGCTCTGAAACCATTTCACGTATTGAAATATAGGAAGTCATAGATGAACCAAAAACATAGGTCATTTTACTAAAAAAGCCAAAACAAATACTATTCATCTTTTATGTTTCCAGAATTCCGAATGATTATCATTTTGTATCGTGTAGATATAAGCAATTTTATCCTTACTGTGGGGCGAGGGTGGCTCAGTCGGTAGCGCGCCAGGCTCGTAATCTGTAGTTCCCAGGTTCGAGTCCCAGCTGGGTCAGCGTTGAGATTTATCTCCGCAAATTTCCCCCGCCCTGCCCACGGTCAGTAGGGGACACCGATGGGCTTGGAAAGGCCGCCGTCCGTCGGATGGGACGTTAAGCCGTGGTCCCGTGTGCGGGAGAGCCATACCCTGTGCACGTTAAAGAACACGCTGGATGGCCTTGACGGGAGGCTACCATCTGTCTCCCAACAGCTGTTCCAGTGGATCCCCTCCCCCAACCTTCTCTGAGCCTTCGGGGTCCATGTGACCTGGCCATTTAGCCCATGGTGTGCAAAAAAGTGCCGCTCAGAGGTAAAACAACACAACACAACAGCCTTACTGTAAACTAAAGAAGTGGCAATAGGCGTGATTTATGAATACTTAGGTTCTTCTTCGTTTCTAACGCCACCAAAAATTGGTTGGATAATTGCATAACTATGGACTTTCATCTTCCTAAATAGGATCGGTGTTTGTCTCAGTCGGCAGCGGGACATCATCATAAACTGTATTCCCAGGTTCGAGTCCTCTCCGATCGAATATACCCAGGACGATATTTATCTTCCCTAGCACTCATCGTACCCTAAATGATAAAGGGGAAAATGATGAGTTTCAAAAGATACAGGGGCGGGGGTGACTCAGTCGGTAGCGCGCCAGGCTCGTAATCTATAGTTCCCAGGTTCGAGTCCCAGGTGGGTCAGCGTTGAGATTTATCTCCGAAAAATTCCCCGCCCTGCCCACGGTCAGTAGGGGACACCGATGGGCTTGGAAAGGCCGCCGTCCGTCGGATGGGACGTTAAGCCGTGGTCCCGTGTGCGGGAGAGCCATACCCTGTGCACGTTAAAGAACACGCTGGATGGCCTTGACGGGAGGCTACCATCTGTCTCCCAACAGCTGTTTTAGTGGGTCCCCTCCCCCAACCTTCTCTGAGCCTTCAGGGTCCATGTGACCTGGGGGCGGGGGTGGCTCAGTCGGTAGCGCGCCAGGCTCGTAATCTGTAGTTCCCAGGTACGAGTCCCAGCTGGGTCAGCGTTGAGATTTATCTCCGCAAAATTCCCCGCCCTGCCCACGGTCAGTAGGAGACACCGATGGGCTTGGAAAGGCCGCCGTCCGTCGGATGGGACGTTAAGCCGTGGCTCCGTGTGCGGGAGAGCCATACCCTGTGCACGTTAAAGAACACGCTTGATGGCCTCGACGGGAGGCTACCATCTGTCTCCCAACAGCTGTTCCAGTGGGTCCCCTCCCTCAACCTTCTCTGAGCCTTCGGGGTCCTTGTGTCCTGGCCATTTAGTCCATGGTGTTCAAAAAAGTGCCGCTCAGAGGTAAAACAACCCAACTGCTTAAGAGAGGGGAGCCTCTAATCAATATCATTCAGTGTCTTCTTTAACGAACACAGGATAAATCTTTCCTGCACAGGAAAACATGAGTTCATATACTATCAGAATGATGGCCGCCTTTCCGAGTCCATCGGTCTCCCCTTTTACAAAGGACGTCGTCTGTTGAATGGGACATTAAGCGGTACCTTTGTATTCGTATATGTGGACAGCCATATCCTGTGCTCGTTAAGGAAAAAGTTGAATGACTTTAGTGGTTAGCACGCTTGACTACTGATCTAAGGGACCTGGGTTCGAGCCCCGGATAAGGCATGGTTGTGTGTGTTGTTTTTCTGCTGAGGTCCTGCCATCCCACAGACCTTCTATTATGGCATATAAACTGACAGGCTCCTGTCAGTCCTCTGTGGCAAGCAGCTGCTTGAGGGGGTATTTTTTTTTATATTTTGATAGCTGTGAAGAAGATCCTCTATCCATTGAATGCCCTTGAAAGGGAGGATTTCATCTGTCCCCTGAAGTAGATCCTCTGTCGAACAGTGAGTCATTGTTATCTCCTTGTGATCTGGTTATTTAGGTCATTTTGCACGAAAACGTCAGAGGTAAAACAATCCAACCCTGACAATTGTACTCCGCTATCGGTGTGATGAAAATAAATATTAAAACGCACGAGAAAAAAAACTTGCTACTCTTTCAGGAAGAGTGACAGTCGAATATATTTATTTAAGTCAGCGTGTCTTGTTACTCTAAGAAATCGTGAGGTATTTCTGATAACCTTGACAACGGGCGTGTATCGTCCCGTGTCACCTACCTGTACCCTGTTCGGCATGCTCCTCGTACCAGTCGGCGAGCCACACACGGCCACTTTAGAGTCCAGCAATTTTGACATTATCCGCAATGATCGGGCAAGGAAGAAGCTAACGCGCGTGCGCCGTACGTGAGTCTCACTGACACACCCAACCCAGCCTTGGTCTCTCGGGATTCTGATAGGAAAGAACATAAAACAAGAAATAAAGAGGTGGAGTCAGTGGAAACACTGTCATTGGCATTGTTAAGCAGTTATTGTGAGCAAGGCCACAGAGGGGTTTTTTTTTTTGGATAATGGGAAAAAGCCACGAGAATTTGAAGTTGTGATTTAATATCTTCCGCACCGTGAAATGACGGTTTTGAAAGTGACGTTTACTGATCTATTTATTAGTTTATGAAAATAAGGGTGCTGTTTCTCGATTCCTGCTTGACTGAGGTCTTCTATTGTAATTGAATTGTAATTTGATCATTGTGAATTATAACTCCAGTTAGGTGTAAGATGGTCCGATTAAATATCTGATTAGTGATTCATCCTGTAGAGGTTTTCTGGAAGTCCAGTGTTTTATCATTAAAGGGAGAACCTGTCACACTCGGACAGGTTGATAGCGCAGCGCACCAAGCTTGTAATCTACAGTTCCCAGGTTCGAGTCACACGTGTTCCAAAGTTTGAATTTATCTCAGTTAAACCCCCATTTTGCTCTCTGTGAAAAAGGTGACACTGATGGGCTTGGAAAGGCCGTCGATGGGTACATCAAAGCCATGGATCTCTCGTGGGCAGTAGAGCCTCACCCTGCGCACGTTAAAGAACAACAAGTGGTCCCCTTTCACCAAATTTATCTGAGCCCTCGGGGTTTTTGTGACCTGTCTATTTAGCCCATTGTGTGCAAACAAGTGCCTCTCTCAAGTGCCTCTCTGGGTTGGGTTGTTTTACCTCTGAGCGGCACTTTTTTGCACACCATGAGCTAAACGGCCAGGTCACATGGACCCCGAAGGCTCAGAGAAGGTTGGGGGAGAGGACTCACCGGAAGAGCTGTTGGGAGACAGATGGCAACCTCCCGTCAAGGCCATCCAGCGTGTTCTTTAACGTGCACAGGGTATGGCTCTCCCGCACACGGGGCCACGGCTTAACGTCCCATCCGACGGACGGCGGCCTTTCCAAGCCCATCGGTGTCCCCTACTGACCGTGGGCAGGGCGGAGAATTTTGCGGAGATAAATCTCAACGCTGACCCAGCTGGGACTCGAACCTGGGAACTACAGATTACGAGCCTGAGATTACAGATTACCGACTAACTACAGATTACCGACTGAGCCACCCCCGCCCCGTCTTTTTTGGTGATCTGTGAGGAAGTCACCTTCCTCACCAATCTCTTTGGGTTGTTTGGGTTGTTTTACCTCTGAGCGGCACTTTTTTTGCACTTTTTTTGCACACCATGGGCTAAATGGCTAGGTCACATAGACCCCGATGGCTCAGAGAAGGTTGGGGGAGGGGACCCACTGGAACAGCTGTTGGGAGACAGATGGTAGCCTCTCGTCAAGGCCATCCAGCGTGTTCTTTAACGTGCACAGGTATGGCTCTCCCGCACACGGGACACGGCTTAACTTCAAATCCGACGGACGGAGGCCTTTCCAAACATATCGGTGTCCTCTATTGACCATGGGCAGGGCGGGTAATTTTGCGGATATAAATCTCAACGCTGACCCAGCTGGGACTCGAACCTGGGAATTACAGAGTACGAGACTGGCGCGCTACCGACTGAGCCACCCCCGCCCCTAAATGGCTAGGTCACATGGACCACGAAGGCTCAGAGAAGGTTGGGGGAGGGGACCCACTGGAACAGCTGTTGGAAGACAGATAGTAGCCTCCAGTCAAGGCCATCCAGCGTGTTCTTTAACGTGCGCAAGGTATGGCTCTCCCACACACGGGTCATCTATCAATGTTACACGCAAAGCTAAGTTAGTTAACATGCATAATGGAGAAATGACACACCGCAGTTAAAAAGCTCCCTTTCACTGAGTTACATACTATAATTTTTACTGTCACATCATTTTAACCACTAGGCCTTGACCGAAATACCTACTGAGGCTAAATCTAACACACATTGTTCGGGAATCTGGCACTGAGTATTACTATTTTATAAGAAAGTGCTTTAATGGGAATTGTACGTTTTACGTTTAAATCAGTAACTTAGATTATGAACATAACGAACACGCTTATTTTTATTCTGCTGATTAAAATTGATTTTTAAATGGCGCACCATCTTCATAGAATGACGTTAAATATCTGTTTCGAATTTTTCTTCACGCTAGGTAGAGACGTTGTTCTCTGACAGAGTTAAAAATGGACACAACGCTAGATTTCGTGAATTAACTATGTAACATTGTTTTAACGTAAGAGGATTTTTCAAAATTATGTCAGTTAAGATATATTGAAGTCGATTCCTTTATATTCATTGGCTTTTTTTTAAATTAGAGTTAAATACACGAGGAAGAGGATAACTCCGCTTTCATCATCAGCGAAGGTGTAGGTTAGGTGTTCATACGTCTTGGTTTTTAGAGAACTAGTCTGATGTCTAGATGGGGCGGGGGTGGCTCAGTCGGTAGCGCGGCAGGCTCGTAATCTGTAGTTCCCAGGTTCGAGTCCCAGTTGGGTCAGCGTTGAGATTTATCTCCGCAAAATTCCCCATCCTGCCCATGGTCAGTACGGGACACCGATGGGCTTGGAAAGGCCGCCGTCCGTCGGATGTGACGTTAAGCCGTGGCCCGTGTGCGGGAGAGCCCATACCCTGTGCACGTTAAAGAACACGCTGGATGGCCTTGACGGGAGGCTACCATCTGTCTCCCAACAGCTGTTCCAGTGTGTCCCATCCCCCAACCTTCTCTGAGCCTTCGGGGTCCATGTGACCTGGCCATTTAGCCCATGGTGTGCAAAAAAGTGCCGCTCAGACGTAAAACAACCCAACCTAATCTTAAATTTAAAGGTATCATTAAAATAATACCTAAATATTAATTTATATCTATATAGTTGACTGATAAGTAATATATTCATAATAGCATAGCCCTTATTGATACTCAGGAGATTATTTTGTGTTGGTTGGTACAATATCTAACAATTGTATTTTGAATGTTTCTTATTTTAGCTATATGTGTACAGTAAGCTTTACCATAAATAATAAATCCATAGTTTATGACTGATTCTCCAATTGCATGATAAACCATTTGACAGACATTTAGTGGTAAGATAGAACGGAGTCTGGACAAAATTGGGGCGGGGGTGGCTCAGTCGGTAGCGCGGCAGGCTCGTAATCTGTAGTTCCCAGGTTCGAGTCCCAGCTGGGTCAGCGTTGAGATTTATCTCCGCAAAATTCCCCGCCCTGCCCACGGTCAGTAGGGGACACCGATGGGCTTGGAAAGGCCGCCGTCCGTCGGATGGGACGTTAAGCCGTGGCACCGTGTGCGGGAGAACCATATCCTGTGCACGTTAAAGAACACGCTGGATGGCCTTGACGGGAGGCTACCATCTGTCTCCCAACAGCTGTTCCAGTGGGTCCCCTCTCCCAACCTTCTCTGAGCCTTCGGGGTCCATATGACCTGGCCATTTAGCCCATGGTGTGCAAAAAAGTGCCGCTCAGAGGTAAAACAACCCAATAACCCAACCCACTCTTTGCGGAATACGCTGCTCAAAAGAGATTGCCTACTCTCAAAGGAGGTTGCCTAACCTCATCATTACTTACAAAGTGAAACCACCTAATGCCCAAGATACTGCGTAAGCATCTTGAATCAGAGGCATCAAGTTTCCAGTTATCTTGTTTACAAAGAGTCCACGTTTCGCTACTATAACTAACTCTAGAAAAAACAAAGCTATTATGCAGCTTAATTTGAGTCTAAAAATAATAATAAAGCGAAGTTACAAAGACGAAATTTCAGCTCCAGACGACCACACGTGACATATTATAAGAAAAGTCTTGCACTTTAAAACTTTTTCTAATTTATTTATTTTTTAATGTCTGAGTAGTGTTATATCATCATTGCTAGAGAGTAAAAACAGACTCATTAAGATTTTCAACCTCACTTTTCCAGCGATTATGATTCCTTAGGGGAAAGTTTTTCATAAGCAACTTGTTCCATCCCTAAGGGATTGGGGTGGAGCGAGTTCAGTCAGCTCGTGAGCTCATCAGTGTCCACGATGCATCAGGTTTTCTGGTTTCCAGCTTTTGTGCCCGAGTGAGATTTCCTCCGCCAACTCCCAAATTGACTTGAATAAGTAAATGATTGGGTTGTTTTACCTCTGAGCGGCACTTTTTTGCACACCATGGGCTAAATGACCAGGTCACATGGACCCGGAAGGCTCAGAGAAGGTTGGGGGAAGGGGACCCACTGGAACAGCTGTTGGGAGACAGATGGTAGCCTCCCGTCAAGGCCATCCAGCGTGTTCTTTAACGTGCACAGGGTATGGCTCTCCGCACACAGGGCCACGGCTTAACGTCCCATCCGACGGACGGCGGCCTTTCCAAGCCCATCGGTGTCCCCTACTGACCGTGGGCAGGGCGGGGAATTTTGCGGAGATAAATCTCAACGCTGACCCAGCTGGGACTCGAACCTGGGAACTACAGATTACGAGCCTGGCGCACTACCGACTGAGCCACCCCCGCCCCAAATACGTAAGTGGACATTGATAAATTTAGAAAAGCTACCATCCATCGGATGGGATGCTAAACCATGACTTATGTGCCCTAAAGCTATACCTTGTGCACATTAAAGAATACGCTGCATAGCCTTGTTGAGATTTTTAAGATTCTCAGTTCTAAACTCCATAGAAAAATCTTTGATTCAACATAATAATGATTTTTTTTTTTAATTTTATGCCATTCTCACTTTTAAATTTAACTCGGTCTCTTTTCTGGCTGATAGATAAAGAAAGTTCGCATGAACTTTATTTACTTATTTATCAGCCAAAATATATTTATCTTAAAATGTAGCTATGATAGCCTATCTCAATGGATAATTAAGTTCTTCTTCTGCTGAAGGACAATCCCAACCCAGCAGTGTTTACAGAGAAAACAAGAATTAATTTCTGATCTTTAATTTCCAATGTTTCTCATGTTTGCTTAAGTGAAGTAATCAAATCTTATTTGAAATGTAAATAATGCGTGATTGAGAATATCTTCAATTTTCATCGTTAAAGAACTGGGACACGATCACACAGCTTAATTATTTCAGCGATAACGGCTTAATTATTTAAGATCTTAACCATGCAAAGAACCTCTACTACAGTTTTTTGTAGAAAATAATATCACCTCAAATTTATAAGCTATAATTTAATAATTATCAAGACTTTTACAGATCGATGATAATGATTTTGTTCTCTGAGCGACTTCTTTTGTTGAAAAACGTGTGAAACAACCAGGCCACAAGGCCACAAAGAGCAGAAGATTTATTGAACGATGTTAAGGATATAGATCGAACCCATCTAGCACGTTTTAGCTAATTTTGATCAAAAAAAAAAACACGACATATTATTTCGACTTTGTTTGTACTTCTCTGCTTTAAGAAACAAATAAAAAATTCTTTATAGGTGGAATAGGTATTAATGAAATATTAGGATCCACATTTTCTAATTATTTCATTAGCTTTAACATTTACCTTTCTGGGGAGCTAAATTTTGAAAAATGGCAAAATGTTCGCTAACATTGTAAATAGTCTCTGCTGGAAATTGAAATTTAGGTAATGGAGTATGGTGATTAAAGAGTTCACACTAATACCCTGTGGTCTGTGGTGATGTGAGGGTAAGGGGAGGGAGCCATGGCCCCTCCATTTCAGAATACTAGTAATTGGAACTGAGACGAAGAAAATGTTAAAATATAGAGATTCGCGAATTTTTCATGTTTTTAAAAGTTCACTGAAATAGGGGGAAAGGTTTTATACCGCAAACAACCTTTCACTTCGATGTTACTACCCCATCTCTCTTTTTCTCGGATCATTTCGCCCCCCCCCCCCCTTGTATATATTTTTTTAGGTCCGTCTGTTGATAGCAGAGAATTTCCTTATCCTTGTATGGGGTGAGAGGAAAACAGTTTTTAAGTGATAAATTAAAACTTCTTTTCATTTTATTTGGAAGTAATAAAGAATTACCGCCAGAGACTTAGCAATGGCAAGACACAGCAAAGCACTGCACTGGATTCTCGACCCAAAGGAATCTCAAGAAATTATTTTACATTGCTTTTACATATCATCATAATCATCATCATCAAGCACCCATGGGCTACGGAGGTCCAACCAGACCGTGCAATTTAGTTCTCCAAACAAGTCTGTCCTGAGCTACATCTACTGCATCTGGTCACACCAATTCTAACAAGGTCCTCTTTGACATCGTCTGTCCACCGCATCCTAGGTCTCCCCCTCTTTCTGAGGCCTCTAGGCACACTGTTCATAACCCTATTTGCCAATCTATAATTATTCATACGGGCAACATGGCCAAACCAGCGGAGTCTCTCTCTCTGCACAACATGCTGCTTAAAGGAGGTTGCAAACTCCTTTTCCTAATCTCATCATTAGTTACAAAGTTGAACCACCTAATGCCCAAGATACTGCGTAAGCATCTGGAATCAAAAGCATCTAGTTTCCTGTTATCTTGTTTACAAAGTGTCCACGTTTCACTACCATAACTAACCCTAGAAAGAACCAAACTATTATACAGCCTAATTTTAGTCTTTAGGTGTATACGCCTATTTCTCCATACTCTCCATAGATTCTTAAAAGTCCCGGCAGAAATCCCTATTCGTCTGTTAATCTCATGCCTCACATCACCAGTATCTGTTACATAGTTCCCAAGGAAATTAAACTTTGACGCCTGCTCAAGACTGCAACCATTCAGATGAACTGAATCACAGCCTGCCTGACCACTTTTCATCAATTGAGTTTTCTCTCTGTTTATAATCAAACCTACTCTACTACCAGTCTCATCAACAGCTCGAATGAAAGAGTTCATCTCATCAACATCATTTGCTAAAATGGCTAAATCATCAGCATAATCTAAATCAGAAATTTTCGTATCTCCAGTCCATTTAAGGCCAAAATCTTTCCCTTCAAGTGAATTTCGCATAACACAATCAATAACCAAGATAAAGAGAAAAGGAGACAATATGCACAATTGTCGAACACCAGACGTAATGCTAAACCAATTGCTACAAGCCTTACCAACTCTCACACACGACTCAGTGTTTTTATAGAGAGCTTTCATTATGTTAACTAACTTGTCTGGTATACCATATGATCTCATAATCAACCACAAATTATGACGATCAACAGAGTCGAAAGCATTTTTGAAATCAACAAAGCTAGCAACCAAAGGTTTCTGAAATTCTAAAAATTTCTCAAGAATTTGTCTAAGTGAAAATATCTGATCCACACATCCCCTACCACTTCTGAATCCCCATTGCTAATCACGCAATTGACTGTCAACCAGATTCTTAATTCTATTAAGCACAATCATGGAAAGAACTTTACCTGGAACAGAGAGTAGGCTGATACCCCTACAGTTATCACAAGACCTGCGATCACTTTTTTTGAAAATAGGTATAATAATAGCTCTGGTAAAATCCTTATCCCTCCATGCCTTTATCATAAAAGATATTCAGAATTTCAGTCATCCAAGTGGTAACCGAAACATTCCCAGCTCTAAGCATTTCCGTAGTAATTTCATCTACCCCTTGGGATTTATCAAGTTTAAGTTTAGAAACAGCCAAAATAACTTCAGATTGTGTTATAGGGCCAACATTAAAGCCAGTAATGCATCTATCATCATTGCAAACAATGGGAGTAGAACTAACCGCATTGTTTAGAACATCACTGAAATGCTCAGCCCACCTAGCCATGACAGATCCTCACCTTCTATAACCTACCTTGTTTATCCTTCAATCCCTGTATACCTGTCCGTTTTCTACCACACAAAACATTAACTATCTGGTACAGCTCTCTGCTGTTGTGCTGTCTAACTGCTTCCTCGGCTTTGTCAGCTAAGCCATCAAGCCAAAGATTCTTATCAGCAGCTAACTGATCTTTTACACGTTTATTAAGTTCTCTGTAATGCTTTCTATTAGGACTAGTAGGGTATTAATTAAGGACATTCCTGCAGTTTCTTCTTTCTGAAATAAGCTCAAGTGCCTTATCACTCAGATAATTCTGTCTCCTCTGCTCCTTTTATCCTAAAAGACTACTGTTAGTGTCCAAAAAAGCCTGTTTAAAATGGTGCCATTCTTCCTCTACTTCAGTAGTAAGCATACCATGACTGTCATAATAACTAAGTAACCTATCATGGTAAGCTTTGGCTATAACTGGGTCGTTCAGAGCTTCAGTATTAAAGGTAAATTTTTTAACTTTAGCACAACATTATTTAAGTTTAAGTTGCAAGGCACTTTTAACAAGGTAATGGTCAGATCCAATTTCAGCTCCCCTATATGACCTGCTATTCCTAATAGAACTAGCCCATTTGCTGTTAATTAATATATAATCAATCATATTCTTATGCAGCCCATCGGGTGAAACTCATGTGTACTTATGTTGTCGCGGTGTTTGTAATAAGTGTTAGTTATTCTGAATCCATTGAGTTTACTTACCTGTAGGAGGCGTTGCCCATTGCCATTGCAGTTACCAATACCAAAAGGGCCTATTACTCCTCCCCAAAGGTCAGAGTCAGTACCAACTTTGGCATTGAAGTCACCAAGAACAAGGGTAATATCTCCTTTCTTGACAGAATTCAAAATATCCTGAAGTTGTTCATAAAACCTATCCTTCTCATCCTCATCAGCATCCTCAGTGGGGGCATAACAGCAGATAACATTCAGGTCTTTAACGCTTGTCTGAAATTTTGCGGTAAGAAACCTTTCATTAATGCACTCATATCCTAGAAGAGCGTCACTAGCGTGTCTGCTGAGAAGCAGACCCACGCCTTGGTGATGCTTATTGTCGTCCCTCCCTGAAAAGAGAAATTTAAGATTATTTTTAAGAATCTGACCTTTATCTGTCCATCTGGTCTCTTGCAAGCCGAGAATATCTAAATCATAATGGTGGAATTCTTGTGTGAGGACATCAAGAGAAAAAGCTCTGTGCAGAGTCCTCACATTCCAACTACCTATGGAGAAAAAATGGTTAGTAGGATGTTTAAAGAAACTATGTTTATTGAGAGAGGGAATGCCGACAATATCAAACAGCCCCCTAATCGCAGACATGGGGCAAAGACCCGTTCCCCCACCACTAAAGGCTGAAGCCATCTACACTGGAAGACTTCCTCCAATGTAGAATTTGACGATGCCAATAGAAGCAAAGAGTTCAGGTGCCTGCGATGACTTCTGCTCAGGATTATCCACCAGCTGATAAACATATCGTGTGAATCTATTCACTTGGGGCTGTCAACCCACAAACAAACAGAAAACACAGCGGGAGATTTTCCCTCCACAGAAGCCCACCAGTGCAGCAAAATCAGGATCCATAATCAAGCTCAGAGCGTATATCTGTCCAGTCCAGTGGGTTTATATGGTCAGCACCAGGACCCTGTGTGGTTGAACACTCCTCAGCAGGGTAGAAAAAAAGAAAATTAGCCATAGTTGTCCAGATCAGTAGGCCACACTAATCTGGCAGCCCTCCCCTTCCGTTCATTTCCACAAGAGAGTATCTCTTTTGAAAGGTACTAACGGTCTGCACCACGAGAAGGCGGGGTCGGACATTAGGTGCTAGGCCTGGCCGATTCTATGCATCATCACAGGGGATTAGTGCATAGCTCTCCTTCCAGTGACTACCTAGCTACCATTTACAGACCCTTTTACATATAGCTTTATTTAATTATTTATGGGTTAATCTTTTACCTTGGGCCTCTTAAACTGAAGTTGTAAGCCTCTGATTAGCTTTCTGATTTTTGGTCTTTTGTAGTTTTCAATTCTACTCATGAAGGCGATAAATATGGAAAAACACAAACTTTACTCTCTTTGAAAACAGGCTTTTTATATTCGCCAGAGGCTTTTGGGTCTTAAAAAGTTGTCTATTTGTTTGATGCATATGTCACATTAGCTAAAAGCTTTTATTTATTCTCTTAACTTTAAAGTTAAACCGATCAGGCCAAGATAAAATAAAGTGCATCAACCAAATTTAGAAATGGCTAAGTTGCAGTCTCGTTAGATACAAAAAATATTTCAACTTACCTAATAGAACAGTGCGAACTAGAAACAACTAGAACTATTGAGTATTTCTCGGGAATAATAAAACTTCTGTCGTGGATGTAACCTTATAGTAACGATGCTTTTAGTGCAGCATCCCAACTACGAGGGAAAAGCATCCATCGAGGGGTTGAAGGGATCATTGACTCCTCACTACGCTACGATGTGGCGTTACAAACGGCGCAGATTCACTGCGCAGCGGTCATGATGAATCATACAGAATATTCCCATGCTGTAGATGACGTCATGGAAAATCCCTATATTGATATATACACTAGCTCCCAACATGTATTGGGATACTTAATATAGAGGTAAACTTTTGAAATTGGTGAGCTCATATATTTATTCGTATCATATTCATATATTGCATTTCTATATTCTCATGTCTTTTCTATACCATATAAATCTTTGACACATGCAAAACGTGTATTCAAGTTTATAAATCTCGCTTAATACTGTGGAGAGTTTGCTGAGAGAAATCTCTAACCTATAAAGTTTAAATTTTATTCAGAAATTCCTGGAAAATATGGAATGTTTACTCATAGAATCAGGAAAAAAATTACAACAAAAATATTTTCACTGAAATAACTCGCAACCTTTGAAAATTTACTTAGAGAAAGCCCTGAAAAATATAGAAAGTTCGTGTTTTGGGTTAGAAAAGATCATTAAAAAATTTCTAACTGAAAATAACCCTTTAGCGCAAAATGAACGCTTTAAAAGAATAATTCTGATTATTATCACTGAAAATAAATTGATCTCAATAAAATCTCTGAGTTAAACTCGATTTTCAGCAATATTCTTCCATAGTTAGAGTTATGAAAGTGATACGTTCAACAACAGCGTTGTTGATAATAAGAAAATAATTAATACGGAAATCACAGTTGTTGTAGTAAATCGGTTACCAAAGCAAATGTAATTTTAAAAGTTTTAATAATTGATTCCACTTTCTGGAATTTTGAATAAAAATATTTTTAATGAGTGTAACAATAGCAGCGTCTTGTTCAGATTCTTTCAGTTTTCAAACTACTTTAACAATTAAAAGAATATTTTTGGAAACGAGATTTAAAGAGATGTGAGTAAGACATTCAGTTTATTATCATCAGTGACATTTTTACGTAAAAGGCTTATTTTTAAAGTTAGGGAGCTATGACTATACCTTTCCAATCAAATAAAAGTGTCTCAATACATTTGGTAAAATGTGTCTGTTTTTTAATGTATGTTGTGTTTTAGAATTCTTCAACTGGAATAATACCTTATTAAATAAAAAAAATAAAAATAAATACCCCCTCAAGCAGCTGCTTGCCACAGAGGTCTGACAGGAGCCTGTCAGTTTATACGCCACAGTAGAAGATCTGAGAGGATGACAGGACCTCAGCAGAAAACAACACGAACATCCATGCCTTACCCGGGGCTCGAACCCAGGTCCCGTAGATCAGTAGCCAAGCGCGCTAACCACTCAGCCACGGGACGGCTATACCTTATTAACAACTAATAAATTTAAATGTTCTGATTTCATGTTTAAAGACACGACACTTATATAAAAATACGGAATGTCTTTATTAATATAAACTTTTTGGACAATTGGACAACTTTGGACAACTTGGAATATTTTGCACGATTCATGGCTTAGTTCTCTTTTATATTAATTGAAAACAATAAATAAATACACCCTCAAGCAGCTGCTTGCCACAGAGGACCGACAGAAGCCTGCCAGTTTAATACGCCATATTAGATCTGTGCAGGAGGCTGAACCTCAGCAGAAAAACAACTTACTTGTAGAAATAGACTTCAACAATTTTTAAAAACATCTATGGCTTACATAGGACTCGAACCCAACTCCCTTTGAGCAGTTGAAGCACGCTAACCACTCGCCACGGGACAGCATATTAAATGAAAATTCTTTTTGATATCCTTTTAACAAACAACTTTTAATGTTTGTGGAACACAAAACTACAAAGAAGTTGCACGATTTTTATTTTCCCCATGCCACTACTTTGAGTAGAAGCTAATTCATTTGCTGCTGATTTTTAAAGCAGAAAAACAGGAAGTTCCGGAAATTGCACACGTTCATTATTCGTAAAAAACTGTAATAGGTTTATTGATAGAAATAATTGAAATATTAGATCATTGTGGAAAGCTTGCTCATAAAAATCACTGATCACAACATTAGGTTTTTTCGTTGAAATTGCTCACCAGGTTAGGAAATTTGCTCATAGTATTAGCTACAAATAAATCTGAATAGCATTGTTACGACAGATGAACGCGCAACAGTGACTTCATGACTTAACGTGACTTAAACCCTCATGTGTGCTTCTACGCGAGATTCAATTTAGCCAACGAATTGGGGGCGGGGGTGGCTTAGTCGGTAGCGCGCCAGGCTCGTAATCTGCAGTTCCCAGGTTCGAGTCCCAGCTGGGTCAGCGTTGAGAGTTATCTCCGCAAAATTCCCCGCCTTGCCCACGGTCAGTAGGGGGACACCGATGGGCTTGGAAAGGCCGCCGTCCGTCGGATGGGACGTTAAGCCGTGGCCCCGTGTGCGGGAGAGCCATACACTGTGCACGTTAAAGAACACGCTGGATGGCCTTGACGGGAGGCTACCATCTGTCTCCCAACAGCTGTTCCAGTGGGTCCCCTCCCCCAACCTTCTCTGAGCCTTCGGGGTCCATGTGACCTGGCCATTTAGCCCATGGTGTGCAAAAAAGTGCCGCTCAGAGGTAAAACAACCCAAAAGCCAACGAATTGGAACTTAGAACGATCGGAAGAATAAAAAAAGATGGTAGTGCAGTGTGTTAAAGTTGTGAGATCTGAAAGGACGTTCAGATAGTATGAGTCAGTGCGCGTTAAGTGAAAATAATTAATATATTTATTAGTGTGTGCGCGGGTGTTTGTTTTCTATTGTTAGTAACAAAATTTTAGTGAACTAGCACAGGACGAGAGTTTGTTTACGTCTGAAGGTATTCAAGTGACATGGTAAACAAAGTGAAGAGGTAGTATTAGCTGAAGTATAGAGCTGATATTATATACTCTGTAGAAAAAAGTTAATGATTTATGTATGATAGTAGTTAATTTGTTTATAAAATACTTCATCCATATTTTTTTAACAATTTGCATTGTATTGTAATTGGTTTGAAAATATAGTTAATAGTACTCACGCTCAGTGCCTATCCATTTTAAGATTCGCAACAGTATCATAAAAATCGCTGAACGTTCATTCGCTTAAATCTCTGGAAAACGAAGAAAGTCAACACTTTAGAAAGTCTATTGACTCATAAGAAATATATGACCAATAGAGAAAATATTTTCATCAAATCGCTCTCTAACGCATAACCTGTACTCATAGAAATCGCTCTTCGCTGTGAACGCTTACTTACAGAAATCTCTGTACATTGCATAAAGTTGTAATTAGAAAACAGTGAACAGAAGTTTTAGAAATGACTAACCATTTCGGAGAGTATACTCATATAAATCTCTCAAGGCAATAGGAAATTTACCCAGAGAAACCAATAAGTTTAATCACTTGTATCCAATTAATTTAATTTTTAAATTCATTAATATTATATTGCATATCAAACATCGTATCCATATTTTAGTGTAATATGCAGTGATGTAGAATGAATAGCAATCGAGAAGACTATGAGACTGTGACGTTGACGGTTGGACAATTCTCATCGATCCTAGTTTCATTTCCAGCTAATTAATCACTCATTGAGATAACGTCTATGAGAACTGTTGAATCATCAACTGTGCAGTCTCACAAAATCTCTATTCGCAATTCAGGCTATACAATGGAGACTAAGCGACTGCGCAGTTGACACGTGGGCAATTTTCATCAATGATAGGTTCACTGATCGGTGATTGACAATCATCGACGCCATGAGCCACGAGAACTGCCGAAGTGTGAACTGCGCAGTCTCATAGTCTCACAGGTTCACTCAGGCAACGCCATTGGAGTCAATAGCACACACAGTCAA
Source organism: Ryuthela nishihirai (assembly GCA_038380435.1). Lineage (NCBI taxonomy): Eukaryota > Metazoa > Arthropoda > Arachnida > Araneae > Heptathelidae > Ryuthela > Ryuthela nishihirai. Next base: position 9,876,931 of record JAWZYU010000007.1, read on the forward strand.
AGAAATGTAAAATCGAACATTTCATTGAAAGAATTTAATTTTTGCAATATATTTGCAAGTTTGGTTCTTTAATGGGAAATTAAAATTGTTTACTGGTAAAATGTTTTTAAAATTAGTTCTCTTAGACATTTCTAATGTGAGACTGAAAACTCTGCTAAAATTAGTTTTTTTTTTCCGAGTTTCAGTTTATTTAACAAAACACACGTGTACATTTGCATTGCATTGACTATTACACTTGATATAAATTTTATATGATCTTGAAATAAAATTAAAAAGAGATACAATGTTTTAAACACTCATTTCACAATTACTCCCACTCGAGAAAGTACAGTCGCTCAAAAAAGTATCCGAACACTATGATTGATTACAGAATTCAGAAAAATTATCTGGCAAAGTTTTTTTTAGAAATTAATGATCTGGCAACCTTCGTGTCACGTGACACGAAGGTTGCCAGATCACTCATTTCTAAAAAAAAATCGTTGCCAGATATTTTTTCTGAATTCTATAATCAACCATAGTGTTCGGATACTTTTTTGAGCAACTGTACTCGTATGTGGGATCTGTGAATAGTTACAAAACTTGTACATCTCCGCGAAGCCCATTAAGTTCATTAATGTTTCATACATTTAATTCTTGATCCACAGGGAATATAATCTATGTTTAGAAAGTGTATATGTCATGTTAATACTTGAATATTACCATGTACACTTATCTGGCCATCCGTGGAACACCATTGATTCTTTAACAGTTTTCGTTTTCTATTTTATTCATTCCATTAAGTAGTTTTGGCATCATTTTAATGATTTAAATCTTCGACTTTTTGGCAAAATTGCTTTGAAGTGGTTAGCAAATATCTGCCAATTTCAAGTACAACTATATCAGAGACACAATCTTAAAACCATTAAGAATATCCTATCTATGCTATTACCAGTTATAAGGATTGTAATTTCAATAAATATTTGGGATTTGAGGCTACGTGACACCTTACCTTGTCAATCATACAATGTCAATCATACATTTAATTCTTGATTTTCAAAAGAACTCTTCGAAAATTTTAAAAAAGTTGCAGAAAGTGGAACATTCCGCATTAAATATTCATTTTCCGAAATAAAAAAGTAAAAATCAAAAGCGATGAAAAAAGAATTAAAAAAACATTTTCTATTAACGTATGAAATTTAAATTCTAGAAACAGAAATTTTAATTATGACATTTCTAGTATTCAAGTTTTACCTCCTACAACTCATTAAATTCTTATGAGTGTAAATAAAGATTCAATAATAAATGTCAGTTATGCATACTTGAGCTTACTTTGGAAAATATCCAGATTGACTTTACACGATCACCCATTTCATTCAAGTATATAATAATTACAGGTCAACGAAAACGAGCGTACGCATATCTTAAAAGAACCCATTACTAACTTCCACTTCTGCGACAATAATTCATCAACAGCTAAACACAAGCACAAAAAAAAAAGATCCCAAAGCAAAATCGGCCAACATCCCAGGGATACAGAGCTCAACAATCGATGCTATCGACACGACCACCCTAACAATCGATAAGTAATCGACAGGTGACTCCGCGAGAGCCGCCACTAAGCACCGGAAGAGTTTAATTTAAACTGCATTCGCTGCTCAAAACGTGTCGAGCAAGAGGCAAAAATAAGACTCACCCTCTTCCACACCTTTATCGTCAGATACTCCAGTAATGCACCACACCACAGAGGAGCCACAACCTCGGCGAACTTCTCCACAGTCTGGTCCCTGGCAGTCACCTCGGGTCGAGCCGGCGCCGCTCCCGCATCCCCGCTACGGCGCTAGTAAGGAACAGCGCCACACCAGCAGCAGCATCGCGTACTGCCAATCAATACAGCCAATAGCAAAGGAGGCGCCTCGTGGCCTCGATACTCCTTTGCGTGGGTAGGGTGGTGGTCTTGCAGGATGGCGGGAACATCTTTCTCTGTCGTCTGCACACCATTGCGAGAAAGGGGAGCCAGGAATGGGGAAGAGAGCTGCTATCTATTTACGTGTTGTAACGTAACTGATTTATTTATTTTTTATTCTTTGTCTAAGGGAATTTCCGTACTCATTGTTGTCGAAGACTATAATTTTGAACTTTTTTTTACCCCTTAGCGACAGATCTTTGCACACAATGAGCTAAATTGCTAGGTCAAAGGCGATCAACTGAACAGTGTTTTCATTAACTTACACACATTAGGGCTATCTTAAACATGAGCCCACGACTTAGCGTACCATTCGACGAACGGCGGCCCTTTAAAGCCCACTGGATGCCATTTATCACCGAGGTTTGATCCGCCCTGCCCAGGGTCAGTAGGGGACACCGATGGGCTTGAAAAGGCCGCCGTCCGTCGGATGGGACGTTAAGCCGTGGCCCCGTGTGCGGGAGAGCCATACCCTGTGCACCTTAAAGAACACGCTGGATGGCCTTGACGGGAGGCTACCATCTGTCTCCCAACAGCTGTTCCAGTGGGTCCCCTCCCCCAACCTTCTCTAAGCCTTCGGGGTCCATGTGACCTGGCCATTTAGCTCATGGTGTGCAAAAAAAGTGCCGCTCAGAGGTAAAACAACCCAACCCAACCGAGGTTTGGGAAGTACAGAAAAAATCTCATTGGATTTACAATTGGTATTCAAACCTTGGAACATCAGTTCGTTAGGAGTTTGGCGCTGTACTGAGTGAGCTAATTCTTGATCCACAAATGAGACGAAGTGCTTATATCGTACATCCTTGGCAGGAAATATTAAATACTTATTTGATTAAAGATCCAGCGTTAGATCGTCCTAAATATCACTACAAGAATAACATCATATCACCTCTGGCCAATGTGTAGGGGGAGGGCAGGGAATTCGTTTTACAAGAGACTGAATTTTTATTTTATTTTCCACCTTTAATGCCCTCTAACCGTGGATATTTGAACTAATGGATGATTTGGAAAATGCAAGTAATAATATTTTATTAGTGCCTATGAAATATAAAAATAATGTTTCATTTAGCTCTTAAAACGAAATGCTCTCCCCCCCACCCCGGTGATAAGACCACCAAAGGGCGTTACGTGTTCTATGGAGCCGAGCACACGTCGGGAATCCGCAGTCAGACTGAAACGGGACTAATTCGTGAAGAGCACATGCTCCCACTGTTATTCAGTCCAGGTGTGATGCTGTCTGTAACAAGTCCTTTGAGCTCTACTTTAAGAGGGGTCAGGGGGAGGGAAACCGTCGGTCTCCTACCATAGAGACCCCTCTCACGAAGTCATCTGGACATCGTGCCTAAAATAGAGGAGAGCTCGACAGAGAGTTGTCTGGCTGTCATCTACCTATGCCTTCTCGCTGTTAAGGCCAGATATCGGTCTTCTTGGGATGTTATGGCTCTTGCCCGGCACGGAACTGGTCGTCAAGATACATTCTCCTATTCTTGATATTGTCGCCATAGCCTGGAGAGGACCATCCGAAAGACACTATGCACTCTGGCTATCGGAGCTTGGGTCTGTCCGGCCAATATTCTACCAATGGCAGCCAATCTCTCTGAATCCTCCAAGCGACTCCGGATGTCCGTCGTTGGGGCGGGGGTGGCTCAGTCGGTAGCGCGCCAGGCTCGTAATCTGTAGTTCCCAGGTTCGAGTCCCAGCTGGGTCAGCGATGAGATTTATCTCCGCAAAATTCCCCGCCCTGCCCACGGTCAGTAGGGGACACCGATGGGCTTGGAAAGGCCGCCGTCCGTCGGATGGGACGTTAAGCCGTGGCCCCCCGTGTGCAGGAGTGCCATACCCTGTTCACGTTAAAGAACACGCTGGATGGCCTTGACGGGAGGCTACCATCTGTCTCCCAACAGCTGTTCCAGTGCGTCCCCTCCCCCAACCTTCTCTGAGCCTTAGGGGTCCATGTGACCTGGCCATTTAGCCCATGGTGTGCAAAAAAGTGCCGCTCAGAGGTAAAACAACCCAACCCAACACCTCTTAAATTACAACACATTCTTGACTACCACATTCTACCAACAAGATGTAAAATTTCTGTGACAAATAAATCGTTAGCAATATTCGTTAAAACGCTAGCATTTTCTAAAAATATTCCACCGTTGGAGGTCGCTATTAAAGCTATTTGGAGATATGGAATATACGAATTCAAATATTTCATCAATATCTATCCCATCCAAAAAAGAGTTTTTAAATTATTTCTAAAAACAAAAAAGTCTACTACAGACGAACTGACAGACAGACAATGGAATAAAAGAAGGTTCTAACTGAAATAAAATCTTGAAACCAATATAAATGTCTTATTTTCCAAAATATGATTTTAATTAGAAAATAAGCTCTGACATTCGATTGGTCTACCAACTGTAAGAGCGTCCACACGGAGTCTCTTTCGTATTGTTGTTAGGAAACCCTCTACCAACATGAACACATTTCTCACTCAACAAGAAATGACTGGCGCAGAGTCAGATCCAGTTTTAAAAGCACCCGGAGTAGCTTTTCGAGTCACATAAAAATTTTGCCCGGTTAGGAGGCGTTCGACCTTGTATACATTCTAGTTCATTTACACGCAAAATGTAATGTTAATAATTTCAATAATTTGGGGATATTTAATAGTTTATGAATCATGCCTAACTTTTGGAGACACTAATTGGTTAGCGCGCTTGGCTACTGATCTAAGGGACCTGGGTTCGACCCCGGGTAAGGCATGGTTGTATGTGTTGTTTTTCTGCTGAGGTCCTGCCATCCTCTCAAATCTTCTCTTTTGGCATATAAACTGACAGTCTCCTGTCAGACCTCTGTGGCAAGCAGCTGCTTGAGGGGGTATTTATTTTTTTTATTTAATGTATCTCTCAGAGAAGATCTGAGAAAAGGGAGACTTGAGAAGAAAGATAACACAATAAAATGATCTTATCCGGGGATCAACTCTTTCATATTCAGCCAAGCACATTAATCACACGGCTGACGTTTGCTGAAAATCAACTTTGAAAATCAAACTTGATTTTAACCTTTATATATTGATGGGTAAAGGTAAGTTACAAACATAAGAAGTTCACATAGCAACTTTACAGACTTTTATGAAATTCAGGTCAGAGGTACAGTCGCTCAAAAAAGTATCCGAACACTATGGTTCATTACAGAATTCAGAAAAAACATCTGGCAACGATTTTTTTTTTCAGAAATTAGCAACCTGGTTGCCAGTTCACTAATTTCTAAAAAAATCGTTGCCAGATATTTTCGGCAAATTAAAAATTTTCGACGATTTAAAAATCGTTGCCAGATATACAGATTTCACGGATTTCTAAAAAAATCGTTGCCAGATTTTTTTCTGAATTCTATAATCAACCATAGTGTCCGGATACTTTTTTGAGCGACTGTACGTCAGATCATGACTAAGATCATGTGCAAATATGAAATGTATAGGAATGGATTGGTCAGCAATAATGCTAATGCCTCAAAATAAGTCGTTCACAGCAGAAATGTGTTGTTCCGATGATCAATAGGCGGTATGATCGCCTCTGACCACCATGCATGTTATACAATGATCATGCATGCTGCTGACAAGATGACGGATGAAGTAGGATGGAATAAACGTCATTATTCCGTTAGCGCAGATCGTTGTTCTTGGTGGCTTCTGGGAGGAGACTGAAGAGCATCAATGCTCAATAGGATTAATATCCGGAGATTTGGTTGGCCACTCCATAATGGGGTATCCTCACTCTCGAGGTCATCGCCGACCAGCCGAACCCTATGAGGAGAGCGTTACCGTCCATTGAAAGAACTCGGGACCAACAGTGTCCTTGAAAAGTTTTGCATAGGGCTCAAGGATCTCCTCCATATACCTTTGAGTTGGGTTGGGTTGTTTTACCTCTGAGCGGCACTTTTTTGCACACCATGGGCTAAATGGCCAGGTCACATGGACCCCGAAGGCTCAGAGAAGGTTGGGGGAGGGGACCCACTGAAACAGCTGTTGGGAGACAGATGGTAGCCTCCCGTCAAGGCCATCCAGCGTGTTCTTTAACGTGCACAGGGTATGTCTCTCCCGCACACGGGGCCACGGCTTAACGTCCCATCCGACGGACGGCAGCCTTTCCAAGCCCATCGGTGTCCCCTACTGACCGTGGGCAGGACGGGGAATTTTGCGGAGATAAATCTCAACACTGACCCAGCTGGGACTCGAACCTGGGAACTACAGATTACGAGCCTGGCGCGCTACCGACTGAGCCACCCCCGCCCCATATACCTTTGAACATACACGGTGCCACCCTCAAACACTTGGAGTGGTGTACGGCCATCCAGCATCATATATCCCCATATCAGAAAACCTCCTGTTCAATAGTGGCAAAGTTTACGATGCGTTACGTGTTCTATCGAGATGAGCACATGTCGGGAATCCGCAGTCAGACTGAAACGGGACTCATTCGTGAAGAACACATGTTCCCACTGTTATTCAGTCCAGGTGTGATGCTGCGTGTACCAAGTCTATTGAGCTCTTCTTTAAGAGGGGGTCAGGGGGAGGCAAACCGTCGGTCTCCTACCATAAAGACCCCTCTCACGAAGTCATCTGGACATCGTGCCTGAAATAGAGGAGAGCTCGACAGAGAGTTGTCTGGCTGTCATCTGCCTATGCCTTGTCGCTGTTAAGGCCAGATATCGGTCTTTTTGGGATGTTATGACTCTTGGCCGGCACGAAACTGGTCGTCAAGACACATCCTCCGATTCTTGATATTATTGCCATAGTCTGGAGAGGACCATCCGAAAGATACTAATGCAATCTGACTATCGCAGCTTGGGTCTGTCCAGCCAACTTTCTACCAATGGCAACCCATCTCTCTGAATCCTCCAAGCGACTCGGGATGTTCGTCAGCATGTTCTCCAACACCTCTTGAAAGCTAAACGGATTTCGGAGCGCGAGATACGATATGACGACTGCCATATCTGTTCCCTCTTTTTTAGCGTGCCTTATGTGCGTGATTTTTTATATGTGCCTACGCAAGCACTATTCACGTGACATTCCCTTTGGCATACGTTCTTTCACGGTCTGATGTACCTCTCTACCGAATGTTATTAAATTCTGGCCAGTCTTTATGTTGATATATCAACTTTGATGTTTGTAACTTAACTTTTGTTCACCAGTCTCTTTGAGAACATTCTTTCCTGAAAAATTTATTTTAAAGTTACACTTTCGAATATAAGCTTTCGTTTGACGTCATAATGAAAGCTTCGATGATTTGTCTACTCTCTGTTTATCTCTTTAAGTTTTGTTGAATACCAGGTATTTTACCCGGCGTTGCTTGGGTCAACTGTTTAAATTACAGAGTGGATCTTACTCCTCATCTCGCAAGCTATCATTTGGCATAAAACTCATTACGATTGAACCACACCTTCCCCCCAACGAAATTTCTTCCCTCCCTTACTGGAGGAAAGGAGTAGGAATAATTTGAGGTAACGCATGATTCGACCACGTGTGAAACCTCTAAACCAAAAACCAGTATTGCTTGGCTTAAAAGTAAATTAAACTTTTCAGATCTTTTCATTCTCAGCAGAATTGCTCGGATGCAATTTGTCAGCCATACGAACTTTAAGAAAATATAAAATATATGATCTAAGCTTTAGAAAAATTGTATACATACAAAGAATGCAATGTACAATGAAAAATGAAAACCTTATTTATTTGTAAACACATTAACACATTTTATGAGATTTACGTTTATTAATTTAAAGAATATTTTAATCAAATTACTTAATATGCGCACTTTTTCAAACTGCGTAAATTATTTTAACGTCCGTAATTCATAATCATCATTCGGAATTCATAATTCGTAACGCTTTCCGAAATTCATAATCATCATTCGGAATTCATAATGCGTAACGCTTTCCGAAATTCACAATTTCGGAATTCATAATTCGTAACGATTTCCGAAATTCATAATTTCGGAATTCATAATCATCATTCGGAATTCATAATTCGTAAAGCTTTCCGAAATTCATAATTTCGGAATTCATAATTCGTAACGATTTCCGAAATTCATAATTTCGGAATTTATAATCATCATTCGGAATTCATAATTCGTAACGCTTTCCGAAATTAATAATTTCGGAATTCATAATCATCATTCAGAATTCATAATTCGTAACGCTTATCGAAATTCTTAATTTCGGAATTCATAATCATCATTCGGAATTCATAATTCGTAATGCTTTCCGAAATTCATAATTTCGGAAAGCCTTCAGTTCAACAACGAAGCTAGTGTCCTATTCGTGTTCCTTTTAACGTTCCCAATTTCGACGAAAACCGATCGTGTCTCGCTCGTGCTGTTTACAAATGCGTGTGCAGGAGAGTTATATTATAGAGCACGCTGGATGATCTTAAACCGAGGGTTCAATTTCTCTCCTAACAGTTTTAACTAATTTCTGAAGCAATGGCTTTATCACGCGACAGCATAAAGAAATCGATTCGATTCCTTCTTTGAAATTGATTGGTGGTAACTATTATTTTTAAAACCGATAGCGCTAAATCTGTGGGGGCACACCGATTTTCAACCTTTAATGCTAGGCCTATGGGAATTGCGAGTAATTATCTCGTTCCACATCGGTTCTTAATCTTTAATACTGAATCTATGGGAATTTCGAGTAATTACCTCGTTCAACACCGGTTTTTAATCTTTAATGCTTCGTCCACGGGAATTTCGAGTAATTAACTGTTTCGATACCGGTTTTTAATCTTTAATGCTGCGTCTATGAGAATTTCGAGTAATTACCTCGTTCGACACTGGTTTTTAATCTTTAATGCTAAGTCTATGGAAATTTTGAGTAATTACCTCGTGCAAAACCGGTTTGTAGTCTTTAATGCTAAGTCTATGGGAATTTCGAATAATTACCTCGTTGAACACCGGTTTTTAATCTTTAATGCTGTCTATGGGAATTTCGAGTAATTACCTCGTTCGACACCGGTTTTTAATCTTTAATTCTAAGTCTATGGAAATTTCGAGTAATTACCTCGTGCAACACCGGTTTGTAGTCTTTAATGCTAAGTCTATGGGAATTTCGAATAATTACCTCGTTGAACACCGGTTTTTAATCTTTAATGCTGTCTATGAGAATTTCGAATAATTACCTCGTTCCACACCGGTTTTGTTAGATACAGGACAAATAGCTTATAATCTTCACCTGGATGAGGGAAAAGATCAACAGAATTTGATGCTGTTTAGGGGGCTCAGTGCACAAGCAGAAAACACCACACAAACACCAAAAGTAATATATGAAAAAAAGCAAACAATTTTATTTCTATCAAAAATATTTCTATTCTTATTTTTTTACGTTTCCTTCAAAATTATCCGATATGGAAATCTGATCAAACTAAAAGCTTAATAAATGCTATTGCTGAGAAACTAAAGAGAAAAAAATATGTACAATTTTATTTCTGTTTAGAAAACTAATCAGTGTTTAACCTGTTATTAGGAAGATGTAGATTTGAGTTGTGATGTTTTTTTTTACCTCTGAGAAGCATTTTTATGCACAAACGGGCTAAGTGGCCAAATCACAAGGGCCATGAGCGCTCAGAGAAGGATAGAAAAGGGTTGGGTTGGGTTGTTTTACCTCTGAGCGGCACTTTTTTGCACACCATGGGCTAAATGGCCAGGTCACATGGACCCCGAAGGCTCAGAGAAGGTTGGGGGAGGGGACCCACTGGAACAGCTGTTGGGAGACAGATGGCAGCCTCCTGTCAAGGCCATCCAGTGTGTTCTTTAACGTGCACAGGGTATGGCTCTCCCGCACACGGGGCCACGGTTTAACGTCCCATCCGACGGACGGCGGCCTTTCCAAGCCCATCGGTGTCCCCTACTGACCGTGGGCAGGGCGGGGAATTTTGCGGAGATAAATCTCAACGCTGACCCAGCTGGGACTCGAACCTGGGAACTACAGATTGGTTAGAAAAGGAGACCCATTGAACAGTTGTTAGGAGACAGATGGTAGCCTCCCGTAAAGAAAATCCAACGTGTTCTATAACGTAAGCAGGGTATAGCTCTCCTGAAAAGATGTAGACTATTTGCTTCAGTTGTATGGCTTTAGATGTACCACTCTACCGGATGATGTAAAACTCGCATTTTGAAGCTGCATCTGCTAATATTCTGCTTTAGTACATACAAAGCATGGATATTTATTCTAAAAAAGATTAAAAATGTAAATGACATATCCTCGAAATTATGCATGATTCCCTTAATGAACTACCCCTGTCGGTTCGGCTACTCCGTCTTCATAACTTTAGAACACTGAAAACCATTTCACAAGGTAGAGTGTGAATTATTGCCCCATACATCCGTTTTGCCGCATAGGTATCGATTAAACAGTGAAACCCATTGTACAGGATGATATTTAGGAAAGCGAAATTAAAAATACATGGAACTTTTTCTCTTTGGTTTAAGGAACTGATGCAAAAACCGAAGAATATTAGAAAAAAAATTGATGTAGACTTTTTAAACGATTTGAAATCATACTTCTTAATTTCAATTTTAATCAACTTCTGATTCTTTTAACTGGTTTATTGCTTTACTTGTTGGATAGGCTTATTTTACCTCTGAGCAACTTTTTTCTAATAATAATAATACGCTCTAGTGGACACCGCCTATCCAACATAATTCTTGACAATTCTATAACTCATCATAAAAAAAACTACATTGACAACCGTCGACAAAAAATTTATCCTGCCTCTATAGTTTTCGTGACAACCCCACAACTCTAATTCCTAATGGATGTCTCCCCCCCCCCCAAAAAAAAAAAATAAGCAACAAGGATAAATAAATAAAAGGCTCTTCTAAGGACTACGGCGTCAAAACGTCCTTTTAAGGATTAATCCCATACTCATGCCACTACCTACAAGTCAATATTTCTTCAACACCACACGAAAAGTCCTTTTAAGGACTGAACACCCGCACACTTTATCACAAACATGAACACTTTCACTTCTTTGGACTCTTTTTTTCCTGTCAGTATGCTGTAGTGTTTCTGGGCCTCTTCTACTTCGCACCTACTGAAATTTGGCAGCTTCAGTCAGCTATCTGCAACGCATCTGACAGAAAAAAAATTACAATAGGACAGGAGTCCTAACTTCAAATTTCCAGCATTGTTTCATCGTCGACCCTACTCCCTATCAAATAAACTGACAATAAAGAACTCACACCTTTTGGGAAGAAAAGTATACGTTCAAGACGAAAAGTTGATTCTTAGCCAGATGGCTAAACAGACCAACCTTGCTGAATTTCAAGATGATGAAGATAAGAAGAAACATTTCTTTCAGACATAATGTGTAACGGAGAGATTTAATTACTTCTCTTCGGACCATATCCATTCATCCTGCCACGAGATCTATTTGTGATTAATTCAATCATCCTAAATCATATAAGGGCGCTATCTATTTTATCTCCCTTTCTTAGGGGGCGGGGGTGGCTTAGTCGGTAGCGCGCCAGGCTCGTAATCTGTAGTTCCCAGGTTCGAGTCCCAGCTGGGTCAGTGTTGAGATTTATCTCCACAAAATTCCCCGCCCTGCCCACGGTCAGTAGGGGACACCGATGGGCTTGGAAAGGCCGCCGTCCGTCGGATGGGACGTTAAGCCGTGGCACCGTGTGCGGGAGAGCCATATCCTGTGCACGTTAAAGAACACGCTGGATGGCCTTGACGAGAGGCTACCATCTGTCTCCCAACAGCTGTTCCAGTGGGTCCCCTCCCCCAACCTTTTGCCTCTTGCCTGCATAGGAATCTCTTTAATTTCACTTCGGTGAGAAAGAACGCCTTTGGGCTTAGAAAGGTCGTCCGCCGGATAGGACGCTAAGCCGTTGCCCAATGTGTAGGGAAGCCATGCCTTGTACTCGTTAAGGAACACCCTGGATGTTCACGAAAGGAGGCACCGTCTTCCTACATCCCTATAGAACTCTGAGCCTTGGTGTCCTACTAGTCTGGCCATTTAGACTATTAGCTCACAAACGTGCCACGCAGAATAACACAAATTAATCCTAGTGCCGATCACGAGAATTTCGTCCTTCGCAAGCTTTCATCCGCTGAGTTGTTTTCTCTTCCCGTCGTCTTTTACATTATCTTTTATATGAAAAAAAAAAAACAATTTACAATCTGTTTGTCTCGAAGAGAAAATCTTCCCAGAAATCAGAAGTTGATAGTAACATCTCTATAGTGGGTAGCCACTAGCAAAATCAGATAATCTGTATTATTGATATAATATTATTTTATTAAGAAATGATTTTAGTAGTAAGAAAAAATGATTTAAAAATATTATTTAATTCTGATCGATACACAGGTTGGGTTGTTTTACCTCTGAGCGGCACTATTTTGCACACCATTGGCTAAATGGCCAGGTCACATGCACCCCGAAGGCTCAGAGAAGGTTGGGGGAGGGGACCCACTGGAACAGCTGTTGGGAGACAGATGGTAGCCCCCCGTCAAGGCCATCCAGCGTGTTCTTTAACGTGCACAGGGTATATCGCTCCCGCATACGGGGCCACGGGTTAACGTCCCATCCGACGGACGGCAGCCTTTCCAAGTCCATCGGTGTCCCCTACTGACCGTGGGCAGGGCGGGGAATTTTGCGGAGATAAATCTCAACGCGGACCCAGCTGGGACTCGAACCTGGGAACTACAGATTACGAGCCTGGCGCGCTACCGACTGAGCCACCCCCGCCCCCGATCGATACACAGAAGACTACAGTAAGTAAATGGTAATATGGCGTTGGTTGATGTATTGCCACGCATTTCACTCCAAGTAAGCTCCGTTTTTCTGAACATTGTTCAAAATTTTATTACTAATCTCTAATTATGCATGCAGTCAACTTAATAAACCAATGCATACTATCTTTGCATAATTAAGGCTGCTTCAAGTTTTGTGATGACAGTTTTGTGAGCTTGAGTCCTTAATAATATAAATGTGGAATACGAGGGTTAGGGATTATTTCAGCTGATAACCGTCATACCGTACCTGTAGTTATCAGGTACAAGTACTAATTGTGCCTACGTTGATAATTTTCTTCGCTAATCCCCGTTCGGCTAGAATGAAGACTCTGATGGGCTTGAATAGGCCGCCGTCCATCGGGTGGGACGTTAAGTAGTGTCCTGTGTACATAACATACCTTATGCACATTAAAAACATGCTGGATGGCTTTGATGGGAGGATCTCGATATGTCCAATTAATTACATAATCTAACTTCAGGGGATTAATTCTGGGTAGGGAAGGCTTCACCCGCCAACTATTAAGAGACAAATGGAATATGCACAGTCGTATCAGAATAATATGACCACCTATCTAATAATGGGAATAACCATCATTGTCCTGGATGACAGCGGCGAGACGGCGTGGCATGGATGCAATGAGGCCCTGGAAGGTTTCCACAGGCACACGTGCCCATTCGGACTCCAACAGAGCATGAAGGTTCCGGAGATGACGTGGTTATGGGTCCGCACGCCGAACCTGTCGATCCAAATGGTACCACAAGTGCTCTGTGGGATTGGGGTCGGGCGATTTCGCCAGCCAAGGGAGACGGAGACATCGCTGTCGTGTTCCTGGAACCATTCACACACCACCTTAACGACATGGCAGGGCGCAATGTCCTGTTGGTAGACACCATCACCACCAGGGTAAAAATATGGTCAAGAGGATGGACAGGTAGCCATTGGCGTTCAGGGACCCATCCAGTGATACAAGCAGTCCCAGGTCATACCAGGAAAACATCCCCCAGACATGCACACTGCCACCGCCGGCCTGTAGTTGACCGACAAGCGTGTCCGGGTGTTGGTTCTCGTGTGTCTGACAACTATTCAGCCACCGCCCGTCACTTCTCTGGAGTAGAAACCTCGATTCGTCGGAGAAGGCAACCCTTTTCCTCTCTTCCACTGTCCAGTGACGGTAGCCCTGTGCGAACTACAGGCGTCGTTGCCGATGGACCTTGGTTAACATGGGTGCCTTTCACGTACCTGTGTACCCTAGCTTCCATTTGAGGGGTCAATTGTTGCACTGTTGCGCGTCAATTGCCCTTTACCAGTCGACGGAGGCGACGTTCTCCTCTGGGGTCGATGGCCTTTGGGTTGTTGTTGGGTTGTTTTACCTCTGAGCGGCACTTTTTTGCACACCATGGGCTAAATGACCAGGTCACATGGACCCCGAAGGCTCAGAGAAGGTTGGGGGAGGGGACCCACTGGAACAGCTGTTGGGAGACAGATGGTAGCCTCCCGTCAAGGCCATCCAGCGTGTTCTTTAACGTGCACAGGGTATGGCTCTCCGCATACGCGGCCTCACCTTAACGTCCCATCCGACGGACGGCGGCCTTTTCAAGCCCATCGGTGTCCCCTACTGACCGTGGGCAGGGCGGGGAATTTTGCAGAGATAAATCTCAACGCTGACCCAGCTTGGAGTCGAACCTGGGAACTACAGATTACGAGCCTGGCGCGCTACCGACTGAGCCACCCCCGCCCCCGATGACCTTTGGGGTTCCTCGCGAACGGCCCATGAAATCTGTTGTTTCCGAGATCTTCCACCCTTGGCGCTGTAGTCGATGATAATACCTTTTTCAAAATCTGTCAAATCAATACCTCTGCCCATTGTGCTCACGGTACGCACTATGGCTCATCTGTCCTGGCCGACCTCTTATATTTCCGTGTGGTCGACCTTGTCATATGAACTCTGCAACGCGCTTGGGCGGGTACACTGTGATTCCGTGGGTGGTCATATTATTCTGATACGACTGTGTATATATAATAAAATAAAATAATAAATACCCCCCTCAAGCAGCTGCTTGCCACAGAGGTCTGACAGGAGCCTGTCAGTTTATATGCCACAGTAGGAGATCTGAGAGGATGGCAGAACCTCAGCAGAAAAACGACACACACATCCATGACTAAATCCGGGGCTCGAATCCAGGTCCCTTAGATCAGTAATATATATAAAATAGATCATTTTGCTTATCTTATACAGAGAAACGTCTCTTCCACTAGCAGTTACAATTTAATGCCCCATCTGACAGACCGTGGCCTTTCCAAACCCATTAATGACCACATTTAATAACAAATATCAAATACAAATACAATAAAATCCCAATCATTTTAACTAAACTGGACCGATGGGTGGTCGGACAGTAGGAATAAAATTAAAATCACGGAAAATATAATCTGCCCAAAACTGTTAAAATGTCATCAATCTATTGAATAGTCAATCAATCGGTGAATTTCGTGTGAACATAATTGTTATGTCAACTTGTATTGTTGCACTCGGTTGGAAAATAACGGTTATTATTAAGAACTCCTCGCGTGGTTATCATTACATATTAATTAATTATTCGGGGGAGGAGGGGCTAGATTTTATAAGGTTCAAACCCTTAGTTGGGTTCGGCTGTTTTACCTCCGTTCGGCACTTTTTTTTCTCACAAAATGGGCTAAATGTGCAGATCACAAGAATTCTCAGGTTTCAGAGAAGTTTGGTGAAACGGGACCACTAAAACAGCTGTTATGAGACAGATGGTAGTAGCATTCCGTGAAGGCCATCCAGCGTGTTGTTTAAAGTGCACAAGGTATGGTTCTCCCGCACACAGGGGCGGGGGTGGCTCAGTCGGTAGCGCGCCAGACTCGTAATCTGTGGTTTCCAGGTTCGAGTCCCAGCTGGGTCAGCGTTGAGATTTATCTTCGCAAAATTCCCCGCCCTGCCCACGGTCAGTAGGGGACACCGATGGGCTTGGAAAGGCCGCCGTCCGTCGGATGGGACGTTAAGCCGTGGTCCCGTGTGCGGGAGAGACATACCCTGTGCACGTTAAAGAACACGCTGGATGGCCTTGACGGGAGGCTACCATCTGTCTCCCAACAGCTGTTCCAGTGGGTCCCCTCCCTCAACCTTCTCTGAGCCTTCGGGGTCCATGTGACCTGGCTATTTAGCCCATGGTGTGCAAAAAAGTGCCGCTCAGAGGTAAAACAACCCAACCCAACTCCCGCACACAGTCTACGGCTTTGCGTCCCATCCGACGGACGGCGGCTTTCACAAGCCTAACAGTGTTCCCTAATGGAGATAAACTGTAAAGCTGGCCCAGGTGGGACTCTAATCTGGAAATTGCACAATACGAGTTTCGGGGCCAACCGACTGATCCACCCCAGCCCCAGTATTTCTATTTGTTACGAAACTCTTTAAGTTTTTTGAACTGGTGTTTTATAAGTTATTTTTACCAAGTCAATTTTAACTCCCCTAGAACGGCAGGCTCCTGTCAGACCTCTGTGGCAAGCAGCTGCTTGAGGGGGTATTTATTTTTTTATTTTAGACCGAGTTAGGCCTAATGTGCTTATTAAATAAAAAGGCGGCATGGACATAATTATAGGAATCAAGCGAAAAACTGTATCTATAAATGCAACTCAATTAGTTTATTTCAGCAAATGTCCAAATAACCTAATCCCAGTGATGAACACATGTAACTCGTTCGCATGTTTCATAATTCATCCCATTCCCCAGATATCCATTTCGGCGTCATCGGTTCTACGGGAAAGTTTCGCTGTTACTTAAGTTGGATAATTCGACGCTGTCTGCTGCTGCACATTAGTTGATTAATTCCCTTTTCGCGTTTGTCGTCTTAACAATCGCTTTCCTCGTGACTCCATCGATCGTGCTAATTGTCATCGAAAAATGGTCCAAGGTCGAAAAGAATATTCGTGGACTCTGATATTTTCGCCTGCTTCGTAAAGGAATCGTATATTTTTTTGGCTCCAAAGTATGACAAGTGACGTTTTCCAGGTACTGAGAAAATAAGGAGGTTTTTTCGTTTTTAACTGTGAAACTTAATGTCAACGAAGTTTGAATAATTTTACCATTGTTATGCAGATAATAATAAATGTAAAGTTTTATAGGCAGTACTGAATTTAATAAAGACTCACCGGTTTCTTTTTCTGCCAAGATCTGAGACTGAGAGACCAAAACTGATGTTCCAAACTTCAAGCAGCCAATGTTTTTACACTAAAGCTTTTTCCATAACCTCCTTTTCCCCTTCGTGCGAAATGGGACACAGATACTCTTATAAAACTCTCAGTAGAATGAAACACTGAGAGGCCGTCAGTAGATTGAAACCAGATGATGATCTAGAGAGCATTATCCATTCCACAGCACTCTACACAATTTTTATAAGCAGACGGAGACAAAACAGTTTAGATAATAATTTTTGAACAAGAACGTTAGGACAATATAAACAAAACAACAAACAAACCTATACTACACTATTTGGCCTGTATAATTTCCAAAAAGAAATTCTGGAAAGGTGTTCTTGTTTAATCTGGAGAAGTAGAACTAACATGAATGAAGATCATGACGCTGGAGCATTCATTTTCATCCAGGGAGCGGCTTGACGCTGGAGCATTCATTTTCATCCAGGGAGCGGCTTGACGCTGGAGCATTCATTTTCATCCAGGGAGCGGGAGTGTTAATCTGGACCATGTCCCTCCCCCTTTTATTACTCCATGAAGTTTTTCAATATTCATTTGGTGTAAATATCGATATGATTTGGCGTATATATAAATCAATCAGTATTGATTTTAATATTGATTGATAAAAATAATGATCATTATTTGCATCCATGGCAGCCAACTATCGGCCCTTCAGGTTCTTTTCGTGATACCCACAGATAATATTCAAAAAAATAATTCCATTGACCTTTCATGATTTTTAACAACAATTTCAAATTATGCTACTAAATTATTTATTTGATTTGTGTTATGTGTTAACCTAACTTAATTTACTTTTTTTATTCAATTAACACGATTTCAATTCAATAGGCTCACGTGATTCATAACCTGCAACCCTCAACTTTCGTAAGGGATCAACGTTTGGCCGTCAAGTATAGAAAATTTTGCTTTCCACTGGTTCCTTTTTTTTTTTCAAAATAAAACCATTTAAAACACAATGTTACAAAAACGTCTTTAGGCAAAAATCTCCCTTTATCCTATAACGAGCTCCCAATCTATCGAAATCGAAATCCTCACCTTCTAATCACCTCGGACGTCGAAATTCCCGGAGCTCAATTTCTGCGTACGAGCTCCGAATCCCCCTCCTCGTGGGGGCGGGGTGGCTCAGTCGGTAGTCCGCCAGGCTCGTAACCTGTAGTTCCCAGGTTCGAGTCCCAGCTGGGTCAGCGTTGAGATTTATCTCCGCAAAATTTCCCCACCCTGCCCACGGTCAGTAGGGGACACCGATGGGCTTGGAAAGGCCGCCGTCCGTCGGATGGGACGTTAAGCCGTGGCCCCGTGTGCGGGAGAGCCATACCCTGTGCACTTTAAAGAACACGCTGGATGGCCTTGACGGGAGGCTACCATCTGTCTCCCAACAACTGTTCCAGTGGGTCCCCTCCCCCAACCTTCTCTGAGCCTACGGGGTCCATGTGACCTGGCCATTTAGCCCATGGTGTGCAAAAAAGTGCCGCTCAGAGGTAAAACAACCCAACCCCTCCTCGTGTTCTCCCTCCCTTGCTCCCAATCTATCGAAATCGAAATCCTCATCTTCTAACCACCTCGGACGTCGAAATTCCGGAGCTCAATTTCTGCGTACGAGCTCCGAATCCCCCTCCTCGTGCGTTCTCCCTCCCTTGCTCCCAAACGACAACAGCTCCTCCCGCACCTCGAATGCGCTGCCGAAATATTGATTTCAGCTGCCGGCCAACGGAGAACTGAACAGCAGTGACGCGCGCGTTTCCCGAGTTAGACGTCGACCGAACAACATGAATGAAGATCAACATCTTGACGCTGGAGCATTCATCTTCATCCAGGGAGCGGGAGTCTTAAAAGTTTTGCTCCAACAATCCGGTGTCATCATGGGCACTGCTAGCTACAGAGGAATGGAGAGTGAGGCTAATGCTGCATATCATATATTTGGCGAAGAGGCATAATGATATATTTCTTATATTTATGGAAGGGAGAAACGATATTGCCTCTGATATTTCTGAGGGGAATATTTCTTGCGCTTCAAGAAAGAGGCAGGAGGTGATGTTATTTCCCATTTCTCAAAGTAAAGAAACACCAAATGGCTTTTTTCCGTATTTCTAAAGACCGGGAGGGGGTTGGGGGGTTGGGGGGGGTTGTTTTACCTCTGAGCGGCACTTTTTTGCACACCATGGCCTAAATGTCCAGGTCATATGGACCCCGAAGGCTTAGAGAAGGTTGGGGGAGGGGACCCACTGGAACAGCTGTTGGGAGACAGATGGTAGCCTCCCGTCAAGGCCATCCAGCGTGTTCTTATAACGTGCACTGGGTATGGCTCTTCCGCACACGGGGCCACGGCTTAACGTCCCATCCGACGGACGGCGGCCTTTCCAAGTCCATCGGTGTCCCCTACTGACCGTGGGAGGGGCGGGGAATTTTGCGGAGATAAATCTCAACGCTGACCCAGCTGGGACTCGAACCTGGGAACTACAGATTACGAGCCTGGCGCGCTACCGACTGAGCCACCCCCGCCCCGGGAGGGGGGGAAGGGAGGGAAGGGGGGAAATTTATTCATTTCCACGGGAGGGGAAGAGTGAGGGAAATATGAATTAATGCATTTCCGCGGGTGGGTGAGGAGTGAGGGGAAACGTGATTTTACCCATTTCCACGGGCGAATGAAATGAGGGAAATATGATTTGGCGCCTTTCTGTGGATCCATTTTTTCATATGGGAGGTGAGGGAAATATGAATTGACGTATTTACAAGGGGATGGGGTGAACAGAGAGAAAATTATATTTTTGGAATCGACGAGGAGTAAAATGAAATTTTACTTATTTCCAGGAAGAAGTTATCGTTTATTTTTGTTTGTCTCCCCGGTTGGGGAGGCCAGAACACTTAAACTTCAATTTGTTGTTAAATATTTCTTCTCCAATTAAATATAACATCTCCAACGATGACTACAGATAGGACCGAGAAATTTTAGGATAATTTCAAGTGAAGAAATTATTTGTGAAATATCTTTAAAAGGGAAGCTGGGGGATAACCTTTTCCGCCTTTTCACATAACTTAAGTATTTAATACTTAGAAAACAAATTCGAACTAGAGGAAATGCAAATCATGGCTCGATGCAAATCATTATCAGCACCGTACGCAAAGGATTGACCAAGTACAGTGATGACCATTGAATGTAACTCTTAGTCTTTTTGTTTAACTTAATTAAATGGTATTGTGTCAGTTATTTTAGCTATGTTGCCAACTTATTTGTTTGTACTCAACTTATTTAATTACCTATATATGGATGGTTTATTTAGACTCCTTGGTAGTATTTGGTAGATACCAAAATTATTTTTTGCTTTATCGTTTAGTTTTTATTTTAATAATAAAAATAATAATAACAATAACTTTATTTCCAAATTCATTTATAAAAATATTACATCAAAAATGCACCATAAATCTTGAATGGAAACTATAAAAAGAAAACGAAAATGAAACGGTAAAAAATATATATATATAAAAATTCAGCATTTTCCCAATATTATTAAGTGGTATAACAATGCCTGGACGGGTTTGTTATACCACTTAACATTGGCTGGAAAAATTAAAAAAGTATTTAATTACATTAAACAAAAATTCAAAATCATCTATCTTATTAAAATATTCCCTCAATTTATTCGTAAATATAACCTTATTGTTTAGGTTTCTGATATCAATATCTTTTTGTGGTTGAGTTGGGTTGTTTTACCTCTGAGCGGCACTTTTTTGCCCACCATGGACTAAATGGCCAGGTCACATGGACCCCGAAGGCTCAGAGAAGGTTGGGGGAGGGGACCCACTGGAACAGCTGTTGGGAGACAGATGGTAGTCTCCCGTCAAGGCCATCCAGCGTGTTCTTTAACGTGCACAGGGTATGGCTCTCCCACACACGGGGCCACGGCTTAACATCCCATCCGACGGACGGCGGCCTTTCCAAGCACATTGGTTAATTAATGCATTTCCACGGGTGGAATTGCATTAATTAACCGATGTGCGGTGATGCATGGCGGATCGGCAGGTGCGGTCCGCAGGGCGGGGAATTTTGCGGAGATAAATCTCATCGTTGACCCAACTGGAACTCGAACCTGGGAACTACAGATTACGAGCCTGGCGCGCTACCGACTGAGCCATCCCCGCCCCTCTTTTGTGGTTTGATTGCAAATTGTTTGCGATGCAATGTTTTATAAAATAGTATGGAATTAAGTTATTGCTGCTGCTGAAATCCACAAAATGTCATATACCGATGAGATTATTTCCCTCATTAATATCAAAACTGAAACATCTCCACTGAAATCGGAGCACATATCAATGCATTTCAAAGATGTTCTCCTGAAATAGATGAATATTTGGTTATAAAATTATTGCATCCCTGTTCTTTGCACTTCTAACTTAACATCACCTCCTTTATCTGAGTGTGTTGGATATCCTTTCAATAACCCACACAATCACAATATCCTGAAAATACTCAGGAAATTTGTAATAAGGCTAATGGATATTCATTCCTCATCTCAAATATCTTATGGATCTTGTGGTTGTGTTGTAACTTGGTGAAATATTTAAAAATGCACATTAAATTGAATAATTCTAGATAAAAAACTTGTTTTTGACAACAAGTTGTTAGACTGTTATTCTTTCTCCACATTTTCAATGCCCAATAACCTCTTTCAAAGAATGTGTGTAACCCATTAACCCCTAAGCTTTTGATTCTAGATGCTTACGCAGTATCTTGGGCATTAGGTGGTTCAACTTTGTAACTAATGATGAGGTTAGGCAAAGGAGTTTGCAAACCTCCTTTAAGCAGCATATTGTGCAGAGAGAGACTCCGTTGGTTTGGCCATGTTGCCCGTATGGATAATTATAGATTGGCGAATAGGGTTATGAACAGTGTGCCTAAAGGCCTCAGAAAGAGGGGGAGACCTAGGATGCGGTGGGCAGACAATGTCAAACAGGACCTTGTAAGAATTGATGTGCAGTGGCCAGATGCAGCAAATGCAGCTCAGGAGAGATATGCTTGGAGAACTAAATTGCACGGTCTGGTTGAACCTCCGTAGCCCATGGCTGCTTGAGGATGATGATGATGAACCCCGTTTTAGATTTATTAAATGAAAAATTTTATTCATTCATGAAAATGCAATTTTTAAACACTTACAGTTTTTAAATATTTTTATAATAAAACTTATAATAATTTACATACTGTATTATTAAAGTACTAAGATGTAACTTATTTTTCTAGTTTTCTTTCTTTTATTGAAGATTAGTATTATATTATTCTTTACATCATAATATTTCGCTTTTCTTAATATCTTTAGTTGCATTACACATTTGAATCATTTTTTTATTTACTTTTTTGCCATTTTTACAAGCAATTTCATGAAAACATAAAACTTTGAATTTTTTTTCTTTATTAATCGATAATAATGGAACTGGAGAATATAAGAGCTTGCATTGACCTACCAAAATATTATAAAATTTTCATTTATCAATTAATCAATTTTTATTTCATCATCATAAACAATTTACAACATAGAAAAATATGCGTGAACCCAAAAACCCCATGCCGCGTCTGATCGTCTAAAGGAAATCAATATTAAAATCAATAAAGACTTATTACTACAAAGACCACAAACAAGGCGTGTTATTATCTGAAATATGTACAATAAATTTTTACTTTATACTAGATTATTCAACTGTATGGCCGAGTGGTTAGCGCGCTTGGCTACTGATCTAAAGGACCTGGGTTCGAGCCCCGGGTAAGGCATGGATGTATGTGTCGTTTTTCTGCTGAGGTCCTGCCATCCTCTCAGATCTCCTACTGTGGCATATAAACTGACAGGCTCCTGTCAGACATCTGTGGCAAGCAGCTGCTTGAGGGGGTATTTATTTATTTATTTATTTATTTTATAAAGAAGATATATATATATATCTGTATAACAGAACGTTTTCCAATGCAAAAAAGAAGCTGTTTAATTTCTGTTTAAACTTATTAGTTTTTTTCTTCTTCTTTTCTTATTTGAAGAAGAAATTACTGAAGATTTTAGGTGAGATATAGGAATAAAGCTTATGAGTAATTTCCTTTTTGGTTGACTGGAACTGTGTATTTTGGGCCTTTCTCTCTGAAGTTAAGCAAATCCGGATGAATTTGAATATTAAAACAATTCTGTTAAAAGTATTCATCTGTCTAAACATAAATGCTTGTTTAATAGGTAGAATATTCAGCATAGAGTAACGACCGAAAATATTTATAAAATGCATCTTATTTTTGCAATTAATTTAATAATTTTGTTTTGCAGAGAAACCAGAGGTTACAAACGGTGATAAAAATTCCACCCCAATAAATCATCCTATATTGCATTTGATCGACAAATAGGACTGCAGATAAAGATTATAATCAAATCTATTTAAATCTAGACTTTCAACAACATTCTTTAAATAATATTTTTTTTAGCTGGAATATTTAAACAGGAATTATCTTGCTTTATGTAACACATTGAGTAATGATTATTGCAATTATTAAACTTCTAAAATGTATCTTTATTTATTGTTTCGCAATAAGTTATTATTGGACTTTTAATTAATTTGAGATAAATTCGTATGACGCATTACAGTTGTGAAATATTGTAACTACCATAACTCTTTAAATGAAAATTGAATATTGTTAAAAAAAGAGATTTAAATAAATTGATTAATAAGATAGATAGATAGATTGATAATTTTTATTTCAGATAATGTTTTACAATATACATAAACTTTTGAGGTCTCACAAGAGTAGGCTCGTTCGTGAGATCTCAATATAGAAACAATTTCAATTGAAAACATCAGTCGTCACATTGAATAATACACAAAAAAACGAAAACAACTCAAAACAAAAAAATTCTAGTAATCCAGAAGTGTGAAAGTCAGAAAGTCAGAAACGTTCAATATCCATGTTACATATAACAGTTATAGTAGATTAATGCAAAAAAGTTTCCACATCATCCAGTTTCAAAATGTATTTCTTGAGAACTTTAGAAAACTTAACAGCTGCTTGACACAGAGGTCTGACAGGAGCCTATCAGTTTATACGCTACAGCAGGAGGTCCATGAGGATGGTGGGACCTCAGTAGAAAAACAACACCCATGCCTCATTCTGGGCTCGAACCCTGGTTCCTTTGATCATCAGCCAAGCTCGCTAATCACTCAGCCATGGACAGATTTGATTATAATCTTTAATATATCTTCAGTCATATTTTCCATTAAATACATATTTTAGAAGTTACAGAACTTTGAAGTTAGATTCCCATTAACACAACATGGAAATTTCCCGAACATTTGGTACTGTAGGGTATATGAATAATATGGCCAAATATTTTACTAGGACCTTTACTCTTTCTGGGCATTTTCTTAACTCCCATTGCGCCCCTGGTTCAAATACATATTGGCGAATTTTTACTACGTCCTATGGCGAGATTTCCAGGCATATTGGTAAGTGTAGGTAAACAACAAACAATTCCGCGCCAGTGATATGCAAGACCAGGTCTTCCAATATTTCCTGAAAGTTTTAATTCTGTTCCAAGTCTAATGAATTCTAAAGAGAAACCTCTTATCTGCCTCTCTGCTGTGCAATTTAAAATCGCATTGCAATGTGCCTTCATTTCTTTAAGGGTCAATGCCCTGAACGATTTCTCCTTAGTAACAAACGCAAATGACGTCCGCACTTTGTCAACAAAACAAACAAAACCAGGTCGTTAATGCTCTGTTGCCTCCGAACCCAAGAGTGTCTCGTGACAATGGGACGAAGATAAATGTCGTTCATATGCATACTTTGCGTGTCCCGTTCCTTCCGTTGCGTTAAAAGGGAAAGATAATACAAAACGAGACACAATACGTTGGCATTATCAGTTCACAATAGAGAAGAATGATAGTCTCGTTCAATTCTGATAAATCAGTAGGATTACAGGTTTCTTAACATAGGTTCTCCCAGATTTAAATTCTAACGGTATGAGATGAGTTGTTTTATCTCTGAGGAGAACTTTTGTGTACACAATTGGCTAAACGACTAGGTCACAAGGACCCCAAGGACTCAGAGTTATGTAGGAGTAGGGGATTCACTGTACAGCTGCTGGTAAACAGATGAAAGCTTTCCGTGAAGATCATCCAGCGTGTTTCCTGCTTCTTCTTTAACGTGCACATTGCATGGCTTTCCTGCACGAGTTGGTTATATAAAGTTGTTGATTACAAAGATATAGTAATATATATCTTTTGTACACAATAAACTTAATAGTTTTGTCACAATAACCCAAAGAACTCCGAACTATATAGTGAAAGGGATCTACTCAACAGCGGTTAGAAGACAGATGGAAGACTCTAGTCAAGGACATCCAGAATGTTCTTCAAGGTGCACTCTTTTAAGGTAAGACGCTTCTGCAGAAGGAGCTGCGGCTTAACGCCCTATCTAGCTGATGATAGCTTTTACAAACCTGGGCCGGGAGTGACTTAGTCGGTAGCGCGCCAGGCTCGTAATCTACAGTTCCCTGGTTCGAGTCCCATTAGGTCAGCGTTCAGTTTTATCTTCGCAAAACGCCTGCCCCTCGATCAAAAAGGGAACACTGATGGGCTTGGAAAGGCCATCGTCTGTTGGATGGGACTTAAAAATCGTGACTCTATGGGAGGGAAAGCCATACTTTGTGCACATTAAGAACATGATGGATGGCCTTGACGGGAGGTTACCATCCGTCGCCCAACAGCTATCCAGTGGGTCCCCTCTTCTCAACCTTTCGGCGGGGTTGGCTCAGTCGGTAGCGCGCCAGGCTCGTAATCTGTAGTTCCCAGGTTCGAGTCCCAGTTGGGTCAGCGTTGAGATTTATCTCCGCAAAATTCCCCGCCCAGCCCACGGTCAGTAGGGGACACCGATGGGCTTGGAAAGGCCGCCGTCCCTCGGATGGGACGTTAAGCCGTGGCCCCGTGTGCGGGAGAGCCATACCCTGTGCACGTTAAAGAACACACTGGATGGCCTTGATGGGAGGCTACCATCTGTCTCCCAACAACTGTTCCAGTAGGTCCCCTCCCCCAATCTTCTCTGAGCATTCGGGGTCCATGTGACCTGGCCATTTAGCCCATGGTGTGCAAAAAAGTGCCATTGAGAGGTAAAACAACCCAACCCTCAATCTTCTCTGAGCATTATGGATCCTTGTGACTTGGCCGTTTAGCCCATTGTGTGCAAAAAGACTGCCGCTCAGAGGTTGACAACCCAATTTTTATAAGCTCATCAGTCCAAGTCCCTCATTGAGTACAACTGTCATAATGACAACCTTTGGGTTCTTTCACATCTGAGCGGCACTTTTTTTGCACACAATGGGCTAAATGGCGCAGGTCATCAGGACCTCAAAAGCTCAGAGAACATTAGGGAAGACGACTCATTGGACAGCTGTTAAGAGAGAGACAGATGGAAACCTCTCCCAAGACCGTCCAGCTTGTTCTTAATGAAATTAACATCGATGAATTTGGAAAGGCCTCTATCTTGTGGATGATACAAACAAGCTTGGTCTCCGAGTGCAGAAGAGCCATACCCTGTGTACATTATAGAACACACTGGATGTCTTTAACGGGAGCCTACTGTCTCCTAATAATTGTCCAGTGAGTCTCATAATAGCTATGCAGTGGTTATCCTAGCTATCCAGTGTTTTCCCTAACAGCTTTCCAGTGAGTTTCTAGCAGCTATCCAGAGTGTTTCCTAACAACTGTTCAGAGGTTCTCCTAAAAGCAGTCCAGTTGGTGTCCTAATAGCCGTCCAGAGGGTTTCCTTAGAGTGTCCAGTAGGTCTCTTAACTGTCCAGTGGTTCTTCCCATTGACCTTTGTGGCCTGACCATTAAACCCTTTGCATGCACAAAAGCGCTTCTCAGAGTCAAAACAATCCAACCGAAAAAATAAATGAACGATTTTCATTGACTGTTTCGAATTGAACAAACGCCAAATACATTAGTTGTTATGAATAAAAAAAAACACGAAAGTTTCATTAATCGGAATCCCTTTATATTGGGCAAATACGTTCAAAGAATTAAATCCTAATGAGGTTATTTTCTTGAGGTTTGCACAAATACACGTGTCAGCCATATTCGATCGTTAACTAAGCAAAAATTGTCGCCTCCTGTGCTTTAATTACTTCCACCGTTCTGTTCCTCGTGAGTGCGAAATCTCATTATCAGAAAGACTCCGATGAAACGATAATTACAAAAGATATTTGTTCTGGAAAGTGGGGATAACTCGAAAAAGAATTTGTTTCTAGAAAGTCTTTCTGTCGTTTAGTTTTAGCGGCCAAGTTAAAAGTTACGTGAATAAACTTTCGAAAGAAATCGCTTTTTCTCTAGTATTTTCCAACAGAAATGTACCTATCTTTAAATATTATTACATAAGAATGTACAGAAATCTTTCTCGTCATTCTAACGTATTATTGAGGAGTCATTGTTAAAGATACTGTGACGACTAAATGCGTTCGGTAGCAAACAATGATTGAAACAACTGTGGCTTTATTAGATTAAGTTAAAGTGCAATAGCGTTGTTCGCAATGAGGAAGTATGTCAAATGAGATTAAAGTTTGCTTGTGCTTAGATATTAGGTGTTTAAGGAACCGTGTAAAAGCTAATCAGGCATCTTGGAGTACAGCTGTCTCTGTGATTACTGTGATTTGAAAACTGGCGACCAAGTTACGACCACACGGGGAACGTTATGAGCGATTTACCATTATCGAAGTGTCAAAACTGTCTGGCGTCTTAAAATCTTACACTTAACAAAAACAGAGGTGGCCTCACAACAAACTGGAGCGTGTGAAGTTGCTACACACCCTCCAGTTTTACTTGTCTTTTCTAATTTTTTACATTTTTGCCTTGCTCGCTGTTTCCAGAAACTAAACAGTTCTGTTGTGGTTAAAAATCTGGACATTTCCACAACAGCAAAACAGCTGAAACCGCTTTATGTGCGGCCGCACCTTAATGCAACGGAAGTTGCAGGCGTGATTTGCCTTGGGACAGAAGTCTCGCATATTGCGTCAGTCGTCATTGTTAATTGGAAAGCGGTTATTGACAAGAGAGCAAACACTCATGTCATAATATCATTAACATTTTTTTGTTAAGTACTTGGTTTGGAAACGTCAAAACCAATCTCAGCATTAATTGGAGAGTATATTTGAAATGTTAAGAGCAATAAAATATACTGCCCAGCCAAAATATTAGACAATATCCATGTTATGTCAATGGGAATCTAACTTCGAAGTTCTATAGCTTCTGACACAACTTTGGGGCGGGGGTGGCTCAGTCGGTAGCGCGCCAGGCTCGTAATCTGTAGTTTCGAGGTTCGAGTCCCAGCTGGGTCAGCGTTGAGATTTATCTCCGCAAAATTCCCCGCCCTGCCCACGGTCAGTAGGGGACACCGATGGGCTTGGAAAGGCCGCCGTCCGTCGGATGGGACGTTAAGCCGTGGCCCCCGTGTGCGGGAGAGCCATACCCTGTGCACGTTAAAGAACACGCTGGATGACTTTGACGGGAGACTACCATCTGTATCCCAACAGCTTTTCCAGTGGGTCCCCTCCCTCAACCTTCTCTGAGCCTTCGGGGTCCATATGACCTGGCCATTTAACCCATGGTGTGCAAAAAAGTGCCGCTCAGTGGTAAAACAACCCAACAACAACCCAACTGACACAACTTTAATGGGTAAATGTGACAGAAGATAAAGACCATAATGGAATCAATTTAAATCTCGATTTTCAACATTATTCATTCTGTATTTAAAGAGTTATGGAAGCTAGAAAGTTTAACAACAGTAATGCATGAGAATTTACCTCAGAAATTAAAACATAAATAATATTGCAGCTTCTACAGGGTGAATCTGAAAAAGTGGGCAAAACTTTACGGGGTGGTAGAACGCAGCTATACGAGCAATATTCGTCATAGAATGTATGGTCGGAACGCAAACGGCGAGCCGCTAGGTGGCGTTGGAAATGGTATAAAAGGGTCGGTCCTCGCACCCAACGGCATTTCTACCGTGGATTTCCTAGAGGATGGCTGGTTATACTAATCACGAAATGGCGGATATGCACTTTGTGTACGGTGCGGCGGACGGGAATGCAAGTGAGGCACAGAGACGTTACCGAGACCGGTTTCCGGTGAGATTCCTGGTGTCTTCGCAAATGTGCGTCGGTCCCTATCCCGCAGGTGTGAAGCCTGCATTACAACTGGCGGCAGCTCTTTTGAGCAATTTCTTTGAGCATGTACCTCAATTACATTCCTGTTAATAAAATGTTTTCTGAAGTATCTCCTCTCCTTCTTGTGTTCATTCTTTAAATGTGACAGTGGAAAACTACCTTTTAACTTCTCACCGTTTGCGTTCCGACCATACATTCTATGACGAATATTGCTCGTATAGCTGCGTTCTACCACCCCGTAAAGTTTTGCCCACTTTTTCAGATTCACCCTGTATAATAGCTCTTTCAATGGTGAACAAATATTCTAGAAAATTAAGATTTAAATAATTGGATTATGATCTTCAATT
The DNA here is from genome assembly GCA_038380435.1 of Ryuthela nishihirai. Classification (NCBI taxonomy): domain Eukaryota; kingdom Metazoa; phylum Arthropoda; class Arachnida; order Araneae; family Heptathelidae; genus Ryuthela; species Ryuthela nishihirai. The sequence goes on from JAWZYU010000007.1 coordinate 9,906,406, forward strand.
TAGCTTCGGTCATATTTCTCCATTAAATGCATATTTTAGAAGTTACAGAAATTCGAAGTTAGGTCCCCATTGACATGAAATATAAGTTCTCTAATATTTTGGCAGGGCACTTTATTAGGGTGGCTCGATTAATATAACAGCGGTACTTTTTTCTTTTGCTGAATGTATTACATGGCTAGATTGCAAAGATCCGTGTTTATGCAAATGTAAGTAGTTGATGCCAATAGACAGTGTGGATGGCAGTAATACCTAAATAGTATCAAAAAAAGGAATAAATATTTGCTTCGGCATTTTTTTTAATGTTTTTAATTAGTTTTGATTTGTTTTTAAAGGTCTTCAAGTAAATAGCATGAAAAATAATGACGGATTATATAAAACACATTGACTCTATTATAACGTCGGAATAATATAGAAATGCACTTAAAAACTAATATGTCAAAGTAAAAATATACTTTCTTGCACTTCCTTCTTTCAGAAATAAATTACATAACCTTATCACTCAAATAATTTTGTACCTTCTGTTCAAGAAAAGCCTATTTAAACTGATCCCATTCTTTCTCAACTTCAGCGGTTCAAACCACAATTGTCATAATGACTAAGTAGCCTATCATATTATGCTATGCATATCACACTGAAAATCTTTCACACCTTCAGTTTTAAAAGTACTATACCATAAAACGCTGTAGTATTATTAACCAATCCAGCTTCAAATGTTGCCTTTATACCATTATTGAGAGGCTTGCATATGTCTTCTAACAACTGTACATTGTGTCCCTTTAACCTACTCAACGTTGAACATACACATCATACATGCAAAATCCTCATGCAGCTAGGAACCGCGGAGGTCCAACCAGACTGTAATTTCCCTCTCCAGAGATGTATGTCCTGCGGCAACAGCTTCTGTATTTGGCCAATGTAGGCCAATTCTAGCAAGGCCCAGTTTGACATTATCTACCCATCGCATTCTAGATCTAACTCTTTTACTGAAGTCTTTAGGCATTTATTTATCATTTAACTCATTCAGCGCAAGAATGTACCGCTTAGAGGTAAAGAAACCCAAACTTCAGTCACATAAAACGTACCCACACAGCGTTTAAGTTGAAAGAAATTCACTTCAGTAAAAAAGAAAGAAGTTTCAACACTCTCTTAAAACTAGAAACAAAAATGGAAATTACTGGTGAACAGGCTTGGATCTAGAAAAAATCGAGGTGGTTGTTGTTGTTGGGTTGTTTTACCTCTGAGCGGCACTTTTTTGCACACCATGGGCTAAATGGCCAGGTCACATGGACCCCAAAGGCTCAGAGAAGGTTGGGGAAGGGGACCCACTGGAAGAGCTGTTGGGAGACAGATGGTAGCCTCCCGTCAAGGCCATCCAGCGTGTTCTTTAACGTGCACAGCATATGGCTCTCCCGCACACGGGACCACGGCTTAACGTCCCATCCGATGGACGGCGGCCTTTCCGAGCCCATCGGTGTCCCCTACTGACCGTGGGCAGGGCGGAATCGAGGTGGTGGTTTTATAATATATGTTTGCAAGAAAATTAATATATGTTTACAAGAAATACAATCGAACCAAAAAAATGTAAAGGGGGGGGGGGAAGATACTTGATTTCCAATGCAGTATATAATCCCACCCAGGCTTTCCTTTTTTTTCAGAAAAATTCTTTAAAAAATGCATGAAATATAAATAAGTTTAATGATTTCTGCCTGTTTTTCCCTTATTTGCATTCTGAAACGGGGAGGGGGGTATAGCCCCCCTTTCCCCTATGCTTATTGTAAATTATATTATCTCTGTTTATTTCATATTTCAAACCATTGGTGATGACAAGATATCGCCATCGCACACGCGACAATATCTAAAAATATCTAACAATGAAAGCAAGAAAGTCTTTCAAGAATACCAAAGACACAATAACTGGCACGTAGTCAACAGTAACCCTTCTGCAAACAAAGGACTACAACAGTTAAAAGAAGTGTTAGAATAACTTATTTCACGAAAGATTTATCGTGAGATACGACATGGGCAGCTCTGTTAAGAGACGCCGATAGAATAAATAAGTGAAAAGCGCATTATGACGATGTAGTTTTTCTTCACGTTTTTCAGGGATTCTGCTACTTCTTAAAGCAACCCTCCCATTGCAGCAGCAGTACCAGGACAAAGGTCTTCGCAGAGCTAGAAGCTCAGACTCCGAAATGAATTCTCTAGGCACAGAACAGAGAGAGAATTGTAGAGCTCAGTCACGTCTTCACAGTGATAAACCTCAGCCATAGCAGAAGCATGAGGGCATTAACTAGATTGAGCGCCTTGGCTGACAATCTTGCCTGATGTTACTGTGCTACGAAACAGGTGAAAATGTCAATGATAAAGAAGAAAATAAATCTCCCAGAAACTAAAGTTGAAGGGCCACTTTTTTTAAAAGGTTATTTCCAACAATATATTATTAATATGCGTAGTTTCTTTCAATATTCAAAGAAATACTAAGATATGGTGTCAATGCTATCGAATTATGACCACCCGAATGGGGTGTCGAATTATGACCACCCGAATGTGGCTGTCGAATTATGACTACCCGAATGTGGCTGTAGAATTATGACCACCCGAATGTGGCTGTCGAATTATGACCACCCGAATGTGGCTGTCGAATTATGACCACCCGAATGTGGCTGTCGAATTATGACCACCCGAATGTGGCTGTCGAATTATGACCACCCGAATGTAGATGTCGAATTATGACCACCCGAATGTAGATGTCGAATTATGACCACCCGAATGTGGGTGTCGAAGTATGACCACCCGAATGTGGCTGTCGAATTATGACCACCCGAATGTGGCTGTCGAATTATGACCACCCGAATGTGGCTGTCGAATTATGACCACCCGAATGTGGCTGTCGAAATATGACCACCCGAACGTGGCTGTCGAATTATGACCACCCGAATGTGGCTGTCGAATTAGACCACCCGAATGTGGCTGTCGAATTATGACCACCCGAATGTGGCTGTCGAATTATGACCACCCGAATGTGGCTGTCGAATTATGACTAACACAATATGGCTCTCGAATTATGAATACCCTAGAGTGGCATCGAATTTTGATCACTCTTAGTGACGTAACTAGAAAGTTGCAATGGGTGGTGGTGGTCTGTGGTAGGGGGGGTTGATATGCTTGAGTGTCTGATTTTTTGGGCTGCCATAGAATATACAGTAATGGTACTTAAAACCTCACGGGGGTGAATAAGTTATAACCTCATAACTCTTCCTCCCACCGCTTCAGTTATGACCACCCAAATTTCAATTTTGTTTTAGTACGCCCCTGATCATCAAGGGACTTTTGTTAATGGAAAGCTAATTTCGAAACTCTCTAACTGATCAAAGAAACCTGGGTTTTATTTTCTGGTAAGGAACAAATGTTTGTGTTTTGTTTCTGCTGAGGTATCACCTTCCTCACAAATCCCTCTGGCGTAGAAACTGATAAGCTTCTCTCAGATCTCTCTTACAGGAGATTTTCCTTTTTTCGCTAATTTTTTATAAAGAAAAATTAATTACCAATCAACTTCTGCAATAAGCGCTTTATGAAAAAATGTAACTGCGAATAAATTAAATATCTCAAGCAAATATATCCAAATATCGTTTTTCAACAATATTTGTTAATTTTTTCAAAATGTATGCAAGTTTGGATATTTAATCACAAGTAATAATAAAAATATTAACTAATGAATATTGAAAGAATTATTTACATAAAGTTTTAAAATGCGCCTTTATTGTATTAAATGGTTTGAAGTAATACTTCTTATTTAAATATTAAATCCGAGGTGAAATTTTATGTTTGACGTTGTTGTTTAAATATTGAAGCTTGAATAATTGTTTAAATTACTGAATGAATATTGTTGAAAAAAAAAACAATTTTTTTACATTCATTAAATTGGAATCTTAATTGATTCTTCAAAAACAGTTTTCTGTAAAACGTTTATTTAAAAAATTATATCTGCTTTAAAATTATTTTTTAGTTACATGAGGTTGGGATGAGAATTTAATCGCCACTGAGTGTGTATTTTATTTTCAAAAGTGTTCCGGCAGTTTCATGTTATGTGAATAGAAAATCTTGAAATATTTTGAAAGTTTAAAAATTTAAAATTATTTGAAGATCTTAATCAAATATTTTTAAATTTTGATTTTAAACCAATATTCTTTTGGTATTTTGCCTTACTGAAACAGTTAACAGAAAATGCTTCTAGTCATAAGAATTTACCTGAAAAGTTAAAAAAATAAATAATATGGTAACAAATCTATTCTGAAAAATATTTCTAAATTTAGAAACTAATGTAATGGTTATTTTACAATTTTCTCGAATTAAAAAAATATTTATGACGAGTCGAGTGGTTAGCACGCTTGGCTACTGATCTAAGGGACCTGGGTTCGAGCCCCGGATTCGGCATGGATGTGTGTGTCGTTTTTCTGCTGAGGTCCTGCCATCCTCTCAGATCTCCTACTGTGGCATATAAACTGACAGGCTCCTGTCAGACCTCTGTGGCAAGCAGCTCTGCTTGAGGGGATATTTATTTATTTTTCTATTATAACAACATTATTTTCCGTTTAATGCTTCAATTCTTTGAATAATAAACAAATATTTTTTTAAAACCGAGATTTAGAGAGATTTGAGTAAGATCTTCAATTTATCTTTAGTGTTTTTTTTTTAGTAAAATCTTATTTTAATTTTAGGGTGTGTCGAATGTAGGTTTTCATTCAGATAACATGTAGTATCCGAGCACTTTTGGCAACATAGTATATAATACACACACGTTATACCAGTTGGGAGCAACATCCAAAATTCTATTTACTTTCAAAGTTTTGTGAAAATATATCATTTGATATAAAAGAGAATCAATATTATTTTTCTAGCACTCGATTTTCAACAATATTCATTCAATATTTAAAAAAACTAAACTAAAATTAGCTACAGTAAGTTGGCTAATGTTAGTTTAGTTATGGCAGCGAAACGTGATCCATTGCAAGCAAGATAACAGGAAATCGATGCCTTTGATTCTAAATGCTTACGCAGTATCTTGGGCATTAGATGGTTTGACTTTGTAAGTAATGACGAGGTTAAGTTAATGAGTCTTTTGAGCAGCATATTGTGCAGAGAGAAACTGCGTTGGTTTGCCCATGTTGCTCATGCACAACTATAGATTAGGGAATAATAATGCAAACAGCATGCCTAAAGGCCTCAGAAAAAAGGGGAGACCTGGATTTCATTCATGTCTCCTCCTTTTTCTGAGGCCTTTGATGAGAAATGCGATGGACAGACAGTGTCAAATAAGACCTTGCAAGAATTGGCATACAGCGGCCCAAAGCAGCAGTTGTAGCTCACGACAGTTTCAAACTGAAATTTGGTTACTCATTCACCGTTGTGGGCTTCACGACATCTTCAAACACGTCGACATACATGTTTGAAGAAGTAAATTGCACAGTCTGGTTAGACCTCCGTAGCCCATGGCTGCATGAAGATTCGGTATGTTGATGTATGTGATTCAAAAGTCTGAAATCTATTAATTTAAAAATTAATAACCATTGCATTTAAACGTTTACTATATTATGGATAATTTAAACATTCTTATATTATTAATTTGTTTAAATACTTAGTCCTCTTCTAGGAATAGTTTAGAATGAGTAATGATGTTTCCTAACGTTTCACTTTTAAAACATTGCAAGTATATTGCTGGAAATTAACAATAGTCCAGATTTGATCAAAATTTTCAGTTTCTCCTCAGTGATATTTTTCGTTGAAGAGCTTATTTTCAATGTCACAAAATATTGGTTTTTCAATGCATAAATGTCAGTGGTAAATAATATTCTTAAATTTATGTAATTTAAATTAATGGAAAAAAATATCACCTTATATAAAACATATTATTAAACATCAATAAATAATTCCCTCTAAAGCAGCTGCTTGGTACAGAGGTCTAACAGGAGCCTATCAGTAAAATAAGTCATTGACAAGATCTGTGACGAAGGCAAAACATCAGCAGAAAGACAGCACAAGAAAGAAAATATCCATGCCCTTCCAGGGAATCGAACCTGGGTCTCTTTCATCCGTAGCCAAGAATGCTAACCACGTGGTCATGGGAATTATAAGAATATTAATTAATATTCGAAATATTAAGGCACGAGACAGTTGTCGTGCCTTAATATTTCGAATATTTAAAATGTTTTGTTTTAATTTTTTAACAGAATTTCCAACTATTTAAATTTAATTGTATTTTTGAGAATAACGGTGAAAGTGGCTAACGCTCTTGGCTGTATATTAATGGGACTTGAATTCGATTCCCACATAAGACATGTTTCAATCATACATTAATAAGGCATGTACAGTCGCTCAAAAAAGTATCCGAACACCATGGTTGATTACAGAATTTAAAAAAATATCTGGCAACGATTTTTTTAGAAATTAGTGATCTGGCAACCTTCGTGTCACGTGACACGAAGGTTGCCAGATCACTAATTTCTAAAAAAAATCGTTGCCAGATATTTTTTTTATTCTGTAATCAACCATGGGGTTCGGATACTTTTTTGAGCGACTGTACCAATCGTAAAGGAATAAAACATATATTAATTATAAGAATAAAACATATATTAATTATAAGAATAAAACATATATTAATTATAAGAATAAAACATATATCAATCATACATTAATAAGACATATATCAATCATACATTAATAAGACATTTATCAATCATGCATTAATAAGACATATATCAATCATATATTAATAAGACTATATCAATCATACATTAATAAAATATGAATCAATCATACATTAATAAGATATGCATCAATCACATATGAATAAGACATGTGTCAATTATATTTTGAAAAGACATGTCCACGTTCAACAATTGAAGCCTGATTATCGTATTACGAGATACGTGTGTTACTGCATATTGAGAGTGGAACACAGTCGTTTGTGTTCCACGCTCAATATGACGTAACGGAGTCGAGTGAGCAATACAGAAGGAAAAGTAAAGGTTGTGAGGATTTTGATTTGTATTCATTGTCGGTCTAGATTGTCGTTGTTTGTTTTATTTTAGTGAAACGGAGCATCTTTAGTTGTTTTAGGGAATATCGTTCCCAATAAACATTTTTGCATACTTAGAAAAAAAGATATTTGGTAAGAATTGATTCTATGATTTGTTATGTAGAGGTTGGGTTGTTTTACCACTGAGCGGCACTTTTTTGCACACCATGGGTTAAATGGCCAGGTCACATGGACCCCGAAGGTTCAGAGAAGGTTGGGGGAGGGGACCCACTGGAACAGCTGTTGGGAGACAGATGGTAGCCTCCCGTAAGACCATCCAGCGTGTTCTTTAACGTGCACATGGTATGGCTCTCCCGCACACGGGCCACGGCTTAACGTCCCATCCGACGGACGGCGGCCTTTCCAAGCCCATCGGTGTCCCCTACTGACCGTGGGCAGGGCGGGGAGTTTTGCGGAGATAAATCTCAACGTTGACCCAGCTGGGACTCGAACCTGGGAACTACAGATTACGAGCCTGGCGCGCTACCGACTGAGCCACCCCCGCCCCTGTTATGTAGAAGACTTTGCAATTCAGTTTTCCAGTGTTATATTATTTTAACATTTGATATTTATTGAAGGTCAGTAGTAAATTAGTCATTGGTTTAGTTAGCCTATTTTTATATCAAGTAATGAATGTTTCTGGTTCTACTTATTACTTGTAAATTGGTTGCTTCATTATTTATTAAATTAGTTCATTTATTATCTGTTTCGTTATTTCGAATCCACTCACGGTGTTATCAAACCAAAGGAACTTAAAATTTGTAACAATGTGAATAAGACATGTATCAGTCATACATGAATAAGACATATTTGAATAAAACATTTCCCATCGTATATGAATAAGACGTATATCAATCGTATATGATGTTTCTTGTGATGTTTGCACATTAAGGTCTCGACTTCCTCACCGACAAGCTCTAGACAAATGTTTGAGGAATGATTTATTTTCGTAACATCTGTGGTTCTGTTTTCTTGATTAACCCTTTCAGGCCCATAAGGTTTCTAAGAGTAAATATTAGTATGTAACTGTTTATTTTAGTTTGTTTAGACGTAAAATAAATAAAAATCATAAGAAAAATACATAACAATGTGTAGTTTTTTTGGAATTTTATGGGAAATATTTTTCCCAATGGACTATAAAGGTAACACAAATTATAGTTAGGCTTATTATGCAATGTCTTTTATTTATTGGTTGATTATAACAAAATGTTAACTAAAATAATACAAAATTATGAAATAAAATTACTATACAAAATGATGTGCTAATTATGATATTCTGCAAAGCAATTTCTTTTGGTTGTGAAGCAAAGATGGACATTGCACAGATGCAACATTATTGCAAAGATGGACATGGACTAAACGTTCCCGTTTACGTAATTGCGTTCGGCATACGTTCTATTTTGACATTCTGTATAAAAAATGCAGATAAGGTTATAATTAAATACGACAATCACCAATTTTAAAATGGGAAAAATGTTTCCCTTAGTCGTGAAAGGGTTAAGGGGTTGGATTTGTCGGTAGCAAGTCAGGCTCATAGTTTGATATTCTCAGATCTCTACTACCTATGTTTCCAATCTCTAACATAAAGGGACTGTTTGCAATAGGGTTTCAAATATACGGCACCAGAAGACATTTTGTGCAGCCCACAAGCAATATGTTTTATCATAATCGTGGTAGGGAACAGTACTTTCCAGCTTGGATCGATTGATATGATTTATGCTAATATGGTTCACTTTAGTCGAAGATGAAGCTACCACAAATGAAATTTAGGTTTATGTTTTAGTATTAAAATTGCGTAACATTTAAGTAATGAAAGAACAATATAAGATTTTATATTTTTGCACATTATTGCTTGAAATGAAATTCTGGTAAACACATATTGAGAAGAAACGGATTTGGCTCATATAAGATTTGAAGTCGAGTTGACACTTGGATCACAATATTCAAGTTTACTCTTTTTTCAAATTTAGTACTTTTCAACGATATAAATTTTTGACAGTGGGAAATTCAGGAAATAATTAAATGGTATTATTTCATTAGTACTTATTCATTCATAAAAGAATTTTTCATTTATGTGAAAAAACCAAAACGTTAAATATTTACTGATATCTGTCAGATGTTGAAAATGAAAGGAAATACTCCATTAAAAAAAAGCTTCTCTTTCTCTTTGGCGTCTATAAGTTGGTTTCTAGATCTTTAACTGTATTTTTAGAGATAAATGAAAGATTCTTTTATGGTTCGATAAGTACTGATTAATACTATTTATTTATTTATTTATTTTCGAATCTCAAATTTGCTTGAATTTCCACCGTTAAATTGGGCTAAAATTTTAAATATCACAGAACTATTTTTTGAAAACGAGCGCTCTATATTAGCTTTAAGTCTTTCTAGTTTTTTTTAAACGAGGTAAAAGAAAAAACGAATGATGTACAGGGTGTTTCCAAAAGGTCTACTCAAATTTTGGGAACTACTGTTTTAGCTGCGGATAGTGAGGAAAAAAAAAAGTTCCTATGAACATTGGACCAGAAATGCTTCCTTTCTTAGTTAGAGAACATTTTGATAGTGCAAATTAAGGAAATTTGTCAAAAGGTACGATTCTAGGTAAATTTGCATATCTTGCGGCATAGTAGATATATGCAAATGTTGGACAAAATTCCACCACTCCTGGGTGATCTCAAATTGTACTTATCCTGCCCATTGGATCGGTAGAGGAAGACCAGCTTTATGGCCCACATGCTCTCTCGATTTGAATCCACTGGATTTATTCTTATGGGGACGTGTTCAGGCTGACGTTTACGCTATCGCTGTTCCTAAAACTCAACCTCTCCTCAAACGGATCGTGTATAGTCAATGAATATAACATCGAATTTGAAACACTCCGGGACATTTCGAACATATTGGACAGTCGATGAAAAGACGCTACGAGACGTGTATTTCTGCTCAGGGAGACCATTTCGAACACTTACTCCGATGTAGACTTACATAATTGTTCTCACCAATCACTTGCAGTGTGTGTAATAACTGGAATAAAAACTAATTCACTCTTTCTTACTTGCATTCTCAAAATGTGCTACAATTTGGAAGGGAAGCATTTTTGGCTTCATGTTCATAGGAATTTTTTTCGTCACTATGCACAGTCTAACACGTTCCAAAAGTTTGACTAGACCTTTTGGAAACATCATGTATGTCATGGCTTCATCTTGGGTGACCATAGTTTTCATGTTCACGTGTGATCATTATCCTATTAATGACGAATGATCTACCAACAGATCAATACGTCGTAGAAAGTACATAACAAATATTCCGATGCAATTTAGTATCTGCGGCTTAGGTAGCGAAAGAGTGTGTGTGGGTTGGCAGTCTTGGGTAGCCATTACCGTGTATTGTGAAATAAAACACTACCGAAATTACCATGTATTGTGAAATAAAACACTATAGAAATTACCATGTATTGTGAAAGAAAGGCTATAGAGATTACCGTATGTTGTAAAAGAAACGCTATAGAGATTACCGTGTACTGTGAAAGAAATTAACGCTATAGAAATTAACCTGTATTGGGAAAGAAACGCTACAGAAATTAACCTGTATTGTGAAAGAAACGCTACAGAAATTACAGTGTATTTTGAAAGAAATGCTAGAGATATCACCATGTATTGTGAAAGAAACACTACAGAAATTACCATTTATTGTAAAAGAAACGCTATAGAAATTACCGTTCATTGTAAAAGAAACGCTATAGAGATAACTGTGTATTGTGAAAGAAATTAACGCTACAGAAATTACAGTGTAATTTGAAAGAAATGCTAGAGATATCACCATGTATTGTGAAAGAAACACTACAGAAATTACCATTTATTGTAAAAGAAACGCTATAGAAATTACCGTTCATTGTAAAAGAAACGCTATAGAGATAACTGTGTATTGTGAAAGAAATTAACGCTACAGAAATTACAGTGTATTTTGAAAGAAATGCTAGAGATATCACCATGTATTGTGAAAGAAACACTACAGAAATTACCATTTATTGTAAAAGAAACGCTATAGAAATTACCGTTCATTGTAAAAGAAACGCTATAGAGATAACTGTGTATTGTGAAAGAAATTATCGCTACAGAAATTACAGTGTAATTTGAAAGAAATGCTAGAGATATCATCATGTATTGGGAAAGAAACGCTACAGAAATTTCCGTTCATTGTAAAAGAAACGCTATAGAGATTACTATGTATTATGAAAGAAATTAACGCTACAGAAATTAACCTGTATTGTGAAAGAAACGCCACAGAAATTGCCATGTGTTGTGAAAGAAAAGTCACAGAAGTTAACCTGTATTGTGAAAGAAACGCTACATGACAAATATTCGGTAATCTCTATTTATTGTCTAGAGTAGGGGTTCTCAACGTAGGACGCGCTAAACATTTTTGGAGTAGTATGCCGTGAGAGCTCAAAAGTCGATTACCCAGTAAAATGTTTATAATTTTATAAGCTTTGTTAAATTGTTTATGTCATGTTTTGTGTTTATCGACAAATGTAATGAATGCAAAATTTAATGTATATATATATATACATTATATACATGGTGATTTAAAACTCTTGTGGCAAACTTTAAGGGGTGATAGAACACACCTAAACAAGCACTTTTCGTCATACAATGCATGGTCGGAACACAAGCGGTGAAGCGCTAGGGGTTAGCAGTTACTGTGTTAGGAAATGAAGAAACACAAGAATGATAGAAGTTTGAAACAATTGCAGAAATTACAGAACAAAAAGTACAGAATTTTATTGAACAAATTATAGAAACTGCTCAAAAGAGCGACCCCCAATATTAATACAGGCTCCACACTTTCGACATAGTGATCGGCGTACATGGGCGAAAACACCAGGCATTTCTCGTACAACGGCAATGGAAATCCTGGCAACAAGGTCCTCATTGGAATCAATGGGGCTATCGTAGATGAGGCTTTTCATATGGCCCCATAGGAAAAAATCCAGACATGAGAGATCGGGCGATCATGGCGGCCAAACGATGGAACCACCCCAACCAATCCATCTTCCTGGAAATGTTGCATCCAAGGCGTTACGCACATCCACGCTGAAATGGGGTGGCACTCCGTCGTGTTGGAACCACAGACGTGTTTGAATGTTTGCTAGAACAGGGTTCAGTAATTCTGGCAAGACTTCTTGTAAAAATACAAGGTACGTTCTCCCTTTCAGTCAGGCTGGCAGAAGGCATGGACCAATCAAATAGTCATGGAGCTGGTACGAATATGGACGTATGACGTGAGGATTACTGGTGGCCCACACATGTGAATTGTGGGTATTAAAAATGCCCCCACGTGTAAAAGTGCATTCGTTAGTGAATAAGACGTGCTTCCCTCGTCCGGTTGTGTTGCAGTCTGCTGCAGGAACCACTCTGCAAAATCCACACGAGGCCGATAATCTGCAGGTGTCAAGGCGTTCATCCTCTGTGCATGGTAGGGGTGTAATCATTCGTCCCGTAGAACTCGCTACACCGTCGATTGGGGCACACTTACAGCCTGGGAAATTGCTCGCGTGCTACATTCGGGACGATCTCCAACCCTATGTAGAATTTCCTCTGTAACACATGGCGTCCTCACACTCCTTGCACGCCTGTATCCTGCAAGCCACTGACAAAGGAGCCCATTTTGCACAGACACCGGTGCAATTGCTGAAAGGTTTTACGATCGGACATGCATCTCATTGGAAAGCGTTCCCGGTACAGTCTTTGGGCTTCCCTCGCATTCCTGTCAGCAGCTCCATATGTGAAATGCATGTCCGCCTTCTTCTGATTCGTGAAACAATCCATCCGTTCTGTAATCCACGGTAGAAATGACGACGAGGGCGAAAACCAGCGCTTATAAGTGTTCACCGAAAAGCGCCCTGTAGCACTTCACCGCTTGAGTTCCGACCATGCATTGTATGACGAAAAGTGCTTGTCTAGGTGTGTTCTTTCACCCCTTAAAGTTTGGCTCAAGAATTTTGAATCACCCTGTATATGTTTTATTTTATTTCTATTTTTATACTATAACTATAGTTTTATCTATTTATACAAGGGGTACGCCAGCTATTGACGCTAGTACTTCCAGTAAAACCAAAAAAATTTCTACTTCCACTGGCTAAGTTAGAAAATTTTGCAGCTTGCGCAGATAACGCTTTACAGAATACCGAATTAGCGAAATATATATATAGCAGCTGTAACAGATGGATTGGTAGAGGAAGGCAAAATACTCAGTTTACGAAATTGTTAGCTGAAAAGATTTAGTTTTGTCGTGAGTGAGATTCGAAACCACGCCTCCCAGTAACATGCCTGGAAGGCGTGGGTTCGAATCCCACTCACTACAAACCTAAATTTTTTCAGCTAACCATTTCAAAGAGTCCCATCTCTATAGAACATCTCCTGTGATACTTTACTACTGAATCAGTTTACGAGTGCGACTGTCACGTCCCCTAGATCCTTTCAGGGAATAATAATGGAAAAAAAATCTTTACCTCAAATCTTTGGCTTCATTAAGCAATCGCTTCGGTGTGTCAATTCTTCTTTTAACTCCCTTTACTCAGACCTCTCCTCCAGTGGCCGGATCGATTGAAAACTCTTTTATTAAGTCTATTCCCTACTCTGGTCACGTGCGCCATCTCCAATAAAAAGTCGTAACCACGAGAATGCGACCGTTTTCTTTTGCTACTTGTTTTGTTGTGCCCTTTCTTGTTGCATCCTATGTTAAAAATTTGGATTGCATCTCCTTGCACGAGTCCCGGTTCATCCCCAAGAGGCAAGAGTAGATGTTGCGAGCCATCAAGGGCTGTTTGTTCCTCCGTCCCCATTCCCTCTTTTATAAGTTTCTTCTTCTGTGGATTGTTCCGCGTGCATCCCCAAAGGTACTTCTAAATCTTACGTCGAAAGTGGGTAACTCAAGCATGTGATCTAAAGCACCCCAGATGAATATAAAAAGAAATAGTGGTAAAAGATATTTTCCTTTTTATTACTATTTGTGTTTGAGTGTAAAAAAATCTGGTTCACAAAAATACTGTATATTACAATAGATGATATTTTATACGAAAAAAAACTGGAATAAATAATAAAGAAACAGCAAAACGTACTTCTGTTAGATGAAACTGATTGTAGTGTTATGATTTTCAGAAACATATTATTTTACACAATGAATTAAATGACTAGGTCACAAGGGACCCTAAGAACTCATTTTGAAGGCGATGAAATAGGCTGAAAGAGTTATACATTGGGAAATTGACTGAGTTGTTTTGCTACTGAGCACCATTATTTTTTCGTTAATCGGCTTAATGGCCAGGTTACAAAGACCCCAAAATTTCTAGGTACGGAAAGAATTTTCACTGGACAGCTTCCAGGAGAGAATCAGTGGATTGCTGTTTTGGGCGAAAATCAATGGGCAAAATGGTCAGGTGACAAAGACCCTAAGGACTCACAGATGGTTAGGGAAAGGAGATCTTTTGAACAGTTGTAGGGATACAGACGAATTCTTGTTAGGACTGTTTTCTGAGAGCCCTTTTTTACCCAATGGCCTAAGAGGATATATTACAAGGACTCCAAAGGCTCCAAGCTGAGTAGAAGAAGAGGATCCATTGGGATGCTGTCGGTAAGCAGATGAATCATTATTTATGTTGTTTGATCACTTAGGTTATTTGTTTTTCACAAAATAATCTAAATGACCAGGCCACAAATATCCCAGGGGCTCAGAGTTGGATGTGGGAAGACAAACTGTTGGATAGGTGGATGAAATCTCCCATCAAGGCCATTATAATGTGCTTTTTAACTTGCACATGGTATGACTCTTCTTCCATTCATTCATCACGTTACAAAATAAGTGGGAGGTCCTTGCTCAGGCTTTCCCAATGGAAGTTTTGAGCAAAAGTGAGCATAATCACTCAATAAAACAAGATAATAGATCCTTATATTATCTATTTTTTTTTTTTTTCTTTTCAATTTTTTTTCAATTTTTCAATTATCTTTTTTTTATTTTCAAATTTTTCAATTTTTTTTTCAATTTTTTTTCAAGTTTCGTCTTTTTTTTAATTTTATTCCACAATGAAGTGGAAAAGAGGAAGTTTAGAATTAATTTATAGATTGTAATTTTAGTAGCAAAAATATGATAGTTTAAAAGGTTTTGAATATTAAAGTCTAAGATTCCTAATTTGTTTAATTCTGTGAATAAAATTTCTCTTTGTTTAGTATATAAATTGCAGTTTAGAAATATGTGATTGGTATTTTCTGGAAGATTGCATTTTAGACAGTTTGGAGTAGGAGTAACGCTTCAGATGATCGACTGAGCGGCCTTTACAAACCCATTGGTGTAGAAATTGTAACTGAAATAAAATGTAGGTATCAAAGCAAGTGCAGTGTGTACTCGAACATGGGTTACTAGTTGGAAATATGAAAACACCAGACAACGAGTCTGAAACGCTACCAAGTAAGCTATCTCGAGAACAGGGCAGTATTGACTGAATGGCTACGTAACAAGCATATCAAAGGCTAAGTGGTTATGGCAAAGGCTAAGTGGTTAAGGGCACTGGTTATGGGAAAGATTACTGCTTTAGGCAGAAAGAAATCTTCCATCAAGAGAGGGAGGAGGGCCATTAGGTGGCGCGCCAGGCTCGTAATCCTCAGTTCCCAGGTTCGAGTCCCAGCTGGGCCAGCGCTGAGATTTATCTCTGAGAAACTCCCGTCTTGCCTTCGGTTATTAGGGGACCCCGATGAGTTTGGAAAGGCCGCCATCCGTCTTATGGGACGTTAAGCCGTGGCCTCGTATTCGGGAGGGTCATACCCTTGGAAGAAGAAGAGAGCCATGCCTCGTTCTGGTTGAAGAACACAGTGGATGGCCATGACTGAGTATACCATCTGTGTCTTAACAGCTGTCCAGAGGTCACCTTCCCCCAACCTTCTCTGAGCCCTTGGGGTCCTTGTAACCTGGCCATTAACCCATTGTGTGCAAAAAAGTGCCGCTCACTTCTAAAAGAATCCAAAATCCCGTCAAGGCCATCCAGCATATTCTTCATCGGGCACAAGATATGGTTCTTCTGACAAAACTGAAAGTCCCATCAACATAACGGCATCATTCCAAGCCTTAGTTATAGGAGATATCCTCCGCTAAGTCCTATTCTGTCGTCAGTGAGAAATAAGAACCGATGAATTAGGGTTACCACCGTCTATTAGATATGATATTAAGCCAAGATACGTGCTGGGTTGTGTTGTTTTACCTCTGAGCGGCATTATTTTTGCACATCATGGATTAAATGACCAGGTCACATGGACCCCGAAGGCTCAGAGAAGGTTGGGGGAGGGGACCCACTGGAACAGATGTCAGGAGACAGATGATAGCCTCCCGTCAAGACCACCCAGTGTGTTCTTTAACGTTCAAAGGATATGGCTCTCCCGCACACGGGGCCACGGCTTAACGTATTATCCGACGGACGGCGGTCTTTCCAAGCCCATTGGTGTCCCCTGCTGACTGAGGGCAGGGAGTTTTGCAGAGACAAATCTCAACGCTGACCCAGCTGGGACTCGAACCTAGAAACTGCAGATTACGAGCCTGGCGCGCTACCGGTTGAGCAACCCCCGCCCCGCCCCGCCCCGCCCCGCCCCGCCCCGCCCCGCCCCGCCCCGCCCCGCCCCGCCCCACCCCCCGAATTCGTGCACAGGAGAGATATATACGTTTTGAGTGTTAAAAACATGCTAGGTTGGTTTGAGGGAACATTTTCTCTCTCTCCGAACAATTATACATCAGGTTCTCTTTCTCTACCCAGGGGCGGGGGTGGCTCCCAGGGGCGGGGGTATAAACCATAACCAAAATATGAAAAAACTCCTAAGAATATTAAAATATTACGACTATTTTTTATCAATAATTTTACATTAGAAATTTATAAAACGTTATCGTTGGTTTATACATTCACTATTTAAACTATTTTTTTCACTTTAAATTAAATTTAATATATTTGCTTTAAATTCTTTCTTTAAATAAATTTAATGAAATTTAATTTTTTAATTTAGTGCATATGAAAAGTGAAAAGAAAAATTGCGATAATATACAAGTAGTTTCAGTTAACTAGCTTGTTAAAAAAAATATATCCCTGGATGAAATATTCCCATCTTTGATAAAATAATCGTATTCTGTATAAGCATGTTTCCGTCCCTTTTTTGGGGGGCGGGGGTGGCTCAGTCGGTAGCGCGCCAGGCTCGTAATCTGTAGTTCCCAGGTTCGAGTCCCAGCTGGGTCAGCGTTGAGATTTATCTCCGCAAAATTCCACGCCCTGCCCACGGTCAGTAGGGGACACCGATAGGCTTGGAAAGGCCGCCGTCCGTCGGATGGGACGTTAAGCCATGGCCCCGTGTGCGGGAGAGCCATACCCTGTACACGTTAAAGAACACGCTGGATGGCCTTGACGGGAGGCTACCATCTGTCTCCCAACAGCTGTTCCAGTGGGTCCCCTCCCCCAACTTTCTCTGAGCCTTCGGGGTCCATGTGACCTGGCCATTTAGCCCATGGTGTGCAAAAAAGTGCCGCTCAGTGGTAAAACAACCCAACCCGTCCTTTTTTACAATTTTTTTTCTACTGTATATTATAGCATTCTGATAGTATTTCAGATTTCCGGACTATTTTTTCGTTTACACGATAATGTTTCAGTTCTGTAAGGCTATAGTACCGTTACAAAACAGAAAAGAATAATTAATATTACTAATTTAACAATATGTAAATGTTTATTTTCTCACGCCACAAAACATATTACATTCTGTCATGTTCTCGTAAACTTAACTTGTCAGCATTTAGGTCGCTAATAAGCTCTTATCTAGCCAATAGAAGAGGGACATTGGGCGCGTTACTTAGGAGACAGCACGAACGCCAGATACAACCGCACCCAAGTCACGCGACCTTGAACAACATCTGCACAGCATCGTCCTCCTCTTAAACCCTGGCAGAGAAGAAATATCGGTCAATGCCGCAAGGTTGTTAGAAGCTGGATCTTGTGGGATTTAATAGATCTTCTCACATCACAAATGATCCATCATACGGAAAAAGGCATTCAGTGTCCCAAAGGAAAAGCTCGTACTTGTCTACATTTATAAGCCTAGGAAGATTGGGATGTTTCACCTCGGAGCTGCAGTTTTGGGCACAAAATGGCCATGTCACAAAGGATCCCAAGAGCTGATAATTGGGTAGCAGTGGATGATAAAAGGAGTAGCTGTTATGAGACAGATGACAACAATACATGACTCTCGTTCATAATTCCTGCGTTGGCACTACGTGTACATAATAGGTTTAGTAACCAGGTCACAAGGACCCAAAGGGTTCAGAGTTGCGTAAATGAAGAGAATATACAGGATGTAAGACAAATATTAAGAGGCAGATAGATTCCTCCCAGAAAGACATCAAGAGTGCTATTTAACGATCACAGAGTATGGTTTTCGTGCACAGGAGCACGGCATTACTTCCACCCGACGGACGGCGGCATCTCAAGGCCCATCTTGCTCACAGAGGGCTTTTGGGTTGGGTTGTTTTACCTCTGAGCGGCACTTTTTTGCACACCATGGGCTAAATGGCCAGGTCACATGGACCGCGAAGGCTCAGAGAAGGTTGGGGGAGGGGACCCACTGGAACAGCTGTTGGGAGACAGATGGTAGCCTCCCGTCAAGGCCATCCAGCGTGTTCTTTAACGTGCGCAAGGTATGGCTCTCCCGCACACGGAGCCACGGCTTAACGTCCCATCCGAAGGACGGCGGCCTTTCCAAGCCCATCGGTGTCCCCTACTGACCGTGGGAAGGGGGGGGGGGAATTTTTGCGGAGATAAATCTCAACGCTGATCCAGCTAGGACTCGAACTCGAACCTGGGAACTACAGATTACGAGCCTGGCGCGCTACCGACTGAGCTACCCCGCCCCTTCACAGAGGGCAGAGTGGAGGTTAGTAGAGAAGGGCGAGTGACTTAATGTCTCTGTTTGAATGAGTCTACAAGAGCAATGGAAAATAATCAATGTAAGGGACAGATTACCACGCAGCCACCATCAGAGAGGAGTCGATTCGCTATTTCCTTCTTGGCCTACGAAACTAACGAGACAACGGACATACCTCTACAGAACCAGTGAGTGAACAACTAAATTAAGAAATACTTGGGCAAGTAAACCCATTTGGGTTGGATACAATATCAGCTCACGTAGGCTGCAATGCTAAGTGGTCAGATTGTGGTTTTAATGGCGACGAATATTTGTTACAGTGATGCGCTGTTTACGGTTAAAGTTTTAAGTAACCTATTTCGAAGTGAAATAAACGTAACACAAACAAGTAAAAGATGTGGGAATGAATGTTTAAATTATCACAGACAAGCTTGCAAGGATCACAAAGCTTTTCTTGGTTTAGTGATTAGCGTGCCTGACAACTAAACCATCTGGTGTGTCCTTGTATCTAGAAATGTTGTATGAGAAATTAGGAGAAGCTATATAAAGCTTCTGGATTATCTCAGTGCCTTTTCCACAAAACTTTAGATTCAGAATACTAAATTAGTACACATAGGAACTAAAGTTACACAGAATTAAAGAGATAAGTCCACTAGAATTAAAAAGTCGATTTGAGTCAAAATAAATCTAAAGTTAACAGCAAGGAAAACAGGGTTGGGTTGTTTTGGGTTGTTTTACCTCTGAGCGGCACTTTTTTGCACACCATGGATTAAACGACCAGGTCACATGGACCCCGAAGGCTCAGAGAAGGTTGGGGGAGGGGACCCACTGGAACAGCTGTTGGGAGACAGATGGTAGCCTCCCGTCAAGGCCATCCAGTGCGTTCTTTAACGTGCACAGGGTATGGCTCTCCCGCACACGGCGCCACGGCTTAACGTCCCATCGACGGACGGCGGCCTTTCCAAGCCCATCGGTGTCCCCTACTGACCGTGGGCAGGGCGGGGAATTATGCGAAGATAAATCTCAACGCTGACCCAGCTGGGACTCGAACCTGTGAACTACAGAATACGAGCCTAACGCGCTAACAACTGCTATACCAGTGGCATTGTGTGAGGGGACCCACTGGAACAGCTGTTGGGAGACAGATGGTAGCCTCCCGTCAAGGCCATCCAGTGTGTTCTTTAACGTGCACAGGGTATGGTTATCCCGCACACGGAGCCACGGCTTAACGTCCCATCCGACGGAAGGCGGCCTTTCCAAGCCTATCGGTGCAAGGAAAACAGTTGCTTTCCTTTAAAGTGGCGGGAGTTGGCTAAGTCGTTAGCGCTCCAGACTCGAAATCTGTAGTTCCCAGGTTCGAGTCCCACCTAGGCCAGAGTTGAAATTTAGCTCGGTTAAACCCTCCACCTTGCCTCGATCAGCATAGATCACCGATGGGTTTGATAGAATCGCCGTCCTTTTGGATAGGACATGAAGCCGTAACTCCGTGTAAAGGATTTTGGGTTGTGTTGTTTTACCTCTGAGAGGCACTTTTTGCACACAATGGGCTAAATGGCCAGGTCACAAGGACCCCGAAAGCTTAGAGAAGGTTGGGGAGGGGACCCACTGGCTGTGGGGACCACCAGATGTTGGGAGACAGATGGTAGCCCCACCAGCTGTTGGGAGACAGATGGTAGCCACCCGTCAAGGTCATCCAGCGTGTTCTTTAACGTGCGCAACGTATGGCTCTCTCGCACACGGAACCAAGGCTTAACGTCCGATCCGACGGACGACGGCCTTTCCAAGACCATTGGTGTCCCCTACTGACCATGGGCAGGGCGGAGAGTTTTGCGGAGATAAATCTCGACGCTGACTCAGCTGGGAATTGAACCTGGGAACTACAGATTACGAGCTTGGCGCCCACCCTCCGTGTAAAGGAGATACATACCCTGTGAACGTTAAAGAACAGGCTGGATGGTCTTAACAGGAGGCTTCAATCTGTTTCGTAACACATGTCCTGTGTGTCTCCTTCCCCAAAACGTCTCTGAACTTTCGGTGTTTTTATGATATGGTCATTTAGTCCATTGTTAAAACAAGCCTCAGAAATAAAAGAAACAAAATTCCCTTTAAAAATACTCCTGAATGATGCTAACGTATCAGAGAGGTAAACATGCGCACGATGAACTCTCTCGTGCAAAAGGGTGCTGTGCGCAGAGATGGCTATTTTAATTCCGAATCAAACCGGTCAAGCGCTGCTCAAAACCGAAGGGTTAATCCTCTGTAGAGCTGTTTACTTGGGGAGGAAGAAAAGGGGGGGGGGGCAGTGCAAGTGACATGAGACGGGCGTGGCTTGAATGGGTCACTTACGAAAGAACAAATCACGAGTCGAAGGTGAGGAAGGATCACGTGTCGAAGGTATCAAAAGAACTTTCTTCTTCGCCTCAACTTGCTGGAGAGCGTTTGGTTTTACTCATTGCGTTTTTCGACTAGAGAAGTATCTTGTGCTGGGGACGGGTAGGTTGTTTCACCTATGAGCGACACTTTTTTTGCACACACTGGGTTTAATGGCCAGGTCACAATGACCCCGAGGGCTCAGAGAAGGTTTGGGGGAGGGTTTGAGTTGAGTTGTTTTACCTTTGAGCGGCAATTTTTTTTCACACCATGGTCTAAATGGCTAGGTCACAAGGACCCCGAGGGCTCAGAGAAGGTTGGCGGGAGGAGACCCACTGGAACAGCTGTTGGGAAACAGATGGTATTTGGGAGAGGGGAACCACTGGACAGCTGTTAGGATCCTCCCGTCAAGGTAATCCAGCGTGTTATTTAACGTGCACTCTCTCGCTCACTGCGCTACATCTTAACGTCCCTTTCCAAGCTCCGCAAAATTCTCCGCCCTGCCCACGGTCAGTAGGGGGACACCGATGGGCTTGGAAAGGCCGCCGTCCGTCGGATGGGACGTTAAGCCGTGGTCCCGTGTGTGGGAGAGCCATACCCTGTGCACGTTAAAGAATACGCTGGATGGCCTTGACGGGAGGCTACCATCTGTCTCCCAACAGCTATTCCAGTGGGTCCCCTCCCCCAACCTTCTCTGAGCCTTCGGGGTCCATGTGACCTGGCCATTTAGCCCATGGTGTGCAAAAAGTGCCGCTCAGAAGTAAAACAAACTAACTCAACCCTTTCCAAGCTCATCAGTGTCTCCTACTGATGGGGGGCAGGGCGAAGAGTTTTAATCTCAAAGCTGCTCCAGGGAACCACAGAATACGAGCCTGGCGCAATACCGACAGAGCCCCTCTCTCGCCTCCCCCCCTCCCCTTCCCACTGGGGTCGGTAGAGGCCAAAGATTTTGCAGAAAAGATTGTAAAGCTTGTCGAGTGATTGCATGATATCCCAAATTGGAGAGCTAGTGAAAGATCGAATTGATGTACATACCTGAAAACGCAGAAAATTTTACATAAACCGAAAACCACTGAAAACACAGAAAAAGTCACAGAAATTTGCTTTGTGCATATATAATAAATAAAATAAATACCCCCTCAAGCAGCTTCTTGCCACAGAGGTCTGACAGGAGCCTGTCAGTTTATATGCCACAGTAGGAGATCTGAGAGGATGGCAGGACCTCAGCAGAAAAACGACACACAACATCCATGCCTAAATACCGGGGATCGAACCCAGGTCCCTTAGATCAGTAGCCAAGCGTGCTAACCACTCGGCCACGGGACTGCTGTGCATATATACAGTCGCTCAAAAAAGTATTCGAACACTATGGTTGATTACAGAATTCAGAAAAAATGTCTGGCAAAGATTTTTTTTAGAAATTAGTGATCTGGCAACCTTAACTGCAGTAACCTTAAATGTTAGTGTACTTTAATTTGCACATGACTCTCCTGCACTCACAGACACAGTTGAATGCCAATTGGAAAAAGGCGGCTTTTGCGAGAGGCTTTCAAAAAGTTCTTAACATGCATCTGCAGAACAGAAACCATTGCACGTACCTCAAAAAAACTTTTATTCTCCTTCAAAGCCCCCCCCCCCCCGATAGGGGACCACCTTGTCGTGGTGGGGGGGCCTAGGGCCCAGCAACCCGGCTGAAGGCTGTGCCGACCGGATTGGTGTCCCGGTTGGACATGGCTAAGGCCAACCGAGGTTGAAGATGCTGCTGGCCGGCTTGATTGCCGGTCGGATGGTGACGGCGTCGGAGACCTCACCTCTCAGGAGACCTGTGTGGTCTGTTCGACGGCTCTGCCGAAAGGTCTGTCCCCGCCTAGTAGGCACAAGCTGTCCAAAACAGTCTGGGTCTTACTAAGAGTCTCCACCCCGGGGCCGATCGAGCTTGGATCTTTATATCCTTGCACATTTGCAAACCGGGGAATAGATTATATTTAGGTTTCTTCCGGTGGTCAGCTTTCCTTCTATAGGACTGCTGCCATGTGAGGCTGGGGTTGAGGTGCGCCTATAGGGCGTATTCCTTTCCCCCGGCTCTAGATGGTCATGGCTTTTCATAACCAGGTAGTGCTGTACAAGCGGAACCGGGAATTGCCGTGGTTGCATAAGATCGCAACAAAAGAGATTCTCCTTCAAAGCACTCCCCTCCAGATCTATGCAAAGTTGCAGACGTCTACGCCAATTCTGGAACGCTTGGTTGTACTCTTGTTGGGGACGAGGTTCATCTTCTATAACACAAACATTGTTGTCGATCTTTCTCGAAGTTGTATAGTAATAAAACCACGCCTCGTCACCAGTGACAATGTTAACCATTTGGGGCCAGTACATTCAAACATCTCCTTACACGAGTCAACTCTAGTCCTTTTCTGCTGTTCTGTCAGTTTGTGGGGTGCTCGTTTCACACAAATATTTCGAAACTTCAAATGTTGATGAATAATTCTGTCCACACTGCCAATCGATAAACTGATATCTTAATTTATTACCTGAACGGTGAAGTGTGTAAGGTCTGTCACCCTTGAAAAAGGCTTCCCAGCAAGTTTCCCGTAATGAGTTCACCAACAGCAGCGATGGTTCTCTCGTTCACGGTAGGGGCGGGGGTGGCTCAGTCGGTAGCGCACCAGGCTCGTAATCTGCAGTTCCCAGGTTCGAGTCCCAGCTGGGTCAGCGTTGAGATTTATCTCCGCAAAATTCCCGCCCTGCCTACTGTCAGTAGGGGACACCGATGGGCTTAGAAATGCCACAGCCCTTCGGATGGGACGTTAAGCCGTGGTCCCGTGTGCGGGAGAGCCATACCCTGTGCACGTTAAAGAACACGCGGGATGGCCTTGACGGGATGCTACCATCTGTCTCCCAACAGCTGTTCCAGTGGGTCCCGTCCCCCAACCTTCTCTGAGCCTTCGGGGTCCCTGTGACCTGGCCATTTAGCCCATGGTGTGCAAAAAAGTGCCGCTCAGAGGTAAAACAACCCAACTCGTTCACGGCCTCCTTCGGTCTTCCTGCACGAGGGAAGTCTTCGAAGCTCTGCCGCCCTTCTCGGAATTTGCGCATCCATCCCCTAACAGTGTTATAAGAACTTTTCATGTCACTAATAGGGAATCGGTAAAATGTGAAGATGTAAAATCTTTCCCTTCTTTTATTGCTGTGGATCCTACTACGCACAGATTTCGCAGACCGAAATTTACGTATATCCAGCGAAGAGAGGAATGATGGGTTGGGTTGTTTCACCTCTGAGCGGGACTTTTTTGCACACCATGGGTTAAATGGCCAGGTCACATGGACCCCGAAGGCTCAGAGAAGGTTTGGGGAGAGGACCCACTGCAACAGCTGTTGGGAGACCGATGGTAGCCTCCCGTCAAGGCCATCCAGCGTGTTCTTTAACGTGCACAGGGTATGGCTCTCCCGCACACGGAACCACGGCTTAAAGTCCCATCCGACGGGCGGCGGTCTTTCCAAGCCCATCTGTGTCTCCTACTGACCGTGGGCAGGGCGGGGAATTTTTGCGGTGATAAATCTCAACGCTGACCCAGTTGGGACTCGAACCTGGGAACTACAGATTACGAGCCTGGCACGCTACCGACTGAGCCACCCCCGCGAAATGATGATACGGCCTTTTGTGTTAACACGTAATGACAAATTTAGACAAGCTTTCAAAAACGTCTCAGCTCGTTAACTTCAGAGGAACGAGTGCAAACCTACAGACACGTGTCAAGAACTTTTTGAACTTCGTAGCAGTAAGCAGAAGAGATAGCAGCAAGCTCTCATGCAATCGCAAGTCACGAAGATGGACGTCTGAGGACTGGGGTATAATCATGCTCAGATAGTTCACCTAAGAAATAAAAAAAAAACACAAAATATAATAATGAGCAAAATTTCCAATTTCTTTAAAAACAAAACTCAAGTATCGGAATTTTCTTCTTTTGTGAAATAATCGCATGCTGTCCCAGACCTTCACAAAAAAAAAAGATTTTTTTACCTTCCACGGTTCTGATAGTCATTTGTCAAAAAGCGTTTTCTTCACTGACAGTTTAATTGCTTCCGAAAACGACGCGTTCTTTACTCCCAGGGGTGTGGTAAAAATTGCCTGCAACGGATAAGCCCTTTGTTCGGTTTTTTTTTCTTCCGACGACAGCACCAACAGCCAACGTGGAAAATAGCAACTCAGAAATAAATAAAGAAAGAAGATACAGATATTCTCTTGGTATTAACTATTGACCCGACATTGTTCTCCCGTAATACGAAGTTGCCGTATTTCGCAATAATCGTTTCTTTTATTGAGGCTTAGAATTGGACACGTGCAATTTGTTACTGGATATAATGTCTTTCCGTGTTAGGATTTAATTTTAGTTTTCCTATGTTACGGCCAATAACATCTTGTAAGAAATAATTTCACGTTATTACCTCAAAATATATGCCAGGCTCGTAATCTGCAGTTCCCAAGTTCGAGTCCCAACTGGGTCAGCGTTGAGATTTCTCCGCAAAACTCCCCGCCCTGCCCACGGTCAGTAGGGGGGACACCGATGGGCTTGAAAAGACCACCGTCCGTCGGATGGAACGTTAAGCCGTGGCCCAGTGTGCGAGAGAGCTATACATTGTGCACGTTAAAGAACACACTGTATGGCCTTGACGAAAGGCTATCTGTCTCCTAACAGCTGTTACAGTGGGTCCCCTCCTCCAACCTTCTCTGAGCATTCGGAGTACTTGTGACCTGGCCATTTAGCCCATGGTGTGCAAAAAAGTGCCGCTCAGAGGTAAAATAATCCAAACAACCTCAAAATATATCAGCATAATCCCTTTTTTATGTCACTAAAATTGGTTTGATCAATATAATATTGAACAGTGCTTGGTTGAAAAGTGTAGACGATGGTTGAATAAGTAGTCAGAATAAATCACAACGATCACAAACTAGTAGTTAGAGAAACTACGTACTAGAAAAGTCACCTTCAGCCTGACGAACGTTAAATCTTGGCCCGTGTGCAGGAGGATATACCCTGCGCACGACAAAGAACACGCTTGATGGCCTTGACGGGCTGTCCAATGGATCTCCTTTCCCAACCTTCTCTGAGCACGTGGGATCCTTATGACCTGGCCATTTAGTCCATTGTATGCATAAAGTGTCACTTAGAGGTACAGCAGAAATAACATGAAACTTTTGTTTTTGGGTTATTATCCATCACCTAATTATACGTTTATTGTAGAAAATTCGAAAAAACATTTATTTTAAATGTAAATAAGGGAAAATAATGGAAAAACAAAAGAAAATAAGTGAAAGAAATATTAAAAGAACTTTTTTAGCATTTTGTACCAAGGGGTTAAAATTCTTAGAGACTATAAAATTCATTTCTCTATGAAACAAAGGGAACTTTTATCTAACTAGGCATAACACACTACATATAGTTATCTTGTAATCTCACTGAACTGCATACAATTGGCAAAATGGCCAGGACACAAGGACCCCGAGAGCTCAGAGAAGAATTGGGGGAGGGAACCCACTGGACAGCTGCTGGGAGAGAGCCATCGAAGGTGACTTTTGTGTGTACAGAGTATGATTCTCTCGCACACGGATTCACATCTTAACGTACTATCCGAAGGACGGCTGTTTCCCCAAGTATCCCCTACTGACCGAGGGCAGGGCGGGGAGTGTTGCGGAGATAAATCTGAACGCTAGTTCAGGTGGGACACGAACCTGGGAACTGTAGATTGCGAGCCTGGCGCTCTACCGACTGAGCCACCCCCTTCGCTAAGAAACCAAGCAAGTCTAATGGAGCCTCTAGGTCATCCCCGCCATTTGTGTAGGAAAGTACAGTCGCTCAAAAAAAATAACAGCCGCTCAAAAAAGTATCCGAATACTATGATTGATTACAGAATTCAGAAAAAATATCTGGCAACAATTTTTTTAGAAATTTTTTAGAAAATAGTTTTAGAACTTTTTAACATATGTAATGCGTATGAATATATAATGCAATGAATATGGAGCGTATGCAGTTACCGTTCACAGCAAACTGGAGCAGTTGCGGTTAATGTTCACAGCACATTGGATCGTGTGACCTCACAAAGACCTGGATCGTGTGGGCTCACTCACGGAAATATTGAGCGTGTGCAGTTACCGTTCACAGCAAGTTGCTGTGAACGGTAACTGGAGCGTGTACAGTTGCTGTACACGCTCCAGATATTTTTCCTGAATTCTGTAATCACGTGACACGAAGGTTGCCAGATCACTGATTTCTAAAAAAAAATCGTTGCCAGATATTTTTTCGGAATTCTGTAATCAATCATAGTGTTCGGATACTTTTTTGAGCGACTGTAGATGGTCATATTATTTTGATACTAGATCGTGTGGGCTCACTCACGGAAATATTTGAGCGTGTGCAGTTACCGATCACAGCAAACTGGAGCGTGTGCAGTAACTGCACACGCTCCAGTTTGCTGTGAACGGTAACTGGAGCGTGTACAGTTGCTGTACACGCTCCAGATATTTTTCCTGAATTCTGTAATCAAGTGACACGAAGGTTGCCAGATCACTGATTTCTAAAAAAAAATCGTTGCCAGATATTTTTTCGGAATTCTGTAATCAATCATAGTGTTCGGATACTTTTTTGAGCGACTGTAGATGGTCATATTATTTTGATACTAGATCGTGTGGGCTCACTCACGGAAATATTTGAGCGTGTGCAGTTACCGATCACAGCAAACTGGAGCGTGTGCAGTAACTGCACACGCTCCAGTTTGCTGTGAACGGTAACTGGAGCGTGTACAGCAACTGTACACGCTCCAGATATTTTCCCTGAATTCTGTAATCACGTGACACGATGGTTGCCAGATCACTAATTTCTAAAAAAAATCGTTGCCAGATATTTTTCCTGAATTCTCTAATCAACCATAGTGTTCGGATATTTTTTTGAGCGACTGTACGTCTTTTCATTCTATGAAAGAAAATTTACAGCTTCAAGTTTGACTCACCCTTCACCCAACTGCAGATGATCCTAAATCAAGGGGTGACTGATTCTATTCTTTGTTAATCTTATTTTTTTAGCGAAAGTAAAATCTCCTAAAGAACAGTTATTGAAATAAATAAAATGAATGACAGACATAATTGCAAAAGAAGTAAATTAATATTTCTTACTTGCATAAGGCAAAGTCTTCGTAACTATCATCAATGAGTTTCTCATTGGAATGTATCACAGCATGGCAACTGGAAAAAGGAAGACGAATAATTAAAAAAAGATACCAATGTCGAATTGACTTCGGCTGATGAGAGTTACAGACATTCGCATGATTATTAATTAATAATCTAATTAAAATGCAGAAATCGTAGAGTGCTTAAAGTTTGTATCTAAGAATAATCTTGCCCTAGATATTGGGGGGGGGGGGAAACGAAATTTAATTCCGAAATTTCCTTCAACGTTACATAAAGGACACGTAGAGATCAAACCTTAATCTATGAGTGCTAGGGTTGGGTTGGGTTGTTTTACCTCTGAGTGGCACTTTTTTGTACACCATGGGCTAAATGGCCAGGTCACATGGACCCCGAAGGCTCAGAGAAGGTTGGGGGAGGGGACTCACTGGAACAGTTGTTAGGAGACAGATGGTAGCCTCACGTCAAGGCCATCCAGCGTGTTCTTTAACGTGCACAGGGTATGTCTCTCCCGCACAGGGGCCACGGCTTAACGTCCCATCCGACGGACGGCGGCCTTTCCAAGGCCATCGGTGTCCCCTACCTACCGTGGGAGGGCGGGGAATTTTGTGGAGATAAATCTCAACGCTGACCCAGCTGGGACTCGAACCTGGGAACTACAGATTAAGAGCCTGGCGCGCTACCGACTGAGCCACCCCCGTCCCTGAAGGCTAGAAACTTGGGAATTGGCGCCTATAGGTGATTCGGATCATACAGCACGTAAACATTATGAAATCAGATTTTCTCTTCCTATGAGGTCTCGAGGTCAAATTTAGATCTACAGATGATTCGGGGTTAAAATTTGGTACTTGGAAATTTGAGTCCGATAGGTCGAAGGCGAAATTCAAGACAAAAGCTCAATTTCGACCATTTGGTATTAGAGCTAAAAATTGGTGCTTAGAAGTATTTCCGATAGTACATCTGAGAGAATGTTAAGATATTATAAATCTGACTGAATTCGATATTTGCAACAAATTTCGATGAATAAAATATTCTTTCTGTGTTGCCTCTAAATCATGTGGGGCGGAGGTGGCTCAGTCGGTAGCGCGCCAGGCTCGTAATCTGTAGTTCCCAGGTTCGAGTCCCAGCTGGGTCAGCATTGAGATTTATCTCCGCAAAATTTCCCGCCTTGCACACGGTCAGCAGGACACCGATAAGCTTGGAAAGGCCGCCGTCCGTCGGATGGGACGTTAAGCCGTGGCCCCGTGTATGGGAAAGCCATACTCTGTGCACGTTAAAGAACACACTGGATGGCTTTGACGGGAGACTACCATCTGTCTCCCAACAGCTGTTCCAGTGGGTCCCCTCCCCCAACCTTCTCTGAGCCTTCGGGGTCCATGTGACCTTGCCATGTAGCCATGATGTGCAAAAAAGTGCCGCTCAGAGGTAAAACAACCTAACCCAACTCTAAATCAGGTAATAGATAACCATATGATTTCAACGTTGAACAAAACTTGCTAAGTAAAACTAAAGGGATTCCTTAAACATAGTATCGACCTTACTCTGAATTCTCTTGTTTCATAATCAGTTAAACATAATCAATAATTATAATAGAATTCATATATATGACGAATGTATTTGTTTTGCAGAAAAAACAAATTCCCACCGTGTTGTTTTATCTAGCTTCTTTAAAGTGTACAAAAACTTGAAGAATCTGAAACTTTCAAGTAGACGTTGAAGTTTCGCTTAATGGGGTTTCTACTGACTAAAACTTGACCGAATGAATGAAACGTGATTTAGAAACTACTTGAAGAAGCAATAGAAGTAATGTGTAATGCATTTCAGATTTGGGGGAGAGGAACCCAAGAATGCATGAGAATCTCATTTGTGCATTTCGCAGAATAATCTTAATTTCTTAAACGTTGGACATATCGTGAGAAATATCCGTTATATATTATTTACCCTTTGACAAGTTATATGCGTTAAACGAACTCTTTTTAATTGTAATATAAACTCTTTTTATAAACAAGGTGGTAGCTTATTATCAAATTTCTACCTATTTTGTTGTTGAGTTTCTATCATTGTTTTTCGGTTTAGGTGTGTGTGTGTGTGAATTTCTTGTCAATCTTTAATGTATCATTTCTTAAACAACGGGGAGCGGGGGTGGCTCAGTTGGTAGCGCGCCAGGCTCGTAATCTGTAGTTCCCAGGTTCGAGTCCCAGCTGGGTCAGCGTTGAGATTTATCTCCGCAAAACTCCCCGCCCTGCCCACGGTCAGTAGGGGACACCGATGGGCTTGGAAAGGCTGTCGTCCGTCGGATGGGACGTTAAGCCGTGGCTCCGTGTGCGGGAAAGCCATACCCTGTGCACGATAAAGAACACGCTGGATGGCCTTGACGGGAGGCTACCATCTGTCTCCCAACAGCTGTTCCAGTGGGTCCCCTCCCCCAACCTTCTTTACAGGATTGGGGGGGGGATTTTGCGGGGAATTTTACAGGATTACTTATTCACTAAATGGCCAGGTCACATGGAACCCCAGCCTTCGGGGGTCCATGTGACCTGGCCATTTAGCCCATGGTGTGGAAAAAAGTGCCGCTCAGAGGTAAAACAACCCAATATACTGAATCTATTCATTTCTTCCAACTTTTTTTTGATGAACAATTTTAGGTGTATAACTATATGATTTTGCAATTTTGAAGTATTCATCAAAATGTATATTTTTGTTATTTAATCAAGAATTAATTCCTTAAAAATTTAATTTGTTTCCCAATTCATTTTTTATTAGAAATGTATGAATTTGTTTTTAAGCTGAGAATTTTTTGTAGCTCTTTAACAATTTTTATTAGTGGCTCTTAACTAAATTTGGATTGTTTTAAACTTTTCGGTTTAAAAAATATGTGAGAGAATATGAAGAAATGGATACTTTGTCGTGCTATGCTAGACCATATTGGTTACACCGTATTTGTTTGGATCTGCAAAATTCCCCGTCCTGCCCTCGGTCAGTAGGGGACATCGATGGGCTTGGAAAGGCCACTGTTCGTCGGATGGGACTTTAAGCCGTGGCCCCGTGTGCGGGAGAGCCATACCCTGTGCACGTTAAAGAACACGTTGGATGGTCTTAATGGGAGGCTACCATCTGTCTCCCAACAGCTGTTCCAATGGGCCCCTCCCCCAACCTTCTCTGAGCCTTCGGGGTCCATGTGACCTGGCCATTTAGCCCATGGTGTGCAAAAAGTGCCGCTCAGAGGTAAAACATCTCAACCCAACCCGTATTTCTTTGGACATTCTTGTACGTCTTTGTGAGGGGAATTTGTGTTAAATTTCTTTACCACCATCTCGTATAACAGGTTCCAACATATTTCAGGCTCCTAGGAATCACCTCAGAAATCTATTTTCGGAGCCAGGCTAACAATATGTTTCTTTAAATACTATAAATTGAAGGTTTCGGAATCTTCACTGCCAGTTACAACTTATTAGTCGAATGCACAATGATATGCATGGTCATAACTGGATTGGGTGGGGCGGTGGTGGCTCAGTCGGTAGCGCGCCAGGCTCGTAATCTGTAGTTCCCAGGTTCGAGTCCCAGCTGGGTCAGCGTTGAGATTTATCTCCGCAAAACTCCGCGCCCTGCCCACGGTCAATAGGGGACACCGATGGACTTGGAAAGGCCGCCGTGCGTCGTATGGGACGTTAAGCCGTGGCCCCGTGTGCGGGAGAGCCATAACCTGTGCAAGTTAAAGAAGACGCTGAATGGCGTTGACGGGAGGCTACCATCTGTCTCCCAACAGCTGTTCCAGTGGGTCCCCTCCCCCAACCTTCTCTGAGTCTTCGGGGTCCATATGACCTGGCCATTTAGCCCACGGTGTGCAAAAAAGTACTGCTCAGAGGTAAAACAACCCAACAACAACAGCCCAACCCAACAGCTGTTCCAGTGGGTCCCCTCCCCCAACCTTCTCTGAACCTTCGGGGTCCATGTGACCTGGCCATTTAGCCCATGGTGTGCAAAAAAGTGCCGCTCAGAGGTAAAACAACTCAATCCAACCTGGATTGGGTTGCTTTACCGATAAGTGACATTTGTTACAGGCTACTATGAACCACGTCCAGCCACACGGATGTAACATCTTTTGAAGGTAGCCTGTCAGTGAGTGGGGATTTAAAGAAAGCAAACAACAGGTAAAGGGGAAAACATTCCTGCCTTGTGAAGTCTTCTGGTCACAAGAAGACAGAAACCAAGGCGGAAATGATGTTGATGCTCTCCTGTTCTGTTGGAAGGGAGATCATTCTGTAGCGCGCCAGGCTCGTAATCTGCAGTTCCGAGGTTCGACTCGCAACTAAGCCAGCATTGATATTTATCTCAGCAAAACTTGAGTGAGTAAGGGAAACAGATGGGCTTGGAAATGCCGCGTTCGTAAGATGGGATTCTGTGCACTTTAAAGATCATACTGGATAGCCTTGACGAGAGGCTATCATCTATATACAGTATCTGGTCTCCTAGCATCTGTCCAGTGGGTTCCCTCCCCCAATCTTCTCTGAGCACCCCTAGTCTTGTGAGGCCTAGCCATTGTGTGTAAATGTAGCACCCCTCAGAGGTAAAATAATACGCTGTAGAGGAGTTCTGTGAGGAAGGCGAGACTCCAGCAAAAAACAATACAATCAATCATCCATACTAGAACCCAGATCTCTTTGATCAGTAGCCAAGCGCGCTAAGCACTCGGCCGGAC
This sequence comes from Ryuthela nishihirai, assembly GCA_038380435.1. Taxonomy (NCBI): domain Eukaryota; kingdom Metazoa; phylum Arthropoda; class Arachnida; order Araneae; family Heptathelidae; genus Ryuthela; species Ryuthela nishihirai. The sequence continues at coordinate 9,939,666 of JAWZYU010000007.1, forward strand.
TCAGAACTGCAGAAATTGCCATAGCTTTGACATAAGAGAATGGTGTACCCCAAAAGAAATTAGGCTATATCCGTGATTATTTGGCCAACCACCTTCTAAAGTCTCACCTTAGTTTCAGTCTTCTGAATCTTTCCTTTTGAGGCATCATGAAGCAATTGACTATTCCAGATTGACTATATAGCGTTTCAGTTTGAAACAATCTGGCATCTACGTTTTACATAAGTACGTTAAAAATGATTTACTTTTATCTGACGGCTATTTTTCATTCACATTCAGGTGATTCGTGCTTAACTTTCCATGAGCAGTATATATGCACTTATAGCAAAGTGTCTAAACACTAACTGATTTGAGTACTACAGTTGTCTACATTAAAGTTCAAAATGCGGTGGGCAAACATTGTAAAACAGGGTCTTGTTACGAGTGGCATGTAACAGAAGATGTAGTTCAAGACAGGCGTCTAGTTTACCGTCTGGTTGGACCTCCGTAGCCTATGGCTGCTTGAGGATTTTGTGTGTGGATGAGTAGTTAGTGTGCTTGGCTACTGATCAGAGGGATGTGTGTTCAAGCACGTGATAAGGCATAGATTTCTTTTTTCTAGTGAAATACGTCTGCTGAGATTTCGCCTCCCTCACATATCTTCTTTATGACGTGTTAAATTTATACACTCATGCCATACCTCTATGGCAAACAACGGCTTGAGGAGGAATTTATTTATGTATGCATGTATAAACTGAAGGAATTAAAGGAAGATTAAAAGAAACAGGTGGGAATGGAAGAAGAAGAGTAAAGGAAGATGAGAGAAGAAAGAGACAAAACAAAAATGAAACAGAAAAGATTGAAGAAAAACAGGAAAAATAAAATGAATTAAAAGACGAAAACGTGAAAAGGAAAATGGATTAAACGGACAAAAGAAGAAGGCAGAAGGAGAAAAGGAAAAAATAATAACGAAATAAAGAAGCACGAAATGGAAAAACGTTGAAGAAAATAATAAAAATGAGTAAGAAAATAAAACAGGGAAAAAGGAAGGAGAAGGAAGAAGGAGGGAAAATGGAAGTTTAGAAACAGAAGGAAGAAATGGGAAAGAAATGGGAAAGAAAAGGGAACGTAAAAAGTCTGTAGAAGGAAAAAGTGAAAGAAGGAAGAAGAAAACGTGGAAAAAGAGGAAAGGAGAAAGAAGAATATAATATTAAAGAAGGGGAAAGGAGACGGAAGAAGAAAATATTGAAGGAGAGGAGAGGAGATGGAAGAAGAAAATATTGAATAAGAGATGGAAAAAGAAAATATTGGAGAAAAGGAGAGGAGATGGAAGAAGAAAATATTGCAGAAGAGGAAAGGAGATGGAAGAGAAAAATATTGAAGAAGAGATGGAAGAAGAAATACTGAAGAAGAGGAGAGGAGATGGAAGAAGAAAATATTGCAGGAGGAAAGGAGATGGAAGAGAAAAACATTGAAGAAGAAGAGAGGAGATGGAATAAGAAAATAATGGAGAAGATGAGAGGAGATGGAAGAAGAAAATATTGAAGGAAAGGAGAGGAGATGGAAGAAGAAAATATTTCAGAAGAGGAAAGGAGATGGAAGATAAAAATATTGAAGAAGAGATGGAAGAAGAAATATTGAAGAAGAGGAGAGGAGATGGAAGAAGAAAATATTGCAGAAGAAGAGAGGATATGGAAGAAGTAAATATTGAAGAAGAGGAGATGAGATTGAAGAAGAAAATAATGAAAAAGAGGAAAGGAGATGGAAGAGAAAAATATTGAAGAAGAAGAGAGGAGATGGAAGAAGTAAATATTGAAGAAGAGGAGAGGAGATGGAAGAGAAAAATATTGAAGAAGAAGAGAGAAGATGGAAGAAGTAAATATTGAAGAAGAGGAGAGGAGATTGAAGAAGAAAATATTGAAGAAGAGGAGTGGAGATGGAAGAAGAAAACATTGAAGAAGAGGAGAGGAGATGGAAGAAGAAAATATTGAAGAAGAGGAGAGGAGATGGAAGAAGAAAATATTGAAGAAGAGATGGAAGAAGAAATATTGAATAAGAGGAGAGGAGATGGAAGAAGAAAATATTGCAGAAGAGGAAAGGAGATGGAAGAGAAAAATATTAAAGAAGTAGAGAGGAGATGGAAAAGTAAATATTTAAGAAGAGGAGAGGAGATTGAAGAAGAAAATATTGAAGAAGAGGTAAAGAGAGCGAAGATAATATTGAAGAAGAGAAAAGGAGAATATAATATTGAAGAAGATAAGTGGAGAAGGAATAAGAATATAATATAGAAGTAGAGAAAAGGAAAAGATAATATTGAAGAAGAAAAAAAGGAGAATATAATATTGTAGAAGAGGAATGGAGAAGGAATAAGAATATAATATAGAAGAAGAGAAAAGGAGAAGATAATATTGAAGAAGAGAAAAGGAGAAGATAATATTGAAGAAGAGAAATGGAGAAAGAATAAGAATGTAATATAGAAGAAGAGAAAAGGAGAAGATAATATTGAAGAAGAGAAATGGAGAAAGAATAAGAATATAATATAGAAGAAGAGAAAAGGAGAAAATAATATTGAAAAAGTGAAAAGGAGAAAGAAAAATATAATTTTTAAGAAGAGAAAAGGAGAAGGAAGGAAAAAACGAAACAAAATGAAAAAGACATATTAAATCTTCTGTAGAAACAAAAGGATTGGTTGTTCCCGTTGATTGGTTGATTTAAAGTCAGGATCAACTTTTGTCTTGATGATTGTTAAACTTTTACTAATAACTCAGAGCATTTCTCCATTATAGATAGTTTGGAATCAAGTTTTTCGTAAGAGTCATCCAGTCCGGAAGCATCCCGCCCCATCCATCTCACTGTAGCTACTTCTTCTCTGCTGCTCAATTATTTGCATCACGGCTATTGTTAAGCTTTGCATTGTCACCTTCACAGAGAGAGATATCTGTTATTTCGTAAAGAACAGCATTTTTAAACACTTTTCCTTCAGATGATTACTTTTCTTCAGTAGTTAACGACAGAACAAGGTCAGGAGGTGAGGAAAAAACAAACAAACGAGCAGTTGATCGTCAGAGAGAAAATAAAAATGTTGCCAGAAGAAGCTGATCTTGTCTTCAGAAAAAGTCTCGACAACCGACCATGTCGTAACAGAATCCCGGGAAATACCTTTAACAATCATTTGGCAACAAGGCGATTTCCCGTAGTTTGCTTTCGGGGGAAGGATGTGATCTCTTCTGTTGACGTCATCACTTCCAGGCATTATATTTTAATAATTTCTTTACTCATTTTATCTGGGGGGCAGGAGTGGCTCAGTCGGTAGCGCGCCAGGCTCGTAATCTGTAGTTCCCAGGTTCGAGTCCCAGCTGGGTCAACGTTGAGATTTATCTCCGCAAAATTCCCCGCCTTGCCCACTATCAGTAGGGGACACCGATGGGCTTGGAAAGGCCGCCGTCCGTCGGATGGGACGTTAAGCCGTGGCCCCGTGTGCGGGAGAGCCATACCCTGTGCACGTTAAAGAACACGCTGGATGGCCTTGACGGGAGGCTACCATCTGTCTCCCAACAGCTATTCCTGTGGATCCCCTCCCCCAACCTTCTCTGAGCCTTCGGGGTCCATGTGACCTGGCCATTTAGCCCATGGTGTGCAAAAAAGTGCCTCTCAGAGGTAAAACAACCCAACCCATCATTTTATCTTTTTTATTTCTTTAATTTTCGCCTTGATGTCATTTTTTGGTCCATATTCTCTGTGGAATCTATTAACTAATGAAAAATGGGGAATTGTGCATTTGGTGTTAGATTGATGAACAGATACAAGACGAGAGAAAAAAATAACAAAGTATTAAAAATAATCATCTGGAAAAGTGCCCGGTATTGAGATAATTTTAGCTTTCTCTAACAAGTTATGACCTATAACAGAAACATAATGCAGGAATATAACTCACTTCAGAGAACTAATCACCATAATGTACACTTCTTGACTATTAGTGAAGGTTTGAAAATTAATTAAATGACATTTAATTTCTCATTAAAATGTTTTTGAGTTGTTTTAACTTTAAGAGTAGTTGGCAGATGTTAGAAATTGCATCTTTTTTTACCTTTATTTATTCGTTTTTTAATGAGTTATTATTTAATAATAATTTGAAATAACGTCATTTGCCGCTTGATAAAAAAAAGAAGCAAATATTGTTATTTCAAATTAATTAATTCTTAATTCTCTGAAACAATATTTTCAGTTTTTCGATGCTAGTGTGAGATAAATTTGAATAGTAATATATCAAACATATTGTTTACTTTTAACTCGATAGAAAAGATCTATGATTTTTCCTTCGTCGTCTTCTGTTTGTCCTTATGGTGATGTTTAATTTTTTCCTTCTGTTATTTGAGATAAACAGGGTCTGGGGTCACTCAGTCAGCAACACGCTAGATTCGTGATCTACTCTTCCCAGGTTCGATCCCCATCTGTACCAGCTCTGAGATCTTTGTCCGCTAAACCCGCATCCTGCTTTCGGTCAGAAAGGGAAAACCGATGAGCTTGGAAAGGCCGCCGTCCTTCGGATGGGATGTTAAACTCGTAAATCCGAGTACACTGTATGACTTTCCTATACGTTAAAAACACACTGAATGGATTTGACTGGAGGCTATCATCTGTTTTCTTGCAGTTTCCCTGTGGGTTCCATTCCACCACTTTCTCTGTAACCTAGGGGTCTTTGTGACCTGACCATTTAGATCCAGTGTGTGTGAAAAAAGTATCGCTCAGAAATAAATAGCATAACCTAGAGATAAAGGAAAACTTCCTTTTGGGTTCGATGTGTGTTAATATTAGGAATTGTGCTTTTAGAATCTCCCAATAGTTTTAATAGTGTCCTATAAGGGTAGAAGAAAAAAAAATGGGAAATGGGAGAACTTGAAACGATTAGTGTAAATGATTTATTTATGCTAAAAAATTTTGAAATTTGGGTGGTAGAAGTGGTGACGAATGGGTTTAAACTGTCAGCAGCGATTTGACACCTTACCGGCGGGGGGGGGGAATGGGGATGTCAAAATGCAATTATTGTGTTTCGCTCGAGCAGTTCTCTTCGTTTCAGCTAAGTACTAACGAAACTTTACTATGATGCATTTTCCGAATCATTATTTAGTTGGAATTTCCACCGCCAGAGAGTGCTAGAGTCAGAAGATGAGCTTCATTGTCTCTGAAGAGGATCGTTCCATATTCTTCTGAGGGAAATATTTCGAAATTAAAAACTACGAAATGTTGCTAAAGTGCAAATTTGCCACTTTAAATTTTTATAAATAGACACGTTTTATTATTTCTAATTTCCTCGACGGTATATATGTATATAAATAAAAAAATAAAATAAATACCCCCTCAAGCAGCTGCTTGCCACAGAGGTCTGATAAAGATATGTCGAAAAAATACCATATGTTGCCAAAGGTATTGTAACACTTTCACATTATGCGAATGGAAAGCCACATTAAAATAATCCCTTAGCTTTGAAAATAAGCTCTTTACGAGAAAATGTCACTAGAGATACATTGAAGATATCTCACTGAAATCTTTTTTCATCCCGATTTTAAACAATATCGTTAATATTTTAAGAGTTATTGATGTTAGAACATTTAACAACAGACGCTGCTGTTTCCTGCGTCAGAAACGTTTCTTCAAAATTAACAGAAACTGAAAGAGGAATTATACCAACTTCTAAAATTACATTTATTTTAGGAAACCATTTGTTACAGTAGTTTTTATTCTAGTTTTGTATAGCTTTTTGGATAAATTATTATAACTAGTAAAGCTGATGTTAATTGTTTCAGTGTCCATTACTTATCCCATTATTTATTAATTATTAAACGATTATCAGTGAAAATTAATACTTGAGAGATTTAAGATATATATGTATAATATATATATTCATCTCCAGTGATATTTTTTCGTAGAAAGATTATTTTTAAAGTTCAGAAAATCCTATTCAAATTCCCTTTCATATATCACATGGAAAGATCCCAATACTTTTGGAAATATAGTGTATTTCAATATATCTCTAATTGTTCGTTCAAAGCAATTACGAATGATAATCTCGTCTGTTGATAATTTGATATAGCAAATTTATGTCTTAATAAATCACTTATATTATCATTTTAGAGAAAGAGTTCTTTGAATAACAATTTATTTAATAGTAACACACTTGATTCATAAAATTTGAGATTACAAAACCTGTTTTGGACGTTCTTCGAGACATTCCACTGTTGACAGAATACTTAAAAGAATCATTACATAAGCACGCAAACTATATTCATTAACAATCAGTTCCACAAAATGAAAATTTATTTCAGTTGCAAATAACTCGTGAAGATGAATCCGCGAATTGTTAAATACTCCAACTTCCAGAATTCTTTAAATACTTGAAGTCGTACTTTTAAAATAGAGATAGATTCAAGTTTACTAAGTTATTTACTTTCAGTAAAAATTTTACCATAAAACTTTGACTTGCAAAGATATGGAGCATTAAATGGGACTTTCCATTGTCATGGGACGAATATGACTACTTCGTTTTCGTTGTATAATGACCTGAAATACAATTAGGACCAATGTAGAAGTGTTGAGTTACTAAACACTCCATGGTGTGTCAGGTATAACACAGTTAGGCTCGTAAACTTTTGTTCCCTGGTTCGAATCCCAACTGTTCCGACATTGAGATTTATCTCCACCCTCGGTGAGAGAGTTGACACCGATGAGCATGGAAAGACAGCCGTCCATCAAATGGAACCTTAAGCCGTGGCTTTGTGTGCATGAGAGTTGGATTGTTTTACCTCTTAGCTGCACTTTTCTGCACAACATGGAAAGTGTTGTGCATAACATGTTGTGCAGAAAAGTGCAGCTAAGAGGTAAAACAATCCAACTCTCATGCACACAAAGCCACGGCTTAAGGTTCCATTTGATGGACGGCGGTCTTTCCATGCAAGTCACAAGGACCCCGAAGGCTCAGAGAAGGTTGGGGAGGGGACTCGCTGGGCAGCTGTTTGGAGCAGATGGTAATTTCCTGTCAAAACCATCCAGCGTGTATTTTAACGTCCACAGAGTATAGCTCTCCCGCACACGGGTCACTGTTTAACGTCCCATCCGACGGACAGCGGCCTATTCCAAGCCCATCAGTGTCCCTTACTGACCGCGAACAGGGCGGGGAAATTTGCGGAGATAAATCTTAATGCTGACCCAGCTGGGACTCGAACTTGGGAACTTTGGAACTTCCTGAGCCATACCCACCCCTGTGTGCAGGAGAGCCATACATATGCACATGAAAGTACCATCTGGATGGCCATTATGGGAAGCTTCGTTTTACCTCCCAGAAGCTGGCATATGATTCCCCTTACCTTACCAAAGTCTGAGCCCTTGGGGTCCTCGTAACCTGACATTTAACATATTGCGCTGAAGAAAGTATCGCGCAGAGATAAACCAAATCAACAAAACTCGAAACTCAGTTTACTGCAAGAATAGTATCCACACTATATTTAATAACTTGGATTCAGTTCTATATTTATATATATATTGCAAGAAAATCTAGGAACATCAAAAACATTTTTACTGGTTTCTCTACATTCATCGCTATACCTTTCAGATAAATGATCTCTCTGAAGATCTGTCCCTAGTTAATACTGATGGATATTCACATCCAAATGACATTTCCTTCCATTCAGCAGTTCCGTCATTTCCAGAAAACAGGCCAGAAAGAGAAAGCCTCTGGTATTTTGTGTCTTCAAAAAAAGACTCGCAATTCACTCTCGCTTAAGATCAGACCCATCGATTTCACAAGAGAGGTGCATCACGGGAAGTCGACTGCTCGTGTCCCGTTCTTCCTCAGCATGAGCCAAATCTTTTTTTATTGTTGCGCTGGGTACCAGGACGTCACAAATGGGAATTTGGTTGATGCACAAAAGTTAGGAGATTTTTTCTGTATTTCCTTCGATTCAAAGATTCTTCTGGCAGTAGCGTTGGATTTCCCTGTTTTACTCCAGAGCAGGTACTTTTTTTGTACCAGGTCATCCACTGGCCAGGTCACAAAGACCCGATGGGCTCAGAAAAAATTTTGGAAGGCAATCAATCCACTGGACAGTAGCTAGGAGACGGAAAGTTCTCGTCAACACCACCCAGGTGAAACATGCACAGGGTGTAAATTTGTCTGCACACGGAACCACGGCTTAATATCTCAACAACAGTTTGCAGCCTTCCCAAGCCAAATCGGTGCATCTTTTGTTACAGAAGGCAGAAGGAATTAACGGAGAAACTGTAACCTGACTCGAAATTGCAAACACTAGGTTATTAGCCTGGCTTGCTCTCTGTAAGCCGATACTTGCCACTTCCATCAAGATCATATCCTTAACCTTCCCAGAACATAGCCCTTTCTTGTATCTGGGAACATGTCTTAACGTCTCATCTAGTCATCCATTATAGGAGAGCCATACCCTGTGTACAATCGTTCAAAAAAGTATCCGAACACTATGGTTGATTACAGAATTCAGAAAAAATATCTGGCAACGATTTTTTTAGAAATTAGTGATCTGGCAACCTTTGTGTCACGTGACACGAATTTTGCCAGATTACTAATTTCTAAAAAAATCGTTGCCAGATACTTTTTCTGAATTTTTTACACATTGCGCTGAAAAATAATGTGTTAATAATTCACCTTTGTGTCACGTGACACGAATTTTGCCAGATTACTAATTTCTAAAAAAATCGTTGCCAGATACTTTTTCTGAATTTTTTAATCAACCATGGTGTTCGGATACTTTTTTGAGCGACTGTAGGTGGTCATATTATTTTGATATTAGATCATGTGGGCTCACTCACGGAAATATTAAGCGTGTGCAGTTACCGTTCACAGCAAACTGGAGCGTGTGCAGTAACTGCACACGCTCCAGTTTGCTGTGAACGGTAACTGGAGCGTGTACAGTTGCTGTACACGCTCCAGATATTTTTCCTGAATTCTGGAATCACGTGACACGAAGGTTGCCAGATCACTAATTTCCAAAAAAATCGTTGCCAGATATTTTTTCTGAATTCTGTAATCAACCATAGTGTTCGGATACTTTTTTAAGCGACTGTACACGTTAAAGGACACGTTGGATCGCCATAACGAATGTTATCATATTTCTCTTAACAACTGTCCAATCGATTCCTTCCCCTTCTAATTATGATTCTTGGGGTCTTTGTGACCTCGCCATTTAGACCATAGTGTGCAAAAATGCTACTGAAATGCAATATATTTTGAATGATGCATAGAATATTCAAAACTAAGAAGGTGATCAGTGATTCGCTTCATGAAGAGGATGGTGTCTGCTGCTCTCGACCGGCAGAAAAGGGATGATTACGGAAGCAATATCGATAGTTAAGACATTCCTCTGACGATCTATTGGGCAAATATCGTCTGCTGCATCGGGAGAGCGGGGAGGAGGGGGGAGGTGTTTGTGTATGGGAGGGAGGAAGTCACCAGACTGAGAAACCAATGAAACAACATGGAGAGTAAAGCCAATCACAAGAGGGCAGAAGTTATCTCACGTGGCATGCTCCCATAGGGATTTCGCAACTCCAACTCTTTACACAGTTGATTTGAGATGGAGATATAGACTTCTTGAGGAAATATTACGTGACCATTCCTTCTATCTATTCGCTTTTCTCTACCACTTTTCTCTTTTGGCTATTTTATTTGATTATAACTCTAACACAAAAACTGCATAAAATTCCTCTACCATCGGTTGCGCTGTTTGATCTCTGAGGGACACAATTTTGCACACAATGAGCTAAATGGACAGGTCAGAAAAATCTCAAGGACTCAGAGAAGGCTGACGGGAAGAGAACCCACTGAAAACGTATTAGGAGACAGCTGGAAGCCTTACGTCAAAGCAATCCAGCGTGTTTTGTGATGTTCACTGAGTATAGCTCTCCTGCAGAGAGCCACGATTAAATGTCCCATCCTACGAACTGCGGCTTTTACAAACCTAGCGGTGTCTCATTTTTAAAATAGTGCAGAATGTGGGGTTAGTAGACAACATTCTCAAAGATGGGCATAGTTTGGTTGTTTTACCTCTGACCGGAACTTTTGTACACACAATGGGCTAAATGGCCAGGTCACAAGGACGCTGAAAGCTCAGAGAATGTTAGGGGAGGGGATCCACTGGAATGGCTGTTGGGAGACACATGGTAGCCTCTCGTCAAGGCCATCCAGCGTGTTCTTTAACGTGCACAGGGGATGGCTCTCCCGCACACGGGGCCACGGCTTAACGTCCCATCCGACGGACGGCGGTATTTCCAAGCCCATCGGGGCACAGTTTGGAATCGAACCTGGAAACTGCATATTACGATCCTGGCGCGCTACAGGCTGATGAAATCCAAGCTCCCACCTTTAGTTATAATTTTAAATTTCGTCTCAAAATTGGTGCTCCTCCAAACTCATTCTCTTTCACCGTTTCTTTATACCCTCACCTCCATTCACATTCTCCCAAGAATCCTTCGCAACAATGCATGCACTGGGCGCGAATCTGTCATCCGCAGTTTCGCGCGAAGATTAAGTTTCAGAAGAAACGTCATTGTCAGCTGAAGACGATCGATTCGGCAGTCGCTTCAGAGATGGAGGGAGGGGGGGTAAGTATTTGAAAAGAGAAAGACAGATGGAGAGGTGGAAAGAACGGACAGGAAGCGATGAAATACGGGGACATCATTCTAAGTAGGTCAACGTACGGGGTATAATGTGGGTCACTCTGATATGGGTCAGAAAAGTCAAACTGAAGGTAAGTTGTCTGCGCATAATGAAGTGAAACATCATCAGGAGTCTTTCAGAGTTCAATTTACGAAGGTTCGTTTAAAAGGAGGCAGCCTCATTGACCATGAAAAAGCTAGAGAGGTTGGGTTGTTTTACCACTGAGCGGCACTTTTTTTTGCATACAAGGTGCTAAATAGCCTGGTTACAAAGACCCAGAGGGCTCAGAGAAGTTTGGGGTGGGGTTGGGTTGGGTTGTTTAACCTCTGAGCGGCACTTTTTTGCACACCATGGGCTAAATGGCCAGGTCACATGGACCCCGAAGGCTCAGAGAAGGTTGGGGGAGGGGACCCACTGGAACAGCTGTTGGGAGACAGATGGTAGCCTCCCGTCAAGGCCATCCAGCGTGTTCTTTAACGTGCACAGGGTATGGCTCTCCCGTACACGGGGCCACGGCTTAACGTCCCATCCGACGGACGGCGGCCTTTCCAAGCCCATCGGTGTCCCCTACTGACCGTGAGCAGGGCGGGGAATTTTGCGGAGATAAATCTCAACGCTGACCCAGCTGGTTGGGGTGGGGACCCACTGGACAGCTGTTGGGAGACAGATGGTAGCCTCCCGTCAAGGCATTCAGCATGTTCTCTAATGTGCATAGGGTATGATTCCCCGCACACGGTGTCCCAGCTTAACGTCCCATCCGACGGATGGCGGTCTTTCCAAGCCCATCTAATGTTCCCTACTGAACGTGGGCAGAGCTGGGAGTTTTGTGGAGATAAATCTCAACGCTGATCCAGCTGGAACTCGAACCTGGGAACGGCAGATTACGAGCCTGGCACGCTACCGACTGAGCCACCCCTGCCTCGGCGAGGAAGGTCGACGACAGAGATTCTATTTGACTTTAGGGATTTCCGTTTGCTTCTGTGTAGGTTTGTTAGCGCCTGTTTATTTGCACTTGTTTGTAAGTTCGTGTCTAGACAAGTTAGTTCCTTTTTCTAAAAGAGCTGTTGCCGTCCATCTGCAAACATTCAACTTTTTGTTTTAAGAAAATAAATTAAAACTTTTTGGGGGGATTGAATAGGTACTAATGCCTTCCTTTCTCCAGACACTATTGAAATTAATTATTATTTTTGTCGAAGTAATTTTATTTATATATTTATTTTGTTGGAACGAAAGAAATATGTCATTTTTGAAAGTGATTGTAATGCTCATAACATGTATAGTTTAGATAGGAAATTTCTTCAGTGGCGAAATGTGGTATTCACTTTCTGAGATCCAAGATTCCTATCTGCATTTCCTGGTCAAATTTCCACTAATATGCATTGCTGGCGAAGTAGATGAAACATGCCGATGCATTCAAAATCTCTTACTTACTTAAATATTCTACTTCATTAAGAAGTCCTATAAAAGACGTAAGCATGGTGGAAAACAAAATCAAATGCAACATGTGCGACATCTCCGGAGAGTAATGGGGGGCGGGGGTGGCTCAGTCGGTAGCGCTCTAGGCTCGTAATCTGTAGTTCCCAGGTTCGAGTCCCAGCTGGGTCAGCGTTAAGATTTATCTCCGCAAAATTCCCCGCCCTGCCCACGGTCAGTAGGGGACACCGATGGGCTTGAAAGGTCACCGTCCGTCGGATGGGACGTTAAGCCGTGACCCCGTGTGCGGGTGAGCCATACCCTGTGCACGTTAAAGAACACGCTGGATGGCCTTGACGGGATCTGTCTCCCAACAGCTGTTCCAGTGGTCCCCTCCCCCAACCTTCTCTGAGCCTCCGGGGTCCATGTGACCTGGCCATTTAGCCCATGGTGTGCGAAAAAGTGCCGCTCAGAGGTAAAACAACCCAACCCGGAGAGTAATGGCTGGAACATCCGTAAGGAAGTTTGTTTTTTCCATCTTTGATGGAACAGCGGAAAATCATGGGGCACAATGTCCCAAGTGTATGGAGCATGCCAGCGGTCTTAAAAAAATGTCTCTGGAATTAATCTAAACGGCGGTATATAAACTAAAATAAAATTAAGCTTACCGGGGATTATCGATTATGCTGCAAGCTCCTCTAATAAGATAAAAAACCGCCAAAACACTTAGGTTTCAATAAAATCTACTACCTTAATAGTTCCAAGCTTAATAGGGTATCTAATCCTAATTAGAAATCTTGGTTTAAAATAATTTTAAACAATTTACATTTTTAAAAATCAAATTTCACCCCAAAAATTTAAAAATTAAAAAAAATCCATCGTGGCAAATTCTGGAGGCAAAGGACTCTGATAGAGGGGGACAGGCGTCGTTTGTTGGGTTGTTTTACCTCTGAGCGGCACTTTTTTGCACACCATGGGCTAAATGGCCAGGTCACATGGACCCCGAAGGCTCAGAGAAGGTTGGGGGAGTGGACCCACTGGAACAGCTGTTGGGAGACAGATGGTAGCCTCCCGTCAAGGCCATCCAGCGTGTTCTTTAACGTGCACAGGGTATGGCTCTCCCGCACACGGGCCACAGCTTAACGTCCCATCCGACGGACGGCGGCCTTTTCAAGCCCATCGGTGTCCCATACTGACCGTGGGTAGGGCGGGGTATTTTTGCGGAGATAAATCTCAACGCTGACCCAGCTGGGACTCGAACCTGGGAACTACAGATTACGAGCTTGGCGCGCTACCGACTGAGCCACCCCCGCCCCAGCGTCGTTTGTTGGCACAACTGTTCGACAAAATAGAGCTGCTGTAGTTCATCCTCAAAACACTTTTCAACGAGAACTATGCTCAGAAAATTGAAAACTGTCATCCTCTGATCGGCACCTTTGCGTGGGCTAAATGACCAAGTCACAAGATCTCCTAGAGTTCAAAGCTGGATTGTGTAAAGAAATCCTCTAGACCAGCGGTTCTCAATGTGGGGTATGTTGTAAAAGTTTCTGGGGTAAGCCGTGAGAGCTCAAAAATCGCGAGATCTACTAACAAAGTAAAAATAACCATTGTTAATATATAACTATAGTTTTATCTATCTATAAGGGGTACGCCAGTTACATATACATTTCCAGGGGGTACGTGAAGCATAAAAAGTTGAGAACCACTGCTCTAGACAGATATTAGGAGACAGATGAAAGCATGCTGTCAAAGCCATCCAGTGCTTTTTTTTCAATGTCCACAGAGTATGCCTCTTCTGTACATCTTAACACTGCATAACGTCCCATCCAATAGACAGTGGGGCGGGGTGGCTCAGTCGGTAGCGCGCCAGGCTCGTAATCTGTAGTTCCCAGGTTCGAGTCCCAGCTGGGTCAGCGTTGAGATTTATCTCCGCAAAATTCCCCGCCCTGCCCACGGTCAGTAGGGGACACCGATGGGCTTGGAAAGGCCGCCGTCCGTCGGATGGGACGTTAAGCCGTGGCCCCGTGTGCGGGAGAGCCATACCCTGTGCACGTTAAAGAACACGCTGGATGGCCTTGACGGGAGGCTACCATCTTTCTGCCAACAGCTGTTCCAGTGGGTCCCCTCCCCCAACCTTCTCTGAGCTTTCGGGGTCCATGTGACCTGGCCATTTAGCCCATGGTGTGCAAAAAAGTGCCGCTTAGAGGTAAAACAACCCAACCCAATGGACAGTGGCTATTCCAAGTCCATTTGTTGTCCCTTTCTTACCGAAGGTAGAGAGAAGATGAACAGACGAATTCTGGAAAAAAACACAGTTGAAAACTGGACCCGGGAGCATCAGCTTATGAGCCTAGAGAACTACTGACTGAGCGAATCCAGACACGACTATAAATAGGGATGTCAAATATTATGAAATCCCAAAAAGCTAGGTATGGAACTATAATAAAAATACAAGCTCTAAAGAAGGAATTTGAACATGTTCGCACTAAGCGAAAAAAACAAAAGCCAATTTTTTTGTGAACATCTTTTTGATACCATCCTTTCCGTGTACCGTCAATGACGATAGTGTCTCTCTTTCATCAATGGTTTCTATGGCAACGGGAGAGATGATAAAGAAGATAGGAAAGATCCGAGAGGCTGCCACAGTTATTGCGCACATTGGACAGACGACGCCCAAAGGCAAAAGTAGCCTAATTTAATGTTTTCCGCGCAGCAATTCTTTCCTTATTCGGCTCCGAAATGGTTCAGTGCTTTTTGTAGAAACTTCCTGAAGTTGAAGGAGATGAAAAAACAAAATAAAAAGCCTCCCCCCCCCCCCTCAACAACGCTTCATTTAAGCTGCTTCTTCTAATCCCGTTAGATGTCCAAGATGAATGCTCGGTTACCATGACGATGGCTGGAAAAAGCGAAATCTTTAGGTTTTTGATGGATAGTGAAGTTCGAGATGTGATGAATCGAAACTCATTGCTAACTGCTAGACCAAATAAATAAATAAATATTGAATAAAGAGGGAACTGGTGAGTTCTTTCTGCAGCTTTTTCCGCAATTTTTTTAAGAAAGAGTTGGTCAGTCAGTGCGGCACAGGGCTTGTAATCTGATGTTCCCAGGTTCGAATCTTCACTGTCCCAGAGTTGAGATTTTCTCTGATAATCCCCCTCCGTCATTCCGTTACAAATGACACATCGATTTGTTCGTAAAAGCCGCCGTTCGTCAGATGAGACGTTTAACCGAGCCTCTGTGTGCGGAGAGCTAAACTCAGTGCACGTCACGGAACACGCTGGATTGCTTTGGCGGGAGACGTCAAGCTGTCTCCCAATGCGTTTCCAGTGGATTCCCTTCCCGTACTCAAGCCCTGAGTCCTCGAAGTCATTCTGACCTGGCCATTTAGGCCATTGTGTTTACGAAAGTGACTCTGAGATGATAAAAAAACCCAGAGCACGTCACGGAACACGCTGGATTGCTTTGGCGGAAGACGTCCAGCTGTCTCCCAATGCGTTTCCAGTGGATTCCCTTCCCGTACTCAAGCCCTGAGTCCTCGAGGTCATTGTGACCTGGTAATTTAGGCCATTGTGTTTACGAAAGTGACTGAGATGATAAAAAAACTCAGTGCACGTCACGGAACACGCTAGATTGCTTTGGCAGGAGACGTCCAGCTGTCTCCCAATGCGTTTCCAGTGGATTCCCTTCCCGTACTCAAGCCCTGAGTCCTCGAGGTCAATGTGACCTGGTCATTTAGGCCATTGTGTTTACGAAAGTGACTGAGATGATAAAAAAAACTCAGTGCATGTCACGGAACACGCTGTATTGCTTTGGCAGGAGACGTCCAGCTGTCTCCCAATGCGTTTCCAGTGGATTCCCTTCCCGTACTCAAGCCCTGAGTCCTCGAGGTCATTGTGACCTGATAATATAGGCCATTGTGTTTACGAAAGTGACTGAGATGATAAAAAAAACTCAGTGCACGTCACGGAACACGCTAGATTGCTTTGGCAGGAGACGTCCAGCTGTCTCCCAATGCGTTTCCAGTGGATTCCCTTCCCGTACTCAAGCCCTGAGTCCTCGAGGTCAATGTGACCTGGCCATTTAGGTTATTGTGTTTACGAAAGTGACTCTGAGATGGAAAACAAACCAATACCCACAAAAGATCAAGAAGAATCAGTAATTTTCTTGTTCAAAGTGTAAACAATTATATTACGATAGTTTGTATTCCGTTTGGTTCATGTAGGGCAAGTATGCAGTATTTTGAATAGAATGGTAAGATAAGTGCACTTCGTGAACTATTCTTTTTGCAATTCATCACTATTCCTAAGTGTCATTTTGTCATTTTTTTTCCAACTAAATCTGAATGAAACGTAATTACACAGCTAATGGGCTTAAATATGGAAACCTACATAACTAAAAGAATAAGGTGTCGTCTCTGACGAATATGGAATGCTCGTTTGGAGGCAGAATGAAATTCGTTCTTTTACCTCTAGCACCACCTAACGGTGGAAATTCGAACTAATGGATGATTCTAAAAATGCAAATAATAATATTTCAGTAGCATCTAGATCAATGTTTACCAAAGTGGGCGCAGGAACGATCCAGGGGGTCGGTAGTACCCTCGGGTGCAATTGGGAAGGGGGGGGGGGGCGGTGGAAGCATAAAGAACGAAGGGAAGATAAGAAATTTTCGAAAAACCGTTCGTACATGTTTCATCTGTTGTGTAAAATAATTTTACAATTTCAAGCTTCAAGGTGTCTTATTTATAACAACATCTTTCTTTATTATGTTGTAGGACGTAGGTAGAAATACAGATACATAAAAGAACGCAAACTTGTCACCGCATCTTTCTGTTTGTTTGTTTAAAGAAGGTAGATTTCCAGGGGGCGCTGAGCATTTTTTTTTCCGAAAGGGGGGCGGTAGGACAAATAAGTTTGAGAACCTCTGATCTAGATAAACCTTTTAACTACATTCCACGTCAAACTCAAATTTCTAACGTAAATGAATCTTTTGCAATATTTATTAAAAATTTCGTTATTTTCCCAAATTTTCCATTGTTAGAGGGGGTTATTTAAACTATTGGAAGATTCATAAAGTGCGAATTTTAAATAGTTCATCAATACCTGTCAAACCCGAAAACAACTTTAGATTTATCTCTAAAAACAAAATATTAAAATCTTTACAGACGGCACGCGGCAAAATAAAAAGAATAGCTTGTTTTTTTAACAAATGAACTAGAAATGAAAACGTGTGTAAAACATTCATGTTGCATCAGTGAAGAATAAAATTCCAAACTTACTAAAAATATCCTTCTGATAACATGTCAGAGCACCTGACATGTTCTCAGGAGGTCGTAGATTCGGATCCTACCCAGCATGAGACAATTTTTCTCTTGTACCCAATGTTAGTAGACTACTTTTTTGGGTTGTTGGGTTGTTTTACCTCTGAGCGGCACTTTTTTGCACACCATGGGCTAAATGGCCAGGTCACATGGACCCCGAAGGCTCAGAGAAGGTTGGGGGAGGGGACCCACTGGAACAACTCCCGTCAAGGGCCATCCAGCGTGTTCTTTAACGTGCACAGGGTATGGCTCTCCCGCACACGGGCCCACGGCTTAACGTCCCATCCGACGGACGGCGGCCTTTCCGAGCCCATCGGTGTCCCCTACTGACCGTGGGCAGGTCGGGGAATTTTGCGGAGATAAATCTCAACGCTGACCCAGCTGGGACTCGAACCTGGGAACTACAGATTACGAGCCTGGCGCGCTACCGACTGAGACAACCTCCGCCCCTTTAGTAGACTACAACAGTGAATTTAGTGACTTCAAATAAACATGACGATTGCTGTTAAAGAAGATTACCAAAAGTTTTTTTTTTTTTTGAAAAATACCTCCGATATGACGTATAATCTTCACTCAAATCTATCTAAATTTTGATTTTTCAATAATATTCGTTCGGTATTTCAAGAGTTACGGAAATTTCAATATTTAATGACATCGATTATTTATCAAAACAGTTAATTAAAGTTTAAAAAAGTGTTATTTGGAACCGTTTACTAACAAAAGTTGTTTTTTAGGATTTTGTGAAATTTTCTTAAATATTCTTATGTCTCTTGGGACTTGAATGTTCCGATTTGAATTTCAAAAGCCTCCATTCATCGGATGGGACGTTTAACCGTGACCCTCTTATGCAGGAGAGTGAGTGAGTGAGTGAGTTCGGTGAGCATCACAGAATACGCTGGATTGCTTTTAGAAATCGTTTACATTTGATAGTAATAAATATTCGAAATCGCTTACATTTGCTAGTATTAAATATTCGAAATCGTTTGCATTTGCTAGTATTAAATATTCGAAATCGTTTGCATTTGCTAGTATTAAATATTCGAAATCGTTTACATTTGCTTGTATTAAATATTCGAAATCGTTTACATTTGCTAGTATTAAATATTCGAAATCGTTTACATTTGCTTGTATTAAATATTCGAAATCGTTTACATTTGCTAGTATTAAACATTCGAAATCGTTTAGATTGCTAGTATTAAATATTCGAAATCGTTTATATTTGCTAGTATTAAATATACGAAATCGTTTATATTTGCTAGTATTAAATATACGAAATCGTTTACATTGCTAGTATTAGATATTCGAAATCGTTTACAATTGCTAGTATTAAACATTCGAAATCGTTTACATTGCTAGTATTAAATATTCGAAATCGTTTACATTGCTAGTATTAAATATTCGAAATCGTTTACATTGCTAGTATTAAATATTCGAAATCGTTTGCATTTGCTAGTATTAAATATTCGAAATCGTTTACAATTGCTAGTATTAAACATTCGAAATCGTTTACATTACTAGTATTAAATATTCGAAATCGTTTACATTGCTAGTATTAAATATACGAAATCGTTTGCATTTGCTAGTATTAAATATTCGAAATTTTACATTTTCTAGTATTAAATATTCAATTTTGCGTAGCTCTTTAAATCACGAATGAATATTTTTAAAAAATTCATATTTAGAGAGATTTCAAGGAGATATTTAATTTATCTTCAATTACATTTGTTCATAAGAAGCATAATTAAAAAGTTACAGAACTTCCAGTTTAGTACTGTCCATTGGCATAACAGGAGAGTGTTCCGAATTATCTCTATTGTCCCCATATCTTGGCCATTTACGTCTTCTAGCAGTGGGAAGTCAGTTCCTAACTTTCCTGCAAGCGTCGGCTATTTGGCCCGCTGCTGTTCTGATTGCAGCTCTCCCCCCCGCCCCCACATCCGAGACGAAGCGAGCCATCTTCTTCATCTTGTCCAGCGCAGACCGCATCACATGACGCTGAGATTGTCTGCTATCCATCACACGATTGACGACCGACACGGACAGGATGCTGAACCACAAGAAGGAAAAAAAAAGATTTCGACGCTGAGAGTGCTCTGACCTAACTGGTGAATAAAAGGAACAAATGAAGCAAGTCGTCGTTGCTATTGGAAACGCGCAGCATCCCCATAGGGAAGCAATTTGCTATAGAATGCAAGAAACTCTTCTAGATTGATATTTGGTTTATTTTTCTTCCAAGCTATATGCCAAAGTTATTTTGCTTTTTTTTTTATTTATTCAACGAGAAAAACAAAGAATGGGGTTAACTGCATATGAAGCAGTGATGAGCATTCCATGTTGTAGCAATTTCAATTTCTCTAGACAGGTGAAAAGGAGCATGAAATTGAGGAATGATTGATAGAGGATGGGAAAAAAGTTTAACATAGAGAGTTGGCTTGATTTATTTTTCCTTTTTACTGTAAAATTCAGTATATAAACTATCGAATATTTAACTTATTTCCACTTATTTCTGGAAGATTTATGCAAGATTACTTAGGTTCTTAATTAGTATTGAACAAATCAAATTCTATTTATCAGAACATTTCAATATACATTATCCTATAATTTTTATAATATACATTACCATTTAATTATATGTTTTTTTTTTTAAATTTCAGACATTCACGAAAAAACTTGAAAAAAAATTGAAAAGTCTTTTTTTAAAAAACAAGAAAGAAAATGTTTACAAAAACAACAATTTATAATTAGAAGCTCTCTGAAACATAAAGTAAATTTTAATAATTTTTCTTTCTGATATCTTAAAAAAAATAGGGAATTTTTAAATACTTTCGTTCAGTTTTTCAATTAAGTTTTTTAAATTGGAATTCCGTCATGTGTGATTATTTTCTTCATCCCTATAAGCCCTTATCCTTCGCTATGTGGGGCGGGGGTGGCTCAGTCGGTAGCGCGCCAGGCTCGTAATCTGTAGTTCCCAGGTTCGAGTCCCAGCTGGGTCAGCGTTGAGATTTATCTCCGCAAAATTCCCCGCCCTGCCCACGGTCAGTAGGGGACACCGATGGGATTGGAAAAGCCGCCGTCCGTCGGATGGGACGTTAAGCCGTTGCCCCGTGTACGGGAGAGCCATACCCTGTGCACGTTAAAGAACACGCTGGATGGCCTTGACGGGAGGCTACCATCTATCTACCAACAGCTGTTCCAGTGGGCCCCTCCCCCAACCTTCTCTGAGCCTTCAGGGTCCATGTGACCTGGCCATTTAGCCCATGGTGTGCAAAAAAGTGCCGCTCAGAGGTAAAACAACCCAACCTTCGCTATGTTTCACCAAAAAAAAAAAATTCTTTCGTTAATTTTAGTTTTGAAAATATTTTCTTCCCTTTAAAACCTAAACCACTGATTTTGTTTTTCCAAAACAAATGGAGCGGGGTTTGCTCAATGGATAGCGCATCAACTTCGTATTATGCAGTTCCCAGGTTCGAGTCCCAACTGTTCCCGCATTGAGATTTCACCCTCTAGTCCCGCCTTCCTTCCCTCGGTCAGAAAGGGGTCAGCGAAGGTCTTGAAATGTCCACCTTCCGTCGGATAGGGCGTAAGCCGTGACACTGTATGTAGGGGAGCCATATTTAAAAACACGATGAATGGGCTAGAAGAGTAGCTTCCATCTGTCTCATTTCCAGTCGATCCCTTCTCTGTGTTGGGGTTTTGTGACCTGGCCATTTAGCCCATTATTGTGTGCAAATTGTCACTCAGAGGTAAAACATCAAAGCCTAGCCAAACGGAGAGATGCTGTAAATTTCATCGTTTTCGAGCCTTAAGCTTGGGTTGTTTGGGTTGTTTTACCTCTGAGCGGCACTTTTTTGCACACCATGGGCTAAATGGTCAGGTCACCCCGAATGCTCAGAGAAGGTTGTGGGAGGGGACCCACTGGAACAGCTGTTGGGAGACAGATGGTAGCCTCCCGTCAAGGCCATTCAGCGTGTTCTTTAACGTGCACAGGGTATGGCTCTCTCGCACACGTGGCCACGGCTTAACGTCCCATCCGACGGACGGCGGCCTTTCCAAGCCCATCAGTATCCCCTACTGACCGTGGGCAGGGCGGGGAATTTTGCGGATATAAATCTCAACGCTGACCCAGCTGGGACTCGAACCTGGGAACTACAGATTACGAGTCTGGCGCGCTACCGACTGAGCCACTCCCCGCCACGAGCCTTAAGCATTGATTTAGTTTTACCAAAACAGAGAGTTACTCAAAAATTTCCCGTTATCCCTATTCTGAAAAATTCCTTGAAATGTAATTCTATTGAAACACCTATACACATGTACATATAGTGTACATAAAACAAAGAGAGTTTTACAGGTGAAAAAGGAAAACATAATAAGCTTTAGTTTTTTAACAAATATTTTCTGAAAGACATTTAAAAGATTACCGATGTCCTTAACCTATTCCAGGTTCCTTCTATTTTTCTGCCCCATTTTGATTCAGTATCTTTTAAAATTCGCTCAGCTCTGTCAAGTGCAACTGATCTGGTGAGTCTGCCCCTTTTCTGTTTTTCTTTTCTGAGAAGTATTCCTGTTAGGGGCTCATCCCATTTCCCTGACAGAACCCAACCCTTGCGTTGCTTTAAATTACGATTAGAAGCGCTGTATCCGAATTAGCGGTCTTTTAAACTCAATGGATCATGGGTTGGGTTGGGTTGTTTTACCTCTGATCGGCACTTTTTTGCACACCATGGGCTAAATGGCCAGGTCACATGGACCCCGAAGGCTCAGAGAAGGTTGGGGAAGGGGACCCACTGGAACAGCTGTTGCGAGACAGATGGTAGCCTCCCGTCAAGGCCACCCAGCGTGTTCTTTAACGTGCACAGGGTATGGCTCTCCCGCACACGGGGCCACGGCTTAACGTCCCATCCGACGGACGGCGGCCTTTTCAAACCCATCGGTGTCCCCTACTGACCTTGGGCAGGGCGGGGAATTTTGTGGAGATAAATTTCAACGCTGACCCAGCTGGGACTCGAACCTGGGAACTACAATGGCTCATGGCAGGTGCCTAGCTTAGTCTATGTCTAACACCAATCCTAATTTTTACATTACATAAATTTCCTTATATTCAGTAGTAAAGAATCACAGTTAAGTCCTGTAGACATGGAACTCGTGAAATAATAAGCGGAAAAAAATTGGTTTTGCCATGAGTGGGATTCGAACCCACGTCTCCAGAACACATGCCTGTTATGCTACCACTACATCACCAATGGCTAACCTTTTCTCAGCTTGTGTAAACAGTATTTCAAGCTGAGAAAAGGTTAGCCATTGGTGATGTAGTGGTAGCATAACAGTCATGTTTCCTGGAGACGTGGGTTCGAATCCCACTCATGGCAAAACCAATTTTTCTCAGCTTATTATTTCATAAGTTACTAATATTCATTGCACATGTGATCACATGATAAGGAGCATTGTAAAGCCTATGATGTTGATAAGCAAGCACAACACGACGGAGATAACAAATCATATGGAAAAGAAGATTTTAGCCCCCCCCCCCCCCGAAAAAAATTTAATCAAGGAAATGTTAACAAATTTCAGACGAAATGTGACTTTTAAATAGTGGCATTTGTTTTATCTAGTGCATGATTTATATGTTTTTTTCGTAAAAGCTTTTTATCAATAAAAACATCAAGATATTTGAAACTATCACCATACTGAATTTTATCACAATGATAATTCAATACTACTTGTTTGATGAAAAATATTATTTTAAAAGACATCAGATTCGTTTCCTCTAATTCTGAAACAAATACACACCTCGTCGAAATCTAAGCACGGTTCACCAAGATGTGTATTAAAAAATCATTAGAAACCAATAAAGTGTTTTTTTAACGTACCTAGGTAATATAATGTGCAGTTCTGAAAAATCAACATGTAAACACTGTTTAACGTAACGGAATATGTAAAACTGATATCGTATAAAAGGAATGCTTTTGTAGGTACAGTAACTCAAAGAAATATCCGAACACTATGGTTGATTACAGAATTCAGAAAAAATATCTGGCAACGATTGTTTTAGAAATCAGTGATCTGGCAACCTTCGTGTCACGTGATTAAAGAATTAAGGAAAAATATCTGGAGCGTGTACAGCAACTGTACACGCTCCAGTTACCGTTCACAGCAAACTGGAGCGTGTGCAGTTGCTGCCACGCTCCAGTTTGCTGTGAACGTTAACTGCACACGCTCAATATTTCCGTGAGTGAGCCCACACGATCTAGTATCAAAATAATATGACCACCTACAGTCTCTCAAAAAAGTTTCCGAACACCATGGTTGATTACAGAATTCAGAAAAAATATCTGGCAACGACTGTTTTAGAAATCAGTGATCTGGCAACCTTCGTGTCACGTGACACGAAGATTGCAAGGTATTACTATATCCGCATTAAAAACGGTGTTTCCTTATATTCATTGCTGTTTCGTAGGAGAAATCTCAAACTGGAAAGAAAACAGCAAGTATGAAAATCGTTAAGATGGCAAATAAGGAACAATAGCATGCCATAGGTACAGAAAATAACGCAGTCAATATTTTTCTACCCATGGAAAAAGAGCGAATTCCTGAACTAAAATTTAAATTAATTTACATAGTAATTCTCACGTTGCGTGCTAGAGAGCTCAGCGTCCAAATTGGTTCACTGTTTTCTATTTCTTTTTTTTTGTCGAAGCAGCCATTCTAAGATTCCCTATTTTTTTTTGAAGCAGCCATTCTAAGATTCGCTTTTTCCCAATTTCGGTTAGTGAAACAAAACACGCAATTTGAAACTCTTTCCCAATAGTGATAAACAACCTCTAAACTAAGTATTCACGAGTTTTGTTTTTTTATTATTGGTTTTCATCAGGTGTTCCGTCTTTCTTTGCTGTCTGAAATCTAATTATCGTTGAGGCTGGACTGCTTAGGTAGAAGAACGGAGAGCAGGGCTTTTCAATTATAATCTTCTCCACTTTATCGATTGGGGGAAAATTAATTTCTTCAGTTTTGACCTCTAAAGAAGGTTTCGATTGGGTCTGATCCCTGCGCAACTGCATAGAGTGACTGTTGTAAGCAATGGGGAGACTATGCGACTGCGCAGTTCATGTTTCTGTAGTTCTCATGGATCATAAAATAATTGATAGGTGATTGATACGGTTTCCGGCATTTGCGGGAAAACGTAAAAATAATAATTTAATCATTTTCAAATCCAAACGTTTTTCTCTTTTTTTTCTGGGTTGGGTTGTTTTACCTCTGAGCGGCACTTTTTTGCACACCATGGGCTAAATGGCCAGGTCACATGGACACCGAAGGCTCAGAGAAGGTTGCGGGAGGGGACCCACTGGAACAGCTGTTGGGAGACAGATGGTAGCCTCCCGTCAAGGCCATCCAGCGTGTTCTTCAACGTGCATAGGGTGTGGCTCTCTCGCACACGGGGCCACGGCTTAACGTCCCATCCGAAGGGCGGCGGCCTTTCCAAGTCCATCGGTGTCCCCTACTGACCGTGGGCAGGGCGGGGAATTTTGCGGAGATAAATCACAACGTTGACCCACCTGGGACTCGAACCTGGGAACTACAGATTACGAGCCTGGCGCGCTACCGACTGAGCCACCCCCACCCTCCTTTTTTTCTAGTGTTAATGAATTATCAGTATGTGACCCTTCCATATTGTTTGAGTGAAAAATCTATTCAACGACTTCTCTAGGGTAAGCTAACTAGCAATTGATTCAATTTACTCGGAGTGACTCACTCAAAGACTCAAATGAGTCTAAAGAACTAATCTTTTTAATAACTTTTTTTAAGTGAGTCATTCAAAGCAATCAAAAATTTCACATGAGGCTTTAAGTTGGGTGGTTTTTACCTCTTAGCGGCACTTTTTTGCACACCATGGACTAAATGGCCAGGTCACATGGACCCGGAAGGCTCAGAGAAAGTTGGGGGAGAGGACCCACTGGAAGAGCTGTTGGGAGACAGATGGTTGCCTCCCGTCAAGGCCATCCAGCGTGTTCTTTAACGTGCACAGGGTATGGCCCTCCAGCACACGGTGCCACGGCTTAACGTCCCATCCGATAGACGGCAGCCTATTCAAGCCCATAGGTCTCCTCTACTGACCGAAAGCAGGTCGAAAATTTTTGGAAGAGCTGTTGGGAGACAGATGGTTGCCTCCCGTCAAGGCCATCCAGCGTGTTCTTTAACGTGCACAGGGTATGGCTCTCCCGCATAAGGTGCCACGGCTTAACGTCCCATCCGATAGACGGCAGCCTTTTCAAGCCCATAGGTCTCCTCTACTGACCGAAAGCAGGTCGGACGTTTTGCGGAGATAAATCTCAATGCTGACCCAGATGGGACTCGAACCTGGGAACTACAGATTACAAGCCTGGCGCGCTACCGACTGAGCCACCTTCGCCCCTCACATGAGTTACTTATCCGTCTTCTCCTTTATCTACGACTGACATTTCAGTTCGAACGTAGCCGAATAGTTCGCAAACAATCCAACAAGATGGGCGGGGTGGCTCAGTCGGTAGCTCGCCAGGCTCGTAATCTATAGTTCCCAGGTTCGAGTCCCAGCTGGGTCAACGTTGAGATTTATCTCCTCAAAATTCTCCGCCCTGCCCACGGTCAGTAGAGGACACCGATGGGCTTGGAAAGGCCGCCGTCCGTCGGATTGGACATTAAGCCGTGGCCCCGTGTGCGGGAGAGCCATACCCTGTGCACGTTAAAGAACACGCTGGATGGAATTGACGGTAGGCTACCACCCCTCCCCCAACCTTCTCTAAACCTTCGGGGTCTATGTGACCTGGCCATTTAGCCCATGGTGTGCAAAAAAGTGCCGCTCAGAGGTAAAACAACCCAACAACAACCCAAAATCCAACAAGCATTGCCCTCTATCTTCTGAAACAGGAACTAGTGAACTACTTCCGTAGTCTCCGTAACTAAATGCCTACCGTATTGAACCAAACCTTGGCAACACCTGTTTACTGGATCTGCCGCTAGATGTCATTGGATACGGGTTTTTACCATTGCGTAAAGTTAGTGGTAGCAGCGGTTACTTTGAAAGTTTTTGCAGTTGTTACGTGAAATTTTGTACTTCAATTACAACACATCACATTTACAATGGTGTATTGCGTTGTTCCCTATTGTAATTCAGATTCTCGTAAGGATAAAATTTCTTTTCATGAAATTCCTAGCCATTGTGATTTGCGTCAAAAATGGCTAAGATCTATATCTAGACAAGGTAAATTCTTCTGAATTTAGATGATTAAGATGTCAACTGAATTTTAATTAACACTATTTGTTTAGTGTTTAAAGAGATATAAATTTCTATATTTAGCAATAAGGTATATTATAGTAATAGGGTATAATTAATTAAAATTCTTGTATAAACTTGTAACTTTTTTTCTGATATGCATTTTATTTTATTCAAGTTTATACATAAAACATGATTCCTTATTATTTTGATCAGGGCAGGATTGGGGGAGGGATGTGCATGTACCACCACCCCCTTTGAAAATGTTAGTAATGGTAACAGATGCACAAATTTCTTGGGGCGGGGGTGGCTCAGTGGGTAGCGCGCCAGGCTTGTAATCTGTAGTTCCCAGGTTCGAGTCCCAGCTGGATCAGCGTTGAGATTTATCTCCGCAAAATTCCCCGCCCTGCCCACGGTCAGTAGGGGACACCGATGGGCTTGGAAAGGCCGCCGTCCGTCGGATGGGACGTTAAGCCGTGGCCCCGTGTGCAGGAGAGCACATACGCTGTGCACGTTAAAGAACACGCTGGATGGCCTTGACGGGAGGCTATCATCTGTCTCCCAACAGCTGTTCCAGTGGGTCCCCTCCCCCAACCTTCTCTGAGCCTTCGGGGTCCATGCGACCTGGCCATTTAGCCCATGGTGTGCAAAAAAGTGCCGCTCAGTGGTAAAACAACCCAACCCACAAATTTCTTAAACCTGTAAAATGGAATGGGAAAGGCCATACTGGAATGAAAATCCACTTTCTTGGCCCTTTTACTTGCTCAATTGAGTTTCTTGTCCCCCCCCCCACCCCCTTAACCTTTTTCACCCTAGATCTGGGCCTATTTCGGATTAACGTGCATATTTCAATTGCACTATCGGTTTGACTCATTCAGCTTTCACTATCTTAACATTTCTAAATTCATTATAATGTAGAGCGGAAAAAAATGCTGCGAAATTATTGGTAGATTCGTTAAAAATTAATTAAAAAAAGTTCCCTGAAAAGCAAATGACAATCACCCAATTCTTATTAGCAATTAATAGGAATTTACATTATATTTTATGCATATCTTTCACAATTAAAGGCCCCTATCAAAACATCGTTTTTTCCTTCCAGAATATTTTTTTGCTCTCTAGTAATAAAAATAATATATATATCCTCTAATTTGGGGAAGAAAATTAAAACGCGTTAAAATCGATTGCCGTGGAAATTTCCTTCCCCTTTTCACGAAAGAGAAGAATGTAATTTGAGGAACTTTTAGGTAGGTAGTTTCCCCCCCCTCCCTCAATGTACCAAGCTGTTATTTGGTAAATATCTTTTTACGGTTGGCCACGTGATAGAAACAATGGCAGATAAACAATTTTGACATTCATAACGAGGTATTTATAGGCATATTTCTCAGTGGTTGAAAGCAGAAATATTTCAAGTATGATCATAAAAAAATGCCCCCTCAAGCAGCTGCTTGCCACAGAGGTCTGACAGGAGCCTGTCAGTTTATATACCAGAGTAGAAGATCTGAGAGGATGGCAGGACCTCAGCAGAAAACAACACAAACAGCCATGCCTTAACCCGGGGCTCGAACCGAGGTCCCGTAGATCAGTAGCCAAGCGCGCTAACCACTCGGCCATTGCATCTTTATGCATTGCTTAAAAATGCATTGATGCATTGCTTAAAAAAATAAATACCCCCTCAAGCAGCTGCTTGCCACAGAGGTCTGACAGGAGCCTGTCAATTTACATGCCAAAGTAGAAAGTCTCTGAGGATAGCAGAATTTGTTATTTCTATTTATGATCAAGATCTATATACGCAGACAATATATATTTTGAAAACCAACCACCAAATTGTATATTTCTTAAGTTTACTACAATTTTACAAGCTCAAAATATGTAGTCCTATTGAATATAATAACTGCTTCTGATTTACTTTATACAGTGTATCACAATACAATAACGTATGATGCTGTCACCCGTAGCTACCTGCCCTGCCCACGGTCAGTAGGGGACACCGATGGGCTTGGAAAGGCCACCGTCCGTCGGATGGGACGTTAAGCCGTGGCCCGTGTGCACAGCATACTCCTCAAATTACATTCTTCTCTTTCGTGAAAAGAGGAAGGAATTTCCACGGCAATCGATTTTAACGCGTTTTAATTTTCTTCCCCACTCCCAGCATACCCTGTGCACGTTAAAGAACACGCTGGATGGCCTTGACGGGGAGGCTACCATCTGTCTCCCAACAGCTGTTCCAGTGGGTCCCCTCCCCTAATCTTCTCTGAGCCTACGGGGTCCATGTGACCTGGCCATTTAGCCCATGGTGTGCAAAAAAGTGCCGCTCAGAGGTAAAACAACACAACAACCCAACCCGTAGCTACTGCCCTCTTGTGGCAGAAACCTGCTTGCGTGTTGCCAAGCGTTCAACGACGACGCTGGCAAATCGGTAGGCATCTAGTTACGGAGGCTACGCTACTTCTATAGCACACGAACTAGTTCACCACAGGGAATAGTTTGCGCGAACTACACATCTCTAGTGCCAACGTGTGACGAGATTTCACAACGCAGGAAGAAGCTTCAGCCGGATCTAGGCAGAAAGACGATGAGCGGTGGAGATCGCTCTTCAGATGAATTAAATTCAACTCTAAGATTAATTTCTCCTTAGGAATTCAAACTGTTATGAGACTGCTCAGCGGTAAGAGACCTCCCCTTGCGTAGTGGAAGATATTGTGATGCAGCAGGCATTAATATAGCTATGTGTAGAGATGTAATAAAAACTGTAAATATCTCCAACAGCCAAGTGCTTTATTGTTTTGGTGAACGATTACGCCGTCATCTCCAGCCTTTTAAGTAACTAAAGTGCAGGAAAATAATTAATAATCTGCAGCATGCCATACACAGTCTTCGCCTTCTGCAAAATATCATGTGGGGATCGCCAAGACGCATTTCGAAACTAGAAATCTTTACAGGTGGGGAACCACGGAAAGTCTGTGTTAGTTGGGATATGAGCCTCTTCATACGGGTTGGGTTGTTTAACCTCTGAGCGGCATTTTTTTGCACACCATGGGCTAAATGGCCAGGTCACATGGACCCGAAGGCTCAGAGAAGGTTGGGGGAGGGGACCCACTGGAACAGCTGTTGGGAGACAGATGGTAGCCTCCCGTCAAGGCCATCCAGCGTGTTCTTTAACGTGCACAGGGTATGGCTCTCACGCACACGGGGCCACGGCTTAACGTCCCATCCGACGGACGGCGGCCTTTCCAAGCCCATTGGTGTCCCCTACTGACCGTGGGCAGGGCGGGGAATTCTGCGGAGATAAATCTCAACGCTCACCCAGCTGGGACCCGAACCTGGGAACTACAGATTACGAGCCTGGCGCGCTACCGACTGTGCCACCCCCGCCCCTTTCTTCATACGGGTATCCAGATGATTTCCTAACGTGTAAAAGATACCCTATGTTACCAAAACTACCGAGACATTTCCATATTATGTAAAGGGCGGGAGTGGCTCAGTCGGTAGTGCTCCAGACTCGTAATCTGCAGTTCCCAGGTTCGAGTTCTAACTGGGCCAGCGTTAAGATTTATCTCCGCAAAACTGACTGCCCTGCCCCGATCAGTAGAGGACATCGATAGGCTTGGAAAGGCCGCCATCCGTCGGATGGGACGTTAAGCCGTCGCTCTCTGTGCTGTAGAGCATTACCCTG
The DNA here is from genome assembly GCA_038380435.1 of Ryuthela nishihirai. Lineage (NCBI taxonomy): Eukaryota > Metazoa > Arthropoda > Arachnida > Araneae > Heptathelidae > Ryuthela > Ryuthela nishihirai. The sequence goes on from JAWZYU010000007.1 coordinate 9,969,973, forward strand.
TGCACGTTAAAGAACACGCTGGATGACCTTGACGGGAGGCTGCCATCTGTCTCCCAATAGTTGCCCAATGGGTCCCCTCCGCCAACCTTCTCTGAGCCCTCTGGGCCCTTGTGACTTACTCACTTATAGTTTTACCTCCCTATTTATTATTCTAGCTGTCCCTTGGCAGAGTGGTTAGCGCGCTTGGCTAGTGATAAAAGGGATCTGGGTTCGAGCCCCGGGTAAGGCATGGATGTATGTGTCGTTTTTCTGCCGAGGTCCTGCCATCCTCTCAGACCTTCTACTATGGCATATAAACTGACAGACTTCTGTCAGACCTGTGGCAAGCAGCTGCTTGAGGGGGTATTTATTATTATTATTTATTATTCTATATGTTTAACTCAGGTCGCTTACACCAGGGTTTATTTTTTTATTGAACATAATTATACATTTGTTTCTTGATTGTCGACTATGTTTCTTTTTATTATCCTACAATTTGTGTATGAGTTTATAATTTATTTTTAATACTTGGTTGAGGGTTCTATGGCTTTCATCTTTTATTTGGGTTGGGTTGTTTTACCTCTGAGCGGCACTTTTTTGCACACCATGGGGTAAATGGCCAGGCCACAAGGACCCCGAAGGCTCAGAGAAGGTTGGGGGAGGGGACCCACTGGAACAGCTGTTGGGAGACAGATGGTAGCCTCCGGTCAAGGCCATCCAGCGTGTTCTTTAACGTGCACAGGGTATGGCTCTCTCTAGACACGGGACCACGGCTTAACGTCCCATCCGACGGACGGCGGCCTTTCCAAGCCCATCGGTGTGCCCTACTGACCGTGGGAAGGGCGGGGAATTTTGCGGAGATAAATCTCAACGCTGACCCAGCTGGGCGCATTATAGCCTTAGATGCTAATGCGCCATTAAACCCAAAACAACCAAACCTTGTGACCTGGCCACTTAGCCCATTATGTGCAAAAAAGTTCCGCTCAGAGGTAAAACAACCCAAACGTTCAACATTTCTCGATCGTCATCTCCGACCACTAATTGACCTTGAACGTGATTCCGAATCTGAAATTTCCTAATGATTCTGAGATATATACTCCAAAATATCGCAAAGGCACCAATTATTCTCACCTTTCTAGTACGCGTAGGTCGAAATCTGATCTTTGACCTCAAAGGACCCGGTAGATCCGACATTCCGTAATGGGTTTTAAATCTGCAACCAAAAATATCCTTACATAAACCAATTTTAACATTTCTAGCAAGTGTAGATCCTAGTTTAACAGAGCTTTGACCTCTATTTGACTTTAAAGGACATATTTAAAATTCCTTAGCGTTTCTAGGATTTATAGCTGAAAATATCCCCACGCGCCGATTTTCGCGTTTCTAGCTCGTGCAATTGTTCCAATTTGGTTTGGATTTTTTTTGGATAGTTCCAATTTAGCCTCTATTTGAATTTGAAGGACACATCGAATGTCCAATTTCGCGAATGTTTTGCCGACCCTAGTTGAAAATTTCCAGAGTTCTATCACTTGTACCTCATAATTAGAATTACGCTTATTCTCCCTCATTCACAATCGGCTATACATATATATGGGGGGCTCCATAATGGATCACCGCCTAACGATAAAATGGTGGATTTTCTAAGCCCACCTAGCCCTCTCTTTCTCACCGGGTACATAATGGAAGAAATCTCGGGTTGGGTTGGGTTGTTTTACCTCTGAGCGGCACTTTTTTGCACACCATGGGCTAAATGGCCAGGTTACATGGACCCCGAAGGCTCAGAGAAGGTTGGGGGAGGGGAACCACTGGAACAGCTGTTGGGAGACAGATGGTAGTCTCCCGTCAAGGCCATCCAGCGTGTTCTTTAACGTGCACAGGGTATGGCTCTCCCGCACACTGGGCCACGGCTTAACGTCCCATCCGACGGACGGCAGCCTTTCCAAGCCCATCGGTGTCCCCTACTAACCGTGGGCAGGGCGGGGAAAGAAATCTCGGTGTTTGCACAGTTCTGTCGCTAATCATATGAAAACGATGACAACTCTCGAAGTCCAACGAACTTCTTGAACGCCATCAAAAGAGGAAGACATTTTTACGTGGTTGACGAAGCACGAAATGGAATTTCTCATCCAATTTGTACCAACAGTCCTTCTTGAGGCGACTTGAAGTGTTGCCAAATTGGTTGTTGGCCAAACATATTATTGCGCACGTCAAGTAATTCCTAACAATGAGATAGACAGATGACGTCGGGTGAAGCGTTTTAAATTTTGTTTTGATGAACTTTAATAGAATTATGTCTGTAATGATTATCTTGAGTGATATATTTCTATGGCGAAATGTTTGCTGCGTAAATTGCTTTTAGTATATTTTGTTACGAAGTAATAGCTTCACATAAATTTATCATTAGAGTTTTAATGGCAAATTTTAGAAACATGCTGCCGTCTCGTTGAGTTATTTATGGTTTAATTGAATTTTCGCCGCACACCGGGATGAAATGGCCGCATCATAAGAAAACTAGGATACAGTGCAATATCATAAGGAATTACGGGGTGCGGGGGGCGGGGGTGGCTCAGTCGATAGCGCGCCAGGCTCGTAATCTGTAGTTCCCAGGTTCGAGTCCCAGCTGGGTCAGCGTTGAGATTTATCTCCGCAAAATTCCCCGCCCTGCCCACGGTCAGTAAGGGACACCGATGGGCTTGAAAAGGCCACCGTCCTTCGGATGGGACGTTAAGCCGTGGCCCCGTGTGCGGGAGAGCCATACCCTGTGCACGTTAAAGAACACGCTGGATGGCCTTGACGGCAGGCTACCATCTGTCTCCCAACAGCTGTTCCAGTGGGTCCCCTCCCCCAACCTTCTCTGAGCCTTCGGGGTTCATGTGACCTGGCCATTTAGCCCATGGTGTGCAAAAAAGTGCCGCTCAGAGGTAAAACAACCCAACAACCCGTTCATCGGATGGAACGTAAAGCAGTGGTCCCGTGCGAGGAATCAGTTCCTTTGACCAAAAAAGAAATTGCTCATAAGCATTATTCGTATAACGCACCTAAAATCTCCAATCAGTTGCCTCTTGAAATTAGAAGTGAAAAAAAAAATTTTAATATGTTTAAGCGGAATTTAAAAAACTTTCTCTTTTCTTTGGAAGATGTTGCACCTATGTTAAATAATCAAGTGTAAAGTAAAAATGTATTGTACATATATCGGAAAAATGACACATATTGTTTGTAATCTTTGTGGTAAGTCGTTATTGATTCTTGTATTAATTTCCTATAGTGGCCCAGGCAAACCATGTGGTTTTTGGGTTCACTCATATTTTTCTATGTTAAAAATTGTGTGATGATGAAATAAAAATTGATTGATTGATTGATGTGCACGTCAAAAAACGCGCTGGATAACCTTGACGGAGGCTACCATCTGCTTCGTAACAGCTGTCCATGGATTCCCTCCCCACATTTTCTCTTAGCCCTCTGGGTCCTTACTTTGCCATGTGACCTAGCCATTTAACCTTTTGACCTAGCCATTTAACCCATTGTGTGCAATTTAACCTTGTGACCTAGCCATTTAATTGACCTAGCCATTTAACCCATTGTGTGCAAAAAAGTGACCTAGCCATTTAACCCATTGTGTGCAAAAAAGTGACTCTCAGAGGTAAGACAACCACACCCTTATATAAGAGAACATATACCATGTGCACGTTAAAAACACGCTGGATGACCTTGATTGGAGGTGTTAGGCTTATTGTGTTTACCTTGATTGGAGGTGTTACCTTGATTAGGCTATAGGGCGGCTTGCAAAATAGCTGTCGGGGTATGTCTATGACAATGTAGGTGTTTTTTCGTAGTTAATTTACTGCGAATTGTAAGATATTTTTTAATATTTCATTTTTTTATTAGTAAGGTGGTAGTGAATTGTTTTACCTCTGAGCGGTACTTTTTTGCACACAATGGACAAAATGGCCAAGTCATAAGGACCCTGAAGGCTAAGGGGAAGGTTGAGGGAGGGGACCCACTGGAACATCTGTTTGGAGATAAATGGTAGCCTGCCATCAAGGCCTTCCAGCGTGTTCTTTAACGTGCATAGGGTATGACTCTTCCGCACACGGAGTCACGTCTTAACGTCCCCTCCGATGGATGGCCTCCTCCGAAGCCCATCGGTGTCCGCTACTGACCATGGGCAGGGCGGGGGTTTTTTGTGGAGATAAAATCTCCACAAAACACCAGAGAGCCCCTGAAGATAAATGATCACCACAGGCTCCAACATCTCAGTGATGTAACATCTGCAGCAATAACTGCTGCTACACTCTCCGGCATTGAAGGGATGAGACGTCGGATGTGTGTTTGGGGAATGTCAGTCCATGCAGTTTCGATATGTAGCCAAAGTTCATCTGTTGTAGCAACTGCTGGTGTCTGGTGTGCTAGTCGTCTTGAGATCATGGATCAGACATGTTCAATTGGGGACAGATGCAGTGAACGCACAGGCCAAGTCAGAAGTGTCACATGCTGGCTATCCAGGAATTGTAGGATAATGCATGCCACATGTGGTCGGGCATTGTCCTGTTGGTAAATGTCACCAGAGAATCCCTGAAGATAAGTTATGACCACAGGCTCCATCATCTCAGTGATGTAACGCTGGCTGTTCAAAGTATCGGTAATGTTTACGAGGCGCGTACGGGAGGTGGAGTCCAATGGCACCCCATACCATAACACCAGGTGCCGGACCTATATGGCGCTGCATCATACATGTCTCACTGAGCCTGTCGCTGCGGTACTGCCAGATACGGATTCGCCCATCATGGTTCTGCATAATGAAGCGGGATTCGTCTGAAACATGGAGGTAGGATGATAACAGGAGGAGCCCTAAGCACTTGAAAATGATGCTTCGGCGACTGCGCGGCAGCCATGTTGTTCTATTCAAAACATTGATCAGTAGTATAGGTGAGTAACGAAGTGTTGCGCTATAAAAATGTAATTTTTTTCGACATTTGTATTATGGCAGCCTGTTCCGCTTACGGCTGCACGAATCGCCCTTCAAAAAAGATACCAGGAATTACCTTTCATTGGTAAGTTTGTTATTTTTATAAAAGTTTAAATAATTATATAATGATACAAGCAACTTCGTGTTGAAACTAGCCGCTATGAAATCGGTTTATTTCGAATTACAAACCTCGATTCTTCACCAGATTTTTTTTTTATTTTCTTCGGATTGTACTCAGTGATAAATGTGAAGATATACTTCTTATATTGATTGATTGATTGATTTTACGTTACACTTATTTGAGAATTCCTTCTGCAGGCTTTTCTGAATCTTACAAATGTGATTTTTTTGCAGTTTAAATGCTGCTATTGCATATAATGTTTTATCCATAAAATGTTTGCTGCTATTATCAGTGCAGTATAAATAAACTTTCAAAATCTGGTAATTGTTTGTTTTTGTCGTATTCAACGAAATGCATAAATAGTTCTGCTATACAGTAATTCTGTATGGAAATATTCATTGCATTAAAAAAAGCAATATAAATTCCAAATAGCTTAAATGGGCTTTCTCTTAGTCGTAAAAAAATAATCTTCCCGTATATAACGCACAGTAAAACTGAGTATAGCACGTGAAAAGTAGGCTTGATTGCAGCGGCAGACGGTTTGTTTTGAATGCAACAATATGGCTACCGCCCTGCTGCGTCAGCATCATTTTCCTTGGACAGGGAAAGCGCGTTAGGGCGTCTCCTGTCATTCATACCTTCGTGGTCTGAAAAGACGACGTGATGCCATTCGCACATCCATATGCGACATTATTAGTACCATTGCAGTCGCATAAGCCTGTGTTGTAGAGTCAATGGCAGCCGAAGCAACGGCCTCGTAGCAAAGATGCCCCGATGCTGCAGACAACGTCAAACAGTACTTGCAGACATTGGTTGATGTTTAACATACCCTAACTGTTGAGGTAAGGTGTTTGATGTGACTGTACGATCATTCAAAGTCATGCGCACGAGATGTCCGTCCTCTCGTTCGTTTGTGTGACAGGGCCGTTGAGATCCCTCACGTCGGCGAGTTCGTTCCTCCTCTACCCACTGACGTCATATTCTCATCACCGTGGTAGCATTCCGTCCAACACGAGCACCGACGTCTCGGTACGATAATCCGCCTTTCCGTAATCCCACAATTCTTCCTCGATCAAAGTTGGAAACCAGGTCATATGGATCCCGTTTTCTTTGACGGGCATACTTGATCCTTTAGTGCGCATGAACTGCGAGCAAACACAATTCCAATGCTTTACACCGGCTCATTGTAATCTCCTCTTATACTACTTCCAGGGGGCGTTACTGTCACACATGACGTGCGTATGTGCTGTGCTTTCAATCATTTACATGTTCTCCCATAGGCTACCCATCTTGCATATTTCGAGACAATCTGATGAGTTCATCCTGGTGTTTCGTTTCTAATGGCCAGCAGTGTAGAATGATGCCATAAATTATTTATGCTACAACGTTAAAATTTCCACGATATTACAAAGGCAATTTTTTGTTAACTTTGAAACCTTATATGGGTGTTTTTGATTTATATATTCAGCCTATTGTGTACAAAAAAGTGCAGTTCAAAGTTTGGGTTGTTGTATCTCTGAACGGCAATTTTTGCACACAATGGGCTAAATGGCCAGGTCACACGGATTGGATTGTTTTACCTCTGAGCGGCACTTTTTTTGCACACCATGGACTAAATGGCCAGGTCACATGGACCCCGAAAGCTCAGAGAAGGTTGGGGGAGGGGACCCACTGGAACAGCTGTTGGGAGACAGATGGTAGCCTCCCGTCAAGGCCATCCAGCGTGTTCTTTAACGTTCACAGGGTATGGCTCTCCCACACACGGGGCCACGGCTTACACGTCCCATCCGACGGACGGCGGCCTTTCCAACCCCATCGGTGTCCCCTACTGACCGTGGGCAGGGCGGGGAAATTTTGCGGAGATAAATCTCAACACTGACCCAGCTGGGACTCGAACGTGGAAACTACAGATTACGAGCCTGGCGCGCTACCGACTGAGCCACCCCCGCCCCCCAGGTCACACGGACCCCGTGGGCTCAGAGAAGGTTGGAAGAAGGAAACTCACTGGAGAACTGTTATGAGACAAATGATAGCCTCTCGTCAAGGCCCTCCAACGTGTTTTTTAACTGCACGTGTATGGCTCTCCCGCAAACAGTGCCATAGCTCAGCATCTCATCCGACGGACGGCGATCTTTCCAAGCCCATCAGAATCCTGTACTGACAAGGTGACTACTGAGGAAAGAGTTTTGAGGAGATAAATCTCAATTCTAGCCCAGTTGGGATTCGAACCCGGGAAATGCAAATTATGAGCCTGGCTCCCTACCGACTGAGCCATCCCCGTCATCCAAAGGTAAGGCAGCTCAACCTGAAACATGTTTTTCACAAATATTTTCCATGAGTTTCATTGCAAGTTTCTTAAATGTAACATCTCCTCGAAACCTCCATCGTGTTGCCGGGCAACAAAATGAAACCGATGTGCTTAGAAAAGCCGTCATACGGCGGATGGGAGGCGAAGCCGTGATCCTATGTGAGGGAGAGATGTGCTGAAGAACATAGTGGATGGCCTTGAATGGAAGATACCATTTGTCTCCTAACAGTTGTCCAGTAGTTCACCTTCTCCATTTCTGTGAGCCCTTGGGGTCCTTGTGACCTGGTCATTTAGCCAATTGTGTACAAAAAAGTGCCGCTCAGAGGTAAAACAACCCAACCTTAAACGAATATAAACAAAGATGAGACATACTAAGACGTAAATCTTCCGAAATCTTAAATCTGTCTAGGTCTGACATATAGGATTTAGCTTCACATATCTATAAGTTCAAATTCAAATCATAAATTATGAATTTCATTTGATTTATTAAATAAATAATCAATAATGGAGACAAAAAATTATGATACTGATTGTTTGATTGATTTACAAAGAATTCGCAGCATTAGTGAAATCTTTGGATTCAGTTGTTTCCCATCTGAGTGGCGCTTTTTAGGCAAATATTGGGCAAAATGAACCCAATCGGTTCTCAGTGAACCCAAGAGTTTAGAGAAGGTTGGGAAAGGGGGATACCCTGGACGGCTACTAGCAGATAGATGGGAAATTCCAATCTAGGTTAGGATATCCAGCATGTTCTTTAACACGCTAATTTAGTACCAGTGGTTCGTTGGTTAGCTCGGTTGGTTATTGATGAAAGGGACCTGGGTTCGAGCCCGGACAACAGATGGATGTCTCCAGTGGCGCACCCAGGGGGGTGGGGGGTGGCAAGGGGCCCTGGCACCTTCCTAAGCAAAAGGGAAAAATAAACACTAGAAAATTTTCCAGAAATCTTTTCCTAATTAAAATTCATTTTTTATATTTATGCTGTGTCGTGTCTTCTATTTCTATACTACTTATGAATTAGCGGTCACATAAGGTGGGAATACCCTATAGCTCTCAGGAATCATGGCTGCTGTGAACACAAGGTGAACGAATCGGCCGGACCGAGCGCTATTTCGTTTGCCCTAGCCGGACCAGCACCCCCCCCCCCCCCCAAAAGATTAAATTCTGAGTGCGCTACTGGATGTTTCTATGCTGCATTTCTGCTGAGGTCTTGCCTTCCATGGCCGAGTGGTTAGCGCGCTTGGCTACTGATCTAAAGGACCTGGGTTCGAGCCCCGGGTTAAGGCATGGCTGTTTGTATCGTTTTTCTGCTGAGGGCCTGCCATCCTCTCAGACCTTCTACTGTGGCATATAAACTGACAGGCTCCTGTCAGACCTCTGTGGCAAGCAGCTGCTTGAGGGGGTATTTATTTATTTTTTTATTTATTAAACGGACAGGCTCCTGTCAGATCTTTATGATAAGTAGCTGCTTGAAGGATTATTTATTTCAATAATAATAATAAAATTTTTAAATTCATTTATCAATTAGTATTGTTCATTAAGATCGTTATCTGATGTTCCAGGTTCATGTGTCCTAAATGGGACTGCTTCGAGTTTTTTCTCCACTATCTCCAAGTCTTTCCTCAGCTAGAAAAAATGTACCTGTCGGCTTGGTAGAGAAAGACGCTGTCCATCGGATGAGATGTAAAGTTTTTGCAAGCCATGTAGGAGAGCTGTACCTAACCAAAAAGACATTTTTAGCAAAAAGTTTTGAAAATAAAAAATGTTTATTGATAATTTATTATCATAAAAATGATGATCATCATTATCATCTCAAGCAGCCATGGGCTACGGAGGTCCAACCAGACCGTGCAATTTATTTCTCCAAGCAAGTCTATCTTGAGCTACATGTACTGCATCTGGCCACTGCACACCAATTCTAACAAGATCCTGTTTGACATTGTCTGCCCACCGCATCCTAGGTCTCCCCTTCTTTCTGAGGCCTTTAGGCACACTGTTCATAACCCTATTCGCCAATCTACAATTATCCATACGGGCAACATGGCCAAACCAGCGGAGTCTCTCTCTGCACAATATGCTGCTTAAAGGAGGTTGCAGACTCCTTTGCCTAACCTCATCATTAGTTACAAAGTTAAACCACCTAATACCCAAGATACTGCGTAAGCATCTAGAATCAAAAGCATCTAGTTTCCTGTTATCTTGTTTACACACCGTCCAAGTGTCACTACCATAATTAACCTTAGAAAGAATCAACTTATTATACAGTCTAATTTTAGTCTTTAGGTGTATACGCCTATTTCTCCACAATCTCCATAGATTCTCAAAAGTCCCGGCAGCAATACCTATTCGTCTGTTAATCTCATGCCGCACATCACCATTATCTGTTACATAGCTCCCAAGAAAATTAAGCTGTGACACCTGCTCAAGACTGCAACCATTCAGATTAACTGAATCACAGCCTGCCTGACCAATTTTCATCACTTTAGTTTTCTCTCTGTTTATAACCAAACCTACTCCACTGCCAGTTTCATCAACAAGTCGAATGAAAGAGCTCGTCTCATCAACATCATTTGCCAAAAGGGCTAAATCATCAGCATAATCTAAATCAGAAATTTTCGTATCTCCAGTTCATTTAAGGCCAAAATCTTTTCCTTGAAGGGAATTTCGCCTAACACAATCAATAACCAAACTAAAGATCTGCATCTATCATCATTGCAAACAATAGGAGTAGAACTAACCACATTGTTTAGAACATCACTGAAATGCTCAGCCCACCTAGCCATGACAGAATCCTCACCTTCTATAACCTTGTTTATCCTTCAATCCCTCTATACCTGTCCGTTTTCTACCACACAAAACGTTAACTATCTGGTACAGCTCTCTGCCGTTGTGCTGTCTAACTGTTTCCTCGGCTTTGTCCACCAAACCATCAAGCCAAAGATTCTTATCAGCAGCTAACTGATCTTTTACACGTTTATTAAGTTCTCTGTAATGCTTTCTATTAGGACTAGTAGGGTATTGATTAAGGACATTCCTGCAGTTCTTTCTTTCCGAAATAAGCTCAAGTGCCTTATCACTCAGATAATTCTGGCTCTTCTGCTCCTTTTTTCCTAAAAGAGTACTGTTAGTGTCCAAAAAAGCCTGTATAAAATGATCCCATTCTTCCTCAACTTCAGTAGTAAGCAAACCATGATTGTCATAATGACTAAGTAACCTATCATGGTAAGTTTTAGCTATAACTGGGTCTTTCAGAGCTTCAGTATTAAAAGTAAAATTTTTAACCCTGGCACAACAATTTTTAAGTTTAAGTTGCAAGACACTTTTAACAAGGTAATGGTCAGATCCAATTTCAGCTCCCCTATATGACCTTGTATTCCTAACAGAACTAGCCCATTTGCTGTAAATTAATATATAATCAATCATATTCTTATGCAGCCCATCAGGTGAAACCCAAGTGTATTTATGTATGTCGCGGTGTTTGTAATAAGTGTTAGTTATTCTGAATCCATTGAGTTTACTTACCTGTAGGAGACGTTGTCCATTGCCATTGCAGCTACCAATACCAAAAGGGCCTATTACTCCTCCCCAAAGGTCAGAGTCGGTACCAACTTTGACAATGAAGTCACCAAGAACAAGGGTAATATCTCCTTTCTTGACAGAATTCAAAATATCCCGAAGTTGTCCGTAAAACCTATCCTTCTCATCCTCATCAGCATCCTCAGTGGGTGCATAACAGCAGATAATATTCAAGTCTTTAACGCTTATTTGAAATTTTGCTGTAAGAAACCTATGATAATAAAATATCAATAAATTTGTCCAAAATTAAATTTATCCTGTTCGCTTTAAAAAATACAAATGATGCAAATTTTGATAAATTGCTTTACAAATACATAAACCAAAATGTCGAGATAAGGAATTAGGAAGTTTGTAGTTTCCGATATCTCGGTGTTTTAATTGGTCAAATTTTAACATGGAAACTGCACATAAAACATTTTTCTGATAAACTAAAAATATTGTTAAAGAGATTTTAAATTATAATAATAAAATTTTACTTCTTGAAAAATATTATTAATAATGATATGTGTAAAAATGCTTTTATTTTTCATGGGTACAGTCAGTTGTTCCATATGGTATTCAGTTCAGTTCAGGAGGTATTCATATTATAAATTCAAGAGCATTGTTTCTGCTCGAAACAGAATAATTAATGTTATAATAAATAGTAGTGAAAGAAATTTAATGTAATTTGAAAAATATTGTAATTTAAGCACTTTTTAGCTTAGACATTTAAACATTTTTAAAATGCTAATTTTTTTCTAATTTATAAAAGTATTATAATAGTAAATTTATTGGCTTATGACATGTAATGGCAATTGTGAAAAAAAATATGCATAAACACTTCTACTTTCTTGGACCAAGGGTTTTTGATTCATTATCTTTTTATATACGAAATGAATCAAATGTCTATCATTTTAAGTGTCTCCTGAAGGATTATCTTAAAAGTATTAGCAATGTAGAGCACTTTATCGCTATTTTACAATGATTTCATATCATCTAATTATTTTGTCTCAAGAAATTAAATTTATATATATTTTCTGTTGCTTTAAAGATAAAATCTAATACTCACAATTGCTCTTGGGTTATAAATATCACTTCAGAAACAAATATATGAACACTTTGTTCATGTGCGTAAATTTACAAGTATATAGGCATTCGTTCATCTGCATAAACACACTGGGAAAGCCTGAGCAACACTGGGAAGCCTGAGCAAGGACCTCGCATATTAGTGTAACGTGCAAGCAAGCAAGCAAGCATAAACGTACAAATATACATACATATGTAAATGTAATAAACTTTGGAATAGATAAATGAATAAATAAATTCGGAGAATACAAATCGTAAGAGGTACGTACTCATGATTTCGTTTTGGAAGGGGGGGGGGTCGGAAATTCAGTTTCTGGGAGTCTCAGAGAAATTAGCTTTTGGTGAAGGGAGAATGTCTGAGAATAAAATTTAAGTACGGTTTTCCAATTTCTAAACTATTCCACCGAACAGGAAATGTTAATACGATATTCTACATGGAATGAGATTTTATAGCTTTTTTTTTTATCTATTTTTAGTGTTGGACATAAAATATGGGGTAAAGTAAAATTGTACAAAGACAACTCTTTTGGATTTCAAAGCAGATGAAGAAGTTTGATATTTAGTATTAAGACAACAGAATTTTCGGGGGGGGGGAGGAGGGTCCGGATCCTCCCTCCCCGAAATATCCCCCTGGGGGTATGTCCCTGCATCAGCGCCTCTCTACAGAAAAATACTGGATTTATTGAACTGTACGGTGGGACGAATGCCTGAAGACACCCCCCCCCCCAACGAAGCACCGGCAATAGACAGAGGGAGGGCCTACGACGGAGCTTGACAGCACCAGATGCCAACGGAGGGAAGGATGCAGACGCCCGAAGTCGGTATATTCTTTATGAACTCTAACATTATTTGAACGGTAGATTGTACAACAGTGAAAGTATATAATATAAGTAATCCTTAGAAAAGATTGTTTTCAAAGTTTAGAAGCGTCTGAATGGGACTTTCCCTTTACAAAGCATGGTCCTGATACTTAATGACGGAATCCCCGCCCTGCCCACGGTCAGTAGGGGACACCAATTGGTTTGGAAAGGCCGCCGTCCGTCGGATGGGACGTTAAGCCGTGGCCCCGTGTGCGGGAGAGCCATACCCTGTGCACGTTAAAGAACACACTGGATGGCCTTGACGGAAGGCTATCATCTGTCTCCTAACAGCTGTTCCCGTGGGTCCCCTCCCCCAACCTTCTCTGAGCCTTTGGGGTCCTTGTGACCTGGCCATAGTGTGCAAAAAAAAGTGCCGCTCAGAGGTAAAACAACCCAACCCAACTTAATGACGATGTAGTGTACATCATCACCTCGTAAATGACAAATCAATAAACTGGCGATAAGAGCACAGGGAAAAAAGTTATTTTAAAATCTCGACGGGCGTAAATTTTCCTCAAATTAGCATTTGCGTCACTTACGTGGAGTTTTCATGAATATTTCACTACGAGCGAGGAATGCTAAAGGTTGTTGCACTCCAGATATTCTTCCATCTTTCTCTGGTTGAGTGAAATGTTGTTTCACACGAAGGATTCCGTTTTACGTATCTTTCACTGCGCTACAGAATTTATTCGTGAGCAGTCTTTAGCGATACTTGGGTTGGGTTGTTTTACCTCTGAGCGGCACTTTTTTGCACACCATGGGTTAAATGGCCAGGTCACATGGACCCCGAAGGCTCAGAGAAGGTTGGGGGAGGGGACCCACTGGAACAGCTGTTGGGAGACAGATGGTAGCCTCCCGTCAAGGCCATCCAGCGTGTTCTTTAACGTGCACAGGGTATGGCTCTCCCGCAGACGGGGCCACGGCTTAACGTCCCATCCGACGGACGGCGGCCTTTCCAAGCCCATCGGTATCCCCTACTGACCGTGGGCAGGGCGGGGAATTTTGCGGAGATAAATCTCAACGCTGATCCAGCTGGGACTCGAACCTGGGAACTATAGATTACGAGCCTGGCGCGCTACCGACTGAGCCACCCCGGCCCCTAGCGATACTTGACACGTATACTGTAGAAATACTTTTTCAAAATTATTATTTCTAGTGGAAATAGTTTCTTTCGTGCAACATTCCAATTGCTGCTCTAGCATTGCAAAACGGAACTAATTGTTTTTTGTTTCAATAAAAAATTACCCGTAAAGCAACTGCTATCCGGAAAGATCCGACTGGAATCTGTCTGCTTAATACACCACATAGAGCAGATCTGTGAGAAAAGCGGAACCTCAGCAAAGAGATTTCAATATATATATATATCAAAAACCTTTTTTGGGTGGGTGGGTAGATGGGAGTTAAGTACAGTCGCTCAAAAAAGTATCCGAACGCTATGGTTGATTACAGAATTCAGAAAAAATATCTGGCAAATATTTTTTTTTTTTTTAGAAATTAGTGATTTGGCAACCTTCGTGTCACGTGACACGAAGGTTGCCAGATCACTCATTTCTAAAAAAGTCGTTTTTTTACTCATTTTCCTAACCTCATTATTGTTTACAAAGTTAAGCCACCTAATGCCCAAGATACTGCGTAAGAATTTAGAATCAAAGGCATCAAGTTCCCTCTTCTTTTGCCTACATAGGGTTCAGTAGCATAACTAATGCTAGAAAGAAGCAAACTATTACACAGCCCAATTTTAGTCATCAGGACACTCTCCAAACAGTTTTAAAGGTCCCAGCAGCAATCCCTATTCTTCATTATATAATGTCGCACATAACCAGTATCTGTTAAACAGCTCTCAAGGCAATTAAAAAAGGGGTAAAAAGTTTACAAGTGTTGAAAGCAACTGAACTATCATCTGCCTGGCCAATTTTCCTCACTTTAATTTTCTCCCTATTTATCACCAAATTTACTCTACTGCAAGTTTCAGCAACAGCTCTGATGAAAGAGTTCATCTCATCAACATCATTTACCAAAAGGGCCAAATCATCAGTATAATTTAAATCAGATATTTTCAAATCGCTAAACCATTTAAAACCAAAATCTTCGTCTTGAAGTGAATTCCTCATAACATAATCAATAACCAAAAAGAAAAGGAGGTAGCCTCATGTGAAGGCCATCCAGTGTGAACAGGGTAGGCTCTCTTGTACATGGGGTTATGACTTAACATCACATCCGGTGGACGGTGACCTTCACAAGCCCATCGATGTTCATTTCTCCCTCAAAGCAGAACGAGGGTTAGCGGAAATATTAGGTAACTCCTAGGTACGGTAGCGGAGACCGTACCTAGGAGTACTGCATATTAAGGAGGTGGCTCAACCGGTAGCGCGCCAGGCCCCTAATCTTCAGTTCCCAGGTTCGAGTTCCACCTGGGCCAGCATTGAGATTTATCTCCGCAAAACCCTTGCCCTCTCCTTAATCAATGGCGGACACCAATGGGCTTGAAAAGGGCGCTGTCGTTGGATGATATACAAAGCCGTAGCTCCGTGTTGCAGGAGAGCCCTGTGCACATTAAAGAACACGCTTGATGGCTTTGACGCGAGATTACCATCTGTCTCCTAACATCTGTCTCCTGGTGGGTCTCCTCCCCGAAATCTTCTCTGAGCCATCGGGGTCCTTGTGAACTAGTCATTTAGTAGATTGTATGTCAAAAGTGCCGCTCAGAAGTAAAACAACCCACCCAAACTTCCCCCAACCTTCCCTAACACCTAAGAATCCTTGTGACCTAGCTATTTAGTCCATTGTGTGTAAAAACAGTACCACTCAAAGGTAAAACAACCGACCCAACTGTAGATTATGAGCTTGGCGCGCTACTGGCTGAGCCAGCTTTGGTCCTGCTGTAATATCGAGTGTGAATGATTTTATTACGTGTGGATACTTCAAACGGCTCTTTCTGATGGGAATCCTGAAACATCTTCTCTGTCATTGAAAAAAATCGCGTTACTACAGATCAAACTCAGCTCGGTTCTTGGGTTCCTTATGACCTGGATTTTAAGCCCATTATGTGTGTCAAAGTGTCTTTCAGAGGGGGCGTTCCTTCTGTTCAAAGTTTATAACACGTACGATAAAAAAAGAAAATATTTTTATACAGTTAGTGTCAGAGTCGAATCTAACTGTATAAACGTTATTTTCATCTTACCAATCCGATCTCAACAGTTCATCAATATCAAAATAAGTAGGAAGATATTAGGTTTTAATAAAAGACAACTGAATAATCTTGTCTTCAAAAATTCATTATCCTGAATGCGTAGGGCTACCTCTGAGAGACGCTGTTTTTCACAAAAAGGGCTAAATGGCCAGGTCACAAGGACCCCGAAGACTCAGAGAAGGTTGGGGAGGGGACCCATTGGAACAGCTGTTTGGAGACAGATGGTAGCTTCCCTTCAAGTCATCCAGCGTGTTCTTTAACGCTCACAGGGTATTGGTTCTCTCGCACACGGCCTTCTCTAAGCCATTGGAGTCCTTGTCACCTGGACATTTACCCCATGGTGTTCCCCAAAGCTCTTCTCACAGATAAAGCAACCTAATCCACATTCAGGGTATGCATTTGGCAGACGAGCTTTATTCATAAGGCTTAATTGTTAAAGCTTTGCAGCGTTACGTGGCCTTCGTGGTAGGAGCAAAAAGGCTTTGCTCATTCGCTTCATCTGAGACAATCGGAAGACGAATGAATGACAGAAGAAGGGAAGAAAGAACAATGGATGCTGGGAGTGGAAGAAGAAGAGATGCTGCAAATGGATTCTCTAAGACTGGATCGAACTCATCAAGAAGAGGTCACGAAAAGTCGAAGAGAAGTCCCTTGACGAATTCATTGCGACGAAGAAAGGTCAGAAAGGAGATGAGGAGAGGAAGAAGAGGTTGGTACTGGGATGAAGAAGAGAAAGAGGAATTAGGACGAACAAAAGAGAACACGTGGTAATAACGTAAAAAAAGGCAGCCATTCATTGCTGAAAATCAATGGCATTCAAGTGATTTTTTTTTTCATTTATGATGCAGTAATTAGGCAAACGTGAAAAATTCACTCCTCCTCCTCCCGGAGGGGCGGGGATAGCTCAGTCGGTAGTGCGCAAAGAGTCGTTTACGTGCCCTTTCCTAATCTGCAGTTCCCAGGTTCGAGTCCCACCAGCCAGCGTTGAAATTTATCTCCGCAAAACTACCGATGGGGTTGGATAGGCCGCCGTCCGTCAGATGAGACATTAAGCTGTGGCCCACTGTATGGGAGTGCCATACCATGTGCACTTTAAAGAACGCGCTGGATGGCCTAGACGGGAGGCTAACATCTGTCTCTCAACAGCTGTTCTAGAAGGTCCGCTCCCCAAACCGCTTCTGAGCCTTCGGGATCCTTGTAACATGGCCATTTATCCCATTGTGTGCAAAAAAGTGCCGCTCCGAGATAAAACAATCCAGCTCAACCGTCTCCCGGACTCGGATTCGGGATCTCTTGGTTACGCGCCTGTTGCTTTGCCATTTGAGCCAAGACGAGGACAATTCATACTTGTTAAGAAAGGTTCTGATGGTTATGCTGTGAAGCTTTTACCATGTGATTCCAAGTATCGGACGCTTATGTGCTATTTATACAGACGAGAACCAAGCTTTTATGATCACATTGCAAGTAACATAGGTTCGGTTATTCAGATACTCAGCATTGAAGCTCTGGATGGAAATAACCTCTCCGCCGTAGGCCGGCAACCAATTTGATAGGAAGGAATGAAACTCAATATAGCGATATTGATTTCTGGTAATTAAATAATAAATGATGCAGCGTTTAAATTTTTAGTCTCTGAACTCCCTTTTTTGTTAAGAATAAGCTAAATTGCCAGTCACCAGGATCCCAAGGGCTGTGAGCTGGGTAGCTCACAAGACGACGAAAAATGTCATTGTGAGCTGGGTAGCTCACAAGACGACGAAAAATGTCATTGTGAGCTGGTTGCTCACAATGACGAATACGGATGTTTCCATTTTTCTTCCCAACACTACATTCAGGTTCGGTTTTTTTTTAATAATAATAATCTTTATTCATATTCATGTTAGTTATACAAAGGTTTAAACAAATGACCCGCAAAGCATCTGCTTATCTGCAGGAGAGAAGAATAATAACGTTACATGGAAATACGTAAGATATAGTTTATAACAATGTCATCGAATTATGTGAATTTCAGTGGAAGTTCCATTGTGATGATTCAAATTTTCATATTGATTTTAGTGCCTAGAAGAAAATTTTTAGTCTTATTTTTAATTTCTTTAAATTTGTTTAATAAAATAATTTATCTTGGTAATTGATTGAGTACTTAAGATACTGTCTATGCCCTTGTACATTTCCTGAAATTGTTTAATATTCTTGGAAGTTGGAAATAATTTTTGGATAATTATAAAATTAATAAACCTTGTGTTTTTCTCATGAGAGATTTTAGATTTAAATTAATTGTCAAAAAATATTTTAAAGTGATGATGTATTTGTAAAGTTTGTGAAAAGAAAGTATGCCTAGATAATTTAGTCTTTCTTCGCTATGATAAAATTAATTTCTTAAGTTGTATGGGATTATATTTTTAGCAATGGATGATTGAATAGTTTTTATTTTCTTTATATTTGTGAGGTTAGTTGAACCATATATAGACGCAATTTCCCTGCTAACTTTCGAATATGTGTATTCCATTGGAAGGTTGTATTCATGTAAAGTCCAAGATATTTATGGCTCTCAACACGCTCGATAACATCACAGTCGCAGTAGTCAGGGTTATGAGTTATCATGTTATGAGGACACAAGAGTTCGTGATTTTTAATTGAGATGAAAGATAGTAATATCCTGGTGAATGAAAGCTCATCCATTTGGTTTTATCTGAGTTTAGGTAAATAAGATTAATGTGAAACCAGTTAATAATATTGTTAAAATCATCCTGTATATCTCGGACTGCGTCTCCTATATTGTGATTCACGTTAACCAAGGCGGTTGTCATCGCCATATATATATATAAGGAGAACTCTTCAGTTTAAGGTTAGCTAGATCATTAATATAAATAATGAATAAAAGCGGACCTAAAATTGAACCTTGTGGAACACCAGTGTACACTGTTCTCTTTTCAAAAAACGACATTAAGTTGAAAAAATTCAGTTAGAAATTGTAGCAGGTTTCAGAACATTTTAACTCAATGCGCTCTTAAGCAGTCAGTCCGTCTGCAGTACGACATATAAGTATGATACAAAAGGATTATAATTTTTATCAAGAATCAAAAATTCTGATTAAACTTTTATGGTTTGAGTTGTTTTACTTTGCAGCGGCGCTTTTGTTCACGCATTGGCTAATGGCCAGTGAGCTGACCTGGTCACTTAGCCGATTGTGTATGCAAAAGTGCTGAGGAAGAAGGTTCACTGCCCGTTGGGAGATAAAATGGAAGGCTTCAGCCAAGGCCACTAAGTGTGACCTTTCCAGTACACAATGTTATGACTGTCTCGCGCACACAATCCCGGGTTAACGTCCGATGAGATGGACGGCTGCCAGGATCGGACTGATGCATAAGCTAACTAAGCTACAGCTTAGGGCCTGGCAACATGAGGGAACCTTAAAGAAATGCATTTCAAGCTTTAATATGTTAGGAAAAAATCATTTTAAAATTTAAATCTATTGTGCAAACACTGTTCATCTTAGCTTACCAATGCTACAATAAAAATTTTCACCACTTCAATTTTGGGTTTATTTTTAAGTGTTCCCTTTGAATTAGAATATAAATATATATAAAAATAAATAAATAAATACCCCCTCAAGCAGCTGCTTGCCACAGAGGTCTGACAGGAGCCTGTCAGTTTATATGCCATAGTAGAAGGTCTGAGAGGATGGCAGGACCTCAGCAGAAAAACGACACATACATCCATACCTTACCCGGGTCCCTTAGATCAGTAGCCAAGCGCGCTAACCACTCGGCCATGGAACGGCTACAATTTTATTTTTATAAATATATATATATATATTTTGAAAGAGGGGGGAGGGATACGATCTTCTCTTTTCAAAGCTTTTAGCATCCACAAGGCACGAATCTCTCGTACACACGGTTCACGGATTATTTCCCCATAAGACGGAAGGTATCTTTTTCGAGATGATGGATAACTCCTTTGGTATAAAAAGAGGAAAGAAGAACAAGTGAGAAAATCTCAAACTTTTCAAAATTGGCAAGATTGAATTTTCCATAAGGCACGTCAGCCATTAACTGGGGGGCGCTAACATTCAATTGTTGTGTTTTTTTATATTTAAGTAACAACAAAGTAATGTCCTTTTTTAATTCTCAGAAGGAATTAAAACTAGTTTGAAATATCCATGGTTCATGGGCAGATCTCAGGAGAAGGCAACAAGGAAGAAGATAAATTTTCGAAAGCGATATAGCACCTGTAACGGTCAGATAATCCAAGTCCCTCCCCCCACCACCACCACCACCGAAGCGAAAGTCGAAGGGCCATCGGATCGGCTGTGGGGGTGGCTCAAGGGCGTCAATCGTTGTCACTGACAGACACCGGGAACGGCATATGTCCCACTATTACGTTGTTGTCCCTTTTACGTGGAACTCACATGACTACCAAGGAGCAAAGAAAAGAGTTTGTTCCGGGGTCTTTCTGCTTGAGAGTATGCTGCAGGTCAGAGGTCAGTCTACGACCAGGATAAGAATTCAGCTTAGGTGATATCCCAGCCGGGGCCAGTGTTTTCGGTCAAAGTTTTTGTGTGCAGCTAGGCAAGGTTTACTGTCAAGTGCGAGGCCTTAGTGAAAGGTCAATCTGGTAGTATTGTAAATATTAGTAATAATAAATGTGTTGTACGTATCGTACAGTATGTTGAAAGCGTATATGACCACCCAGCTCGCCAAATATCCTGACAAAATTTAGTAGAACATATTAGGTACCTTTTGAATCAAATGCTAGGGACCCGCGCCAGTTCATCAAATATCTGACTCGCTACGAAAACATCTCTTTTAGCATGAATTGCAAAAAAGAATCCACGCCTTATACGGGATTTCAACTCGCATCTTCCTACTCTATAGCACAAAATCTTCTGAACAAGGCACTGAAGAATAGCAGCATAATAAGCTAAACATAATTTTTCTGATGAAAACGAGGATTTGAGTTGTTTTAGCTCTGAATGGCATCTTTCCGAACTCAGTGGGATAAACGGCCAGGTCACAAGGACCCCGGAGGCTCAGATAAGGTTGGGGGGAAGGGACCCATTGGAAAGCTGTTAGGAGACAGATGGTAGTCTCTCTTCAAGGCCATAAAACGTGTTCTTTAACGTGCACAGGGTATGGCTCTCCTGCAAATCTCCTCACGACTTTTACGACCCGTCCGACGGACGGCGTCCTTACCAAATAAGCCCGTGTCCCCTACTGACCGAGGGCAGGGCAGGGAGTTGTGAGAAGATAAATTCGACGTTCGCATAGTTGGGACTCGAACCTGGGAACTGCAGATTACGATGCAATTAAGTCAGCCCTCTCCCCTAAAGGAAGAAGACACCTCAGCAGAAAGACAACACTGTTCATATTTCAGAAAAAAAAAATCCCCGTGCCTTATATGGGACTCGAACACATTCCTTTACTCTTTTCTCCTTAACATTTATAGCTCATTGTTACGGATGGCTCCTTAAACATCTCTTGCTAATTATTACGGAGGTCTGGCAAGATCCGGATGGGAGCGCCTGTTGCTCCTCTTTGACAATATACAGCTCACCGTTGAGTTCTCAATGTAAGATGCCACATCAATGAGATATGTGAAAAAGGCAAGACTTCAGCAGAAAGGAAACATACATCCGAAAAACAAATATTCGCACTTCAACTGTGATTCGAACCTAGGATACTCTACTCCTCAGCCAAAGCGAAGTAGCTGCTTAACAAAAATAAAAGCCAACTGTTAATAACGTTTAAATTCACATGATATCAACACTGATTGATAGGTCGGAAAAAAGCAATTTGCACAAGTTTTCGCATTCTTAAACATGGGACGGGGGGTGGGTCAGTCGGTAGCACGCCAGGCTCGTAATCTGTAGTTTTCAGGTTCGAGTCCCAGCTGATTCAGTGTTGAGAATTATCTCCACAAAATTCTCCGCCCTGACCACAGTCAGTAGGGGACACTGATGGATTTGGAAAGACCGCCGTCCGTCGGATGGGACGTTATGCCGTGGCCCCCTCTGCGGGAGAGCCATACCCTCTGCACGTTAAAGAACACGCTGGATGGCCTTGACGGGAGGCTACCATCTGTCTCCTAACAGCTGTTCCAGTGGGTCCCCAACCTTCTCTGAACCTTCGGGGTCCATGTGACCATGGTGTGCAAAAAAAGGCCGCTCAGAGGTAAAACAACCCAACATTCCTTAAACATAACTGCAATCAAATGAGACTTAAAACATAATGAAAATTAAATCGAAAAGAAAGAAATAGCAGCTTTATTACAGCACGATAAAAAAAACTAATGTTGCAGATAACATTAATCATAACTCCGGCAAATAAAGCACATTTCCCCCTAAATTACACGATCTTAAAACGCTTCCTTCTTATAACTTCCCGCCTTAAACAGAACTAGGTCACACATACATAAGTAGCGATACAAACGACACCTACCTTGGCCTTTCGCTAGTCTGCAGACGACATATTGGAGCCATTCACAGAAGGTCATGAGGTCAAATCACTCCGCAGGATCAGAGGAACGAAAACCTTGTTAGACCGAAACATGGTCTTCGAAAATATTATCGACAAACTTCTAAAGATCTTTAAAGATGGAAGTCGATCTGCTTGGATGTTGAGGAGGGGGGAGGGGTTGGTAACCAATCTCAGCCTCTCCGAATCTCCGCGTGACAACGGGGAAAACTCCAAGTAGGAGGGAGAGTTCGGAGGGGGGAAGGAAAGAGGGGTAACAATGTGTAAGTCTAGGAGCAGATAGATGTGTGCGCGCACAACCGGCACGAATTGTCTACCTCCTGCCATAGAGGAGCACGCGATTCGTCCGTCGACAGGAGGTCGATGGTTGTCATGGAAACGAACGAGACCAAACACAAAAAGGAATCAGCCTACAGATTGTCCAATAGAGGATGGCAACTGTCTCAGTTTGTGCGCACCTCATTTGATAGGTTCTCCCGTGACAAAGGGTCCTGCTTTGAGGAAAACAGTGACGATTCGCCAATATGAGGTGATTATTGGTTATCTGGTGTTTTGGTGTGAACAGCGCTCATGATTTTAATGCGAGCACAGAGACAAATATATTATTCTTCAACGTGTGTTGTGGACACTTCTATCTTATGAGAATGCAAAGCCGCATTCAAAGCTCCCTAGCATTAAAAACAAACTTTTTTTTACGAAAAAATGTCACGAGAGAGAAATTGGAGATTCCTATCAAATTTAGCTAAATCCCGATTTTCAGCAATGTGCATTTAGTATTTATAGAGTTATGGGTAGTTTTAGCTCTGAGCGACATTCTTTTTTGTACGCAATGGGCTAAATGGCCAGGTCACAAGGACCCCAAGGGCTCAGAGAAGGTTGAGGGGGAGGAGACCCACTGGGCAAATGTTAGGAGACAGATAGTAGTTTCCTGTAAAAGCCATCCAGCGTGTTCTTATATAAGCAGGGTATGATTCTCCCACACCTGGGGCACAGGGCATGATTCTCCCACGCCAGGGGCATAGGGCATGATTCTCCCATACCTGGGATCACGTATTTACGTCCCATTCGACGGACGGCGGTCTTTCCAAGCCCATCGGTGGCTCGTACTGACCGAGGGCAGAGAGATTTTGAGAAGATAAATCTCAACGCTGGCCCAGCTGGAAATCGAACCTGGGAAGTGTAGATTACGAGCCTGGCGCGCTACCGACTGAACCACCCTAGCCCCTAAAAAGTTATGAAATTTGAAATATTTAATAGTCGTGTTGTTAGCTGGGACCAGAATAAGGGGGCGGCAGAGTACTTCCTTACAAATTCTAAGACTTTATAAATATTTAGAAGATTAAGAGTTGGAAAATTAATTTTTGTGCATATTTATTTCTAAAATATGTATTATTGTAATGCATGTAATTTTATGTTTTACCAACAGTAAAAAATAGTGATCTTATAGTGATTTTTTTCCCTTCTGTCGTCATTTTTTCAAAATTCGGGCGGTTACAGAAACTGTGCCTGCACCCACCTCGAAAATATTTTCTACCTATGTGCCTTGATTGCTGTTACAAGAATTTACCTTTGAAGTTCATTAATATTTTAATAATAAATGTTAGAATAAATTATTTCCTGAAATAATTAATTTTAGAACTTTGTGTAATGAATTTTTTTCAGTTTTCGCCAATTTTGAAGAAAATCATTTAGTAGGATATAGAACAGCGACTGTTCGTAAATGTTTCAACTTCGGGAACTCTTTAAATATTAAATAGATATTGTTGAACACCGCTTTTTAGAAAGAATTGAATAAGATCTGCATCCCTTAGTCTATATCTTTAACCTTTCTTTTCAAACTGGTATTTTTCCAGATGATCTCAAAACCTCTATTGTATTTCCGATTTACAAGAAGGGAAATTATAACTGCCTTTCAAACTACAGACCGATCTCGCTTTTGCCTGTTTTTTCCAAAATATTTGAAAAACTCGCAAAATTCAGAGTATTGAGTTATTTAAATAAAATAAATTTCTTTTCGTCAAATCAGTTTGGCTTCACTGAGGCTGAATATGAAATTTTTGAAGGAAGGTGGACAAAATACGAACGCGCTTGGCTGCTGACCTAAAGGACCTGGGTTCGAGCCCCGGATGAGGCATGGACGTTTGTGTTGTTTTTCTGCTGAGGTCCTGCAATCCTCAAGACCTTCTACTACGGCATATAAATTGCCAGGCTCCTGTCAGACCTCTGTGGCAAGCAGCTGCTTGAGGGGTGCTTTTTTAACATTTTTCAGGATAATTTGCATTTCCAAAGTTGGGGAGATCTGACTGTAGTTCACGTTCAAATAAGGTTAAAGTATCTTAGTAAGAGTTTACGGGTATTGGCTCGGTCAATAGCGTACAAGCTCGTAATCTGATGTTCCCAGGTTAAAATTCTAACATTGTCGCCATTAATATTTATCACCGATGGGTTTAGAAAGGCCACTGTCCATCGTATGGGACTTTAAGCAATAGCCTCGCATGCAGGAGAACCATACACTGTGCATGTTAAAAAATATTCTAAATAGTCTTAACGAGATGCTTCCATCTCTCTTCTAAAAGTTATCTAGTGGATTCCCTTTCCCCTAGCCCTTGGGTAAATCGGGTTAAATCTTTAAGGCTAGTCCAGACTAGGCAACACCGTAAATGAGCTCGCTGAGTCATCAATCCCACCTGCCGCTCAACAGTATTGCGTGTCGTCGGAGGAGATGCCTGCGACTGCTTGCACCTATACCGTCATGAGCGTTTCATCAGAGAAAAGGAGGAATGCATGGATATCCCATGCTAATTATTAAAGAACAATGGAAACGGAATTATTTAACAGCAATCACACAGCAGTCAAAATTATTAATTTCAAATATGAGTTTAAACAAATTAGGACAAAAAAAACCACTCAAGCAGCTATTAAAAGTAATATTAATTACATAAAACTTCATAAAATCTATAATTTTCGAATCTTTTGTAGTGATTATTATTATTATTATGTTATTTGTTTATTTTTTGTAGTGATTTTCTCCAATTTGAAATTTTATTTTTTCTTAATGAATTTCCATTTCTTTAAATTCCGAATAAAATCTCTTTATATAGGATTGAGATTTATCTTCCATTAATCTTCTCCTAATTTCTTTTTCCTTTTCTAGATAATGAAGACTTTTGCTATAGGAAACAGTTGGGTTGTTTGGGTTGTTTTACCTCTGAGCAACACTTTTTTGCACACCATGGGCTAAATGGCCAGGTCACATGGACTCCGGAAGGCTCAGAGAAGGTTGGGGGAGGGGACCCACTGGAACAGCTGTTGGGAGACAGATGGTAGCCTCCCGTCAAGGCCATCCAGCGTGTTCTTTAACGTGCACAGGGTATGGCTCTCCCGTACACGGGGCCACGGCTTAACGTCCCATCCGACGGACGGCGGCCTTTCCAAGCCCATCGGTGTTCCCTACTAACCGTGGGCAGGGCGGGGAATTTTGTGGAGATAAATCTCAACGCTGTCCCAGCTGGGACTCGAACCTGGGAACTACGGATTACGAGCCTGGCGCGCTACCGACTGAGCCACCCCCGCCCCTAGGGAAACAGTAGTTTTCCGAGGGGGACACTAGGAAAACTACTACTACTACTACATGAATAGATGACTTTCAGGCAAAATCATCTACCTCTTGTTCTGGCGATGAGTTCACCAGTGTTCATTTTCTGTAGCATCAAGTTCATTTATAGCTGGGGTGCACAAACGCTTTTCGCATTGGGTAGAATAGAAAAATATTTTATTTTTTTTGTGACCAATCGTTGACTTTTTTTGTTACATTTATTTGACCTATATATAGGTAAAAAAATAATAAGAAAAAACATAAAAATCAATAAAAAGTTTATTTTAATGTCAAAACCGATCTTGGTTTGTCGTAGCAGTATGTGAACTAATGGTATATACAGAGCAGTATGGGACTGAATCTCAGAAATGAGCTTCTGAATATTCGCCTTTAATGACGTAGCCCGACTTTGTGGGATGTTACTGCGAGAGAATATAGAGACATAAAATTTAAAGATGACCAACAGAAAAGATTAGGTGAGGAATGTTGAAACCATTGAGGAGGAAGCAGAAAAAAAATTGAAAGCTTGAGAAGCAATTTTTAGCGAGAACAAAAAAAAATTGCATACTTAATTTCCTATAATTAATATTACTTTTAACAGCTGCTTGAAGGTTTTTTTATCCTAATTTGTTTAAACTCATATTTGTCATTAATAATTTTGACTGTTGTGTGGTTGCTGTTAAATAATTCCGTTTCCATTGTTCTTTAAGTAATTAACATGGAATATTCATGCATTTTGTATTATTCAAATTTTCTTCTTATGAAAGCACCACTCACTTTAGTAGGACCAGATTAAAACTGTTTTATATTTTCCAATTTCAACGTTGGCGGAAAATGTTGTTGATCGGGGTACTATATGAAACCCTGATTTAAAGGGTCAGAATCAGAATATAACGCCTCTTTCGTCCTCCTGACGTTATTAAATATCTTCCCGTTTAACTGAAGTCAACGTGTCCCGGGATCCTCTTCGTGATTCACTCCGTGATATAAGAAATAGTAAACACCCCGTCCCATGGCCGAGTGATTAGCGCGCTTGGCTACTGATCTAAGGGACCTGGGTTCGAGCCCCGGGTAAGGCATGGATGTATGTGTCGTTTTTCTGCTGAGGTCCTGCCATCCTCTCAGACCTTCTACTATGGCATATAAACTGTCAGACCTCTGTGGCAAGCAGCTGCTTGAGGGGGGGAATTTATTTTATTTTTTATAAACTAAGAAGCAAGAACTTTTATTTGGCGAAGTTCCATTTTTGTGTATGTCTGCTGAGCAATTTTTTTGCTCTCGCTGAAATTGCTTCTCAAGCTTTCAATTTTTTTGCTGCTGCATCCTCAATGGTTTCAACATTCCTCACCTAATCTTTTCTGTTGATCATCTTTAGAATTTGTGTCTCTATATTCTCTAGCAGTAACATCCCACAAAATATCCATGTAATAATAATAGCGATTTTATTCCCATTTCATAGAAATGATATACATTTCCTAGAGAATTATACTTTACAATCTTATTCTCTAATGAAGAATACATCCGACTTAAAATGTTGAAGCATCCACAAGAGTAAAAAAAGACGTTTTTTAGAACATTTAATTTTGAGATATAATGGACAATACATATAAACAACGATAAACAGAATAATTAAATATAGTAACAAGTAGCGCGATATAAAATAAATCGATCCTACTACAGGCTCGTGTTCACAATTGCCAACATACACATGTCGATTGGGCACCACTCACCATTGGGGTGGCTCAGTCGGTAGTGCGCCAGGCTCGTAATCTGTAGTTCCCAGGTTCGAGTCCCAGCTGGGTCAGCGTTGAGATTTATCTCCGCAAAATTCCCCGCCCTGCCCACGGTCAGTAGGGGACACCGATGGGCTTGGAAAGGCCGCCGTCCGTCGGATGGGACGTTAAGCCGTGGCCCGTGTGCGGGAGAGTCATACCCTGTGCACGTTAAAGAACACGCTAAATGGGCTTGACGGGAGGCTACCATCTGTCTCCCAACAGCTGTTCCAGTGGGTCCCCTTTCCCAACCTTCTCTGAGCCTTCGGGGTCCATGTGACCTGGCCATTTAGCCCATGGTGTGCAAAAAAGTGCCGCTCAGAGGTAGAACAACCCAACACATGTCGATGGTGTGAAACGCGTCCACATTTGTCGCCCTCTGCTTCCCATTTCATTGAGAAGCAAGCCACGCGACTCTTCCGTTCAGGGGAACCGTCAGTGAACAATTACTGGACCCACGAACGACAGGTGCACAGCAGGCTGTTGAGAGTCAGTCTGCAATGTTGCCATAAAAGGTCGCCTAGTGTGGACGGGCTTAAGCAACATTTATGTACACCTTATGGGCTAGTTCGCCAGGTCACAAGGGTCTCCAAGAGATTAGAAATATTTGCAAAAAGCAGATTCGCGTGGAGGTAATGAAGTCCATGGTAGCAGAGTTAAGGTAAGCAGATAAAATTTTAATACAGTGGGACATTTCTAACCTAGTGTATGTATTGCGGAAAATATCATATAGTTTCATTAATTTTATCACTTTCGAAATTTTGTCCTTATTTTACAAGTATTTTTTACCTCTATTCTCATTGCTTCTTTTTTTTTTCAGCTCCTGAATTTCTGAAATTTCTAAATCTCCTCACCCTAGAGGACGATGACAACCAATTATGCATCCAGTGAAAATCTATTGCGTTTGGAATAGCATATGGATCTGCGAGTCATTAAAAAAAATAATAAATACCCCCTCAAGCAGCTGCTTGCCAAAAGGTCTGACAGGAGGCTGTCAGTTTATATGCCACAGTAGGAGATCTGAGAGGATGGCAGGACCTCAGCAGAAAAACGACACACACATCCATGCCTAATCCGGGGCTCGAACCCAGGTCCCTTAGATCAGTAGCCAAGCGTGCTAACCACTAGCTTGTTTTAAAGGAAAAAAACGAGCTATTGGTTTCACTTTATCGTCTGTGTGTCTGTAAACATTCAACATTTTGATTTTAGAAATAAATAAAAAGAATTCTTTTTTGGGTTAGATAGGTATTGATGAAATATTACGATTCCCACTTTCCGAATTATTCAATGTCAAAACTTGAAACGAATATTGCGAATGATCTATTTATGGTACAAATTTGAAATTTTGGCGGTAGAGAGTCCACCTGGGCCAGCGTTGAGATTTATCTCTGCTTAACCCCTATCTGTCAATAGGAGACACCGATGGGCTTTGGAAGGTCTCAGTCCGTCGGATGGGACGTTAAGCCGTGGCTCTGTGTGCATGAGAACCATACCATGTGCACGTTAAAGAACACGCTGGATGGTTTTGACGGGAAGCTACCATCTGTCCAGTGGGTCCCTCCAACTTTCTCTGAGCCCTTTGTGGTCCTTGAAACCTAGCCGTTTAGCCTCGTTGTGTGCAAAAAAGTGAACCCTTGGTGATAGAGTTATTTTTATTTTGGTGACAGAGTTATATATAGATAATGATAGAGAGTTGGTGATAGAGTTGGTGATAGAGTTTTTGGTGATAGAGTTTGGTGATAGAGTTTTGGTGATAGAGTTATTATTGGTGATAGAGTTATTATTGGTGATAGAGTTTATTATATATTTATTTGGTGATAGAGAGTTAGTATTGGTGATAGAGTTTTTTTTGGAGATAGAGTTATTATTGGTGATAGAGTTATTATTGGTGATAGAGTTTATTATATATTTATTTGGTGATAGAGAGTTAGTATTGGTGATAGAGTTTTTTTTGGAGATAGAGTTATTATTGGTGATAGAATTAGTATTATTATGATAGAGTTATTACTATATTTTATATAGTTTGGTGATAGAGTATATATTGGTGATAGAGTATATATTGGTGATAGAGTTATTATTATTGGTGATAGAGTTATTCACACCTCCACGCCAAGAAGTTTATTTTGAAATCAATGATTTGCCCCCTTATGACCTGGGGGAAAGCAAAAATTATTTTGTTTCAAAGGAAAACTTCTTTTCGAATTTTATAGTTGCTAATGGAAAATTACTATTTACATTTTCCCAATCATTTATTAGTTGAAATTTCAACTTTAAAGGTTGAAATTTCCACTAATAAGTGATTCTTCTAGTTTCAAAGATCCTAATAATTCTACCATAATAGCTTAGTCTCTCGACGAATTATAATTTAACAGAGTGAAGCCAATATGAGAAAAAAATCTCCAAAAACCGATGAACAAACTCTGAAATTCATACAAAGGGGTTCAAATTTTATAATGAAAGGTCATCTAACCTTAAACGCTAACGATCCTTTTTTCGAAGAGCAAGTCTCAGATCATTTCATTCTCCATCAACTTAAGTGCATGTCGCTCTGTTGACAAGGTCGATTTCGAAAATCGTCAACAAACAGGCAATATCTCCCTCCCCCCTTGAAGTGTTGACAATAGTTTGATGACGTCCATTACGATAATGTCATCTGCCAGAAGGAAAAATGTTATCTTGATTTAGGTTCATTTTCCAGTGTTTTTGTCTGAAAGGGCAAAGCACCAGAAAGTTTCCGTAGAGTTACATTACTTTTTCAGAAGCTTTTGAACAATTTCAAGTTATGTTCTGATACTTGATATTGAATATTAGTATATTGATGTTGTGTTGTTTTACCTCTGAGAGGCACTTTTTTGGACAACATGGGCTAAATGGCCAGGTCACATGGACCCCAAAAGCTCAGAGAAGGTTGGGGAAGGAGACTCACTGGAACAGCTGTTGGGAGACAGATGGTAGCCTCCAGCGTGTTCTTTAACGTGCACAGGGTATGGCTCTCTCCTTCACACGGGGCCACGGCTTAACATCCCATCCGACGGACGGCGGCCTTTCCCAGCCCATTAGTATAATGTTACTTGTTAAACGTTGAGTTGGGTTGTTTTGTCTCTGAGCGGCACTTTTTTTGCACATCATGGGCTAAATGGCCAGGTACATGGACCCCGAAGGCTCAGAAAAGGTTGAGGGAGGGGACCCACTGGATTAGCTGTTGGAAGACAGATGGTAGCCTCCCGTCAAGGCCATCCAGCGTGTTCTTTAACGTGCACAGGGTATGGCTCTCCTGCACACGGAGCCACTGCTTCACATCCCATCCGACGGACGGCGGCCTTTCCAAGCCCATCGATGTCCCCTACTGACCATGGGCAGGGAATTTTGCAGAGATAAATCTAAACGCTGACCCAGCTGGGACTCGAACCTGGGAACTATAGATTACGAGCATAGCGCGCTACCGCCTGAGCCACCGCCATCCCCTTAAACGTTGACAAGATAGATAAGGTATAACTGACAAATCGTAACTTTGGTAGTATAATTATGCTAGTCTGTCTAAAAGTGACATTTCTGTGTAAGGCCTACATCACTTTACTCAATATTACAATAGGCAGTAAAATGATATTGAACTTCCCTCCTTATTATATTGTTACAGATGGTACCTTCACACTGAACCTACAGTAACTTAATAGATGTTACCTTACATAGATACTAAAGCCCCTTACACAATAGCAAAATAGGCTCTCCATGAACCTACAGCATTTTACTTTACTCAGCATCTCAACTTACAGCAGCACCTTACTTATTTAATATCGCAATGGGTGGCATATCGGCAACGAGCTCTTACAGCATCTCTACCAAAGCGGATCGCTGCCATCCCTGCTCAAGTGGTTGGGTTGTTTTACCTCTGAGCGGCACTTTTTTGCACACCATGGGCTAAATGGACAGGTCACATGAACCCCGAAGGCTCAGAGAAGGTTGGGGGAGGGGACCCACTGGAACAGCTGTTGGGAGACAGATGGTAGCCTCCCGTCAAGGCCATCCAGCGTGTTCTTTAACGTGCACAGGGTATGGCTCTCCCGTACACAGGGCCACGGCTTAACGTCCCATCCGACGGACGGCGGCCTTTCCAAGCTATTCGGTGTCCTCTACTGACCGTCGGCAGGGCGGGGAATTTTTGCGGAGATAAATCTCAACGCTGACCCAGCTGGGACTCGAACCTGGGAACTACAGATTACGAGCCTGGCGCGCTACCGACTGAGCCACCCCCGCCCTGCTCAGGTGGTACATTCAATATTATTCCTCACTCTCTTAATGTCGGTTTATCATCAATGCTACTCGAATGGTTTGCATTTTGTGAAGCTATTATAACACACAAGTATGCTTCCACGTATATTACATAAAAATAATTTTTCCATCTTTAAATCGGCAAAAATTACCATAAATTTATGGAGCATAAACTTCTGCACCACATCTTTCGAAATAAGCTATCGAGACAGAAGTAATAAATAAGTCGAAAAAACCGCAAATCTAAGAAATTATATAGTTTACAATTCGTCTACGATCCTATTGAAATCTCCATTACCATCATCCTTAATATAATCGCCATATTCTCCGTATAAAATCCAACTACCATTTCGGTAATAGTCAGTTCCTTTCTGGCTCACTGTTCACTGAACAAAATTCTTTGCCCATGACAGACATTAACATTTTCCCCCCTTCCCGATTCTCCTTTTCACTACCGAATCATTAATTTGAATACCTACTCTCACTTGAGTCCGCTGATTCGCCCGTATATTCAGCATCATCACCAGCTCCTGCCATCGAAAGGTAACTTCGCGTGTCCACGAACCCCGCTCCCTGAAGACACGAGAGATTATTGCCTGTAACGACAGGAAATATTCTCGTAGTGAAAGCTATTCAGCTTGTTCTACTTTCTTTTTGATTTTGGAGTTTGCTGTCAAGGCCTCTTTTATAAACCATCAGTGGCAGCAGAAAAAAAATTGAAATTAGTTTTTTTTTTTCTTTAGATTTATTTGCTCTTGATTGCGGAGTGGAACTTTTTTTATTAGCTTAACTTAATAAGATGCAATGACGTTACAGAAGATAAAAAAGTTTGGAATGTAGAAAGAAGAGAAAAAAAACTTCTATAATAGGTTTTTTTCTTACTTCGTTGGCGTATATATAAACCTATGAAACTCTTATTCTTGAAAAACGCTTTAAGATTTCCAGTACCGTACCAAAATATTACAGAATTTTGGGAAGTTCATTTTGACGCTCTATAATCTGTAAAATTGGGTTGTTTTACCTTTCAGTGGTCCTTTTTTTTTTTGCTCACCATGTGCTAAATGGACAGGTCACAAGGATACTAAAGGCTCAGAGTTGAGTTGGGTGTTTGTACCTCAGAGCGTCACTTTTTTATACACAATGAACTAAATGGCTAGGTCAAAAGCACCCCGAGGATTCGGAGAAGGTTGGGGGAGGAAACCCACTGGAACAACTGTTGGGAGACAGATGATAGCCTCCCGTCAAGGCCATCCAGCGTGTTTTTAACGTGCACAAGGTATGGCTCTTCTGCACACGGGACCACGGCTTAACGTCCCATCAGACGGTCGGCGCGCTTTTCCAATCCCATCGGTGTCCCCTACTCATCGAGGGCAGGGCGGGGAAATTTTGCGGAGATAAATCTCAACGGTGGCCCAGCTGGGACTCGAACCTGGAAACTGTAGATTATGAGCCTGGAGCCCTACCGACTGCTCTCCCCCCCCCCCACCTATAACCCCTAAAATATACTTTTTATGAAAAATATGACTGAATATAACGAAGATCTCCACGAAATCTATCTAAATCGCGTTTTACCAAAAAAAAATCCGTTCAATATTTAAATAGATATGGATGTTCTAATATTTAACAACATCAATGCCAGTCATGCAAAATTATCACAGGAATTAGAAAAATATTAAACATCATCATAAACTATAAAATGAATAAACGTGTTATACTAAAAGTATATGAGGCGGGGGTGCTTCAGTCGGTAGCGCTCTGGGTTCCTAATCTGTAGTTCCCAGGTTCTAGTCCCAGCTGGGTCAGCGTGGAGATTTATCTCCGCAGAAACTCCCGGTCCTTCCCATGGGTCAGTAAGGGAATACCGATGGGCTTGTAAAGACCGCTATCCGTCGGATTCGATGTTAAGCCGTGGATCCGTGTGTGAGAAAGCCACACCCTGTGCACGTTAAAGAACACGCTGGATGCCTTGACGGGAGGCTACCATCTGTCTCCCAGCAGCTATTCCAGTGGATTTCCTTTCCTAACCTTCTCTGAGTCTTCGGGGTTCTTGTAACCTGGCCATTTAGGCCATTATGTGCAGAAAAGTGCCGCTCAGAGGTAAAACAACCCAAATCAGGAGTATGTGTAACTCTTTCAACATTTTTTAATTACGTTTAATTTCTTAAGACGTATTTCTGATATTATATATTCCAGCTTCCGTAACTCTTTAACTATCAAAAGAATACTGCTAAAAATTCGATATTCAGATAAATTTGGTTGAGATCTTTTATCTTTAGCCACGTTTGTTTCTATAAAGAGCTAGTTTTAGAAGTTATAGAGCTTTGAAATCATCTTTCGATCCATGTAAAATGGAAATTATTTAATAATTTGGTCGAACTCTGTCAAATAGAACTTGAAACTCAAAACAACTTCAGAAGAAGGCAAAAGCATTTCCCTACAATGGGAGTGATCAAGTGCAACCCAAAGAGCTTGACCCTTGACCCAAGAGAATCATACGTCTCATGGCAAACTCAGGCTGTTGCGAAAACCGTTTCACATCTACTACTTAGTCTTGTGTGTATGACCTTCTGGATCAGGTCAATCTTTGTAGATCGACAAGATCTCCCCCATTGTATTGTAGGGGAATAGTTTCCCTCTTCTGGATGTACTAAATGAATATCAAACTCTTCTGAGATATCCTGCGGCTTCGTCCAAAGGAATAATATATTTTGATTGAATCATATTGATTATAAAATGCTTATTCTGTCACTTGGTCTGTAACGTGGTATTTCTCAACTATTTTAACATGTATTAAATTGAAATTTGGTTTTTAAGGTTTTCTGGTTTTCTTTTTATGACACTCTATAAAGATAGTTTTGATCAACCATCTAGAGAAGTACCACTAACAATGACTACATAAATAAAACTGGATTATTTTATTTTCGTATGTACAAAGCTCAAATTGATATTTACCTTTTTCTTTCCTTTTTGCAGTTCAGAACAAGACTTATTTAATTGAAAACATTATGACAAATAATTTTCCCGTGGACTGTAAGTGATCTATCCAATTGGCGGCTCTTGAATAGTTAAACTGTGGCCTGTGAATGCCTTTCCACTGAATGTACGTGAAGATAATTTCTTCATTAAAAGTGGAATTTGCAGACACAGTAATAAAGTTCAGACCTAAAATGTTACGCAGCCTTCCAACAGTTAAAAATTGGATAGCCCTAATACAAAGATAGGTTTCCGACAGAATGTTTCCTTCCACACAGGTGGTAAATGACACTTAATATGGTTCATCATCATCATCATCCTCAAGCAGTGATGGGCTACGGAGGTCCAACCAGACCGTGCAGTTTAATTCTCCAAGCATATCTGCCCTGAGCTACATCTGCTGCATCCGGCCACTGCACACCAATTCTAACAAGATCCTGTTTGACATTGTCTGCCCACCGCATCCTAGGTCTCCCCCTCTTTCTGAGGCCTTTAGGCACACTGTTCATAATGGTCTGTAAATGGCAGCTAGGTGTAAACTGGAAGGAGAGCTGTGTACCAATCCTCAGTGATGATGCACAGAACCGGCCAGGTCTAACACCTAATGTCCGACCCCGCCTTCTCGGGGTGCAGGCCGTTAGTACCTTTCAAGAGATATTCTCTTTTGGAAGGGAACGGAAGAGGAGGACTGCCAGTTCAGTATGGCCTACTGATCTGGTCATCTATGGCCACTTTTTTTATTTTTTTCCAACCCTGCTGAGGAGTGGTCAACTTCACAGGGTCCTAGTGCTTACTATTTATACCTACTAGACTGGACTTGTTTATGGATTTCGGCTTGATATGGTTACTGACATATATAAAAGGTGGGGGGGTTGGCTCAGTCGGTATCCCCATGTTGCCATCTCAACGGTGTCAGAGTTGGGACTTGAACTTGTGACCTGCAGGTTACGAACCTGGTGCGCTATCGACTGAGCCATCACCGACCCATACTTTAACGTGGAGCTTTCATCTTTCTCGTAACAGCTGTTCAGTGAATCTCCTTCTCCCTCTTCTTATGACACTTGGGATCCTTGTGACCTAGTTTAGCCCATTAAGTGCAAAAATTGTGGCCCTCAGAAGCAAAACAACAACCACAGACATAAACAGTCGATTAGAGAATAAATCAGAACACAATTCCAATATTCTGCAATATCACTTAGTAAGTGTCAAAACTTTTTAATTTAATTAATAAAATATAGCAGAAAAATATCTACTAAACGTAAATGAAAATTTTGGCATGTGCACCTATTATTACTGGGAAGATGATTCATGCTGTGAATCATCCTCTATAGGAGGTGCAGGCTGTCTGCTTAGGGAATATAAATTTAAGAATTAAAGAATAATAAGAAACGATCCAGAAATTTCCAATGGCAGGTTTTGACATATTTGAATTTAATGCGGGATTATTCTCCCTCCCAACTTCTTCCTTGGCTACGCTATTGGAGTTGACTACCTCTCATGCTTCTTTTTTTCTCGGAGTGGATATTCTCTCTCTCTCTTGATGGATATGCTCTTATAAACATTTCGCTTTGGCTTCGAGATTGAAGGATCACTGTGTTCACAGAAGCAAGCTTCATTCATCATTCCTTTATTTATAATTCTTTTAAGGGGACTTTTATTTTTCAGTCACTTCGTAGAGTTTAGCTTTTAGCATGTGATTAGAAAATATTATTATTAAGTTTGCTTTTAGTCATCTTTGAAAATTCTTTTCCTTGGTCAGTAGCTTCGCATTTTGAGTGGCGTGTTTTCAGAGCACTATACTTCTAACAAGAACTCTAAAGGTTTGATTCTGAATCAGCTCACCACCTCCCATTCCTGTAGAGAATTTAATCAACAGAAACAATGAGAAAAAAAACAGTAAAGTGAAAACACTTTTAGGTAAATATTACGCATATTTTTCTGGAATATTTCAACGACTACTAAAATTATGGAATATAACACTTATGGAACACTTGATGGAATACTTATTGGAACTTATTGATTACTTGATGGAACACTTTATGGAAAACTTATTGGGACACTTGATGGAAAGAACGATATTTGGAAAGGAAAATATCGGAAAAGTATTCTAGTTCGTTCTAGTTGTTACTTTTCCTTGATTCGAGTCTGGTTTAAAGAATCTAAACTTAGAAAAATGTCGAATTCATTTTTCTATTCTTTCTATGATCATTTCAGTAAACTTGCTAAACTTTCGCTAGAGGCTGATTGGGTTTTTATCTGTCAGAGGGCTGGTTGGGTTATGCTTGTTGTTATTGCCTCCAGGGGGTGCGTGGGGTTTGCTTGCTATTATCGTTCAAGAGGTTTGGGTTGGTTTTGCTTATTGTTATCACTAAATAAATATTGTTACGACAGAAGGAATCTGGCAACCGAAAGCAAAAAGTTTCAGCCAACGAATAAGAACTTTGGGAGAATTTGGAGAAGGAGAGTGGAGCGTTAACGGTCGTTGTATTGTAACGGTCGGCGAGTTCGAAAATGGACGGTGAGCTGTTCTGAGACAGTGCGCGTAAGTATCAAGAAGTAACTTGATGTGTTGTGTATACGCGGAAGGATAAAAGTGGGATCTTTTATCGTTAAGTATCAAGAAGTAACTTGATGTGTTGTGTATACGCGGAAGTATAAAAGTGGGAACTTTTATGGCTAACTTCGAATGTCTACACGGACTGTCTTTTTGTTCGGCTATTGTGTGAAAAGTTATTAGCACAGGACGAGAATTGGTTTACGAGTGAAGATCTTCGGGTGACCTGGTAAATCAAGTAAAAGGTAGTATTTAGTAAAATACACAGAGCTGATATTGTGTGCTCTACGCAGGAAGATTGATGACTTGTGCATGTTAATAGTTGATTTGTTGATAAGATACTTCATCCATATTTCCTTTGTAACAATTTACCTTGTATTGAATTTGGTTTTGAAATATAGCTTTTAATACTCACGCTCAGTGGCTATCCATTTTTGTAATCCGCAACATTTGGTGTCAGAAGCGGGATAATTTATTGAATGCCGTTAACTAGAAGTATGGATGAATTAGTAAAGTTGTTAAATGACTTGAAAGCCGATATGAAAGCCGATATAGCTGCCCAAAGCGATAAAATAGGTGACCAGATGACTGATATGGCTACACAGATGAATGACATTAAAAGTCAAAATAGCGAAATGGCCGCACAAAATAATGAGTTGAGAACTGAGATAGTTTCTCAAAAAGATGATTTGAAAGCCGAAATGGCCGCACAAAATAATGAGTTGAGAACTGAGATAGTTTCTCAAAAAGATGATTTGAAAGCCGAAATGGCCGCACAAAATAATGAGTTGAGAAATAAAATAGGTGACCTGGCCGCACAAAATACTGAGATGAGAGCTGAAGTGGCTTCTCAAATTGATAAGATTTCTGATAAGTGTAAGGACATTATGACCGAACTAAATAGTGTAAAAGATGATCTTGATAGTGTTAAGTTAGATTATAAACACGAAATTGAAATTGTAAAAACTGATTGTGAACGCCAGTTTCAGATTTTGAGAAATGAAATGTTACCTTCTGCCTGTGATAATAATAATTCTAGTGGAAATAATGTTATTACACATATCGCTAAAAATACAACTAAACCTTCTACATATGATGGTCAATCATCTTGGACAGTATTTAAAACACAATTCGAAGTTATCGCTACAGCCAATGAGTGGAATGAATTCCAAAAGGCCAGTTTTCTTGCAGCTTCCTTAAGAAATTCTGCTGCGGAAGTTTTGCAGTCTGTTCCAGAAGAAAAACGACTTGATTATCAAAGTCTAGTTTCTGCATTAGAACTAAGGTTTGGTGATAGTTATTTAAAACAATATTACGTGACTCAATTTAAACATCGCATGCAGAAAAATGGTGAAACTTTGCAAGAGCTTGCTAGTGATATTGAGCGTCTAGCTAGATTGGCTTATAGTAACTGTCCACCAGAAATTCAAGATAATTTAGCTCAATTACAATTTATTGATGCTATTGCTGACCCTGACACTCAGCAATCTCTGAGGATGTTGGAAGGTGAATCCTTAAAGTCAGCTGTGGTACATGCTATGAAATACGAGTGCTCCAGGCTTTCCTCCCGAGCGAACAAACGTGCAGTGAGATTTGTGAGTGCAGAAGAAACTAGAAAAGGATAATGAAATGAAAGAACTAACCAAAGCCATACTATCCGTTTTGAAAGATATAAAAGGTTCTTCTTCAAAACCTACAACAGACCTCCAGTGTTGGAATTGTGGCAAGACAGGACACATTCGTACCAACTGCACTAGGAAACGAATGAGGAGTCCAAGTACATCAACTAGACAACAGGATCAGAGAAACAGAAAATTTATCAATCTTGCGAGGCAAAGGCTGGTTGTTGATTGGTTGGCCCCAGGGGAAGTCGCCCACGTTTCAACATTGCATGGTGATAATAATGGATTAGTAGCTGATGGAGCCATAAATGGAATACCTTGCCGTATGATAGTCGACACTGGTGCAAATGTAACTTTACTCAGAACGGATATAATAAAGAAAATAATACCTCACCCAAACTTGAATAATACACAGTCTAGAATAAGCCTACAAACGGCCACTGGAGATCGTGCAAAGGTTCATGGAAAAATAGAACTTAATATTCGAGTTGGTAGCTGTCTGGTTCGCCATCCTGTTTACATCGCTGACATCTACGACGAATGCATATTAGGCCTTGATTTTCTTAAGAAACATGGATTCAACATTAGACCCAGTGATAACCTACTCATCTATGAGACAGAAGAGATTCCTCTGCTTAGCCGGACGACTGATTCTTTATCAAGCGTAACTCCAATATTAGTGACGGAAGACACAGAGATCCCAGCACAAAGTGAAGTTATAGTCCGTGGACATCGGGCGGAGACTTCTGGGGCCTTCCGATTGGCAGTTACTGATGCCTCTGGTAAAGGAGCTTTGGCTCATAATATCCTGGTTGCAAGGACTTTAGTCAGAATAGATAAAGAACAGATCCCTATCAGAGTGATGAACTGTAACAAATCCAGTAGAATGTTAAAAAAAGGTGAGGAATTAGCAATATGTGAAGCTGTTACCTGTGTAACAAGTATAAATAAAATAGAAGTTACCGATTCATATCAAAATCATACAGACATCCCGTCTCATCTTACTGAATTATGGAGAGAAACAAGACAAATATTAACTGAAAACCAAGCTGTTAAGGCCGAGAACCTATTAAAAGAATTTTCTGACATTTTTTCTGCCACATCAAATGATTATGGCCGTACTAACCTGACAGAACATAAAATCAACACTGGTGATTCTCCTCCAGTCCATCTGCCGGCAAGAAGGCTTCCATTGGCAAAAAGAGAGGAGACGGAACAACTCATAAAGGACATGGAAGCTCAGGGCATTATAGAACCATCACAGAGTCCCTGGACATCACCAGTAGTTCTTGTCAAGAAAAAAGATGGATCTACACGATTTTGTGTAGATTATCGCAGATTAAATGACGTAACAAAGAAAGATTCCTTTCCTTTACCCAGGATTGACGATACACTAGACACTTTATCTGGGTCAGAATGGTTCTCAACATTAGATTTAAAGAGCGGCTATTGGCAAGTTGGTATACGTCCTGAAGACCGTGAGAAAACGGCTTTCAGTACAGGGAATGGACTTTGGCAGTTTAAGGTGATGCCATTTGGACTTTGTAATGCACCTGCCACATTTGAGCGACTAATGGAGTCAGTGCTCAAAGGTTTGTCTTTGGAGGTCTGCCTGGTTTACTTGGACGACATCATAGTTCTTGGAAGAACTTTTGAAGAACATTTGAGAAATCTTCGTCAAGTATTTGAAAAACTTAAGGCAGCCAAGTTAAAATTGGGACCGACAAAGTGTAAACTGTTCCAGCAAGAAGTTCATTACCTTGGTCATGTGATCACTACAGCAGGGATTAAGACTGATCCTAGTAAGATAGAAGCTGTAAGAGACTGGCCTCCACCACAAGATGTTCATCAACTTCGTAGTTTTATTGGACTTTGCACCTACTATAGAAGATTTGTCAAAGGTTTCTCCAACATCGCAAGGCCATTACATCGTCTGACAGAAGAGGGCCAGCGGTTTATGTGGACCACCGAATGCGAT
The DNA here is from genome assembly GCA_038380435.1 of Ryuthela nishihirai. NCBI lineage: Eukaryota > Metazoa > Arthropoda > Arachnida > Araneae > Heptathelidae > Ryuthela > Ryuthela nishihirai. Next base: position 10,011,274 of record JAWZYU010000007.1, read on the forward strand.
ATAGCCTTTCAACAGCTGAAGAAAACTCTTTCCACAGCACCAGTGCTAGCGTACCCACAAACTGGAAAACAATTCGTAATAGATACTGACGCAAGTAACACAGGAGTTGGTGCTGTGCTTTCACAAGAACAAGACGGACAGGAGAGAGTTATTGCATACTTTAGTAAAACTTTATCCAAACCAGAGCGGAATTACTGTGTAACACGCAAAGAACTGTTAGCAATAGTAAAAGCAATAGAACATTTTCATCACTATCTCTATGGCCAGAAATTCCTTATACGTACTGATCATGCTGCACTTAGATGGTTATTAAACTTCAAAAACCCTGAAGGACAAATCGCTAGGTGGATACAACGGTTACAAGAATACGATTTCTCCATCGAACATCGAAGTGGTAAAATGCATAAGAATGCAGATGCTCTTTCCAGGCGCCCATGTATTGACAACTGTAAACATTGCTATAATGCAGAACTGAAATTTGGAACTAAAGAGATAATGCCCATAAGACAAATAGTATCGACACAAACAAACAGTGACACCCCTAACATCTGGAATCCAATTGAAATCAGGAAGGCTCAACTAGATGATGAAGACATAAAACCAATAATGGAATTGATTGAAAAATCTGATGCAAGACCTAATTGGGAGCAAATCTCGAGGTATAGTCCAACTACTAAAAGTTACTGGGCACAGTGGGACTCCTTAAAAATGGAAGACGGAGTATTATACAGAAGATGGGAGAATCCCACTGGACGGCTGATCCGTTGGCAGATAATCCTTCCTCGATCCCGAGTGGAACTTGTGATGAAAGATGTACATGATAGTGCCACTGGAGGACACTTCGGTGTTAATAAGACATTAGCCAAAGCCAGGGAACGATTTCATTGGTTGAAAAGTAGGGCAGACGTTGAGAGATGGTGTAGGCAATGTGAAGCCTGTGCAGCAAAGAAAGGCCCTAAGACTAGGAGTCGGGGTAAGCTGCAGACGTATAACGTTGGTGCCCCTTTTGAAAGAATAGCCATTGATGTAATGGGTCCGTTTCCTAGAACTGATGATGGAAATCGATATTTATTAGTGGTAATGGATTATTTCACAAAGTGGCCTGAGGTATATCCCATCCAAGACCAGGAAGCAACAACAGTGGCTGAGATGATAGTTAATAACTTCATTAGTAGGTATGGAGTACCTTTACAACTCCACTCTGATCAAGGACGGAATTTTGAATCCAATGTGTTTAAAGGCATCTGTCAACTATTAGGTATTCAGAAAACCAGAACAACTCCCTTACACCCTCAGTCGGATGGTATGGTTGAAAGGTTCAATAGAACAATTGCTCAGCATTTAGCATTATTTGTGAACGACCACCAACGTGACTGGGATCGCCATGTACCACTCCTTTTGCTGGCATATAGAACGGCAGTGCATGAGACAACTGGACAGACACCTTCCATGATGATTTTTGGAAGAGAGTTACGTCTTCCCTGTGACCTTTTATATGGTCGGCCCGAAGCAATGCCTGTGTCCACTCCACAATACGTACAAGAATTGCAACAACGACTAGAAGAAATCCATCACTCTGTTAGACATAACATCGACATAACAAGTGACAGAACCAAAACAAGATATGACAGTAAAATAAATGGAACTATTTTCAATCAAGGAGATCTTGTCTGGCTATACAGTCCACATAGAAAAAAAGGACTATCTCCAAAACTTCAGAAACCTTGGGAAGGTCCATATACAATAGTTAACAGGATTAATGACGTGGTATATCGCATTCGTCGACGTCCAGCTACAAAGTGCAAGGTGGTTCACGTGGATCGTTTGGCTCCGTTTCATCGAAGAACTGAAGAAACTTTGGAATCCAGAATTGTTCGGGACGAACAAGACCTAGGAAGGGGGCAGTGTTACGACAGAAGGAATCTGGCAACCGAAAGCAAAAAGTTTCAGCCAACGAATAAGAACTTTGGGAGAATTTGGAGAAGGAGAGTGGAGCGTTAACGGTCGTTGTATTGTAACGGTCGGTGAGTTCGAAAATGGACGGTGAGCTGTTCTGAGACAGTGCGCGTAAGTATCAAGAAGTAACTTGATGTGTTGTGTATACGCGGAAGGATAAAAGTGGGATCTTTTATCGTTAAGTATCAAGAAGTAACTTGATGTGTTGTGTATACGCGGAAGTATAAAAGTGGGAACTTTTATGGCTAACTTCGAATGTCTACACGGACTGTCTTTTTGTTCGGCTATTGTGTGAAAAGTTATTAGCACAGGACGAGAATTGGTTTACGAGTGAAGATCTTCGGGTGACCTGGTAAATCAAGTAAAAGGTAGTATTTAGTAAAATACACAGAGCTGATATTGTGTGCTCTACGCAGGAAGATTGATGACTTGTGCATGTTAATAGTTGATTTGTTGATAAGATACTTCATCCATATTTCCTTTGTAACAATTTACCTTGTATTGAATTTGGTTTTGAAATATAGCTTTTAATACTCACGCTCAGTGGCTATCCATTTTTGTAATCCGCAACAATATAATAGGGCCGATTGGGTTTTGTTTGTTGTTATCGTTCTAGAGGGCTAGGTGGGTTTTACCTGTTGTTATCGTGCGAGGGTTAGGCGTGATTTGCTTGTTGTTATCGCGCCAGAGGGCTAGGCGTGATTTGCTTGTTGTTATCGCGCTAGAGGGATGATTGGGTTTTGGTTATTGTTATCTCTCCAAAGGGCAGGTAGTTTTGCTTGTTGATATCGCTCCAGAGGATTGAGTGGGTTTCAACTTGTTGTTATCACTCCAGAGGGCTAGATGGATTTCCATTGTTGGTATAGCACCAGAGGGTTGAGCGGGTTTTGCTTCTTGTTATCACGTCAGGCGTGATCTGACATTCTTAGGTTCGAGTCACAGCTGTGCCTACGTTGAAATCTTTTCCATTAATTCCAGTCTGCTCTCAGAGGGAAAGGAGACACCGATTCTTTGGAAACACCACCGTGAGTCGGATGTGCAGCTTAGCCCTAAACCTCTGTGCAGAAGAATCATACTCTGCATATGCTAAATAACACACCTAATGACCTTGACGAGAAGTTTTCATCTGCCTCCTAACATCTGTCCAGTGGGTCCTCTTCCGTAGTCAGTTCTTAGCCCCTTGGGGAACCTACGGCTTGGCTACTTTTTTCATTGTATGCGAAAAAGCGCCATAGAGGAACAATAATAACCAATAATTATACCAGTATTTATATCCAATAATTATACCAATTCCATCAGTAATTATATCCAATAATTATACCAATTACACCAGTAATTATATGGTATTCCAGTATGAATAGAAAAATGACAAATTGAATAAATTAATAAGAATCTAAAACTAATGATTCAGGAGGGGTTGGGCTGTTTTACATCTGAGCGGCACTTTTTTGCACACCATGAGCTAAATGGCCAGGCCACATGGACCCTGAAGGCTCAGAGAAGGTTGGGGGAGGGGACCCACTGGAACAGCTGTTGGGAGACAGATGGTAGCCTCCCGTCAAGGCCATCCAGCGTGTTCTTTAACGTGCACAGGGTATGGCTCTCCCGCATACGGGGCCACGGCTTAACGTCACATCCGACGGACGGCGGCCTTTCCAAACCCATCGGTGTCCCCTACTGACCGTGGGCAGGGCGGGGAATTTTGCGGAGATAAATCTCAACGCTGACCCAGCTGGGACTCGAACCTGGGAACTACAGATTACGAGCCTGGCGCGCTACCGACTGAGCCACCCCCGCCCCATTATTATATCCAATAATTATACCAATTACACCAGTAATTATATGGTATTCCAGTACGAATAGAAAAATGAAAAAATGAATAAATTAATAAGAATCTAAAACTAATGATTCAGAAGGGGAAGAGACAAGCAAGAAGAAGACATTAATGCAAGAAATATGCCTGAACCAAAACTTAACTTACACTTGCCCTGTTATTTTCCTTTCATTAAAATTCAGAATACTTTATCCAAAGCAAAATTAACCTCTTTAACAGACAAGATGTGAAATATCAATTCTGAAATTCTTATTAAAATCAATCTTGAATCGAGAGTTGAAAACAGGTCAGTTGATGTTGTAACATAAATATGACTGCAATCCACAAATTCAGCTATCAATATTATTTATCTTTTACTCTGCTGCACATTTCCATATTGCGTGATAAGATCCATTATCATAAAATTATGTTTGTTTTACTGAATAGTGATTAAGTGATGCTTCTACCAGTTGCCTGATTCCATTCAATTACTTGTCATTGGCTTAGCGTGACTTACAACTGAGGAGACTCCGCAGCTGGTGCTTCAACAGTTGTCACAACTCATGATTGGCAGGTTATTGATAGCTCATTCACCTGTGATTTATAAGAACTATCGTTACGCATACTCTTAGTCTTCCCACACAGTCTTTATAGTTACCTCTCATGCTATACCACTGCTATTTATTTGGGGCGGGGTTGGCTCAGCAGGTAGTGCGCCAAGCTCGTAATCTGCAGTTCCCAGGTTCGAGTTCCAGCTGGGTCAGCGTTGAGATTTATCTCCGTAAAATTCCTCATCCTGCCCACGGTCAGTAGGGGACACCGATGGGCTTGGAAAGGCCGCCATCCGTCGGATGGGACGTTAAACCGTGGCTCCGTGTGCGGTTGAGCCATACGCTGTGCATGTTAAAGAACACGCTGGATGGCATTGACGGGAGGCTACCATCTGTCTCCGAACAGTTGTTCCAGTGGGCCCCCTCCCCCAACCTTCTCTGAGTCTTCAGGGTCCTTGTGACCTGGCCATTTAGCCCATTGTGTGCATAAAAGTGCCACTCAGATATAAAACAACTGAACCCAACAGTTATTTGTTTACGGCACTGTGAGAGTGTTAATATTTTTCTCCGTTAATCTCCACATTGCCTACGGGGGAAAAACGGACACTGATAGGAACGGAACGGCCGCAGTGCTTTGGATTGGGTGTTAAGCCATGTGTGCAGAAGAGACAGATATTTTGTACAGGCTGGATGATCTGGGCGGAATTTCCATATCTCCAAATAGCCATCTAGTGGATCCCCTGGGAAGCTTTATGATATAGATAAAAATATATTTATCGTTCTTATCCAGCTCTGAGACCTTGGGTCTTTGTGACCTGACCTTTTAATCCATTGTGAGCAGAGAAGCGACATTGTTGAATCAAGTGGATTGAGTTTTTGTATCTCTGAATGGCCTCTTTTTGCACACAGTGGGGCTAAATGGAAAGGTTACAAGGATCCCGAAGTTTGAGAGGAGACTCACTGGAAAGATGGTTGTTTCACGTTAAGACCATCTGAGAGTTCATTAACGCGTACAGGATATGATTCTCCTATACACTGGGCCACGCCTTTAAGCCCCATCCAACGGACGGCGGCCTTCCAAATTCAATCAGTCTCTCCTTTCTGATCGAGAGCAGTATGTGGGTTTTGTGGAGATAAATCTCAATGCTGGCCCAGGTGCGACTCGAACTATGAGTTGCACATAACAAGCCTGGAACACTACCGACTGAGCCAAACTCCATCCCCTTGATAAAGTGTCCGAAACAGTCATATCTTATGCAGTTAAAGAACACGTTGTACATCATCATGATCATCAAGCAGCCATGGGTTACGGAGGTACAACCAGACCGTGCAATTTAGTTCTCCAAGCAAGTCTGTCTTGAGCTACATCTGCTGCATCTGTCCACTGCACACCAATTATAACAAGGTCCTGTTTGACATTGTCTGCCCACCGCATCCTAGGTCTCCCCTTCTTTCTGAGGCCTTTAGGCACACTGTTCATAACCCTATTCGCCAATCTATAATTATTCATACGGGCAACATGGCCAAACCAACGGAGTCTCTCTCTGCACAATATGCTGCTTGAAGGAGGTTGCAGACTCCTTTGCCTAACCTCATCATTAGTTACAAAGTTGAACCACCTAATGCCCAAGATACTGCGTAAGCATCTAGAATCAAAAGCATCTAGTTTCCTGTTATCTTGTTTACACAGCGTCCAAATCTCACTACCATAACTAACCCTAGAAAGAAACAAATTATTATACAGTCTAATTTTAGTCTTTAGGTGTATACGCCTATTTCTCTACACTCTCCATAGATTCTTAAAAGTCCCGGCAGCAATCCCTATTTGTCTGTTAATCTCATGCCGCACATCACCAGTATCTGTTACATAGCTCCCAAGATAATTAAATGTGACACCTGCTCAAGAGTGCAACCATTCAATTTAAATGAATCACGGTGTGCCTGACCAATTTTCATCATATTAGTTTTCTCGCTGTTTATAACCAAACCTACTCTACTATCAGTCTCATCAACACTCGAATGAAAGAGTTCATCTCATCAACATCATTTGCCAAAAGGGCTAAATCATCACCATAATCTAAATCAGAAATTTTCGTATCTCCAGACCATTCAAGGCCAAAATCTTTCCCTTGCAGTGAATTTCGCATAACACAATCAATAACCAAGCTAAAGAGAAAAGGAGACAAAATGCCCTCTTGGCGAAAACCAGAAGTAATACTAAACCAATTGCTACAAGACTTACCAACTCTCACACACGACTCAGTGTTATTATAGAGAGCTTTCATTATGTTAACTAACTTGTCTGGTATACCATATGATCTCACAATTAACCACAAATTATGACGATCAACAGAGTCGAAAGCCTTTTTGAAATCAACAATGCTAGCAACCAAAGGTTTCTGAAACTCTAAACGTTTCTCAAGAATCTGCCTAAGTGAAAATATTTGATCTACACATCCCCTACCACTTCTGAATCCACATTGCTCATCACGCAATATCCTGTCAAATAGATTCTTAATTCTATTAAGCACAATCATGGAAAGAACTTTACCTGGAACAGAGAGTAGGCTGATACCCCTATAGTTATCACAAGAACTGCGATCACCTTTTCCTTTTTTGAAAAAAGGGATAATAATAGCTCTGGTAAAATCCTTACGAACCATGCCTTTATCATAAAAGATATTCAAAATTTCAGTCATCCAAGTGGTAACCGAAACATTCCCAGCTCTAAGCATTTCAGTAGTAATTTCATCTACCCCTGGGGATTTATGAAATTTAATTTTAGAAATAGCAAAAATAACTTAAGATTGTGTTATAGGGCCAACATTAAAGCCACCAATGCATTTATCATCATTGCAAACAATGGAGTAGAACTAACCGCATTGTTTAGAACATCACTGAAATGCCCAACCCACTTAGCCATGACAGAATCCTCACCTTCTATAACCTTACCTGGTTTATCCTTGAATCCCTGCATACCTGTTCGTTTTCTACCACATAAAACGTTAACTATCTGGTACAGCTCTCTGCTGTTGTGCTGTCTAACTGCTTCCTCGGCTTTGTCAGCCAAGCCATCAAGCCAAAGATTCTTATCACCAGCTAACTGATCCTTTACACGTTTATTAAGCTCTCTGTAATATTTTCTATTAGGACTAGTAGGGTATTGGTTAAGGATATTCCTGCAGTTCTTTCTTTCGGAAATAAGCTCAAGTGCCTTATCACTCAGATAATTCTGTCTCCTCTGCTCCTTTTTTCCTAAACGAGTACTGTTAGTGTCCATAAAAGCCTATTTAAAATGACCCCATTCTTCCTCAACTTCAGTAATAAGCAAACCACAACTGTCATAATGACTTAGCAACCTATCATGGTAAGCTTTGGCTATAATTGGTCTTTCTGAGCGTCAGTATTAAAAGTAAATTTTTTAACCCTTGCACAACAAGTTGCAAGACACTTTTAATAAATAATAGATAATGGTCAGATCCAATTTCAGCTCCCCTATATGACCTGGTATTCCTAACAGAACTAGCCCATCTGCTGTTAATTAATATATAATCAATTATATTCTTATGCAGCCCATCGGGTGAAACCCATGTGTACCTATGTATGTCGCGGTGTTTGTAATAAGTGTTAGTTATTCTGAATCCATTGAGTTTACTTACCTGTAGGAGACGTTGCCCATTGCAGCTACCAATACGAAAAGGGCCTATAACCCCTTTCCAAAGGTCAGAGTCAGTACTAACTGTGACATTGAAGTCACCTAGAACAAGGGAAATATCTCCTTTCTTGACAGAATTCAAAATATCCGAAGTTGTCCGTAAAACCTATCCTTCTCATCTTCATCGGCATCCTCAGTGGGGGCATAACAGCAGATAACATTCAAGTCTTCAACGCTTGTTTGAAATTTTGCTGTAAGAAACCTTTCATTAATGCACTCATATCCTAGAAGAGCATCGCTAGCGTGTCTGCTGAGAAGCAGACCCACGCCTTGGTGATGCTTATTGTCGTCCCTCCCTGAAAAAGAGAAATTTAAGATTATTTGTTAGAATCTGACCTTTATCTGTCCATCTGGTCTCTTGCAAGCCGAGAATATCTAAATTATAATGGTGGAATTCTTGTGTGAGGACATCAAGAGAAAAAGCTCTGTGCAGAGTCCTAACATTCCAACTACCTATGGAGAGAAAATGGTTAGTGGGATGTTTAAAGAAACTATGTTTATTGAGAGAGGGACTGCCGACAATATCAAACAGCCTCCTAATCGCAGACATGGGGCAAAGACCCGTTCCCCCACCACTAAAGGCTGAAGCCATCTACACTGGAAGACTTCCTCCAATGTAGAATTTGACGATGCCAGTAGAAGCAAAGAGTTCAGGTGCCTGCGATGACCTCTGCTCAGGATTAACCACCAGCTGATAAACATATCCTGTGAATCTATTCACTTGGGGCTGTCAACCCACAAACAAACAGAAAACACAGCGGAAGATTTTCCCTCCACAGAAGCCCACCAGTGCAGCAAAATCAGGATCCATAATCAAGCTCAGAGCCATATATCTGTCCAGTCCAGTGGGTTTATATGGTCAGCACCAGGACCCTGTATGGTTGACGAAGCTTTTATCTATCAATTAACAGTAGTTTAGTTGATTCCCTTTTCCAATCCAGCTCTGACTGATTAGGGTCTTTATGGCCTGGCTTTTAAGTTCTCTGTGATAAGAACATCAATATAGCAAGTGTATTTGGGTCATACTCTGTACGCATTAAAGAATAACGATGGATTGATAGATTTCATTTAGCGTCTAACCAGTGGATCTCTTTCTTTACACAGCTCAGAGTCCTTGCTCAGAGCCATCTATTTTTAAGTACTATTATCAAGAACTCTATCGTAATGTAATTCATTTGCAGTTTAAAAAAATAAGATTGAAGGCTGATAGAAAGACGAGATTGAAGCTGCAACATGTTTCCGAAATATATAACTAACGTGCGAATTTTTTTAACACTGAAGCATTTAAATTTACACTAAATGTGCCGTATTTTCTGAATAATCTGAAGCATATTTTAGAGAGTTTGTCTGATTAAGAACTTCTCTTAAATGGTAACAGCTATGACCACCAAATTCGGTAGAAGGCTTTCTCTTATCGTAACCTAAAGCAACTTAAAAAATTAGACCCCCTAAAGCAACTTAAAAATAAAGACATTAAGTCTTTATTTCCCCCCCCCCCCAAAAAAAGAGGAAACTGTGGGGATGAATATTTAAACGATTACGAAGCATAACGAATTTCATATCAGATTAAACTTTTGATACAGGTAGTATCCTGGGCTACCTAGAATTACGTGTTCTCCCGCCCACCATAAAAAAAGGGGAAGATAATTTCATGAAGGCGAGTCCTGTATCAAACGGGGAACTTGCGAAATCTGGTATCTCAACTACTATATCTACTGATTACCAAAAATTAAGGACAACCCTATGTTATAAAAGAGAAGCCAACGTCAAAGCTAAATATCTAAATTTTTTATGCAAAAAATGACCAGATAAAGATCTCAATCAAATAAATCAATATCTCTATTTTCAACAATATTCGTTCAGTATTTAATGAGTTTATTGAAGTTTGAATATTTAAACAATAACAATGCCAGTCATAAAATTTGACTTCGGAGTTAATTAAAATTTGGTAATAAATATTGTACCAAAGTATTTAATAAAACAATTGTGTATTTCAGAAGTTTGTGTAAAGAATTCTTTCACTATCCATTATTTTTGTGTAAAGAATTCCTTCACTATTGATCAGTTTTGTATAATTTTACTGGCATTGTTTTTGTTAAATATTCAAACTTCCATAACTCATTAAATACTGAACGAATATTGTTGAAAATCGAGATATTGATTTATTTGATTGAGATCTTTATCTGCAATCACATTTTTCAAAACAAAAAACTTATTATACAAGTTATAGAGCTTTGACGTTAGCTTCCCATTGACTTAACATAGGGATTTTCCTTAATTTATGGAAACCAGTGTATTTTTGAATGTTTAACCTAATTCAGATTAAGGAATCGAGTAACATCGGCTAAATTTGCTGGTGTAATAAATTCAAACTATCTTTAATTAAATAGAATATAGCTTTTGTTCAAATATCTTTCAACCAATAAAGAGTTTAGATCTCGATGTATTTTTATTCGATATTGATACGGAAATCGTTATATCTTGACACCACTACGATATAAATACGATATGTCGCAAGGAAGATCTGCAAAGTAAATTGAGTTAAAAAAAAATCCTCTCTGCTGCATTTAGTAGAGGAATATAATTAATAACCTAACGGTTACCATAAAGATAACGAATGCTGGATGATCTGGGATGTGATGCGTCATCTCTTCATGATGAGGTCTTTGCTTTTTTAACTTCTTGCTGAAAATCGCGGAGCTATGCAATTAATAAACTTAGAAAGACCAAATTACACGGCTGGATTTTTTATTCTTGAAAATTTTAAGTTGAAACATAAGCTACAACCCAATGACGACAGCGACGAATGAATGCCAAAATAAAAGAAAAAAATCTCTTAATGCTAGCGCCCATTTTCAAAGATGAACGACTATGCCACTTTTCATCTTTCAAATCAATATTTTCACTCTTAATAAACGGGTACAAACTATCGACTGCGATTTTTTTTCTTTTGAGGAATTTCTCTTTGCAATCTTTTTTTTTTGATGCCTCGCTTGATTATCATCTTTTAACGACATTTTCTTCATTCTTCCACCGAGTGATTTTCTTTTGTCAAGTCTTTGCGTAATAATCATTAATGATATAAATTTAGGATTGATAAGGAACGTGCAACAAAGGATCAGTGTGCTTTTGAATGAAGATGATGTCAGACTACAGCAGCCACTTATAACGGTGAATTCCTATATAGCACCGCTCACCGAAGCGGAGGTTAATTTAAGTCACTCAAATACGTCAAGTCTTTGTGCAATCTTAAGAGTTTTTTAATTGCACATAAGTTTTTTTTTTTCTTTTTTTGAAATTATTGTGATTGTGGAAAAAAATCAATTTCAAGGTATTTCGATCATTTAGTTTTAGTTAGATTTAGCGGGGCAAGAAGTCGAAGACGGGGATTTCTGAATGGATTTCCTAGGTGAGAAAAAGGATTTCAAAATGCACCTTCTTAAATAAAAATGAAGGATTTTCGAATGGATTTCTCAGAGACAAAAGGAATTTCCGAATGGATTTCCTAGGGGGAAAAAGGGATTTCGAAATACACTGCCTACTACATTTTATATTAAATAAAAAAATAATAAATACCCCTTCAAGCAGCTTCTTGCCACAGAGATCTGACAGGAGCCTGTCAGTTTATATGCCAGAGTAGAATGTCTGTAAGGATGGCAGGACCTCAGCAGAAAAACACGAACATCCATGCCTTACCTGGGGCTCGAACCCAGGTCCCTTAGAACAGTAGCCAGGCGTGCTAACCATTCGGCTATGGGACTTTATTTTATATAACTATATACATTATATTCGAAAATATGTAATTTTCCTTGTATTTAGTTGAAAGTATGAAAAAAAATTAAGAAAAGAATGCTCTTTTTTATGTATATGCAATGCTTAATATGACTTTTGGTTCAATAATGAATATTCATTCGCAAATAGAAAAAAAAAAGGTAAATACGGTGCAAAAAGCTCAAATATCATTCGTCGCCCTAGGGTTCTACGGATAAACATCAACTTTCCAAACCTCCACAGCCAAATGTGTTGTTCAAATGGTGCAACCTTTTTAAAGATATCCATGTAGCAAGAACATTCAAGGCTAGCTAAACTAGAGAACACCTCAGGCGATGAAAAAATAATTTGTGGCCATCAAAAAGATAGGTGTGCGAATCTAAAAGGCCGATTTGTGATTACTCTCAGGTTGGGTTGGGTTGTTTTACCTCTGAGCGGCACTTTTTTGCACACAATGGGCTAAATAGCCAGGTCACAAGGACCCCCGAGTGCTCAGAGAAGGTTGGGGGAGGTGACCCATTGGACAACTGTTAGGAAACAGATGGTAGCCTCCCGTCAAGACCATCCAGCATGTTCTTTCAGGTGCGCAGGGTATGGCTCTCCTGCACACGGAGCCACGGCTTAACGTCCCATCCGACGGTTGACTGCCTTTTCAAGCCTATCGGTGTACCCTACTGACTTAGGGCAAGGCGGTTAGATTTTTATTACTCCCCTGTTGAAGGAACTTGCGAAATTATATATATTCTCGGAACAATTAATAAAGAAAATATCGACCCTATAGGGAAGATGTTGTTGGTGCAACTACGAGATAATAGGTTATAGTTTACTGTCCAACTTCTCTAAGACCGCGGGCCATTTTTTCTTTTGACAATAATTTGCGGGCCAAAAAAAGAATAGGATAGGATACGTAATTGAAAAGTCAGTTCATGTCACCACAAAAATTTATTTTATTTACATGAAAAATAATAAGTAATAATAAACATCAAAAACCTCAAAAAATTATTTTATTTATACGAAAAATAATAAGTAATAATAAACCAATATAAATTTTCTAAACCTTATCAAATATTTAATAAATTTAATGGGAGCATTGTGACCGTAATTGTTGGGCAATAAGAATGGAATGAATATGATGAAATAATGCAATAATAATTGCAAATAGAATGAGTAAGTTGAAGATTGCATATTAAATAAAATAATATAAGTTGACAAAAAATTATAAGGTGGATTACAGATATTTATTTAAAATTTAAAGTAAAAACTTGATTTTGTTCGCGGTCCACAAAAATCCTCGTTCGTATGCGGCTCACGTGCCGCTATAGTTGGACAGCTCTGGTTTAGAATGCAGAAATTTACACAACATCCTCTGCTGAAAGTTATAAATAAGACTAACGACGTTAACACGAAAGAATGAATGTTGCAAATAGTATTAAAGTTGTTAAGTTAGAGATTAAAATTGTTGCATACAAAAAGATTTTCTTCACAGAAATATAGAGTTTGGGTAAAAAGAAAAAGCACCTGAAGCAGGAAAATCCGCACAAATTTCTGTAGTAGAAATTGTTGAGTTTTGTGCAATACTTATTTTCCCTTGAAGTTTGTATTGAATGGTAAACGTATTGAATAGTGAACGTGCTCTTTATAAATCTGTGCTCTATTTATGGTAGACAAGATGGAAATTTTGACCTGTCTGAAACTAGAAGAAAAACATATCGCCCCTTACTGATAAAAAAGGGGCGGGGGTGGCTCAGTCGGTGGCGCGCCGGGCTCGTAGTCTGTAATTCCCAGGTTCGACCCCAGCTGGGTCGGCGTTGAGATTTATCTCCGCAAAATTCCCCGTCCTGCCCACGGTCAGTAGGGGACACCGATGGGCTTGGAACAGGCCGCCGTCCGTCGAATGGGACGTTAAGCCGTGGCCCCGTGTGCGGGAGAGCCATACCCTGTGTACGTTAAAGAACACGCTGGGTGGCCTTGACGGGAGGCTACCATCTGTCTCCCAACAGCTGTTCCAGTGGGTCCCCTCCCCCAACCTTCTCTGAGCCTTCGGGGTCCATGTGACCTGGCCATTTAGCCCATGGTGTGCAAAAAAAGTGCCGCTCAGAGGTAAAACAACTCAAACAACAACCCAACTGATATGAAATACTCGTTTGCAAAATAAATGGAATTTGTCATTTTTCAGTTTTTCCGCAATTCGCTTTTATTCATTTTTCCTTTCATTGCGTCTTTCTGTTTTGTTTCATTATCTCCTCATTCATTTTTATTTATTCAGACAACTTTACAAAGATTTATTCCATATTTAATGAATTCTTTCATTTAATTATTTTTTAATTAATTTTTCTCGTATTGTTTCATTAAGAAATTCATTGATTTACTTATCATTCATTCAATTAATTCGTTTAGCATTTTTTTTAATTAATTTTCTATCATTCATTAATTTGTTATCATTCATTTTTTTTGTTATTCATTCAATTAATTATCTTTTTATTTATTCAATTAGTCATTTGCTTTTTATTCCTCTATTCACCAATTTGTTTATTATTTCCTTCCACTCAATTTGCTTCTCATTCATTCAATTTTTTTCTTATCAGTCGTTCAATTTAGCAATTTGAGTGTCATTTTTTCATTAATTTTCTTATGATATTTTCTGTTGGTTTGCGTATCACTTATTCAGTTGGGTTGTTTTACCTCTGAGCGGCACTTTTTTTGCACACCATGGGCTAAATGGCCAGGTCACATGGACCCCGAAGGCTCAGAGAAGGTTGGAGGAGGGGACCCACTGGAACAGCTGTTGGGAGACAGATGGTAGCCTCCCGTCAAGACCATCCAGCGTGTTCTTTAAAGTGCACAGGGTATGTCTCTCCCGCACACGGGGCCACGGCTTAACGTCCCATCCGACGGACGGCGGCCTTTCCAAGCTCATCAGTGTCCCCTACTGACCGTGGGCAGGGCGGGGAATTTTGCCGAGATAAATCTCAATGCTGACCCAGCTGGTACTCGAACTTGGGAACTACAGATTACGAGCCTGGCGCGCTACCGACTGAGCCAACCCCGCCCCCACTTATTCAGTTTGTTTATCATTTATTCAAAATGGTTTATGATTAATTCAATCAATTTGCTTACCGTTTATTCATCAAAACCGAAATTTGGGGCTTATACATGGATAAATTTTTTCAAAGTCATATCTCTTTCTTCTGTTGATTTGCTTATCATCTATTCAGCTTGTTTATCATTTAATTATTTATGATTCATTCTATTAATTTGATTAACATTCAGTTAATTTGCTTATCATTCCCCTATTTAATATTCTTATCATTCATGCATTCAATACCTTAATCATTCATTCATTCTTCAATTCGCTTAACATTCATTCACTAAATTGATCATCATTCAGTTAATTCATCATATATTCATACAATTTCCTAACCAATAATCCATCATAATTTCTTCTGATTTACTCATTCAATTCCTGTATCATTAGTTACATTCGCTTTTCTTTCTGACTGATTCACTTCATTATTGATTAAGTTCAAATTCCTTCTGTGTCAGAGCGTTTGGGATACTTATTTGTTTTGTAAATCAATCAATCAATCAAAATACTTTATTTTGAACACATTAGACTATACATTTAATACAATATAAACAACCCAAAAGCATTCGCTTATCTAGGTTGTTATAGTTAGCATTACATGAAATAACAAAAACAAAAAAGAAAGTTCAACTTATTTTTCACAAATTAATTGCAACCTAATGATTCACACAAAGTGGATTGTGACAAATTATAATATTCTCGCATTTTGGCAAAGGGAAAAATGAGTATTTTCATTTGAAAACAAACAAAAATAGAAAAGAATACAAGTTTACTGCAATACGTGCAAGAAGGGTACAACAATAAAAAATTTGAATTTTATTTTTTATCGTACAACTGTAAACATAAAGTTCAAGTCGAGTGTATGTGAGAGAAAATAACTTTATTTTTTTTTCTTAAAGATAAATATTCCACCAATACAATTTCGAAGGTCAATAGGTAAAAGATTAAACATTTTTGATGCTAAATATATAATATGTTTGTGTAATATTTCCTTTTTTTACAGGTGGAATTGCATATTTTCTGCCATTTAAACGAAAGTTATAATCATCTGCTTTTAATCAAAATATAAATAATCAATTTATAAACAAACAACTGACTGAAAGGCAGCATTGGCGTGCGCTATTTCCATTTTGATAAATACTTCCATTAGATATCTTTTTTAAAAATTTTATTTTTGAGCGCAATCAATGGATTCAGGGTTGACCTTATAACTACAGTCGCTCAAAAATTAGTGACCTGGCAACCTTCGTGTCACGTGACACGAAGGTTGCCAGATCACTAATTTCTAAAAAAAAAATCGTTGCCAGATATTTTTTCTGAATTCTGTAATCAACCATAGTGTTCGGATACTTTTTTGAGCGACTGTAGGTGGTCATATTATTTTGATACTAGATCGTGTGGGCTCACTCACGGAAATATTGAGCGTGTGCAGTTACCGTTCACAGCAAACTGGAGCGTGTGCAGTAACTGCACACGCTCCATTTTGCTATGAACGGTAACTGGAGCGTGTACAGTTGCTGTACACGCTCCAGATATTTTTCCTGAATTCTGTAATCACGTGACACGAAGGTTGCCAGATCACTAATTTCTAAAAAAAATCGTTGCCAGATATTTTTTCTGAATTCTCTAATCAACCATAGTGTTCGGATACTTTTTTGAGCAACTGTACCACCATAGCATAGTAGCCCATAATACACTGCAGAATGAATCCACGAATAGTAAATTGTTAACAACATTTGGTGATTCACAATTTTTTTTTAAATTCACTTTACAAACATGCTCAAAATTGTTTTGATTAACTTTTGAACGTATGGCCTCCAATTCAGATTTTGATCAATTGTTATTCCTAAATACTTGATTTCATTCACTCTATCAATAGACACACAGCAACAACCTCATTAATATCACAATTCAATCATCATCAAAACACCTGGGTTCGAATCCTCAGTAAGAAGACATGGATATTTTCTTGTGTTGTCTTTCTTCTGAGGGTTGGATTGTTGTATTACCTCTGAGCAGCACTTTTTTGCACATCATGGGCTAAATGGCCAGGTCACATTGACCCCGAAGGCTCAGAGAAGGTTGGGGGAGGGGACCCACTGGAACAGCTGTTGGGAGACAAATGGCAGCCTCCCGTCAAGGCCATCCAGCGTGTTCTTTAACGTGCACAGGGTATGGCTCTCCCGCACACGGGGCCACGGCTTAACGTCCCATCCGACGGACGGCGGCCTTTCCAAGCCCATCGGTGTCCCCTACTGACCGTGGGCAGGGCGGGGAATTTTGCGGAGATAAATCTCAACGCTGACCCAGCTGGGACTCGAACCTGTGAACTACAGATTACGAGCCTGACACGCTACTGACTGAGCCACCCCCGCCCCTTTCTTCTGAGGGCTCGTCTTTATCACAGATTTATATCTAGAGCTTATAACGCATGCAGCTACTGATTGGATAATTTCTTTAATATTAATTCATTATATTTTTTATTGTTCATACATTCATTCATTCCTTCCAAAAGGAGAATATATTCATTTCCTCATTTTTTTCATTCCTATTCATTATTTGTTTTTTTATTTACTTCTTTAATTCCTTCCTTCACTTATTCGTTGAATTACTTCATTAGATAAGCTTGCTCGATCTACTTCTGATTAATAAACTATTTCAAAAACTTCTACTAAGAACATCGATAATTTACTTCTTCGCAAATACCTTTAATTAAGATTTCTCGTTTCACCCTAGTCGACAGCAAAATTTAATAAGTCGCTGATCATGCTCAAATTATTTCTGTAAATAACTTTTTTTCTTCTTTTTCTACAATAATTTGGCTGCACACATTCTCCTAACAAAAATTAATTCCTTATTTTATTTTTGACGAGCAGATCTCAAACGGTGTCGATATCAGTCTGACTCGGGATTTTGAGGAGTTGGCGGACTCCATTTTTCAGTGTCAGGATTGGGTTGTTTTATCAGTGAGCGGGGGGCGGGGGTGGCTCAGTCGGTAGCGCGCCACGCTCGTAATCTGTAGTTCCCAGGTTCGAGTCCCAGCTGGGTCAGCGTTGAGATTTATCTCCGCAAAAATTCCCCGCCCTGCCCACGATCAGTAAGGGACACCGATGGGCTTGGAAAGGCCGCCGTCCGTCGGATGGGACGTTAAGCCGTGGCCCCGTGTGCGGGAGAGACATACCCTGTGCACATTAAAGAACACGCTGGATGGCCTTGACGGGAGGCTACCATCTGTCTCCCAACAGCTGTTCCAGTGGGTCCCCTCCCCCAACCTTCTCTGAGCCTTCGGGGTCCATGTGACCTGGCCATTTAGCCCATGGTGTGCAAAAAAGTGCCGCTCAGAGGTAAAACAACCCAACCCAACTTATTAGTGAGCGGCACTTTTTTTGCATGCAATGAGCTAAATGGCCAGGTCACAAGGATCCAAAGGGTTCAGAGAATTTTGGGGAAAGGAATCCACTAGACATCTGTTAGAAGCCAGATGATAGCCTCCTGTCAAGACCATCCAGTGTGAACTGTAACTTGCACAGGTTATGCCTTAAGGTCCTATCCGACGGACGGTGATCTTTCCAAGCTCATAGTAGTCTATAGTTGTCATAGGGGTGTGGGTTTAGCAGAGAAAAATCTCAACGATGGCACAGGTCGAACCTAGGAACTATAGATTACGAACCTGGAGGACTAAAGACTGAACCAACTCCTGCCCTTCGTATGTCAGGATGCTTGGCGGTATGATCTTTGTTCTACCGCCAAGCACAATAACCAGTCAACCACTATGGTGCTAGAACGCATGTAAAAAGGCATAATTGATTGCTTTTAAATTAACGTGATAAAAGTATTTTTTCGTGCGCATGTTGCGAAACAACATACGATGTTCCAAGCGACATTCGTGGCTCGTGGAACGTTGCATTGCAATGCACATCTCAAAATTCGGATGGCATTAGTTAAGCTAAGTGAGGATTTAAGAACTAACTACTGTTATCATATCGAAGAGTAGTGTGTTGGGTTAGGTTGTTTTACCTCTGAGCGGCACTTTTTTGCACACCATGGGCTAAATGACCAGGTCACATGGACCCCGAAGGCTCAGAGAAGGTTGGGTGAGGGGTCCCAATGGAACAGCTGTTGGGAGACAGATGGTAGCCTCCCGTTATGGTCATCCAGCATGTTCTTTAACGTGCACAGGGTATGGCTCTCCCGCACATGGGACTACAGCTTAACGTCCCATCCGACGGACGGCGGCCTTTCCAAGCCCATCAGTGCGCCCTACTGACCGTGGGCAGGGCAGGAAATTTTGCGGAGATAAATATCAACGCTGATCCAGCTGGGACTCGAACCTGGCAAGAGTAGTGCGAATTGCTTCTGTTGGTTATGAATAAAAGAACCATTTGTAAGCATGTTTGATCAAATGTCATGAGATGTGTGCTATATCTCTCTTTTCAGACTTAATTCACTGCCTAGATGAAAAAAAAATGAAGTCTTTCTGTTTTGTTAATGGTAAACTAAATTCTAAACTTTGTGAATGCCAAAATACACTGGTGCTCAATATTAAAGGATAATCGACAAAAACCTATATAGCTGTCGATATATGTCAAAGAATGCATTGAAAATGGGTTAACATGGAAAATACGCTATGCAGGAAGCTATCTTGCATTTACAGTTGCCTCACATAAGTCGGAATATGCAAATTAGGAATGCGTTAAAAAGACGCGCGAGACACTGCAGCTTGTAGTCCTCCCCCCACCCCCGACAGAGAACCACCTTGATGTGGTTGGGGGTCTTGAGGGCCCACTAAGGTCGAAGGCTCTGCTGACCGGTTTGGGACCCGGTTGGACAGGCTAAGATCTCGAGGTCGAAGGCTCTGCTGACCGGTTTGGGACCCGGGTTGGACAGGCTAAGATCTCGAGGTCGAAGGCTCTGCTGACCGGTTTGGGACCCAGTTGGACAGGCTAAGATATCGAGGTCGAAGGCTCTGCTGACCGGTTTAGGACCCGGTTGGACAGGCTAAGATCTCGAGGTCGAAGGCTCTGCTGACCGGTTTGGGACCCGGGTTGGACAGGCTAAGATCTCGAGGTCGAAGGCTCTGCTGACCGGTTTGGGACCCAGTTGGACAGGCTAAGATATCGAGGTCGTAGGCTCTGCTGACCGGTTTAGGACCCGGTTGGACAGGCTAAGATCTCGAGGTCGAAGGCTCTGCTGACCGGTTTGGGACCCAGTTGGACAGGCTAAGATATCGAGGTCGTAGGCTCTGCTGACCGGTTTAGGACCCGGTTGGACAGGCTAAGATCTCGAGGTCGAAGGCTCTGCTGACCGGTTTGGGACCCGGGTTGGACAGGCTAAGATCTCGAGGTCGAAGGCTCTGCTGACCGGTTTGGGACCCAGTTGGACAGGCTAAGATATCGAGGTCGAAGGCTCTGCTGACCGGTTTAGGACCCGGTTGGACAGGCTAAGATCTCGAGGTCGAAGGCTCTGCTGACCGGTTTGGGACCCGGGTTGGACAGGCTAAGATCTCGAGGTCGAAGGCTCTGCTGACCGGTTTGGGACCCAGTTGGACAGGCTAAGATATCGAGGTCGAAGGCTCTGCTGACCGGTTTGGGACCCAGTTGGACAGGCTAAGATCTC
Source organism: Ryuthela nishihirai (assembly GCA_038380435.1). Taxonomy (NCBI): domain Eukaryota; kingdom Metazoa; phylum Arthropoda; class Arachnida; order Araneae; family Heptathelidae; genus Ryuthela; species Ryuthela nishihirai. Next base: position 10,031,781 of record JAWZYU010000007.1, read on the forward strand.
GAGGTCGAAGGATCTGCTGACCGGTTTGGGACCCGGGTTGGACAGGCTAAGATCTCGAGGTCGAAGGCTCTGCTGACCGGTTTGGGACCCGGTTGGCCAAGCTAAGATCTCGAGGTCGAAGGCTCTGCTGACCGGTTTAGGACCCGGTTGGACAGGCTAAGATCTCGAGGTCGAAGGCTCTGCTGACCGGTTTGGGACCCGGGTTGGACAGGCTAAGATCTCGAGGTCGAAGGCTCTGCTGACCGGTTTGGGACCCAGTTGGACAGGCTAAGATATCGAGGTCGTAGGCTCTGCTGACCGGTTTGGGACCCGGTTGGACAGGCTAAGATCTCGAGGTCGAAGGCTCTGCTGACCGGTTTGGGACCCAGGTTGGACAGGCTAAGATCTCGAGGTCGAAGGCTCTGCTGACCGGTTTGGGACCCAGTTGGACAGGCTAAGATATCGAGGTCGAAGGCTCTGCTGACCGGTTTGGGACCCGGTTGGACAGGCTAAGATCTCGAGGTCGAAGGCTCTGCTGACCGGTTTGGGACCCGGTTGGACAGGCTAAGATCTCGAGGTCGAAGGCTCTGCTGACCGGTTTGGGACCCGGGTTGGACAGGCTAAGATCTCGAGGTCGAAGGCTCTGCTGACCGGTTTGGGACCCAGTTGGACAGGCTAAGATATCGAGGTCGAAGGCTCTGCTGACCGGTTTGGGACCCAGTTGGACAGGCTAAGATCTCGAGGTCGAAGGCTCTGCTGACCGGTTTGGGACCCGGGTTGGACAGGCTAAGATCTCGAGGTCGAAGGCTCTGCTGACCGGTTTGGGACCCGGTTGGCCAAGCTAAGATCTCGAGGTCGAAGGCTCTGCTGACCGGTTTAGGACCCGGTTGGACAGGCTAAGATCTCGAGGTCGAAGGCTCTGCTGACCGGTTTAGGACCCGGTTGGACAGGCTAAGATCTCGAGGTCGAAGGCTCTGCTGACCGGTTTGGGACCCGGGTTGGACAGGCTAAGATCTCGAGGTCGAAGGCTCTGCTGACCGGTTTGGGACCCAGTTGGACAGGCTAAGATATCAAGGTCGAAGGCTCTGCTGACCGGTTTGGGACCCAGTTGGACAGGCTAAGATCTCGAGGTCGAAGGCTCTGCTGACCGGTTTGGGACCCGGGTTGGACAGGCTAAGATCTCGAGGTCGAAGGCTCTGCTGACCGGTTTGGGACCCGGTTGGCCAAGCTAAGATCTCGAGGTCGAAGGCTCTGCTGACCGGTTTAGGACCCGGTTGGACAGGCTAAGATCTCGAGGTCGAAGGCTCTGCTGACCGGTTTGGGACCCGGGTTGGACAGGCTAAGATCTCGAGGTCGAAGGCTCTGCTGACCGGTTTGGGACCCGGGTTGGACAGGCTAAGATCTCGAGGTCGAAGGCTCTGCTGACCGGTTTGGGACCCAGTTGGACAGGCTAAGATATCGAGGTCGTAGGCTCTGCTGACCGGTTTGGGACCCGGTTGGACAGGCTAAGATCTCGAGGTCGAAGGCTCTGCTGACCGGTTTGGGACCCAGGTTGGACAGGCTAAGATCTCGAGGTCGAAGGCTCTGCTGACCGGTTTGGGACCCAGTTGGACAGGCTAAGATATCGAGGTCGAAGGCTCTGCTGACCGGTTTGGGACCCAGTTGGACAGGCTAAGATCTCGAGGTCGAAGGCTCTGCTGACCGGTTTGGGACCCGGGTTGGACAGGCTAAGATCTCGAGGTCGAAGGCTCTGCTGACCGGTTTGGGACCCGGTTGGCCAAGCTAAGATCTCGAGGTCGAAGGCTCTGCTGACCGGTTTAGGACCCGGTTGGACAGGCTAAGATCTCGAGGTCGAAGGCTCTGCTGACCGGTTTAGGACCCGGTTGGACAGGCTAAGATCTCGAGGTCGAAGGCTCTGCTGACCGGTTTGGGACCCGGGTTGGACAGGCTAAGATCTCGAGGTCGAAGGCTCTGCTGACCGGTTTGGGACCCAGTTGGACAGGCTAAGATATCGAGGTCGAAGGCTCTGCTGACCGGTTTGGGACCCAGTTGGACAGGCTAAGATCTCGAGGTCGAAGGATCTGCTGACCGGTTTGGGACCCGGGTTGGACAGGCTAAGATCTCGAGGTCGAAGGCTCTGCTGACCGGTTTGGGACCCGGTTGGCCAAGCTAAGATCTCGAGGTCGAAGGCTCTGCTGACCGGTTTAGGACCCGGTTGGACAGGCTAAGATCTCGAGGTCGAAGGCTCTGCTGACCGGTTTGGGACCCGGGTTGGACAGGCTAAGATCTCGAGGTCGAAGGCTCTGCTGACCGGTTTGGGACCCAGTTGGACAGGCTAAGATATCGAGGTCGTAGGCTCTGCTGACCGGTTTGGGACCCGGTTGGACAGGCTAAGATCTCGAGGTCGAAGGCTCTGCTGACCGGTTTGGGACCCAGGTTGGACAGGCTAAGATCTCGAGGTCGAAGGCTCTGCTGACCGGTTTGGGACCCAGTTGGACAGGCTAAGATATCGAGGTCGAAGGCTCTGCTGACCGGTTTGGGACCCGGTTGGACAGGCTAAGATCTCGAGGTCGAAGGCTCTGCTGACCGGTTTGGGACCCGGTTGGACAGGCTAAGATCTCGAGGTCGAAGGCTCTGCTGACCGGTTTGGGACCCGGGTTGGACAGGCTAAGATCTCGAGGTCGAAGGCTCTGCTGACCGGTTTGGGACCCAGTTGGACAGGCTAAGATATCGAGGTCGAAGGCTCTGCTGACCGGTTTAGGACCCGGTTGGACAGGCTAAGATCTCGAGGTCGAAGGCTCTGCTGACCGGTTTGGGACCCGGGTTGGACAGGCTAAGATCTCGAGGTCGAAGGCTCTGCTGACCGGTTTGGGACCCAGTTGGACAGGCTAAGATATCGAGGTCGAAGGCTCTGCTGACCGGTTTGGGACCCAGTTGGACAGGCTAAGATCTCGAGGTCGAAGGCTCTGCTGACCGGTTTGGGACCCGGGTTGGACAGGCTAAGATCTCGAGGTCGAAGGCTCTGCTGACCGGTTTGGGACCCGGTTGGCCAAGCTAAGATCTCGAGGTCGAAGGCTCTGCTGACCGGTTTAGGACCCGGTTGGACAGGCTAAGATCTCGAGGTCGAAGGCTCTGCTGACCGGTTTGGGACCCGGGTTGGACAGGCTAAGATCTCGAGGTCGAAGGCTCTGCTGACCGGTTTGGGACCCGGGTTGGACAGGCTAAGATCTCGAGGTCGAAGGCTCTGCTGACCGGTTTGGGACCCAGTTGGACAGGCTAAGATATCGAGGTCGTAGGCTCTGCTGACCGGTTTGGGACCCGGTTGGACAGGCTAAGATCTCGAGGTCGAAGGCTCTGCTGACCGGTTTGGGACCCAGGTTGGACAGGCTAAGATCTCGAGGTCGAAGGCTCTGCTGACCGGTTTGGGACCCAGGTTGGACAGGCTAAGATCTCGAGGTCGAAGGCTCTGCTGACCGGTTTGGGACCCAGTTGGACAGGCTAAGATATCGAGGTCGAAGGCTCTGCTGACCGGTTTGGGACCCGGTTGGACAGGCTAAGATCTCGAGGTCGAAGGCTCTGCTGACCGGTTTGGGACCCGGTTGGACAGGCTAAGATCTCGAGGTCGAAGGCTCTGCTGACCAGTTTGGGACCCGGATTGGACAGGCTAAAATCTCGAGGTCGAAGGCTCTGCTGACCGGTTTGGGACCCGGTTGGCCAGGCTAAGACCTCCATCTCAGAGACTTAGGGGAGTCGTTAGGGGCCCTGCTGACCGACTTGGTCCGTCAGCTCGGACAGGGCCCCAAATTTCGGGCCCGACTAAGAGTTCCCACCAGGGGAGTCGAGTCAACTTGGATCTACATATCCTTATTTGTGTCTAACCGTGGAATATATTAAAATCCTGGTTTTGCAGCGGCGGTGCCATGGGTTGAGCTTTACTCCTATAGTACTGTTCACCCTAGACTGTCGTGGGCTGTGCATTTACCGATATGGTATTGTATGTCCCCGACCTTTAGATAGTGGTCAAAGTGGCATTCCCTATAATGGTAGTGCTTCAGGCGGAACCAGTGGGTCTGTCCATTAGTTTACTTACTGCAGCTTGTAGCTGTTCTAGACAACTCTTTGCTTTCACTTCAGCGACATGTCGAGCTGATTATATCCAGAAGACATCATCTGGATGATTTTCAGCGGTCGAGAGCTATTGGAAGGATGGAAGCAGGTCAGTCCCAGAAGGACGTTTCCAGAGCATTGAATGTTCAGCAAAATGGAATGGGTTGGGTTGTTTTACATCTGAGCGGCACTTTGTTTGCACACCATGGGCTAAATAGCCAGGTCACAAGGACCCCGAAGGCTCAGAGAAGGTTGGGGGAAGGGACCCACTGGAAGAGCTGTTGGGAGGCAGATGGTAGCCTCCCGTCAAGGCCATCCAGCGAGTTCTTTAACGTGCACAGGGTATGGCTCTCCCGCACACGGGGCAACGGCTAAACGTCCCATCAGACTGAGAGCGGCCTTTCCAAGCCCATTGGTGTCCCCTTGCTGACCGCAGGCAGGGCGGGAGTTTTGCGGAGATAAAATATCAACGCTGACCCAGCTGGGACTCGAAATTGGGAACTACAGATTACGAGCCTGGCGCGCTACCGACTGAGCCACTCCCGTCCTCAAAATGGAATGAGATGGATGGATAAATGGATGGATATTGGTCCGGATATACATCAAGAAAACCTACTGTAATACATCTAAACAAATTGAAATACAGCTACTTTAAAGACATCCACTAGCCGTTTGCTAAATTTAAGAGGTTTCCTGAGAGCAACTATAATTTAAGAAAACCTACTTTAAGGTTACTGAATTCATTCTCCTTATGGTTACTAAGGACATGGTCAGAATCTTCCTTTCAAAAGTATTCAGCGCCTTTTTACTAGAATTGGCTCGTTATAGAAATTTTGGGATAACTGTCTTAACAGAAGTGGAGAATGCTGTTTCTCATTAAATCGAAGTTTCATACACAATTTACTTCTTGTCCACTTACTTATTTTACGCTCCTCATATCTTCACCTTGGTCTCAGGTGTTTTCCTTATTGTTTTTGTCTTCACCTGGGCCTTGTGTATTTTTTCTTATTGTTTTGTCTTCACCTAGGCATCGTGTATTTTTGTTATTATTTTTGTCTTCACCTGGGCCTTGTGTATTTTTTCTTATTGTTTTGTCTTCACCTAGGCATCGTGTATTTTTGTTATTATTTTTGTCTTCACCTGGGCCTTGTGTATTTTTTCTTATTGTTTTGTCTTCACCTAGGCATCGTGTATTTTTTTATTATTTTTGTCTTCACCTGGGCCTTGTGTATTTTTTCTTATTGTTTTGTCTTCACCTAGGCATCGTGTATTTTTGTTATTATTTTTGTCTTCACCTGGGCCTTGTGTATTTTTTCTTATTGTTTTGTCTTCACTTAGGCATCGTGTATTTTTGTTATTATTTTTGTCTTCACCTGGGCCTTGTGTATTTTTTCTTATTGTTTTGTCTTCACCTAGGCATCGTGTATTTTTGTTATTATTTTTGTCTTCACCTGGGCCTTGTGTATTTTTTCTTATTGTTTTGTCTTCACCTAGGCATCGTGTATTTTGTTATTATTTTTGTCTTCACCTGGGCCTTGTGTATTTTTTCTTATTGTTTTGTCTTCACCTAGGCATCGTGTATTTTTGTTATTATTTTTGTCTTCACCTGGGCCTTGTGTATTTTTTCTTATTGTTTTGTCTTCACTTAGGCATCATGTATTTTTGTTATTATTTTTGTCTTCACCTGGGCCTTGTGTATTTTTTCTTATTGTTTTGTCTTCACTTAGGCATCATGTATTTTTGTTATTATTTTTGTCTTCACCTGGGCCTTGTGTATTTTTTCTTATTGTTTTGTCTTCACTTAGGCATCATGTATTTTTGTTATTATTTTTGTCTTCACCTGGGCCTTGTGTATTTTTTCTTATTGTTTTGTCTTCACCTAGGCATCGTGTATTTTTGTTATTATTTTTGTCTTCACCTGGGCCTTGTGTATTTTTTCTTATTGTTTTGTCTTCACCTAGGCATCGTGTATTTTTGTTATTATTTTTGTCTTCACCTGGGCCTTGTGTATTTTTTCTTATTGTTTTGTCTTCACCTAGGCATCGTGTATTTTTGTTATTATTTTTGTCTTCACCTGGGCCTTGTGTATTTTTTCTTATTGTTTTGTCTTCACCTAGGCATCGTGTATTTTTGTTATTATTTTTGTCTTCACCTGGGCCTTGTGTATTTTTTCTTATTGTTTTGTCTTCACTTAGGCATCGTGTATTTTTGTTATTATTTTTGTCTTCACCTGGGCCTTGTGTATTTTTTCTTATTGTTTTGTCTTCACCTAGGCATCGTGTATTTTTGTTATTATTTTTGTCTTCACCTGGGCCTTGTGTATTTTTTCTTATTGTTTTGTCTTCACCTAGGCATCGTGTATTTTTGTTATTATTTTTGTCTTCACCTGGGCCTTGTGTATTTTTTCTTATTGTTTTGTCTTCACTTAGGCATCGTGTATTTTTGTTATTATTTTTGTCTTCACCTGGGCCTTGTGTATTTTTTCTTATTGTTTTGTCTTCACCTAGGCATCGTGTATTTTTGTTATTATTTTTGTCTTCACCTGGGCCTTGTGTATTTTTTCTTATTGTTTTGTCTTCACCTAGGCATCGTGTATTTTTGTTATTATTTTTGTCTTCACCTGGGCCTTGTGTATTTTTTCTTATTGTTTTGTCTTCACTTAGGCATCATGTATTTTTGTTATTATTTTTGTCTTCACCTGGGCCTTGTGTATTTTTTCTTATTGTTTTGTCTTCACTTAGGCATCATGTATTTTTGTTATTATTTTTGTCTTCACCTGGGCCTTGTGTATTTTTTCTTATTGTTTTGTCTTCACTTAGGCATCGTGTATTTTTGTTATTATTTTTGTCTTCACCTGGGCCTTGTGTATTTTTTCTTATTGTTTTGTCTTCACCTAGGCATCGTGTATTTTTGTTATTATTTTTGTCTTCACCTGGGCCTTGTGTATTTTTTCTTATTGTTTTGTCTTCACCTAGGCATCGTGTATTTTGTTATTATTTTTGTCTTCACCTGGGCCTTGTGTATTTTTTCTTATTGTTTTGTCTTCACTTAGGCATCGTGTATTTTTGTTATTATTTTTGTCTTCACCTGGGCCTTGTGTATTTTTTCTTATTGTTTTGTCTTCACCTAGGCATCGTGTATTTTTGTTATTATTTTTGTCTTCACCTGGGCCTTGTGTATTTTTTCTTATTGTTTTGTCTTCACCTAGGCATCGTGTATTTTTGTTATTATTTTTGTCTTCACCTGGGCCTTGTGTATTTTTTCTTATTGTTTTGTCTTCACTTAGGCATCATGTATTTTTGTTATTATTTTTGTCTTCACCTGGGCCTTGTGTATTTTTTCTTATTGTTTTGTCTTCACTTAGGCATCATGTATTTTTGTTATTATTTTTGTCTTCACCTGGGCCTTGTGTATTTTTTCTTATTGTTTTGTCTTCACTTAGGCATCATGTATTTTTGTTATTATTTTTGTCTTCACCTGGGCCTTGTGTATTTTTTCTTATTGTTTTGTCTTCACCTAGGCATCGTGTATTTTTGTTATTATTTTTGTCTTCACCTGGGCCTTGTGTATTTTTTCTTATTGTTTTGTCTTCACCTAGGCATCGTGTATTTTTGTTATTATTTTTGTCTTCACCTGGGCCTTGTGTATTTTTTCTTATTGTTTTGTCTTCACCTAGGCATCGTGTATTTTTGTTATTATTTTTGTCTTCACCTGGGCCTTGTGTATTTTTTCTTATTGTTTTGTCTTCACCTAGGCATCGTGTATTTTTGTTATTATTTTTGTCTTCACCTGGGCCTTGTGTATTTTTTCTTATTGTTTTGTCTTCACTTAGGCATCGTGTATTTTTGTTATTATTTTTGTCTTCACCTGGGCCTTGTGTATTTTTTCTTATTGTTTTGTCTTCACCTAGGCATCGTGTATTTTTGTTATTATTTTTGTCTTCACCTGGGCCTTGTGTATTTTTTCTTATTGTTTTGTCTTCACCTAGGCATCGTGTATTTTTGTTATTATTTTTGTCTTCACCTGGGCCTTGTGTATTTTTTCTTATTGTTTTGTCTTCACTTAGGCATCGTGTATTTTTGTTATTATTTTTGTCTTCACCTGGGCCTTGTGTATTTTTTCTTATTGTTTTGTCTTCACCTAGGCATCGTGTATTTTTGTTATTATTTTTGTCTTCACCTGGGCCTTGTGTATTTTTTCTTATTGTTTTGTCTTCACCTAGGCATCGTGTATTTTTGTTATTATTTTTGTCTTCACCTGGGCCTTGTGTATTTTTTCTTATTGTTTTGTCTTCACTTAGGCATCATGTATTTTTGTTATTATTTTTGTCTTCACCTGGGCCTTGTGTATTTTTTCTTATTGTTTTGTCTTCACTTAGGCATCATGTATTTTTGTTATTATTTTTGTCTTCACCTGGGCCTTGTGTATTTTTTCTTATTGTTTTGTCTTCACCTAGGCATCGTGTATTTTTGTTATTATTTTTGTCTTCACCTGGGCCTTGTGTATTTTTTCTTATTGTTTTGTCTTCACCTAGGCATCGTGTATTTTTGTTATTATTTTTGTCTTCACCTGGGCCTTGTGTATTTTTTCTTATTGTTTTGTCTTCACCTAGGCATCGTGTATTTTTGTTATTATTTTTGTCTTCACCTGGGCCTTGTGTATTTTTTCTTATTGTTTTGTCTTCACTTAGGCATCATGTATTTTTGTCATTATTTTTGTCTTCACCTGGGCCTTGTGTATTTTTTCTTATTGTTTTGTCTTCACCTAGGCATCGTGTATTTTTGTTATTATTTTTGTCTTCACCTGGGCCTTGTGTATTTTTTCTTATTGTTTTGTCTTCACCTAGGCATCGTGTATTTTTGTTATTATTTTTGTCTTCACCTGGGCCTTGTGTATTTTTTCTTATTGTTTTGTCTTCACTTAGGCATCATGTATTTTTGTTATTATTTTTGTCTTCACCTGGGCCTTGTGTATTTTTTCTTATTGTTTTGTCTTCACCTAGGCATCGTGTATTTTTGTTATTATTTTTGTCTTCACCTGGGCCTTGTGTATTTTTTCTTATTGTTTTGTCTTCACCTAGGCATCGTGTATTTTTGTTATTATTTTTGTCTTCACCTGGGCCTTGTGTATTTTTTCTTATTGTTTTGTCTTCACTTAGGCATCATGTATTTTTGTTATTATTTTTGTCTTCACCTGGGCCTTGTGTATTTTTTCTTATTGTTTTGTCTTCACTTAGGCATCATGTATTTTTGTTATTATTTTTGTCTTCACCTGGGCCTTGTGTATTTTTTCTTATTGTTTTGTCTTCACTTAGGCATCATGTATTTTTGTTATTATTTTTGTCTTCACCTGGGCCTTGTGTATTTTTTCTTATTGTTTTGTCTTCACCTAGGCATCGTGTATTTTTGCTATTATTTTTGTCTTCATCTAGGGCTCGTGCATTTTTATTGTTTTCACCTTCTCCTAGGCCTCGTGTGATTTTCTTATTATTTTTATCTTCACTTATTTCCCCTCCCCCTTTTTTTATATCTTTTTTTATGCCTCCTGTGCTTTTTCTCATTGTTTTTCTTGTTTTAATCTTCACCTACCTTGTTTTATTTTTGTCATCTTCACCTTCGCTCGGGTGCTTTTTTTTATCGTTTTTGTCTTCTCTTAAACTTCGTGTGTTTTTCTTTTTGTTGTTATCTTCATATTTTTTTCTTTCATCTACGCCTCGTATGCTTTTTTTTTTTTCATTGTTTTTATTTTCACCTAGGGCCCGTGAGTTTTTCTTATTGTTTTTAATTTACCCTAGGTTTTCCGAGTTTTTCTTTGTTAAGAAACGAAACATCCATGTCTCACCGGGGTTCGTGTGTTTGGCGCAATATGACCATAGTTGTTATTGCGCCATTTAAACCCCAAAGAACGAAACCCGGGGTTCGATCCCTTGATAATTCACGAATGTTTCTAGTGTTGTCTTTCTGTTAATGTCTCTCGTTCCTCACAGATTTTCTCTAGGGCACATAAAACTTAAAGTTTCCTTTCAAATCTTTGTGGCCAGCTGCTTGAGTAGTAATTTTTTAATCTTAGGTTAATGAGATTTTGTTATAGTTTTTGTTTCGCCTAGACAACGTGCTTCTTTTTTATCTATGACACTTTTCTTTTTTGTGTGTGTGTTTTTATTTTCGCTATGGAACGGTAATTTTTATGTTCACTTAAGATCCGTGTTTATTTCATTCCGTGTTGAGTTTTTTCTTTACCTAAAGATCCTAAGCCGTCCCGTGGCTGAGTGGTTAGCGCGCTTGGCTACTGATCTACGGGACCTGGGTTCGAGCCCCGGGTAAGGCATGGATGTTCGTGTTGTGTTCTGCTGAGGTCCTGCCATCCTCTCAGATCTTCTACTATGGCATATAAACTGACAGGCTCCTGTCAGACCTCTGTGGCAAGCAGCTGCTTGAGGGGGTATTTATTTTTAAAGATCCTGTGTTTTGTTGTCGATTGTGATGTCATCTTCATGAATGGCCCATGTGCGTTATGTTATTGTTTTTATGTTCATCTACGGATGTAAATTTTTTTATAGTTTTTATCTTCACCGTCCCGTGGCCGAGTGGTTAGCACGCTTGGCTACTGATCTAAGGGACCTGGGTTCGAGCCCCGGAATTAGGCATGGATGTGTGTGTCGTTTTTCTGCTGAGGTCCTGCCATCCTCTCAGATCTCCTACTGTGGCATATAAACTGACAGGCTCCTGTCAGACCTCTGTGGCAAGCACCTGCTTGAGGGGGTATTATTATTATTTATTATATGGAACGCGAAATTTTATTATTTCTTTCATCGTCAACTAGGGGCGCTGTATTTTGTCACTTATGAAAGGTGTCACTTATGAAAGGTGTCACTTATACCCATGAAAGGTATTGTTATCTTCACCTAAGACCCGTGTGTTTCTGTTGTCCTTGTTTTGTGTGACATAGGATTATTATTCTGTTTTGTGTTTTTTATTTTAACCTAGGACCCGTCATTTTTCGCTTTTAGTTTCCGAAGATTCTTAATTACAATAAAAAAAGTTTGAAAAAACTTGGCTCATTCGTAAATGTAATTCAGTATCCGTGCTCTAGATTAATCTGATTAGATTCCTGGAAGCGAAAAGTATGTTAGTCCATTTGCACCGAAAACCTTGAGGTTGACTTCTATAAAATAGAACTGCACGTGAAATGGAACTACTATGAGGAGTTGTGCCACGCTGCAATGCAAGATACGGACACGCCCCTACGTTGGCGGTGAAACATGTGCGGTGGCAGAAACTTTTCCAGGAAGTAGATAACGTTGGAGGGGGAGAGAAATGACGAATTGTACACTTCCAAGATTGGACTGATTTACTTCCGAGTGACTTTTTTATGCGCACAATGGTCTAAAGGGACAGACCTCAAGGACAACATGGAGGTTGAAGGTTAAGTAAAAGAAGAAACACATTGGACAGCTGTTAAGATTGTTTTACCACTGCGAGGTACTTTTTAGGACTCAAGGAGCCGGTCACAAAGACCCCAAAGGCTCAGAGTTTGGTAGTGAAAGGGTATTCATTGGACAGCTGTTGCTAGGCCCCGATTTCAAATTGGCACTAGCCTAGACGCGCCAACAAAATCGAGAAGCCATCATTTAAATGCTGCAATGTGTTTATTTAATGAAGAACAAAATTATATCTTTTTTTAATTCTTTGAAGGAGTGAAAAACTATTTGCAAATGTGCATGGCATAAAGAGCGATTACTCTCTTTTCAATAAGTACTCTCTTCTGACATTTGGGGCGGGGGTGGCTCAGTCGGTAGCGCGCCATGATCGTAATCTGTAGTTCCCAGGTTCGAGTCCCAGCTGGGTCAGCGTTGAGATTTATCTCCGCAAAATTCCCCGCTCTGCCCACGGACAGTAGGGGACACCGATGGGCTTGGAAAGGCCGCCGTCCGTCGGATGTGACGTTAAGCCGTGGCCCCGTGTGCGGGAGAGCCATACCCTGTGCACGTTAAAGAACACGCTGGATGGCCTTGACGGGAGGCTACCATCTGTCTCCCAACAGCTGTTCCATTGGGTCTCCTCCCCCAACCTTCTCTGAGCCTTCGGGATGCATGTGACCTGGCCATTTAGCCCATGGTGTGCAAAAAAGTGCCGCTCAGAGGTAAAACAACCCAGCCCTTCTTCTGACGTTTGAAAAGGGCTATTCGCTGTTTTACTAAACGTATTGGGAAACTTTCATCAGTATGTGAAAGGGAATCAAAATTCAGAGCTCCCTAACTTCGAAAATAAGTTTTTATTACAGAAAATTGTTACAGAGATAAATTTCAAATTTCAATCAAATTTATCAAAATTTCGATCTTAGAAAATATTCTTTTCATATTTAAAGAGCTATTGAAACTGAAATATATAACAGCATATGCTTTTTCTAAATACTGTTTCAAAAACGATACAAAGTGAAAAGCCCTGTTTGAAATTTTATAATTACATTTATTTCAGTAAACGATTAGTTTTAATTTTAAGGTATGTGTCGCTTTTCTGCTGAGACCCCGCCATCCTCTCAGACCTTCCACTGTGGCATATAAACTGACAGGCTCCTGTCAGACCTTCTACTATGGCGTATAAACTGACAGACTCCTGTCAGACCTTCTACTATGGCGTATAAACTGACAGGCTCCTGTCAGACCTTCTACTATGGCGTATAAACTGACAGGCTCCTGTCAGACCTTCTACTATGGCGTATAAACTGACGGGCTCCTGTCAGACCTTCTACTATGGCGTATAAACTGACAGACTCCTGTCAGACCTTCTACTATGGCGTATAAACTGACAGACTCCTGTCAGACCTTCTACTATGGCGTATAAACTGACAGGCTCCTGTCAGACCTTCTACTATGGCGTATAAACTGACAACTCCTGTCAGACCTTCTACTATGGCGTATAAACTGACAGGCTCCTGTCAGACCTTCTACTATGGCGTATAAACTGGCAGACTCCTGTCAGACCTTCTACTATGGCGTATAAACTGACAGACTCCTGTCAGACCTTCTACTATGGCGTATAAACTGACAGACTCCTGTCAGACCTTCTACTGTGGCGTATAAACTGACAGGCTCCTGTCACACCTCTGTGGCAAGCTGCTGCTTGAGGGGGTATTTATTTATTTTTTATTTATATTAAATTCGTACGAATAGCAACATTGATGTTAAATGTCCAATTTTTCAGAGCGCTTTGAATAGCAAACAAATATTGGTGAAAAACTAGATTTGGGAACTTCTTACGAGATTTTCCATTCTTTGTATCATACGTATTTCTACGAAATGCTTAATTGAAAGTTAGGGAGTTTTGAATAGATTTCCATTCACATAACATAGAAATTTCCGAACACTTTTGATAATTTCGAGCAATTCATTCATTGTCAGAACAAACGAGAGGAAAAGAAGTTTAAATTTCAAATCAATTATTTGATTTTCAAATGCCACTTCATATTCAATATTTCAAGTTATATGCTATGTATAATACTAATAAGCCACATTAATTTTACCATTTGTTAACTAAAATTACATTTTTCATTATAAAATTTTCTACATACTCTCCGCCCTACTCTCGGTCAGTCACCGATGGGCCTGAAAAGTCAGCATCCGTCGGATGAGCCATTAAGCCGCCCCGCGTGCGGGAGTACCATACCTGTGCACATTAAGGAACACGCTGGATAGCCTTGACAAGAGGCTATCATCTTTCCTAAAAGCTGTCCAATGGGCCCTCTCCTTCCAAACTTCTCTGACCGTCGGGGTCTCTATGATCTGGCATTTAGCCCGTTGTGTGCAAAAAAAGTGCCACTCAGAGGTAAAACAACCTAACCCTACATCCATTTCCGCTATATTATTTCCTTTCTTCATGGTTGTAAAAGTAAAAAATTAATATTTTTATACGAACTTAAAGAACTATTGTACAGTCGCTCAAAAAAGTATCCGAACACTATGGTTGATTACAAAATTCAGAAAAAATATCTGGCAACGATTTTTTTTAGAAATTAGTGATCTGGCAACCTTCGTGTCACGTGACACGAAGGTTGCCAGATCACTTAACTTCTAAAAAAATCGTTGCCAGATATTTTTTCTGAATTTTGTAATCAACCATAGTGTTCGGATACTTTTTTGAGTGACTGTAGGTGGTCATATTATTTTGATACTAGACTGTGTGGGCTCACTCACGGAAATATTGAGCGTGTGCAGTTACCGTTCACAGCAAACTGGAGCGTGTGCAGTAACTGCACACGCTCCACTTTGCTGTGAACGGTAACTGGAGCGTGTACAGTCGCTGTACACGCTCCAGATATTTTTCCTGAATTCTGTAATCACGTGACACGAAGGTTGCCAGATCACTAATTTCTAAAAAAATCGTTGTCAGATGTTTTTTCTGAATTTTGTAATCAATCATAGTGTTCGGATACTTTTTTGAGCGACTGTACATAAGGGTGCACTACCAATTCGTGTGTTAGGGGTGCGTGAGATGTAAATTCGGCCCTGGCTGTTAGGATACAGAGGGAAGCATTTCCATCAAGGCCAGTCAACCAAAGTGTTCTTTAATGTGCACAGGGTATGACTCTCTTGCTCACTGATCCACGCTAACGTGACATCCGGCCGAATACGTTTGGGTTTGGTTTGCAGTGACGCGTAAATGGGGAAGGGGGAGTACATGGCCACCCTGAAAAGTTAGAGAGTGAACAACGACTGTATTTTGCTCCTCCAAGAATTTTGTAGATAATTTTAACCTTTTAAGTGATACTTACGGGTGAAAACGATTTCTGGCATAATTCTGATATCCACCTGGGGTTGGGTTGGGTTGTTTTACCTCTGAGCGGCACTTTTTTGCACACTATAGGCTAAATGGCCAGGTCACATGGACCACGAAGGCTCAGAGAAGGTTGGGGGAGGGGACCCACTGGAGCAGCTGTTGGGAGACAGATGGTAGCCTCCCGTCAAGGCCATCCAGCGTGTTCTTTAACGTGCACAGGGTATGGCTCTCCCGGACACGGGGCAACGGCTTAACGTCCCATCCGACGGACGGCGGTCTTTCCAAGCCCATCTCCCCTACTGACCGTGGGCAGGGCGTGGAATTTTGCGGAGATAAATCTCAACGCTGACCCAGCTGGGACTCGAACCTGGGAACTACAGATTACGAGCCTGGCGCGCTACCGACTGAGCCACCCCCGCCCCCCTGAGGTTGGCAACTCTTGGTTGGAAGCGTCGACGTCACTGGTATATCGTCTATATTCATTCTGCCCACCCTATATTTTTCGATCTCGCAAGCCACAGTTGGGTTGTATTATCTCTGAGAGGCACTTTTATGCATACAATGAGACAAATGGACAGGTTTCAAGAAGCCCAGTGGCATGGAATTGAGGAGGAAACCCACGCTGGATGGTCTTGTCTCCTATAACAGCTGTTATGTGAAAGTTGGAAGCTTCCCGTCGTGGCCATCCAACGTGCTTTTTAATGTGCACAGGCTATGGATCGCCTGTACATGGAGCCACGTCTTAACCTCGTATTCAATTAACAAATGACCATTCTGATGCATTGGCGTGTCCTTTTGAACCGAGGATAGAGTGAGAGTTAACGGAGAAAATCTCAATACAGGTAAATTGTGGATTCAAACCTAGGAACATCAGATTAACTTTTCGCCTGGCACACTACCCATTAAGCTCCCCGTCCCCTTCTCTTACCCTCCAAAGTAAAATGAGTGGATTATCAATCAACGTGAATTTAGGGCATTTTTATATATATTTTCGTTACTTTTATTGTTTTAATTATATGAACAATTATTATTTAGTGAGATTTACTAACTCAAGCAAATGTTATATGATATATACCCTAGTAATAGATTTTGGCTTAGGAGAAGTTTTGGTTTATATTAAATGTGTTGATATACACACACACCGGCCACTGAATTAGAAACCTTTATTCAATACTGAGTTGGATCTCCTTTAACCCCAATTACAACCCTTATGCGGTTTGACGTAGATTCCACAAGGTGTTGGAGTGTCTGTACAACGCCAGCATACCAGGCGTTCAGCAGACAGTCCTTTAACGCTCAGATTTAACGGAAGAGATCTTTGCTCCCGGATCTATTTTTTCTAACATGTCCTATACATTCTCAATGGGGTTCAGATCCGGGCTTTATGATGGCCAGGGAAGATGGTGGAAGTCGATGTCATGCTCGTTGAACCACTGCTGAACACTTCTTGCACGATGGATTTTGCCGTCCATGAAACAGCCGTCACCTGCTGGATAAAAAGTCAACATTGCAGGATGGACTTGATCGGCAACAATGTTCAGATAATCTTGGAGGACACCCGACCTTAAACCAACAAAACGTGTCCCACATCATGACACCGCCTCCAGAACCTTGAATTACGTTTACAAGGTAAGCTGGGTCCATTGCTTCATGGGGATCCCGTCAAACTCTCTGCCTACCGTCGGTAAAGACCAAGGTGTACCGCGACTCTTCGGACCACATAACTTTTTTCCAGTCTTCCAGTATCCAGTCACGGTGTTCCTGACACCACTGTAGACGAACTTTCTGGTTCTTCGCAGAAATCAGTGGTTCCCATATAGGCATGCGACTGCTAATACGGATTCTCTTCAATTCTCTGCGCATAGTTCGCTGAGATATCGGTCGGGAATAGCCTTCATTTAATGCTCAATTGCTGTACACAAGAAGTCCCGTTTCTCCGTACAAACCTTCTCAGTTGGGTTGTTGGGTAGTTTTACCTCTGAGCGGCACTTTTTTGCGCACCATGAGCTAAATGGCCAGGTCACATGGACCCCGAAGCTCAGAGAAGGTTGGGGGAGGGGACCCACTGGAACAGCTGTTGGGAGACAGATGGTAGCCTACCGTCAAGGCCATCCAAAGTGTTCTTTAACGTGCACAGGGTATGACTCTCCCGCACACGGGGCCACGGCTTAACGTCCCATCCGACGGACGGCGGCCTTTCCAAGCCCATCGGTGTCCCCTACTGACCGTGGGCAAGGCGGGGAATTTTGCGGAGATAAATCTCAACGCTGACCCAGCTGGGACTCGAGCCTGGGAACTACAGATTACGAGTCTGGCGCGCTACCGACTGAGCCACCCCCGCCCCACAAACCTTCTCAGACGACGGCGATCTAGTTCCTGACAGATTATCGTCGTGCCACACTTAACGCCTCTTCGTAAAGGAATGTTGGTTATTTTTCCACCGATTAATAACCCGAGATATCTCACCTTTTGAGAAACCAGTCAGCTCTGCTGTTTCTAAAATCGTCGCTCCAGCCAGACGGGCAACCACAATAAGCCCTTTATCGAACCCCGAAAGATTCTTTATTTTATCCATTGTGATCAACACTACTGACAATTACTGACGAGCAGCAGTCTTAAATAGTTGCCTAGATCACGTGACCACCTATTTTTCATATACTTTGTGCAAGTGACGTTTACGTACATCTGCATAAAGATTTCTAATTCAGTGGACGGTGTGTGTATTATTATACGTACAGTCGCTCAAAAAAGTATCCGAACATTATGGTTGATTACAGAATTCAGAACAAATATCTGGCAACGATTTTTTTTAGAAATTAGTGATCTGGCAACTTCGTGTCACGTGACACGAAGTTGCGTGACACGAAGTTGTCTGTCACGTGACACGAAGTTGCCAGATCACTAATTTCTAAAAAAAATCGTTGCCAGATATTTTTTCTGAATTCTGTAATCAACCATAGTGTTCGGATACTTTTTTGAGCGACTGTACATATGTCATAGTATATTTGAAAATGAAAATAAAAATTGGAATGCTTAGGGTGAAAAAATGTACTTATCTTACAGTACAGTACTGTAGCCTAACCAACAGTACAGAAAATTTCAGTTAAATCAGTATTTTTTTTCCTAACTAATCACCTAATCTCCAGATAGAGTTACACAGAGATCATACCCAGATATTTCCAATGGAAGTGTTTCTCGAACTTTCGTAAGAAAATATAGGTTATTGAATCCCTCAAAGAGTACAGTGAGGTCCTGTAGAGGGCATGGAATGAGAGGAAAAGTAATTTCATAGCACCCAAAAAGTCCAGAACACGAATTCATTCGCAATTTTTTTACTTCATGTGTTTAACGCCGAGAAATCCTCGCTGTTCTTTTAGTCCATTTAACGCCGAGAAATCCATTGAGCACACTTTTCAAAAACAGCAATTCCTCGCTAACGGTGTAATGCTCTGAACGAACATTGATATATATTTAAAGAACACGAAAGAAGAAGAATCGTCGACATATATTGGATACCGTTCTTGAATTTATCCGTCCATTCGTAGACTTGTCGTCGACTCACGTATCGTTCACCATAGTGAGTCAACATTCTGCGGTAAATTTCAGCCCGTTTTTTTCCTTCAACACGAAGACATCATATTATAGATCGCCTCTCTACTTTTGTGCATGATTATAAGGTTTCGTCCATTTATAAGACTGATTGTTTACGAATAATGCCAACGGATACAGCAACATGTACGTTCGGTGTTGCCAGCAGACTTTAATCAATAACGTGACAGAACATTACGATTGTTTTATTTTTGTCTTACGCATTTTTATGATCGTTTATGGTTTCCATTTGAATGATCTTTGCAATTAAATTCAGATCGATCATTTTGTTTATGGACGAGACAGTCTCCATCGCAGAGATTTATGCCTCTGCTCTCTTAAATTGTTCCTGCATTGAAATTTTTCCAAGGTTGGGTTGGGTTGTTTTACCTTTGAGCGGCACTTTTTTGCAAAACGTGTCCCACATCATGGACCCCGAAGGCTCAGAGAAGGTTGTGGGAGGGGACCCACTGGAACAGCTGTTGGAAGACAGATGTTAGCCTCCCGTCAAGGCCATCCAGCGTGTTCTTTAACGTGCACAGGGTATGGCTCTCCCGCACACGGGCCACGGCTTAACGTCCCATCCGACGGACGGCGGCCTTTCCAAGCCCATCGGTGTCCCCTACTGGCCGTGGGCAGGGCGGGGAATTTTCCGGAGATAAATCTCAACGCTGACTCAGCTGGGACTCGAACCTGGGAACTACAGATTACGAGCCTGGCGCGCTACCGAATGAGCCAACCCCCGCCCCGAGATTTTTCCTGTGAAATATCTGTGTTCTCAGTGAAAAGGGGCACCAGTGGGTTTGGAAAGGCTGCAGCCATCCCTTACGGCATTCAGTCTATTCTACTTCAGATCCGGGGGCATGGGTAAGTAACGCGCCAGACTCGCAATCTGCAGTTCCCAGGCTCGAGTCCCAGCTGGGCTAGCGTTAAGATTTATCTCCGCAAAACTCCAGCCCTGCCCGCAGTCAATAGGGGACACCGATGTGCTTTGAAAAGTCGCCGTCCGTCGCAAGGGACATTAAGCCGTAGCCCCGTATAAAAGAGGGCCATACACTGTGCACTTTAAAGAACACGATGGATGTCCTTGATGGGAAGCTACTCTCTGTCTCCCAACAGCTGTTCCAGTTGTGACCTAGCCATTTAGCCTACTGTGTGCAAAAAAGTGCCTCTCAGAGGTAAATATGTCCAACCCTACTTCACATCCATACTCATGGGCACATTAAAGAACATGCTGGATAACCTTGACGGAAGGCTTCCCTCTGTCTCCTACGAGTTTCCCAATACATCCTTTTACCCTGCCTAGGGGGGCGGGGGTGGTTCAGTCGGTAGCGCGCCAGATTCGTAATCTTTAGTTCCCAGGTTCGAGTCCCAGCTGGGTCAGCGTTGAGATTTATCTCCGGAAATTTCGCCGCCCTGCCCACGGTCAGTAGGGGACACCGATGGGCTTGGAAAAGCAGCCTACTGTCGGATGGGACGTTAAGCCGTGGCCCCGTGTGCGGGAGAGCCATACCAGTGCATGTTAAAGAACACTTTGGATGGACTTGACAGGAGGCTACCATCTGTCTCCCAACAGCTGTTCCAGTGGGTCCCCTCCCCCAACCTTCTCTGAGCCTTCGGGGTCCATGTGACCTGGCCATTTAGCCCATGGTGTGCAAAAACGTGCCGCTCAGAGGTAAAACAACTCAACCTGCCTAGCTCTGATCCCTTGGGGCCTTGTGACTTGGCTTTTTAACCCATTGCGGGTGAATTTTTTCCCTTATTAGTTATTTATTTAAGATTACACGCCTCTGGAGTATTGTGCATTTCTGCCACTTCTTCAGTTTCTCAAAAAAAATAAATAAATAAAAAAACCCTCAAGCAGCTGCTTGCCACAGAGGTCTGACAGGAGCCTGTCAGTTTATATGCCACAGAGGTCTGACAGGAGCCTGTCAGTTTATATGCCACAGAGGTCTGACAGGAGCCTGTCAGTTTATATGCCACAGAGGTCTTACAGAAGCCTGTCAGTTTATATGCCACAGTAGAAGATCTGAGAGGATGGCAGGACCTCAGCAGAAAACAACACGAACATCCACGTATACATATAGTCAGACACAATGTTGAAATTATATATATATGATACAGATAGGAAGAAATTTAGAATGGTTCCTACAGCTGAAAGAGCAGTTTAGATATTTTAGACGTTGTTAAAAAAATCATTCCGATCTGTGACCTTCTAAGTTCTTCTGACCTAACCCAATCTATTTACTTTACCGATGGTTTAATCGGTCGGGCCCCTTGTAATGTGATCATTTTACCCATGATTTCAGTCCTTGTAACTTGTCCATTTTGCACATTGTAGGTGAATCCCTTTCCATTTACCTAGCTTCGAGCCATTGAGGCCTATGTGACCTACAGCATCTTCTGTGCATTTAAGTGCCTCTCGGAAGTGAAAAAACCCAACCTGCTCTAGCAGATTCTGCCACACGAACATGGTGCGTGGTCGACTGATTTTACTTATTTTTTATACGAAACCGAAATGAAGAACAACATTGCTGAGCTTTCATCAGAGCAACTTAACACTCAAACCAAAACCTTAAACGGAACTTTTATCACGCCACAG
Organism: Ryuthela nishihirai; assembly: GCA_038380435.1. NCBI lineage: Eukaryota > Metazoa > Arthropoda > Arachnida > Araneae > Heptathelidae > Ryuthela > Ryuthela nishihirai. The sequence goes on from JAWZYU010000007.1 coordinate 10,052,832, forward strand.
ATCGTGTAGCCCACCAGTAGAAGCCGTAACTGTACGATGGAGGGAAGCGTTTTAATTGATTCTCAAAAAGGGTGAAATAATCGATCGCAAGTTTCGCTGGCAGCACGAGTGGCCTTGGCTTCGCAGAAGCAAAATGGTACAAGTGACAGTGACAGCAATCATTAGTGGGCATGACCGATCGCACGGGAGAAACCTTCACGTGAAGGGGAGTCTTCGGACGGCTGTGAAACCGCCCGTCACGTAATGCCACGAGGTGGAGCCAAAGAGCTATGGACAGGCTCTGCAGCTTTGGTAGATTCTTCGGTCGAAAAATCAGGTCGTATTGTGTGCTTAGAAGGATCGATACTTATGGATTTTGACAAGATACAATCCATCAGGTATCATCTTGTGATACTTTGGTTAATTAGACGTGATTCAAGTTCAGTTTTTTCATTGGTAGATGCTATACATAGACAGCTGTTACACGTTGCGAATTGGAAGTTAATGAAAGGTAGATGATGATTAAGTGGAAAGTAGACTCTATTGGGGAAGATGTTGATTGTGTGGCAAAAGTAGGTGGAATTAAAAGACATCTCCTTTCGGAATGAGAGTATGAGTGAGAATCGGTCTGCTATTGGTCTGCTTCGATGAATGAAAGGACAGATTAGATGGCACAAGTGGATACATTGAGAGTAGACCAAATGGATGGATGAGAGTAAATCGAGAGAGTGGGGTAGTAGATGGACTGAAAATAGAAGCGTGGGTGAAACGGCTCACTTGGGAGCAGAGGATGCGGGAAAATAGACCGAATAACTTGCAAAAGTTTATAGAGTGTAAGTCGACGGAATGGGTGGTAAAAGATCGAAAAAGGCGGATGAAGTGAGAGTAGATCGAAAAAAGATGGATATGAATATAGATCGAAAAAGGTGGATGAATAAAAGTAGATCGAAAAAAGGTGGATGAGTGAAATTAGATCGATAAAGGTGGATGAATGAAAGTAGATCGAAAAAAGATGGATGAATTGAAAATAGTGATAAATGGGATGACTGAAACTAGCGTGCAGCAAAGGTCGATGAATGCAAATAATAGTTGATAAAGGTGGATGACTTAACTAATGTGATAGATTCCACGTCAATTCATCGCAACATCAGTTCATCGCAATGATAGAGACAATATTTTATTCCTGTCATCATTGCTCAAATGATTAGTGCTCAAATGAACTGTTTAGAAACAATTTTTTTTCATTCAGAGGTAAAACATGAGTCATAAGAATTTCCCTCAGAAATTAATTAAGACCTAAATAATAAGTATTTTTTCAAATCACTTAATAAAACGCTCATTTTAAAAGTTTGCCTAATATGAAATAATCATTACGCAATTACGAATGACTTTTATAAAAGATAATTATTGTTAAATATTTCAGTTTCCGTAGATCTTTAAACACTGAACGAAAAATATTGAAAATCGAGACTCAAATAGATTTGATTATGATCTTAATTTTTCGTAGTTCATATTTTGGCATTAAATGTGTATCTTAAGAGTTATAGATCTTCGAAATTCATGGAAATTCTCTCTTTTGGTATGTTCTAGGTAAGGTGTTCGAGAAACTTTATGTCCTTAACAGAATAGAGTTGTATTAAGTGTAAGGGGGAAATCATCGCCTGTGTAAAGGGGGAAATCATCGCCTGTGTAAAGGGGGAAATCATCACTGTCAGTGTAAAGCCCTTGACACTTTAAAAATAACATTCCACCAACAAAATTTCAAATTTATAGGAAAAATAAATCGTTCATAATATTCGTTTGAAATTTTGTCATTTGACAAATTTTTCGACAGTTACAGGGTATATGCCAATAAACATTTTTGGAAATGTGAATGGTAATATTTCATCAATACCTAAAATAATTTTTATCTCTATTAAACAAAAAATGATTATCTCTTATGTAATAAGTGTAAATGTGAAATATATATATAATAATATATATATATAATAAGTGTAATGTATATAAGTGTTATGTAATAAGTGTAGTGGTTTGTAAATGGTAGCTAGGTAGTCACTGGAAGGAGAGCTATGCACCAATCCCCTGTGATGATGCATAGAACCGGCCAGGCCTAGCACCTAATGTCCGACCCCGCCTTCTCGTGGTGCAGACCGTTAGTACCTTTCGAAAGAGATACTCTCTTGTGGAAGTGAACGGAAGGGGAGGGCTGCCAGATTAGTGTGGCCTACTGATCTGGACAACTATGGCTACTTTTCTTTTTTTTTCTACCCTGCTGAGGAGTGGTCAACCACACAGGGTCCTGGTGCTGACCATATAAATTAACTGGACCGGACAGATATATGGCTCTGAGCGTGATTATGGATCCTGATTTTGCTGCACTGGTGGGCTTCTGTGGAGGGATAATCTTCCGCTGTGTTTTCTGTTTGTTTGTGGGTTGACAGCCCCAAGTGAATAGATTCACAGGATATGTTTATCAGCTGGTGGATAATCCTGAGCAGAAGTCATCGCAGGCACCTGAACTCTTTGCTTCTATTGGCATCGTCAAATTCTACATTGGAGGAAGTCTTCCAGGGTAGATGGCTTCAGCCTTTAGTGGTGGCGAACGGGTCTTTGCCCCATGTCTGCCATTAGGGGGCTGTTTGATATTGTCGGCATTCCCTCTCTCAATAAACATAGTTTCTTTAAACATCCCACTAACCATTTTCTCTCCATAGGTAGTTGAAATGTGAGGACTCTGCACAGAGCTTTTTCTCTAGATGTCCTCACACAATGATTCCACCATTATAATTCACCGCGACATACATAAGTACACATGGGTTTCACCCGATTGGCTGCATAAGAATATGATTGATTATATATTAATTAACAGCAAATGGTTCTGTTAGGAATACCAGGGCATATAGTGGAGCTGAAATTGGATCTGACCATTATCTTATTAAAAGTGTCTTGCAACTTAACTTAAAAAAGTGTTGTGCTAGGATTAAAAAATTTACTTTTAATACTGAAGCTCTGAAAGATAGCCAAACCTTACCATGATAGGTTACTTAGTCATTATGAAAGCCATGGTATGCTTACTACTGAAGTTGAGGAAGAATGCGATCATTTTAAACAGGCTTTCTTGGACACTAATAGTACTCTTTTAGGAAAAAAGGAGCAGAAGAGGCAGAATTATCTGAGTGATAAGGCACTTGAGCTTATTTCGGAAAGAAAGAACTGCAGGAATGTCCTTAATCAATACCCTACTAGTCCTAATAGAAAGCATTACAGAGAACTTAATAAACGTGTAAAAGATCAGTTAGCTGCTGATAAGAATCTTTAGCTTGATGGTTTGGCTGACAAAGCCGAGGAGGCAGTTAGACAGCACAACAGCAGAGAGCTGTACCAGATAGTTAACGTTTCGTGTGGTAGAAAACGGACAGGTATACAGGGATTGAAGGATAAACAAGGTAAGGTTATAGAAGGGGAGGATTCTGTCATGGCTAGGTGGGCTGAGCATTTCAATGATATTCTAAACAATGTGGTTAGTTCTATTCCCAATGTTTGCAATGATGATAGATGCATTGGTGGCTTTAATGTTGGCCCTGTAACACAATCTGAAGTTATTTTGGCTGTTTCTAAACTTAAACTATATAAATTCCCAGGGGTAGATGAAATTACTACCGAAATGCTTAGAGCTGGGAATGTTTTGCTTACCACTTGGATGACTGAAATTCTGAATATCTTTTATGACAAAGGTATGGTTCCTAAGGATTTTATCAGAGCTATTGTTATCCCTATTTTCAAAAAAGGTGATCGCAGTTCTTGTGATAACTATAGGGGTATTAGCCTACTCTCTGTTCCAGGTAAAGTTCTTTCCATGATTGTGCTTAATGTATTTAAGAATCTGGTTGACAGTCAATTGCGTGATGAACAATGTGGATTCAGAAGTGGTAGGGAATGTGTGGATCAGATATTTTCACTTAGGCAGATTCTTGAGAAATGTTTAGAGTTTCAGAAACCTTTGGTTGCTAGCTTTGTTGATTTCAAAAGGCTTTCGACTCTGTTGAGCGTCATAATTTGTGGTTGATTGTGAGATCATATGGTATACCTGACAAGTTAGTTAACATAATGAAAGCTCTCTATAATAACACTGAGTCATGTGTGAGAGTTGGTAAGGCTTGTAGCAATTGGTTTAGCATTACTTCTGGTGTTCGACAAGGGTGCATTTTGTCTCCTTTTCTCTTTAGCTTGGTTATTGATTATGTTATGCGAAATTCACTTCAAGGGAAAGATTTTGGCCTTAAATGGACTGGAGATACTAAAATTTCTGATTTAGATTATGCTGATGATTTAGCCCTTTTGGCAAATGATGTTGATGAGATGAACTCTTTCATTCGAGTGTTGGTGAGACTGGTAGTAGAAGAGGTTTGGTTATAAACAGAGAGAAAACTAAAGTGATGAAATTTGGTCAGGCAGGCTGTGATTCAGTTAATCTGAATGGTTGCAGTCTTGAGCAGGTGTCACAGTTTAATTACCTTGGGAGCTATGTAACTGATACTGGTGATGTGCGGCCTGAGATTAACAGACGAATAGGTATTGCTGCCGGGACTTTTAAGAATCTATGGAGATTGTGGAGAAATAGGCGTATACACCTAAAGACTAAAATTAGACTGTATAATAGTTTGGTTCTTTCTAGGGTTAGTTATGGTAGTGAAACTTGGACACTTTGTACACAAGATAACAGGAAACTAGATGCTTTTGCAGTATCTTGGGCATTAGGTGGTTCAACTTTGTAACTAATGATGAGGTTAGGCAAAGGAGTTTGCAACCTCCTTTAAGCAGCATATTGTGCAGAGAGAGACTCTGTTGGTTTGGCCATGTTGCCCGTATGAATAATTATAGATTGGCGAATAGGGTTATGAACAGTGTGCCTAAAGGCCTCATAAAGAAGGGGAGACCTAGGATGCGGTTGGCAGACAATGTCAAACAAGACCTTGTTAGAATTGGTGTGCAGTGGCCAGATGCAGCAGATGTTGCTCAGGACAGAGTTGCTAGGAGAACTAAATTGCACGGTCTGGTTGGACCTCCGTAGCCTAAGACTGCTTGAGGATGATGATGATGATGAATAAGTGTAACTTATTTTTCGAAAAACTCGTCTTTTTCTAAAGAAAATGATCGTTCGAAATAGTTGCTAATCGAAAAATTGAATTTCGAAAAACCCGTTGTTCCAACAACTGATTTCGAACAATTTACCTGGAACCTACCAAAATGGAGAATTTCCATGTTAATGTCAATGAAAATCTAATTTTGAAGATCTAGAACTTTTAAAATATGCATTTAATGGTATATTGTGACTGAACATAAAATAAAGATTTTAATGAAAAATATTTATATCTCGATTTTTAAAGTTATTCTTTCAGTATTTAAAGAGTTACGGAAGCTAGAATATTTAATAATAAACTACCTTTCATAAAAGTTAGTCGTAATTGCCTAATATTGAAATAGTTATAACGCAAACTTTCAAAATGTATGTTACAAGGTATTTTCGTGATGATCATAAATTCGTTGAACCGTTGTGTGGGTCCAGAGCATTATTTTGAAAGATACCTAATGCAATGTAGATATCAGGTATATGGCGAGCTGGGTGGTCGCATGGATCAACATGTCTGTTCAGATATGTACAACACATTTATTGTTCACAATATAAACATATTTACAGAAGATTCACATCGACCGTCTACTAAGGTCGGTCCACTAGGGTCCGGCGCCGCGACAGAGCCTGCCTCTCTGTCCCTTCGCTGTGCGCGCTCACCGACGAAAATCAAGGAGCCCAAGTCTCGCTCTTTCTCTGCAGTCACGTGGGGTCCTTTGTCCACACAGGGTCAAAAGTGCTGGTCATGGTAACTGCCAAGGGGGCAGATTGATGACTTCTGTGGACCCTCCCACATGCGGCAGCAAGACACTGAGTTTTCCTGGCGCTTGGAGGAGCTAACGGTCATCTGCCTGTTACAATGTATATTTCATTAAGGGGTTTCAAACAGTATTTGTTATTTAAGTTTTAATTAATTTCTGAGGGAAATTCTTATGACTCATATTTTATCTCTCAAAGTCAAAAATAATTGTTTCTAAACAGTTCATTCGAGCAGAGATGTAGAAAGTCAATAAAATCCTATCTCTATCATTGCTATGAACTGACGCGACGATGAACTGACGTAACTATGAATTGACGCTACGATAAAATGACGTAACTATGAATTGACGCTAAGATGAAATGACGTAACTATGAATTGACACTACGATAAAATTACGTAACTATGAATTGACGCTAAGATGAAATGACGTAATTATGAATTGACGCTAAGATGAAATGACGTAACTATGAATTGACGCTAATGAAATGACGTAACTATGAATTGACGCTACGATGAAATGACGTGGGAGGAATTGACGCTACGATGAAATGACGTGGGAGGAATTGACGGGAAACCAGTATGGAAAAATAAAATAGCGTGTGGCAAAGGTGGATGAATGAAAATAGTGTGTTGACAAACGGAATGAATGAAAATAATGGGTGGCAAAGGTGAATAAAAGAATGAAACTAGTGGCAAAGGTGGATTAAAGTAGTGGGTGGCAATGGTGGATGAATGAAAATAGAGTGTGGGAAAAGTGGATGATTAAAAATAGATAAAACGGTAGCAGAGGTCGATAAATAAAAATGGTAGGCGAAAAAGGTGGATGAGTGAAAGTGGTTCGAATGATGGCAAAGATGGATGAATGAAAATAGTAGATGACAAATGTTTATTGTCACAAGGGCACCAAGAGCTCAGAGAAGTGTGAGGAAGGGGACTCACTGAACAGCTATTAGAAAACAGACCTCCTCTCAAGGTCATCCAGGGTGTTCTTTAATGTGCACAGGAATGGCTGTAACGAACACGGATCCACGGCTTAACGTTCCATCCGACGGACGATGGTCTTTCCAAGCCAATCGGTGTACCCTACTGACCGAGGACAGGTGGAAAATTTTGCAAAGATAAATCGTTAAAAAATCGATAAAAAGTTGGGACTTCAACCTGGGAACTATAGATTGGAAGCCTGGTGCGCTACCGACTGAGCAACCTCCCCTAAAAATGGCTGAGGTGATGATAAATAACATGATGATGTTAAAGATGAGTAGTTGTTAAATGTGATGGAAAGTAAGCCGGTGTTGTGACGACATATATGATGGTGATGATAAAAAGATGGTGATAAGTTGATAAGATGATAGTAGTGTAGGGATTTCAGATTTGACAGTGGTACAAAAGCTCATGGTGGTAATAATAACTATAATGGTAGTGGTGATAAAGATAATGGTGACGATGGTGATAAAGATAATGGTGACGATAGTGATAAAGATAATGGTGACGATGGTGATAAAGATAATGGTGACGATGGTGATAAAGAAAATGGTGGCCATGGTGATAACAAATAATGGAAATTATAAATATGAAGATTGCAGTAACTCTGAAAATGAGAAATATGATTGTGATAATGGTGGTGATCTTGAACGATATGATGTTTACTGAAAGCCAAAGAAATTGGGCCTTCAAAACAAGAAATCTTTGCCATCATTCGAACAAAGTCAGCAAAACAAGAAAAGATCTTTAAATCTAAATATAAATTAAAGATCTTTAAAAAGAGTAAAATATACATATATATATATATTCTGGACGTTTTTCCACATTTCTATAAAAGAAGACTTATGATTTGGCTGAACTGGCTTTTATCAGTCATCTCTCGCTATGTGATGCATCTTCCGCGGGCATCCCATCATTTCGTTCTAAGCTCGTGAACACGGAGAGCAAGACACCATCCGAGGTAGCGCCAAGGAGATGAAAAGGCGAGCCGAGTCGATAGAGGTCAGGCCAAGGTCTGTCACATCTTCAGTGTCGTCCGCGTGCCTTGAAAGGGTGCTGTTGCTAACTCAATTGTTGATGCTTCCCTCTGTTTCGTAGCGCTTCCGTTTAAAAAAAACGACAAAGGGAGGAGGGAAGGCAATTAAGTGAGTCGTTTGCTTCACACTGAAGCCTTTTTGCCTTTTAAGACTCCGATCACTAAAACACTTCTTCAGAGTTTAGATTCCTTTGCAAAGTTTGTTTTCAAATCATTAAATAAGTTGATGGCGACAGAGTGAGTTATATGGTGCAGTCAGAAGAAATAAAATTAAACTGATACAATGGCGATTCTTATTTTAAATTCTGATTGTTTGTTTGGGGTTTAACTAACGTTATACTGCCCCAAACAATGATAAATAAAAAGATAAAATACATTTAAACTTACAACCAAGGTTAAAATGAACATTCAGACTATAAAGTACGTTACGGAAACAAAATGTGTAACACAATGTGTGTTACACATTTTGTTTCCGTAACAAAACAAAAATTTGTTGACGAAAACGTTTGTTGACGACGTTCGGTGACGAAGCAAAATTTTGTTTTCGTGTGGTGTTGGTAGGACCCATGTAAAAACAGAAACAAGTGTAAAATACAGAAATCAAGGTAAAAATATTATAAAAGGTTAAATATCCGGTGGAACGTAAAATGCCGAAAACAGATGTTAACTAGAAGATTCCATCGCCTCTGGCGCATATGGAATCTCGTTTTCAAAGTGAATGAAGTTTTTCCTTTACTCCTTAACAGAGAATGAAATACTTCCCGCTTTCATTCCTTATGCAATTGCTTTTAATTCTTAAATTTAAAAAGTTGCATTTTCCACACCTCTCACAGAAAAATGGGGATTATTGCTGTCAGTGATCTCTTGTAAAGATATATTTATAAAAACTACCTCAGTATTTGAAAAATGCGAATTATAATATTTCATTAATACCAGTCCCACTGAAATAAAATTTTCTAATTATTGCTTTCATTATTTCCGATGGAAACTTCATGATGTTCACATTATACTACCAAATATCATCAATAATACATGGTTACAATATTCTTTTGAAATTTTAAAATTTTCAAATTTTTTCACCGCGTGCATTGAAAGGGCACTGTTGCTAACTCAATTGTCAAATCAATTATTATTATTAATAATAATAATAATAATAATAATAATAATAATAATAATAATAATAATAATAATAATAATAATAATAATAATAATAATAATAACTTTATTAAGGTTTAGTATGGTTATATATACATAGATTACCCCGCTAAGCCTTATGTATAATTTTTTTTCATTTATCTCTAAATACAAACAATTTTCTGTTAAAACAAAAATTTCTGTTTTCCCACCACCCTCGGTCTAAGGCGTCAACTTATTGCTGGCGTCTTAGACCGAGACGGTTGGACAAATCTCTGGGACCTTCACAATCCACCACCAAAATCTCAAATTTCTAACATAAATACATCGTTTGCAATTTTCGTCTGAAATTTTGGAATTTTCAAATTTTTCTATTGTTAGAGGGCGCAATTATAGTATTCGGAAGATATGTTTCACAGGTAGCTTTGGACACTTAACCGAAAGGATGAATGGCTTTGGTTGTTTTACCTCTGAGTTAAGTTGTTTTACCTCTGAGTGGCATTTTTTTGCACACCATGGATGAATGGCTTCGGGTTGGGTTGTTTTACCTCTGAGTGGCACTTTTTTGCACACCATGAGCTAAATGGCCAGGTCACGTGGACCCCGAAGACTCAGAGAAGGTTGGGGGAGAGGGTCCACTGGAACAGCTGTTGGGAGACAGATAGTAACCTCCTCTCAAGGCCATCCAACGTGTTCCTTAACGTGCACAGGGTATGGCTGTCACACGCACGGAACCACGGCTTAACGTCCCATCAGACTGACGACAGCCTTTCAAAGCCCATCGGTGTCCCCTACTGACATGGGCAGTGTGGGAAGTTTTGTAGAGATAAATCTCAACGCTGACCCAGCTGGGATTTGAACCTGGGAACTGCAGATTACGAACCTGGTGCGCTACCGACTGAGCCAAGCCTGATCCAGATTGTTCAGGAAAGTTTCCAGTTGTTGTTCAATGACCCTCATGTTGGATGATGAGCAAAAGATGCTAAAATCTCCAACATAAAGGGCATTGCCTCCAGTCGGAGGAAGTTGTCATGTTATAGAAATTATCTTGACAGCAAAAGTCATAACACTCAAGATACAGTTTTGCAGTATCTCCTGCTCTTGAGTAAAAGAGTGTTTCCGGCATGGATATGAAAAGTATAGGAAGATAAAAAGTTGGAAATGAAGATTTCCTGCGACCTCTCAACCCGAATGCATTGAGGAAACAAATAATGCCGAATCTCAAAGAAGTGTCGTATGCATTTTCGATGTTGAAGAATTTTGACACCGTGCTCTCTACATAAAAAAGAATTAATGAACTCCGATTTGAGGTGGATCAGATGGTCAAAGATGGATCAGATGGTCAGGCTGTTGACTGCAAAAACCACACTAGGTGTTAGAAAGAAGGTCGTGGTTTTCCAAATATCGGATGAGTCTGGTATATGTCATTGTTTCAAACACCTTGCACACGCATCTCTTCAATGCAACGGGACGGTAATTAGAAGGAATTTTGGGATCCTTCCTTGCTTAGGGAATGTCAAGACAGTGGCCTCCCACAAGGAGTCAGGAAACTGCTCCTCGAGGAAAATACGGTTGAAAAGTCGGAGCAGCTGATCCTTAATCTTTGATGAGATATGTTGGAGCATGGCATGTTCAGATCACGGTGCAGCCTCTCTGCTGTGAATGGCCTGTTTTAAGCTCCACGACATTCGAGTGGAAATACAGTGGAGAGCGTTCGGCCTTGCTCTTCAGGGCCAGAAACTCTGGGGAGTATGAAAAAGAAGAGGAGGTGGAGGAGAAGGACCCTCCCAGTGCATTGGTAATTGATTGGAGATTAGCATTTGCCTGCCCATTTTGCTCCAGGATCTCCAGATGCTCCAGAGACTCCGGGAAAGTCTGGAAGATGGTGGGAGCTACTCATCCCAAGTAAGTGGGACGAATAGCTATCACCCGTCTTCTAGAATTTATCCCACACAAACTTAGAAATGGTCGTGCAGGTGATCGAAGATTTATATTTGGTCCAAGATTCATTCTGACTATGGCTTCGGATGAAATGAGCTTTTGCCCTAGTGTGCTTGAAAGCTTCTAGGTTGGAGAATGTTGGATATCTCTGAAACACTCCCAATCCTTGTTCTGAGCCTTACAAACTGCACTGCAGTCGGGATTTCACTGTGGTTTCGAAATATTGGAAACCGTGGTCATGGGATGAGGAATGCTCGAGGCAGCTGCATGTATGATCCGTCATCTCCACCACTGAAATTACATATATATAAAACTCATTAAGGAGTTTGAAGCCACTCCAATCAGCTTAATCAAACCTCCACAGCAATACTTTTGCAGCCACGTTCATTTCCCCCAACTGAAGATGATACAGACCATGGGGAGGTGAGGAGGTGATTGCTCCTGTAAGGGTTCTCCTCAACCTTCCATGTAAAGAGTGGAAGGATCGAGTAGTAGCAGATGGTGAGATCAATGTCTGTGAATGTGTGGGTTGGAGTGTGAAAGTACGTACTGACACGTGTACAACAGTTACGAATCCGGGAAACATTGATTGAGGACCCCAGCTCTCCCATTGGTGTCAAACCAAATTGTTGTCATACCAATTTTGTCAGCATCAAAGCATACTGTGTCCGTTGATGAAAGGGGATGATAGCTGCCAGAAGAACTCACTAAGGTCTTCCTAGAATATTATAGTTCCAGGTGGGAGATATACAGAGCAGACAGTCAACGAAAAATAATAATGATTAATTATCAATTAATTATCAACAGAGAAGTACTTACCATACTTCATAGTTGGCCCTAGCACGTCCACCACACTAGCCAATTGATCCTGGAGGGGCCACCACTGGATCTCCATTTACCTGAAGCAGAAGGACACAGGTCACCGCACATGGAAAACATGTAGGGTAGCGTTTAGGGCAATATCAAAATACCCAAATCAGAAGAACTTTCACTGGGTGGTCCCCCTCATCATGGACAGGAGCTCGCACAGAGGGGTATTTTAAACCCTGTAAAAGACCGGATAGGGCTGTTTGTGTCGTTTTTCTGCTGAGGTCCTGCCATCCTCACAGACCTTCTACTATGGCATATAAACTGACAGGCTCCTGTCAGACCTCTGTGGCAAGCAGCTGCTTGAGGGGGTATTTATTTATTTTATTATAAAAGACTGATGTTTAAGATTGTGCTGTTAACTACTGTTGTGCTTACACTACTATTCTTTTGCATTTCATTTTGTATTGTAGGCACACGACATTGCTTCAGGGTGGGGCAATATTTTTGATCAGGAGTATATATACAGAAATTCATGTCGCTTAACCATTTTTGAATTCATCCTATTATATGCTATCATAAACTTTAAAATGATTGAAAATATTTTAAGACGAATTTAAAAATTTCATGTTGTTTGAAACTAAAGTACTAACAAACAGTTGGGTTGGGTTGGGTTGTTTTACCTCTGAGCGGCACTTTTTTTGCACACCATGGGCTGAATGGCCAGGTCATAGGGACCCCGAAGGCTCAGAGAAGGTTGGGGGAGGGGACCCACTGGAACAGCTGTTGGGAGACAGATGGTAGCCTCCCGTCAAGGCCATCCAGCGTGTTCTTTAACGTGCACAGGGTATGGCTCTCCCGCACACGGGGCCACGGCTTAACGTCCCATCCGACGGACGGCGGTCTTTCCAAGCCAATCGGTGTCCCCTACTCACCGTGGGCAGAGCGGGGAATTAACAAACAGTTCGCACAAAGTTAAAATTCTTGAGTGAAATCATTACGAATGTCGTGCCCACAGAAATTGATCCTGTGGACACGACTTGGGCCAAAAGGTCCTAGGATATGCTCTTCTAAGGTGAGAACAAAGACTTGTTTTGGTCACCAAGCTTCCACGAACTCGTCCCTGACGCCAGTGACCCCGGTGGCGGCTTCGCCCCGGGTGTAGAAGTTTCTGGACTGGAGTCGCGCTCGACATCAAAGGCCTCGAGAAGGCGGAGCGATTTTTGGCTCAAGCGTCCACGACCAATAGCGAGTGCCCGCGTCAGCCTTCCGCGCTGACTACCGCTAGAGGTCGCGGTGGGAAAAGGCGGCAAGGTTGAACAGTGGGAGAGAAGTGTGTCTTTTGCCTCGTGTCTCTCGTCTTGATGAGTTGTATCCTCTCGTCTCGCAGCCCGGTCGAGCAGTCTCTCCCCTTCCGCCCGACGAACAATGCTAGTACCTGCGAGGAATGAGCGCGAACCTCCTTTGACTGGCCGAGATTAGGCAGATAGGCTCCCAGTCGACAGTGCCGGACTTCCCATCCAAGGCTTCTGCAGCGGCTACGTGAGACAGGTAAGGGTCACCATCATTTGTAAATCTGGATTTTCCTCTCAAATACTGTTGTCTGTCTGCCACCGCCACCGTGCTCCAAGAAACGGACTACGGAACATGACTTTGGAGCTAGTAGCTCGGACTTAATGGATGGACTTTGCCAGAGCAATTTCTTGGCTCCCCATTGTAAATGCTGACATTGCCTAAACGCATGAGAAAAAGAAGCGGTATCCCGACGAAGGGAGTAAGTTGTGTTAGAGAATATTTTAGTAATGCTGTTATTAATAAATTGTGTGTAACTGGTAAAATATGACTCCTCTCAATTTTTCATTATTGTAAGTAAAGTTCTGGGTTAATATGGAAAGAGTGCCCTTTTCGGTAATCAGCGCAATCGCAGCACGGCCAAACATCAGGAAAGGAGTCAAACATTAATGTCGGACCGCCCTAATACGAAAGGGGGGGGGGGGTTCACGGCACAAACACTGATGGTAATTCCTTAATGAGAGATAAGACTTGAAAAAAAGAAATAAAAAGCTATACATGCTTTTAAATTTAATTACTAAACGTTTATTAGGTAATAACGTTCTACGTTAAGGACTGATTTTCAATTCGTTGTTGCACAATAAAAATTACTGTTCAATAATTGTTGAACAACAGCTTGAACGATAGCTTGTAAAATCGTAATGCAGTTTAGAATTAACCATAAATGCTTTTTGCAAAATATGAATGATTATCATAGAATTCTTGCATTCAATTTTTTCCTGCCCAAAAAGTCATCATTGAATTCTTGAATCTGTTGATAAACAACAAGTCTTCACCGAATTCTTAAAATAGTTATTGCACGAAAAGCCATTATAGAATTGTTGAATTTGTTGTTACACATATGTCATCATCGAATTCTAGTTTCGTTGTTGCAAAATAAGAATCACTCTTGAATGTTTTATTTCAGAGCGAGAATAACTCTTGAATTTGTTATCAGATAATAAAGAATTATTTTTAAACTAGCTGAACGTACCCGCCGCTGCCTGGGTGTCACTTTTAATCTGTATATTCTTATTTTCACTGTATTAAAGGTAAATTTTGTAAGGACCCCCCCCCCCCCTCTCCGACACTTTAGTACAGATTTTCAAGAGGAAGAAATTTGCCCTGAACGTTGTTATCGTCAGCGAGCACTCCTCATAGCCCGTGGCTTAGTTTCTGCGTAAGCTATCGAGATTTTATTTCCGTTACCGCAGATTTTGCTACCTTATGGCTTCCGTGATATTTATTCGTACTGTCCAAATTTCCCGTTCAGTGTCTCCCGTGTGGCTCGGTGATTGGTTTAAAAATCAGGTTCTCACTTGGCCTGTGGCTTCGATTCAAATTGTGACAGCTCGTGTCTCTTAATCTGCATATTTTGTTTCCAGCACTTAGTTTTGTGAGTAACCCCTCCCCCCCCCACCCCGACATTTTGCACAGTTTGAACACGAAGAATTTCCCGGTGTTGAACACGAAGAATTTTTCGGGCATTCTATAATTCCCGAAGTACTTCACCGAAAGGTCCCAAATTTCGTAGGGACCTTTCGTAGGGACCTTTCGTTTCCAAAAATCCCCCCTGCCCGACCTCATGTTGGTTAGGAAATCAGGTTCCTAGCTGCAATGGAATGCCTCGATAATGCCTTTGGAAATATGGGGAATCTGGCAACGGCAGTAGATTTAAATGTGATTTTAACCTTTTACTTTCAGAGTTAGGAAGCAGTAAATGGCAGCAATAGGTTTGACAGCGATTCTCGTTTCCTGTAGGAATAGCAGAGTAAATATTTTTGCTTCTAACAAGTCGCCCTTTTGGACTTTCGACCTGAAATTCGGTACTGCAATCTGCACCACAACCAGAAACGTTCTCTGAAATTTTGAAGCGTATACGTTGATTTCCCGATGAGTTATGGCTGCCACAGACAGACAGACACACACAGACATCTTTTATTACATAGATTTATTGTCGCATATAAGAATCATTCTTGAAATTATTGTCGCATATGAGGATCATTCTTGAAATTATTGTCGCATATAAGGATCATTCTTGAAATTATTGCGCGTATAAGGATCATTCTTGACATTATTGTCGCATATGAGGCTCATTCTTGAAATTACTGTCGCATCTGAGGATCATTCTTGAAATTATTGTCGCATATGAGGATCTATCTTGAAATTATTGTCGCATATAAGGATCATTCTTGAAATTATTGTCGCATATGAGGATCATTCTTGAAATTATTGTCGCATCTGAGGATCATTCTTGAAATTATTGTCGCATATGAGGATCTATCTTGAAATTATTGTCGCATATAAGGATCATTCTTGAAATTATTGTCGCATATGAGGATCATTCTTGAAATTACGTCGCATCTGAGGATCATTCTTGAAATTATTGTCGCATATGAGGATCTATCTTGAAATTATTGTCGCATACGAGGATCATTCTTGAAATTATTGTCGCATATGATGATCATTCTTGAAATTACTGTCGCATCTCAGGATCATTCTTGAAATTATTGTCGCATGTGAGGATCATTCTTGAAATTATTGTCGCATATGAGGATCTATATTGAAATTATTGTCGCATATAAGGATCATTCTTGAAATTATTGCCGCATATAAGGATCATTCTTGAAATTATTGTCGCATATGAGGATCATTCTTGAAATTACTGTCGCATCTGAGGATCATTCTTGAAATTATTGTCGCATATGAGGATCTATCTTGAAATTATTGTCGCATATGAGGATCTATCTTGAAATTATTGTCGCATATGAGGATCATTCTTGAAATTATTGTCACATATGAGGATCATTCTTGAAATTATTGTCGAAAATAAGAATTATCCTCGAGTTGGCTGTTGCACAATAAAAATCTTTCTTATATTCACTCTTGCATGATAAGAACCGTTCTCGAATTCACCTAAATATGAATAGATTTTGAATTGGTTGTTGCATAATCTGAATCATTTTCGAATTCCTGTGGCAAAATAAGTGTTATTCTTGAACTCAGTGTTGCACAATATGAATAATTCTCGAAATTGTTACTAGGCAATAAATATTCGTTTTCCACCGTCGTTGCAAACTAAGAACACTCTTCGATTCTCATTTCGATAAAATTTTGGCGAACGAATGAAATATAGTCCAAGCCATAAAAAAGAAAACTGACAACTTCTCCAAAAAAATAAGAAATAAAAAATTGCTGAAAGAAAACATTTCATTGGCAGATATTCTATTGGAAACATTTCCACTGAAATATGAATTACCTAAAGGCATGGGGACCTTCTTGAATTGAGAACCCGCAGAATAAAACGTTTCTTTGATCGCAGCTAAAGTTCGATATTTCTAGTTCTTCGTTGGAACTTTCTAGAAGCATTTCGATTTTAACGTTCCGCAACGCTCTTTTGTTCATATTATGACTGGAGACGGATATTTCTTTGAATTGAGTCCAGCCTTTGAGAAAAATTGGATAGCGAATAATGGAGGCATTGTGGAAATGATCGAACTCTGGATTTTTTTTTTCTTAGGATAAATTTGTGAGAGGACTTTGTTCCTTGCGAGTTATTCATCGCAGATAGTTAACATCCCCACCTAAACCTTAGAATTTTTTTCATCATTTCTGGTAATTCTCATTATTGACGAATAACCTCATTGACTTTAAATACATATATAATGAGTTATTTGTTAGCTGAAAGACTTATCTGGCGATTACAGATGTTGGGTTGAGCGGCACTTTTGCACATTAAAACGTGTCTCTAAATATGCATGGGGCGGGGGTGGCTCAGTCGGTAGTGCGCCAGACTCGTAATCTGTAGTTCCCAGGTTCGAGTCCCAGCTGGGTCAGCGTTGAGATTTATCTCCGCAAAATTCCCCGCCCTGCCCACGGTCAGTAGGGGACACCGATGGGCTTGGAAAGGCCGCCGTCCGTCGGATGGGACGTTAAGCCGTGGCCCCGTGTGCGGGAGAGCCATACCCTGTGCACGTTAAAGAACACGCTGGATGGCCTTGACGGGAGGCTACCATCTGTCTCCCAACAGCTGTTCCAGTGGGTCCCCTCCTCCAACCTTCTCTGAGCCTTCGGGGTCCATGTGACCTGGCCATTTAGCCCATGGTGTGCAAAAAAGTGCCGCTCAGAGGTAAAACAACCCAATCCAACTAAATATGCATAATTTTATCTAATGCATATCTAGTAGGAATATTTTTCAAACGATGAATATAATGGACGGTGAAAATCAGCAGCCAAGAACTTGATTATCAAAAGCAGAGCGAAGGGATTTGTTGAGTTGGAAGCATACAGTCGCTCACAAAAATATCCGAACACTATGGTTGATTACAGAATTTAGAAAAAATATCTGACAACGATTTCTTTAGAAATTAGGGATCTGGCAACCTTCGTGTCACGTGACACAAAGGTTGCCAGATCACTGATTTCTAAAAAAAATCGTTGCCAGATATTTTTATGTGCACGAAGGTTACCAGATCGCTAATTTGTAAAAAAAATCGTTGTCAGATATTTTTTCTGAATTCAGTAATCAAATATAGTGTTCGGATATTTTTGTGAGCGACTGTACCGGACGCACTACTTTATATTCCTAGAATGGAGTCTCCACTGTTTCTACCAATGGGATTTTATCGGTTAGAAATGGACACTGATGGTAAGATTACTTTCCTTCATTTGGGATGTATGCAGGAGAGCCATTCCGTATGCATGTTTACAGTTACTACCGTATACGTTGGATGGCCTTCGGGGAAGGATCCCATCTGTCACTAAATAGCTAGGCAGTAGATTCCCTTATCCTATCTACTCTGAGGTTTTGAGATTTTTATGACTTGGTAATTTAACACATTGTAGTGACCGGACTGAACGGGAGTAGAGAGAGGACGATGTTACTTCTTAATTCACTCCTGTGAATTCACAGATTCGCGGGGTTTTTTTACGTCCGTATCACTGTATGCCTTTGAAGAAACTGGTGTTGAATGAAGAATACGAACTGTCCATCAATTACTGCACGAGAGTTATATAGGGACGACACAATTTTTATTCACACTATATACAGCTACGTGCTGGGAATGAACTCCACTCCGTGGGCCTTTGCTGCTTCACACTGTGGTTCTTTCTGAATCCACAAAACTACTATCAAATTCACCGCTCAACTCCGTGAGCCTTTGCTGCTTTGCTACTGCAAATATTACTAAAATGAGGTGGAGAATTGCACACTCTGCAATTTCTCACTTTACAGACCTCAAAAACTCGGCGGAAGGATTTTCCTTTGCCTCAACTGTAGCTCCTCCTGAACCACAAGAATAAAAGACAAGATTCTCCAAGAATCTGGATTCCCTCTTGGAATCGCACCCTGACTTCAAGGGTTAATTTGAGAAAGATGGCGTCCTTTTGGCGTGTCGCAACGACCTTGTTCGTTCGACAGCTAACGCACAGACTAAAGCTTTCCAATCTCCCGCAACCTCGTCGCTGCACTAGCGCCCCTAGGCTAGTCATATACGGCACAAACAACTTCTGGCATTGATTCTTTCCACAAGCAGCAAGCAAGCTTCAGACCCGAAAACAACAGTGAGTCATCCCAGCACAAACATTTCAAAGAACACATAAAAATATATTCAACAAAAATATACAATAAATAAATATAAAATTCGAGGGACATGACACACATTGTGTCCAAAATAGTTTTTTCGTTTCTCTCTCTCTCTCTTACAAAGGAAGCGATTAAATGGTTACGTCATTATCACGTCACTGAGTGCTTAGGGTCCCTGTAACCTGGCCATTAGCTCATTGTGTAGAAATATTCCACTCAAAGCTAAAATAATGCAACTGAATCGAAAACACTTGGATATTTCCTGGGGCGGGGGTGGCTCAGTCGGTAGCGCGCCAGGCTCGTAATCTGTAGCTCCCAGGTTCGAGTCCCAGCTGGGTCAGCGTTGAGATTTATCTCCGCAAAATTCCCCGACCTGCCCACGGTCAGTAGGGGACACCGATGGGCTTGGACAGGCCGCCGTCCGTCGGATGGGACGTTAAGCCGTGGCCCAGTGTGCGGGAGAGCCATACCCTGTGCACGTTAAAGAACACGCTGGATGGCCTTGACGGGATTCCAGCGTGTTCATTCATTTCCGGGATTGACCATCTGTCTCCCAACAGTTGTTCCAGTGGGTCTCCTCCCCCAACCTTCTCTGAGCCTTCGGGGTTCATGTGACCTGGCCATTTAGCCCATGGTGTGCAAAAAAGTGCCGCTCAGAGGTAAAACAACCCAACCCAACCCTTGGATATTTTCATGTTATAAGGCGTAGCCGAGTGATTAGCACGCTTAGCTACTGATCAAAGGGACCTGGGTTCGAGGCATGGATGTTTGTGTTTTTCTTTCTGCTCTGGTCTTGCTATCCTCACAGATCTTTTACTATGACGTATTCAACTGACAAGCTCCTATCAGATCTCTGTGGCAAGCAGCTGCTTGAGAGGGTATTTATTTTTTACTTTTATGGATGAAAAAAAATAATTCTCCGTCAAGCAGTTGCTTCCCACAGAAGTCTGACAAGAGCTTTTCAGTTTAATACGTCATAGTAGATCTCTGAGGATGGCGGGACATCAGAAAAAGACAAATATCCATGCCTTATCCAGGGGGGCGGGGGGGACTCAGTCGGTAGCGCGCCAGGCTCGTAATCTGTAATTCCCAGGTTCGAGTCCCAGCTGGGTCAGCGTTGATATTTATCTCCGCAAAATTCCACGCCCTGCCCACGGTCAGTAGGGGACACCGATGGGCCTGGAAAGGCCGCCGTCCGTCGGATGGGACGTTAAGCCGTGGCTCCGTGTATGGGAGAGCTATACCCTGTGCACTTTAAAGAACACGCTGGATGGCCTTGACGGGAGGCTACCATCTGTCTCCCAACAGCTGTTCCAGTAGGTCCCCTCCCCCAACCTTCTCTGAGCCTTCGGGGTCCATGTGAACTGGCCATTTAGCCCATGGTGTGCAAAAAAGTGCCGCTCAGAGGTAAAACAACCCAACCTTATCCAGGAGCTCAAACCCAGGTCCTTTGTTCTGAAGATGTCACTCAAATATTTAAAAAAATATCGATTTTCAATAATATTCGTTTGATATTTAAAAGGTTATTGAAGCTGGACAGATTTAATAGCAGACGCTTCTCTTAGGCACACCCCTCCTATTTTTATTCATATGATTGACGAAAAGTGAAAGAATCATTACGCAAACTTCCAAAACTACATTTATTTAGTAAACAATTTGATGTAACAGCTATTATTTTTGTTTTCATCAACCTTTTAGGTCAATGTTCTTATGACTGGCAACTTTAAACATTAAGCCAATATGATTGAAAATTGAAATTTGAATAAATTTAATTGAGATCTTCAATTTATGTCAAGGAAATATTTCTGTGAAAAGGATATTTCCAAGTTAGGTAGCTTTCAAATAAATATAAAAAAATACCCCTTAAGCAGCTGCTTGCCACAGAGGTCTGACAGGAGCCTATCAGTGTACGTACCATAGAGATGTGTGAGGAAACGAGACTTCAGTAGAAAGACAATATAAGAAAGAACCATATTCGAACCTAGATATCTTTTATCAACAACGGAGCTGGAAGCACTGGGACGGATTTCGATTTCTATAATATGGTGAGTTATCTTCTGAGTAGCAATTTTATGCACACAATGGACTAAATGACCAAGTCACAACTGCCTCAGGTGCCCGGAGATGGATTGGGTTGTTTTACCTCTGAGCAACACGTTTTTGCACAAAATGGGCTAAATGGTCAGGTCACAAAGACCCCGAGGGCTCAGAGAAGGTTGGGGTAAGGGATTCCACTGGATAGCTGTTAGGAGACAGATTATAGCCATTCAGCGAGTTCTTCAAGGTGCACAGGGTAGGGCTCTCCCCTCACACGGAGCAACAGCTTTACGTCCCATCCGACGGACGGCGGCTTTTCCAAACTTTTTGGTGTCCCCTTACTGATCGAGGATTGGGTTTGTGGGGATGGGGAGCTTAGCTGAGATAAATGTCAACGTTGGCCCAGGTGGGTCTCGAACCTCGGCACTACAGAATACGCACTTGGTGCCCTATCGACTGAGTTAACCCCCGTCCCTATGACACTCAATGTAACTAGGTCTAGAAACATTTTTATTCCTATATTATTACTTATTTTAGGGTACTTGTAAGGGGTTCTTTCTTCCTCCTTCCCGTGTGTGTGAATTATTCCTGATCGGTAAGTTTTCGGTAACAGTTATGTCGTCAGAATGGCACTACTCGTTCGTTTCAATAACTAGACTCCTATGTTTCTTATTTACATATCTACATTTAATTCGACTTCAGCAACAATACAGTGAACAGACAAAATATATAAACTACCGCGACTGCCGCCCGGCGAGTCACTCATACCAGACAACAGGATTCCCAATCCTACTTGCAAGGCTTTAACCAACCAAGCCTCCCGGTGTTCCCAACACCGTAACAAAGAAGTATATCTAACAGGGCGACGTCCGCGACCATCCCCTACTGAATCCGAAACGCAACCTTTCTCCCTTCAAATTCACCCGCCAAGTCCGGTCAAGTGATGTCAGCTGGGCATGCAAGAGTCCGTCAGCCAATGGGGTATGTCCATATCTGCGCGCGGCCGAAAGATTCTCACCCACTGCTCACTTTGCCCGTGGACCTGATGATAAGAGGGCTGAGGCCCTCTTTACAAAGAGGTCCAGTAAATTGAAGGATGTGAAAGAAGAAGAAGAAGCGCGGCCGAAACTTCTCTACCGCGGCACTCCTTAGGCACATTTCTCACCCCCTGCCCCCAACGGAACTGGCTCCGTTGCCCTTGCTAGACGAAGAGGTCTGCCACAATAACGCTCATGGCTTCCCCCACTTCGCCCCTAGCTTGATCGAGCCCTTACAATACGTACTATTAAGCCAAAACATCTGTGTGCGGACGGTAGCTTTCTAAAACCTATCGGGATCTCTTTTCTCACTGAGGACAAGGCGGGAATTGGCAGAGAAAATATCGACGCTGACGAAGTTGGGACTCAACTTGGGAACTGCAGATTGAGATCCTGGCGCCTCTGCGCGGAATCTGGGAACTGCAGATTGCGAGTCAGAGCCAACCTTCGTCCCAAAAAATATAAAAATTTTACTTTATAATTACTTTTGACCAGTACTTTTGTCAACTTAGT
Source organism: Ryuthela nishihirai (assembly GCA_038380435.1). Classification (NCBI taxonomy): domain Eukaryota; kingdom Metazoa; phylum Arthropoda; class Arachnida; order Araneae; family Heptathelidae; genus Ryuthela; species Ryuthela nishihirai. Next base: position 10,075,323 of record JAWZYU010000007.1, read on the forward strand.
GTACATATATTTCACGAGAATAACTTCCGATTTAAAATAAATCTAATTCTGGGACTTCGTCCCTGTTCACTCCGGTTGAATCTAGTCACTCGTTCTAGCTGGGGGGCGGGGGTGGCTCAGCCGGTAGCGCGCCAAGCTCTTAATCTGTAGTTCCCAGGTTCGAGTCCCAGTTGAGTCAACATTGAGATTTATCTCCGCAAAAATTCCCCGCCCTGCCCACGGTCAGTAGGGAACACCGATGGGCTTGGAAAGGCCGCCGTCCGTCGGATGGGACGTTAAGCCGTGGCTCCGGGTGCGGGAGAGCCATACCCTGTGCACTTTAAAGAACACGCTGGATGGCCTTGACGGGAGGCTACCATCTGTCTCCCAACAGCTGTTCCAGTGGGTCCCCTCCCCCGAGCCTTCGGGGTCCATGTGACCTGGCCATTTAGCCCATGGTGTGCAAAAAGTGCCGCTCAGAGGTAAAACAACCCAACCCAACGTTCTAGCCGAATCAAGGTTTTGTTTTCTTTTTTGAGTTTTGTAGATCCTGGGGCCTTTAGAGTTTATTACAACGTGAAATTTAATACCCTTTTTAACGAAGAAAATAAAATTTTTTACGGTGACATTCCAAATAACAAGAATTGTTTAAATTGCAGCAATCTGCAGAAGACGTGTTTTCTCAGGAGGGATAATTAGCCTAAAGCACAAGTCATCTTAATTAGTATGAAGAAGACGGAGACCAGAACTTTAAGTTTGTTATATGACTTCTCATAATGGATGTCTCTTACATTAATGAGTTTTGAGTCATTTTAATTTGGCATCATTAAGTTCCTCTGCAGGTAGAGAAAGCTCTTTAACTGTCACTGTACGAGAAGTTATTAAGAATTTAGAAGTTTTTAATGTTTTTAGGACAAAATATACTGGAATATTATGAGCGTGAACAATATTTTGTTAATTACAATGGGATATTGTGCATCATTCGTAATGAACTTAAGACTTTTTAATGTTATTTCGTATTTTTTTACGTAGCAAAGTAAAAAGAAAGTCTATCTCTTCTTCTTTCACCTTTCGAAATTATATTCGAACTAGAAGAACACATTTCGATGGAGAATTTGCTTTTCTGAATTTTGCACCTTCTAACACTGCTAATTAAAACTGATGGTTGATTGGGAAAATGAAAATATATATTTCGGATTTATAAAAATAATATATTCTTGAAAGCAGTGGTTCTCAACCTTTTATGCTTCACGTACCCCCTGGAAATGTGTACCCCTTGTATAGATAGATAAAATTGTAGTTATAGTATAACAATGGTTATTTTTACTTTGTTACTAGATCTAGCGACTTTTGAGGCACCCTAAAAATTTTTACCGCATACCCCACGTTGAGAACCCCTATTTTAAAGCAAAAAGTTGCATTTCTCGCCCCCCCCTCCGAGAAATGGGAGGCAAACCTTTGCTGAGAGTCTAATTTCCAGACACCCTATACAGATATTTCTAGCATAAATAGATCGTGATGTATTCAGCTGGAAGAAAAATTGGTTTTTTGTCTTGAGTGGGATTCGAACCCACGTTTCCTGTAACATGCCAAGTGTGCTAACCATTACACCAGAACAGATAACGTTTCTTTCTTCAGACAGTGTGACTGGCATGTTACTGGGAGACGAGAGTTCGAATCCCACTTACGGCACAGCAATTTATTTCAAATGAATATTTAAAGAGTCGCATGTCTACAGGACATCTGTGTAATACTTTAATAAAAATAAAATAAATAAATACCCCCTCAAGCAGCTGCTTGCCACAGAGGTCTGACTGTTTATATGCCACAGTAGAAGATCTGAGAGGATGGCAGGACCTCAGCAGAAAACAACACGAACATCCATGCCTTACCCGGGGCTCGAATCCAGGTCCCGTAGATCAGTAGCCAAGCGCGCTAACCACTTGGCCACGGGACGGCTGCAGTGATACTTTACACCTGAATAAGTAGATCGTTTGCAACATTTGTTTAAAGTTTTGAATTTAACGATAGAAATTAAAATCAGCTCAATATTTAAAAAATACGAATCATAATATTTCATTAATGCGTATAAAACTTAAAAAAGAAATTTTAAATTATCCCTTTAAAAAAAGGGGCATTTTCCTATCCCTCTGGGGCAAAGAGGCAAATTATTATTCACACATTTCTTGATCCTCACACTCCAAAGTCAAACTTTCGAATTTCTGGCATAAACACATCGTTTAAAACATTCATTTTGAATTTCTCATTTATGTAACTTTTTCACCTTTATAATAATAAATAAATACCCCCTCAAGCAGCTGCTTGCCACAGAGGTCTGACAGGAGTCTGTCAGTTTATGTGCCACAGTAGGAGATCTGAGAGGATGGCAGGACCTCAGCAGAAAAAAGACACACACATCCATGCCTAAATTCCGGGGCTCGAAGAGAGCGCAATTAAACCTTTTTGGGATTTAAATTGCTTTTTCCTCCAAGAGACTTTTTTGTGCACACGATGGACTGAACGGCTAGGTCACAATGACCCTAGAGAATGGTGGGAAAGTGTACCCACTGGATAGCTGTTGGGAGACAGATGGGGGCGACGGTGGCTCAGTCGATAGCGCGCCAAGCTCGTAATCTGTAGTTCCCAGGTTCGAGTCCCAGCTGGGTCAACGTTGAGACTTATCTCCGCAAAACTCCCCGCCCTGCCCTCGGTCAGTAGGGGATACCGTTGGGCTTGGAAAGCCCGCCGTCCGTCGGATGGGACGTTAAGTCGTGGCACCGTGTGGGGGAGACTACCCTGTACACGTTAAAGAACACACTGGATTGCCTTGACAGGCTGGATGGTCTTCACGGGAAGCTACCATCTGCTTCCAACAGCAGTTCCAGCGGGTCCCCTCCCCCAACCTTCGGGGCGGTTGTGGTTCAGTCGGTAGCGCGACAGGCTCGTAATCTCTAGTTCCCAGGTTCGAGTCCCAGCTGGGTCAGCGTTGATATTTATCTCCGCAAAACTCCCCGCCCTGCCCACGGTCAGTAGGGGACACCGATGGGCTTGGAAAGGCCGCCGTCCATCGTTAAGCCGTGGCCCTATGGGACGGACGTAAGCCTATGGGACGTTAAGCCGTGGCCCGTGTGCGGGAGAGCCATACCCTCTGCACGTTAAAGAACACGCTGGATGGCCTTGACGGGAGGCTACCATCTGTCTCCCAACAGCTGTTCCAGTGGGTCCCTTCCCCCAACCTTCTCTGAGCCTTCGGGGTCCATGTGACCTGGCCATTTAGCCTATGGTGTGCAAAAAAGTGCCGCTCAGAGGTAAAACAACCCAACCCAACCCCCAACCTTCTCTGAGGCTTCGGGGTCCTTGTGACCTGGCTGTTTAGCCCATTGTTTGCAAAAAAGTGCTGCTCAGAGATAAAACAACCCTAGGGAGACAGATGATAGCCTTCCATCAAGACCATCCAGCATCCTCATTAACGTGCACAGGGTATCAATGTCTCTCCAGCACAGGGAGCGAGTTTTGTCCTAGTCTATAGCGCTGCAGACTCGTAATCTGCAGTTCCCAGGTTCGAGTTTCACATGTACTAGCGTTCAAATTTATCTCTGCTGAACTCTACTTCTCTAAGCCCAACCTTCTCTGAGCCCTCGGGGTCCTTGTGACCGGCCATTTAACCGTCGTGTGCAAAATAGTGCCACTAAGAAGTAAAAGAAACCAACTCTCTTTCATAAAACAAAATACAAAAAAGTTGAATGCGCCCTCCCCCCCCCCTCACCATCACTCCCTCATTCTAAAAGAAGGAGATAAGTTTCGTTTGGTAACGTTGACCACCATACAGACGTAAAATTTCCGGATTAAGGAAACTATTTTCAATATCAGTTTCTAGTTTTCTCTTTTTCATTTTCCAAATTTAGTCCCCCTCTTTACTCTCCCCGTGAGTGGGAGGAGTCAGGTATGACTATCGAAATTCGCCACCACATTCTATTAAAATAATCAGATTTCTAGTATTAAATAGACTATAATTAAAATATGGAATTTTTTTCCATCGCGACTCCGAGTAAACCTTAACAGAAATTAAACCGAAGCGCCAAACCAATATGACCATCTGCTAATATGATGTTGGTCCTCCACGTGCCGCCAAAAGAGCTCTTACCCGGCCAGGCATGGATACTCCAAGATTTCTAAAGATGGCTTGTGGTATCTGGTTTAACTGTCACTGTGTACAAGGAAAGCCATTGTACAGTGACAGTTAAAGGACTTCCCACCAACCAGTCAAGCACAGAGAAGGGTTGGGTTGTTTTACCTCTGAGCGGCACTTTTTTACACACCATGGGCTAAATGGCCAGGTCACATGGACCCCGAAGGCTCAGAGAAGGTTGGGAGAGGGGACCCACTGAAACAGCTATTGGGAGACAGATGGTAGCCTCCCGTCAAGGCCATCCAGCGTGTTCTTTAACGTGCACAGGGTATGGCTCTCCCGCACACATATGGGGCGGGGGTGGCTCAGTCGGTAGCGCACCAGGCTCGTAATCTGTAGTTCCCAGGTTCGAGTCCCAGCTGGGTCAGCGTTGAGATTTATCTCCGCAAAATTCCCCGCCCTGCCCACGGTCAGTAGGGGACACCGATGGGCTTGGAAAGGCCGCCGTCCGTGGGATGGGACGTTAAGCCGTGTCCCCGTGTGCGGGAGAGCCATACCCTGTGCACGTTAAAGAACACGCTGGATGGCCTTGACGGGAGGCTACCATCTGTCTCCTAATAGCTGTTCCAGTGGGTCCCCTCCCCCAACCTTCTCTGAGCCTTCGGGGTCCATGTGACCTGGCCATTTAGCCCATGGTGTGCAAAAAAGTGCCGCTCAGAGGTAAAACAACCCAACCTCTCCCGCACACGGGGCCACGGCTTAACGTCCCATCCGACGGACGGCGGCCTTTCCAAGCCCATCACTCAAAGAAGGTTGGGGGGAGACCCATTGGACAGTTGTTAGAAGACAGATGGTAGCCTTCCGTCAAGGTCATCCAGCCTATTCTTTAACACGTTACCAGCAGATCCTTTAACTCTTCTAAGTTACGTGGTTGAACAGCTGCAGATCGAATATTGTGTTCCAACACAAACCACAGATGCGCGATTGAATTGACGTCTGGAGGATTTGGAGGCCAAGGCAATACCTGGAAGTCTTTCTCATGTTACACGAACCATTCTCGAACAATCTAGGCAGTGTGGCATGGCGCATTATCCTGTTGAAAGAAGGCACTACTAGAGGGAAATACTGTTGCCATGAAATAGATTGTCAGATCATACAAGTGTGGGCTATCTTAGACTGGTACTGTTCTTGTCATATCGATCTTTGATTTTTGTTGAGATTGGAATCTCCCATATGACCAACGGAGGTATTTTCAAATCCATCGGTGTCTCCTTACTGACTAAGGGTTTTGGGATGGGACGTTAAGCCCTTGTGCACATAGATCCTTATTAACTGAATACAATACACAGAAAAAAATTACTCCAAATCGACAGGAGTTCAATTCAATTTTATATTAATAGAATCCAACGTAAATTGCAATTGCCATAAAACTGTTGTAGATTATATGCAAGAGTGTAATTGATAATACAAAATTGATATTAATGAAATAAACGTTTGAAATTACTATTTATTAACCAAATTTTCAGTATCTTAAAGACCTGATAATCCCGAAATTTCAAGATCAAATCCTTTGTAATAGCATTTAAAAATCTATTAGCTAAATAAATATAATGATTTCCTGCTATAAATATAAAGCTTTCCTGTTATAAATAGCCTGTAAATGGTGGAGCCTGTAAATGATAGCTAGGCGTGAACTGGAAGGAGAGCTGTGTACCAATCCCTAGTGATGATGCACAGAACCGGCCAGGTCTAGCACCTAATGTCCGACCCCGCCTTCTCGTGGTGCAGGCCATTAGTACCTTTCAAAAGAGATATTCTCTTTTGGAAGGGAACGGAAGGGGAGGGCTGCCAGTTCAGTATGGCCTACTGATCTGGTCATCTATGGCCAATTTTTTCTTTTTTTCAACCCTGCTGAGGAGTGGTCAAATTCACAGGGATCTCGTGCTGACCATTTATACCTACTAGACTGGACTTGTTTATGGATTTCAGCTTGATTATTGATCCTGGACTTGCTGCACTGGTGGACCTCTGTTGAGGGAGAGTCTGCCGCTGTGTTTTCTGTTTGCTTCTGGGTTGCCAGCTCTAAGTGAACAGAGGCATGGGATACCTTATATCAGCTGGTGGATAATCCTAATCAGAGACTATCGCAGGTACCTGAAATTTACTTAGCTAGTTGGGCATCGTCAAGCCTAAACTGGATTAATGTGTCTCAGGCAGGCCATATGGCTCTTGAAAAAGTCCACTTGAAAAGGTGGTGCCTGAAGTTCCTACCAGAATCGGTGACTTCAGACTTTAGCGGAGGAGGAACAGGTCTTTGCCCCATGCCTGCGATCAGGGGGCTGTGTGGTATTGTTAGCCCTACTTATCTCAAATAAACATAATTTCTTTAAAAATCTTACTAATCGTTTTCTCTCTGCAGGAACGTGGAATGTGAGGACATTACATAGAGATTATTCTCTTGATGTCCTCATGCAGGAATTCCAGCGCTATAACCTAGATATTCTAGGCTTGCAAGAGACCAGATGGACAGGTAAAGGTGAGATACTTAAAAATAACTTCAACTTTCCCTTTACAGGGAGGGAGGATGGAAAGCATCACCAAGGCGTGGGTCTGCTGCTCAGCAGACATGCTAGTGATGCTCTTCTAGGATATGAATGCATTAATGAAAGGTTTCTTACAGCAAAATTTCAGACAAGCATTAAAGACTTGAATGTTATCTGCTGTTATGCCCCCACTGAGGATGCTGATGAGGATGAGAAGGATAGGTTTTACTGACAACTTCATGATATTTTGAATTCTGTCAAGAAAGGAGATATTACCCTTGTTCTAGGTGACTTGAATGCCAAAGTTGGTACTGACTCTGAACTTTGGGGAGGGGTAATAGGCCCTTTGGTATTGGTAGCTGCAATGGCAATGGGCAACGTCTCCTACAGGTAAGTAAACTCAATGGTTTCAGAATAACTAATACATATTACAAACACCGCGACATACATAAATACACATGGGTTTCACCTGATGGGCTGCATAGGAATATGATTGATTACATATTAATTAACAGCAAATGGGCTACTTCTGTTAGGAATACCAGGGCATATAGGGGAGCTGAAATTGGATCTGACCATTATAAATAAAAATAAATAAATACCCCCTCAAGCAGCTGCTTGCCACAGAGGTCTGACAGGAGCTTGTCAGTTTATATGCCAGAGTAGGTCTGAGAGGATGGCAGGACCTCACCTTGTTAAAAGTGTCTTGCAACTTAAACTTAAAAAGTGTTGCGCTAAAGTTAAAAAATTTACCTTTAATACTGAATCTCTGAAAGACCCTGTTATAGCTAAAGCTTACCATGATAGGTTACTTAGTCATTATGACAGTCATGGTTTGCTTACTACTGAAGTTGAGGAAGAATGGGGCCGTTTTAAACAGGCTTTTTTGGAAACTAACAGTACTCTTTTAGGAAAAAAGGAGCAGAGGAGACAGAATTATTTAAGTGATAAGGCACTTGAGCTTATTTCAGAAAGAAGGAACTGCAGGAATGTCCTTAATAAGTACCCTACTAGTCGTAATAGAAAGCATTACAAAGAACTTAATAAAGGTGTAAAGGATCAGTTAGCTACTCATAAGAATCTTTGGCTTGATGGCCTGGCTGACAAAGCTGAGGAAGCAGTTAGACAGCACAACAGCAGAGAGCTGTACCAGATAGTTAATGTTTTGTGTGGTAGAAAACGGACAGGTATACAGGGATTGTAGGATAAACAAGGTAAGGTTATAGAAGGTGAGGAATCTATTATGACTAGGAGGGCTACGCAGTTCAGTGATGTTCTAAACAATGTGGTTAATTCTACTCCCATTGTTTGCAATGATGATAGATGCATTGATGGCTTTAATGTTGGCCCTATAACACAATCTGAAGTTATTCTGGCTGTTTCTAAACGTAAACTTCATAAATCCCCAGGTGTAGATGAAATTACTACAGAAATCCTTAGAGCTGGGAATGTTTCGCTTACCACTTCGATGACTGAAATTTTGAATATCTTTTATGATAAAAGCATGGTTCCTAAGGATTTTACCAGAGCTATTGTTATCCCTATTTTCAAAAAAGGTGATCGCAGTTCTTGTGATAACTATAGGGGTATCAGCCTACTCTCTGTTCCAGGTAAAAGTTCTTTCCATGATTGTGCTTAATAGAATTAAGAATCTGGTTGACAGGCAATTGCGTGATGAGCAATGTGGATTCAGAAGTGGTAGGGGATGTGTGGATCAGATAGTTTCACTTAGGCAGATTCTTGAGAAACGTTTAGAGTTTCAGAAACCTTTGGCTGCTAGCTTTGTTGATTTCAAAACGGCTTTCGACTCTGCTGATCGTCATAATTTGTGGTTGATTGTGAAATCATATGGTATACCAGACAAGTTACTTAACATAATGAAAGCTCTCTATAATAACACTGGTCATGTGTGAGAGTTGGTAAGGCTTGTAGCAATTGGTTTAGCATTGCTTCTGGTGTTCGACAAGGGTGCATTTTGTCTCCTTTTCTCTTTAGTTTGGTTATTGATTATGTTATGCGAAATTCACTTCAAGGGAAATATTTTGGCCTTAAATGGGCTGGAGACACAAAAATTTCTGATTTAGACTATGCTGATGATTTAACCCTTTTGGCAAATGATGTTGATGAGATGAACACTTTCATTCGAGCTGTTGATGAAACTGGTAGTAGAGTAGGTGTGGTTATAAACAGAGAGAAAACTAAAGTGATGAAAATTGGTCAGGCATGTTGTGACAGGCAATGAAATTAATCTGAATGGTTGCAATCTTGAGATATACACTTTTGATATATGCATTGTCACAGTTTAATATCTTGGGAGCTATGTATCAGGTACTGGTGATGTGTGGCATGAGATTAACAGACGAATTGTGATTGCTGCCCGGACTTTTAAGAATCTATGGAGAGTGTGGAGAAAAAGACTTATACACCTAAAGACTAAAATTAAACTGTATAATAGTTTGGTTTTTTCTAAGGTTAGTTATGGTAGTGAAACTTGGACCCTGTGTAAACAAGATAACAGGAAACTAGATGCTTTTGATTCCAGATGCTTACGCAGTATCTTGGGCATTAGGGGTTCAACTTTGTAACTAATGATGAGGTTAGGCAAAGGAGTTTGCAACCTCCTTTAAGCAACATATTGTGCAGAGAGAGACTCCGTTGGTTTGGCCATGTTGCCCGTATGGATAATTATAGATTGGCGAATATGGTTATGAACAGTGTGCCTAGAGGCCTCAGAAGGAAGGGGAGACCTAGGATGCGGTGGGCAGACGATGTCAAACAGGACCTTGTTAGATTTGGTGTGCAGTTGCTGGATGCGGCAGATGTAGCTCAGGACAGATATGCTTGAAGAATTATACTGCACGGTCTGGTTGGACCTCCGTATTCCATGGCTGCTTGAGGATGATAATAATGATGAAGATAAAGATTTGAATTAATTGAATTTATTTTATATTCGTGTTTTTATTCAAACTTTTGCAATATATCATCTTATTTTAGAACAATAATTGTTAATTGTTCTTTTTTTTTTTAACTCATGCTCAGTTTCCATCTGTTAAATTTACAGCAATATTATATATATGAAGTTAAACTTTCACACTCTCTAAGTTTGGTCGAAATTTGAGCTAACTTATAAAGAGGTTGGGTTGTTTTACCTCTGAGCGGCACTTTTTTCTATACATTGGGCTAAACGGCTAGGTGACAAGGAACCCGAGGTCTCAGAGAAGGTTGGGAGAGGGGACCCACTAGACAGCTGTTAGAAGACAGATGGCAGCCTACTGTCAAGGCTATCCAGCTTTGACATTGTTCTTTAATGTGCACAGGATATGGTTCTATCCAGCACACGAGCCTACGGCTTAACGTCCCATCCGACGGATGGCCTCCTTTTCAAGCCAGGAGAGACTCGAACGGGGGAACTGCAGATTACGAACCTGGTACGATACCGCCTGAGCCACCCCCAACCCCTTTAAAGAGGTAAAAAAGGCGAAGATTTTTTTTTTACTAATTCGCTCAATGAGGTTAAACATTTCGTCCCTAGATGGCACCACCAATGAGACAGAGAGGAAATTTAGCTCAAAATTCTTCACTCTTTTCGCCGAATACTTGAAGCAGAGCTGTTCAACGTCTACTACTGGTTGGTTGTTTTACCTCTGATAGCACACAATGGACTGGTCAAGAAAAACTCCAAAGGCTCAGTGTTGGATAGGGAAAGTGCAGCACACACAACAGCTCATAGAAGACAGATGGGAAGCCTCCAGGCAAGGAAGGTTTCTTCAGCCGAGAAAGCCACGGTTAAAGTCACATCCGACGAGCCTTTGTAATACCTTTTCCAAGACAATCCGTGTCCCATTCACAGGTGGAACTCGAACCATTGATATCTAGTCTGGGGCAACACCGACTGAGACAACACTCACACTTCTATGCATTTTCCACTAGCTAGTAACTTCGATTTTGCCAATATTACAGCTTACTTAAAATATAATACATTTCCTGGATTTGACAACATTAAACCAAAATACATGAAGGAAAGTAAATGCAATTTTCTTCATGTAATAACAATTCTTATAAGTAAAATTTTTGAAAATTCGCAAATCTTAATAGCTATGAAAATTGGAATTGTTTTTCCGGTATATAAAAGTGGATTAAAAAAGAATTTTAATAATTACAGACCAATCACTCTATTAACAATTTTTGATAAGATAATGGAAAAATACGTTGGAGATCGCTTGCAAAATTTTTTGAATAAAATAAATTTTCTGTCAAGTCAGCAATTTGGGTTCCGTAAAGATATGAGAACGCAAAGTCTTTTGGAAGATCTTATTAATAATATTAATATTAATTTAAATATAGGAAAGAAATGCGTTGCGGTATTTATGGACTTAAAGCATTTGATTCAGTTAACATTGATATCTTGCTACAGAAATTATATTTACTTGGTATAAGAGGGAATATTTTTGAATGGTTTAAAAGCTATTTATTACATAAAGAAATAGTTATGAAAATAAATGATAATTTTAGCGATAAATTTCAGATCAATTTTGGAGTTCCACAAGGATATATTTTCGGCCCTATGCTATTCCAAATATACATAAATGATTTGGCTAATATTAATTTCTACAGTAAATTATATATGTATGCTGATGATACAGTGCTAATCAACTTCCACTCTGATTTAGAATACGCTATTTGCAATCTACAAAATGATTTTAATAAAATGATTGATTTATAATTTTTGATTTTTTTGAAAAAAAAATTTTTGATTGATTATGATTGATTGATAAAATGATTTTAATAAAATGATTTTAATAAATGGAGTGTTCTTATAGAAACTGAGTGTAAACGAAAAAAAAACCTAAATTTATGTGTATTCGTTTTCAACAACCTACACTTAATAGAAGTATTACTAAACATCGAATCAGTTGTTCTATGTTAGATGGTTTATTACCTGATATATGCAATTGTCCTAAAATAGAAGTAAACGAGATAATTCACGTAGGCTTGAAAATGAATTCGAAAATGAAATGGAATAAACATATTGACTGGATATGTTCAAGACTGCGATTTATAGCATTTAAAATTAGGAAACTTAACTTGTTTGTTGATACACAGATAACTATTTTAGTATATAAATTACTTTTTGAATCTATAATTAGATATGGGATAACAATTTATGGGACAGCCTATAAGACAGAATTAAATAAAATGAAAAGAATACAATTTAGTCTGCTAAAAGGATTGTGTAATTCAGAAGTTAAATATTCCCTTACAACGAAAGATGATATATTCAGTTTGCTCAAAATTTTACCTATTGAAAGTTTATATGTGTTTGTTTCTGTTATCAATAACTTCTTTGATGATACCTATAAACAAAATATTTGCCACAATAAGTTTACTAGAAACAAGGCTATTGTTTTTTTGAAACAACTAAAATTTTATAATAATTAGGACGAAATTCCAAAGAATATCAAATTCCCTACCTATTTAATTTGCTTCCTAAAGAAATAGTTAACTTAAAAAAATTTGTTATGTTAAAGAAAAATTATTTCAGTGGTTGATGAAAAAGTGATGTTTTTATTTGGAAACTTTCTTCTTTTTGTCGTTTTTCTTTTTCATTTATTCTTTTTTTTTTCTCTCCTTCATTTTATGTACTACTGATGTAATCTAGATCATATCTGTAAAACCATATATGTAAATTCCTGCTGATAAGCTTCGGCTTAGTGGGATTTTTTATGTAAAATAATTATAGATAATACTTATTGAAAATAAACTTGAATTTGAAAAAAATTTGAAAAAAAAAAATACCATTATGCTCTATCTTTCTGCTGGCTATCAGTACCTTTGCGGTCTACAAGAAGATAGCTTATACAAAATGAAAAATGTGTCCGATACGTATCTCTCTCTGCAGAATGGGACAAGATTTATGCCATTGAAATTTAAAGTGAACGGCCAATAATATCTCCCAAGCAAAAGAATAAATAATACATTAGAATCAAAATATAACTTTCTTTAGATCGATGGCTACGGCTTCTGCCTCTCTGCAATGATAAGATTTTTGAAGGTAGATTCTCAAAGCACGCAAAGGTTAGGTTCCTGGTACCTTAGAGTGAGTTGTGTTAACTCTACAGAAATCTATCGTGCATATACACTGCTCACAAAAAATAGGGAATATTTCATCGCTTCATATTCATTATGAAAATATCCCCTAATTTTTGTGAGCAGTATTCTAAGGTACTACGCTAACTCCTACGAACCATTTACACGTCTATACAATATATACTTTATTTGTGTTAATATATAATGTGTAACTTAAATGTACATGAATAAATCGCATAATATAAATTAGAAAAGTATAAATTTTATAAAATACTATACCTGAAAATACATTACTTATTCCTGATCCTACTTCTATTATCTTTTAATATATAGAGAGGATCGTCGGGATTAACTTCTACTTGAGTTTCGACAGGTGTTTCGGTTGGCGATTTCGTGATTTTTTTTCTAGGCGACGAAACAGGAGTGTATGAGGATGTTCTTTGCGGCGAAGCGGTGGGAGATTGCATGATGGCAGAGGATGGTGATGTCGTTCTTTGCGGCGCCTTCTCGAAGAACACGGTGACAGAGCTTGAATAACATGGTGATAGAGTTCTACGAACATGCATTTTTCATAGACCCTGATTAACGTAGTGGTTGGATTGGATTGTTTTACCTCTGAGCGGCAATTTTTTGCACAAAATGGGGTAAATGGCCACATCATAAGGACCCCGAAGGATCAGAGAATATTGGGGGAGGGGAACAACTGGAACAGCTGTTGGGAGACAGATGGTAGCCTCCCGTCAATGCCATCCAGCGTGTTCTTTAACATGCACAGCGTATCGCCCCATCTGACGGACGGAGGCCTTTCTAAGCCCATCGGTGTCCCCTACTCACCGTGGGCTGGGCAGGGAATTTAACGGAGGCAATTTGCTGACCCAGCTGGAACTCGAACCTGGGAACTGCAGATTACCAGCCTGACGCATTATCGACTGAGCCATCCCTGCTCCTAATGTAGTGGTAAAGCTCGGTTAACGCGATGATACAGCTTTATTAACGTGGTGATAGAGATGGATGAACATGGTGATAGAAGTTGAGGAACACAGTGCTTCTTATGCTAGAGATGCTGAACATCTCTCTTAATGGGAAGAAACATCTTTTCCCTCCCGAGTGATCCTTAAATTCCTCCCTAACGTAAGATCGTATTCCTGCACCTTATCACCTAGCTGTTTAACGAGTTGAAACACTTCGTTCAACTTACCTGAGGTCCCACGATGCCTTCTGGAAATTTTCTTCCTCTTCTAATTTGTCCTCCCCCGCACTCTCGACAAGTCCTTATAGATCTTCTGCTATCTCATCCCCATCACCATTCAGTACTTCCTCTATATCGCCCTCCGCCATGTAACTGAATCTCTTGGCGCCATCTGACTAGCAACGTTAACAATACTCTTGGGGAGGGTTATGTCCCTCTAATTTATTTATTTTTATGTATTAAGTGTGTTTTTAGAAGTGCTATTGTGGGGATGTTCCTCATAAATGTTGTTTATGGGTCTGAGCTGGCTGTCTGCATGGGTTGACGATTCAAAAGACCTTTTTATGGCCTTTTACAACTAGCCTGGGGCGCGAGTGTGAGCGCTAGAGATTAGCTGGGCAATAAGGAAACAGTAATCTTGAGTTTCGTTGTCAAACAGGAAGAACGTTTGAACATGCATCAAGGGACGCCGCTCTTACTCAAAGAAAAACCCGTAAGGAGAGGGTTTGATTCTATTCTTTATATTCTAAACATGGAAGTGTCGATGTTTGTTCATAGATGACGCCACTGAATTGATGATCATTTGGGTCTTCATCTGCATTCTGCGTACAGAAGAGGAACCTCAGTGGAGAGATAACGAAGTCACGAGATAGCCACAATATTTTTTAACAAGAATTAAACACAACGAGATTGAATTCCAATAAAAAGCCTACTACTCAAGTACATTTTTACCCTTAATCGTTTTTGGTTACGTGCGGAGAGTCCGTTATTAAAGCATTGGGAAGTCTGTTAACTGATTGACAGTTGAGATTTATCTTAACTAAATCCCCATCCTACCTCGATAAGAAAGGGCCGCCGTCCTTCGGATGATGCGTTAGCCGGAGTTCCGTACAAGAGAACCATGCTTTGTGCATGCTAAGAAACACGTTATGATGGCATAGAAATGAGCGTACCATGTGTATTTGGGTTGTTGGGTTGTTTTACCTCTGAGCGGCACTTTTTTTTAAACCATGGGCTAAATGACCAGGTCACAAGGACCCCGAAGGCTCAGAGAAGGTTGGGGGAGGGGACCCACTGGAACAGTTGTTGGGAGACAGATGGTAGCCTCCCGTCAAGGCCATCCAGCGTGTTCTTTAACGTGCACAGGGTATTGCTCTCCCGCACACGGGGTCACGGCTTAACGTCCCATCCGACGGACGACGACCTTTCCAAGCCCATCGGTGCCCCCTACTGACCGTGGGTAGGACGGGGAATTTGCGGAGATAAATCTCAACGCTGACTCAGCTGGGCGTACCATGTATATCCAAACAGCTATTTAGTGTGTGTGTGGGGGGGGGGAGGGGCGTTCCTCCAACTTTCTTAGAGCCCTTGGGGTCCTTATGATCTGGCCATTTTTTGGAAGACTGGATGTAAAATATCCCAAATTTCCAAGCATGTCTGTCCTGAGCTACAATTATTGCATTTGGCCACTGTAGGCCAAATACAACAATATCTGGAACAGAAGATATGCTCCTTAGGAAACATACAAACCGGACGAATAATAAATGAAATATTTACGCAAACGTCAAACACATGCTTAGTTTTTGAAAGGTTTTAAATAATAATAGTTCTTTTGTGTATATAAATAAAATTTGCCGGATCTAATATGATGTTAAATAGTGCTTGGTACAAAATGAATCAATATTCATAAATGAATAGATCCAACGAATTTTAGTGAAATAAATGAGGGTTGACTATTCTTATATATCTTACGCACTATTTTTAACTGAGATCTTTTCTGTATCAAAGTTTAATTCCTTTAATTCACTTCTGAGATAAATTCTTGTTGCAACTGAAAGTCCCTAAGGAAAGTAAGAGTTTGTTAGGGAAAGGGTGGGGGGGAGGGATAATTGTTCGAGACAGATGTTCACGTCAAGGTCGTTTAACGTGCACATGTTGTGATGTTCCTGCAAAAGACCTGGATTAACGTCTCATCCGACAAACAACGACTTTTCCAAGCCTGTCGGTGTCTTAAGTCTCACCATAAGTACATAGGGTTATCAGATACAATCTGAACTCAATTGTAGTAAGTAAGGATTCGCAGTAGAATATTAGGTTATGAGGAAAGTTTCCAAGGGGCAGACTTCCTTAGACTCAATGCAAACTGTGCTACTATATAATACGTGCCTCTAATCGTAGCAAATTCGTGCATCGCAGTGAAGCCACCCAGTCTAGAAAATTAGCTCAGCTACAATTGCAGAGAATGTTTCGAACAATACCACATATCTAGATTTTTATAGACAATGATTTCATTTCATAAACTGGCCAAAGCCGATAAGATTTCGGAAGGAAAAAATCATCTATATTACATTTTTAATAAAATCATTGTAAAAAAAATAGTAGGTTTACTGAAAAAGAAAACTTTAACTTCAAAACCTCTACGACATTCGTTAATGTTATTCATTGTTCAATTTTATATTTTAATAGATGGTATTTTTTTTGTACCAATATATTGTCAAAAATGCTACCATATCATTATCATTATACTGCATATAAGCAACGGGCCTCTTACTTGTAAGCGCAACCAACAGATGGCAGCACGTACTTCAATTTGAAGACAATATATAACACTGAAGTGTTCTGTTGCAATAAAATCTACCTATACAGAAATGCTCCAGTGACTCCACTGCAATCATATAATACTCGTATATGTACCTAATCACGGAAGAATTAAAAGCATTTACGTCCATAATTTATATTTTATAAATCTCTCAAATTATTCCAAAGAAAAAAGAAATCTATTGGGTCGAGAGGCATGATTCGCAACTTTAATTATTTTCAGTCACATATTGGGGGTGGATTGTGTTACTTCTGAGTGGCACTTTTTTTTGCACACAATGGGCTAAATAGCTAGGTTAAAATTACCCCAAGAACTCAGACAAGGTTGGGAGTAGAAGATCCAGTGGATAGTTGTTAAAAGACAGATGTTATCCAGTGGATAGTTGTTAAGAGACAGATGTTATCCAGTGGATAGTTGTTAAGAGACAGATGTTATCCAGTGGATAGTTGTTAAGAGACAGATGTTATCCAGTGGATAGTTGTTAAGAGACAGATGTTATCCAGTGGATAGTTGTTAAGAGACAGATGTTATCCAGTGGATAGTTATTAAACGTTATTTACGAAGGCATACTCCAGTGTTATTTACTGTCTCAACTATGGCGTATTAAACTAACAGGCTCCTGTCAGACCTCTGTGGCAAGTAGCTGCTTGAAGAGGTATTTATTTATTTTTTATAACTGCCCTTAGCCCCGCGGCCAGAGAGGCCCCGATTTCGATGTAGAACAACCCATGAGTTGTTTTCCAGCTGCATAGATCTCCGTACTTTTCCAAGGGCCTTCCGTCAAGTACATTCAACTAATTCTTTAACCTTTAAAGTTCTCGTCTTTAATGTCCCATCCGATGGACGACGACATTTCCAACCCCAAAGGGGTCCCCTTTCTAATCGAAGGCATAGTGGAGGTTTAGCGGAGATAGATCTCAACAATGGCAAAGGTGGCAGTCCCTTTTTGGTGTAAAAAGTTTATGTATAGAACAGGAGAAGCGTGAAGGCATTAAGAGTAGAGCAACTGTCCTTAGCCCCGGGGGCAGAGAGGCCCGATTTCGATGTAGGACTGCCCATGAGTTGTTTTCCAGCTGCATAGATCTCCGTACTTTTCCGTAACTACAACATCGATAATTAATAATACTAGAAACCCACTCAAGAAATTTAGGAGGTATTTGAGGTGAGAGATTTACGTGAGAAATACCTCGTTATTTATAACTGCACGTGGCTCTCAAAAATGCACGACCAACTCTGTCTACAGAGAATTTTGAATTTAGCTTCCCCTGTGGCCGAGTGGTTAGCACCCTTGGCTACTGATCTACGGGACCTGAATTCGAGCCCTGGATAAGGCATGGATGTATGTGTCGTTTTTCTGCTGAGGTCCTGCCATCCTCTCAGACCTTCTACTATGGCATGTAAACTGGCAGGCTTCTGTCAGACCTCTGTGGCAAGCAGCTGCTTGAGGGGGTATTTTTTTTAACATGATATACAGTCATACCTTATTATTTGAATACCAATGAATAGATATCCCAGTTTGGTGTTTATGGCATTGAAACTTTACATCGCACGCTCGATATTTGCCTCCCTATGATGTTTAAAAAAAACAAACTTTTAGACCTTTTCTCAGCTAAAAGACGAGGGGGAAAGGCCCTCCTCATCATGAAGCGGAAATGTCGAAGGGGGGAAGGTCCTCCTCATCATGAAGCGGAAATGCCGAGGGGTAAAGGTCCTCCTCATCATGAAGCGGAAATGCCGAGGGGGAAAGATCCTCCTCATCATGAAGCGGAAATGCCGAGGGGGAAAGGTCCTCCTCATCATGAAGTGGAAATGCCGAGGGGGAAAGGTCTTCCTCATCATGAAGCGAAAATGCAGAGGGGGGAAAGGTCCTCCTCCTCATGAAGCGGAAATGCCGAGGGGGGAAAGTCCTCCTCATCATGAAGCGGAAATGCCAAGGGGGGAAAGGTCCTCCTCATCATGAAGCTCCCGGAAACCTTCAGTTTTATTTCTCAAACAGAAAATGATAACGTTTAAAAATTGGGGTTTTTATTTTAAATTCCACTTCTTTTGCGCAATATACTACATATGTATATATTAGCAATTATTCTCTCATCTTTCCAATTTGGAACGAGATTGAAATAACAAAACACTTTACAAATCATTAGTGGAAGCAATTTAATATCATCTTCTAGAAACCTGGGATGTCATAAGATGACAATAGTTTTACTAGTGCCATCTCTGGCATCGAGAAATATATCCAACTATCGTCGTCGTCTTTCCACCGAAACCGCAAAATAATCACCGCTTGCTACGGATATTGCTTTCTCCAATGTCTGTCCCAGTGGCAGAGCGGTTAGTGTGAAAATCTAATGTAAGAGGACTTTAATTTGAGTTTGGATAAGGCACCAAGATACCAGTTTTCGATTTCTAATAAAATAGAGAATTAATAGGACCTGAATTCGAGTTTGGGTAAAGCATCAAGATACCTTGTTTCAATCCCGAATAAGACATTGAAAGACAATGGGAATTGCATTAGAGTTTGGGTAAAGCATCAAGATACCTTGTTTCAATCCCGAATAACGAATGAAAAGGTAATGGAACTTGCATTAGAGTTTGGGTAAAGCATCAAGATACCTTGTTTCAATTACGAATAAGACATTGAAAGGCAATGGAAAGGTATCTTGATGCTTTACCCAAACTCTAATGCAATTCCCATTGCCTTTCAATGTCTTATTCGGGATTGAAACAAGGTATCTTGACGCTTTTCCCAAACTCTAATGCAATTCCCATTGCCTTTCAATGTCTTATTCGGAATTGAAATAAGGTATCTTGATGCTTTACCCAAACTCTAATGCAAGTTCCATTACCTTTTCATTCGTTATTCGGAATTGAAACAAGGTATCTTGATGCTTTAGCAAACTCTAATGCAATTCCCATTGCCTTTCAATGTCTTATTCGGGATTAAAACAAGGTATCTTGATGCTTTACCCAAACCCTAATGCAATTCCCATTGCCTTTCAATATCTCATTCGGAATTGAAACAAAGTATCTTGATGCTTTACCCAAACTCTAATGCAAGTTCCATTACCTTTTCATTCGTTATTTGGAATTGAAACAAGGTATCTTGATGCTTTAGTCAAACTCTAATGCAATTCCCATTGCCTTTCAATGTCTTATTCGGTATGTTATATTAAACAGATACCTTGTTTCAATTCCGAATAACGAATGAAAAGGTAATGGAACTTGCATTAGAGTTTGGGTAAAGCATCAAGATACCTTGTTTCAATCCCGAATAACGAATGAAAACGTAATGGAACTTGCATTAGAGTTTGGGTAAAGCATCAAGATACCTTGTTTCAATTCCGAATAAAACATTGAAAGGCAATGGGAATTGCATTACAGTTTGACTAAAGCATCAAGATACCTTGTTTCAATTCCGAATAACGAATGAAAAGGTAATGCAACTTGCATTAGAGTTTGGGTAAAGCATCAAGATACCTTGTTTCAATCCCGAATAAGATATTGAAAAGCAATGGGAATTGCATTAGAGTTTGACTAAAGCATCAAGACACCTTGTTTCAATTCCTAATAACGAATGAAAAGTTAATGGAACTTGCATTAGAGTTTGGGTAAAGCATCAAGATACCTTGTTTCAGTTCCGAATAAGATATTGCAAGGCAATGGGAATTGCATTAGAGTTTGGGTAAAGCATCAAGACACCTTGTTTCAATTCCGAATAACGAATGAAAAGGTAATGGAACTTGCATTAGAGTTTGGGTAAAGCATCAAGATACCTTGTTTCAATCCCGAATAAGACATTGAAAGGCAATGGGAATTGCATTAGAGTTTGACTAAAGCATCAAGGTACCTTGTTTCAATTCAAAATAACGAATGAAAAGGTAATGGAACTTGCATTAGAGTTTGGGTAAAGCATCAAGATACCTTGTTTCAATTCCGAATAAGATATTGAAAGGCAATGGGAATTGCATTAGAGTTTGGGTAAAGCAGCAAGATACCTTGTTTCAATCCCGAATAAGACATTGAAAGGCAATGGGAATTGCATTAGAGTTTGGGTAATGCATCAAGACACCTTGTTTCAATTCCGAATAACGAATGAAAAGGTAATGGAACTTGCATTAGAGTTTGGGTAAAGCATCAAGATACCTTGTTTCAATTCCGAATAAGACATTGAAAGGCAATGGGAATTGCATTAGAGTTTGGGTAAAGCATCAAGATACCTTGTTTCAATCCCGAATAACGAATGAAAACGTAATGGAACTTGCATTAGAGTTTGGGTAAAGCATCAAGATACCTTGTTTCAATTCCGAATAAAACATTGAAAGGCAATGGGAATTGCATTAGAGTTTGACTAAAGCATCAAGATACCTTGTTTCAATTCCGAATAACGAATGAAAAGGTAATGGAACTTGCATTAGAGTTTGGGTAAAGCATCAAGATAC
This sequence comes from Ryuthela nishihirai, assembly GCA_038380435.1. Classification (NCBI taxonomy): domain Eukaryota; kingdom Metazoa; phylum Arthropoda; class Arachnida; order Araneae; family Heptathelidae; genus Ryuthela; species Ryuthela nishihirai. The sequence continues at coordinate 10,096,288 of JAWZYU010000007.1, forward strand.
CTTGTTTCAATTCCGAATAACGAATGAAAACGTAATGGAACTTGCATTAGAGTTTGGGTAAAGCATCAAGATACCTTGTTTCAATCCCGAATAAGACATTGAAAGGCAATGGGAATTGCATTAGAGTTTGACTAAAGCATCAAGGTACCTTGTTTCAATCCCGAATAAGATATTGAAAGGCAATGGGAATTGCATTAGAGTTTGGGTAAAGCATCAAGATACTTTGTTTCAATCCCGAATAAGTTATTGAAAGGCAATGGGAATTGCATTAGAGTTTGTGTAAAGCATCAAGGTACCTTGTTTCAATTCCGAATAACGAATGAAAACGTAATGGGAATTGCATTATAGTTTGGGTAAAGCATCAAGATACCTTGTTCCAATCCCGAATAAGACATTGAAAGGCAATGGGAATTGCATTAGAGTTTGGGTAAAGCATCAAGATACCTTGTTTCAATTCCGAATAACGAATGAAAACGTGATGGAACTTGCATTAGAGTTTGGGTAAAGCATCAAGATACCTTGTTTCAATTCCGAATAAGACATTGAAAGGCAAAGGGAATTGCATTAGAGTTTGGGTAAAGCATCAAGATACCTTGTTTCAATTCCGAATAAAACATTGAAAGGCAATGGGAATTGCATTAGAGTTTGGGTAAAGCATCAAGACACCTTGTTTCAATTCCGAATAATGAATGAAAAGGTAATGGAACTTGCATTAGAGTTTGGGTAAAGCATCAAGATACCTTGTTTCAATTCCGAATAAGATATTGAAAGGCAATGGGAATTGAATTACAGTTTGGGTAAAGCATCAAGATACCTCGTTTCAATCCCGAATAAGACATTGAAAGGCAATGGGAATTGCATTAGAGTTTGGGTAAAGCATCAAGATACCTTGTTTCAATCCCGAATAACGAATGAAAACGTAATGGAACTTGCATTAGAGTTTGGGTAAAGCATCAAGATACCTTGTTTCAATTCCGAATAAAACATTGAAAGGCAATGGGAATTGCATTAGAGTTTGACTAAAGCATCAAGATACCTTGTTTCAATTCCGAATAACGAATGAAAAGGTAATGGAACTTGCATTAGAGTTTGGGTAAAGCATCAAGATACCTTGTTTCAATTCCGAATAACGAATGAAAACGTAATGGAACTTGCATTAGAGTTTGGGTAAAGCATCAAGATACCTTGTTTCAATCCCGAATAAGACATTGAAAGGCAATGGGAATTAGAGTTTGACTAAAGCATGAAGATACCTTGTTTCAATTCCGAATAACGAATGAAAAGGTAATGGAACTTGCATTAGAGTTTGGGTAAAGCATCAAGATACCTTGTTTCAATTCCGAATAACGAATGAAAACGTAATGGAACTTGCATTAGAGTTTGGGTAAAGCATCAAGATACCTTGTTTCAATCCCGAATAAGACATTGAAAGGCAATGGGAATTGCATTAGAGTTTGACTAAAGCATCAAGGTACCTTGTTTCAATCCCGAATAAGATATTGAAAGGCAATGGGAATTGCATTAGAGTTTGGGTAAAGCATCAAGATACCTTGTTTCAGTTCCGAATAAGATATTGAAAGGCAATGGGAATTGCATTAGAGTTTGGGTAAAGCATCAAGATACTTTGTTTCAATCCCGAATAAGTTATTGAAAGGCAATGGGAATTGCATTAGAGTTTGACTAAAGCATCAAGACACCTTGTTTCAATTCCGAATAACGAATGAAAAGGTAATGGAACTTGCATTAGAGTTTGGGTAAAGCATCAAGATACCTTGTTTCAATTCCGAATAAGATATTGAAAGGCAATGGGAATTGCATTAGAGTTTGACTAAAGCATCAAGATACCTTGTTTCAATTCCGAATAACGAATGAAAACGTAATGGGAATTGCATTATAGTTTGGGTAAAGCATCAAGATACCTTGTTCCAATCCCGAATAAGACATTGAAAGGCAATGGGAATTGCATTAGAGTTTGTGTAAAGCATCAAGGTACCTTGTTTCAATTCCGAATAACGAATGAAAACGTAATGGGAATTGCATTATAGTTTGGGTAAAGCATCAAGATACCTTGTTCCAATCCCGAATAAGACATTGAAAGGCAATGGGAATTGCATTAGAGTTTGGGTAAAGCATCAAGATACCTTGTTTCAATTCCGAATAACGAATGAAAACGTAATGGAACTTGCATTAGAGTTTGGGTAAAGCATCAAGATATCTTGTTTCAATTCCGAATAAGACATTGAAAGGCAATGGGAATTGCATTAGAGTTTGGGTAAAGCATCAAGATACCTTGTTTCAATTCCGAATAAAACATTGAAAGGCAATGGGAATTGCATTAGAGTTTGGGTAAAGCATCAAGACACCTGGTTTCAATTCCGAATAATGAATGAAAAGGTAATGGAACTTGCATTAGAGTTTGGGTAAAGCATCAAGATACCTTGTTTCAATCCCGAATAAGACATTGAAAGGCAATGGGAATTGCATTATTGTTTGGGTAAAGCATCAAGATGCCTTGTTTCAATCCCGAATAACGAATGAAAACGTAATGGAACTTGCATTAGAGTTTGGGTAAAGCATCAAGATACCTCGTTTCAATTCCGAATAAGACATTGAAAGGCAATGGGAATTGCATTAGAGTTTGGGTAAAGCATCAAGATACCTTGTTTCAGTTCCGAATAAGATATTGAAAGGCAATGGGAATTGCATTAGAGTTTGGGTAAAGCATCAAGATACTTTGTTTCAATCCCGAATAAGTTATTGAAAGGCAATGGGAATTGCATTAGAGTTTGACTAAAGCATCAAGACACCTTGTTTCAATTCCGAATAACGAATGAAAAGGTAATGGAACTTGCATTAGAGTTTGGGTAAAGCATCAAGATACCTTGTTTCAATTCCGAATAAGATATTGAAAGGCAATGGGAATTGCATTAGAGTTTGGGTAAAGCATCAAGATACCTTGTTTCAATTCCGAATAACGAATGAAAAGGTAATGGAACTTGCATTAGAGTTTGTGTAAAGCATCAAGGTACCTTGTTTCAATTCCGAATAACGAATGAAAACGTAATGGGAATTGCATTATAGTTTGGGTAAAGCATCAAGATACCTTGTTCCAATCCCGAATAAGACATTGAAAGGCAATGGGAATTGCATTAGAGTTTGGGTAAAGCATCAAGATACCTTGTTTCAATCCCGAATAAGACATTGAAAGGCAATGGGAATTGCATTAGAGTTTGGGTAAAGCATCAAGATACCTTGTTTCAATTCCGAATAAAACATTGAAAGGCAATAGGAATTGCATTAGAGTTTGGGAAAAGCATCAAGACATCTTGTTTCAATTCCGAATAATGAATGAAAAGGTAATGGAACTTGCATTAGAGTTTGGGTAAAGCATCAAGATACCTTGTTTCAATCCCGAATAAGACATTGAAAGGCAATGGGAATTGCATTATTGTTTGGGTAAAGCATCAAGATACCTTGTTTCAATCCCGAATAACGAATGGAAAGGCAAAGAAATCTGAATTCGAGTATCAGCTAAAGCATAGACAGATTATATTTATAACTGTACTCTTATCAAAATGATGGACTCAGAGGACCGAAAAATACGGCATGCATTTTTTAAGGTTGAATCCTTTAGGAATGGCAAACATTTTTATGCGAAAATGGGGGACATTGAGTTGGGTTAGGTTGTTTTACCTCTTAGCAGCACTTTTTTGCACACCATGTGCTAAATGGCCAGGTCACATGGACCCCGAAGGCTCAGAGAAGGTGGGGGGAGGGGACCCACTGGAACAGCTGTTGGGAGACAGATGGTAGCCTCCCGTCAAGGCCATCCAGCGTGTTCTTTAACGTGCACAGGGTATGGCTCTCCCGCACACGGGGCCACGGCTTAACGTCCCATCCGACGGACGGCGACCTATCCAAGTCCATCGGTGTCCCCTACTGACCGTGGGCAGGGCGGGGAATTCTGCGGAGATAAATCTCAACGCTGACCCAGCTGGGACTCGAACCTGGGAATACAGATTACGAGCCTGGCGCGCTACCGACTGAGCCACCCCGCCCCAGGGGACATAGAGAATCATCCTCATCCTTAAGTAGCCATTGGCTACGGAGGTCCATCCAGATGGTGGAATTTATTTCTCCAAACACATCTCTCCTGAGCTACATCTGCTGCATCATGCCACTGTAACCAATTCGAAACGAGGTCCTGTTTGACATTTTGTGCCCACCGCATCCTTGGTCTTCCACTCTTTCTTAGGCCTTTAGGCACACTGTTCATAACCCTATTCGATAATCTATAGTTATGCATACGGGCAATATGGCGAAACCAACGGAGTTTCTCTCTGGACAATAATCTGCCCAAAGTAGGTTGCAGACTCCTTTCCCTGACTTCATCATTATTTGCAAAGTTGAACCACCTAAAACCACTAAGAACCATCAAGATACTGCCTAAATATCTAGAATCAGAAGCATCAAGTTTCCTGTTATCTTATTTACAAAAGGTCCAAGTTTCACTACCATAATTAACTCGAGAAATAACCAAACCATTATACAGTCTAATTTTAGTCTTTAGGTGTATACGCCTATTTTTCCACGCTCTCCATAGACTCTTAAAAGTCCCGGCAGCAATCCCTATTCATCTGTTAATCTCATGCCGCATATCACCAGTATTTGTTACATAGCTCCCAAGACAATTACACTGAGACCCTTGCTCAAGGGCGTAACCATTCAAAGCGAATGAAGCACCATCTGCCTGACCAATTTTCATTACTTTAGTTTTATCTCTGTTTATCACCAAACCTATTATACTACCAGTCTCATCAACAGCTCTAATAAAAGAGTTCATCTCATCGACATCATTTGCCAAAAGGGCCAATCATCAGCATAATCAAAATCAGAAATTTTCAGATCGCATACAAAATAAAAATAAAATCCGCATATAAATTAATTAATATTAATAAGAGCAATTAAATAGAGCATTAATTTGAACCATCTTGATGCCGAATGGTTAGCATGCGTAGCTTCTGAGTGAAAGGACTTGGTTTCGAACCCCCCGAATAAAGTATGAAAGACTATTCTATTGTCTTTCTGATGAAATCTCGCCATCCTCTATGGGGCGGGGGTGGCTCAGTCGGTAGCGCGCTAGGCTCGTAATCTGTAGTTCCCAGGTTCGAGTCCAGCTGGGTCAGCGTTGAGATTTATCTCCGCAAAATTCCCCCCCCCCCACCCTGCCCACGGTCAGTATGGGACACCGATGGGCTTGGAAAGGTCGCCGTCCGTCGGATGGGACGTTAAGTCGTGGCCCCGTGTGCGGGAGAGCCATACTCTGTGCACGTTAAAGAACACGCTGGATGGCCTTGACGGGAGGCTACCATCTGTTTCCCAACAGCTGTTCCAGTGGGTCCCCTCCCCCAACCTTCTCTGAGCCTTCGGGGTCCATGTGACCTGGCCATTTAGCCCATGGTGTGCAAAAAAGTGCCGCTCAGAGGTAAAACAACCCAACCCAAACCCGCATTATCTTCCAACTTTCGCCTTTGTCTATTTGTACTGCTAAAAGTTTTCGTGAAACATGTTACAAACAGATCCTTTACCTAATGGTGAGTTTGAGACTGATTACCAGTCCCGTAGTAGGAGTTACACTGGAGAGACTCCGAGATGTCGCAGTGCACGCTTCGACACTCTTCAAAGGTCATAAAGTTAATGTCTTTTCAATTAGCTCTTTCAGCCAACCATTGTCTATGAAACCAATTGTCTTGTCGAAGCGTTACTTGTGCAATGTCAGTTTTCCCAATTGCCGATGAGGCAGCATCACCAAAACTCTCCAAAGCTTACATTAATCATTTTATACACTCTTTTCCTAAAGTTTGTCTCAAATCTGAAGAGCCGCTGTTGTCTGAGTCAGAATCTCTTTGCTACCTACAGTCGTGAAACTGAAACATTAACACTTTTTTTTTTCTGAAGCGAGGTAAACATAAGATGATTTAGTTCGAAAAGCAATACCACTCCGAATACCTTAAAATAAAATAGATAACAAACCAAACTGATTTTCTTTGGTTGTTTTTTACCACTGAGAGGTACTTTAATGCACAACATTAGCTAACTAAACGGCCAAGTCACAAGGGAACCAAGGTCTCGGATCTGTGTAAAGGATCACAGATTCACTGGACTGCTTTAAGAGAGATCAAGTATGCAAAGTGTCCCAGTGCTTAGTGAGCAAAGGGTATCCTCCTGAAAACGGAGCCAAGTCATGGCTCCGTGTGTAGGATGAATGATAACATTTCATCCGAGAAAGGCGACTTTTCCAAGCTTATCTGTGCCACCTTCCTCACCGAGGGCAAAGATGGTTTATTTTACCTCTGAGAGGAAATGTTTTCGCACATAATATACTAAACGATCAGGTAGCAAAAACACCAAGGGCTCAGAGAAGGTGGAGGGGGGGGGGAGGATATGGCTTTAGGAGACAGATGGGAGCATCATGTCAAGGCCATCCAACGTGTTCTTTAACGTGAATAGGGTTGGGTTGTTTTACCTCTGAGCGGCACTTTTTTGCACACCATGGGCTAAATGGCCAGGTCACATGGACCCCGAAGGCTCAGAGAAGGTTGGGGGAGGGGACCCACTGGAACAGCTGTTGGGAGACAGATGGTAGCCTCCCGTCAAGGCCATCCAGCGTGTTCTTTAACGTGCACAGGGTATGGCTCTCCCGCACACGGTGCCACGGCTTAACGTCCCATCCGACGGACGGCGGCCTTTCCAAGGCCATCGGTGTCTCCTACTGACCGTGGGCAGGGCGGGGAATTTTGCGGAGATAAATCTCAACGCTGACCCAGCTGGGACTCGAACCTGGGAACTACAGATTTCCAGCCTGGCGCTCTACCGACTGAGCCACCCCGCCCCCGTGAATAGGGTAGAGTTCTCTTGCATAAGGGACTACTGCTTTTTGTTCATTCGAAGAACGGAAATATTTCGAAGATCATCGTATGACCTCTTTCTGATCGAGAGCAGGGTGGAGGCTTAGCGGAGATAAATCTCAAATCTGGCGCAAATGGGGTTTGAACTTGGGAACGAGTTTGACGCGCTACCGACTGAGCCAACTTCCACCCCGAGGATAGAGTGAGGGTTATTGCAGATCAGGGCCGTATCGTGAAAAAAATCGAAGTGAGGGCCAAGAAACACAATCGAGCCGAAAAAATGTAAGTGGGGGGCGGGGGGGCAAGAGACTTTATTTTCAATGCAGTATGTCATTTCCCCCCTCCGGATTTAAAAAAAATCTTGAAAAGTGATTCAAATATGAATAAGTTTAATAATTTTTTGCCCCTTTTACACTTAGTCACATTCTGAAAGGAAAAAGGCGACCTTTCCAAGTTTATTTGTGCCACCTTCCTCACCGAGGGCAAAGTTGGTTTATTTTACCTATCAGGGGAAATTTTTTGGCACATAATACACTAAACGTTCAATCGATTCTCTCTATATATTATGTCCTTCGGATATTCAAATATTCGGATCTCAAAAAAAAGTAGTCCCTTGTGCAAGAGAATTCGATCCTGTTCACGTTAAAGAATTTCTCCGTATCACCTATGAACAGTTCGACCTTGTGCCCCATTAAATCCGAAGTGATATTTGCTGACCTTTTCCTCAATTAGTGTTAACAGAAGACACAAAGTAGATTTGTCCAAAGTAGAGTTGAAGGGGCATGTCCTCTTTTCTCCCCAAATCCGGCCCTGCTGGAGATAATCTCAAAGCAAAGAGAATAGGGTCTTTAATCTGAGAAGAGCAGGCTGCGAATATGACAAGCCAAACTCCCATCTCAAGCTAATTAGAGAAAAATAAAAGTAAGTTCACAAGAAGAGTTTCTTTGGACAGATTGAAAGTACTTTGTTTACATTAATAGGTCATTAATTTTGTTCAGCTTATTATTTCATGAGTTCCATGTCTGTAGGACACATCCTGTGATTCTTTACTGCTTAATAAGAAATATATTTATATGTTTAGCGACAGAATTATAGATATGGAAAATCCTCAAGCAGCCATGGGCTACGGAGATCCAACCAGACTGTGTAACTTAGTTCATCAACATCTCTGTCCTGCGTCAAAAATTAAATATTATAAATTAAATACACTTACTTTTATCTCAACAGTCGGACTCAGTTATCCAGCAAAAATTTAACAAAATTATAGTGTCTGCTATGGAGCCCAGCCATGTTAGAAAAATGTAAAAGATCATTTTGTCACACTGCCCCCTCGTTCATTTTGAAAGATTTCTGAAAGCCCCCACTCAAATTTTATTGGTTTGTTAAAATGCGAATTATTTTCGGTTTATTCAATTTCGTAATAAAAATAAAAGGAGATATGCTAATGCCAAGAAGCTAATAATAACTTGTAAGAAGTTTTTAAGTAATAAACGAACGTTGTTCGTAGTCAACATTTTAATTGAAAACATCAAGATTGAAATTTTAGAACAACCTTCTCCTATTTCGTGGCACGTGGCAGCAAAACGACAATTTTGTTGTTGAATTTGTTGTTGTCGATAAAAAAAAAGCTTCTGCCCAATCAAAGCTCTTTTGCAGGAAAGCGGAAGTTCACAGTAGAGCTTCTGAAAGCGCTTTCAAACGAAGGAAAAAAAAACTCATTCTACTTTCTTGTAAAAAAAAATTACTTAAGATGGGGGGAGTAATTTGAGATTTTCTTCATAAGTCATCAGAAAATCCTTCCATATGGAAAGATTCGAAGCAGCAGATACCTTACGGAACTGAGCATTCGATATCTTCAATGCCATGAAGCGTGTCGCGTTGTGGTTGTACTAAAACTGCTGACTTCGAATACCCAGGGAAGAAATATTGCCGTTTCCATGGGAACAGAGAGAGATAAAACATCCAGACGTCAGGTAAAATGAGTCGCGTGATATTAACTACTTGTTAGAGCATGTGATCTCTTGTAAGGGGAAAGGAGGAACTGATGGAAAATGGAGATAAAGAGAGGGAAGAAGTAGAATAGTGAGATTTCTGTTTTTTATACGGTAATTTCTTATTAAACAGGAACATTATTTAGGAAAACAGAAACAAATTATTAAAAATTTGAAATAATGGTTCAAAGTAATTGAAATGAAAACAATGTAACTAGTTGATCGTTCAATGGGCGTTCAGGGGCTGGTATAAGGGAAGGTTGATCGATTAGAATTTCAAGCAGGCCAGATGCTTTCTTTTTTTTTAATTTTGAATTTTCGTGGGTAAATGGTAAAGATTTGGATTGATTTGCTTCGTTTATGACAAAGTGGAATTATAGATCGTACTTGTAGCTTGTACAGAGCTTGCCTTCTCATAAAAGAACATGTCTCACCAGGATCTGCCAAGATTTAGGCCAGGGAAATGTTCTCCGCATATCGACAAATGTTTATTATTATATCAGTGGAAAAAGTTTCTTTGATCGATAGCGGAAAATTCTCGGTATCACCTATGAACAGTTCGATCCTGTGTCCCACCAAAAACGAAGTGATGTTTGCTGACCACTTCCTCGATTAGTGTTAACAGAAGACAAAAAGTAAATTTGTTAAACAGCAGCTGTGCCTACGTAATGGGAATGCCTGCCGGTTTCAAGACGTGAAGCGACAGCAGCTCTAGTTACATTTCCTTCCGGTTCGCGCTGGCGAGACGCTGTTTTGCTTGCTACTTGCTTCGTAGCAGTATAGATTAGTCCGTACTCTGTTTACCGCTTGCTTCAAAATTGGATTCTGATACGGATTTGTTCGTATGTGATTATTTACTGTTCTGTTTTCTTTTTGGGGCGGGGATGGCTCAGTCGGTAGCGCGCCAGGCTCGTAATCTGTAATTCCCAGGTTCGAGTCCCAGCTGGGTCAGCGTTGAGATTTATCTCCGCAAAACTTCCCGCCCTGCCCAGGTCAGTAGGGGACACCGATGGGCATGGAAAGGCCGCCGTCCGTCGGATGGGACGTTAAGCCATGGCCCCGTGTGCGGGAGAGCCATACCCTGTGCACGTTAAAGAACATGCTGGATGGCCTTGACGGGAGGCTACCATCTCTGTCTCCCAACAGCTGTTCCAGTGGGTCCCCTCCCCCAACCTTCTCTGAGCCTTCGGGGTCCATGTGACCTGGCCATTTAGTCCATGGTGTGCAAAAAAGTGCCGATCAGAGGTAAAACAACCCAACTCTGTCTACTTTCTGCTGTCTTTAACTAGAAGTCTGAACGATGACGCAGTATTGTGATGTTTTGCAGAAGCGAAACTCGGTTTCAATCGAAATTCTTACAAACTGGATCTGCAAGACAGGTGGCTGCATCAATATATCAGCAACGTAACGATGACATGAGTAATTGGAAAAAAATTTCTGAGATCACTTTTGAATAAGTAATATTTGGGAATCGCAGAAATCTTTACAATATACTGAACTGAGTTACACTGCCCTAACAAAATATAAGAGAATTTCTGTGTTATGTGAATGGGAATCTTACTTGGAAGCTCTGTAACTTCGAACATATTCATTTAACGAAAAAATGTTACTAAAAATAAATTCAAGATCATAATCTTATCTATTTAAATCTCGATTTTCAACAGCATTCGCATAGTATTTAAGGAATTATGGAAACTAGAATATTTCGCAATAGCAATGGGTCATAAGAATTTATTTCAGATATTAATTAAAATTTAAATAATAAATATTTTTTCAAATCATTTAACAAAATATAAATCTTAAATGTTGCATAATGATTATTTTGAAGTTAGATAATTATGAATGATTTTTATAAAACGAGATAATTTATTATTAAATATTCCCATTTCCATAACTCTTTAAATACTGAACGAATATTGATGATTAATCGAGATTTAAATAAATTCGATTACCTTTAATTTCAGCCAATGTTTTTCATTAAATGCATCAAATTTGTATATGTAAAATCTGAGATTGTGTTTATCGGATTGTGTTTAATCGGGGTCACGGCTTAAAGTCCCATCCGACGAATGGTGGCCTTTCCAAGCCCATCGGTGTCCCCTACTGACCGTGGGCAGGGTGGGGAGTTTTGCGGAGATAAATCTCAACGCTGACCCAGCTGGGACTCGAACCTGGGAACTACAGCAGTTGGCTGGGTTGTTTTACCTCTGAGCGGCACTTTTTTGCACACCATGGGCTAAATGGCCAGGTCACAGATTACGAGCCTGGCGCGCTGGTCAAGCAGTGTTAAATCATTATTATGTATGTACTATGGTCGATCGTAGGGTCTAAAAGTTTGTTCCTCCCTGTTATAGAGCTTCATAGTTAGATTCCCATTGAAATAACATGGAAAGATAATGCTATAGCTTTCTTTGAGCATGATATTTTTATTACCAAATTTTTCACTAATTCAAATATTGTTACTTTAAAAAATAGTGCTAGATATAGTAGTAAGAATGTCGCTCATTTTTTTCTGACCCGGACACTCTTGTTCCTTTCTTCGGACCCGGTTCTTGTTGTTTTCTTCGGACCCGAAAACTTCCCCCCATCTCCTCTGAAACCAGTCTTGTACATATTAACTAATGGGATGTTGAAATTTATAACACTTTGTGAGCTTTCTGAATTGCACAAATATGTGTATGAACCAGGGCGCATTAAGCAATTGGGAGACTTGGAGTCAAGTTCCAAATGGGTGCCCTGGAACAAAGTTCTAAATAGGAGTCTCAGAGCTATGTTCTAAATGGAGCCCCTTTATCCTTCTAAACTGAAAATTAATGAAAATTGAAGTACTTTATATATAAAATCGTCAATTGACGCGATAAAAAATAACAATACTTAAAAAAAAAAGGAAAAACGGAGAAGCTTTGTAGGACGGGAGAAGTAATTGAAATAAAAACACTAACATATAAGGAGTAAATTCTGTATTGCAGCATAAACTTTGCGCCTATTTCGCTTAAAAACTATTACTTCTTAAAAATTATTATTTACTTCCCTTCCCAAGTGGTATCATATGTGATCATTAGTTCTCCTCCTAAGTGGTATGATATGTGATCATTAGTTCTCCTTCCAAGTGGTATGATATGTGATCATTAGTTCTCCTCCTAAGTGGTATCATATGTGATCATTAGTTCCCCTCCCAAGTGGTATCATATGTGATCATTAGTTCCCCTCCTAAGTATGTGATCATTAGTTCCCCTCCCAAGTGGTATCATATGTGATCACTAATTCCCCTCCCAAGTGGTATCATATGTGATTATTAGTTCTCCTCCTAAGTGGTATCATATGTGATCATTAGTTCCCCTCCCAAGTGGTATCATATGTGATCATTAGTTCCCCTCCCAAGTGGTATAATATGTGATCATTAGTTCTCCTTCCAAGTGGTATCATATGTGATCATTAGTTCTCCTCCCAAGTGGTATCATATGTGATCATTAGTTCCCCTCCCAACTGGTATCATATGTGATAATTAGTTCCCCTCCTAAGTATGTGATCATTAGTTCCCCTCCCAAGTGGTATCATATGTGATCATTAATTCCCCTCCCAAGTGGTATCATATGTGATCATTAGTTCTCATCCCAAGTGGTATTTATCACATGTGATCATCAGTTTCTCTCCAAATGGGATTATAATTTCCCCCTGCCAAGTGGGATCATATGATATACCGTATTTCTTCGATTCTAAGACGCACTTTTTTTCCCATATAAACGTCTCTAAAAACGGGGTGAGTCTTAGAATCGAAGAAATACGGTAATTAACTTTTCTCTGCTAAGTGTGATCACATGTGATCATTAGTTCGCCTTCCAAGTGAGATGCTTAATTCCCTTCCCAAATGGTATCATACGTGATCATTAGTTCCCCTCCAAATGGGATTATAATTTCCCCCTGCCAAGTGGGATCATATGATATAATTAACTTCCCCCTGCTAAGTGGGATCATATGTGATCATTAGTTCCCCTCCCAAGTATAATCACATATGATCATTAGTTCCCTTCCCAAGTAGGATCATATGTGATCACAATTCCCCTTCAAGTGGGATAATAAGTTTCCCTCTGACAAGTGGGATCGATCATACGTGATCATCAGTTTCCCTCCAGGTGGGATCATATGTGATCATCAGCTTCCCAAAGCCAAGTGGGATCCTCTTCGATCATCAGTTTCCCCGGAGAAATGGAATGATGTGTGATCATCGGTTTCTGCTCCCAAGTGCGATCAAATGGGATTATCGGTTCACACCCCTCCACCCCCGAATTCGGATTATATGCGATCATCAGAATTAGTGTTTAAAGTTTATAAACATGCTCTTAAATTTAAAAATGCGAACATTCCGATGGTCTTGAAACGAATTACACTTTTAATATGCATTTCCCAAATTCACATAAAGGACTTTTCATACGACTAACATTTTCGTTCCACAAAATAAAATAGTGGATTTAATTTGGATTATACTGGATTATACCATGAATTGGCAAAATTGTTTGGTGGAAAAAAAAGGAAGAAACGAGTTCAATTGAGTATAGGTATTGAGAATTTGTTTTTTGATACGTGGGTTGGCCAGGCCTGTTACGGAACAAATGCTAATAAGCCAACAATCACTTGTCAATCAGCCAATGCTATCTGAGAATTGCCAAAGTTTCTACTTCGCATTCTGATAGTTTTCCCAGCTGCCACTTATCATCATTTTTAATAAGAAAACCCTCGACAGAAATTTTGTCATGGGTATTAACTATATTAAGAAGTAACCTTAATATGTACATAATGCTTTTCCTTAATTCATATTAAGAAATTAAATTATTCTTCGTTAAATATTGATCAGAAAATTATAATATTTTGGTTACAAAAAGAGTAAATTCTGTGTTTGCATTTAACAAATAATGAAATAATTTTAAATGCGATTTTGTAAGCACCTCTTGATGAAAAAAGTATATATTTAATTAAGAAATAAATTAAAACTATGTTTTGAGCCTTCCGCATAAAGTGTATTCCCTGTTTGCCAAGAAATTAGCATTCCATTTCCATTAAAAATCGGACTTAGTAAAAGGAAATAATATTTATTAAACCTTAATAATATTTACCCAACTAAAAGCCTTTAACGAGATATTATTTCATTTATTTTTTAATCAGCTTTGTTAATTCAGTCCCCTTGTTTGTCGTTAGAGTTTTTCCATCGTGAATGTTAAAATCTTTAATTGCATTTTGCGGTATTTCTAATCCTCGTGTGAATATTCAGTTATTTAAAAACGTGATCGGGGGAGTTAGTTTTGTTAAAAGTTAGCGAACAGAAGATAATTAACCGAAGTGTAAGAGTAACATGCTTCCAATTTTTAATGATTCTCAATACACACTTAAAAGGATGAATCAGTTAAGATATATAGTTGGTAATCTATTATTTAATACTCTTCAGTAAGTGAAATAATAAATACTTTAGTTATAAACAGTTTTCAGTATATGTAATAAGCAAAAGTTTGAAAGAAACAAAAAAGATTTTAATGATTGTAAGATTGATAGGCATTGTTGAATTTGTCTTATGTTGCCAATGAGGCTTAGATTAACAAATAAGCTTTTCCCAGTCAGCAGATGTAAGAAAAAAAACAGAAAAATGCTGGAACATGATTAAATAAATTATTCTGTATTTTAATCGCACTGAAGGGAAAAAAATAAAGCACGTTTGTAGTTTCTTCATAAAAATGGGTCATTTGTTTTATTTTTTACTAGCTCGTTTTCAATAACAAACGATTTGTTCAGTAGTGAAGAATCACAGCATGTGTCCTGGAGACATGGAACTCATGAAACAATAAGCTTAAAATGATTGGCTTTGCTGTGAGTGGGATTCGAACTCACGTCTCCTGGAAACATACCACATGCTTCCAGGAGACGTGGGTTCGAATCCCACTCACGGCAAATCCAATTTTTTTCAAATGAATTGTTGTTTTCATTTTGCCGTCTGTCGTCGGTTTTTTCTAAAATTAAGTTTTTTGCCGTATATGGAAAGCTTAAAACATAGTTATAATATCATTATCATCATCATCATCCTCAAGAAGCCGTGGTCTACGGAGGTCCAACCAGACCGTGCGATTTAGTTCTACAAGCATCCTGTCGTGAGCATGATCTCCTGTCGTGAGCTACATCTGCTGCGTCTGGCCACTGCACACCAATTCTAATAAGATCCCGTTTGACATTGTTTGCCCACCGCATCCTAGGTCTTCTCTTTCTAAGGCCTTTAGGCACACAGTTCATAACCCTATTCGCTAATCTATAATTATCCATACGGGCAACATGGCCAAACCAATGGAGTCACTCTCTACACATTAATTCTATTCAGAGGAGGTTGTCGACTCCTTTGCCTAACCTCTTTATTACTTACAAAGTCGAACCACCTAATGCCCAAGATACTGCGTAAGCATCTAGTATCAAAAACATCAATTTTCCTGTTATCTTGTTTACAAAGTATACAAGTTTCACTACCATAACTAACCCTAAAAAGAACCAAACTATTATACAGTCTAATTTTAGTCTTTGGGTGTATACGCCTATTTCTCCACACTCTCCACAGATTCTTAAAAGTCCCTGCAGCAATCCCTATTCCTCTGCTAATCTCATGCCGCACACCAATAGTATCTGTTATATAGTTCCCAAGATAATTAAACTGAGACATTTACTCAAGGGCACAACCATTCAAAACGAAGAAGCACCATCTGCCTGACCAATTTTCATCACTTTAGTTTTATCTCTTTTAACACCAGACCAATTTTCATCGCTTTTAATTTTATCTCTTTTAACACCAGACCAATTCTATAACCAGTTTCATCAACAGCCCTAATGAAAGAATTCATCTCATCAGCACCCTTTGCCAACAACCGAGAATATCCAGGTTATAACGCTGGAATTCCTGCGTGAGAATATCAAAAGAATAATCTCTACGTAACGTCCCCACGTTCCACTTACCTGAAAAGAGAAAATAATTACAAGGATTTTTAAAGAAACTCTTCATTATTGAGAGGTAGGGCCAACAATATCAAACAGCTCCCTGAAAGCAAGCATCGGGCAAAGACCTGTCCCCCCCCCCCCACCTCTAATGGCTGAAGCCAACCATGCTGGTAGAAACCTCAGGTACATACCACCTTCTCAAGTGGACCTTTTCAAGAGCTACATGACACGCCTGAAACAAATTATTCCAGTTTATGATTGGCGATGCCTGTAGAAGCGAGACATCGGTACTTGCGATGGCCTCTGATCACGATTATCCAGCAACTGATATAAGGTACCCCATGCTTCTGTTTATTTCGGGCTGGCAACCCAGAAGCAAACAGAAAACACAGCGGCAGTTTCTCCCTCAACAGAGGCCCACCAGTGCAGCAAGTCCAGGATCCATAATCAAGCTCAAAGCCGTAAACCAGTCCAGTCTACTAAGTACAAATGGCCAGCACCAGACCCTGTGAAGTTGACCACTCCTCAACAGGGCAGAACAAAAAAGAAAGACATGGTCATAAATGACCAGAACAATAAGCCAAACTGATCTGAGAGCTCTCCGCTTCCGTTCCCTTCCGAAAGAGAATATCTCTTTTGAAAGGTACAGTCGCTCAAAAAAGTATCCGAACACTATGGTTGATTGCAAAATTCAGAAAAAATATCTATCATTGATTTTTTTTAGAAATTAGTCATCTAGCAACCTTCGTGTCACGTGACACGAAGAAATTAGTCATCTGGCAACCTTCGTGTCACGTGACACGAAGGTTGCCAGATGACTAATTTCTAAAAAAAATCAATGCCAGATATGTTTTCTGAATTTTGCAATCAACCATAGTGTTCGGATACTTTTTTGAGCGACTGTACTAATGGTCTACAGTACGAGAAGACTGGGTAGTACATTAGGTGCTAGGTCTGGCCCGTTCGGTATATGCCTTACAATGTACGCCTAGCTACCATTTACACACCTATAAATAAAATATCTTAAAATTGTTATTTACACGAGCAATCAATTTTTATAAAATGTGCGTCGGAAATCAGTACACTGAAACATTTTTAAATCAGTGCATTAAATTCTTTTTCAATAAGTACAGTGAAAACTTTTTTTATGTCAGTATATTTAAATCCCAGGTAGGGGCATGGGTGTTTCTGTTTACTACCTAATAGAGTCATCTAGCCGTCCCGTGGCCGAGTGGTTAGCGCTCTTGGCTACTGATCTACGGGACCTGGGTTCGAGCCCCGGGTAAGGCATGGATGTTCGTGTTGTTTTCTGCTGAGGTCCTGCCATCCTCTCACATCTTCTACTGTAGCATATAAACTGACAGGCTCCTGTCAGACCTCTGTGGCAAGCAGCTGCTTGAGGGGGTATTTATTTATTTTATTTTTTTATTATGTAGTAAACAATCTTATGATTTGACTCTTTGTGGAATAGTTATGTTTGTAGCACGCTGCAGACAAGTGTAACCACAAGGGTTAGCTATCCTTAAAGGAGGAGACATAAAGAACAAACAACAAAATAGAAACCTTCCTGAAAACCGACTGCAGGCAAATCTTTAAGTTAAAATAAGCATAAATCCTTTTGATGCATTTTACGGGCCTCTATCACATATAAACCTTTTATTTATCGCACATTTCTCGCTAAAGATAAAAGTTGTCTGTTGTTGGTGCCATTAGGAAAAATTCAGATACAAAAGATAGATGCTCTTTAATAATTGACATTTGGTGAAAGAATAAAAATATATTTCAAAGCTTTATGAAGAATAAAAAGCGACTTCGGCAATATTTTGATTCTTTAAGAGACGTTTTTTAAACTCGCGTAGCTCACCATTCCCTCGAAGCTGACGATAGAACGAATGTCAGAAATGATTTACTTTCCAGTGTAAAGAGTAAATTCGACGCAGTCGAGTAAGAATTATTCTCCACGAAGAAGAAAGTATTTATATAGATGCCTTTCTCAATGGAATAAAATGGGAATATATAAATAATAAAAATCCATTTCACTTCAAAATATCGACTAGACAGGACTGAAGTGTGTATGTACTTTGATGCCCTTTTCGAGCGTGAGATTTATAATAATGTAGGAATAAGAGTAATTTTTTTAAGTCGTATATTTACTAAAATTATTCATGGTTTATTATTCGCTAAGTAAATATTAATAGGTCTCAAGGGCAATAAAATCATTCAACGTCAATATCTAGCAGTCTGCTGGCAGAAAATTGTGCAACTGATATTAGAATGAAATATAGACGAGGGACAATTAAACAACATCGTAAAAATATAGCTGCTTTGCAAACACTGTTTACTAATTTAAAAAAAACAACAAAAATTAAATACTAACTGATTGTTGAGCGTTGGCGATTGCAGGTGTCATATTTTGTCTTGTAACGGACAATTTCTGTATATCGCTCGTATTCTGGAAGTTTCATTATATCGCTCGTATTTTGGAAGTTTCTTTTGTGTAAGGACTGTTTGTTGTATGTACCATTAAATGAACCTTTTACACATACGAATGGACTAAATGAACAGATTACTGGGACAGCAAGGAATCGAATTGGGTTGGGTTGTTTTACCTCTGAGCGGCACTTTTTTGCACACCATGGGCTAAATGGCCAGGTCACATGGACCCGAAGCTCAGAGAAGGTTGAGGGAGGGGACCCACTGGAACAGCTGTTGGGAGAGAGATGGTAGCCTCCCGTCAAGGCCATCCAGCGTGTTCTTTAACGTGCACAGGGTATGGCTCTCCCGCATACGGGACCACGGCTTAACGTCCCATCCGACGGACGGTGGCCTTTCCAAGCCCATCGGTGTCCCCTACTGACCGTGGGCAGGGCGGGGAATTTTGCGGAGATAAATCTCAACGCTGACCAAGACTGTAACTCGAACCTGGGAACTACAGATTACGAGCTTGGCGCGCTACCGACTGAGCCACCCCCGCCCCACGATTTCAGTATATCGCTCGTATTCTGGAAGTTTCATTTTATCGCTCGTATTCTGGAAGTTTCATTATATCGTTCGTATTTTGGAAGTTTCTTTTGTGTAAGGACTGGTTTGTTGTATGTACCATTAAATGAACCTTTTGTACATACGAATGGACTAAACCAGTGATTCCCAACCTTTTCTGGACCATCACCCCCTTTAGAAGAGAACAAAAATTTCAACGCCCCCCTAGTCCATAATAGTTAATTTTATATGAAATATTAAAATATTGTTGCATATTATCTGTACCTAATTTATCTGCTTATTTATCTATTAAAAATCATTAAGCAGAAATTAATAAAACAACAACCAAATGTACAATAAAATTGTTTATTAAAATTTTAAAAATAAACACAAAATCAATAAGAAATAAAAAATAATGAGATAAGCTCAAAATTAATAATAAATAAAAAAAATTAACGAGATGGTTGAGGCTGGTGGAGTGTTAACAATTTGTTAATGTCGGGTTCCAATTTCGTTAACATCAATCGCAGATCGCCACGTTCAGTGATGTGTAGTCTGTTCCTCCTCTTTGACAGTAAATTAGCTACTGCACTGAATCCACGCTCAGCCATATAGGACGAAGGAAATGCGATTAAAAACTTCTGTACTATTGCCCACAATCCAGGGTAGAGAACTGGTATTGATTTTTGAAGCCAGAACTCTTGGTATCCATGTTTGAATTTTACTTTGAGTGCTTCGTTAGTCGTGAGTTCTAAGAGTTCCTCTTCCAAATTTGATGATTCTTCAGTATCTGTGTTTGCGAAAGGATCTAAAACCCAACTCGGTATATTCATGTTTAAAATATCTTTTAAACGCTCCGTAAAATCAACATGAAGAACTTTCAAGTGTTGGCAGTAATAAGTAAATCTTCCGGTTTTGCAGAGACTATTGAAAATGTGGGGAAGTGGTTGTATTCCCCTCTACCTAGATTTCGTTTGAATAGAAGTTTTCCCGCAAAAGCAACTATGACGTTTTTTGTTTTAATTAAATTCAACTCATCACCTTGCAATTGTAAATTAACTTGATTAAATATTTTAAACAGGTCTCTCAAATAAGCAATGTCATTTTTTGACGTAATCAGGTTTTCGCGCAGTTTTTCGTCTCTGTCTTCAAGGAAGTCCAGTATCGAGTCAAATAGATTGAAAAAACGATTCAGAAAAACACCTTTAGAGAGCCAACGTACTTCTGTGTGCAGCAGCAAGCGATTGCAATCTTCATCATTTTCATTACAAAGCTTACCAAATAATCGGTCATTCAATGAATTGCTTCTAATCTTATTGATTGTTTTAATAACGTAATGGAGCGACGTATGCAGACGTTCATTCAAATTTTTTGCAGCCAAATGCTGACGATGAATAATACAATGTACAGCGAGTACATTTGGTACTGCTTGTTTCAAATGCGCTATGAAACCCTTATGACGCCCTGTCATTGCTGGAGCACCATCAGTAGCAGCAGACAAAATATTGAAATAGGAATTTCTTTCTCTTGAAAAAACCTTTGCATGGTATTAAATATAGATTCTCCCTTTGTACAGATTCCAAATTTTTAGCAAATAATAACTCTTCATGAATTTTTTCTTCTTTTATAAATCGTACTTATGCTAAGAGTAGAGCTTCGTTATTTGGTAGAGTTGATTCATCGAGTTGAATGGAAAATTCGCAAGTCTTTAAGTAATCACATAATGATATTTCAACGTCTTTTGCCATTTCATCTATTCTTCTTTGCACTGAATTATTACTGAGAGGAATATTTTTGATGATATCTGACGGTGTCTTATGATGAAGAACAGTTTTTAATATCTCTTTGACTGCCGGCAAAATTAATTCCTCGCCAATTGTGTGTGGTTTTCCTGCTTTTGCGATTAACAATGAAACGTTATATGAGGCTCGTAGTCCATCATCATCTTGTTTAGAAGACGACGCAAAAAGGTTTGACATAGTTGGCTGTTTTAAATATTGCTTTTCCAGTTCTTGAAAATAGGATAAATCTTTGTTCTTCTTATCAGCATGCATTTCATTTAAATGCTCTTGTAGCCTAGAAGGTTTCATAGCTTCATTTGAAAAAACTTTTCAGCAAATTAAACACATAGGTAATGATTGGTTTGTAGGAGAGTAGGTAAATCCATATTTCAAATACTCAATACTGTACTGCCGGCATTTCTTTTTAGATGTATTTTCAGACATTTTCAACTACAAATTAACTTCTCAACAGATTTATAGATAGTTAGAAGTCATTATAAACATTATTTTTATAACACTTATCACTCACGACTATTTATCACGGCGAAGCACATAAAAATAATAAAACATTCCTAGAGCTATCGCTTTTATAGATTTGATTTTATGCACGCATTAACTTGTATGTTTGCGATGCCGGCACACTTGCTCCGTAAACAAGTCATTTCAAGCTCCCATATTCTTGTCGAAACATGTTAAATTGCATGAACCGCGTGTTTGCCTACCAACTTGCAAGGACTTGTCACCGTCAATCTATTCTAAACTAAAACAAATTAGGTATAGGTATACCTAATGCTAATTTAAAAATGCTTATTAACGCGATAACAATAAGATAAATTACATAGCTAGATAAAATATTTATTCATGAAAACAGGTATTTTCAAAGTATTTTATTATATTAAAAAAATTATAAAAAAATATTAAATATAATAAATTTATTATTATTATTATTATTATATTATTGCATCAAGGTTGATTTGCCCATCAGGACGGACACACATGTCCAACATAATAAGCCTGATATAGTAGTGCATCATAAGGTATTGAATGAGATTACAATTATTGAAGTAGGAATAACATCTCAGGATAACCTGCAGACAGTAGAAGTTGAAAAGAAGAGGAAATATGATCTGCTGGCTAATGAGTTGAGCCTAATTCACAAGTGTAATGTTAATATTATACCTTATGTTCTGACGTGGGATGGTATTGTAACTACGTACCATAAAGCATACTCAAAGCGACTTGGAGTGGGAAAACATATTGAAGTTTATCCAATCTGTGATCTTGAAGAGAACTTTTGAGAGTATCTCAGTCGACTTCAGACGTACCAGTACGCTAGTAGGCGGTAGCAGGGAACTTATTGTCCAAGCTGCAGTTGAAAAGCTGTACTTGACGGATGAGGTAGTGGATGACCAGAATCACCAGGAAGACACCACAGAATAGAAGAGATAAAAAGATTGTCACAGACAATTCCATTAAATTTATTTATTTATTTGACCGCCCCTCTTGACTGCCTCAACGCCCCCCATTTGCCTCTGGATCCGCTACCGCCCCCATGGAAGGCTCCAGCGCCCACTGGGGGGCGGTATCGCCCCCGTTGGGAATCTATGGACTAAATGAACAGATTACTGGGACAGCAAGGAATCGAAACTGGTCACGAAAGTACATCCAATGGCAGCAGTTACAGTTGTTTTATCTTTTAGTGGCTTTGAAAGCTAAATAAATAGGTCATATGAACTTCAAAGGCTCAGAGCAAGATTGGAAATTCACTGGAAAGCAATTAGATTTGTTGCTTTGAATTGGGGTTCCTCTGAGAAGCACTTGTATACATGGGCGTCCGCAGAGGGTAGCAAACGGGGCACTTACCCCCCCCCCCCCCCCCGAGATCGAGTAAAAAATTCCACAAATTATAATCGTAACAATTTAAGCGTAATTAATTTATATACATTATGTATGTGATTTTGTATTGATGAACTACTGCATTCTATAATCTACTTGTGAAAAAAAAACTCTAAAAATATAAATAATAATTTATTGATGTAATTATTTGTCTCCAAGCTTTGTTCCCACTCCTGGAAAAATTTCTGCCGACGTCCATGCTTGTACACCTACAATGGTCTAAATGGCCAGGTTACCAAATCGGATACGGAAAGCTGATTAATTCTATAGCTGTTACTCTTACTGTTTTGGGTTGTTTATTACAGGACAAAATTCTGTGCACGTTATGCACTAAATGGCCAGGTCATAAGAATCTCAAGAACTGAGAGCTGGGTAGAGGTAGATATCAGCTGGATAGATTTTCGGGGTTGTGTTTTGGGATGTTCTACTTCTGAGAGGCATTTGTCTACACATGACAGGTTAAATAGGTAGATTATAACGACCGTAAATTACATAGCTGATAATTCATTGGGCAGCTCTTAGAAGACAGATGAAAGCTCCCAATCAAGACTATCTAAGATGATCTTTAACATCCATAAAGTATGTCTCTCTTGCTCACGAGCTAGTGGCTTTACGTCCCATCCAACCGACGGTAGTTTTTCCAAGTCCATCAGTATTACCTTTGTTACGGAGAGCAGAAATAGGGCTAAATGACAAATTTTCCATATAGGCTTATCGTGGATAATAGGCATGTAGGCTTATAGTGGATAATAGGCATGTAGGCTTATCGTATCATGCTACCTACTGAACTGAGCCAACCCCAACCTTCTTTTCCCTCAATTTTTATTCCTCCCATCTCAAAACAAGAAACTTTCAAAATTCTAAGTGACTTAAATAAAAGAAAATCATGTGGATACGACCAGGTACACATAAAGCACATTAAAGCACGCAAAATCTCCTTACTGATCACTGATCTCGTGACAAACTTTATCAATGAAAACATATCTACAGGAAACATCCCTAATAAACTCAAAACTGCATTTCTAAGACCAATTTATAAAAGTGGAACTAAATCCGATTGCACTAACTATAGGCCCATTGCCATATTACCCGTTCTTCACAAAATACTTGATGATATGTAGTTAACGTTCTAGCCAATTTCTTGAAAAAACATAATATTATTAGTGAAAAGCAATATGGTTTCCAAAAAGGTAAAAATACAATTACACTTTTAACAGTTTTCTGACGTCATTAATGAAACTTTAAACAACGGAAAAAAAGCAGCAGCTATCTTTCTGGACTTTCGTAAGGCATTTGATACGTTAGATCACGATATTATACTTCAAAAATTGTCTACCTATGGTATCCGAGGTATTACCCTTAAATGGTTTGGAAATCATTTAAAAAACAGAGTGCATGTTACCAAAATTAATGGCGTTTTTAGTGAGAACAGTGTACACTGGTGTTCCACAAGGTTAAATTTTAGGTCCGCTTTTACTCATTATTTATATTAATGATCTAGCTAACCTTAAACTGAAAGGCTCTCCTTATATATATGCTGATGACAACGACTTGGTTAACGTGAATCACAATATAGAAGCAGTCCGAGATACGGTCTGCTCTTATTCATTGTTTACATTAATGATCTAGCTAACCTTAAACTGAAGGGCTCTCCTTTTATATATGCTGATGACACCGCCTTGGTTAACGTGAATCACAATATAGGCGACGCAGTCCGAGATACACAGGATGATTTTAACAAAATTATTAACTGGTCTCACATTAATCGTATTTACATAAACTCAGATAAAACCAAATGGATGAGCTTTCATTCACCAGGATATTATGATCTTTCATCTTATGCAATTAAAAACCACGAACCCTTGTGTCCTCACAACATGATAACTCATGACTCTGATTGCTGCGACTGCGATGTTATTGAGCGTGTTGAGTGCCATAAATATCTTGGACTTTACATGGACATAACCTTCCGATGGAATACACATGTTCAAAAGTTAGCAGGGAAATTGCGTCTATGTGCATCTAAACTTTACAAACTGCAATTTGTTGCAAGCACACATACATGTATTTTGGTTTATAAAACTATCTGTGAATCTATATTGACTTATGGTTTGACAATATATGGCTTAACTAATATCACAAATATAAAGAAAATAGAAACTATTCAATCATCCGTTGCTAAAAATATAATCCCATACAACTTAAAATATTCCTTTTATCATAGCGAAGAAAGACTAAATTATCTAGGCATACTCTCTTTTCACAACCATTGCAAATACAACATCACTTTAAAATATTTTTTGACAATCAATTTAAATCTAAAATCTCTCATGGGAAAAACACAAGGTTACAATCCAAAAATTATTTCCAACTTCCAAATATATTAAACAATTTCAGGAAATGCACAAGATCATATACAATACCTTACGTGTTCAATCAATTGCCAAGATAAATTATTTTATTAAACAAATTTAAAGAAATCAAAAATAAGACTAAAAAGTTTCTTCTAGGCACTAAAATCGATATAAAAATTTGAATCACCACAATGGAGCTTCCACTGAAATTCACATAATTCGATGACATTGTTTTAAACTATATCATATGTATTTTAATGTAACGTTATTATTCTCTCCTGCAGATAAGCAGATGCTTTGCGGGTCATTTGTTTAAACTTTTGTATAACTAACATGAATATGAATAAAGATTATTATTATTATAAGTTATTGAAAATATGAATGAGCCACGCAGCTTTTTGAGCATTCTTCAGAAAAATGAAACGAATAAGAAATGCAAAAAATTTCGTTGGAATGGGAGTCTTCCTCGCCCCTCGTTCGGTAGAAATTATTACTAATATTAAAAAATCGTTAAACTTCCTTTTTTGAAGAAGTTGCATAGTGGAAAATAAAAGTAGCAAAAATATTATTAAAAGTGTAAAAAAGAAATGCAGTTTTTTTTATTCATTCGTAAAAGAAATGGTGATAAAGGAACGCGTTTAGATAGCTTTATTCAAATCGCCACCAGACTGTTTTCGAACAATGCACGTTGACGTAGAACTTTGTAATTATAGATAAGGGAGACACGCTCAATAGATGGCGCGCGCCACTTGATATTGCAAGACTGCTCCTTCTATTTCATAACAGATTTCGACCACTCGTAATTTCTCAAATAATTCGCCATCCGTTTTTAATATCATAGATGGGTGTCTTTCCCGTTGTCGACCATATTGCGCTTAAGAAATTAGAATCTCTGCCTATAATGGAACCCAAAATCGAACCTCATGGCATCGTTGTTCCCATTTGTTCCCATGTTGTTCCTCAAACTTATCTAATTCGAAAGCATCTTGGACTAAATACTGTTACATTTATCTCAAGGTAATAACATTGAACGGTTTAATCACAAGAAGATGAAAAAATGCCTAGAAATGTCAAATATCATTAATACATTAAATAAGAAGTAGAGAGAAAAGAACGTTATTGGAAAAAGTATTGTGTACTTAGGAAACTGAAAAAGTGATAAAGGCATGAATGTTTTCACATATTGTGAAAATAAATCACAGTTTGTAATAAATTAATAATTATAAGTTAATTGATAAGAACTAAATTTAATTTTATAGTAACTATTAAACTTTTACTTTCATAAAATAAAAAAAAATTCGTAGAATGAAGTTATGATTTAAATATATATATAATTTGATTGTAAGACAACTAATATGTAAATTAATTAAAGACAAAGAGATTCACTTATTTGTGAATAAATATCGTACTATTTCGACCCCTGACTGGAGCCATCACCTGAGGAGGTTGCAGCTCTGTTGGAACTTTCTTCTTTTTGTATTAATAGTAATTTGATTAACATAATAAAATCAAATTATTGTATAATAATATAATAATTTTGTATAATTATGCAAATTTGTATAATTTTGTATAATATTTGTATAAAATAATTTTTGAATTATAATGTAAAATCTTTCTGTAATAATTTTTGCATTAATAATAAAGTAAAAAGTTTGTATTAATAATATCAAAAGATTAATATATAATATTTAGTATTAAAGAATATTAATAATTGTGTAATTCATGGGCTTTGTGTATAAAAAAGAAGAAAAAGAAAGTTACAACAGAGCTGCAACCTTATCGAATGACTACCCCACTCAGGGGCCGAAATATTAATATATTTATTCACAAGTAAGTGAATCATTTGATCTCAAGTTCATCAAATAGCTAAATTGAAATATGCACAGTCGCTCAAAAAAGTATCCGAACACTACGGTTGATTACAGAATTCAGAAAAAATATCTGGCAACGATTTTTTTTAGAAATTAGAGATCTGGCAACCTTCGTGACACGAAGGTTGCCAGATCACTAATTTCTAAAAAAAATCGTTGCCAGATATTTTTTCTGAATTCTGTAATCAACCGTAGTGTTCGGATACTTTTTTGAGCGACTGTAGGTGGTCATATTATTTTGATACCAGATCGTGTGGGCTCACTCACGGAAATATTGAGCGTGTGCAGTTACCGTTCACAGCAAACTGGAGCGTGTGCAGTAACTGCACACGCTCCAGTTTGCTGTGAACGGTAACTCGAAGGTTGCCAGATGACACGAAGGTTTTTGTGATTTATTAGTGATCTGGCACTCACGTGACACGAAGGTTGCCAGATCACTAATAAATCACAAAAAAAAATCGTTGCCAGATATTTTTTCTGAATTCTGTAATCAACCGTAGTGTTCGGACACTTTTTTGAACGACTGTACTTATTCTAAGACAACCGCGAATTCAATTGTTACTGAAAGAAGAATGAATCCATCCCTCGATTTATATGGTAGATGGGTTTCGGGAAATCACTGTGTAAATCGAAACCAACTTCGTATGAAAAAAAAGGGGATAGGTTCCGAAGAAATCCTTGTTATGAATAAAACGTACATTGAAAGTTTCATCTGAAAATTTAGTTCAGCAGTAATAATAAGCATTAATGCAACATTATTTGCACTTTATTCGCACTAATTCAGATATGCTTAGATTAATTTCTAACAGATTTATTTTTGGTCATAAAAATTACTCATCGTTAAAAATGTGTTATCGAATTTGAAAATTTTGAAAGAAGGATATTTTTGAACTGAATATAAATTAGAAATTAAGCATTTGTACCAATACTTAGTGCTTTATTTTGCAAAATTAATATTTATATTATATTTTATAAAACAGCGTAATTACGAATCAGCTCTATTTAGTCTGTATAAGCGTCTACAAAATTAAACTTGTTGCTAAAAATGAGATCACACGGTTTGTACCAGTCTGAAAATTCAGTTTAGAAAAGTCAGGTCTAGCTGCCAATTCGAAACAGGATTCAATTGGATGTCGCAAGACAGATTTCATTACAATATCAAGAATATAAATATAACTTGACGACGATTTTATTAATATAAAAATTGATTAATTTATTTTTTGAAAATAAATATGTAAATTAAAACCATTTAACTGTTTTCTGCTTTGGGATAATCTAATGATCTCTCTTGGCGCTATACCACTGCTACTTCATAACGTGTATTATACATACATACATAAATTTTCAATCCGTACTGTGTAAAACCGAATTTATAATCGTGTAAAACGAAACTGGGGGCATGTTCTTGACCGTGTTAAACCAAAACCGTGTAAATCAAGTACAATGTAAATCGAGGGATTGGTGTATATGTATTTATAAAAATAAATAAATAAATAAATACCCCCTCAAGCAGCTGCTTGCCACAGAGGTCTGACAGGAGCCTGTCAGTTTATATGCCACAGTAGGAGTTCTGAGAGGATGGCAGGACCTCAGCAGAAAAACGACACACATCCATGCCTAAATCCGGGGCTCGAACCCAGGTCCCTTAGATCAGTAGCCAAGCGTGCTAACCACTCGGCCACGGGACGGCATGTATTTATAAAGTGTAAAAAAATTATTTCATGTTCGTAATACAGAAATCTTTCCGTATGCAAGCTTATTATTTATTTCATTTTAAATTTATTGTTCATATAGATATGTGTATTAATTTAGCATTTATATAATTAAGTGTAATAACTATTTAATAATGTATAATATATGTGTATACTATATAATAATATATAATAATATATATTATTGTATAATAAAAATATATAATAATATATATACTATATAATAATATGCAATGATATACAATTATGTGTAATATAATATATATAACTCATAACTTTATATAAATTAGTTAATAAATATAACTATTCCTGCAGTTATATATAAATAGTCATATTATTAACTTTTTATTTATAAAATTATTATTGATTATCGTTTATATAGTTATATTGATCTTCATTTATATATTTATATTGATTAACTTATTTATATAGCTTTATAATTAACTTATTGTTTATACAGTTAAATATTGACTTATTATTTACATAGTTACTCAAAGTGATTTGCATTGAAGCAAAAAAAAATTGGAACATGAGACAGTTTATTCTAAATATGGTGTTCATGTGTGGAATCAGATTATTTTGTTTCTATCATTTGCAGAACAAAATCATTCGGTATTGCACCTATCTTGAAATTTGAACTCACGTAGATCCTTAAATAAGTGGCTAACAAAATAGGCATTCAAGGCCTTATCTGTTTTTTTAGCAACCATTTTCTTGCCCTATAATAGGTGGATGAAAACAGAGCAATAATTCATCGCTATGGTAACTCCAGTTGTTTAAAAATAAAGATGTGTACCGGTAAAACTGCTTCTCAATCAAAAGGTCTTTCACAGGATAGACTAGTAACCCGCGTTCTGTGAAATGAAGGAAAATATCCCAACCTGACAGTTATTCATCCTTTATATTTCTAGAAGCACGAAAAGTGTAGAAAATTGAAGAGAATCTTCTGAACATCGGGAAATCCTAAAGTTACCCAAAAAAAAAAAGGAAACTGAGGCAGAAACAGATGTTTTGGAAGGGGGGAAGATGTAGATAATCTGCGTCTGCAAAGTTCTTTAGCGAGTAAAGTCGGGGTGGAAGAAAACTGCTGGCTTTGGCACTTCTGAAGTGGAAAAATTTCAGTTTCCATGGTGATGGCAGAAGAGAAAAAATCCGCAGAAGATGAGTGACGTTTTGTTAACTGCCTATATGATCATGTGATTCACTGTAAGTGGACGGGGAAAAATGTAAGAGAAAGAGAAAAGGGAACAGAGATAAGATGGAAAAAAAGAATATTCTGAAAAGATGACAAGAAAAGGAGAAGACATAAAAGATAAGGAGAAAGAATAATATCCATAAGGATATGCAGAAAGAAGACCATACAAGATGAGCAGAAATGGAAGGATAAAGATAAGATAGAAGAATATTCAGAGAAGATGAGCTGAAAGAGACAAAAACTGAGAAAAGAAGAGGTAGAAGAAATCTACTCTTAGAAAATATGCTGGAAGAAGAGAGTAGAGAGAGAGAGAAAAGATCGAAGAGGATAAAAAATTGAAGATGGTTGAAAAGTGTTCAGACAAAATGAGCAGAGAGAAATGCAGAGTTAGAAAAAGAATATACTAAGAAAATGAACTGAAATGAGAAAAAAGCGATAGAGAAAAGATGGAAAGATATTTTTAGATGACCAGAAAAAGAGTGGAGTGACTGAATATGGATGAAGAGTATTCTTAGATGATGAGGGTAAAGATGAATGAAGAGATAAAGAAAAGTATAAGGCAATATGAGAGGAAAGGGGTGACGAAAAAGAGGAAAGAAGAGAATTCTTAGAAAAAGAACAGAAATTGGAGAATAAAGATAAAGATATAAGAAAACCATTCTCAGTAAATGAGGTTAAAGAAAACAGAGGAAAAAGATGGACGAAAAAGAAGAGAAAAAGAGAGAGAGTAAAATTAAAAAGATGAAAGAAAATTAAAATATGTCTAACAGAACGAGGCGAAAAATAAGAAATGTGAAAAGAGTATTCTTAGAAATCAGCTCAAAGGAAAACGAAGAGAGAAAAAAATGTGACCCTTATGAGGACCTAAAAATATGAAGTGATTGAAGATGGAAGAAGAGTATTTTTAAAAGGTGAGTAGAAATTCGAACGTAAGGATAAAGTATAATTCGAAAAGTGTTCAGACAAGGTGAATAGAAAAGTTGTGAGAAGATTTGGAAGAAGAACATAGAAATAAGCTTAAGAGACAGAGAGGGGAGAGAGAAAATATGGAAGAGTGCTCTTGAAGTATTATAAAAATAAGAAGATTTGACTGAAAACGGAGAAAAGTGTTCTTAGAAATGAGCTGGAAAAGGAGAGAATAGGGAGAAAACGTACTTTTAGTTGAGGACCAGAAAGGGATGAAGAGACTGAAGGTGGAAGAAGAGTATTCCTAAAAAAAGAAGAACAGAGATGAGAGAGTAAAAATAAAAGAACAGATGCAAGAGTATTCAGACAAGGCAAAGAGAAAGGAGCAATGAGAGAGGAGAAATTATAGAATGTTCTGAGAAAATGATCAGAAAAGGAAGAAAAGAGGGAGAAAAGGTTAACGAGTACTCTTAGAAGTACCAGAAAGAGGTATAGAGATTGAAAATGGTTAAAAGTACTTATTAGACTTAGAGGATGAGCACAAATGGAAGATTAAAGATTAAAAACGATGGAAGAGCACTGTAATGGTATTCACACAAAACGTATACATGCAAGTATATGATACCGAATATGTTGATCAACTGGCCAAAAAGTGACTTGCCTTATAGGAATCAATTTCTTATCCTGAAACCAAACCTTCTAGGAATAGGATGATTAAAATCTAGGAATAGGATGATGCAGAAATCATATTTCTTGAACAATACTTCAAGTATCGAAGTTTCCTCAAATTGCAGATCTATCTAGCCTGGGACATTCCCATGATCGATTTAAACTGATTTAGAGAAAACTTAACTAAATTATTCAGACTTCGAACCAATACAGCCTTTTTAACAAATCTGACACATCATTGGGAAGGAGTTGATTCCCCAAAGTGAAAATCATGTTCCATTTTAGAAACGACAGAACGTGCTGTACTGGTACAGTAGCTCAAAAAAGTATTCGAACACTATGGCTGATTACAGAATTCAGAAAAAATATCTGGCATCGTTTTTTTTTAGAAATCAGTGATCTGGCAACCTTCGTATCACGTGACACAAAGGTTGCCAGATCGCTAATTAAAAAAAAATCGTTGCCAGATATTTTTTCTGAATTCTGTAATCAACCATAGTGTTCGGATATTTATTTGAGCGACTGTACATGCAATACCTATAATATTACTAACCCTGAGTTTTTTACAACTTGTAATGGTTTTCACTTGCCTAATTTGTCGAGTACTGTAAGTAAATATGTAAATATTTAATAAATTCTAATAGTATATATAATATATAGAAAATATGCAATAAATAGTATAATAAATAGTAAATATGTAATAAATTCTTAGTATAGCCATGTGCAACTGTTTATTTTAGTTATTCATCATAGCCCTCATTATAATTTTGTATCGTAGGTCACCATTCTCTCTAAACTGTAGAATCGATCTGCTGACGCTCTCCATTTCCCAAGAGTGACGTATAAACGAACTTTTACTCTATTTGATTTGGCTTTTTTCTTATCACGATTTTATTCTTGTCTCAAATAACCGCCGATAATTAATTGAGTGGAATACGCTTTTTTATTTATTAAAATGAAAGTGCATTTAATAATACACCCGTACTTATGTAGTTTAAGAAGCAAAAATATAGGTTAATATTTTTCTTCTGAAGTTCACTTTTTGCAAACATTGGTCTAAATGGCTAGATTACAAGGACACCAAGGCTCATTGGATGTTCTGGAAAGGTTATGTAAAAGAACTGGACCAGCTGTTCCACCTACCTTCCTTCAAGGCCATCCAGCGTGTTCTTTAATGTGTACAGGGTATGGATATCTTGTACACGGGACCACGGATTAACGTCCCATCCGACGGCTTTTTCAATCCCATCACCGAACTCTTTCTGACAGAGAGTCAGGGTAAGGATTTAGTAGAGATAAATCTCGGCGCTGACATAGTTGGGACTTGAACGTGGGAACTACAGATTATGAGACTGGTCCGCTACCAACTGAGCCAATCCTGTTCTGCTAAAAGACTGAAAAAACAACAACAACACATGTAGCGCACTTTTAAAGAAAGCAATTCTTAAGAAATGTGAAATTGATTTCGTTCTCTTTTATTTATTCTGCCTTTTAATCCCCTCACCCCCTTATCTTTCTATCCTTTACCCTACTTTTGTTATTCCAGCCTCAGCCTTTGTGGCGTTAATAAAAGAAATTAGCCGTCGAAGACTAAATCAAAAAATGGATCGGAGTAGGAATGGTCAGGAGGTTGAAATCGCACAAGTCGTATGCGATTTCTTTTTTCCTAATCGCATCCTTTCTTCGCAGGAAAAAATCGATCCATTCTTCTCTAAGGAGACGAATTTTGACGATGAGCGGATACTCTCGAATCAGACTGTCATTACCCTTACATCAGGAATTGCTCCTGGGAATGAGATTGGTGGCCTTTTATAAAGTGGAGGAGATGAACTCTCTGAAGATGAAGATCGTAAAAGTTGGAGGAGGAAGAAAGGAACAGTAATGCAGTGAGAGTTTGCGAAGAAAGCTATTTCATTCAGGTTATTCAGTTTTCTTCTCATTCGTGCCATTCACTCTTTTTTTTGTCCTGCTGTGAAAAGAAGTGAAGTTAGCACTAATAGAACAGAAACGATATAAATGGGTTTGAAAAATCTGGTTAAATGACAAAGGTTATAACAACAAAAATAAAATGAAAAGAAGGTTAGATAGAGAAGGACAAAAGAAAAGATCAACGTTTGGATATAAGAGCACTCGCAGCAGTAGTGACGAAAGAACATTGGGAATGACAGCAACAATAGTGACGAAAGGACACTAAGAATGAGAGTAACAATAGTGACGAAAGAAACACTAGGAATAACAGCAACAGTCATAAAACCAACATTAGTGACGAAAGGAACACTAGGAATGACAGCATCAACTATGAAAGCAACAGTAGTGATGTAACAAACACTAGGAATGACAGCAACAGTCATAAAAACAACAGTAGTGACGAAGCAAACACTAGGAATGACAGCAACAATTACAAAAAGAACAGTAGTGACCAAACAAACACTAGGAATGACAGCAACAATTATAAAAACAATAGCAGTGACGAAATAAACACTTGGAATGACAGCAACGATTATAAAAATAGCAGCAGTGACGAAACAAACATTAGGAATGACAGCAACAATTACAAAAACAGCAGCAGTGACGTAACAAACACTAGGAATGACAGCAACGATTATAAAAAGAACAGTAGTGACGAAACGAACACTAGGAATGACAACAACAATTATAAAAACAATAGCAGTGACGAAACAAACATTAGGAATGACAGCAACAATTATAAAAACTGCAGTAGTGAAAAGATGATGATTTGATTTTTTTTAACTCCGAAATCCATTTTTTGGGCCCACAATGAGCTAAAGGTCCAGGTCACAAAGACTACAAGTATTAATACTGTGTTGGGAATGGAGATCCACTGAAAAGCTGTTAGGAGACATATGGTATCCTTCCGTTAAGACCATCCAGCAGGTTCTTTAACATTCACAGGATATAGCTCTTCTGCATATGGGGCCACGACTTAACGTCTCATCCAACGGACGGCTGCCTTCCCAAGCCCATTGGTGTTTACTACTGACAGTGGGCAGGATGTGGAGTTTTACGGAGATAAATCTCATCGCTGGACCAGCTGGGACTCCAACCTGGGAACTGAATATTACGAGACTCGCAAGCTACCGAGTGAGCCACTCCTGCTTCCAAGAAAAAGAAAATAGTAAGGATACCTCAAACAGCAACAACGACAAATCGATATCAAAATGGGGCGGGGTGACTCAGCGGTAGTGCGCCAGGCTCGTAATCTATAATTCCAAAGCTCGAGTTCCACTTGGGCCAGAGTTGATATTTTTCTCAGCAAAACTCCCATCCAGTCCTCTGTCAGTAGGGAACACCAATGGGCTAGGAAATACCGGCGTCCGCCGTATTGGAAGTAAAGCCGTGGCCCCCTTGTGTGGGAGAGCCATACCCTGTGTACTTTATAGAACACGCTGGATGGCCTTGATGGATTGGGTTCCTCTGAGTGCACACGATTTTTTTTTTTTTTTGCACACGATGGGATAAATGGCCAGGTAACAAGGACCTTCAAGGGCTCAGAGAAGATTGCGGGAATGATCCAACTGAATGGCTGTTACGAGACAGCTGATAGTCTCTCGTCAAGGCCTTTCAGTGTATTCTTCAACGTACATCGGGGGTGGCTCTCCAGACAAGGGGGACAGTAGGGAATACCAATGGATCTTGGAAAGGTCATGGCACCATTTGCGGGAGAGGCACGCCCTATGCCCATTAAGGAACACTCTGGATGGCCTTAAAGGGAAGCTACCATCTGTGTCCTAACACCCGTTCTGGGTGTTAGGAGACAGATGGTAGCTTCCCTTCAAGGTCCCCTCCCCCAACCTTCTCTCAGCCTTTGGGTCCTTGTGACCTGGTCATTCAGCCATTGTGTGCAAAAAAAGTGACGCTCCGAGCTAAAACAACCCAACAGTATCAACAACGAAAACATGACAGGCATAACGGGAACAACAGCAAGAATTGCAAAAGAACAAAAGTACCAGTAGAGAAGACGATGAGATAATAATAATAGCAACAGCGAAGAAATGATCAACAATAACAACGAACACCATATCAACAGTAAAAACGATGATAACTGTAAACTATATATATAGCACTATAGCATCACTATCCTAACAGTAATAACGATAAACTCAAATGAATGAACAACACCGACGATGGAAGGATAAAAAATATCTATAATGAAGACAAGGATGGTGCATCAATAATGAAGAAAAAGTCAACAATAATAACGATAAGATAACAATAAATACCACAACAACGACAGGATAACAGTATTAAGAACTCAGAAAGATCAGTAGTAACGTAACAATGTAAAAATATCGCCGAACAGTAAAATGAACAAAAATGAAGAAGACACGTCAACCACACAAACAATGACGACGAAAACAAGATGAACACTATCAATAATGAAGACGAAATGATACCATTAACAGTTAAGGAAAAAGCAACGATTTCAACGATGACAACATTGACAATGTGAACAACAAGAGTAAAATACTCATTCAAATAACAACAACAGCAACGAAAGATCAAACGTATCATCAAAAATGAAGATCAACAAATAACAAGGAAAAGAAAAGCAACACTAGCAGCAATGACAATAATAAAGACAACAATATCACCGTCCGAACAGTAAAAGCGACGAAAGCAATATCAACACTATTAACGATGGAAAGATCAACAGTGAGTTGGGTTGGTTTACCTCTGAGCGGCACTTTTTTGCACACCATGGGCTAAATGGCCAGGTCACATGGACCCCGAAGGCTCAGAGAAGGTTGGGGGAGGGGACCCACTGGAAAAGCTGTTGGGAGACAGATGGAGTCTCCCGTGTTCTTTAACGTGCACAGGGTATGGCTCTCCCGCACACGGGGCCACGGCGTAACGTCCCACCCGACGGAAGGTGGCCTTTCCAAGCCCATCAATGTTCCCTACTGACCGTGGGCAGGGCGGGGAATTTTTGCGGATATAAGTCTCAACGCTGATCCAGCTGGGACTCGAACCTGAGAACTACAGATTACGAGCCTGGAGCGCTGCCGACTGAGCAACCCCGCCCCGATCAACAATGAAGACGTGAACAAAGACCAAAAGAACAATACTGAAACTGATACCGAACAATACTGAAAACATTTGTGGAGTGAAATGTCGCTTTTATGTATGCGATGTTCAACAATGATTTATTTCTCAAAACTATTCAAGGGAAAAAACTCTTACCTATTTAATTTAACTATAGATGCCTAAAAACTCGGGGCGGGGGTGGCTCAGTCGGTAGCGCGCCAGGCTCGTAATTTGCAGTTCCCAGGTTCGAGTCTCAGCTGGGTCAGCGTTGAGATTTAGCTCCGCAAAATTCCCCGCCCTGCCCACGGTCAGTAGGGGACACCGATGAGCTTAGAAAGGCCGCCGTTCGTCGGATGGGACGTTAAGCCGTGGTCCCGTGTGCGGGAGAGCCATACCCTGTGCACGTTAAAGAACACGCTGGATGGCCTTGACGGGAGACTACCATCTGTCTCCCAACAGCTGTTCCAGTGGGTCCCCTCCCCCAACCTTCTCTGAGCCTTCGGGCTCCATGTGACCTGGCCATTTAGCCCATGGTGTGCAAAAAAGTGGCGCTCAGAGGTAAAACAACCCAACCCTAAAAACTCTATGTCTACAATAATAACGATAAGATAATAACGATACTTAATTAGATCAGACATCTTCAAAACATTTAAAAATTATTTCCCTGAAAGAATGAATATTATCATTAACGAATTCTTCTATATTTATGTGAATGACGGTATTCACAGAGATTAGAAGACAAGTTTATTAAATCGACGACATGGTCGCCCCGAGAGGATGACTGAACCATCGGTGTCTTGAACGAGTGATGAACAGCTCACAGCAAAGAAGAGAAAGATAGAGAGAGAAACAGATGTTCGAGGCAGCTTCATAATCTCGCGCTTCTCACACACCCAACCCGAATAAGTCTTGTCAGAGCGGAGTTACTCGAAAATATAAAATGCTGATGTTGGAAGATACGTTTTGTTTTTGTCTTTCGAGTTAGGAACTGAGTGTGCGTTGCTATGGAAACGGGATGATGAGGATGAAATGGGGGATGGATGAAATAAAAAAAAAAGTTGAGGTAAGCGTATCAGGTAACGTGGTGAATGGTAACTCTATTCTTACAGACTGTCGAGTGTGCGTGGGATATTAGTTTGTAACGAATCATAAATTCGCAGAAAAGGAAGAGTAAATGGGTGGGAATGCAGGCGATGGAATTGAGCTTATCTGTCTAGAAGTTGGCGGAGCTGAATGGAGATGCATTTCTATCAGTATGAAAGAGATTCAAGATGGAGGAGGAGGTGGAAGTGACGTCGTGAAGGAGATGAATGTTCAGGTGATGGAAGTAATAGTATGAGCAGAGGCTAACTAGGTTTTAGAAAGATGAAGGGCAAAACGGTTGAAGCAAAATCGAAATGTTTGAAACGGAAGAGAATGGACGTGATGTGATCAAGACTGATGATTTAAGAAAAAATAGGAAAAAAGAAGGTGATGTAATCGTAAGAATTGAAGTGATGACATCGACAAATATGACGGAAAGAAATGCGGACATTGATGGAAAAGAAGGAAGTGATGTAATAAAAAATTAGCATGATCAAGGCAAAAGGAACGAAAAATAATATTTGAACTGGCAAGAAAGTTTGGTGGATAAAGCTGTACTTCGCGTACTTACCAACTAATTACTAGTTAGCTTACTTACCAACTAATTACTCGTTAGCTTACTTACCAACTAATTACTCGTTAGCTTACTTACCAACTAATTCAGCGGACTTGTCCCTGTTGTTAAGTATTTGTATATTAGATGAGAAATCTAGACAAGTCCGATAGAGCGACATTTTTCCGTCGTGTGTGTAGTACAGTAGGATGTGTCTATTAAAAAATAACATTGCATGTTTATCTTTTTAGGTGTGTTATAATAACGAACCTAAAAAGAACCTGGGAACTACAGATTACGAGCCTGGCGCGCTACCGACTGAGCCACCCCCAGGTAATGCTGGAAGAGATAGTGGAAGTGATGTTGTAAAAAGGTAATGCTGGAAGAGAAAACGGATGTGATGCTGTCAAAAGGTAATGCTGGAAGAGAAAACGGATGTGATGCTGTCAAAAGGTAATGCTGGAAGAGATAGTGGAAGTGATATTGTCAAAAAGAAATGCTGGAAGAGGTAGTGGAAGTGATGTCGTCCAAAGGTAATGCTGGAAGAGAAAGCGGAAGTGATGTCAAAAGGGATGCTGGAAGGGAAAGTGGAAGTGATGTCTTAAAAAATAATGCTGGAAGAGATAGTGGAAGTGATGTAAGCAAATGGTATTAATAGAAGAGAAAATTGCAGTGATGTCAAGAAGATGAAAAGAAAGCAAATCATATTTGACACAATCATGAAGATCATAAACTAAGGAAAAATCAAAATGGATAGAGAAGACGGAAATTATTAAGTCAATATAAAATAAGAAAATATGAGTATAAGATTAAAAAACTGAAAGACCTGTTGCGAGAATTAAATCTATATTACGAAGTAAATAAACTCTGTTTTCTTACATCGAATCTTTATAAGCGATTAATTGAAGGATATATTCCGATTTCGTCATCGATCCATTGATGTGCACAAAATGATAAATTTTGTTTGAAGTTCTGATGAAAATATCTCTGAACTGATTACGAAGAGAGTTTCCAAAGATAATAAAGAATGTCGTCTGCCGCTTCACATGATCCAGCAGGATGTTGGATAATCTGAAAGGAAATATTTTTTTTCAGTAAATCAAGTAATGAGTTTCCTCATTTCTCCATGACGACAGCGTTTGCGTTGAGGAAAAAAAAATCTTAAAATGATGAGTCGCTTATGAAATCGGTTTTTGCAAAAAGCTGTTGTTGATTCGCCAGCCACAACGTAATTAGCATAACCAAAAATCTAAATTGTCGTGATTATAGCCTGATGAGATGGGTCCAGAGCAAACACAAAATACTCTCTCTCCCAAAGCCATATAAATATGCGAACACATTTAATAGAAACTTTTAAAAAATCTGATTTTTTCTATCATTTATTAAAATAATTTTTAAATGATACTATAAAAACCATTTACAGTGCTTAACTATCTACACACTATTTACATGTGTTTGACATTTGAAAATGACACGTGTATTTGGAACTCCCCTAGGCTAGGTCAAATGGCTCTGATGCCTTGCGGCGGGGGTGGCTCAGTCGGTAGCGCGCCAGGCTCGTAATCTGTAGTTCCCAGGTTCGATCCCAGCTGAGTCAGCGTTGAGATTTATCTCCGCAAAATTCCCCGCCCTGCCCACGGTCAGTAGGGGACACCGATGGCCTTGGAAAGGCCGCCGTACGTCGGATGGGACGTTAAGCCGTGGCCCCGTGTGCAGGAGAGCCATACCCTGTGCACGTTAAAGAACACGCTGGATGGCCTTGACGTGAGGCTACCATCTGTCTCCCAACAGCTGTTCCAGTGGGTCCCCTCCCCCAACCTTCTCTGAGCCTTCGGGGTCCTTGTGGCCTGGCCATTTAGCCCATGGTGTGCAAAAAAGTGCCGCTCAGAGGTAAAACAACCCAACCCAACAACTCTGATGCCTTCCCCCCTTTTTTTATTGTCTAGTAGTTGTTAGTTGTGCAGTTGTTGCCGAAACCCCAATATAGGAAAAAATATTAAAAAGTGGAATGTTGTGGGGGGGAGAGAGAAGGTCAAGTGACTGCATGAAACCGGAACGGACAAGTTTTGCACCCGTTCCGGTTATTATTCACATAAAATTATTTTTATCTCAATTTTATAATTTCTTTTTCAGAGCTATAGTGAAATATAGATATTTAAAGTGAATAAAAAAAACGTTATATTATCATGAATAAAAAATCAGAAGAACTGATAAACATATTTAATCCATTGCATTATTTAACGAAGTTACCACTACTTCAATAATTCCCCGTTTATTCAGTTTCTTCAGTATTTTTCCCATGCCTGTTTCAGTA
This sequence comes from Ryuthela nishihirai, assembly GCA_038380435.1. Taxonomy (NCBI): domain Eukaryota; kingdom Metazoa; phylum Arthropoda; class Arachnida; order Araneae; family Heptathelidae; genus Ryuthela; species Ryuthela nishihirai. The sequence goes on from JAWZYU010000007.1 coordinate 10,136,509, forward strand.
CGAATTCTTACAGCAACCGGTAAATTTGGACAAAACAATTATGATTAGATTTAATCTAACTCTTTGCTTCATCTGGACCTAATAATATTTCTTTCGCAAATTATGAATTAGAGATCCACCACTAGAGATAAGCGCAAACTCCAGCTACTTCGAGGGTCATTAAGGAAGATAGAATTTGACTCCTGGAAGCACCGTTTAAGATTTTGGCTCCCAAAAGGCTCGAAGCGAACATCATTAAGGATCTGTCACGTCGAAATCTGGCCTTAATGATTTAGAGGTGATTGACTTTACTATCACTAGACGCAGGTGTTTGCTTCTGCGGAGATTGGTGGCGTTCAATTTTCCTCATTTAAATGGTTCGAAGTTTGAACTTAAAAGAAAGTTTAATTAACGGGAAGGTATTTCCAGAGAGAGAGAGAAAGTAAAATATGGGAAAGTGGTGATTTTTAAATTACAAATTTGAAAATCTTCGTATTTCATGAAGAAATTAAATTGTCAATTAAACTTAAATAACTATCTTATAATTTGTCTTTCGTAAAAAAATAATTTAGTCGTTAAAAAATTAAGTTTGAATAAGATCTCTTGTTTCTAAAAAGAAATTGCCTTGAGCGAGGGGATCCTTCCTCTCATATGTCATATGTCCTGGCCATGGGGGGTCCGCAGAGAGGGGCAAACAGGGCACTTGCCCCCCCCCCCCCCTGGTATCGAGTAAAAATTCTTGTTTCAATTAATTCTTGCTTCCTTTATATTGTAAATTTTTATGCAGCATGTATGTGTTTTTGTATTGATGCAATACTGTATTCTATAATCTACTTGTGAAAAAAAAACAATTAAATAATTAAATAAAAATTTATTGATGTAATTATTTGTCTCCAAGCTTTGCCCCTACCTGGAAGATTTTCTGCGGACGTCCATGGCCCTGGCCACTGAGCTCCGGCCTTCCATCAGTTTCCTCTCTTAAACCTATAACTCTTATGGAGCAAAATAGTAGTTTTTCAATTTTTATGATGAAGCTCCCTGAGCCTAGTAAAAATTTAACCCCCCCCCCCCCAAATGTATGGGCAGGAGTAAGGAACGTCATTGTTGAGACGTGGTGAGCAGACAAAGCTACTCAAAATGGTGCGTGACACTGTTGTCAACTGCCAAGAACCAGCAAACTCTGTGATGTTGAACTTTCAATCGTGCAGGAGATGCAATGAGTGACGAAAACGCTTTCAATTGAATGGAGCGATCTTGCAGCTGCAGAAGTTATGTTTCTAAAAACAATGTAGAAACTAAAAATTCGATCTCTGACATTTGGAGAATTATAATCGATTCAATTTTACCATAACACTTTCTTAGAAAATCCAGCGTCCCACACTTTTGCACTACATCAGTAAAACTATCAACTTGAACATAAATAAATTTAATTTATCAATATTATAAAACTTTTCCTTTCATATTTATTCTTCAATTAATTATTTTTTTTCTTATAGTTGATTCGAAGTATAAGTGAATATTCCAAACCTTGAAATGAATATTTGAAAATGATGAATTTAAGCTGAAAATTTTTATGGTGGAATGCAAAGGTTACGAAGTTTCCATAGGCAACAATGGGTTGACCCTTTGGACCCTGAGGATGCGGTAGAGGAAATGCAATTATTTTGTTTTATCTCTGAGCGGCACTTTTTTCTACACCATGGGCTAAATGGCCAGGTCACATGGACCCCGAAGGCTGAGAGAAGGTTGGGGGAGGAGACCTACTAGAACAGCTGTTGGGAGACAGATGGTAGCCTCAGGTCAAGGCCATCTAGCGTGTTCTTTAAAGTGCACAGAGTATGGCTCTCCCGCACACGGGGCCACGGCTTAACGTCCCATCCGACGGACGGAGGGCCTTTCCAAGCCCATCGGTGTCCCTTACTGATCGTGAGCAGTGCGGGAAATTTTGAGGAGATCTCAACTCTGGTCCAGTGTCTCAACTCTGATCCAGCTGGGATTCGAACTTGGGAACTATAGAATACGAGCCTGGCGCGCTACCGACTGAGTCACCCCACCTTTTATTTTTATGTAATCACGTGTTCAAAAATTAATTGGAAAAAAAATCGCCCAACAATTATGCGGATCTCAGCTATATTTAATTTAATTTGCAGCTTGGTCTTTTAAAGTAGCCTGGATTCATCATTATGCAGTTGCCCACTTGTTGAGCAAGTAAATAAAATAAATTACTTAGGAATCATTTTTGATGAATATGTTAGGTGGAATGCCCATATATCCCACATATGTGAAAGCTTGAGAATATCGGTGATAAAAATTCAAAAATTGAAATGCGTATTAAATATGGAAACCTGTGTAATATTTTATAAAGCAATATGCGAATCTATTTTAAATTATGGAATAATTGTGCTTGGAACAACTAACTTAACTAACATAAATAAAATAGAAAAACTGCAGTCTATAATAGCTAAAAATATTATTCCATTTCATTTGCAAAAAATTTATAAAACTTCCACCGATAGATTAAAATTTTTAAATCTTTTATCCTACAGCAATTTATATAAATATAATGTAATAATTAAAATTTTTTGACGAAACTTACAAACTAAAAATTCAACATAACAAAAATACAAGACTTCAAAACCAAGGTTATTACAAATTGCCAAATTTTCGAAATAATTACGGGAAACATACTTCCGAATATCAAGTAAGATTTATATTTAATGCTATTCCAAAAGAATTACTAAATATAGATTCTTTTAGAAGACTTAAAATGGAATTAAAAAATTATTTGGTATTTTCTAGTTAGCTGTTTTTTATGTGTTGTGTTTTGTGGATTTATTTGATGTACACCATTTTTGTGGCTGAATGACCTATGTTTAATAAAATTTATTGATTTTCATGCAGATAAGCTATTTAGCTTTGCGGGTCAAATTGTAAATGTATTTGTATTCTTTACTCTTATGAATAAAAATTATATTCTTTAAAAAAAACACTATGGTTGATTACAGAATTCAGAAAACATACCTGGCAACGACTTTTTTTAGAAATTAGTGATTTGGCAACCTTCGTATCACGTGACACGAAGGTTGTCAAATCACTAATTTCTAAAAAAAAATCGTTGCCAGATATTTTTCTGAATTCTGTAATCAACCATAGCGTTCGGATATTTTTTGAGCGACTATACCAAGAAGTCATTTATTAAAAATACATGTTTTTTTTTCTGTTAATTGAAGGTTGCAATTGATAGATTGGAACCGTCAAAATCATAGATTTTTATATAAATCACTAAACACAAATTTAATGTTATTCGAAGCTAATAATAAACAAAAGTACTTATGCTGGTTGATTACGTGGATTATGGCATATGAACGTTATCAGAGCAATCCATAATCCTCAGTCGGTATTAAACTAGAAACGAATTTTTTCAACTATATTTCTAGTTTCCTCCACGAAATAGAAATCACTGTTCAAATAGGTCTACACGGCAGCAGAAAAAGGAATCCAACCATTCATATTGCACCAACCAATATTGATTTGCGCCTTTGGCAGTGACTGCAATACTCAAGGTCAAAAATAGATCATTATAGTGCTTTTGAGCTCTGCTGACTGGCTCAGTAAGATAAGAAGGATTTCTTCCCTTAATCTTTCAACGATGTGGAGTCGGTTAACCCTTTCACGACTAATGGAAACATTTTTCCCATTTTAAAATTGGTGATTGTCGTATTTAATTATAACCTTATCTGCATTTTTTATACAGAATGTCAAAATAGAACGTATGCCGAACGCAATTACGTAAACGGGAACGTTTAGAAAACAAAAACAGAACTGTCAGGACGCATAATATATGTACTATGTGCAATGTCCATCTTTGCCTCACTACCAAAAGAAATTGCTTCGCAGAATATCATAATTAGCACATCATTTTGTATAGTAATTTTATTTCATAATTTTGTATTATTTTAGTTAACATCTTGTTCTAATAAACCAATAAATAAAAGACATTGCATAATAAGCCTAACTATAATTTGTGTTACCTTTATAGTCCATTGGGAAAAATATTTCCCATAAAATTCCAAAAAAACTACACATTGTTATGTATTTTTCTTATGATTTTTATTTATTTTACGTCTAAACAAACTAAAATAAACAGTTACATACTAATATTTACTCTTAGAAACCTTATGGTCCTGAAAGGGTTAACGAGATGCACATGACGAAATCAACTAACATTTTCTTTACTTCCTCGTAACACGTGATTTCATGCAGTGGATTCAAAACTGTCTCGACCATTACAAAAAAGGGAATTTATTATAATCAAATTATGGCAAGCTGAGATGCTTGCGTTATCTTTGCTCATTAATTTTAGGCGTGTGAAAAATAATTTATTTTTATATTATTTTTAGTAAATTCCTTAGTAATTTATTTTTGAATAAGATATTCTCGGTTTGCAAGAGACCATATGGACAGATAAAGGTGATAATTCTTAAAAATAATCTTAAATTTCTCTTTTCAGGGAGGGACGACAATAAACATCACCAAGGCGAAGGTTTGCTTCTCATCAGACACGCCAGTGATGCTCATCTAAGATATGAGTACATTATTGAAAGGTTTCTTACAAGCATTTAAAGACTTGAATGTTATCTGATGTTATGCCCCCACTGAAGATGCCGATGAGGATGAGAAGGATAGGTTTTACGGACATCTTCTGGATATTTTGAATTCTGTCAAGAAAGGAGATATTACCCTTGTTCTAGGTGACTTCAATAGTGAGTTCCTGACTCTGACCTTTGGGGAGGGGTAAGTCATTTAATTATCTTGGGAACTATGCAACAGATGCTGGTGATGTGTGGTATGAGAATAACAGACGAATAGGAATTGCCCCTGGGACCTTTAGGAATCTATGGAAAGTGTAGTGAAATAGGCGTATAAACCTAGACTAAAGTTGGACTATAATACAGTACTGTGCAAATTAGTTGGGGCAATAGGAAAAGGCAGTAACAAAGACACAACTAAAATATTTATTTGTTTAATAGTGTAGTTAATAGTGAATGTGACCCCCCTTAGCTTTAATTACTTCTTTCACCCTCTCAACCATTGATTCCACTAGCTTTCCACACATCTCCTTGACTTCAGGGTCGTGGTACCACACTTTCAGGACACTTTCTATCATTTTGGTTTTCGTCGTGCAATCCATCTTAGATATGCGCGCTTTAATAATGGCCTACAAATTTTCAATGGGGTTTAGATCGGGTGAATTTCCTGGCCGCTCCAATACCTTCAAATGTTGCTGGGTAAAGAAGCTCTTAGCAAGCTTAGAATTGTGGCATGGAGCCAGATCCTGTTGAAATACCCCATCGCCGTTAGGAAACAGCTTCTGCAGTGTTGGGACCATTTTCGCCTCCAGAACGCCTATGTACTTTTTGCTGTCCATTATTCCTTCAATGGGGTGAAGCGTCTGTGGCCCGGAAGCTGTGAAACATCCCAAAATATGACCTTGGGTATGTGTTTAGGGGATTGTTGGATGTGGCCGGATCGAAGAGGTTCTCCAGGCTTTGCTTGTCCCAATTAATTGGCACAGTACTGTAGTTTGTTTCTCCCTAGAGTTAGTTATGGTAGTGAAACTTGGACTTGCTGAACCAAGTTTAAGGAAGATAACAGGAAACTAGATGTTTTTGATTCTAGATGCTTATGCAGTATCTTGGGGTATTTGGTGGTTCAACTTCGAAATAATGAGGTTTGGCAAATCTTATACCTAACCTAATCATTACAATTATATCATTACACAATTAAGTAAATCTCTTATATGCTCAAATTGGCGGCCCTCACTATTTACACATTGCTGTAATCTAGGTTTTACACTCAAGCACAGTTTGGCGCAAATTTCATTATTGTCAATAATTTCTTTGCATGCTTCTTTCATGAGTCGGATCAATGTTAATCAACTGTGCGTGGTTTTCGTGAATATAATGGGGGGCGGGGGTGGCTCAGTCGGTAGCGCGCCAGGCTCATAATCTGTAGTTCCCAGGTTCGAGTCCCAGCTGGGTCAGCGTTGAGATTTATCTCCGCAAAATTCCCTGCCCTGCCCACGGTCAGTAGGGGACACCGATGGGCTTGGGAAGGCCGCCGTCCGTCGAATGGGACGTTAAGCCGTGGCCCCGTGTGTGGGAGAGCCATACCCTGTGCACGTTAAAGAACACGCTGGATGGCCTTGACGGGAGGCTACCATCTGTCTCCCAACAGCTGTTCCAGTGGGTCCCCTCCCCCAACCTTCTCTGAGCCTTCGGGGTCCATGTGACCTGGCCATTTAGCCCATTGTGTGCAAAAAAGTGCCGCTCAGAGGTAAAACAACCCAACCCAACTCGTGAATATACCTTATCTTTTATAACTCCCCAAAAGAATAAGTCCATCGGGGTAATCAATATACGATAACAGAATAAAAACATTTCAAGAGAAAACATGTTTTTATGGCGGAAAGCATTCGTTACTTCGAAATTCTCTTGGCTTGAGATTCAAATAAAACCGTTTCTTGAGAACACATTCCTTATTAAATAGTTTTAGTTACTGAAAGCAATTATTTCTTGCAAGATCATTCCTTGTTGATAATAGTAATATTTAATAATAAATGATAATAGTATTGTTTCGATAAATAGTAAACAGAAATAGATTTTCCGTGAAAGCATATTCCTCGTTGAGAAGATTGTATAATTGAAAACAAAATGGTTATTTCATGGATATAAATTCCTTGTCGGAGAATTCTGATTACTGAAAACAAACTTTTGTTTTTGTCTTGTAAACACATCTCTTGTTTATAAAACAATGGTGATTGGGACGAATATTAATAACATAAATTTATGATGCAGCAATATTAATGCAATTAACTTCATTTCCTCCCTAACACAATTGAAGCACATCACTTCACACATTCACTTCCATATTCACTTCCTAACACAATTGGCTGAGTCGATATCTCGACAAAATCGTATTCTCATGTTCCTAGGTTCATTTTGGACAGGATGGACAAAATGGACCTGAGCTGAGAATTTTATCCGCTAATCCCCTTTCTGTCTTCGGTGAGAAAGGGACATAAATGGCCTTGAAACGGTCTCCGTCCGTCAGATGAGACGTTAAGCTCTGGTTCCATGTGCAGGAGAGCCATACCTGTGCACATTAAGGAACACATTGGATAGCTTTGACGAGACTCATTTGTCTCCTAACAGATGTATGATGGATCTCCTTTCACCCAATCTTCTCAGAACTATTGGGGTCATTGTGACCTGGCAACTTAGACCACTGCGTGCATAAAAAGGTGCAGCTAAGAGGTGAAACAACACACCCTAACAAAATAAAAACATTCCTGGGGTATCTGCTCCTCTTCCAAGCGTAAAAATCTTGAATCTAGAGAAGAGTAGAAATGTTTATGAAAAAACTAAAAAGAGTAGAGACTTGAATATCTGAAAAATGAATGTATTACCCACAGACAAAGTTTTTATTCACTGTATTGTGTCCAACTCAAGCAATGACGTTATTATTTGTTAATTAAAATTTCTATGATTAACATGCTCCCAAAGTCATCCTACTTATTTTTTAATAGATTTACAGAAAGGTTTGGAGAACTTTGCGAATTTACATAAATAAGGGTTGGGTTGTTTTACTTCTAAGCGGCACTTTTTTTGCACACCATGGGTTAAATGGTTACGTCACAAGGACCCCGCAGGCTCAGATAAGGTTGGGGGAGGGGACCCACTGGAACACCTGTTGAGAGACAGATGGTAGCCTTCCGTCAAGGCTATCCAGCGTGTTCTTTAACGTGCACAGGGTATGGTTCTCCTGCACACGGAGCCACGGCTTAACGTCTCATCCGACGGACGGTGACCTTTACAAGCCCATCGTGTCCCTACTGACCGTGGGCAGGGGGACGAATTTTGCGGAGATAAACCTCAACCCTGACTCAGCTGGGACTCGAGCCTGGGAACTGCAGATTACGAGCCTGGCGCGCTACCGACTGAGCTATCCCCCGCCCCATACATAGATAAGAGTGATAAATATATAACATTAGGGGCGGGGGTGGCTTAGTCGGTAGCGCGCCAGGCTCGTAATCTGTAGTTCCCAGGTTCGAGTCCCAGCTGGGTCAGCGTTGGGATTTATCTCCGCAAAATTCCCCGCCCTGCCCACGGTCAGTAGGGGACACCGATGGACTTGGAAAGGACGCCGTCCGTCGGATTGGACGTTAAGCCGTGGCCCCGTGTGCAGGAGAACCATACCCTATGCACGTTAAAGAACACGCTGGATGGCCTTGACGGGAGGCTACCATCTGTCTCCCAACAGTTGTTCCAGTGGGTCTCATCCCCCAACCTTCTCTGAGCCTTCGGGGTCCATGTGACCTGGCCATTTAGCCCATGGTGTGCAAAAAAGTGCCGCTCAGAGGTAAAACAACCCAACCTATATAACATTAAATAACAAATTCTGTCTCTATTACGATTGTATGGAAATTATTTGTAGAGGTAAAGTAAGACAATAAAATAAACAAATCTGAGTCTGAAATAATTGCATAATAATTCAATATTTATCTTCAGTTTTTTTTTTTTTTTTATTTTTTTTGCATATTAAATTTTCCCATTATTGGCAAATGCGCCAATTTTAAAATCAATTGTTCCATAATAAGGAAAGGCTTAAGTTGTTTTACCTCTGAGTGGCATTTCTTTGCTCGCTACGGTCTCCTCTCAAGTTCCTCCAACATATATTTTAACACGCAAAGAGCCTGGTTTAGCGTTCCATCCAAAGGACGGTGACCTTTCTAAGCCCATCTGTTCCACATTCTAATCGAGGGCAGAATGGATGTTAAAAGGAGAAAATCTCAATGCGAGCATAGCGAGAACCCTTACTCGGGGACATCATTTTACGAGTCTGGAGCACTAATGCCTGAGTCATGCCCCGAAGGGTTGACTCAGTTACTAGTGCCTGAGTCATGCCCCGAAGGGTTGACTCAGTTACTAGTGCCTGAGTCATGACCCGAAGGGTTGACTCAGTCACTAGTGCCTGAGTCATGCCCCAAAGGGATGACTCAGTCACTAGTGCCTGAGTCATGCTTCGAAAGGATGACTCAGTCACTAGTGCCTGAGTAATGCCCCGAAGGGATGACTCAGTCACTAGTGCCTGAGTAATGCCCCGAAGGGATGACTCAGCCACTAGTGCCTGAGTCATGCCCCGAAGGGTCGACTCAGCCACTAGTGTGTGAGTCATGCCCCGAAGGGTCGACTCAGCCACTAGTGCATGCCACTAGTCATGCCCCGAAGGGTTATGACTTAGTCACTAGTGCCTGAGTCATGCCCCGAAGGGTTGACTCAGTCACTAGTGCCTGAGTCATGCCCCGAAGGGTTATGACTCAGCCACTAGTGCCTGAGTCATGCCCCGAAGGGTTGACTCAGTTACTAGTGCCTGAGTCATGCCCCGAAGGGTTGACTCAGTTACTAGTGCCTGAGTCATGCCCCGAAGGGTTGACTCAGTCACTAGTGCCTGAATCATGCCCCGAAGGGATGACTCAGTCACTAGTGCCTGAGTCATGCCCCGAAGGGATGACTCAGTCACTAGTGCCTGAGTCATGCCCCGAAGGGATGACTCAGTCACTAGTGCCTGAGTAATGCCCCGAAGGGATGACTCAGTCACTAGTGCCTGAGTTATGCCTCGAGGGATGACTCAGCCACTAATGCCTGAGTCATGCCCCGAAGGGTCGACTCAGCCACTAGTGCATGCCACTAGTCATGCCCCGAAGGGTTATGACTCAGCCACTAGTGCCTGAGTCATGCCCCGAAGGGTTGACTCAGTCACTAGTGCCTGAGTCATGCCCCGAAGGGTTATGACTCAGCCACTAGTGCCTGAGTCATGCCCCGAAGGGTTATGACTCAGCCACTAGTGCCTGAGTCATGCCCCGAAGGGTTAACTCAGCCACTAGTGTCTGAGTCATGCCCCGAAGGGTTGACTCAGTCACTAGTGCCTGAGTCATGCCCCAAAGGGATGACTCAGTCACTAGTGCCTGAGTAATGCCCCGAAGGGATGACTCAGTCACTAGTGCCTGAGTAATGCCCCGAAGGGATGACTCAGCCACTAGTGCCTGAGTCATGCCCCGAAGGGTTATGACTCAGCCACTAGTGCCTGAGTCATGCCCCGAAGGGTTAACTCAGCCACTAGTGTCTGAGTCATGCCCCGAAGGGTTGACTCAGTCACTAGTGCCTGAGTCATGCCCCGAAGGGTTGACTCAGTCACTAGTGCCTGAGTCATGCCCCGAAGGGATGACTCAGTCACTAGTGCCTGAGTAATGCCTCGAAGGGATGACTCAGTCACTAGTGCCTGAGTAATGCCCCGAAGGGATGACTCAGCCACTAGTGCCTGAGTCATGCCCTGAAGGGTTAACTCAGCCACTAGTGCCTGAGTCATGCCCAGAAGGGTTAATTCAGCCACTAGTGCGTGAGTCATCATGCCCCGAAGGGATAACTCAGTCACTAATGCTCCAGACGTCTTGAGAAGATTCCCCTGATGCATGCATATCAGGATGCCCACCTGCAGAACTGGGATTTAACACTGTCAACTAGAGATAGGGCTGACACATATGGGGGTCCATTCTTTATTAATGCCTTTGAAATTCCTCTATTATTGAGAAGAAACTTTTTAAAGGAAACAGTAACATCAGTGTACTACAAACTCAAATAACACTGGGCAACAAATTTTTATAAAAGTCATGCCTCAGAGATAAAAGTAGCCATTTCTTAAAGATTTCAAAGTGCTGAACACGAATATGACAATAAAAATGCAAAACTGGCTGCGATTTCTGAGAAATCCGCAATAGTTTCTTATATAATAGAGTAATACATACATATGACATGTATCGGTAAAACTCCGCTTCTACTTCCGACGTCGTTGGGACGTTAAGCCGTGGCCCGTGTGCGGGAGAGCCATACCCTGTGCACGTTAAAGAACACGCTGGATGGCCTTGACGGGAGGCTACCATCTGTCTCCCAACAGCTGTTCCAGTGGGTCCCCTTCCCCAACCTTCTCTGAGCCTTCGGGGTCCATGTGATCTGCCCATTTATCCCATGGTGTGCAAAAAAGTGCCGCTCAGAGGTAAAACAACCCAACCCTGTCTCTCATAAACAAGAGCCAATCGACAAATTTTATTGTCATTTTCTTGTTCAGCACCTCGAAATTAGTAAAGATTGACTATCTTCATTTCAAAGCCTTTTTGTGTGTTGCCCAGGGTAACCCACTTGATGTCTGTAAGGAAAGCAAACTAACTGAACCCGGTTCAGACACATTAATACTTTATGTTTTGCGTCCCAAAAAAATAAGTATGCATGTCCACTAAAATAAAGTTTAACCTTTTCGACAACCGCACCGTTCCGAGGACGGCAAGTTACATTCAATCATTGCAGATACTTGAAGACCTAGTAGATCAAAATATTAAAATATTATATTGAATATATATATATGTAAATTCGGTGAGACAATTAAATATTAGTTTCCTAGTCTTCGCTGATAAAATATCCATAACATTAAGCACTAATCAAATGTGAAATTTCCACTATTTACCCTCAATAAAGATTACTCAAAAATAACTTATTTATTACTAAGCAAAATTTCCTCAAGTGCTCATAATCAGATACAAATGTTGCCTGCTACATTTCACCACAAAGTATACGAGAAACGAAACTTAGTTATTAATAAACATAATCCTCAAGGCATTATTATTCATCGTGGAGCCTACCAGAAAACCAAAGAACCTCCCATCGATTGCAATAAAGTACATTATCAGCTTAGAACTACCGAACAGAAAATCGCCACGCAGCCAGTGTTTCACAAACCTAAATATTAAAACCACAATATACTGCTGAGAAATTAAGCCTACCGTTCGCAAACTACATTTTCCGAAGAATTATTTGCTTTTGATCAGACAAGATACAAATGAATAGTTTCCACTGGGTTCCAGAGTGTATTTAATATTATCGATTCCCTCGAAATTAATTTCCCGTGATAGAATCACTTTTCAATGACGATGGGGGAAGAAATTTCCATTGGTGGAAATTTCTTCCCACATCAATTCCTGCCACTTTCTCAACTTTCTATCCAAAGTTCCACGTGCTTCGAAGCAATTATCACCTAAACCTAATTAGGCGAACTTAAAGCTAATTAAATAAATCATCTTCGATACGCTGTACACGGGAACGAGAATTGTGTTTCTGTGGAGCATGTTAATAGAGCAAGGAGATGAAATTTGGAGATTCGGAATCTTCTCTCTCGGTCGTTTCTGAAGACTCGAAATATAATCTGATAAAACTTTCTTCACTTTTCTGTTTATATCGTCGATATATATGAGACAGGGGCGGGGGTGGCTCAGTCGGTAGCGCGCCAGGCTCGTAATCTGTGGTTCTCAGGTTCGAGTCCCAGCTGGGTCAGCGTTGAGATTTATCTCCGCAAAATTCCCCGCCCTGCCCACGGTCAGTAGGGGACACCGATGGGCTTGGAAAGGCCGTCGTCCGTCGGATGGGACGTTAAGCCGTGGCTCCATGTGCGGGAGAGAGCCATACCCTGTGCACGTTAAAGAACACGCTGGATGGCCTTGACGGGAGGCTACCATCTGTCTCCCAACAGCTGTTTCAGTGGGTCCCCTCCCCCAACCTTCTCTGAGCCTTCGGGGTCCATGTGACCTGGCCATTTAGCCCGTGGTGTGCAAAGAAGTGCCGCTCAGAGGTAAAACAACCCAACCCTATATGAGACAAAACATTAGTCGAAACCGTGTGTTAAACCTAAAATGAAGATTAGGAAGATTGTTTAATTATTTGCTTAATGTTATTTTGACGACCTAGAAGACCAGAAGAATTTTGTTTCTTATTAATAATCACGAATTGTTTTTTTTTTAATTCAAATGCATGCAATAGCCTGTAGTTCAAACAGAATTTTTTTATTCAAAGTTGAAAACATTATTCTTCAAGCAATTCGTTTTGCCATTAAAGTTAAACAACATCTCATATACGTATAATTAATACGCCGCAGAGACGATGTGTGAAGCACGCGATATCGTCTCAACAGAAAAGAAAAATCTATGCCATATCCGGATTCAAACCCCGGTTCATTTACTCAGCATCGATTGGGAGAGGGAAGGTTGGTATTGAAATCAATCAATTAGCATTAATTACCCCAGTAATAATAAAAGAAATCAATATATTAGAAATTTCTAGATTTTAAAGTTATCTATGCTGGCATCAGGCACTAACCGAGGATTTAGTTTGGGGGGTGGAATCATTGAATTCAGTTTCAGGAAGGCTTCGAGAATTTAGCTTGAGTGGGGGGTGCGTCTGAGAATGAGGCGTGAGTAGGGTTTCCCAATTACTAAAATATTCCACCGAATAGGAAAGGTTAAAAGGATATTTTATATGAAATGAGATTTTACAGTTTGTTGTTTTAATCTATTTTTAGTGTCAAACATAAAATATGGGGTTAAATGAAATTATACAGACAACTGTTTTGGATTTCAAAGCAGGTAGACAAGTGTGAGATTTAGCATAAGCGATCGGATTTTCAGATGGGGGGGAGGGGTCCGGCCCCCTAGGTATGTCCCTGGCTGACGTCATAACTTATTTGTACGGCTTTCTGCTATAGGAGGGTTGTTAGTGCAAAATCCATTGTCTTTTCATCGTCAAAAATCCAGTGTGTTTTACGATGACAACACAGCATCTGTTTATTCGTTTTGTTCGGTTGCACAGCTCTGTTGATATTTCTCTAAATTCTCGTGTAATATTCAATGTAATTTATCGTGGAAAAAACCAGTGTTTTTTTTGTCATGCAAGCCCATTTGTGTTTAATCGAGTGTGCTTTCTAGACATGCAAACTATTTGTATTTTCCCAGTGTTTTATCTAGTTTTTTTATGTTAAAATCCAGTGTTTTTATCGTGCACATTCAAGAATAGTCTACATCGTAAAATAATGCGAATAATAACGTATAATATATCGTACACACACCTTTATAATAATTTTTATTAAGTATTATTTGGTATATGGTCAAATATTAATAATAACGTATAATATATCGTACCTACACATCTTTTCCCCTCCCCACGCCTCAATTTTTAACCAATTATCTCCAAATTTTCTACGATGATATCTCTCCATCCCATATCTCCCCCCACCAAATTACTAAGCCCCTGAAGTTTTCCTATCAAGAGAGGGAGGATTTAGAGAAGAAAAAAAAGAACTTTCGCTAGCCCCCCCCCTCAAGGGAAATCACACTAGCACCCTAATTTTTTGCCTATTCCATCACTCCACCCACCCCTCTACATACCTTCTCCAATAAATATTTTTCCCCCTCCTCCCCAACTATTTCTATTTATATATTATTAAGTATCATTTGGTATATGGTCAAATATAGCTATAGCGAATAACGCAGTGCGAGGAGTGGGGTTTGGCTCAGTCGGTAGCGCTCCATACTCGTAAACTGCAACTCCCGGATTCGAGTCCCACCTGTGTCAGCTGTTATGATTTACTTCCGCTAAATCCCACCCCCGCGGTCCGAAAGGGGACCCGATGGGCTTGGAAAGTTCAACGTCCGTCGGATGTGATGAAAAGTCATGGCCACATATGCTAGATGTGGATTTTAAAGAACACCCTGGATGACCTTGACCAGAGGTTCCCATCTACAGCTTTTCAGGGAGTCCTCTTCCCCCAACCTTCTCTAATCTTTTGCAGTCGCTTTGCCTGGCCAATAAAAAAGAAAAATGTCGCTCAGATTTAAAACAACCTACGCAGTGCGATTTTTTTATCTTGCACAATCAAGTTTTTATCAAGAACAATGTAGCTTATATTTCGGACAGATTGTGTCTCTCCTTGATAAGGGGGGCGGGGGTGGCTCAGTCGGTAGCGCGCCAGGCTCGTAATCTGTAGTTCCCAGGTTCGAGTCCCAGCTGGGTCAGCGTTGAGATTTATCTCCGCAAAATTTCCCGTCCTGCCCACGGTCAGTAGGGGACACCGATGGGCTTGGAAAGGCCGCCGTCCGTCGGATGAGACGTTAAGCCGTGGCCCCGTGTGCGGGATAGCCATACCCTGTGCACGTTAAAGAACAAGCTGGATGGCCTTGACGGGAGGCTACCATCTGTCTCCCAACAGCTGTTCCAGTGGGTCCCCTCCCCCAACCTTCTCTGAGCCTTCGGAGTCCTTGTGACCTGGCCATTTAGCCCATGGTGTGCAAAAAAGTGCCGCTCAGAGGTAAAACAACCTAACCCAAACCTCCCTTCAGATGCGAGGTTACACCGTGAATCCCTGTGAAGGAGGCTCTTCCTGCAAAGAAGAGAAAAAGCAGAAAATCTCGACCCTAACTTATCGATGAATTGGGTTTAGAAACTTCGACATCGCGTGACTAAACGCACTACCGTATCAGCACTTGCAGCCTGAGGAAATATTCTGAAGTAGCCAAAGCAAGTATTTCAGCTATCCGAGTGTTGGATGTGTAAGATGGAAAAGCGAATTTAAAAAAAAAAGAATTCTGCTCTTTTGCCTGGGGAATAAACTATTTTTTCGTTTTCCCCATTGAAAAGCATTTTTCTCGAAAGTTTTATTCCATTATAACGGGCAGACGGAAACCAAATGATCGGAACGCTTCAGTGAAGGAGAAAACTGCAAAAGACGGTATTTTATCCAGATCTTTTTTTATATGAAAGTATAAATATTGAGGATGGCGCATTCCAAATCTACCTTTGCTTTCTGAATCCTGCAATGTTTCGGCAGGTTTACTTTCATATTTCTTTTCAGTCTCGAGTTTTATAACTTCATAATTTTATTGCGACGGGGGTGGCTCAGACGGTAGCGCGCCAGGCTCGTAATCTGTAGTTCCCAGGTTTGAGTCCCAGCTGGGTCAGCGTTGAGATTTTTCTCCGAAAAATTCTCCGCCCTGCCCACGGTCAGTAGGGGACACCGATGGGCTTGGAAAGGCCGCCGTCCGTCGGATGGGACGTTAAGCCGTGGCCCCGTGTGCGGGAGAGAGCCATACCCTGTGCACGTTAAAGAACACGCTGGATGGCCTTGACGGGAGGCTACCATCTGTCTCCCAACAGCTGTTCCAGTGGGACCCCTCCCCCAACCTTCTCTGAGCCTTCGGGGTCCATGTGACCTGGCCATTTAATCCATGGTGTGGAAGAAAGTGCCGCTCAGAGGTAAAGCAACCCAACCCAAATCTACCTTTGCTTTCTGAATCCTGCAATATTTCGGCAGGTTTACTTTCATATTTCTTTTCAGTCTCGAGTTTTATAACTTCATAATTTTATTGAAAACGATATAAACGAAAATTTCAATGCAGACGTTTTAAACAAAAACACCTTTTCACTTAATCGCAAAAGTGAAATATTTCACTAAAAGATAAAAGGTTTTCTGACTCTGCACCCACCCCTCGATTTACACGGTAGAGAGGTGCCGGAATCAAAACAAAATACTTATGGGGGAAAAAAAGAAGAGGCTGAGAAAAAATCCTTGTTAGTAATAAAATACACTTTGAAAGATTTTTTTTATAGATATTTATTTTGAAAATTCAGTTCAGCATGTGAAAATGATTCAGATAAGCCTAATTTCTCATCCTTTTCTTTTTGTTACGAATAATACTCATCATTAATGTAGTCGTACAGTATTGAATTTGAAAACGAATTTCTAAAGAAGGATTTTATGAACTGAATATAAAATTTAAATTAAGCATTTGTACCAAAATTAGTACTTAACTTTATAAAATTAATATTTATGTGATATTTTCTGAAACTTAAGTATACTTAAGAATCAGCTGTATTCATTCTATCTAATAGCCTGCAAAGTTAACTTGTTTTTAAAACCTGCAGCAAATACACGATTTTTACTAGTCCGAATATATCAGTCTAAAAAAGTCAGATCCCGCTCCCGATTCAAAACAAGCTACATTTCATTAAGAGGTCGCGAGGCAAATTTCATTACAATGGAAAAAATATATTAGAAAAAGAATATGAATATATTTTATTACTGGTGATGATTTTATTAATATAACAATATATTATTATCTATTTATTCTTCAAAGTAAATGATATCAATTTAAACCATTTAGTTGATTTATGTGTTGGGATAACAGTCTAAAAATCTCCCTTGGTGCTGTATCACTGCTTTACATATCTAAAAAAAACCTCAACCCGTATGGTGTAAAACCTAGTCTATAATTGTGTAAAGCGAAACTGGCTGCATTTTCTTGACAGTGTTGAACCGAATCTGTCACCGTGGAAACCGAAACGGTGGAATCTTTTTTTGACCGTGTAAACTGAGTATCCTGTAAATCGTTGGATAGGTGCGCTGTGTTTGTGGTAAATTCATCTGCATTGAAGTAACAGGACCAAACGCTTTTCATAATTAGTGTTTGCCCTTATGTCGTTGCAAAACTTCTATCTGGAACAAAAATAATTGGTAACGGGATACACTGACGTCACTGTTGCCATTCTCTCATCTATTGAGAAACGCTAGTTTGAATCACAAGAGAGCCATTTACCATAAAGGTTTCTCAAAATACTGTCAGTACATAGTAAGTCATAGAAATAATTTGAGAGAAGTGGGGGCCTTAACTGAAAGACTGCATAGATATATACGTACAGATATACATATACGTATATGCATAATTCTCAGTCGGTAGCGCGCCAGGCTCGTAATCTGTAGTTCCCAGGTTCGAGTCCCAGCTGTGTCAGCGTTAAGATTTATCTCCGCAAAATTCCCCGCGCTGCCCACGGTCAGTAGGGGACACCGAAGGGCTTGGAAAGGCCGACGTCCGTCGGATGGGACGTTAAACCATGGCCCCGTCTGCTGGAGAGCCATACCCTGTGCACGTTAAAGAACACGCTGGATGGCCTTGACGGGAGGCTACCATCTGTCTCCCAACAGCTGTTCCAGTGGGTCCCCTCCCCCAACCTTCTCTGAGCCTTCGGGGTCCATGTGACCTGGCCATTTAGCCCATGGTGTGCAAAAAAAAGTGCCGCTCAGAGGTAAAACAGCCCAACAACCCAACCCAAGCCATGGGATACAGAGGTACAATCAGTCTGTGAAATTTAGCCCTCATAAAGCACGTATCCTGAGGTAGAGTTGCTGCATTTGATTATGCAGCCCAATTCTAAATAGGTACTACTTGACAATGTCTGTCCACCGCATCCTAGGTCTCTTCCTTTTTCCAAGGCCTTTACTCGCACTGTTCACAATTCTATTTGCTAATCTATATTTATGAACACGGGCAACATTGGCCAAACAAACGGAGTCTCTTCTCTGCATAATATGATGCTCAAAAGAGGTTGCCGACTCCTTTGTCTAACCTCATCATTACTTACAAAGTTGAACCGCCTAATGCTACAAAACACTGGATATTTTCAAAAGGCTTAACATTCAAGCTTAAAATTTTCGTAGCAAACTTCAAAAAGAAACAAATTATTATAAGCCTAATTTTAGTCTTTAAGTGTATTTAAACAGTGCATTTACCATTTAATAGTCTAAAACATTGTTTTACAATAGGAAACATTAACATTACCTCTGATTTTTCAAGTGACAGATAACCGTATTTAGTTTCCATTTCGTTTAGTAGATCTATAAATGTTTCACTTTTACCTACACATTTTGAAACTTTATGAAGTATATCTTTGTTGAGCGATAAACTGTTTTCGTTTTTCTTTGCAACCTCATGATAAAATCTCTGCAAACATTTTTTTATTGCAGCATCTTTCTTTTTAAATTTCTAAATAAAATTATCCCCCAAATCACCCCTAAGAGCTGCTTAATACGCCATAGAGCAGCCATGTGCACAGGATTTAGTTTTGGGAGGGGGAGGGGGAGATGAGAATAAGGCTTGAGTAGGGTCTCCAAATTACTAAAATATTCCACTAGACGAGAAAGGTCAAAATGGTATTCTATACGGAGTATAGTTTTATAGTTGCTTTTTAAATATATTTTGAGTTGCGGGCATATACTGTGGGATAAAATAACTTTTGGAAACCTCGATATCACATGATTAAGCACATATCATTCGTATAAATTATACAAAGACAACTATTTTGGATTTCAAAGCAGGTAGACAAGTTAGGAGATTGGTATAAGACAACCGGAGTTTTGGGAGCGGGTGTCATCACCCTCTGCTCCCCCCCCCCCCCGGATGCGTCCCTGGAATAGAGGAGATCTGTGAGAAAGGCGAAATCTCAGAAGAAATACAATACACAAAAATTAAAATGTATCCTAATTGCTGCGTAACGTTTTTCTTGTTTATTCAACTCTGAATCTTCAGGGTTGTTTTTGGGTTGTTTTACCTCTGAGCGGCACTTTTTTGCACACCATGGGCTAAATGGCCAGGTCGCATGAACTCCGAAGGCTCAGAGAAGGTTGGGGGAGGGGACCCACTGGAACAGCTGTTGGGAGACAGATGGTAGCCTCCCGTCAAGGCCATCCAGCGTGTTCTTTAACGTGCACAGGGTATGGCTCTCCCGCACACGGGGCCACGGCTTAACGTACCATCCGACGGACGGCGGCCTTTCCAAGCCCATCGGTGTCCCCTACTGACCGTGGGCAGGGCGGAGAATTTTGCGGAGATAAATCTCAACGCTGACCCAACTGGGACTCGAACCTGGGAACTACAGATTACGAGCCTGGCGCGCTACCGACTGAGCCACCCCCGCCCCGAATCTTCAGGGTCCTTGTGACCAGGACACATAGCCCATTCTGTGAAAAAAAACAGCGCCGATCATAAGGATAAAACAACCCAGCTATAACCATAAAATAATCAGAAAATGATATTGATTGGAAAAGCAGCTAACCAGTTCATTCAGTGCCAGAAGATCTACGCTTAATTGGTTAAGCAATCATAGACGTGTTTCAAGAGGAACAATTTCCGATGTTTACCAGACTTTTGAAATGCAGACAAGGAACTAATCGAAGTCTGCAATCGCTGCAGAGAAAGGTTTCAGGAGTCCAATTTATAGATGTTGGAGCTTATTAAATGCTATTGAACTGACGTCATCCTACGGAACAGGGAATTTCAGGAAGCATGTGACGACCTCGTGATGTCATCAAAGGTTGTCTGGAACCAAATATCCACTCATTTAGAACCTATTTAGGAATATCGCCTACGTCGTATGAATGGAAAATTGTTAGTTCCCGATGGTACCATGTAATAAGTAACATAGCTCATTGAGATCTTAAAAAAGACTTCAAGCATTTCATGTCGTTAAGATGATTTCTGTAACTTTTGCAAACTATGCTACATGTAGATTTATGGCAATATGTTTTAAACCTTCATTTTATTGCGGAATTCCTAAAACTTGTTGCAATATCTTTAAAAACCTTTCCCCCCACCTACACATATATGAGGTACAGTCGCTCAAAAAAATATCCGAACACTATGGTTGATTACAGAATTCAGAAAAAATATCTGGCAAAGATTTTTTTAGAAATTAATGATCTGGCAACATTCGTGTCACGTGACACGAAGGTTGCGAGATCATTAATTTCTAAAAAAATCTTTGTCTTCGTGTCACGTGACACGAAGGTTGCCAGATCATTAATTTCTAAAAAAATCTTTGCCAGATATTTTTTCTGAATTCTGTAATTAACCATAGTGTTCGGATATTTTTTTGAGCGACTGTACACTCAACATCTATATCCTAACACTGATTCTCGTGGCTGTGAAATTAAGCACAAAAATTAAATCTCCTCTTCCATGCTAAGTTTCCAATAATTGCAAACTTTTAAATTTCATATATTTATTTATTTACAGCGATATTTTCCAGTAAAAAGATTTGCTTTTCAATGACACTTACCAATTGCTGTAGTCTCAGGCAGTGACGTCAACCATCACGTTTTTCACCTGTTCCCAAAAACGTTACTGATCCCTAAACTGTTATAAAATAATCTGTATTAATAAAATCATCCATGTTAATGAAAACTGTTACTAACCAGTACAAAGCCCATTGAAGACAACGGAAAAATCAAATTCAACCTTTTTCAATTTAATATATTGAGTACATATATCTTCTAACTTATTTATAAAATGAATTTATGCGAAACTGGCTTTTGGCAGCAAATTATTACATTCATTCTAAATGGAAATTGAGTTAGAATTCGTTTTTTGTATAACTAACACATAGTACAAACACCAGGATTGGATTGGATTGTTTTACCTCTGAGCGTCACTTTTTTGCACACCATGGGCTAAATGGCCAGGTTACAAGGACCCCGAAAGCTCAGAGAAGGTTGGGGGAGGGGACCCACTGGAACAGCTGTTGGGAGACAGATGGTAGCCTCCCGTCAAGGCCATCCAGCGTGTTCTTTAACGTGCACAGGATATGGCTCTCCCGCACACGCGGCCACGGCTTAACGTCCCATCCGACGGACGGCGGCCTTTCCAAGCCCATCGGTGTCCCCTACTGACCGAGGGCAGGGCGGGGAATTTTGCGGAGATAAAGCTCAACGCTGACCCAGCTGAGACTCGAACCTGGGAACTACAGATTACGAGCCTGGCGCGCTACCGACTGAGCCACCCACGCCCCACACAAACACCAGGAAGAATCAGTTTGGACAAAACGCTACATCAACTGAGTTTCCTGAAAGAATGTAATTTTATTCCTCCATCCCTTAGACTACCAATTCATTTAAAAAGGACTATCAATAACGATAAAAAAAAGTAATTGATTTAGAAATAAAAACCCTGAAATTTATAATAAATCAGAAGTATAATAAGACAAGAAAAATTAATTTAGAAGAAAATAATGTTTGAAAACGACCTGACAAAAATATCGGAAGATTAAAAAAATAACCTCATAAATTGGATTAATAATAGCGTTAAACAGAAGAATAAATCATATCATGGAAGCTTAAAAAAGAAAAAGGAAAAAATTTTCAAAATAATTAAAGAGAACAATGAAATAAATAACAAAGTGGAACTCTTACAAATGAGACCCTCTCTTAGAACTAATTACAGCACTAAATAAAGGATAGGACTTTAGTATGGACGAAAAACCTCCTAACAAAAGAAGCCTAGCCATCCATGTAGAAAATATTTGTTATAATCTGGAAAAAATTGATTGCAATGAAAGTGAAAAACTCAGAAATGAATATGTAAATATTTTTAAAAAAATATAAACCGAAATACAGCAAAAATCCAAAAATATTTCAAAAGAAAGACATCAAGCCTTTAAAAAATTTTTAAAATAATAATAACCTAATAGCTTTGAAAGCAGACAAAAGTAGAATAACTGCCATCATGTACATAAAAGGTTACATAGAAAATATGGAAGAAGAATTAAAGAAACCACAGTACAAACAGTATACTAGGTGGGCTGAACATTTCTGAGAAGTTCTAAATAATGTGATTATTTCTACTCTCAGTGTTTGTAATGAGGATAGATGCATTACTACTACCCTATATCACATTCCGAAGTTGCTTTGGCAATCTTTAAATTGAAACTGCATAAATCCCAGGGATGGATGAAATCACCACTGAAATGCTTAGATCTGGGAACATTTGTCTTGTCACATTGCTGACTGAAATTTTGAATAATTTTTATGGTAAAGGTATTATTCCTAAAGATTTTACTAGAGCGATTATTGTCCCAATTTTTAAAAAAGGTGATCGTGGTTCTTGTAATAATTATAGGGGAATTAGTTTACTTTCTCTTCCAGGAAAAGTTCTTTGTATGATTATACTTAATGGAATTAAGAATTGGTTGATGGACAACTGCGTGATGAGCAGTTTGGATTCAGAAGAGGTAGGGGATATATTGATCAAATATTTTCACTTAGGCAGATTCTTGACAAGTGTTTAGAGTTTCAGAAACCTGTGGTTACTAGCTTTATAGATTTGAAAAAGACTTTTGACTCTGTTGATCGATATAATTTGTGGTTAATTGTTAGATCATATGGAACACCTGATAAGTTAGTTAGTGTAATGAAAGCTGTCTGTAATAATACTGAGTCGTGTGTGAGAGTTGGTAAGGCTTGGATCAATTGGTTTGGCATTACTTCTGGTGTTCGACAAGGGTGCATTTTGTCTCCTTTTCTCTTTAGTTTGATTATTGAGTCTTTGCAAGGGAAATATTTTGGTCTTAAATGGTGCCTAGAGATTTCAAAATTTCTTATTTAGATTATACAGATGATTTGGCCTTGTTGGCTAATGATGTTGGTGAGATGAAATCTTTCATTAGGGCTGTTGAATTACTGAATACTTACTGTTGTATCATTAGGGCTGTTGATGAGACTGGTAATAGAGTAGGTTTGGGGATAAACGGAGGAAAAAACTAAAGTGATGAAAATTGGTCAGTTAGGTTGTGCTGCAGTTGCTTGTAATAACTGCACTCTTGAGCAAGTGTCTCAGTTTAATTATCTTGGGAGCTAAGTAACAGATATTGGTGATGTGCGGTATGAGATAAATAGTAGAGTAGGGATTGCCGCTGGGTCTTTTAAGAATCTATGAAGAGTGTGGAAAAATAGGTGTATAAAGTGAGACTGCATAATAATTTGGTTCTTTCTAGGGTTAGTTATGGTAGTGAAACATGGACTCTTTGTAATCAGGATAGCAAGAAACTTGATGTCTTTGATTCTAGATGCTTATGCAGTATCTTGGGCATTAGGGGATTAGACTTTGTAAAGTCATCAACCTCTTTTGAGATCATATTGTGCAGATAGAGACTGCGTTGGTTTCGTCATGTTTCCCGTATGAATAGCTGCAGATTGCAAACAGGGTTATGAACAGTGTGCCTAAGTGTTTGAGAAAAAAGGGGAAACTTAGGATGCGATGGGCAGACAATGTCAAACAGGATCTTGCTAGAATTGGTCTAGAGTGGCCAAATGCAGCACTGTAGCTCAGAAGAGACACGTCTGGAGAGGAAAATTAAGCAGTCTGGTTTGACCTCCGTAGCCCATGGCTGCATGAGGATTTCGTAGGTATGTACATATGTAGAAAATTACTTCTTGGATTTTTAACTCTTAACGGGGATATTTTTAAATGAGAGAAGAGACGCGGTTGCTTATTCTTTTACTGACTTTTAAAAAGGTGATTCTCGAAATAAGTTGAAAATATTTATTACTACTTCAAAATACTTTTTTTAACCACCATTGAAATGATTTCTACTGAAGTGTTTGAATTTGTTTGGGCTGTTAGCAAATCAACTAAGTGTAACAGGTGCTACACAGGGTGAATCTGAAAAAGTGGGCAAAACTTTACGGGGTGGTAGAACGCAGCTATACAAGCAATATTCGTCATAGAAAGTATGGGCGGAACGCAAACGGCGAGTCGCTAGGTGGCGTTGGAAATGGTATAAAAGGGTCGGTCCTCGCACCCAACGGCATTTCTACCGTGGATTGCCGAGAGGATGGCTGGTTATACTAACCACGAAATGGCGAATATGCACTTTGTGTACGGATATGTACCTCAATTACATTCCTGTTAATAAAATGTTTTCTGAAGTATCTCCTCTCCTTCTTGTGTTCATTCTTTAATGTGACAGTGGAAAACTACCTTTTAACTTCTCACCGCTTGCGTTCCGACCATACATTCTATGACGAATATTGCTCGTATAGCTGCGTTCTACCACCCCGTAAAGTTTTGCCCACTTTTTCAGATTCACCCTGTATATGAGCTTAGGATTTGGTTTAGGACACTTTTATCTAGTCTTTATTGCTCCTTCTTTTTCATTATATATTATTTTATATTAGACTAAGGTCATTCATTAAGTATGGATATCTTCTAATAATACTTTTCATTAAAATATCTGAATTCACTAATAACTTTTTCAATGATATGATCACTCGTTCAATGACCCACTGGACAACTGTTAGGAGGCAGATAGTAACCTCCCATCATCCAGCGTGTTCTTTAACGTCTGGGTGGCGACTTAACGTCCCATCCGACTGACGACGGCCTTTCCAAGTCTATCGGTGTCCCCTACTCACAGAGGGCAGAGTAAGGGTTTAGCGGATATAAACTCAACGCTGGTACAATTGAGATTCGAACCTGAAAACTACAGATTACGAGCCTGGCGTGCTACCGATTGACCTATTCCTTATTTCTGGGGGCGGGGGTGGCTCAGTCGGTAGCGCGCCAGGCTCGTAATCTGTAGTTCCCAGGTTCGAGTCCCAGCTGGGTCAGCGTTGAGATTTATCTCCGCAAAATTCTCCGCCCTGCCCACGGTCAGTAGGGGACACCGATGGGCTTGAAAAGGCCGCCGTCCGTCGGATGGGACGTTAAGCCGTGGCCCCGTGTGCGGGAGAGCCATACCCTGTGCACGTTAAAGAACAAGCTGGATGGCCTTGACGGGAGACTACCATCTGTCTCCCAACAGCTGTTCCAGTGGGTCCCCTCCCCCAACCTTCTCTGAGCCTTCGGGGTCCATGTGACCTGGCCATTTAGCCCATGGTGTGCAAAAACAGTGCCGCTCAGAGGTAAAACAACCCAACCCAACCTTATTTCTGATGAGCATCGACAAAAGTTGTAATGCTCAAATCTCAAAACAAAATACTGTAGGCAATAAAATCAGAATCAGCATCATGGTTCTGTAAAACAAACCAAACTAACTTTCAGAACGACCCAACCCTTTCAAGAAGTGTGGAGATGCTGATGTGCCCTAATCTCAAAAATGTAGTGGTTAAAACGTTGAATAACTAAATTTTCTTTTCTTTCAGTCCCACCGAATCGCTTCTTTGTTTTCTGTTAAAGACAGAAAGATGTTTATCAGGGGAAGAAATAAAAAATCTCGCTCAGAGCAAACTTTGTGAAAGGTTCTGTCTGTAAGTAGCCTCAAGAGCATTTTTCTCTTTAGTTCACAGGAGTAGCTCAGGAATTTAGCAAGCAATCTGCCCCCTTGTTTCTTTTTTCAGGCTTTTAAAACTAAAGAGAGAAAAAGTGTACTTTAAAGAATTAATTACTTAAACAAAGATTTTGCCTAATGGTAACTGTTAAAGTTATTTAGAAGTAAGGGGAGTCTTCTTTCATGAAAGTGTTAGTTAAATATGAAGTACTAATTCTTGCTTGTTAACTGTCGATTTAAGAAAAGGCGTTGGGTTGGGTTGTTTTACCTCTGAGCGACGCTTTTTTGCACACCATGGGCTAAATGGCCAGGTCACATGGACCCCGAAGGCTCAGAGAAGGTTGGGGGAGGGGACCCACTGAAACAGTTGTTGGGAGACAGATCGTAGCCTCCCATCAAGGCCATCCAGCGTGTTCTTTAACGTGCACAGGTTATGGCTCTCCCGCACACGGAGTCACGGCTTAACGTCTCATCCGACGGACGGCGGCCTTTCCAAGCCCATCGGTGTCCACTACTGACCGTGGGCAGGGCGGGGAATTTTGCGGAGATAAATTTCAACGCTGACCCAACTGGGACTCGAACCTGGGAACTACAGATTACGAACCTGGTGCGCTACCGACTGAACCACCCCGCCCCTAAGAAAAGGCGAAAAACACGTGTAAACACTTTGTAACATTGCACAATATTTAGGTAAGTCAAACAGTTTTCGTTTGGAGATTTTACGATAGGCATGAATTACTCTGTTAAGAAAATAATAAAATAATATTTTTATAATGCAGCTTTTTAGTTCGTTTTCAAAAATATCACAGCTATTATTTTACAAGTAGTTTCCTGTGTGTCCGTCTGTACACATTAAAACTCTTTTTAAAGATATATGTAAAGAAAATAATTTTTAGATTGAATAGGTATTAACTAAATATCAGGTTTCGTAGTAGATTGCTACTAGCACTCTACTACGAAAAGCTGTAGCTGTTGCTGTCATTGTAAACAGCTTGCACCCACACCCACTAGTGGTGCTAGTGATGGTAAACCACAAGAGAGTTTGTTCTGAGTTAAAGAGGTATTAATAAACTTAAACAATTAAAAAAAAAGTATGAGGTAATTATAATCGGGTTTTTTTCTGTACATCTAGCTACTAGTACATTTATTAGTGAAATTTCTATACATTTAGAACAAAATGCCCCTCTTTAATACATCCTCGTTTATGACATCTTAATATTACGATAATTACACTTAGCAAATATATAAACGATATTTACATAACGGAAGATCTTTCTTTCCAAGATAATCACAGCGACTACATATACTCAATACATTATCACTATTACGTTGTATTTAGAAAAAAGATGATAAAGATGTTGCCAACACATCTTTGACTCACTTTTGCGTAATGTTTAAAGGATATAATCCCACAACGGAAGTCCCTATTATTATGCATTGTTGTCCACACATATATCCACAGTTTGAATTTCGTGTTTCTTGCGGTGGTAGTTTGCAGCGCCGTCTTCAGCGTCATCAATATACGTATATACACATATCCTAGACTGTAAAAAAAACCTACAGTATCCCATTAGAACTAGCGCAGTATCATTACACCTGAAGACGGCGCTGCAAACTACCACCGCAAGAAAGACGAAATCCAAACTGTGGACATACGTATGGATAAGAGTGCAAAATCATAGGGATTTCCGTCGTGGGGTCCTTTAAACATTATGCAAAAGTGAGTCAAAGAAGTCTTGGTAACCACATCTTTATCATCTTTTCTCTAACTACAGCGTAATAATGATAATGTACTGAGAAGATCTTTTTCTTTTGAATAATTTTCTTCGTTTCACCCAAAAGTGAAAACATTTTATAGCAAACTAGCAATGATTAAATCGCAAAACACGAACAAGAGACAGCGTTCAAGAGTCAAGTTTCCATTTCCAAAGTCAACCCTCTTCGTCGAAACGGAAACAGAGAACAGAAACACTTAGAAATTCCTCTCTCACTTGCTTTCTAGCACTATCTATATATCGCTTAGCGAGGAAACCTTTATCTCCTCTGGACCTTTCTGAATGGAAACGAAGATAACTCCTTCACAACACTTTCATGAAAAGAATATCTCACTCTTATACAACGGCAAGATTTCTTTCCCTACTTTAATGATTACTTTCTGACCTTAATGACACGAAAACCACTTGGCGAAATTTTCTCATTAAAGCTTGTTGAAGTGGAATGATGACACTGGTAATAGATACATGCTGAAATAAGTGTTTTGAAGATAAAGTTCACTTGTAGAATTCGAGAATCTTATGATTTATTTTTTAAAAGTCTGGAATTAGTTGAGGAAAGTAGGAAATGGTGGGTTGAGTGTTTAATCTCTTAAAAGATCATTTATAATACACAATGGGATAAGTGGTTAGGTCACAAGGACCCCAAGGACTCAGAGCTGGGTAGTTAAAGGGAAATTACTATTTTTGATTATGTTGTGTGATTTATTGTTTAGTGTTGTTTTACATCTGAGTGTTTTTTGTGCACAATGGGCTAAATGGAGAGGTCACAAAGACCCCAAGGGCTCAGAGCTGGGTAATGCATGGGGACCCATTACATAGTTGTTAAGAGACAGATGCAAACCTTCCGTCAAGGCCACCCTTCTTTTATTTAATGTTAAATTCTCAGCAACACTTTATGAAGGAAATCACAGAGATGTTTTAGAAATGGTTTAGTTGGATCTTCGAGTTATTAGAGATTGATTTAAATATAATCAATTATTCTTAAATGTTCAAAAAACTAAACATATCAATTTCAGATTAAGATATAATATGAGTTTTTTTTTAAGGTAAAATTAAGTTTCATAAAGTACTATGCAATGATATAATATGTAATCCAGTAATTGATTACAGTGATAATTCTAAATATTTTGGTGCGATTATTAATCGGAAGTTAACATTCGATTTACATATATATTATATGAAGTAATCAGACGAATAAATTCAATAATACCTGATATTCATTATATAAGAAAATTTATTGACTTGTTATATTATTGACATTATTATATGA
Organism: Ryuthela nishihirai; assembly: GCA_038380435.1. Classification (NCBI taxonomy): domain Eukaryota; kingdom Metazoa; phylum Arthropoda; class Arachnida; order Araneae; family Heptathelidae; genus Ryuthela; species Ryuthela nishihirai. The sequence continues at coordinate 10,165,338 of JAWZYU010000007.1, forward strand.
TCTCTTGCACGCCCGGATCTGGCAAAAAATCAATATAGGGGGAGGGGCAAGAAATAAAATTGAGCTGGAAAAATGTAGGGGGGGGGGAAGTAAGAGACTGGATTTCCAATGCAATATAACATTTCCTTTTTTTATTTTAGAGGTTTTTAAAACATTTCTTGAAAAATGAATTAAATATAAATATGTTTACTAAATTTTTAGCTCTATTACCCTCACTAGCATTATGAAGGGGGGAGGGCATGGCCCCCTTACCTCCTCTAGATCTTCCTCTGGTCTCTCATGGGTGGTGCTTGTACGTCCTGCACTAAGTCATTACAGCACGTACAAGATTATCGTATTAGAACAAGACGAATTTGTGGAAATTTGATCACGTTGATGAATTTATAAAAATTTAAATATTCTTACTGTGCATAAATTATATGTATTTCAAGTGATCAAACATATAAAATAACTTGGGAAAAGAAATTAGAAAATTTCAAATTAACACAAGATTATCGAATCAAATATTGTTACATAATATTGTGGCATATAGAACGTTAACAGAAAAGCATTATATTTATTTAGCTAAAGATATTGTATATTCTGCAGCTAAGAGCATTATATTTATAACATCATCATCATTCTCAAGCAGCCATGGGCTACGGAGGTCCAACCAAACCGCGCAGTTTAATTCTCCAAGCATATCTGTCCTGAGCTACATCTGCTGCATCTGGCCACTGCACACCAATTCTAACAAGGTCCTGTTTGACATTGTCTGCCCACTGCATCCTAGGTCTCCCCCTCCTTCTGAGGCCTCTAGGCACACTGTTCATAAACCTATTCGCAAATCTATAATTATCCATACGGGCAACATGGCCAAACCAGCGGGGTCTCTCTCTGCCCAATATTCTGCTTAAAGGAGGTTGCAGACTCCTTTGCCTAACCTCATCATTAGTTACAAAGTTAAACCACATAATACCCAAGATACTGCGTAAGCATCTAGAATCAAAAGCATCAAGTTTCCTGTTATCTTGTTTACACAGCGTCCAAGTTTCACTACCATAACTAACCCTAGAAAGAACCAAACTATTATACAGCCTAATTTTAGTCTTTAGGTGTATACGCCTATTTCTCCACACTCTTCATAGATTCTTAAAAGTCCCCGGCAGCAATCCCAATTCGTCTGTTAATCTCATGCCGCACATCACCATTATCTGTTACATAGCTACCAAGGTAATTAAAACTGTGACACCTTCTCAAGACTGCAACCATTCAGATTAACTGAATCACAGCCTGCCTGACCAATTTTCATTACTTTAGTTTTCTCTCTGTTTATAACCAAACCTACTCTACCACCAGTCTCATCAACAGCTCGAATGAAAGAGTTCACTCATAAACATCATTTGCCAAAAGGGCTAAATCATCAGCATAATCTAAATCAGAAAATTTCGTATCTCCAGCCCATTTTAGGCCAAAATCTTCCCTTGAAGTGAGTTTCGCATACCATAATCAATAACCAAGCCAAAGAGAAGAGGAGATAAAATGCACCCTTGTCGAACACCAGAAGTAATGCTAAACCAATTGCTACAAGCCTTACCAACTCTCACACACGACTCAGTGTTATTATAGAGAGCTTTCATTATGTTAACTAACTTGTCAGGTATACCATATGATCTCACAATCAACCACAAATTATGACGATCAACAGAGTCGAAAGCCTTTTTGAAATCAACAAAGCTAGCAGCCAAAGGTTTCTGAAACTCTAAACATTTCTCAAGAATCTGCCTAAGTGAAAATATTTGATCCACACATCCCCTACCACTTCTGAATCCACATTGCTCATCACGCAATTGACTGTCAACCATATTCTTAATTCTATTAAGCACAATCATGGAAAGAACGTTACCTGGAACAGAGAGTAGGCTGATACCCCTATAGTTATCACAAGAACTGCGATCACCTTTTTTGAAAATAGGGATAACAATAGCTCTGGTAAAATCCTTAGGAACCATGCATTTATCATAAAAGATATTCAGAATTTCTGTCATCCAAGTGGTAACCGAAACGTTCCCAGCTCTAAGCATTTCCGTAGTAATTTCATCTACCCCTGGGGATTTATGAAGTTTAAGTTTAGAAACAGCCAAAATAACTTCAGATTGTGTTATAGGGCCAACATTAAAACCACCAATGCATCTATCATCATTGCAAACAATGGGAATAGAACTAACCACATTGTTTAGAATATCACTGAAATGCTCAGCCCACCTAGCCATGACAGAATCCTCCCCTTCTATAACCTTACCTTGTTTATCCTTCAATCCTTGTATACCTGTCCGTTTTCTACCACACAAAACATTAACTATCTGGTACAGCTCTCTGCTGTTGTGCTGTCTAACTGCTTCCTCGGCTTTGTCAGCCAAACCATCAAGCCAAAGATTCTTATCTTTGGCTTGTAATCAACTGTTAGGAGATTCTTATCAGCAACTAACTGACCGTGTCAGTTAGCTGCTGATAAGAATCTCCTAACAGTTGTCTAGTGTAGGGGTTCTCATCGTGGGGAACGCGGTAAATTTTTTTCTGGTACGCCGTGAGAGCTCAAAAGTCGCTAGATTAAGTAACAAAGTAAAAAATAACCATTGTTATACTATAACTATAGTTTTATCTATCTATACAAGGGGTGCGCCAGTTACATACACATTTCCAGGGGGTACGTGAAGTATAAGAAGGTTGAGAACCACAGTCCTAGTGGGTTCCCTTCCCAAAGAACTCAGCAAACACCATTCTAATGTTGCGTCGATAGGTAAACTAGGCGAACTTATATCAAATGGCAAAATATAATGAAAGTGTGCTGTGGATGAATTCAAATTCAAAGTATAATGAGAGTGTGTGGTAGATAAAATCAAATGGCAAAATATAATGAAATTGGGAGGTGGATGAAATCAAATGGCAAAATATAATGATATTGGGAGGTGGATGAAATCAAATGGCAAAATAATAATGAAAGTGGGCGGTGAATAAATTTAAATGGCAAAATATAATGAAATTGGCAGGTGGATGAAATCAAATGGCAAAATATAATGAAAGTGGAAGGTGGATGAAATCAAATGGCAAAATATAATGAAAATGGGAGGTGGATGAAATCAAATGGCAAAATAATAATGAAATTGGGAGGCGGATGAAATCAAATGACAAAATATAATGAAATTGGGAGGCGGATGAAATCAAATGGCAAAATATAATGAAAGTGGACGGTAGATGAAATCAAATGCCAAAATAATAATAAAAGTGGACGGTGGATGAAATCAAATGGCAAAATAATACTAAAAGTGGACGGTGGATGAAATCAAATGGCAAAATATAATGAAAGTGGGCATTGAATAAATTTAAATGGCGAAATATAATGAAAATGGGTGGTGTATGGATTCAAATGGCAAATTTTCCCTATCCAACTCTTAGGCATTAGGATGCTCGCAACTTGTGCATGTAGGCCATTATATGTATGAAAGTGTCCCTAAGAGACAAAAACTACGCAAGCCAATCTCTTGACCAATTTTGTTTTACGAGTTTGCAAATATCGAAACGAATGTCATCGTATCCAGTGTTCGTTTGAAGTTTTCAGCAGCAGAACGTTTCGCGATTCAGAATTGAAGCGTCATATTACATTTCTTTTTTTAGCAGCAACACCAGAAAAATGTTGATCAAGAAGAAGTCAGTTCAACTGTCATTTGCTCCCGGAAGTATGTCGCTGTCTTCTGTAGACAGAGACAATATATAGGTCACAACAGAAGATAAAGTAACTTTTTCTTTCTCCTACATGGTCACCATGGCAGTGAACAATATCGCTCTACCTGCATTGTTTCGTCACAGGAGAAAAGAGCCAATGTGTAAGACGTTCTCGTCGAATTGCTAGAGCATCCTCTATGGGAGACATTGTAGCTCAGGTGATGGAAGCGTGCAAGGTTCTTTACCTCCATGTGCCCTAGATCTCGGTGTTTCATTATTGAGTGATAGGTGTAGGATGCCCACCTTTGTCGGAACAGATCTTTGTATTCTCTGTTCCGTCTATAGCAAAGTAGCATGCAGTAATGCAACTAAATTGGTACACAACCAGAGCAAATGTACTAGGACTCCTGGATATGAAGGTTATTAGGAGAAGCTTTAAGTAGGTTAAAACACGATATATAGCAAACGCATGAGCAAAAATTCTAGTTATGAATAAATTTTAAGTTACTTATTTGCTATGCTATATAATTTATCGAAATTAAAAACTTGAAAAGTGTATTCCTTGTACTTTAAGCTATACAACTATATATATATATTGACCAACATATGGAGCGGGGGTGGCTCAGTCGGTAGCGCGCCAGGCTCGTAATCTGTAGTTCCCAGGCTCGAGTCCCAGCTGGGTCAGCGTTGAGATTTATCTCCGCAAAATTCCCCGCCCTGCCCACGGTCAGTAGGGGACACCGATGGGCTTGGAAAGGCCGCCGTCCGTCGGATGGGACGTTAAGCCGTGGCCCCGTGTGTGGGAGAGCCATACCCTGTGCACGTTAAAGAACACGCTGGATGGCCTTGATGGGAGGCTACCATCTGTCTCCCAATAGCTGTTCCAGTGAGTCCCCTGCCCCAACCTTCTCCGAGCCTTCGGGGTCCATGTGACCTGGCCATTTAGCCCATGGTGTGCAAAAAAGTGCCGCTCAGAGGTAAAACAACCCAACAACAACCCAACCAACTATATTGGGTCATTTCCATGTGAAATAAGTGGAAGGCCAATTCAAATTTTGTAAAACAAATTTTTTCGGAAAAGTGTTGGAGAAAAATTGATCTCAGGAAATATATGTTTTATTTCAACAATGTTTGATTAATTTTAAACAGCTATTAAAGGTGAACATTTAATAGTAGACGTTGTTATATTCGTCTGTAACTTTCGTTTTTCAAATGAACGAAAAGTGGAAGAAAATATATACAAACTTCTGCTGTATACCGGTATCTCGACATGAGTCCCAAAATTTATGTTAATAAAGATTATAAATGTCAATAAAATGAAAAAATTAACATTAAAAATGCAAAAACGTTAAGAAAACAAAGAAATTCAAAAGAATTTTATAATATTAAAAAACAAAATAGTCTTTTTTGAGTAAGAAAAAAAACCTTTCTTACCATTCCATCAAAAAGTGCAATTCTCTAAAAGAGTTTTTTCTTTATTTAGCCTAAATGTGTACCAATATTCTTTCACATCTTAGCAACCATTAATATTTTGAAGATTTCTGCATCTTGTGTGTTCAATTCAATTAAAAACTTAAATAAAATTAAATAAAATTAAATAATAGTTGTTTTTCTTTAGTAAAGCTTCCGTTTATTTTTAATGAAATAAAATGCATAAATTAAATAAAAATTACTGTTCTTTGTTTGTGTTTCCTTATACATTTTATTGCGAAATGTCGGTATAACGAACGCCAGAATAACGGTTTATTCAATATAACGAATTATTTTCCATACCCTGGTCAATTTAATATTGGTCTCTATGTAAAAATGTTTCATTTTCAGTAAATACCAATATAACTAAAATATCAGTTTAATAATAAATAAATAAATAAATACCCCCTCAAGCAGCTGCTTGCCACAGAGATCTGACAGGAGCCTGTCAGTTTATATGCCATAGTAGAAGGTCTGAGAGGATGGCAGGACCTCAGCAGATAAAACGACACGAACATCCATGCCTTACCCGGGGCTCGAACCCAGATCCCTTAGATCAGAGGGGGCGGGGATGGCTCAGTCGGTAGCGCGCCAGGCCCGTAATCTGTAGTTCCCAGGTTCGAGTCCCAGCTGGGTAAGCGTTGAGATTTATCTCCGCAAAAATTCCCCGCCCTGCCCACTGTCAGTAGGGGACACCGATGGGCTTGGAAAGGCCGCCGTCCGTCGGATGGGACGTTAAGCCGTGGCCCTGTGTGCGGGAGAGCCATACCCTGTGCACGTTAAAGAACACGCTGGATGGCCTTGACGGGAGGCTACCATCTGTCTCCCAACAGCTGTTCCAGTGGGTCCCCTCCCCCAACCTTCTCTGAACCTTCGGGGTCCATGTGACCTGGCCATTTAGCCCATGGTGTGCAAAAAAGTGCCACTCAGAGGTAAAACAACACAACCCAATCCTTAGATCAGTAGTCAAGTGTGCTAACCACTCGGCCACGGGACGGCTATATCAGTTTAACAGAATAAAAATTTATCTCGATCCAAAAAAGTGACCAGTATAACGAAATTTAAAATAAGCGAAAGTCCTTGAACAATATGTACAGTCGCTCAAAAAAAGTATCCGAACACTATGGTTGATTACAGAATTCAGAAAAAATATCTGGCAACGATTTTTTAGAAATTAGCGATATGGCAACCTTCGTGTCACGTGACATGAAGGTTGTCAGATCGCTGATTTCTGAAAAAATCGTTGCCAGATATTTTTTCTGAATTCTGTAATCAACCATAGTGTTCGCATACTTTTTTGAGCGACTGTACAATGTACATTTTAGCATCTGACAACGAGCTGATCTAAACGCTGTGAAATATCTAACCAATCAAACGGTATGTATCACGTGCTGTTGTAAAATATCTCCTGTCACGCGTGTTTGCTGATCTCCCTGCGTGGCATAAATACTCTTTACACTTCCCGGAATAATCATTAAAGCGGCGTTGCCACATTTTTCTAGCATAAAACGGAATTTTCAAACTTGGAGATCAATGTTCAACTTAAATTTTAACTTGAAACTTCCTGTGTAAGAAGTAACTTGGAGATCTAAGCGATTCTGATTGTACTGCATTGCAAGTAATGATAGAATCAGTCAAATTTATCTCAGAGTTGGGTTGTTTTACCTCTGAGCGGCACATTTTTGCACACCATGGGCTAAATGGCCAGGTCACATGGACCCCGAAGGCTCAGAGAAGGTTGGGGGAGGGGACCCACTGGAACAGCTGTTGGGAGACAGATGGTAGCCACCCGTCAATGCCATCCAGCGTGTTCTTTAACGTGCACAGGGTATGGCTCTCTCCCGCACACGGAGCCACGGCTTAACGTCCCATCCGATGGACGGCGGCCTTTCCAAGCCCATCGGTGTCCCCTAATGACCGTGGGCAGGGCGGGGAATTTTGCGGAGAGAAATCTCAACGCTGACTCAGCTGGGACTTGAACCTGGGAACTACAGATTACGAACCTGGCGCGCTACCGACTGAGCCACCCCCGCCCCATTTATCTCAAATAATTTTTTATTATAGCATTTATCATTTCTGTTTTAATTAAGGAATGCGATAAAGAAACAGCGATGCAATTTTCAAATCCCGAAATATTACAATATTTGGAGTTCTTTCAAAGCATTTCCAATCCATGCATTTCATTTTATCAATAAACTAACTTAAATTCATTAAATTTAAGTTCTTGTTATATTTGTTCGTTGCCAATATTATTATCGTTTTAATTATGTTCGCTAATTAGTTTAGTTTCGTAATTAGCAGTTAATACGGCGCGAAGTCTTTGCCGTTTCTTAATGACACTGAAAAGTATACAGTACGATATCTTGGATAGTTACGAAATCATTTAAGAATTCACGGAGGGAGACTTCTTGGAACAGATAGTTAAAAAAAAACACCATCTTTTTTAAGAAAATTAAAACTCAAGCACACGGTTAAAATTAAACTCAAACACATGGTAAAATTATTTCATATTGATTATTTTTTAGTATGTAATTATCATAACATGCATTTTTATTGCATTTTGGTAACGAAATTTCAACTTAACGAATATATCTTAGTCACGCGTTCGATTCCGTTACACTGACATTTCACTGCATATAATTGTAATAAATAGCACAAATCTGTCATGAAATTACTGTTTTGAATTTTGTAGCTATTTTGCGACGATTGTTATTTATTATTATTTATTTATATTGTTATTTATCGCTCACTGATTCTAAAAACATTGTTACCACAGATGTACGTGCAACAATAATGATGTGATGTGTCATTTTGGTGCTCGTGTTGTGCCACAGCGTGAGAATTTCGTAACTGATCTATTGGAACAGAGAAAGACTAAAAAAATATAACGAGTGAAGAAAACTTTGGGAAGTTCACCGTATTGTAAAGAGTTGAATTTCGTTTTCAGTAGAGTTTTCTAAGAAGTATTTTTAAGCATGAAGTTAGCATTAAGAAATCTAATTTGGGTGGAAGAAATAAGTCAAAGAAGTCTATTGGTGGAAAAGAAGAAGAGATTTGATGGCGGAGAGGTATTTAAGGTAAAAATAATAGAATTGGAAAGATAAACCTTGGTAACTTATAGGTTTATTCACAAAGATATTTGTCTCGCTTATTGAATGTTCTAAAAAGGTTTCCTTTATGCTTTGAATAGAGTCTGTAAGAATTGTAAACTATTTGAAGTATAGTTAGATATTGTGAAACATTTTTTTGATGGTTTAATTTCATATTAATTGTAGACAAATTTGTTTTTAGTTTAAATTATGATTCATATGTGATCTAGTTACCTTTACAATTAAATTAGTTCATTTATCATTTGGTTGGTAATCATTTTTTTTTAACTCACGCTCAGTTTTCTATTAAAAATTTGTAACAGTATCCTTACTTATGGGGGCGGGGTGGCTCAGTCGGTAGCGCGCCAGTCTCGTAATCTGCAGTTCCCAGGTTCGAGTCCCAGCTGGGTCAGCGTTGAGATTTATCTCCCAAAACTCCCCATCCTGCCCACGGTCAATAGGGGACACCGATGGGCTTGGAAAGGCCGCCGTCCGTCGGATGGGACGTTAAGCCGTGGCCTCGTATGCGGGAGAGCCATACCCTGTGCACGTTAAATAACACACTGGATTGCCTTGATGGGAGGCTCTACCATCTGTCTCCTAACAGCTGTTCCAATAGGTCCCCTCCTCCAACCTTCTCTGTGGCTTCGGGGTCTTTGTGGCCTGGCCATTTAGCCCATAGTGTGCAAAAGAGTGCCGCTCAGATGTAAAACAACCCAACCCATTACTTTCGTTATATCACGTACGCATTCTTCAAAAAATGACATTGACAAAATCAGTTAATTGTTGTTAATTGTTTTGTATGCTTTATTGTTTTTGTGTAGCTTGTTGTTATTGCATCACTTTGTTTTTAGGACATACAAGTGGCAACACTGTGTCCATTTATACAAAGTGACAATACTATCCGTGCACGTAGGTTGCAGCATTGATGAGGGCCACACAAAAATGAGAAATCTTCAGGCAAGTGGCTTAGTTTGCCATTTGTTATGTATTGTTGTGAATACTTTATTGCAAAGACAATGGAAAGAAGAAGCTGTGTCAATAACACAAACGTTTTTTATTATACCTGTGGCAATTGTAAAGGAGAAAAGACTCTTTTGTTAAAAAATTTCATAGTTTGGAATTAAGCTTGAAGTTCAGGATAAAACCGTGCATATCGCACACAATGTACAGTGTTTGTACAGTCGCTCAAAAAAATATCCGAACACTATGGTTGATTAGAGAATTCAGAAAAAATATCTGGCAACGATTTTTTTTTAGAAATTAGTGATCTGGCAACCTTCGTGTCACGTAATTACAGAATTCAGGAAGAATATTTGGAGCGTGTACAGCAACTGTACACGCTCCAGTTACCGTTCAGAGCAAACTGGAGCGTGTGCAGTTACTGCACACGCTCCAGTTTGCTGTGAACGGTAACTGCACACGCTCAATATTTCCGTGAGTGAGCCCACACGATCTAGTATCAAAATAATATAACCACCTACAGTCGTTCAAAAAAGTATCCGAACACCATGGTTGATTACAGAATTCAGAAAAAAATATCTGGCAACTATTTTTTTCTGAATTCTGTAATCAACCACAGTGTTCGGATACTTTTTTGAGCGACTGTACTGAAGATTTAAAATAATTGACGAGAAGAAAGAAGGAAGAATTACGATTTGCAGTACCAATATTTTGGTGGGAACCTAAAAACATGGCGATGGGTTGGGTTGTTTTACCTCTGAGCGGCACTTTTTTGCACACCATGGGCTAAATGGCCAGGTCACATGGACCCCGAAGGCTCAGAGAAGGTTGGGGGAGGGGACCTACTGGAACAGCTGTTGGGAGACAGATGGTAGCCTCCCGTCAAGGCCATCCAGCGTGTTCTTTAACGTGCACAGGGTATGGCTCTCCCGCAGACGGGGCCACGGCTTAACGTCCCATCCGACGGACGGCGGCCTTTCCAAGCCCATCGGTGTCCCCTACTGACCGTGGGCAGGGCGGGGAATTTTGCGGAGATAAATCTCAGCGCTGACCCAGCTGGGACTCGAACCTGGGAACTACAGATTACGAGCCTGGCGCGCTACCGACCGAGCCACCCCCGCCCCACATGGCGATGATTGCTATTTCTCTTCATGTAATGTGAAAGATTTAATTAAAAACCAAGAAAGGAATTATTTACCCCAATCTTCAGTCTGCTCTAAGACCTATGTCTCGTGGCCCTGAGCTACCAGGGCCTATCCCTCCAAAACAAATTGAAATATTAGAATCTGACTCAAATAGCACTGAATTGAGTGACTCTGATTTCAACCCAAAAATATGTAATAAACCTGAACTTTTCACTCAAAGTGAATTAAATGATTTATTAAGAGATCTGAACCTTCCCAAATATGTTTCACAACTTTTAAGATCAAGGCTTTCAGAAAAGAACTTATTAGCTCCAGGAACATCATCATCTCTCTTTAGACTTCGTGAAAAGAATTTCGTTTAGTACTATACTGAAGAAGAATCTCTGGTATATTGTAATAATATTCCAAATGTTATAAGTACATAAATTAGGAGCTGTTAGATATGAAGCAAATGAATGGAGACTTTCTGTTGATTCTAGTAAGAGAAGTTTGAAAGGTATTCTACTGCATAATGGTAACAATATTGGCTCAGTTCCGACTGCCTATTCTACAGTACTGTGCGAATTAGTTGGGACAAGCGAAGCCTGGAGAACCTCTTCGATCCGGCCACATCCAGCAATCCCCCAAAACCCACCCAAAGTCATGTTTTGGGGATGTTTCACAGCTTCCGGGCCACAGACGCTTCACCCCATTGAAGGAATGATGGACAGCAAAAATTACACAGGCTTTCTGGAGGCGAAAATGGTCCCAACACTGCAGAAGCTGTTTCCTAACGGCGATGGGGTATTTCAACAGGATCTGGCTCCATGCCATAATTCTAAGCTTGCTAAGAGCTTCTTTACCCAGCAACATTTGAAGGTATTGGAGTGGCCAGGAAATTCACCCGATCTAAACCCCATTGAAAATTTGTGGGCCATTATTAAAGCGCGCATATCTAAGATGGATTGCACGACGAAAACCAAAATGATAGAAAGTGTCATGAAAGTGTGGTACCACGACCCTGAAGTGAAGGAGATGTGTGGAAAGCTAGTGGCATCAATGGTTGAGAGGGTGAAAGAAGTAATTAAAGCTAAGGTTGTTACATTCACTATTAACTACACTATTAAACAAATAAATATTTTAGTTGTGTCTTTGTTACTGCATTTTCTTATTGTCCCAACTAATTTGCACAGTACTGTATACATTGAAAGGAAACTTATCAAAATCTTGAATTACTTTTAGAGAAAAGTATAAGTAACACCAATGGGCACTTTGTGAAAATTAAAAAGTTCTCTGCATGCTGCGTGGACATATAACAGGGATATACGTAATTCCCGTGTTACGTATGTGAATGGGATAGTTGAGTAATACATAGACACTGGGCACAAGAACAGTGGCCTCGAAGAACCAGCCTCAAGACAGGCACCAGGAATTTACAGAGAATCGACTTGATGGTCCAAGAAAAAATTCGACTCCCACCCTTTATATCAAACTGGGGTTAATGAAGCAATTCGTAAAGGGTTTAGACAAAAATGGAAACTGTTTTAAATACTTGTGCAACAAATTTCCAGCTCTTTCCGAAGCCAAACTAAAGGAAGGAATCTTTATAAGGCCACAAATAAGTGTTCTGGTTAAGGATACACAATTTGTAAATTCCATGATTGCTGCTGAAAAAGATGCGTTAACTGCATTCAAAGATTTAGCTGACAAGTTTTTTTTTGGGAAAGAGCAAAGATTTTAACTATGAGCAGATTGTAAGCAATATTTTAGAAAAGCATAAAGTTCTAGGATGTAACATGAGTCTCAAAGCGCCTTTCCTTTTCTCACATTTGGACTGATCCCCAGAGAATCTTGGAGCAGTCAGTAAAGAACAGCACCAAGGCATTAAAAGAGATGGAAAGGTGATACCAAGGACGATGGAACCACAGAGGAGTTTCAGAGGTAAAACAACCCAACGTTAAAGAACACGCTGGATGGCCTTGACAGGAGGCTACCATCTGTCTCCCAACAGCTGTTCCAGCGGTCCCCTCCCCCAACCTTCTCTGTGTCTTCGGGGTCCTTGTGACCTGGCCATTTAGTCCATGGTGTGCAAAAAACTGCCGCTCAGAGGTAAAACAACCCAACGTTAAAGAACACGCTGGATGGCCTTGACGGGAGGCTACCATCTGTCTCCCAACAGCTGTTCCAGCGGTCCCCTCCCCCAACCTTCTCTGTGTCTTCGGGGTCCTTGTGACCTGGCCATTTAGTCCATGGTGTGCAAAAAACTGCCGCTCAGAGGTAAAACAACCCAACGTTAAAGAACACGCTGGATGGCCTTGACGGGAGGCTACCATCTATCTCCCAACAGCTGTTCCAGTGGGTCACCTCCCCCAACCTTCTCTGAGCCTTCGGGGTCGTTGTGACCTGGCCATTTAGCCCATGGTGTGCAAAAAAGTGCCGCTCAGAGGTAAAACAACCCAACCCAACACGAACCTGAGAACTGCAGTTTACGAGCCTAGCACGCTATCGACTGAGCTATCTTTGCCCCTGATAACACAAAAATGTCCCAATATGTGTTGCAGGGTAATAAATCGCTTTTAGGAAGCTATAAATCCGAGATTTGCAATTACCTAAAATTAGGTAGCTGACGAATAGCCAGGACTCTAACCTGAGAACATCAGATTACGAGAGAGGGACTATTCCTACTAAGACGATACTTGTTACAAGAATGGGAGTTGGGCATGAAACGGCTCAACGCATGTCCCAGTGGTTTATATCCCTATAACCATTCGCAAATCAAACTTCAACTCTTTTCACGCACATTGAAAACCTTTCTTCGATGAAAAAAACCCCCTAAGCATCGGAATATGAAAACGACAGCTGTCGTGTTTGGCGCAAATTAAATACCATCGCCACAATGACAAGAGGTGAAGACCGAAAACATCAGGGAAGCTCTTAAAAGGCGATGAGAAAGAAAGAAGAACAAAGATGAGGAAGAGGAAGATGTAAAACCGGGATCAGAAGAAGAGAAAAACTCGAAAGAATGGTTTCCAAGCTACAAACCTGTCCATCATCCTGGGACGCTGTTCGGAGCCAAGCGCAATAAACGGAAATATTGATCGTGTGAAAGGGGGAGGGGGGAGAATCACGAGTGGGAGAGAGGGAGCAGTTGCACGTGGCCGCTGACAGGAGCCGAGTCAGAGTGTGTGGTTGGCGTCTTCGAGGTAGGAGCAGTGAAGTCGCGTTCCCCAGAACTCTCTTCTGCCATAGAACATATTGTTGGAAGGGAGAATAAACTTCTGCTCTTCCTCTTCTGATGAGTGAGATGGTTGTGCTAAATTTATAAGCTGTAAAATGTAATTTTGCTGTTTTCTTTTAATGGCGTTTTTATATATAAACTTATTTTTTCTTCACACACTTTTAATTCGTGAATTGTAATCCGACACTTAGAAGAATAGGAATAAGTGTGATCAAGCTTGTTGAGATTTTCACTTCTCTTCGTCCCATGCTCGATGGCCATCCTTAAATCTTGCTGCTGGAAATCGGTGAGGAGTGGAAGCTTTGCGTGCGCTGTTTACACTTTGGTAAGTAGGCTTGGTTGCTCTCTTGCTTTTAGTGGGATTTACTCGCTCTTGTTATGTCTCTGAGAATTGAAGCTATCGTCAGAGAAACATATTTATTTCAACTGTCCAAAATTTGAAGCCGGAAGTAGGAATTTTTTTTTAATTCTTTAAAAATATTGTAATACAAGAAATCCGTATGACCTCAATTTTGGAAAAATTTTCATTTTCCAAAAAAGAATGTTATATATTGTTTTAAAAGAATCCGATGTGTGTAATAGAATTAAAATTTTTAGAAATGAAAATTATTAACAATTACTTTTATGAGATACAGAGATTTAGTTTTATTCCTTTGTTTTGTGAAGTGGAAGATTTTTATTGTAATTTTTAAGAACGTTTTTGATAACAGTCAATCACGTAGCGTTGGGGGAAGCGGGGTGGAAAGGATTGGCCTTGTGGAAGTTTATTAAGAAGAAAATTAAAATTTAAGAGCAAATTTTTGTGTATATTGAAATCGAACTTGTTATTAAATCTATTTTTTTCAATCATATGTAATAATATACTTTACCAGCAGTAAATAAAGAATATTGCATCTACAGTCGCTCAAAAAAATATACAAACACTATGGTTGATTACATTTTCACTAATTTTAGAAATTAGTGATAGAACAGATCACTAATTTCTAAAAACATCTTTGCCAGATATTTTTTCTGAATTCTCTAATCAGCCATAGTGTTCGGATATTTTTTTGAGCGACTGTACATCGAATACTATTTCTTTCCACTCCTTTTTTTTAATTTTCCACCCATGGCCGAGTGGTTAGCGCACTTGGCTACTGATCTAAGGGACCTGGGTTCGAGCCCAGGGTGAGGCATGGATGTTCGTGTTTTTCTGCTGAGGTCCGGCCATCCTCTCAGACCTTCTACTCTGGCATATAAACTGACAAGCTCCTGTCAGACCTCTGTGGCAAGCAGCTGCTTGAGGGGGTATTTATTTATTATTATTCTTTCCTCCCACAAAATCATAGCTATGAGTAATATTTTTTGGAGTATGATTTTAATGATAGTTACATAGCAAACTGTTTTCCATGAGAAACTTACTAGAAAGAGAGACAATGGGTTATTCCAAGCAGCCACAATTCTGCGTTGGGTTGTTTTACCTCTGAGCGGCACTTTTCTGCACACCATGGACTAAATGGCCAGGTCACATGGACCCCGAAAACTCAGAGAAGGTTGGGGGAGGGGACCCACTGGAACAGCTGTTGGGAGACAGATGGTAGCCTCCCGTCAAGGCCATCCAGCGTGTTCTTTAACGTGCACAGGGTATGTCTCTCCCGCACACGGGGCCACGGCTTAACGTCCCATCCGACGGACGGCGGCCTTTCCAAGCCCATCGGTGTCCCCTACTGACCGTGGGCAGGGCGGGGAATTTTGTGGAGATAAATCTCAACGCTGACCCAGCTGGGACTCGAACCTGGGAACTACATATTACGAGCCTGGAGCACTACCGACTGAGCCACCCCCGCCCCCCGCCCCCCACAATTCTGCAATAAATATGAAAGATATTTAAAGCAATATCAAATACCTAGCCTATTTAAGTCGTTTGGAAGAGAAACTGTAAATTTCGAAATTCTTTTAAGATGCAAAAGATTATTTGTTTAGTTGATAAAGAAATAATTTCTGAAATAGTAAGATTTGGCTTTTATCACTTGCACAATATATAACATGGATGTCATCTATGTAGCTATGGAATTGTAAATGAGGTCATTTCCAGTTGATAAGCGTCGTTCTACTGGGGTGTTGTAATAGCGACAAAAAGATTAAATTTATATCGCTGTACATACATCTTTAATAACTATAGCAAATAAAGGAAACAGAGAACTGGAATAGGATAAAAGTGTTTTAATTGCTAAATTTATCTGTCATTACAGATTTTTATTCTTCTTATATATGTGTTTAAATACGAAAATCTAAAAATCCAACAGCTCAAGTATCTCTCATAAGTAGGGCTATCTTTCTTACTAAATGTTACTTTCCCATTTATATGATATTTTTCTTTTGCGTTTTGTTTTCGGTGTTGGGAATTTAGGGTATTTTGTTTATATTTCGAAATGAATAGAATTTAGAGGAATTGATAAACATTTATGAGAAGGGATTTGGGTTGTTTTACCTCTGAGCGGCACTTTTTTCACACCATGGGCTAAATGGCCAGGTCACATGGACCCCGAAGGCTCAGAGAAGGTTGGGGGAGGGGACCCACTGGAACAGCTGTTGGGAGACAGATGGTAGCCTCCCGTCAAGGCCATCCAGCGTGTTCTTTAACGTGCACAGGGTATGGCTCTCCCGCACACGGAGCCACGGCTTAACGTCCCATCCGACGGACGGCGGCCTTTCCAAGCCCATCGGTGTCCCCTACTGACCGTGGGCAGGGCGGGGAATTTTTGCGGAGATAAATCTCAACGCTGACCCAGCTGGGACTCGAACCTGGGAACTACAGATTACGAGCCTGGCGCGCTACCGACTGAGCCACCCCCGCCCCTTTATGAGAAGGGAGATTAGAGAAATAATACATAGAATTGGATTGTTTTACCGCTGAGAGTCACGTTTTGTAAACATTAGCTAAAATAAGCGTGTTACAAAGAAATAGCTCACAGAAGCTTAGGAACGAAGATGCACTAAAATGCTGTTTGTAGACAGATTGAAACCTCCAGTGAAGTCAGTCGAGAGCGTTACTTAACGTCAGCATTATATGTAAGTCTCACAAAGGAAACGCGCCAGGCTCGTAATCTACAGTTCCCAAGTTCGAATCTCGCCTGGGCCAGCGTTGAGATTTATCTCCGTATAAACCATCACCCTGCCGTCGTTCAGTAGGAGACACTGATGCGCTTGGAAAGGCCTCCGTCCGTCGGATAGGATGTTAAGCCGTGGTACCTTGTGCGGGAGAGCCATATCCTGTGCACGTTAAAGAACACGCTGGATGATCTTGACGTGAAGCTACCATCTGTATTCTAATAGCTGTCCAGTGGGTCCCCTCCCTTCAACCTACTCTGAGCCCTCGAGGTCCTTGTCACCTGGTCATTTAGCCATTGTGTGCAAAAGAATGCCGCTTAGAGGTAAAACAACCTAACCCAACCCTACACAAAGAGCCAAGGCTCAAATGCCCCATGGGATGGACCACAGCTTCCCAAGCTAAGCGATGCCCCTTTTCTCCCCAAGAACTAAGTAGAGATAAGGGAAGAAAATATCAAAACAGGTACAACGAGGACCTCGACCTGAAAACACCCGGTTACGAGACTGACACGCTACCGACTGAGCCATACCTAGCCCCTTCGGCTTAATGCTTCCTGTGTACATCTTCGGTGGATGTAGTTAGAGTCCTGAATGAATGCGGGTTATGGGCTATTTTACCTCTGAAATTCACTTTTTTGCATACAAATAACAGCTAAATGGCCAGGTCACAAGGACCTCAATGTTTCAGAGAATGTTGGGGGGAAGGTACCCACTGTGAATCTATTAGGTGGCAGCTAGTAGTTTCGTCAAGGTGATTCAGCATGTTTAACGTGCACAAGGTATGGCTGTCTCGCACACAGGTTCATCCTACGGACGGCGGCCTGTCCAAGCCCATCGGTATCCCCTACTGACAGAGGATAGGTCTGGAAGTTTTGAGGATATTAATCTCAGCGATGGCCCAGTTGGGACTCGAACCTGGGAATTTCATTTTACGAGTCTGTCACGCTACCGACTGACCAACCCGCCCCTAAAAGAATGTGGATATTTAAAAGTTACCTGAGGACAAAAGATTAATGTTAACTCGGATAAAACATAAAATCTCGGATTTGATAAGATGTGCAGGAACATGTGCACACGTTACTGCATTATTGATGGCTGACATGAGGAAAAAAACTACTTGAGATAATGAAGAACGAAATCTGAACGAATCTATTAACTGTATGTGCTATTTGTAAGGGGTATATGTGGCCGAGTGGTTAGCACGCTTGGCTACTGATCTAAGGGACCTGGGTTCGAGCCCCAGACATTAGGCATGGATGTGTGCGTCGTTTTTCTGCTGAGGTCCGCCATCCTCTCAGATCTCCTACTGTGGCATATAAACTGACAGGCTCCTGTCAGACCTCTGTGGCAAGCAGCTGCTTGAGCGGGTATTTATTTTTATGTTTGTATCACTAGTATTTGTTTTTACATTCAAGCTCTTAGAGCTTCTATGCTCAACTCTGTGTATTGATATACAAAGTAAATAAAGAGTTATTATTATTATAAAAATATCCAATGATTATATTCATTTCTAAAAGGAAAAAAAATTGTATAAACCACAAATTAAGAAAAAGCAAACTTCTATGTGACAGGAGCGATTTTTTTGCTGGTAAAGCAAGAATATAAATTCAAAAAATCACTAGAGTACAAAACGTTACGTAAAAATCGGAATTAAATATGTCAGCATTTCAATAGCGGAAGTCACGAGGTTTGCTTAGTGATGTGTACAGGGGAGCTACTGAGTAATAAAAAAATTACTGTTTTTCTATAATGGTCGATAAGGAATTTAAGAGAACAAAGTTAACTTAAAAGAATTTGCAAAATTGGATTTTAGTAACTTTTCGTCTATTATTTAATAAGGCATATTTCTACCATGAAGGCTTTTTCTATCACAGTATATTTTTCATTTAATTTTCAGTCAGTAATAAACCATTCGATTAATTTCTTTTGCCCGTAATCAATTATTCAGTAGTCAATATATGCGAATGCCGATAAAGTCTTGTGTGTACGTGTGCTGATAGGGTTGGGTTGTTTTACCTCTGAGCGGCACTTTTTTTGCACACAATGGGCTAAATGGCCAGTTCACAAGGACCCCGAAAGCTCAGAGAAGGTTGGGGGAGGGGACCCACTGGAACAGCTGTTGGGAGACAGATGGTAGCCTCCCGTCAAGGCCATCCAGCGTGTTCTTTAACGTGCACAGGGTGTGGCTCTCCCGCACACGGGGCCACGGCTTAACGTCCCATCCGACGGACGGCGGCTTTCCAAGCCCATCGGTGTCCCCTACTGACCGTGGGCAGGGCAGGGAGTTTTGTGGAGATAAATCTCAACGCTGACCCAGCTGGGACTCGAACCTGGGAACTGCAGATTACGAGCCTGGCGCGCTACCGACTGAGCCACCCCCCGCCCCCCAGTGTGCTGATAGGACTTTTGCTATCCGAGCAGAGATCGAAATGTTGTTACTATTTCTTTTGCAAAAGTTTTTCCCATCTTCGAATGCTATATTATATAAATGTATTTGTATAGATGTCCCCTATACTTTTTTAAAAATAAAACGGATGCAGCAATCCTCCTGTAAATTCTTTATTCAGATTTATTCTAGTTCAAAAAACTACACAAAAACATACAAATGAACAAATGGAACAAACAAACAAATAGAAACAAGAATAGGGAGAAAGCTGGAATCAAGAAGAACGTAGACCGTCCAAATTCCAGATAGAAATAGGTATATAAATTTTAGAACTTCAGCAGCAGCGGAAGTAAACAAGAGCTATGCGTACACTAAACACAAATACGTTTGAAATAATCGATATTTCATCGCAAAAAAACTAAAACGTTACGTCGAAATCTGTAGGTTGTAAGATTTTATTGTGAATTTTGTTTCTGAAGAAGAGGGCTTTTCCCCAATTCTAATATCGTAGGGTAAAGAGTTGAAATATTTCGTTGCAATACAGAATGCCTTTGCAAAATAGATTCCTTAACCAATGATAAGAAATTTGTTTTGCAAAGCCATTATATATATATTACGAATAGAACGCAAGCCAGGGGGCGGGGGTAGCTCAGTCGGTAGCGCGCCAGGCTCGTAATCTGTAGTTCCCAGGTTCGAGCCCCAGCTGGATCAGCGTTGAGATTTATATACGCAAAATTCCCCGCCCTGCCCACGGTCAGTAGGGGACACCGATGGGCTTGGAAAGGCCGCCGTCCGTCGGATGGGACGTTAAGCCGTGGCCCCGTGTACGGGAGATCCATACCCTGTGCACGTTAATGAACACGCTGGATGGCCTTGACGGGAGGCTACCATCTGTCTCCCAACAGCTATTCCAGTGGGTCCCCTCCCCCAACCTTCTCTGAGCCTTCGGGGTCCATGTGACCTGGCCATTTAGTCCATGGTGTGCAAAAAAGTGCCGCTCAGATTTAAAACAACCCAAACAACAACGCAAGCCAGACATAACAATACCGTCTCCCTAATGAATTGTAAAGAGAGAGAACAAGACTTTCAAAAGCAACCAATTGTCAAATACGGAGATAATAAACATTTGGCCACCTGCGAATTGTCACGAGACAGAGAGTATACATCTTTGGCTTCTTGAATGGGAATAACAACGACCGTGGCCCTTTCTAGACCAAAAAAAGGAAAATGAGAATTCCCACCGGATATCAATGACAGGCCAAATTAGAAATTAAATATCTTGAAGGATAAGTTTCATTACGGGAAAGAGACTAAATGTAAATTAAAGATTTAATTCAAATCTATCCAAATCTGGGTTGGGTTGTTTGACCTCTGAGCGGCAGTTTTTTGCACACAATGGGCTAAATGGCCAGGTCACATGGACCCCGAAGGCTCAGAGAAGGTTGTGGGAGGGGACCCACTGGAACAGCTGTTGGGAGACAGATGGTAGCCTCCCGGCAAGGCCATCCAGCGTGTTCTTTAACGTGCACAGGGTATGGCTCTCCCGCACACGGGACCAAGGCTTAACGTCCCATCCGACGGACGGCGGCCTTCCCAAGCCCATCGGTGTTCCCTACTGACCGTGGGCAGGGCGGGAATTTTGCGGAGATAAATCTCAATGCTGACCCAGCTGGGACTCGAACCTGGGAACTACAGATTACGAGCCTGGCACGCTACCGACTGAGCCACCCCCGCCCCTCTTTTTTGAGCGACTGTACCAAAAGAAATGGGCATATGTTAGGGGGGGGAAATTTATAGCCTGCATCAAATAGGATGCAGTCTTGATCTTGTCAGTCTGCGTTTATTCCCAGCGGTTGTCGGAAAACGCTATCAAAGAGGGCGACATACGGCAATTTAGGAAGACTATGAGAATATACAGCTGATGTTTCAAGAATGCTCACATACCCTACCAATCACCTGTCAATCAATGTGAGATCCGTAGAAGTATGAATTGCGCACTCTTATAGTCTCCCCAGTTGCCAACTCATGCTACGACACTAACACCCATTATCACAGATTAACTTCCCGTGACAATTGTCAGTAATCGGAACAAACATCATCAAAAATCATTTCTTTTCTTTTTGTGTTATACTTTCGGCAATAAAACTGTGACAATAAGCGAAGTTTAAAAAAAAAGATAATTAGTGAAGGGATAAACCAGACAAATCATATTTTAAATCTATCTTCTTGATAAACATTAAAAATAGAGAAAAGTTTCGAGATTTCGTAAAGGAAGAGAAGAAAAAGTTACTTCGTTAGGTGTGCTCCGGTTGGCAATACGTCATCGTCTGAAAGATAACAAAGACATCGTAGATACTTTTTTTTGCTGAGAACTAGTAACGAGCTGCTCAAAGCGACATCCCAAATTCTCTTCTTTAAGAAGTCTAAAGATTTCAGTCAAAAGAACGTTGCCTTCATTTATTGTTGCTAATTCTTTTCCTTTCCATCCCCTTTCCATTCCATCGCTCCACATGATACAACCTCTGGGGATCATTAAGTGATATTAATTTTTTAAACAATAATTCAGAAAAGAAAATCCTGTCAATACTTGACTGACTTACGACGTAATTAATTTCTGAAAATGTTAACGTAGGAAAGACTGATTATAAAGAAATAACTTTTTTCGGACTATGTATTATACGATCTACCCTAGACTCTAAAAGTTTCATAATCTTGCATTACGCTTGTATACACAATCAGTAGTATAATATATGAGAATTTTGAATGAAGCATTAAAAACAAGATTTTAGAATAAGGATTTTTGAAAACTCTACTCAAATATAATACACGATGATTGGAGCAGAGCAAAAGAATATTTATTTGTTGTGAATCTCAAAGGAATGAATGGCTTATGCCTGTAATTGCTGAATACAAACGCTGACTGCAATGAAAAAAAAAAGGCCCTATGAATAGCCAGTTAAGATTTATTGCTATCTACCAGACAGACTCGTTTTAATAGAAACGATTAGGGAACTCCTTTCAGAAAAACAAGACCCGTGTTAGAAACAATGAGACGTGTTCGTTTCAGAAACAATCAAACAGACTAGTGTTAGAAGCAATCAGACAGACTAGTGTTAGAAGCAATCAGACAGACTAGTGTTAGAAGCAATCAGACTAATATTAGAAACTCTCAGACAGACTAGTAGTATTAGAAACAATCAGACAGACTAGTAGTATTAGAAACAATCAGACAGACTAGTAGTATTAGAAACAATCAGACAGATTCGTTTTTAGAAACAACAGAACAGTCTAGTTTTAGAAATAAGAGGACAGACCCATATTAGAAACAATACAACGGACTCGTATTAGAGACAACGCAACGGACTCGCATTAGTGATACCGCAACACACTCGTATTAGAGACAACACAAAGGATTCGTAATAGAAACAGTACAACTCGCTCTTATTAGAAACAACGCACTCGTTATAGAAACAGCACAACTCACTCTTATTAGAAACAACGCACTCGTTATAGAAACGGCACAACTCACTCTTATTAGAAACAACGCACTCGTTATAGAAACGGCACAACTCACTCTTATTAGAAACAACGCACTCGTTATAGAAACGGCACAACTCACTCTTATTAGAAACAAAGCACTCGTTATAGAAACGGCACAACTCACTCTTATTAGAAACAACGCACTCGTTATAGAAACGGCACAACTCACTCTTATTAGAAACAACGCACTCGTTATAGAAACGGCACAACTCACTCTTATTAGAAACAACGCACTCGTTATAGAAACGGCACAACTCACTCTTATTAGAAACAACGCACTCGCTATAGAAACAGCACAACTCACTCTTATTAGAAACACCACAACTCACTCTTATTAGAACACACAACGCACTCGTGATGACATCGCAGCTCGCTCTTATTACAGACACACAACGCACTTGTAAAAGAGCCATCAAAACGAATTATTATTAGAAACAATCAAGGAGATCCGTATTACAAACAGATTCTTATTAGACACAACCAGGCAGACCCAGTTTTAGAAACAATCAAGAAGACTAGTTTTATAAACAATCGAGCCTGCATAGTAGTAGTTCCTTTCCAGTAGAAACAACTGACCCGTACTAAAAACAACTATAAAGAGTTGTACCAAAAGTGCTAATTTTATAAACAACCACACAGCTATATATTAGAAACAATCCAACACACCCGTATTTACAAACAATAGAGCAGACTCGTCCTAAAAAAGCGCAGATACTCTCACCCTAGGAAATATCAGCCATATTGATATTAGAAGCAATCAAACAGACTGTTATTTTAAAAACGGGCAGACAGACTCGTTTAAGAAACAACCAAACAGACTGATAAAAAAGCAATCAGAGTTTAATTTGAAGAAACAGATAGACTTACATGAAAAAACAACCAGACCGATTCGTTTTAGAAATCAGAGAAATTCGTATAGAAACAGACAATCCGATGTTTACAAGCAATGGAACAGTCTCGTATCAAAAATAATCAAATACTCTCTCTCATATTAGAAACCAGTAGATACTCTCATATTAAAAATATCCATATCGGTATTAGAAACAACCAGACACTCCCTTTATGAAACAATCTAAAAGACTCCTTTTAGAAAGAACCAGAGTTGGGTTGTTTTACTTCTGAGCGGCACTTTTTTGCACACCATGGGCTAAATGGCCAGGTCACATGGAACCCGAAGGCTCAGAGAAGGTTGGGGGAGGGGACCCACTGGAACAGATGTTGGGAGACAGATGGTAGCCTCCCGTCAAGGCCATCCAGCGTGTTCTTTAACGTGCACAGGGTATGGCTCTCCCGCACACGGGGCCACAGCTTAACGTCCCATCCGACGGGCGACGGCCTTTCCAAGCCCATCAGTGTCCCCTACTGACCGTGGGCAGGGCGGGGAATTTTTGCGGAGATAAATCTCAACGCTGACCTAGTTGGGACTCGAACCTGGGAACTACAGATTACGAGCCTGGCGCGCTACCGATTGAGCCACCCCCGCCCCAGAAAGAACCAGACAGATCATATTAAAAGCAACAGACTTGTTTCAGAAACACAAATATAGACAGACCCGTTTTGTAAACAACCACAAAGAATTCATGTGACAACCAGATTAGCTGCAATAATTGACTGAATGGACTTCAGATTTGCAGGTAAGTCAGTTGTATCAGAGATATTTATTGTTTTTAATCAGTCATAAAGTAAGCGTAATCGCGGCAAACATTAAGAAAAATAAAAACCCTCCGAAGAGGCAGCCAAAATGATGAAGAATAAAAGTTCCATAATAACTTCAAACATCCATTTACAACAAATGTCAAGATTTACAGAAACAATATGGCAGATATTAGAACCAGATATTGGGAAAAAAAACACGCCAAAAAGTTTTCGGACAAGAAGATAGATTGAGATGTAAATTTAGTTCAGCACATCCTATTGCAGACATAGAAACCTAAGACTAAGGTAACGTTACCAGCTAGTGTGGCACTTGAAACTTTCCCGTATTCAGTGAGATTTTTTAACCTACTCCTTCGGGTGTCGTTACAAAGGCTCTGGAGAATTTCTTCAATTTCTTCCTTTTATCGAAAATGTTTCAAGGTCTGCAGAAACTTTGTCTGGTGAGATATCATGCAACAGTTCATCCATCAAGGCTACTACTATCGGTTTTGCGACTTAAATTATCTTTATTGCACAAGCAACAGAAAAAAAAGATCAATTTTTCAACTATTGTTAGGAAACAATTTCAAGTGTTTATAATATTTCGTTAAAAAATAAAAAATTTACTTACAGTATTTATCTTACAGTAAGAATATTTCTGAAAAAAAATCAGTATTTATGTGTGGTATTATATAAGAAAAATCGAAACATTCCATTTTTTGGTCAACGGCGATACAAATTCAAAGATCGGTAATTTCTGAAATATATTTTATGAAAAAAATGTAATTCAAAACAAATATTTCAATCGGATTTATTTAAATATCTATTTTCAGAAACATTAGTTGAGTATATAAAGAATTATAGAAGTTTGAATATTTAACAACAGCAATGCCAGTTTGTGTACCTAAATTATTTCAACATTTTCCAATATTCATACGTTTTTAGAGTGGTATTGCTGCTGTTAAATATTCCACATTCTTTAACTCTAAATATCAAACAATTTTTTTTTAAATTTTAACTCTACGCAAATTTGATTCAGATCTTTAATTTATCCTCAGTCACATTTGTTCATAAAGAGTTCATTTAATAAGCTATTCAACTCTGAATCTCACAATTACCTACAATCCTACGTTAAACAATATGTTGAACGATTTTGATGGAGAACATTAAAGAAAATGCTGTGCAATACCGATGAAAAGTTCCATCTTCCTCTAACATCTTTCCAGTGGATTCTTTTTTCCTGACACAACTCTGAGCACTTGAAGTCCTCGTGGCCACTTTGCTTATCCCGTTTTGTATAAAAAAGAACGGCTCAGAGATTAAAACAAAATGTATCTAATAAGTTTCATTGAAAATTTGTGCGTAATTCATTTCACTATTCCTCTTGAATATTTCCACAAGCACACGTACTTGATTTAATTTTCTTAAAATTAAAGAGTCTTTAGCGATTTCCATCTCTCTAATTAACACCTTCGACGGTGAAACTGACAGAAAACGCAATCCAAATGCACAATGTACTAAACAGAAAGAGAGAGTAAATTTGCATACCAAACGAATGGACTGTTTAGTTTCGATTGTCCTTTTCAATTCTTCATTAATGAAATAATTCTGCCTCCTCTTGCAGCCCTTGTGTGAGTTTCCTTCGCAGAAGATTCCCGTTTCCTCTCAGGACGCCATCGATGTCACATCAGGTGCTCATGAACCAGAAAAACATCGTCCCATTCATTGCCCTCCCTCACTTTCCAAGAGATTGAAATTCCTAATTGTTCCGAAGATTTAAAACGTAACAACCACTTTTTTATGCGCGTGCCTTTCTTTCTCTACGATGGCGAGACCCAAATTCCTTGCATCACTTTAACAATTAATTTCGTTTCGATAATTAGAAGGAATTTAATCAAATCCATGAAGATTTTTTACTTATATGCGATTAAATTCTTAGGAGAGTGAACAACATTTATTTTTGCATATGTGGGTTTGAGAATTTCTCTCCAGGTTAATGACACTAGATGAGAGTTTTTTAAACAGTGGAATAACCCCCTTCCCTTGACGTTTCAGGATTCAGTTCATTGCCATTGAAGGGTTATGTTGTTTTACTTTTGAGTGGGGTTATTTTGCCACAATGAGTTCATTGGCTAGATCACAAAGACCTCGGAAGCTCAGAGTTGGGTAAGGGAATTCACTGGACATCGGGTTTAGTTTTGTTTTGGTTTATCTCTCAAAGGCACTTTTGTGTACACAATGGGTTAAATGATTCTGTCACAAGGACTGCAACAATTCATAGTTTTGTAGGGAAAGGTTGGGTTGGGTTGTTTTACCTATGAGCGGCACTTTTTTGCACACCATGGGCAAAATGGCCAGGTCACATGGACCCCGAAGGCTCAGAGAAGGTTGGGGGAGGGAACCCACTGGAACAGCTGTTGGGAGACATATGGTAGCCTCCCGTCAAGGCCATCCAGCGTGTTCTTTAACGTTGGGTTGTTTTACCTCTGAGTGGCACTTTTTTGCACACCATGGGCTAAATGGCCAGGTCACATGGACCCCGTAGGCTCAGAGAAGGTTGGGAGAGGGTACCCACTGGAACAGCTGTTGGGAGACAGATGGTAGCCTCCCGTCAAGGCCATCCAGCGCGTTCTTTAACGTGCACAGGGTATGGCTCTCTCGCACACGGGGCCACGGCTTAACGTCCCATTCGACGGACGGCGGCCTTTACCAAGCCAATCGGTGTCCCCTACTGACCGTGGGCAGGGCGGGGAATTTTGCGGAGATAAATCTCAACGCTGACCCAGCTGGGACTCGAACCTGGGAACTACAGATTACGAGCCTGGCGCGCTACCGACTGAGCCACCCGCGCCCAAGTTTTGTAAGGAAAGGTAATTTATTAGTTAACTGCTATGAGACAGATGGAAGCATCCGATCTAGATAATCCAGCATGTTATTTAATGTGTACAGAGTATGTCCCTTGCATACAGGACGTAACATCTGATCTGCAGACAGTGACATTTCCAAGGCATTTGGTGTCTAATATTTTACCGAGAGCACAATGGAAATTAGTGGAGAAATTCTCAATTCAGGCACAGTTGAGATTTTTGACATGAGAACATAAGATTCCGATCCTGACACTCCTGATCCTCACACTTAATCAATTCCCATCTCGTGAGGGAAGGTGACCCAACGAACAGCTGTTAGTTATCCTCCGATCAAGGCCGTCCACCTGAGTAGTCAATATACAGTCGCTCTAAAAAAGTATCCGAACACTATGGTTGATTACAGAATTCAGAAAAAATATCTGGCAACGTTTTTTTTTTAGAAATTAGTGATACATTAAATAGATGACACTAATTTCTAAAAAAACTTTGCCAGATATTTTTTCTGAATTCTGTAATCAACCATAATGTTCGGATACTTTTTGAGCGACTGTACAGAAGGTGCGGAACTATTGCACACTTGTCCCGTCCGACGTACAGTAGTTTTTCCAATCTCATCGGTATCTTCTTCCTCACCCGAAGACATAGTACGGTTTAGGGGGAAAAACTCTTAACTCATACATAGTGAGAACTCGAAACTGTAGAAAAACAAGTCGCCAACCGGCCTCATTATTGGCGAGATTGAATTAATTGGCACAGGTTGTGTGGCCCTCCTGTACACGAAAACATAGCTTAAAATCCCATTCAATGGACGGCAGCTTTCCAACTCCATCGGTGTTTCCATTTCTCACTAGGGCGAGGTGAGAATCAACAAAGAAAGTATGAGCGCAATCATAATGGAAATCACAGTGTGCTTGAAATTGAGCCAGTCCTAGCTGCAGTGTACAGTCGCTCAAAAAAGTATCCGAACACTATGGCTGATTACAGAATTCAGAAAAAATATCTGGCAACGATTTTCTAAAAAAATCGTTGCCAGATATTTTTTTTTAAATTCTATGCGAGGGTGTGTAGGGATGAGATTCTTCTTCACCTTTGCTAACAACTAATACGTTAATTTAATGCTAAAAATCTTAAACATATCTGATATCAACAGTTGTATTACTCGTCAGCGAGAGGCTTAGTGGGGAAAACATCAACGCAGGCACAGTTTTAACTTTAACCTTGTGCGTTTTCTATTGAGCTTACACCTTTTCTCCAATATGAGTTTGGATTGTTTTGCCTATGAGCGGCATTTTTTTGCACATACTGGACTAAGACCAAGTTACAAGGACCCGGAAGGCTCAGAGAAAGTTGGGGGAAGGAGAACCACAAGACACCTGATAGGAGACTGATGGAAACCTCGTAACAAGGTCCTGCAGCTTGTTTTTTAACGTGCCAGGGTCTGGCTCTCCTGCACACGGCTTAACGTCCCTTCCAATGATTGGCTGCCTTTTCAAGCTCATTGGTGTCCTCTTTATGACACAAGTATTGAGGGAAGTTAGCGGATATATATCTCAACACTGGCACAGTTGGGACTCGAACCTGGGAAGTACAGATTACGAACTTGGAGCGCTACTAACTGACATAATCCCCACCCCATATGGAAAGAATCTGCTATTCCCTTGGTAATAAGCAACGCGCCAACTTGATGCTATAAATCGTAAAAATGCCTAATATCAACAGCTTAAATGGTTGAAAATGGTGAAAATGTTTTGAGGTTGTGAATTTAGGATTCATTACGAAAAACACGCATCTCAAAGATTAGGGAGGACAGTGAGTGCAGTCATGGGATCGGGAAATACCAGCAGAGCATGGTGGCGGTGAGTAATGGGAAATTGAAGGTGTATTTTCTAGAGGGAAATTTAATTTTCATAACTACTAACAAACTATTAAATTACAGGCAGTCTAGTGAGGCACGACTTGAAGAAAAAAAAACTCAAAGGTACGCATGACTATCTGAAATTTTCAGGTGGCATGACTATTGGTGAAGTTAAAGGTGTATGAGTAATGGCAGATTGAAAGTGTAAACGTCATAAATGGTGAACATAAGCTGGAGATGCTACTGGCATATTGAAGTGGATTTTGACTACTAGTAATTTTTAGGTTGGGTTGGGTTGTTTTACCTCTGAGCGGCACTTTTTTGCACACCACGGGCTAAATGGCCAGGTCACATGGACCCCGAAGGCTCAGAGAAGGTTGGGGGAGGGGACCCACTGGAACAGCTGTTGGGAGACAGATGGTAGCCTCCCGTCAAGGCCATCCAGCGTGTTCTTTAACGTGCACAGGGTATGGCTCTCCCGCACACGGAGCCACGGCTTAACGTCCCATCCGACGGACGGCGGTCTTTCCAAGCCCATCGGTGTCCCCTACTGACCGTGGGCAGGGCGGGGAATTTTGCGGAGATAAATCTCAACGCTGACCCAGCTGGGACTCGAACCTGGGAACTACAGATTATGAGCCTGGCGCGCTACCGACTGAGGCACCCTCGCCCCATACAGCGAACACAACACCATCTTTGTTGCAAGACTTCTTTGGTGAGAACATTTCGGGAGTGGCCTTTAGGACGCCGCGATCTCCATAGCTCATACAACCTGGTTTTTTTCTGTGGTGACATTTTAAAGAAAGAACTAATATTCGAAATAACTGGAAGCCTGGAGGAACTTAAACGTAACGGTGAACAGAAAAAAGAAACTATTCAAGAAAGTTGCAAGAAACATTGCAAAAAGGGTGAATGTTTATTTTCAAGAGGGTGGTAGACATTTTCAGTACCTGCTTTAATTGTACCGAGACTTCTTTGTTACATTTATATTCATGGTAACTTTGAAAATATATGGTACAAAGTATTCGGTTACGTTTGAATTGGTACACTCTGTATAACTATTAAGAAAGTGAAGTAGAGTGTGACTACTGGAAAAATTATGGGGCTATGAGTGCAGGGAAATTTAGGTGGGTGCAACTAGTGGAAAACATAATAGGGAATGACTGCTGTAAAACAATGGATATGTGACTACTGGGAAACCTATGGAAAATGGGACTATTGGCTAACATATGGAGGATATGATTACTATGAAAGATGTAAGAAAGTAACTTTTGGAAATTTTTACAGATAATTGGCTACTGGAAAACTTAAGTGAGATGTGACATTTGACAAACTTAAGAGGGATGGGAAAATTGACATGCTGAAGTGGGATGGACAATTAGCAGATTGAAGTGAGATTGGAAAACTTAAGATGTGATTACTGTCAAGCGTAACGGGTGTGTGGTTACTGATAAACAAAATGGGGGTAACGAGGCGGTTTCGTTCAGTGTATCAAGAGTAAAAGGGTAAGATTGTCAGGCTGAAAGGATATTCCGTCCATGACCCCAGAA
This sequence comes from Ryuthela nishihirai, assembly GCA_038380435.1. Taxonomy (NCBI): domain Eukaryota; kingdom Metazoa; phylum Arthropoda; class Arachnida; order Araneae; family Heptathelidae; genus Ryuthela; species Ryuthela nishihirai. The sequence goes on from JAWZYU010000007.1 coordinate 10,195,847, forward strand.
TGGGAGAGACACAATGTTTCCCTTTTCCCTCCTACCAGAAACTCACATGAATAACGAAATAGTAAGATTGCATATTTGCGCTATTCAATGAGAATAATTTTTGATAATTATATATAAGGGACTCCAATCATATGTTTTAACCTTTCCCCACAAGCCTAACTAATTTTCTCTTAGACCCGTGGCCTGGTAACATATTATCATAACACGTAATAGAGATAGTAAGAGGCATGGGAAACACTTTCCCAACACAAAAATATAAAAGGAAGACAAACCTATGTGCATTACCTGGGATTCGAACTTGAGGCCACTTTGTGTCTCATCCTAGCACACTAAGCTCTCGGCCATTGAAACGGTTGCCAGCGTTGAGATTTATCTCTATTAACAACCATTCTGTCCTCGGTGAGAAAGGGAACACCGATGGTCTTCGAAAGGCCACCGGTGTTGAGATGTAAATGTTAAGCGGTGATTGTGTACATGAAAGCCATACCCCTGTGTATGTTAAAGAACACGCTGGATGGCCTTGACGGGAGGCTTCCATCTGTCTCCTAACAGCTCCCCAGTGGATCCTCTTCTGTCTTCCATCAGTCTCCTATCAGCTCCTCCAACCTTCTCTGAGCCCTTGGGATCTTTTTGATCTAGCCATTTACCACATTGTGTCCAAAAAAGTGCCACTCAGAGGTAAAACAACCCAACCAAAACAAAGTCTAAATGAAAGAAACGAAACAAAAAAAAACCTGATATAAAATTTTGTAATTTCTCGTTCGATTGAGACAATTGCGTATTTGTCAATGTACCCCCCCCCCCCCCCAAAAAAAAAAAAGGTTTAAAAAGATTTTTTTTTAAATTCGTTCTGTTTCTCCACTAATGCAGGGATTTAAAGACGGCTTTTTTGTTCCATTAGTGGTAAATCTCCTAGGAAACGAAGACGTCACTTCGCACGAGAAAAAAGCAAACAAAAATTTACTTTGCTGAGTGAATGAAGTGGTGCTTACAGTTAGAAAAGAAATCTTTAATCTGGAAAAAGAAAAAGGTCGAAAGAAATCATTTTGTGAGTCCGTTCAGTTTGGTTTTATTTTTTATCTCGCACCAATCTTTTGTAACGAACAAAAGAGAATTCAGAAGAAAATTAAAAAACCTCTCAATTTCTTCTAAGTAGTTGCTTTAAGCGAGTTTACGAAATAGCAAAGAGATAAATATTTATAATTTATTTAAAAGGAAAACAAAATAAAAATCAGAATAATAATTAATTTTATTGAATCACAGTACGTTTTCATGAAACACATCCATAAATTATTGTTCCTAAGTTCATACACAATAAAAACATGTGTATTATGATGATATCAGAACTATCAATACATAAAGAAAAAGGAAAAACTTAAAAAATAAAACAAAATAATGAAAAGAATTAAATTGAGAATATTGTACATATTAGCAGGGACAACGAGCAATTTGTTTTACTGTGTACAGTAACTAGTCATATATATATTTAAGAATGAAATAAAATTAAAATAAAAATGAAATAAAGGAAAGAAAAGGTTAAAAAGGTGCTAACTGCATCACAGGTGCGGAGCAGTCAAACACAGATAAAGGCAACCAAAACTCCTTTGTTGACAAAACGCCGTGGAAATTGTTCTAAACCGCTAAAGATGCCCTTACGCAGACGTCGACAGCCCTTACAACAGTTGAGCGTGGCGCTGACTTTGAGCGTGGAAGAATCATCGGTCTTAGAGAAGCTGGTTTGTCGTACAGAGATGTGTACATACTTGTTGGCCGTAATCCCAGCACCATCGTACACATATGGCGCCAATGTGTTCAAGAAGGATCCAGCACACACCGACAATGAGCAGGAAGATGACATATGACCACGAAGCGACAAGACCGCCATTTGCGACGCATGGCATTGCGTGACAGATTCGCGACTACAAAACAAATGCAAAGGGACTGGCAAGAGGTAATACATCGAATGCCTACCAGGCGGATGGTAAACAACGGGCTTTTACAGTTTTCATCGCGAGCCTATTATCCAGCACTGCGTTTGCTCCTCACCTCTGCCCATATGCAAGCATGTCTTCAATAATGTCGCCTCAGACAGAACTAGAACGAACAAGAGTGGAGTACGGTGGTGTTTAGGGTTGGGTTGGATTGTTTTACCTCTGCGCGGCACTTTTTTGCACACCATGGGCTAAATGGCCAGGTCATATGGACCCCGAAGGCTCAGAGAAGGTTGGGGGAGGGGACCCACTGGAACAGCTGTTGGGAGACAGATGGCAGCCTCCCGTCAAGGCCATCCAGCGTGTTCTTTAACGTGCACAGGGTATGGCTCTCCCGTACACGGGGCCACGGCTTAACGTCCCATCCGACGGACGGCGGCCTTTACAAGCCCATCGTTGTCCCCTACTGACTGTGGGCAGGGCGGGGATTTTTGCGGAGATAAATCTCAACGCTGACCCAGCTGGGACTCGAACCTGGGAACTACAGATTACGAGCCTGGCGCGCTACCGACTGAGCCACCCCCGCCCCACCGTGGTGTTTAGTTAGGAATCTCGTTTCAGTCTTGGTCAGCACGACGCTAGACAACGTGTTCGCCGCATCCAGGAGAAAGGAATGCCACCCAGTGCGTGTGACAACGTCACACAGCTCCAGCATCTGATGTCTTGATGTGGGGTGCCATTAGTCGGACATCTCGGTCAGAACTGGTCATCATAAGGGGATCTGTAACTGCCCAATGAATGTTACCAACATTTTATAATCAGTGGCTGTCCCATTTGTTCAGCAGTACGGAACCTTTTACCATCAACATAACGCCCGTCCCCACACAACTTGCATTAGTCTGCAGTATCTACACGAGCAAAACGTTCAGGTACTACCATGGCCAGCAGGCTCGCCGGACCTATCCCCTATTGAACACGTCTGGACATGATGGGCCGAGAGCTCTAACCACACCCAAGAGGTGCGCTAACCACTGTTGCTGAAATGGAACAGCGACTTCGCGCTATTTGGTGTTCTATCCCTCAGGAGGACATTATAGAGCTGTACGATAGCCCTTCTCCGTCGTGTTCATGAATACATTGCTACGCGGGGTAGTTCAACATCATACTAATTATACCACTTTACTGGAAGGTTAGCGGCGGGGGTGGCTCAGTCGGTAGAGCGCCAGGCTCGTAATCTGTAGTTCCCAGGTTCGAGTCCCAGCTGGGTCAGCGTTGAGATTTATCTCCGCAAAATTCCCCGCCCTGCCCACGGTCAGTAGGGGACACCGATGGGCTTGGAAAGGCCGCCGTCCGTCGGATGGGACGTTAAGCCGTGGCCCCGTGTGCGGGAGAGACATACCCTGTGCACGTTAAAGAACACGCTGGATGGCCTTGACGGGAGGCTACCATCTGTCTCCCAACAGCTGTTCCAGTGGGTCCCCTCCCACAACCTTCTCTGAGCCTTCGGGGTCCATGTGACCTGGCCATTTAGCCCATGGTGTGTAAAAAAGTTCCGCTCAGTAGTAAAACAACCCAACCCAACTCTCCGATTCTAATTATACGCCTAACACTCGATCACGATTTTTGGTTTTAATACCTATCCGATCATAATTTATGGAACTGGCATTACTCTCATCATTATTATGAACTTAACACCATTCCGATCACGATTACATATCTGTAACTGTTCATGTTTTATGGGAAACCCAGATGATCATGATAAATGTAACAGGCAACCTTCTAGTCTAGTGATAATTTAAGGGACACCCTCCGAACAGCAGAATTATGATACTGGAAACCTTATCATTTTGAACCTGACACACTTACAATGGTATCTTACGACACAATCTTTCAATCATAATTACTATCTTGGTAACCTACCGATCATTATTAGAGCTTGCATCCTCCAGTCATGATTTTTGATTCTGGGTCCATCCCAATCATTATTTAAAGAACTGTAACTTTTCAGATCATGATTGTGAACCTGGCAGACGTGTTATTGAGAGTTTTGAGACAATCGTCCTATCATTATTGTGGGCTTGGCATCTTTTTGGATAGTGACTTATGTGACACACTTCCCATAATGATCTTGAATCTGGCACCCTACCGAATATTATTTATGGGACACCCTTATGATAATGATTATCTGTTCGGTATATTTTTAATTATATTTTAAAGCAGACACCCTTCCAACCACGATTTATGGTACTGACACTTTTCTGATTAAGATTAATGCTACACCCTAAGAATCATGATCTTGAACATGCACTCTTCTGATCATGATTTGTGGAACTGGAACCTTTGCGATCATGTTAAGGGCCTGACACCCTTTCGATAATGCCTTATGTGACACCCTTTCGATAATGCCTTATGTAACACCCTTCCGATTGGGGCTGGGGTGGCTCAGTCGGTAGCGCGCCAGGCTCGTAATCTGTAGTTTCCAGATTCGAGTCCTAGCTGGGTCAGCGTTGAGATTTATCTCCGCAAAACTCCCCGCCCTTCCCACGGTCAGTAGGCGACACCGATGGACTTGGAAAGGCCGCCGTCCGTCGGATGGGACGTTAAGCAGTGGCACCGTGTGCACGTTAAAGAACACGCTGGATGGCCTTGACGGGAGGCTACCATCTGTCTCCCAACAGCTGTTCCAGTGCGTCCCCTCCCCCAACCTTCTCTGAGCCTTCGGGGTCCATGTGACCTGGTCATTTAGCCCATGGTGTGCAAAAAAGTGCCGCTCAGAGGTAAAACAACCCAACCCTTCCGATTATGATTACGGACCTGGTAGATTTCCAATTGAAATTTATGAGACACTTTTCCGATCATGATTATGGACCTGGCACACTTCCAATGAAAATTTATGAGACACTTCCGATCGTGATTATGAACCTGGTGACTTTTCGATAGTAACTTATATGGTATTATTCCGATAATGATTGAAAGTACTGACACCATTCTGATCGTGATTTATGGTAGTAGCATTACTGTGATAACAATTATGATCTCGTCACCATTCAGTCATGACATATGGTACCCCATATGGATCATAAGAATACCACCCTTCCGATTATTATTAATAATGTGATCTCTCTCAGATCAGGATTCATGTGACACTTTCGATGCTGATCAAAGCATCTGCATAGCAATCTGCGATCATAATTATGGGACTGACATAATTCTTATGATGATTCAGATGACTTACACTTTTCCAAACCTGATTTTGAGGTTGAAATCCTTCCGATCTTAGATCCTGAGTATGGGTCTAGTAACTTTCCCATCTTAGTGTACGGGCCAAGTACCCTTCCTATCCTAGTGTATGAGCCAGGTAATCTTCCCATACTAGAATATGTCCCTAGTACCTTTCCCATCCTAATGTATCCTAATGTAATGTATGTATCCTAATGTAATGTATGTATCCTAATGTAATGTATGGGCCAAGTACCCTTCTCATCCTAGTGAATGGACCAAGTACCCTTCCCATCCTAGTGTATGGGCCAAATACCCTTCCCATCCTAGTCTATGAGCCAAGCACCCTTCCCATCCAAATATATGAGCCAAGTACCCTTCCCATCCTAGTGTATGGATCTAGTACCCTTCCCATAGTAGAGGAGTGTAGTACTTTTTCCCATCTAAAGATTATATTAGTGTGCATGGTCCAAGTACCTTTCCTATCCCAGTGCATGGGCCTAGTACTTTTTCGCTTCCTAGTGTATGGGCCTAGACACTTCCCATCTTAGAGTAGGGAGCTAGTACCTTTTCCAACCTAGTATGGGCCAAGTACCCTTTCCATCCTAGTATTTGGGTCTAGTACCCTTCCCATCCTATAGTATCGGCTTAGTACCTTTCCCATCCTAGTGTATGGGTTTAGGACCCTTCCCAGTGCATGGACCTAGTATACTTCCGTATTGGCCTGGTGCTTTGCCGTTGAGTTAATATCTGTGTCCAGGTTACGCAGCTGTTTCAAGCGGGGCATAAAACGTAGGTTATGGATAAAGAAATAAAACTGTCGTTTGGCTTATTTTTTGTAAGAAAGAGCCAAAAGTAATGGATTGTCGGAAAGCAAAACGATTTTATCGATTACCAATACTGGAAGGTTTCGAAAGAAAAACAAATAATAGTTGAAGGTATTGGGTTTTTATGGTAATAATTTATCAAGGAAAACTTTAGAAACGTTATGGTTGTCTGACTAACTTGTGCTTCTTACTGAAACGATGTGGAAAAACACCACAGTTAGCTGACATACTTTATGTTTGCAAAAAATGTAAACGTACATGCCAATTAAATGATATTCATTGGGAGTGGTTTACATATAATTACTATATGTATAAAGCAGACCGGGTCATCCCAAACTTAGTGGAGAGTCACTAAAAAATTTATAAGAGCCACAGGAAAAATTCTCTACTTAAAAACGACAATGTACATTTTAAATAAGTAATGAATTGAGGGAAAATCTATTTTTAAAGAATCAAAAAACGAAACATGATTGGAAATAGGAAATATAAATTTTTAATCAGTATTGTGAATTGACAAAAACGTTTAGTTATGCACCTAAAAATGTTTGGTCAAAAAAATTGGAAGAAATGAGACAGATTTCGTTAAATTAAGCCACAAATTCTTTTTTACGTTGAGCCAAGGGTAAAAAAACAAGCGATTTACTTTGCTTTCAGAAGTTTTTATTGTTTTCGTTTTGTTTTTTTTTCGGATTGGGTAATAATAAAATGATGGTAAGCGTTCAATGAATTCGAGATCATTTATAAAGATAAAAACAATTTAATTCAATTGTATTTATACATAATTTGAAGGTTGGGTTGTTTAACTCTAAGCAGTATAACGTTTTTTTGCCCACAATGGGCTAAATAACCAGATCATAAGGACCCTGAGGTCTCAGAGGAGGTTGGGAGGAGAGGACCCACTGAACAGCTGTTAGGAGACAGATAGTAGCCTCGCGTCAAGGCCATTCAGTGCATTACTTAACGTGCACAGGGTATGATTCTCCTACTACGTCTTTACGTCACATCTGACGGACGGACGGCGACTTTCCAAGTCCATCGGTAGCGGGAGTTTCGAGGAGATAAATCTTAACGCTCTCACAAGTGGGTTCGAACCTGAGAACTGCGGTACTGACTGAGCAACCCCACTCCTCATAACTTGCAGGGATGTCTATTTTTACATTTAATATTCCACTGTATAAAATTTAGTATGTGATAACTTAATACAAGCTAAAAAGGAACAGAAATCGCACTAATTGATTCATATCGTCATAAAACGTTTTTGATGAAAAACGGGTTTGAATTTTTTTTATATAAACTTTTATAAAAGGAAGCAACTTTCGATTTTGATCTCTCCAATTCTATTTTCGCTTTTTACGGGACTTTTTTAGAGGTAGTCTGAGAGATTGGGTAGTTGAAGCTTCGACAGTTGGGTTGTCTTACAGTACTGTGCGAATTAGTTGGGACAAGCGGAGGAATGCTGTCTCTTCCGCTGCAGAGTCTAAACTTGTTCGTAACCTTCTGCTGCAAGTCTAAACTTGCGCGTGTCCCTGTAAAGGACACGCGCAAGTTAGACTTGCAGCAGAGCGATATGTGCAAATCTAGAATTGTCTGTTGTGTTCATCATCATCATCCTCAAGCAGCCATGGGCTACGGAGGTCCAACCAAACCGCGCAGTTTAATTCTCCAAGCATATCTTACCTGAGCTACATCTGCTGCATCCAGCCACTCCACACCAATTCTAATAAGGTCCTGTTTGACATTGTCTGCCCACCGCATCCTAGGTCTCCCCCTCCTTCTGAGGCCTCTAGTCACACTGTTCATAACCCTATTCGCCAATCTATAACTATACATACGGGTTGTGTTGTTGGGTTGTTTTACCTCTGAGCGGCACTTTTTTGCACACAATGGGCTAAATGGCCAGGTCACATGGACCCCGAAGGCTCAGAGAAGGTTGGGGGAGGGGACCCACTGGAACAGCTGTTGGGAGACAGATGGTAGCCTCCCGTCAAGGCCATCCAGCGTGTTCTTTAACGTGCACAGGGTATGGCTCTCCCGCACACGGGGCCACGGCTTAACGTCCCATCCGACGGACGGCGGCCTTTCCAAGCCCATCGGTGTCCCCTACTGACCGTGGCCAGGGCGGGGAATTTTTGCGGATACATACGGGCAACATGGCCAAACCAGCGGAGTCTCTCTGTGCACAATATACTGCTTAAAGGAGGTTGCAGACTCCTTTGCCTAACCTCATCATTAGTTACAAAGTTAAACCACCTAATACCCAAGATACTACGTAAGCATCTAGAATCAAAAGCATCTAGTTTCCTGTTATCTTGTTTACACAGCGTCCAAGTTTCATTACCATAACTAACCTAGAAAGAACCAAACTATTTACAGTCTAATTTTAGTCTTTAGGTGTATACGCCTATTTCTCCACAATCTCCATAGATTTTTAAAAGTCCCGACAGCAATCCCTATTCGTCTGTTAATCTCATGCCGCACATCACAAGTATCTATTACATAGTTCCCAAAGTAATTAAATTGTGACACCTGCTCGAGACTGCAACCATTCAGATGAGCTGAATCACAACCTGCCTGACCAATCTTCATCACTTTAGTTTTCTCACTATTTATAACCAAACCTACTCTACTACCAGTCTCATCAACAGCTCGAATGAAAGAGTTCATCTCATCAACATCATTTGCCAAAAGGGCTAAATCATCAGCATAATCTAAATCAGAAATTTTCGTATCTCCAGTCCATTTAAGGCCAAAATCTTTCCCTTGAAGGGAATTTCCCATAACATAATCAATAACCAAACTAAAGAGAAAAGGAAACAAAATGCACCCTTGTCGAACACCAGAAGTAATGTTAAACCAATTGATACAAGACTTACCAACTCTTACACACGACTCAGTGTTATTATAGAGAGCTTTCATTATGTTAACTAACTTGTCAGGTATACCATATGATCTCACAATCAACCACAAATTATGACGATCAACAGAGTCGAAAGCCTTTTCGAAATCAACAAAGCTGGCAACCAAAGGTTTCTGAAACTCTAAACATTTCTCAAGAATCTGCCTAAGTGAAAATATCTGATTCACACATCCCCTACAACTTCTGAATCCACATTGCTCATCACGCAATTGACTGTCAACCAGATTCTTAATTCTATTAAGCACAATCATGCAAAGAACTTTCTCTGGAACAGAGAGTAGGCTGATACCCCTATAGTTATCACAAGAACTGCGATCACCTTTTTTGAAAATAGGGATAATAATAGCTCTGGTAAAATCTTTAGGAACCATGCCTTTATCATAAAAGTTATTCAAAATTTCAGTCATCCAAGTGGTAACCGAAACATTCCCAGCTCTGAGCATTTCTGTAGCAATTTCATCTACCCCTGGGGATTTATGAAGTTTAAGTTTAGAAATAGCCAAAATAACTTCAGACTGTGTTATAGGGCCAACATTAAATCCACCAATACATTTATCATCACTACAAACAGTGGGTGCAGAACTAACCACATTGTTAAGAACATCACTGAAATGCTAAGCCCACCTAGCCATGACAGAATCCTCCCCTTCTATAACCTTACCTTGTTTATCCTTCAATCCCTGTATACCTGTTCGTTTTCTACTACACAAAACATTAACTATCTGGTACAGCTCTTTGCTCTTGTGCTGTCTAATTGCTTCTTCGGCTTTGTCAGCCAAACCATCAAGCCAAAGATTCTTATCAGCAGCTAACTGATCTTTTACACGTTTATTAAGTTCTCTGTAATGCTTTCTATTAGGACTAGTAGGGTATTGATTAAGGACATTCCAGCAGTTCTTTCTTTCCGAAATAAGCTCAAGTGCCTTATCACTCAGATAATTCTGTCTCTTCTGCTCCTTTTTTCCTAAAAGAGTATTGTTAGTGTCCAAAAAAGCCTGTTAAAAATGATCCCATTCTTCCTCAACTTCAGTAGTAAGCATACCATGACTGTCATAATGACTAAGTAACGTATCATGGTAAGCTTTAGCTATAACTGGGTCTTTCAGAGCTTCAGTATTAAAGGTAAATTGTTTAAATTTAGCACAACACATTTTAAGTTTAAGTTGCAAGACACTTTTTACAAGGTAATGGTAAGATCCAAATTCAGCTCTCCTATGTGCCCTGGTATTTCTAACAGAACTAGCCAATTTGCTGTTAATTAATATGTAATCAATCATATTCCTATGCAGCCCATTAGGTGAAACCCATATGTATTTATGTGTGTCGCGGTGTTTGTAATATGTGTTAGTTATTCTGAATCCATTGAGTTTACTTACTGTAGGAGACGTTGCCCATTGCCATTGCAGCTACCAATACCAAAAGAGTCTATCACCCCTCCCAAAGGTCACAGTCAGTACCAACTTTGGCATTGAAGTCCCCTAGAACAAGGGATATATCTCCTTTCTTGACAGAATTCAAAATATCCTGAAGTTGTCCGTAAAACCTATCCTTCTTATCCTCATGGATATGGGGCATAACAGCAGATAACATTCAAGTCTTTAATGCTTGTCTGAAATTTTGCTTTAGGAAACCTTTCATTAATGCACTCATTTCCTAGAAGAGCATCACTAGCATGTCTGCTGAGCAGCTGGCCCACGCCTTGGTGATGCTTTCCATCCGCCCTCCCTGTAAAGAGAAATTTAAAGTTACTTTTAAGTATCTCACCTTTACCTGTCCATCTGGTCTCTTGCAAGCCTAGAATATGAGCGCTGGAATTCCTGCGTGAGGACATCAAGAGATTAATCTCTATGTAATGTCCTCATGTTCCACGTTCTTGCAGAGAGAAAATGATTAGTAGGATTTTTAAAGAAATTAGGTTTATTGAGATTGGTAGGGCCAACATTATCAAACAGCCCCCTGATCGCAGGCATGGGGCAAAGACCTGTTCCTTCTCCACTAAAGGCTGAAGTCACCGATGCTGGTAGGAACTTCAGGCACCACGTTTTCAAGTGGACTTTTTCAAGAACCATATGGCCTGCCTGAGACACATTACTTCAGTTTAGGCTTGACGATGCCCAACTAGCTAAGTAAGGTTCAGGTACCTACTTGGCCTCTGATTAGGATTATCCATCAGCTGATATAAGGTATCCCATGCTTCTGTTCACTTAGGGCTAGCAACCCAGAAACAAACAGAAAATAGAGTGGCAGATTCTTCTTCAACAGAGGCCCAGCGGTGCAGCAATTCCAGGATCCATAATCAAGCTCAAATCCATAAACAAGTCCAGTCTAGTAGGTATAAATGGTCAGCACCAGGATCCTGTGAAGTTGACCACTCCTCAGCAGGTTTACTCTGCTATTATTTACACTTCCACTTTAGTCGGAATTGATATTTCATAGGCTGAGGACGTGATTATGTAAGTAGTTCACAATTTTCATTGGAAACGTTTTTTATTAAATACATCACGAACATCACGCCTCGTAAACGAGCTAAAATAATCGCGTTAGGCGAAAACACTTCACTTACTGCTAGGCAGATAGCAAAATCAGTTGGCGTAGGGAAATCCAGCGTTTCATGAATCCTGAAGCTGCATAAGGGGACAGGGTCCGTGGACACGTACCGTAAAGGATATTGTGGAAGAAAAAGAAAAACCACCCCTAGAGATGATAGTCTAATTCGAAGAATTAGTATCATAGACCCGAAGAAGACCAGTGGAGACATCCAACGGGAGATTGCGTCTCATGGGTTTAATATAGATGCTTCCACCGTACGTTGTCGCCTACTGGAGTGTGGCCGCCGGGCTCGATACCCGCTATGAAGCAAAAAAGGCTATCCTGGACAAAGAAACATCGAGACTGGACTGTGGAGAATTGGGAAAAAATGATATTTTCCGACGAAACCAACTTTGAAGTGCATGGCTAAAGGTCAAATTTCGTCCGCCGCTCACCTAGAGAACCTCTTCGATCCGGCCACATCCAGCAATCCCTCAAACACCCACCCAAGGTCATGTTTTTGGGATGTTTCACAGCTTCCGGGCCACAGAAGATTCACCCATTGAAGGAATGATGAACAGCAAAAAGTACATAGGCGTTCTGGAGGCGAAAATAGTCCCAACACTGCAAAAGCTGTTTCCTAATTGGGGATGGGGTATTTCAACAGGATCTGGCTCCATGCCACAATTCTAAGCTTGCTAAGAGCATCTTTACCCAGCAACATTTGAAGGTATTGGAGCGGCCAGGAAATTCACCCGATCTAAACCCCATTGAAGATTTGTGGGCCATTATTAAAGCGCGCATATCTAAGATGGATTGCACGACGAAAACCAAAATGATAGAAGGTGTCATGAAAGTGTGGTACCACGACCCTGAAGTGAAGGAGATGTGTGGAAAGCTAGTGGCATCAATGGTTAAGGGGATGAAAGAAGTAATTAAAGCTAAGGGGGTCACATTCACTATTAACTACACTATTAAACAAATAAATATTTTAGTTGTGTCTTTGTTACTGCATTTTCCTATTGTCCCAACTAATTTGCACAGTACTGTATACATTGAAAGGAAACCTATCAAAATATTGAATTACTTTTAGAGAAAAGTATAAGTAACACCAATGGGCACTTTGTGAAGATTAAAAAGTTCTCTGTATGCTGCGTGGACATATAACAGTGATATACGGGTAGTGTTTATGTGGGTCACCTTTGGTACCCTTTGTACCTATTGAGACCACCATCACCGTATAAGGCTATGCTGACATACTCTCAGACTCCCATTCATGGATCTCCATTTCCCACAGCTGAATGCCTGCTTTCAAAAAGACATCTCCCCGTCTCATCGCTCCTGTTTGGCGAAGGGCTGGTTGAAGGAGCATTCCAGTGAGTTCACAACCCTCGAATGGCTCTCTCTCTCCGGATTTGAACCCTATTGAGCAACTGTGAGATGACGTGGAGGGATGTATTCGATCACGAAACCCACCATTGGCAACTCTTTACGGACGGCTGTCCTGTAATCATGGGTCGCAATACCACACGAAGGTTTCAAGCACCAGGTAGAGTCCATGCCATGACATGTTGCTGCTATTGTGAGGTGGAAAGGTGGACTCACACATCATTAGGTGGGTGTGAATAATAAATTGTTCTTTCAGTATGTATATATCAACTGTGCACTACATTAGTAGGGGGCGGGGGGTGGCTCAGCCGGTAGCGCGCCAGGCTCGTAATCTGTAGTTCCCAGGTTCGAGTCCCAGCTGGGTCAGCGTTCAGATTTATCTCCGCAAAATTCCCCGCCCTGCCCACGGTCAGTAGGGGACACCGTTGGGTTTGGAAAGGCCGCCGTCCGTCGGATGGGACGTTAAGCCGTGGCTCCGTGTGCGGGAGAGACATACCCTGTGCACGTTAAAGAACACGCTGGATGGCCTTGACGGGAGGCTACCATCTGTCTCCCAACAGCTGTTCCAGTGGGTCCCCTCCCCCAACCTTCTCTGAGCCTTCGGGGTCCATGTGACCTGGCCATTTAGCCCATGGTGTGCAAAAAAGTGCCGCTCAGAGGTAAAACAATCCAACACACAACCCAACTACATTAGTAGGCATATAGGTATACACCTCACTTTCGTACAAATAATCCCTCATTTAAAGGAAGGAGTATTGCATTAGCAATAAATTATCACAGGAAAGTGTTCCTGTAGACAAGGAACACTTGAAAAAAATGAGTTGAAAAAAAATTGGTTGTCCTGACTGGGATTCGTTCGAGCGACTCGTTTATCATCATCAGTAATTTATGGGTATTTCTTTCATTTTCTATTTGCTAATTGAGAGCATTCATTAGTTAACATCTTTTAGCCGATTTCTAGTTGCTTAGTTCAAAGGGTTTTCTCGATACGGTACTTTTTCAAATGTTGCTTAAATTTTGAAAATAAATGTGTTACGTGTATTAATCTGGATAGCCCGATACATACAGCATGCTTCTGGAGGACCCAGGTTCGAATCCCAGTCAGGACAACCGATTTTTTCAACTCATTTTTTCAAGTATTGTATTAGATTTTTTTTCCGTTTTATAAACAGACCAACAGTTGTAGACTTATCATTCCCGAATACTTTCTAACTGTCGGGCTTTTTGGAAGCATAATTGAGTCTGTTTTGCTATATTTACTGAAGTTTTAGTTGTTTTAATTATATAACCTTCTTCTGTCAAAATATAGTTTACAAGAACTCTAAGACATATTCAATTATGGCCAAACATTTTTGTTTCTTCTTCTTAGGGCAATAATTATCTTTCGAACTGAGCCCTCGATTCTTCATCTCCGTTTGCTCTGTCTCGTGGCTCAGGGCCACGTCATAATGAACTATTATCATCACAACAGAAAAATGTTGCCCAAGGGAGAGATTAATTGTCACCGATTCTTTTGCGATGATTGTTTTTTCATCACCTGTTAGTAAACGGTAGTTTCACGTGAAGCGGAAAGGGCGTTAGATGTTGATCATTGGAAGGACAAAAAACGGTCTTTATAATGAATTCACTTCTGTCATTTCCTTTCGGCTCTTTTTTCATTTATCATTATCTGTAGTTTTCTGAATTCTTACTCAATTAAACTTTCTAAATCGCAAATAACAAATTTTCATTTTCTGACTGGAGATTATGCGACCAATAGGAAAGAATTTGAGCTGTACTGCCCTTCTTAGAGTCAGTAACTAATTTATTAACAGGCCTGCTTGTATATGGCGTATATAGCCTGTATGTATTACCGCGGGTTTATAAATAAAATAGTGTGAAAGCTGAAATGTCGAGTTAAATACTACCACCATCATCTTCACAAGATTAGAAGGATGAGTTAACTCAACCTTCTCAAATATCCGGGGCGGGGGTGGCTCAGTCGGTAGCGCGCCAGGCTCGTAATCTGTAGTTCCCAGGTTCGAGTCCCAGCTGGGTCAGCGTTGAGATTTATCGCCGCAAAATTTCCCCGCTCTGCCCACGGTCAGTAGGGGACACCGATGGGCTTGAAAAGGCCGCCGTCCGTCGGATAGAACGTTAAGCCGTGGCCCCGTGTGCGGGAGAGCCATACCCTGTGCACGTTAAAGAACACGCTGGATGGCCTTGGCGGGAGGCTACCATCTGTCTCCCAGCAGCTGTTCCAGTGGGTCCCCTCCCCCAACCTTCTATGAGCCCTCGGGTCCTTGTGGCCTGGCCATTTAGCCCATTGTGTGCAAAAAAGTGCCGCTCAGAGGTAAAACAATCCAATACAATCTCAAATATCCACCGCTAACGTGTGCTAATGAACGCAATAGTTTCTCTCATACTTATCCCATCTCACGGAATGGTCGTCCTTACAACTTTATATTTACGTTAAAAAAAAGAACAAATTTATGCTGCACAACACGGTGGTCTGATAGCAGCCTGTCAGTGCCATACGACGTAGAAAAGATCTCTGAGGAAAGCGAGATCTCAGCAGAACGACAATACACATGAGAAAGTCAACATATATGTTGTTGCTTTTTTGGAATTCAACGCAGGTCCTTACTGCGTAGAGCAAGGGGAACCTACAGAGTTGGGTTGTTTTACCTCTGAGCGGCACTTTTTTGCACACCATGGGCTAAATGGCCAGGTCACATGGACCCCGAAGGCTCAGAGAAGGTTGGGGGAGGGGACCCACTGGAACAGCTGTTGGGAGACAGATGGTAGCCTCCCGTCAAGGCCATCCAGCATGTTCTTTAACGTGCACAGGGTGTGGCTCTCCCACACACGGGGCCACGGCTTGACGTCCCATTCGACGGACGGCGGCCTTTCCAAGCCCATCGGTGTCCCCTACTGACCGTGGGCAGGGCAGGGAATTTTACGGAGATAAATCTCAACGCTGACCCAGCTGGGACTCGAACCTGGGAACTACAGATTACGAGCCTGACGCGCTACCGACTGAGCCACCCCCGCCCCTTATGGGAAAGGATGGACAGCTGTTGGAGACAGATGGTAGCCTTTCAAAACCATCCAGCTTGTTCTTTAACATGCAAGAATTGTGGCTCTCCCGAACACGGTGCCACGGCTTAACGTCCCGTCCAATGGATGACAGCCTTTCCAAGTCAATCGGTGTCCCCTGCTGACCGAGGGCGGGACGTTTTGTGGATGTAAATTTCAATGCTGGCCCAGGGGATCTCGAACCTGGGAATCGCAGAGTACGAGCCTGGCGCGCTACCGGGGCAGCCACCCCCACCCCATAGAGTCGCTGTGTTGCCACATATCATGTATTAACATCCACGGAAAGCTACTAATTGTTTCCCACAAATTAAAGGATTCACCCTTACACATATTCATAGTTATACGTATTGCACTGATTATATTGAGAGCACTTATATCGATTATATTCCTGGTTAATTATTATATTGATTACATTGGCTATTGTTTATGCTGATAGTTATTTTATTGACTACATTCATAATTGCAACCTTGATCATATCCATTGTTATTATATTTATTTATTGATATTTATTATATTGATTTATTGATAGTCATATTGAATCATAGTTATTATGTTGATTATTCTCATTATTATTGTTTCAGTTATCATATTCATTATATCTATGGTGCATTTCCTTGATTGTAATCATATTTTATTGAATATGTTGATTATATTCACAAATCACAGCTAGCGTTCCTCCTCTGAGCAGTATATTGTGCAGAGAGAGACTCCGTTGGTTTGGCCATGTTTCCCGTATGGATAATTATAAATTGGCAAATAGGGTTATGAACAGTGTGTCTAAAGGCCTCAGAAAGAGGGGGAGACCTAGGATGCGGTGGGCAGACAATGTCAAACAGGACCTTATTAGAATTGGTGTGCAGTGGCCGGATGCAGCAGATGTAGCTCAGGATAGACTTGCTTGGAGAACTAAATTGCACGGTCTGGTTGGACCTCCGTAGCCCATGGCTGTTTGAGGATGATGATGATGATGTTGTAGTGATTAATTGGTAACTTTTATACTTATAATTACTTTATCGATTACAAATAAAGCAAATTACATCTCAAGCAATAGCTTGCCATAGAGGTCTGAGAGGAGGCTATCAATTCAACCACCATAGAGAAGATATAAGAGGAAGGCGAAACCTTATCAGAAAGACAACACAAACACCGATGTCTTACCTGGGGCTCGAACCCGGGTCCCTTTGATCAATAGCCAAGCGCGCTAACCATTCGGCCATATATTAATGATTATTATCTTTATTATATTCATGATTATTAAACTGATTGTTTTCATAGTTATGGAGTTGATTACACTCACCTATATAGATCGCTGACCCAGTTTACTTCTCCTGCGACAAAGCTTCAGCTGTTGGTCTTTACAGACCTAGTGACTTTCATACAGGCGCATCTCTTTCAGAAGCATCTGATGCGTTGCCTTAGTGACACGACGCCCTGCACAGCTTCTTCCAATCCCAAACGTCTTTGTTCCCTTCTCTCTGCTTCCGAAACCGAGTTAAGATTTATGATCGGCTTTCTTTGATTCTAATAGAAAGGAAAACTTTTCCCATTTTCAAAAGTTTTCGTATATTTCACTGAAAGAATAAATATAAAATATTAAAGTTGTCTTCCAAAATGTTTTTGCTCTGCATCTGGAGATCTGCTTTATAGTTAAAGAACTAGGCACCATTATTCACGGATTGTTTCTCCACCGCCCCCCCCTAATTGTTGTATGTGCTCACCTTTCTCGGAGGGGCGGGGGTGGCTCAGTCGGTAGCGCGACAGGCTCGTAATCTGTAGTTCCCAGGTTCGAGTCCCAGCTGGGTCAGCGTTGAGATTTATCTCCGCAAAATTCCCCGCCCTGCCCACGGTCAGTAGGGGACACCGATGGGCTAGGAAAGGCCGCCGTCCGTCGGATGGGACGTTAAGCCGTAGCACACGGCTTAACGTCCCATCCTAGGCGCGCCATGGTTAGCGCGCTTGGCTATTCAGCTGTTGAGAGACATACCCTGTGCACGTTAAAGAACACGCTGGATGGCCTTGACGGGGGGCTACCATCTGTCTCCCAACAGCTGTTCCAATGGGTCCCCTCCCCCAACCTTCTCTGAGCCTTCGGGGTCCATGTGACCTGGCCATTTAGCCCATGGTGTGCAAAAAAGTGCCGCTCAGAGGTAAAACAACCCAACCCTTTCTCGGATGACTGAAGGCTTACCATTCTAATCGTGAGGGAAGGGGTCCCTTCTTCAACATCTATGACAACAGCAGCCGTGATTGGTTCAGTCTGTAGCCTCGTAATTTTTCTGATCTCAGGTTTGAGTCTCAATATTCCTATGTTGAGATTTTTTTGTGGTAATCTTCTTCATTCTTCCCTTGCTGAGAAAGAGAGACACCGATTGTCTAGGAAAATCTTGCGGTGCTATAAAAAAAGTGAAAAAAAAAAGGCCACCAGAGAACAAAAATTAATGACTCGCGTGAAAAATGTCCTGAAATTTGGAACAGCGATTGTTTCCGTTAGTATACTTGAAAATGGGAATATACTAGATACGTTAAATTTTCGATTATTCTGCCCTTAATCGCAGTAGGGAAATTTTTCCAAAACGTTTATTACACATCACCCCCTCATTCAACCTCATCTCTTCGGTCCGTCCGGAATTTCCGAATTCATAAACCGTTCACTAGTGGCGCTGTTGTAATTTCAGAGTAAGTACACACAACCAGAGTTTTCTCCAAAAAGATGTAAGCAGTGGCGCACCCAGAGGAGGAGCCAAGGGGCCCTGGCACCCCCTCTCCCCCCCCCGAAAAAAGGAAAAAAAAACATTAAAAATTTTTCCAAAAATCTTTTCCTAATTAAAATTCATTTTTTATATTTATGTTGTGTCGTGTCTTCTATTTCTATACTACTTATGAATTAACGGTCACATAAGGTGGGAATACCGTATAGATCACGGGAATCACGGCTGCTGTGAACACAAGGCGAACGAATCGGGCGGACCGAGCGTTACTTCGTTTGCCCGAGCCGGGCCAGCGGACCCGTCCCAAGGGGCGGGCGTGGCTAAGTCGGTAGCGCGCCAGGCTCGTAATCTGTAGTTCCCAGGTTCGAGTCCCAGCTGGGTCAGCGTTGACATTTATCTCCGCAAAATTCCCCGCCCTGCCCACGGTCAGTAGGGGACACCTATGGGCTTGGAAAGGCCGCCGTCCGTCGGATGGGAGGTTAAGCCGTGGCCCCGTGTGCGGGAGAGCCATACCCTGTCGCGTTAAAGAACACGCTGGATGGCCTTGACGGGAGGCTACCATCTGTCTCCCAACAGGTGTTCAAGTGGGTCCCCTCCCCCAACCTTCTCTGAGCCTTCGGGGTCCCTGTGACCTGGCCATTTAGCCCCTGGTGTGCAAAAAAGTGCCGCTCAGAGGTAAAACAACCCAATCCAAACCGCTCCCAAGATTAAATCCTGAGTGCGCCACTGGATGTAAGTACTGTACAACTTAAGTTACAGTATTACTGCCCTAGTCCTCTCAACGTACAGTATTGTAATGATCTCTAAATACGGTAAACTCCATGTTATCCGACATTTATGGGGAATGGAGTTTGCCAGTTAGATGAATCTGCCAGTTGCATGAGAAATGTTTTTATAGAAACCTACTTACATAAAAGTATTCAGCTGATTTCGTATCTGCAGATTTCTGTTCTTCAGATACGTAATGGTTTCGGATACCATGCTGTATTTTAGAGCGAATGAACCATCCTTGAGAAAATGTACACTGCTCTCTTGGTTTCATTTTCTCATAAAATTCCTTCGCCTTTTCTATAGTACTAGCATTAGTTCTGAGATGCATGAGCATTTCAATCTCTTTAAAGAGAATAATTCATTGAACGCACTATCCAAGTCTTCAGGCTTAAGGGTATGAAGTGATATATGACGTCGTTCTATGCTTTTAAAATTCTTTGATTTCGCAAAGAACTCTTAAAGTCTTCCACTTTGCGCTTTAACATCATAGATCGTTGACGAACCAACATTAAAATCCAGCATAAGCACATTTCGATTTTCACCCATTTATATTCTTTTGCATAAATTAATTTTTTGTTTCAGAGTCAAAACAACAGCGCTTTAGCACTTCCGGTGTATTCGTCTTTCATAGCATTACAAAATGAGATTTCGGATAAACAGAAAAATAAGGTCACCAATTTAACTACCTGCTACATTAATGGCTTGGGTTGTGTTGTTTGTACCTCTGAGCGGCACTTTTTTGCCCACCATGGGCTAAATGGCCAGGTCACAAGGACCCCGAAGACTCAGAGAAGGTTGGGGGAGGGGACCCACTGGAACAGCTGTTGGGAGACAGATGGTAGCCTCCCGTCAAGGCCATCCAGCGTGTTTTTTAACGTTGGGTTGTTTTACCTCTGAGCGGAACTTTTTTGCACACCATGGGCTAAATGGCCAGGTCACAAGGACCCCGAAGACTCAGAGAAAGTTGGGGGAAGGGACCCACTGGAACAGCTGTTGGGAGACAGATGGTAGCCTCCTGTCAAGGCCATCCAGCGTGTTTTTTAACGTTGGGTTGTTTTACCTCTGAGCGGCACTTTTTTGCACACCATGGGCTAAATGGCCAGGTCACAAGGACCCCGAAGACTCAGAGAAGGTTGGGGGAGGGGACCCACTGGAACAGCTGTTGGGAGACAGATGGTAGCCTCCCGTCAAGGCCATCCAGCGTGTTTTTTAACGTTGGGTTGTTTTACCTCTGAGCGGCACTTTTTTTCACACCATGGGCTAAATGGCCAGGTCACAAGGACCCCGAAGACTCAGAGAAAGTTGGGGGAAGGGACCCACTGGAACAGCTGTTGGGAGACAGATGGTAGCCTCCTGTCAAGGCCATCCAGCGTGTTTTTTAACGTTGGGTTGTTTTACCTCTGAGCGGCACTTTTTTGCACACCATGGGCTAAATGGCCAGGTCACAAGGACCCCGAAGACTCAGAGAAGGTTGGGGGAGGGGACCCACTGGAACAGCTGTTGGGAGACAGATGGTAGCCTCCTGTCAAGGCCATCCAGCGTGTTTTTTAACGTTGGGTTGTTTTACCTCTGAGCGGCACTTTTTTGCACACCATGGGCTAAATGGCCAGGTCACAAGGACCCCGAAGACTCAGAGAAGGTTGGGGGAGGGGACCCACTGGAACAGCTGTTGGGAGACAGATGGTAGCCTCCCGTCAAGGCCATCCAGCGTGTTTTTTAACGTTGGGTTGTTTTACCTCTGAGCGGCACTTTTTTGCACACCATGGGCTAAATGGCCAGGTCACAAGGACCCCGAAGACTCAGAGAAGGTTGGGGGAGGGGACCCACTGGAACAGCTGTTGGGAGACAGATGGTAGCTTCCCGTCAAGGCCATCCAGCGTGTTCGTTAACGTGCACTGGATATGGCTCTCTCGTACACGGTGCCACGGCTTAAAGTCCCTTCCGACGGACGGCGGTCTTTCCAAGCCCATCAGTGTCCCTTACTGACAGTGGGCAGGGCGGGGAATTTTGCGGAGATATACTTTAACGGCTGTAATGGAACTAACGTTCATAGCGGGAATGTAGCAATGCGTGGAAGACGAAGGCAATGCCGGTAGCATCCCGGCATCACGTGACATTGGCAGCATCAGCAGCCAATGTCACGTGACACGAAGGTTGCCAGATCACTAATTTCTAAAAAAATCGTTGCCAGATATTTTTTCTGAATTCTGTAATCAACCATAGTGTTCGGATATTTTTTTGAGCGACTCTACTGTTGCAACTGTTCATTTGTTTCTGCTTATAGAACGTTTTAAATACTGAATAAATATTTCTAAAAATGAGTTTTCATATATAGTAAATTTGCATATTTTAATCATTGGTCCCCTTTCGTTCACAAAATGTAAAATTTAAAAAGTTTTCTAACTCCGTTCTTCCCTTGCTCTTATTTGTCACTTAAAAGGAGATCTATAAACTGTAAAAAAGTATTTCTCTCAAGACAATAATATCTGGCAGCACGCAATTTTTGGTAGTTTTTCAGATATCATATTTTGACAAACAGTGTGAAGGGCGCCGTGGCTTAGTTGGTTAAAGCGCCTGTCTAATAAACAGGAGATCGTGGGTTCGAATCCCACCGGTGCCTGCGCAAAATTTTTGATGCCTTCCCATGGCCGAGTGGTTAGCACGCTTGGCTACTGATCTAAGTGACCTGGGTTCGAGCCCCGGGTAAGGCATGGTTGTGTGTGTTGTTTTTCTGCTGAGGTCCTGCCATCCTCACAGACCTACTACTTTGGCATATAAACTGATAGGCTCCTGTCAGACCTCTGTGGCAAGCAGCTGCTTGAGGGGGTATTTATTTTATTTTCATTTATAGTCTGAAACGCAGTTTGATTTAGACACTATCGGATTTGTCTTCATTGTTTCCTGAAACTTTTTATTATATCACGACAATTATAAAAAAATCATCTTCAGAAAATTTTACACTATAGTACAGAGCACAAAACTGTTTTCAGAATCGTCAAGAACATTTGCAAAATTTTAGATGCTCTGTCAACAAATACGTCGGGAAAAAATCTTCAGTTTAATCAATTGTATACTCAGAATATACTTGCCATCTTCATGACATTCTTGTCATTGCTTCTTGAGGCTGAGAGCAGCTGGGACAATACCTTCATGAGACACAGAAAATAGTGCACTGTTGGTAGAAAGTTCATAGCATCAATTAGAGATATTGATCAGCGGCCGGTAGCTCAGCGGTCAGACATCTGACATGTTGTCGTGGGTTCGTATCCCACCCAGCTCAAGACAACGTATTCTCTAAAATTGATCGACGTTAAATTCAGAGTGATATCTTCCTTAATAGATTTTGGGTTGTTGTTTTGCCTCTGAGCGGCACTTTTTTGCACACCATGGGCTAAATGGCCAGGTCACATGGACCCCGAAGGCTCAGAGAAGATTGGGGGAGGGGACCCACTGGAACAGCTGTTGGGAGACAGATGATAGTCTCCCGTCAAGGGCATCCAGCGTGTTCTTTAACGTGCACAGGGTATGGCTCTCCCGCACACGGGACCACGGCTTAACGTCCCATCCGACGGACGGCGGCCTTTCCAAGCCCATCGGTGTCCCCTACTGACCGTGGGCAGGGCGGGGAATTTTGCGGAGATAATCTCAACGCTGACCAAGCTGGGACTCGAACCTGGGAACTACAGATTACGAGCCTGGCGCGCTACCGACTGAGCCACCCCCGCCCCTCCTTAATAGATATTAAAGACAATTTTGTAAATGAGCCTTTTTTAAACTAAATTACATTTTAAAAAATATTTATAAAACATTTTTTTAAATTATTTATAAAACATTTTTTTAAATTATTTATTTAAAAATATTTTTAAAATGCATACATTCTAAACCCGTGAATTTAAGAATGAAAAGTATGTATCAATGAAAAAAAATAATTGAAATATTTGTCTCAGATAGACTTGATATTTAGATTAAATAAGACAATTTCGACTTTTGTTCCAATATTTTTGCGTATGGCAACCTCATTGATCGGGTGGGTATCTTACAGAACACATTCGATTGCCTTGGTGGGATACATCCTTCGGTCGACTAATAGATGTCTAGTGGATTCCATTTCCCAAATCAGCATTGACTCTTTGGAGTCCTCGTGATTTGGATATTTATCAGATTTTTCCAGAAAGAGCCAATGAGAGGTAAAACTCAACTGAACGCTTCCTCCACCCAGATCTGCGCCCTTGGAATCCTTGTGACCTGTCTAGTCCATTTTTTGTTCTTTTTTTCAAGAACTGATCATAGGAGAACCAACCTAATTCACTCTTCCCTTGCTTAATTTTCGGTTGGAGTCCTCGTGACCTGGCTATCTACTCGATGTGTGTGCGCAGAAGAGCCGATCAGAGGTAAAACAACGCAACTATGTCCTTCCCCTACCGAGCTCTACCCAGCTTCTGCTAGGGAAGACCATAGAGCTCAACGCAACTATGGTCTTCCCCTACCCAGCTCTTTGGGATCTTTACGACTTAGCAATTCATTCGCCATTTTGCAGAATGGGTTGGGTTGTTTTACCTCTGAGCGGCACTTTTTTGCACACCATGGGCTAAATGGCCAGGTCACATGGACCCCGAAGGCTCAGAGAAGGTTGGGGGAGGGGACCCACTGGAACAGCTGTTGGGAGACAGATGGTAGCCTCCCGTCAAGGCCATCCAGCGTGTTCTTTAACGTGCACAGGGTATGGCTCTCCCGCACACGGGGCCACGGCTTAACGTCCCATCCGACGGACGGCGGCCTTTCCAAGCCCATCGGTGTCCCCTACTGACCGTGGACAGAGCGGGGAATTTTGCGGAGATAAATCTGAACGCTGACCCAGCTGGGACTCGAACCTGGGAACTACAGATTACGAGCCTGGCGCGCTACCGACGGAGCCACCCCCGCCCCACATTTTGCAGAAAAGAGCCGATCAAAGGTAAAACAATCCAACTCAACTCTTCCTTATCCAGATATGATCCCATGTGGTCCTTGTGACATGAAAATTTATCCTAATTTTGCGCACAAAAGTGCCTCTCTAAGATGAAACGCCCCGTCCCAAATTTTTCACGAAAATTTCGACGATGTTTCGTTCTGTCATTACTCTCTGAACTACTAGCCGAACATCTTGCACGCGCGGTCCTCAGAAGCATTCATATATGGCCTTTATTACACCTTCGGGTTTTTCTCTGTTCATCTTCCATCCGAAGACATCACAGTCACGAAACAGGAAACGATCTCTGTATTTCTCCTTCTCCCATCATTTTGCCCGCGAAAACCTATAAAACCGTCCGAAATAAGTGCGAAAGCGTCGAATCCTTGTGTCGTAAACTATCGATCTCTCATTTAAGCCCAAAACAGGGCATAATAATTATAATGCTTTTCTAATCTCGCTAAGACACAACCAAACCTTTGGGACCAATATCGCGATAATTGGGTATGGAATTTCCTTCACGTTGAATTTCTACATTCCGTGTCTGTCGAATTAGGACTTGGTGTCATCATCTTCAAAGCACTAAATGACCTCTATTAAATGCACTTAACGAACCCGTTGACTTCTCTATAAGCAGAGCACCTTGGATTGAAATTGAGGCGCTGTAGGATTCTGCTCACACATTCCTTTCCTGAACAAAATTCGTTTCATTTTACTTCGACTACTGTTATTTCCTACACATAACACACACACACACGAAGTCGAAATATTTTCTTTATTTTTCCTTTGCTTCCTCTTTGACCAAAATTTCCTCTTTCCTATTCTTTTCACCAACTACGTCAAAATTACATTTTGATGATCCTTTCCCACAGCGTCTTTTTGCGCAAGCTCATTCTTTTCTTTAAGTGTCCTTTCATTACACCACAATCCAAACATTCATATTACTTTTGCATTCCTGCCATCTTTGGTCAAAATCCAATCTCTTATTTTGAGCTGAGGGAAAATTTAATTTAATCCACCTCTTGGCCGAAATCTTCCCTTTAATTTTCACTTTTTTCCTCCGCCAAAATACATTCTCTTAATTCGCTTTACTTCTCTCTGGCTAAAATATTCCCTTTTATTTTACCTTCCCGCCAAAATAAGTTTTCCTTTTTTTACCTTTCTCTTGTTGTTCAAAATTTGTATTTTTTTATTTGGCTTCTCTATCCCACCTCTTGAGCAAAATTCTTCCCTTTACGTTGCATTCCCTCTGGCCAAAAACGCATTATCTTCTTTATTTTCTTTTTCGTCCTGTCCGAAAATCTACCTTTCATTTTTCCTTTCCCCTAGTCAAACACATTTTCTTATTTTCCCTTCCTTACTGACAAAAACTTTCATTCTTTTCTAATCCTTGCCTTTCCCCCCTCTTGAGTAATATTGTTTCTTTTCTTTTTCCTTCTTTCCATATGGGACGGGGGTGGCTCAGTCGGTAGCGCGCCAGGCTCGTAATCTGTAGTTCCCAGGTTCGAGTCCCAGCTGAGTCAGCGTTGAGATTTATCTCCGCAAAATTCCCCGCCCTGCCCACGGTCAGTAGGGGACACCGATGGGCTTGGAAAGGCCGCCGTCAGTCGGATGGGACGTTAAGCCGTGGTCCCGTGTGCGGGAGAGCTATACCCTGTGCACTTTAAAGAACACGCTGGATGGCCTTGACGGGAGGCTACCATCTGTCTCCCAACATCTGTTCCAGTGGGTCCCCTCCCCCAACCTCCTCTGAGCCTTCGGGGTCCATGTGACCTGGCCATTTAGCCCATGGTGTGCAAAAAAGTGCCGCTCAGTGGTAAAACAACCCAACTCTTCTTCCCATGTCTATTCTTTCATATTGTCTTCATCCAGGGCCGGTGCTAGCTATTTTGCCGCCAGGAGCAAACTTGGACTCTGTGACCCCTTTCCCCAAGTCTAGTCTTAGGTGTTAATGATTAATTTAGCCATTTTTAATGTCTTTTTAAAAGTAATTGAATATAATCTGTTGAAAAATAAGTTATAATTACTCCATTAAAGCTTACAGTAGCTATGGTAGTTAGTTTGCAAAATTGCCGCCCCTAACAAAATGCAGAGCCGGTCGAACGTGCGGTACGCTGCCTCTGTCTTTACCCTATTGGATAGAATCCTTTTTTTTTTGCCTTTACCATCTTATTGAAAATACACTCATATATATCCTTCTGGCCAAAATCCATTCTTTAAATTTGCCTTCCCCCAAGGAAAAAGGATTTCTTTTATTTTTCTTCCTTCCTCATTCTTGTCCCAAATGAAGTCTTTTATTTATCGTTCTGACTTTACAAAAATTCCTTCTCTTATTTTGTCTTCCGGTGGCCGCAAAACCTTTTTTTATTATTTTCCTTTCACCTTCGTATCAAAAATACATATTGTTTTGTCTTTTTCTTTGCCAAAATCTTTCATTTTATATGTCTTCCCATCTTGACCAAAATTCTTTTTATTTTGTCTTCCCCCTGTAAAAAATTTTTTTAATTCTCGTTTCCCTTTCTTATCCAAATCCATTCCTTTGTTAAGCCTTCTCTATAATAGGTCAAAATCCATTCTTCGATTTTGAATTCCTCCCTTTAGGCAAAAATGCATTTATTTATTCTACTCTTTTTTTCATTGGATACATAATCCTTTCTTTAATTTTGACTTCTCTTTGCTCAAAGGTTGCTCAAAATCCATTCTTTCATTTTTCTTTTCTCTCCAATCCCCTTCCCTTTTGGCCAAACTCCTACTCACATCCTTTCCAGCAACCACTTCCTCATATCCAGGTGTCAACTTTCGTGAAAATAAAAACACGAACATTTCTAACAAGACTCTTTGCAGAAATGAAGATCCAGTACAAGGAACATATTTATCATTAAAGTGTTTTCCTAAACTCCAGTTCTACATGCAGCAAGCGACAACAGAAAAATGAACTTTCTCCGTCATTCAATAGAAAACTTCAAAAGCTTTCTTCTCTCGTAATGAACGTACGATGCATCTAATTAACGTTCTTGCGCTAACAAGAAACGATATTAGTTGTTAGAAAGAATAATGAGCTTACTGGGTATTGATGCCTGGGAGGAATTTTTCTCTCTTTCTGAGATTCAACCAACTTGTCAGCAGGAACGGCTCAGTCCGCTTATCGACTTTTTTTTCCCCCGTTTACGTTAGCTCTCGTGCTTTGTGAAAGAATGTTTTGTTTTTGTTTTTCAATGTCGAGCATTAAGAGGAAAATCATTTTCAGGGTCTGACTTTGAACTGCGTCTTAATTATGGGGACTTTTTTTTTATCACGAACTTAAGAATTCCGAAAGAAGACAAAGACTTTGATATTTTGAACGATTGAAAGTGTTCGATTCAGCTGGGCGTTTGGAACTCTGCGTTGTTTTTGTTCTTGAGTTTGCGAGTTATTTTTTAGTTCGTTTTCAGAAAGGAAAAGAGTAGCATTTTTGTTTCTTTGCTTGTACGTATAATATTTTCATTTTTACGGCTAAGACATTTAGGTTTTTTGCGTTAAGGGAAAATAGGGAAAAAAAAATATTTTTAGTGTTTATCCATCCTTCACAAAGAATTAATATTCGTATTTCCAAATTCTCCAGTAGTTTTAAATTCCGCAGTCTAAAAGAGATAAAGGTGAAACAGCGCAAAATTTTAATATTGAAAATATTCTTTTCGAGCTAGAAATTTGAAACTTTGTCGTGAACGGGGGGGGGGGGGATGGAGGGGATTTGCATTGATATTTGCATTTTTTTTCGTAATCCCAGTAGAATGGAGGAAAACAATCCTTTTTGGTTTGAGGCGATAAACGAAGAATTCTTTTTCAGTTTAACAGGTACTAATAAAATATTACGATTCGCATTTTCCAGTCATATATTAGTTCACCTGTCACATATATTTTCACCAGTTATATATTAGTTCGGAATTAAAATTGAAGAAACTTTTAACTTGCTTTTAACTTTGCTTTAAATTTCAGCAAACTTTAACTTGGTTTGAGACTGTCATCTTATATGGGGCGGGGGAGGCTCAGTCGGTAACGCGCCAGGCTCGTAATCTGTAGTTCCCAGGTTCGAGTCCCAGCTGGGTCAGCGTTGAGATTTATCTCCGCAAAAATTCCCCGCCCTGCCCACGGTCAGTAGGGGACACCGATGGGCTTGGAAAGGCGGCCGTCCGTCGGATGGGACGTTAAGCCGTGGCCCCGTGTACGGGAGAGCCATACCCTGTGCACGTTAAAGAACACGCTGGATGGCCTTGACGGGAGACTACCATCTGTCTCCCAACAGCTGTTCCAGTGGGTCCCCTCCCCCAACCTTCTCTGAGCCTTCGGGGTCCATGTGACCTGGCCATTTAGCCCATGGGGTGCAAAAAAGTGCCGCTCAGAGGTAAAACAACCCAAAAGCCATCCTATATATTGCAAATGAAAAGAAAATATCGAATGAAATTATGGATCATTCTCTACTTTAAGATATATTGATAAATAAATCATTAAGTTGAGGAACCAAAACCGCCTCTTACACAGCAAAAATGATAGCGATTGTTAGTATCGTTTTTTGAGTCCCTGTTATTTTTTTTAATACAGAAGACCAAATGGGCAAATCACAAGGACCCAAAAGTCTCAGAGTTGGAACGGGGATCCGCAAGATAGCTGTTACGAGACAGAAGGGACCTGGAAAATAGATGAATCGTCTATACACAGGGCTCTTGCTTAACGATCTATTACAGTTGCTCAAAAAAGTATCCGAACACTATGGTTGATTACAGAATTCAGAAAAAAATTCTGGCATTTTAGAAATTAGTGATCTGGCAACCTTCGTGTACGTACACGAAGGTTGCCAGATCACTAATTTCTAAAAAAATCGTTGGCAGATATTTTTTCTGAATTCCGTAATCAACCATAGTGTTCGGATACTTTTTTGAGTGACTGTAGATGGTCATATTATTTTGATACTAGATCGTGTGGGCTCACTCACGGAATATTGAGCGTGTGCAGTTACCGTTCACAGCAAAATGGAGCGTGTGCAGTTACTGCACACGCTCCAGTTTGCTGTGAACGGTAACTGGAGCGTGTACAGTTGCTGTACACGCTCCAGATATTTTTCCTGAATTCTGTAATCACGTGACACGAAGGTTGCCAGATCACTAATTTCTAAAAGGTGTTCTTCTTACTGAAAGCAGAACAGGAGTTATTAGAAAGATCTCCACGCAGTCACAACAAGGACTCGAACTCAAGAATAACAGAATATAATCACAGATGTAATCAGGAATCACAATAGCCATTCAATAATTAGTAAGCATAAGTCGTTTGATCATCTATATTTGTATTTTCACATATCGTTTTGTTAAATCTGGAATCAATTTCGTTTCGACTACATAGCACTTGACAAAATATTCATGGGAGTCGATAAAGGAAATTCCTGATTACCAAAGCAGTTAACATTCCATATTGGGTATCGTTTACTCAACCCTGTTTCTAAAGGGCGGGTTTCGATCAGCCGATAGCACAACATGATCGTAATCTTATATTCCCAGGTTCGACTTCCAACTTGGCCAAAGTTGAAAGTATCCCGTTAATCCCCATCCTGGCCGCAGTAACAAATGGCACACTGCTATACATTAAAAAAGTATTTTTCAATAATAAAATGTCTCATTTCCATTGGTTCTAAGTTGAGCCTTTCTCCGGTGTGAATGCCGTCCATCGTATGGGACGTTAAGCCGTGGTTCCGTCTGCAAGAGACTCCAAACCCTGATGATGTAAAATACGCTGAATAGTCTTAACGGGATGCTTCCATCTGTCTCATCAACAACTGTTCAGCTGATTCAATGCTAGATTAGACACTTGGGATCATTGCACCTAGTCATTTAACTAGTAGCAAAAAGGTATCTGCCAGACATGAAACAATCCCAATAAAAAATAGCAATAATACTAACAGCTGTCTATTGAATCCTTTTCTCCCTTATCAGACTGAGCCTATGGGGGGGTCCTTATGACCTGGCCATTTCACGTATTGTTTGAAGAAAAAAAAAACATATGACGCTCGGAGGTAAAAAACACTACCAACCTTTCAATGAAATCTCTTCCCCTACCCAACTCTGATTTCTTGGGATCTTTGTGACACGACCATTTAGGTCATTGTACTGAAATAAGTTTGCTCATAGGGGAAACAAACCAACTATGCAGCAAACTTTCTCCTTTTGATGTGGTCTTTTATTTTAAAACCTTACTTTTCGGAAAAAGATCCTGCAAACAATTTTATTCATTCTAGCAAACCAAAGAATTGGAAGAAAAAAAACCAAACCATATTAACCTTTGCTATGTGCGACAGGCAACTGATTTAATTGACTTTAAAAATAAACACTTCCTCAAGCAGCTGCTTGCCACAGAGGTCTGACAGGAGCTTGTCAGTTTACATGACATAGTAGAAGGTCTGTGAGGTTGGCAGGACCTTAGCATGAAAACGACGCATACATCCATGCCTTACCCGGCAAACCCTTGGCTCGAACTCAGGTCCCTTAGATCAGTAGCCAAGCGCGCTAACCACTCGGCCAATTAGAGTCTTTAAATTGCTTGTTTGAATGCAGAAATTTGAAGTTAAACATAACCTTTTTAACTTTGCTGACTTTTATCTTTTTTTTTTTAATTTTTTTATCTCTAATTTCAAACACAAGAAATATTAGAATCAGATGCAAGAGAGAGAGAAAAACTGGTTCTCTAGAAAATAAACTTCCTGAGAGCAATCAATCTCCTTTTTTTAAAACCTTAAATTGAATTGAGTCAAAGTTTCGGTGTTTGGGAAACAACCTTTCTTACTTCTTCAACGAGAATTGTTTTCCTAAAAATATACTCCCTTGTCTGCATAACTAGATTTGCGTTTCGGTATCCAGTATTCAAAGGTTAGATTTTTCGCTTCGAAGCTTTCTGAAATCTGACGCTATTTTGCGTCATCAGAAGGCGAATCCAATTTTAACTTCTCCAGGATTGATCTGGTTACCAGGTAACAAGGAACACGATGATGATACGATGAATCGTTTGATTGAGAGCGATGAATCGCATTGATTAAGCGCCATTGTCAATTGTCATTGGACCCTTCGGGGAGAGGCCTTTCTCTTCTCTTGATAAAGGAGACGTAAAACGAGAGATGATTAAATTGTCTAACCTAATCTTCGATTACATTCGACCTTTTTATATATCGTATTTGTTTTTCTTTGTTTTACAATAACCCTGGAACGATTACTTCATGCAGTTTTACTTGTTGAAAATAAATATCTCGTGTAAAAGAATGCCAACGTTTTCTAAAGGTAGAATTTTGGAAAGTAGGTTTCCGATTTTTAAAAACCGTTGCAATTTTACCGAGAGGAAATTCAATTCTGAAAGAATATGGGCAATTTATATAATCTGATTTCTAGAGAGGAACATTCCGATTTGGATGTTTCTTTTTTTCTTAAAGGTGGTTGCATTTTTAAAGGTAACAGCTAATTTAAAAGGAAATGGTGTCCGATTTTCAAAGACAGGTGTTTCAGTCTTAAAAGGGAGATTTTTCTGTTTTCTAATTATGGTTACAGTTTACAAAAGAACACTTCCCATTTTTGTTACCGACGGCAGTCTCCAAGAAGCGTTCGTCTCAGAGAAAAACAGTGAAACAACGCCATACTTGATTAGTTTTTGGTTGGTTGGTTGTTTTACCACTGAGGACACTTTTTTGCACACCATGGGTTAAATGGCCAGGTCACAAGGACCCCGAAGGATCAGAGAAGGTTGAGGGGAGGGAACCCACTGCACAGCTGTTGTACGACAAATGGTAGTCTCCCGTCAAGGCCATCCAGCGTGTTCTATAACGTGCGTACGGTGTGGCTCTACTCCACACGGAACCACGGTTTAACGTCCCAACCTAAGGACGGCGGCCTTTCCAAGCCATAGATGTCCGCTACTGACCGAGGGCAAGGCGGGGAGTTTTGAGGAGATAAGTCTCAACGCTGGCCCAGGTGGGACTCGGATCTGGGAACTGCAGATTACGAGCCTGGCTGGCTACCGACTGAGCCACCTCCTCCTCATCTTTTTCTACTGACTATACAAAATGTATGCAGGAAATGACACTCTCTACAATAACTAAAGATACTCTGTTGTCCATAAAATTATTTATTCATATTATTATAATTTATTATAATAATTATATTATTATTATCATTATAATATATTTTATTATTATAATATTACTAATCTATTAAACAAAATCGACAATCCATGTTGTCACCGCGCGCTACACAAAACCCCTTTCGTAATTATTCCAACTCTTTTTACCGAATTCTTTATTTTTTTAAAATCAACTGTGTTCTGTTCTGGTCATGACGTAATCCACACTACGTGCGTATCTCGTAGTTAAACAGTCACGCTACCACTGTTGTACTTGCCCATTTCGCTTCAATATTTATATTTAAAACGCAGTGTCGGCTCGCGTATAGGCACTGTGGAACTGCAGCACCCCCAATTTCAACTTGATATTATCGATAACATTTAATATAATGAGTCCTTTTTTCTTTAATTCTTTCTTTATACTTGTACAATATATAATCCTTAAGCTTAATGTCAGTAGCCATCCCCCAGTTTATGAAAAAGATACAAAAATCTTTGCATGGAACTGTGCGCTTCACAGTACTAGCGGCGAGGTGTTTGACTGTTGTGCGCATGTGCACATAGGAGGCTACACGCGAGGCTGCAAGGGAGAGAGAGCACTGTCGTTCCCGCAGTGCCGACCCTGGCGTGCTGGTTGAAGGTAGTTTTTTTTTTACTCCGCGTGTGTTGTGCTTAAAAACCGTGTACCATTTCAACATTGAAAAGAATAAAAACTTTTCTAAGAAGCACTATGAATTCGGAAAGACTAAATTCGCTTGCAGTGCTTTCAATGGAGAAAAATTTCCTCAGTTGTCATCCAGAGATCAAGGAGAAAATTATTGATCTTTTCGCTCAAATTAAAACAAGAAGAATGAATTTCATTTTTAAATGAATAGATTAAGCTTGAACTGTAACAATTTAGGTTAAAGTAAGTAAAAAATGATTGATTTTGTTCTTTTAGGATTTTATCAAGTTTCTGAATCAATTTTCTTTTTATACATGTTTGTTTCCTTTT
Organism: Ryuthela nishihirai; assembly: GCA_038380435.1. Taxonomy (NCBI): domain Eukaryota; kingdom Metazoa; phylum Arthropoda; class Arachnida; order Araneae; family Heptathelidae; genus Ryuthela; species Ryuthela nishihirai. The sequence goes on from JAWZYU010000007.1 coordinate 10,229,286, forward strand.
ACACAATTTTAAAACAAAGGCTAAAAATTTTCTGGAGCAGCACCCCCACTAATTTTAGCTACGACCCGCCACTGTTAAAACGTATTATACAGAATTAATAAGGGTGTAACGCAAGTAAATGCAATATATGTTCACAATGCGATACCCGTGATACTTCAACAATATGGTTGCTGATTACAATCACGAAAAGCTGCTTAGTGTCCTTACGCAACACATTTCCGCCCCACCTCCAACATTCTCCTTGTCTTTGTTCTGATCACGTGGCATTTATTTTTAGCCGAGCTTATCTCGTAATATCTGCGCATGTGATATCCATCATGACGAGAGAGCGTTCCGAAAGTGCTATTGATAAACTGTTCTTTTAAACGTTTAGTATCTTCTACTTCTCCTACCACTTGTGCCAATATATATATAAACTGGAAAATATAAAGAAATAACAAAAGCACTAGCAGTGTAAAGTTAACCAAATTCCAACAACACGCGAGGAATGAAAGATTAAATTAAATTAAAACTCACACTTTAGGTTACCCTATTTTGATGTACCGTAAATGTTCAAGTTGAAGCGAGGGCTAAAAATTCTTGTTCTATCCGGCTACAATTTGAGCCACTATAAAAGTCCCCCCAATATAATTTTTTTGAAATATTATCATCTCAAACCAAACTTTCTTAAAGTAACTGTACCATTCCATTTTCACGAAAAGGAAATCCATATATCCAAACCAGTGGTTCTCAACCTTTTATGCTTCACGTACCCCCTGGAAATGCGTATGTAACTGGCGTACCCCTTGTATAGATAGATAAAACTATAGTTATAGTATAGCAATGGGAATAAAATAAAACATATATATTAGTGATTTTCAACCTTTTGTGCTTCACGTACCCCCTAGAAATGTGTATGTAACTGGCGTACCCCTTGTATAGATCCCAACAGCTGTTCCAGTGGGTCCCCTCCCCCAACCTTCTCTTAGCCTTCGGGGTCCATGTGACCTGGCCATTTAGCCCATGGTGTGCAAAAAAGTGCCGCTCAGAGGTAAAACAACCCAACCCTTGTATAGATAGATAAAACTATAGTTATAGCATAACAATGGAAATAAAATAAAATATATATATCAGTGGTTCTCAACCTTTTATGCTTCACGTACCCCCTGGAAATGTGTATGTAACTGGCGTACCCCTTGTGTAGATAGATAAAACTATAGTTATAGTATAACAATGGGAATAAAACAAGACATATATATATACACACATTAAATTTTGTATTCATAAATTACATATATCGATAAACACAAAAAATGACATTTTTCCTCAGCAGAGTTGCCAAATTCGCGAATTTTGAGCTCTTACGGCGTACCCCGAAAAATTTCACCGCGTACCCCACGTTGAGAACCCTGTTCCAAACAAACGTCTGGCATTCCTGCCTGAGACCTGGTCACTATTATAAATTATGCACTATTACCCAGCTACAATTTAAGCATAGGTCACTGTGTAGTCCCTGGTTTTAATATCCTCTATACGATATCTCTCACTTTGTGTTGTTTATTTCAATGCATTGTCGGTTGCCGAGTAATTATCGCTCTTGGCTACTGATTAAAAAGGACCCGGATTCGAACCCCGGATAAGGTATGGCCGTTTTCTTTCTGCTGTGGTCTCGCCTTCCTCACCGATCTCTTCTATGGCATGTCCTTATACTGAAAAGTTCCTGTCAGACCACTGTGGAAAACAGCTATTTGTGGAATAAGTTGTTGAGAGTGTGTATTTCAAAATCCTGTACCTAACTTTACTCTATCATTTTAATCTTTATGGAAATAATTGGGCGGGGGTGGCTCAGTCGGTAGCGCGCCAGGCTCGTAATCTCTAGATCCCAGGTTCGAGTCCCAGCTGGGTCAGAGTTGAGATTTATCTCCGCAAAATTCCCCGCCCTGCCCACGTCAGTAGGGGACACCGATGGGCTTGGAAAGGCCGCCGTCCGTCGGATGGGACGTTAAGCCGTGGCCCCGTGTGCGGGAGAGCCATACCCTCTGCACGTTAAAGAACACGCTGGATGGCCTTGACGGGAGGCTACCATCTGTCTCCCAACAGCTGTTCCGGTGGGTCCCCTCCCCCAACCTTCTCTGAGTCTTCGGGGTCCATGTGACCTGGCCATTTAGCCCATGGTGTGCAAAAAAGTGCCGCTCAGAGGTAAAACAACCCAATCCAAAAATGGAAATAATTGCTTCATTATTCATCAGTTGAAATGATGCTTTCTTAGTAAATGTTATTAGTAACGAAAGTTCAAATGTTAAAAAGAAGGCATTTCAACTTTTAAAAGTAATGTTTTAATTTTCCAAGGGAGGTAAGTAAACCCTTACCGATCGCAGATTTGATTATACGCGTTTAAATAAAAGTGACTGCTATTAGACTAACGCAGAAAAAATTTCATTATACCCCCCCACCCCCACGGCCTTGAATGCCGCATCGAATATGGGCTATACAAAGTAATACTTGAAGTTCAAACATTCATTACATGGTAGAAAAGGAAGCACAATCGCGTGAATGACTCTTTTAGCGTCACATGGCTGACACGTGCATGTCACATGTTTTGTGTCATCAACTGGAACTACGGAGAGGGTGTGCACCTAACACTGTTATTAAGCCTGCAACGTCACATGCGAAAGTGATTTTTTTTTACTGTAAGTGAAGCTCAACTCTTTCTGTGGCTGTGGAAGTTAGATTTTTTATTGTCGTATTTCGTTACGTTTGCTATCCCTGTGATTATTTTTTATTTCATTGAGGTTGTTGCTTCTGCGAAACTTATATCTTTTTTTTTTCTTGAATCAACATTTAATTGAATCATGTCATTTAGGCGTAAAGCTCTTAAGTTAGTGGCGGCGAAAGTGAGCACCGAGGAGACATTTTATCCGGCCTGAAGAAATTTTCCTAGGATTAACTTTTGAACTGAAGTTATATGCTTGAGAATTTTTAAGCGCGCCATGATTGCCGTTGGTTGTGAGTTCCTGACTTCCTCTCCACCTGACTATTGGTCTAGGTGGAGAGGAGGGAGCTTACAAAATCGAGGTGGATTGGATTGTTTTACCTCTGAGCGTCACTTTTTTTTTTTGCACACCATGGGCTAAATAGCCAGGTCACATGGACCCCGAAGGCTCAGAGAAGGTTGGGGGAGGGGACCCACTGGAACAGCTGTTGGGAGACAGATGGTAGCCTCCCGTCAAGGCTATCCAGCGTGTTCTTTAACGTGCATAGGTTACGGCTCATCCGCACACGGGGCCACGGCTTAACGTCCCATCCGACGGACGGAGGCCTTTTCAAGCCCATCGGTGTCCCCTACTGACCGTGGGCAGGGCGGGGGAAATTTTGCGGAGATAAATCTCAACGCTGACCCAGCTGGGACTCGAACCTGGGAACTACAGATTACGAGCTGGCGCGCTACCGACTGAGCCACCCCCGTCCCAAATTCTAGGTGACTTGGTAAAATCTCCCTTGGTTAAAAAGACCCAGTTGAGTTGTGAAAATAGGGATTGTTTTCGTGAAATTAAGGAGAGTTGACAAAATCGAGGCAACTTGGGAAAAGCTTGGAGAGTTGGCAAAAGCTTGGAGAGTTGGCAAAATTCTAAGTGACTTCGTAAAATTCAGGTGAAATGTAAAAATTGGGATTTGATTTTGTAAAATTGTGGCGAGTCGGCCAAATCGAGCCAACTTGGCAAAATCTGGGAAAGTTGTCCAAATCAAAGCAACTTGGCAAAAAACTAGGGGAGTTGGCAATATTCGAAGCCATTTGGTAAAATACTGGTGAGTTGTGAAAATTGGTATTGTTTTTCTGAAATTAAGGAGAGTTGGCAAAATCTTGGGGAGTTGGTAAAATCGGGAAAATTTGACAAAATACTGAGGAATCGGCAAAATCTTGAGGAGTCGACAAAATTCCAAATGACTTAAAATTCAGATGAGTTGTAAAAGTTTGGTTTTTTTCTTTTTTGGTAAAATTATGCCAAGTTGCCAAAATCGAGGCAACTTGGCATAATCTAGGAGAGTTGGAAAAATTCGAAGCCATTTGATAAAATACAAGTGAAGTGTGAAAAGTACGATTGTTTTATAAATTTTAGGAGAGTAGTCAAAATGTAGGCTACTTTGCAAAACCTTGGGGATTGGAGAAATCGGAACAACTTGCCAAAATCGGAACAATTTAGCAAAATCTTGAGGGTTGGGTTGTTTTACCTCTGAGCGGCACTTTTTTGCACACCATGGGCAAAATGGCCAGGTCACATGAACCCCGAAGGCTCAGAGAAGGTTGGGGGAGGGGACCCACTGGAACAGCTGTTGGGAGACAGATGGTAGCCTCCCGTCAAGGCCATCCAGCGTGTTCTTTAACGTGCACAGGGTATGGCTCTCGCGCACACGGGGCCACGGCTTAACGTCCCATCCGACGGACGGCGGCCTTTCCAAGCCCATCGGTGCCCCCTACTGACCGTGGGCAGGGCGGGGAATTTTTGCGGAGATAAATCTCAACGCTGATCCAGCTGGGGCTCGACCTTGGGAACTACAGATTACGAGCCTGGAGCGCTACCGACTCCCCCAAAATCTTGAGGAGATGGCAAAATTCGAAGTAACTTGGTAAAGTTTAGGTGAGACGTACAAATTTAATTTTTTTTTTGTAAAATTATGGCGAGTTGGCAAAAATCGAATCAACTTGATATGTAATACATGTGAGTTTTGAAAATTGTGGTTGTTCTTGTGAAATTAGAGAGAATTGGAAAAATCTTGGAGTTGGCAAAATTCGAAGTAAGTGGTAAAGTTCAGGTGAGATGTAAAAATTAGGATTTTTTTCTGCAAAACTATGCCGAGTTCGCAAAATCTTGGGGAGCTAACGACCTCCACCCCCACGGAACTAAATTCTGGGGCGTCCCTGACAGAGACATAATTTAATTTATATAAAGTACTTATTTTCTCACGTGCAAAATTTGATTTCCGAGTTGGAAAATTTCCGTTCTCTCCTTCCTCCAATCATAGTCCCTTCGCTACGACCCTGGTTGCTGAATGTTGCAAATTCAAAGTGTTTATTTTTAATTGACATTTCTTCGCAAGAAAAGTCGTCCCATGGTCGAGTGGTTAACACGCTTGGCTACTGATCTAAGGGATCTGGGTTCGAGCCCCGGGTAAGGCATGGTTGTGTGTGTTGTTTTTCTGCTGAGGTCCTGCCATCCTCACAGACCTTCTACTATGGCATATAAACTGACAGGCTCCTGTCAGACCTCTGTGGCAAGCAGCTGCTTGAGGGGGTATTTATTGTTTTTTTTTTTATTTTCTTTCCACGACTCAAAAGAACAGCACCGACCTCTGGCCTGTCGAGCTTCAGAGTTCATTACAAGTGTCCCGCACTCGCAAAAGTTTCATCATCACTGCCCTGCTCCTAAGTGGTTGTGCAGTAAAAAAATTAAGTTGGGCCTTGGCTGAAATGTTAGTCAATTTAGGCAATTTGCGTGTCACTAGATCAACTGCCTTGCTGGAGATTTACAGTAAACAAGTTCACCATGCGTAATAATCATGCACGTGAGGAACAACCTCGTGCTGGAATAAGGTATCTATTTGTGAGCAAAGTGTATCATAAAACACGATGACATTTTTTTACTGCAGGATTTTCTACGAATTTTGGTTTTATATTTTTTTTGTTCCTTGATTTATTTTTCCAACACATAAGGGAAAGGGTCTATTTATGTTTCCATAAGCTATTTTACGTGGTTCTGTATTTCTGTTTTAATTTATTTTACGTAAGGATTGGATTTTTTTCCGATCACTGTTTCCTTAAAGAACGTAGCCCCCTCTGTTGGTAAAGGTTTCTTCCATTCCAATTTTTAACGGAAGTGTTCCATTTTGTTTTTAATAAAATGATGTGTTTCGTTTTTTAATAGCGAAGTGTCCCATATTTTAGAGATAAATGTTTGCGTTTTAAAGGAAAATATTTCGAATATTGAAGATTCAATATTCGAAATCCGGGTTCGAATATGTTTTATCCGGAGTTCCACCGCGGTATATGCCGAGGGAAATTCTATTTCAGTTTTCATAGGAATAATTTAAATTTTTTTAACACTACTTCAATTTAAAAATACTAATTTTTTTCTCCTAAATTTTATAACGGAGATCTGCTGTTTTAATTCCCAGTTTTAAAAGACGGCTGTTTCAATTTTCAAAGAGAACTTTCCATTTTTTTCCTCATGAGGATTTTATTTTATTTTTCAAGGACTTGCAATTTTTAAAGAGAGGTACTCCAATTATCAACGTGTGTGTCTATAGGGTGTTCCGAATTACGGCTGTAAAAAGAGCGATGAAAAATTACTAGCAACATTACATGTACATAATAAATTATCATTAGGGGAGGGAGTTGTTAAACACATCAGGAACATGGATGTGTGTGGAAAATCCTTGGCTCAACAGCTCATACTCCCCTCAAACAGCTGGGACGGGGGTGGCTCAGTTGCTATCGCGCCAGTCTCGTAATCTTTAGTTCCCAAGTTCGAGTCCCAGCTGTGTCAGCGTTGAGATTTATCTCCGCTAATAATTCCCTGCCCTGCCCACGGTCAGTAGGGGATACCGACGGGCTTGGAAAGGCCGCCGTCCGTCGAATGGGACGCTGAGCAGTGGCCCATGTGCGGGAGAACCATACCCTATGCACGTTAAAGAACACACTGGATGGCCTTGACTGGAGGCTACCATCTGTCTCCCAACAGCTGTTCCAGTGGGTCCCCTCCCCCAACCTTCTCTGAGCCTCGGGGTCCACGTGACCTGGCCATTTAGCCCATTGTGTGGAAAAGAGTGCCAATCAGAGGTAAAACAACCCAACCCCTCAAACAGCTGCTTGCCACAAAGGTCTGACAGGAGCTTGTCAGTTTATATGCCATAGTAGAAGATATGTAAGGATGGCAAGACCTCAGCAGAAAAAGCTCAAACCAAGGTCCCTTTGATCAGTAGAACCACTCGTCCACAGGACGGCTCCTGCGGACAGAGTAATTTACTAATCTCTTGATACTTTGATGAAACAAAGATATTCTTCTTCCCTTAACTTCTAAAAAAAACTTAAGACTTCATCAAGTATTTCAGTCAAAGAAACAAAAAGAAAAAATTCCTTTTCACGAAAATTTCGAAAGAATTAAGGAGCGCTTAAAAGCGCTAGAACGGCCAAACCCCAGCATTCTCAGCTGCTGCCGATGTGCGCGAGAAGCCCGGTGTTTACGAGCAGGTACGCCGATCACTACTCCGCCGTTGTGCCGCCTGTATCAACGTTGGTGGGCGGACGTTTGAGCATTTGTTGTAATGATCTCCAATAAATGTCACTCTGGAAACCTCTGTGTCTGTCCTTCATTTCTGACTCCTCACTGCGTTTGCGGCCGCATATCCTATGACGACTATTGGTGGGTTCGGTGTGTACTACCGTCCCCTCACGTTTGGGCCATGAATTCAGGGACACCCTGTATATCATTATAAGCCAGTCTTTTTCTCCTGTCCGCGGTCAGTAGGGGACACCGATGGGCTTGGAAAGGCCGCCGCCCGTCGGATGGGACGTTAAGCCGTTGCCCCGTGTGTGGGAGAGCCATACTCTGGAAAGAACACGCTGGATGGCCTTGACGGGAGGGTACCATTTGTCTCCCAACAGCTGTTCCAGTGGGTCCCCTTCCCCAACCTTCTCTGAGCCTTCGGGGTCCATGTGACCTGGCCATTTAGCCCATGGTGTGCAAAAAAGTGCCGCTCAGAGGTAAAACAACCCAACCCTTTTTCGCCTCAAGCTTTAGTTTATTAAAAATTCGCCTGAACATTCACTGGGAATATTTATCAGTTGTGTTTTGAGAGAGACGTGAATGATACGAAAAATCGAAATCATTATTTTATCGTAAGAGCTAAAATTAATCCTGTTCCTGATAAAAATTTCTGCAATGTTGGCTATAGGGCGAAATTGATTTACCTCGGAGTGGAACATGTTTTGCACACAATGGACTAAATGGCCAGGTCACAAGGACCCCAAACTTTCAGAGACGTTTGGAGGAAGGGGACCCACTTGCTAGACAGATGTAATATAATGTGCACAGATTATGGCTATCTCCTGCATACGGAGCCAAGGCTTAACGTCCTATGCGACGGACAGCGGCTTTGCCAAGTCCATCGGTGTCTTCTTTCTGACCGAGGTCAGGGAGGGGAAAGGTTAACGAAGATAAATTTCAATACTCACTCAGGTGGAACTCGAACTTGGGAAATGCAGATTGCGAACCTGGCACGCTATCGCCTGAGCCAATCCCCGTTCCCAGGCCAGGAGTATTCAACCCTGGGAACAACAAATTACGCTCTTGACACATCATCGATTGATAGAATCATGTTCCTAACATGGAAGTATCCTAATATTTCCGATGACAATAACCCTTACTATTTTAACTTTATAGGTTGGGTTGGGTTGTTTTACATCTGAGCGGCACTTTTTTGCACACCATGGGCTAAATGGCCAGGTCACATGGACCCCGAAGGCTCAGAGAAGGTTGGGGGAGGGGACCCACTGGAACAGCTGTTGGGAGACAGATGGTAGCCTCCCGTCAAGGCCATCCAGCGTGTTCTTTAACGTGCACAGGGTATGGCTCTCCCGCAGACGGAGCCACGGCTTAACGTCGCATCCAACGGACGGCGGCCTTTCCAAGCCCATCGGTGTCCCCTACTGACCGTGGGCAGGGCGGGGAATTTTGCGGAGATAAATCTCAACGCTGATCCAGCTGGGACTCGAACCTAGGAACTACAGATTACAAGCCTGGCGCGCTACCGACTGAGCCACCCCCGCCCCACTTTAAAGGTTATTCGTTAAAAACTTTCCAAAGTACCGCGGCTGTTAAAAAGGCCTGTTAACCCATTTTGAAATTCTAGAGGAATGCACCTTTTCGACTATGAACATCAATGAGATTTTGTCAGAAATCCAAATTATCTTTCGCTGAAATTGCTTTGGACAAGGCTTCACGGACCCATAAAATAAAATGCGCCAAACTTTTGTGTCCTCAAACGGCGTCATTTTTTACATCATCAACAGGACTCAAAGAAGAAGAAAGAAGCCAAGAGAATGATAAAAACTCCTTCAACAAAGGAAAGTAGTCTGGTGATCAGAGCGTGTGAATCTCGGGCACAATCAATTGACATTGATCACTGAGCACGAGGGTTGCTGCATGCGCTAACAATCGGTTTTCCTTGTGGAAGACTTCTCTGAGCAAACGAAAGTTAACGAAGTTGTCTCTACTCCGCGGTATATGCCGAGAGGAAAAAAAGTAAAAGAAAGTCCGATTGGCTCTGACTACAAATGAAAACGACCTGATCTCTGGATATATTTTTTTTGAAGGAGTTAGTGCTCTTAACCAAACGATATCTAGTTGGGTTGGGTTGTTTTACCTCTGAGCGGCACTTTTTTGCACACCATGGGCTAAATGGCCAGGTCACAAGGACCCCGAAGGCTCAGAGAAGGTTGGGGGAGGGGACCCACTGGAACAGCTGTTGGGAGACAGATGGTAGCCTCCCCGTCAAGGCCATCCAGCGTGTTCTTTAACGTGCACAGGGTATGGCTCTCCCGTACACGGGGCCACGGCTTAACGTCCCATCCGACGGACGGCGGCCTTTCCAAGCCCATCGGTGTCCCCTACTGACCGTGGGCAGGGCGGGGGAATTTTGCGGAGATAAATCTCAACGCTGACCCAGCTGGGACTCGAACCTGGGAACTACAGATTACGAGCCTGGCGCGCTACCGACTGAGCCACCCCCGCCCCTATCTATCTAGTTGGGGTTGGGTTGTTTTACCTATGAGCGGCACTTTTTTGTACACCATGGGCTAAATGGCCAGGTCACATGGACCCCGAAGGCTCAGAGAAGGTTGGGGGAGGGGACCCACTGGAACAGCTGTTGGGAGACAGATGGTAGCCTCCCGTCAAAGCCATGCAGCGTATTCTTTAACGTTGGGTTGTTTTACCTCTGAGCGGCACTTTTTTGCACACCATGGGCTAAATGGCCAGGTCACATGGACCCGAAGGCTCAGAGAAGGTTGGGGGAGGGGACCCACTGGAACAATCTGTTGGGAGACAGATGGCAGGATCCCGTCAAGGCCATCCAGCGTGTTCTTTAACGTGCACAGGGTATGGCTCTCCCGCACACGGGGCCACGGCTTAACGTCCCATCCGACGGACGGCGGCCTTTCCAAGCCCATCGGTGTCCCCTACTGACCGTGGGCAGGGCGGGAAATTTTGCGGAGATAAATCTCAACGCTGACACAGCTGGGACTCGAACCTGGGAACTACAGATTACGAGCCTGGCGCGCTACCGACTGAGCCACCCCCGCCCCAAAAGAATAAAGAAACCAAGAGAATGATAAAAACTCCTTCAACAAAGAAAAGTAACCTGGTGATCAGAGCGTGTGAATCTCGGGCTCAATCAATTGACATTGATCACTGAGCACGAGGGTTGCTGCATGCGCTAACAATCGGTTTTCCTTGTGGAAGACTTCTCTGAGCAAACGAAAGTTAACGAAGTTGTCTCTACTCCGCGGTATATGCCGAGGGGAAAAAAAAGTAAAAGAAAGTCTGATTGGCGCTGACTACAAATGAAAATAATCTGATCTCTGGATATATTTTTTGAAGGAGTTAGTGCTCCTAACCAAACGATATCTAGTAAACTAAGAAACAACAAAAACTGAGAGGGCCATTCCAAGTGGCGAATATAGACCTGCTTTCAAAAAAAAAACAAATTTATGTTTTCCCCCACCCCCTAGCGGAATAGTGGGCAAGTCTCGTCTGTCAGGTGACTCCTTCATTACCATATTCAAACATCTAAAATTTCTGCATGAATAGATTGTTTACAAATGTTTCAAATATTAGTTTAAATATTCAGGTTTTTTTTTTCCGGTTTTAGTGCCTCTAAAGGTAGAAATTCAAGCTGACGGAATATTCGAGAAGTGCGAATTGTAATATTTTATTAATACCTTTTCGTTTGGTTCAAACCGAAAGAAAATTTTTCATTGTTGTCTTAAAACGAAGAAGATTAATTTTAGCAGACGGACAGACAACCGAGGGGAAAAAACAATGGTTCGCTTTTAGGCCGTTTTCAAAAAACGAGCTGTTATTTCCGCTTTTAGGCCGTCCGTTTGTCAGAGTGTAAGTATTCAACTTTTTTGTTTTCAAATATAGATAAAAAAAAGTTCCATTCTTAGTAATAAAAATTTGAATAAAATAATAATAATCATAATAAAAATAATAGCTAAGAAGTGGCAAAACTTTCCTCTTTGAAAATGAGCGTTCTGTGTTTGCCAGACGCGATTCGTCTTTTAATTTTGCTTTAAAGAGGGTTGTTTTAGCCCCCAAGAGGCATTATTCGCACACAGTGGACTAAATGGCCAAGTCACAAATAAAACAGGAGTTCAGAGAAGATTTGGGGAAGGGGACCCATTGGACGGCTGTTGGGAGAGAAATGTAAACCTCCCTTTATGGTCATCCAACATGTTCTCTAATGTGCACACGATATGACTCTCCCGCACTAGGCCTAACCTAGCCCATCACAGTGTCGTAGTTCTGGTCGAGAGCAGGGTGCGATTTTTTTTTTAAATACCCCCTCAAGCAGCTGCTTGCCACAGAGGTCTGACAGGAGCCTGTCAGTTTATATGCCATAGTAGAAGGTCTGAGAGGATGGCAGGACCTCAGCAGAAAAACGACACACACATCCATGCCTTACCCGGGGCTCGAACCCAGGGTTGGGTTGGGTTGTTTTACCTCTGAGCGGCACTTTTTTGCACACCATGGGCTAAATGGCCAGGTCACATGGACCCCGAAGGCTCAGAGAAGGTTGGGGGAGGGGACCCACTGGAACAGCTGTTGGGAGACAGATGGTAGCCTCCCGTCAAGGCCATCCAGCGTGTTCTTTAACGTGCACAAGGTATGGCTCTCCCGCACACGGGGCCACGGCTTAACGTCCCATCCGACGGACGGCGGCCTTTCCAAGCCCATCGGTGTCCCCTACTGACCGTGGGCAGGGCGGGGAATTTTGCGGAGATAAATCTCAACGCTGACCCAGCTGGGACTCGAACCTGGGAACTACAGATTACGAGCCTGGCGCGCTACCGACTGAGCCACCCCCGCCCCTCAAACCCAGGTCCCTTGGATCAGTAGCCAAGCGCGCTAACCACTCGGCCATGGGACGGCAGGGTGGGATTAGCAGACAGAAATCTCAAAGCTGGCACAGTTAGAAATCGAATCTGGGAACTGTAGATTACGAACAAGACGTGTAAACTACTCAGCAACCTCGGCCCATTTTTTTATTCTAAAGAACTACTACAGCTGTGAAAAATATTTACGTTGTTCATGATTAACTGGTTATCACGTGCTACGGGTGCTATTAATGCTCTTTCTATTTAAAGAAATCATGATTTAGCTTAGACGTAGTTTAATGCAAGGAATTTGTCTATTAATAAAATATATGAATGGAAAATAAATTAAAAAAATCTTCATATGTGCACCCTAAATAGTAAAAAAAGTTAAACGTAATAGAATGATGAAATTATTTTCTAATTCATATTAATTTCAAAGTATGATAATGTGCCGAAATTGGGTCGGTTTCTCTTATAAACTGAAACAATACAGCTGATGTTTAGTCTTCCTTTGAATTTAAACATAATTACAGCAAGTGATTTCGTCATACGCATCGAGTTTTAATTTTGGACATTTAGGGCATTGTTTTAAGTATTTAAAATTAGATTATTTTTTCTTTAAGCTGCAACTTCTTAGGAGACATTTCTGAAACAGCTATCTTATTCCTAATTCAGAAGAAAAAAATTATATTTCCTACATTACTCTAAACGCCGTAAGCTCCGATATGACATATACCTTATTATGAACCACTCCCATTAAATATCCGGGGGCGGGGGTGGCTCAGTCGGTAGCGCGCCAGGCTCGTAAAACTCTAGTTCCCAGGTTCGAATCCCAGCTGGGTCAGCGTTGAGATTTATCTCCGCAAAATTCCCCGCCCTGCCCACGGTCAGTAGGGGACACCGATGGGCTTGGAAAGGCCGCCGTCCGTCGGATGGGACGTTAAGCCGTGGCCCCGTGTGCGGGAGAACCATACCCTGTGCACGTTAAAGAACACGCTGGATGGCGTTGACGGGAGGCTACCATCCGTCTCTCAACAGCTGTTCCAGTGGGTCCCCTCTCCCAACCTTCTCTGAGCCTTCGGTATCCATGTGACCTGGCCATTTAGACCATGGTGTGCAAAAAAGTGCCGCTCAGAGGTAAAACAACCCAACCCATTAAATATCCATTCCTCTCTTCTCCTGAGGAAAAAGAGATGTATTTTGAGGTAGCCTATGACACTCCGCGTAACAAACTTTGATTTGACATTGATCTCGTTAGGATAGGTGAATTAGAAAGATACGGTAAAATAACTCTCTTGACAAATCCACGAAGACGAACGACTGGCAAAAGACACGTGAGAAGAATGGAAAAGACAGGAAAAAGTTGAGGGGAAAAGGAATAAATGCAACTGGCGAAGTAAGAAATTAAGGCAGCGAACATAGCCTCGCATACTCTTACAAACTTGGAATGCCAAGAATCAACAACAGCTGAATCAAATCTGAACACACAGAATGCACACACTGAAACGCATGCAGAATTTTCTCTCCCGTACAAATGTAATAGCCCGACAAAGAATGTTTCAGGATGGGTCTCTTAAAAGTAATTGCAACTCTAATTGCCTGCATGCCTAAAGCCATTCATTTTCTTACCCGGAATCTGCTTGTTTTAGTCTTAATAGCGAAACAAGGCATCGGTGGTTAATGTCCCAGAACAAGTCGGGCGCCTCACAAATTTGTTCCGATTCGTCAGTTATCTGGAAGAGAAAAAGATTCTCAGATGTGATGTTCCATTCTTCGCTTCTTTTGATCATCAAAGCTCTTTCTGTTTTCATGGTGATTTATTTAATTAACTCGTAAGCCAAATTTCTGCTTCCTTAGGCTGTACTAGAATAAGAAATGAAAAAAAAAAAAGAAAACAAAGAAGGTTATTTAATTATTGGATAAAGGCACTTTGGAATTCTTTAGGAAGACATTGCTTTAGACAATTTGTGGCGCATTCAGAGTATTAAGAAATCTATGTGTCTTTTTATCATTTTAGAACCATTTTAATGTTGCTCTGTCTCTTACAGTTTAATCTTTCAACCCATGCAACGTTTACCAGGCACAGTTCATAATATGTACGTAGCAATCTCGTTAATGGAAAATTAAATACACTAGAATATTTCTCTTGATTTAAGCCTTTTGTTTCTGTTCGTTTGCTACAACAGTTTCCATGCTTGTATTAAATCAACATTATTTTAATAAAGAAATTATTGATGTAAGAGGACGTTTCCAGCTCTGAGATGTATTAATTCGTATATTGAAAAGAAAATGATAGTGACAATTACTTAAACTTCACATAATGACCATTCAGTAACTAATAAATAATATTAAATCTAAGTGGGCGAAGATCTAGAATGCTTCGCTGTGGAGTAAAGAGACTTTGGTTCGAATCCCAGATAAGTCAGGGTTGGGTTGGGTTGTTTTACCTCTGAGCAGCACTTTTTTGCACACCATGGGCTAAATGGCCAGGTCACATGGACCCCGAAGGCTCAGAGAAGGTTGGGGGAGGGGACCCACTGGAACAGCTGTTGGGAGACAGATGGTAGCCTCCCGTCAAGGCCATCCAGCGTGTTCTTTCACGTGCACAGGGTATGGCTCTCCCGCACACGGGGCCACGGCTTAACGTCCCATCCGACGGCAGGCGGCCTTTCCAAGCCCATCGGTGTCCCCTACTGACCGTGGGCAGGGCGGGGAATTTTGCGGAGATAAATCTCAACGCTGACCCAGCTGGGACTCGAACCTGGGAACTACAGATTACGAGCCTGGCGCGCTACCGACTGAGCCACCCCCTCCCCAGATATGTCAGGAATTTTAATGTTGTGCAGCAAAGGACCTAATTTTCAATTGCGGAACAATCATGCATATTTTCTTTCCGAATAAAATTTCTTTACTCATATGATTTTTTTGCACTGTTGTGGTCTCTTAAATATTCCTTTTAAAATTCATCCTATTATTTAACAGTTTATTTTTAATACTTCAATGATATTTTCACAATAAATATTACTTAACATTTTAATACTTTTTAATTCTTATTTCTTTTTCTTGTTTCACGAGCTAAATTTTTTTGCAATCCTTTAAAATATGTTTACTCCTTAACTGCAATTAAAAAGGTGATAAAATCTTCATTTGTGTGCAAAAGTGAACTTTTCTTTATGTAAAAAAAATAGGATATTCTTCACGAATTCCCTTGTTTGCAAGATGTATTTTTGCACTGGAACTGAGGGAATGTTTTGCATCTTTTCACTTAATTTCCCATTGCTTTTGATCATTTGTCGGTATGTTTGTGTTTTTCGAAATGGTATTTCCACCATATCTGTCGAACCGAGCGTAACGATTTAGGTGTCAAATAAAAGCTTCCGAAGCGGGGAGTGTCATGCGATATAAACAAAGTAACCTCATTATTTGTTTTCTCCCTGAAAAAGGATTGGATTGGATTGTTTTACCTCTGAGCGGCACTTTTTTGCACACCATGGGCTAAATGGCCAGGTCACATGGACCCCGAAGTCTCAGAGAAGGTTGGGGGAGGGGACCACTGGAACAGCTGTTGGGAGACAGATGGTGGCCTCCCGTGAAGGCCATCCAGCGTGTTCTTTAACGTGCACAGGGTATGGCTCTCCCGCACACGGGGCCACGGCTTAACGTCCCATCCGACGGACGGCGGCCTTTCCAAGCCCATCGGTGTCCCCTACTGACCGAGGGCAGGGCGGGGAATTTTTGCGGAGATAAATCTCAACGCTGACCCAGCTGGGACTCGAACCTGGGAACTACAGATTGAGCTTGGCGCGCTACCGACTAAGCCACCCCCAAGGGGTCAGGGTAAGAATTAGACGTTAAAAGGGTTAAATGAATGCTTGCGATTTGGAGATACTCGTAGCTACTTTCGTGTTTACCCCACCCACCCCACCCTTCTTTCCCATCAGAAAGGGGACTGAATTTCGGTAGCAATGAGTTACATATCAAGTGAAAGCTTGTAAGTTGAGAATGTTATGAGCTATCTCAAATATATTTCTCTCTCTACCCCTTAAAAATGGGAATAGAAATTTAATGGGGATCTATCTTTCCGAGTCTTATGTCAAACGAAATCTTAGGGGGTGGAGTAGAGAATGTAGGAAGTTTCCGCTCCGAAACAAAACTTGGTGTTTTTAGTGAACGTGATCTTACGAAGTTGCCACTAAAACGAAAATATATATATAAATTTTATAATGCCTCTCTCCCTATATATGCTCTAAACAGGAAGAAACTAAAACACACCAAAGATGAAATCATTTATCCAATTCGTATTGAATTCAAAGGAACATAAGGCGCCAAAGAATGGTTTGTCTTCGGGAAAGGTTTCCCGTTGAATATTAGTTTCAAAAGACTAGTATTATTTCTCTCGTAACGTGTTTAAAACGGAAAGGCGGAATATAATTGGTCTACAGATGCAAAAAAAGAGTATTGTCTTGGAAAACATCAAATAAAAAATCCGTGATCATCGCTATTTTTAAAACGTCCAGCATCACTTCCTGCATTGAGGGATTTAATCCTGATGTAGTCTTTTCTCCATTAGGTTATCTTTTCTTTTCCATTCGCAACATATAAGCCAGGGAAGCTACTCTTATTTTCTATGGGTCTTCTCATACAAGGACAGGGTTGGGGCTGTCTCAGTCGGTAGCGCGCCAGGCTCGTAATCTGCAGTTCCTGTGTTCGCAGGTTCGAGTCCCAGCTGTGTCAGCGTTGAGATTTATCTCCGCAAAATTCCCCACCCTGCCCACGGTCAGTAGGGGACAGCGATGGGCTTGGAAAGGCTGCCGTCCGTCGGATGGGACGTTAAGCCGTGGCCCCGTGTTCGGGAGAGCCATACCCTGTGCACGTTAAAGAACACGCTGGATGGCCTTGACGGGAGGCTACCATCTGTCTCCCAACAGCTGTTCCAGTGGACTGTCATAACAGCTGTTCCAGTGGACGGGAGGCTACCATCTGTCTCCCAACAGCTGTTCCAGTGGACTGTCCCAACAGCCGTTCCAGTGGACGGGAGGCTACCATCTGTCTCCAACAGCTGTTCCAGTGGATCCCCTCCCCCAACCTTCTCTGAGCCTTCGGGGTCCATGTGACCTGGCCATTTAGCCCATGGTGTGCAAAAAAGTGCTGCTCAGAGGTAAAACAACCCAACCCAATCCTGTGTTCGAGTCCCAGCCGTGCAATAGACAACTCAAATCTTTGTGTGATTTGAAGATATTGTCTTTTCTGCTTAAATACACCATCCACAGGAAGATGAAATGTATGTCACGAGGATACTCAATTAATAAATTCGTCGATGCTTCTTCAGTTGAAAGGTACTGTATGTTGTCACTCGTAATATCGATATATAAGGGCATTTGGCATGTTATCAGAATGTGATAGATTCCTCTCCCACCAAGATCAAGACAATGTTTACTTTAAATTTGATATCGATGTTAAGAGTGACTTTTAAACTGAAGAAACATCGAAAAATTTAAGCAATTGATTTTCAATATAACATGAGCTCTCGTATGAGAAATCAGTGTGTGAAAATTTATTCTATTTCATAGTTTCATGTTGATTAAAATAGTTTTTAAGAGAGACTTGGGAACTAAAAAGGTTAAATATTAAAAGAATATCTTTGAAAAATCTGGGTTTGGATATATTTGATTTAGATCTTCAGTTTATCTCCAGTGATATATTTGGGCAAAAAGCTTATTGGGTGAATTTAATGGGATTTTCCATCGCATCATATGAAAATGTCCCAATGCTTTTTTTCCCAAACTCCTCGCCCTGTTCTCCGTTCAGTAGGGGACACCGATGGGCTTGGATAATGCGCCGTCCGTCGAATGAACGTTAAGTCGTTGTTCCGTGTGCGGGAGAGCCATACTCTGTGCAAGTTAAAGATCGCGCTGGGGATGGTTACTATCTGTTTTTCAACAGCTGTCCAGTGAGTCCCCTCTCACAACTTTCTCTGAGCCTTCGGGGTCTTTGTGACCTTGCCATTTAGCCCATTATGTGGAAAAAGTGCCGCTCAGTGGTAAAAAAACTGAACCCAAACTAATGCTTTTCTTAATATAAATAATTCGAGTAATTATGAACAGTATATAAATTTTATTTATTTAGATTCAGCAAGGTTAGCTCTACCGATAGGTGTAGAAAATGGGGAATGATTTTTGCTATTTCAATCTAACTCTGGGTTGTTTTTCCTCTGGTCACAGGGTACGACATAGAGAAAATCTGCGAGGAACGCAAACCGCATCCTTTTGCATACAGTGGACTCAATGGCAAAGTCACAATGACCCCAAAAGGCTCAAAGAAGGTTTAGGAAGGGGACCCACTGGGCTGTCTCCTCAAATGACAGCCTTCTGTTAAGGTCATCCAGTGTATTCTTTAACGAGCATAGGGTATGTATCTCCTGCACACAGCGCCACGGCTTTACGTCCCATCTGAAAGACGATGACCTTTCCAAGCATATCGGTGTCCTCTTTCTTATCAAGGGCAAGGTTAATCTCAGCACACTGGCACAGGCAGAACTCGAACAGCCTGAGCAAACCTCCATCCCACCTAACCTTGGGAATCCATTAGAAATTAATTCATTAGCTCTGCTTTTATTCTGTTTACCCACGATATTACTCCTAAAAACAATTTAAAAAGGTCATTAAATAAATATTTGTACCTGTCCCGTCGTAAGAGTTTTTTTTTTCTATCAACTTGAGGGGGCGGGGGTGGCTCAGTCGGTAGCGCGCCAGGCTCGTAATCTGTAGTTCCCAGATTCGAGTCCCAGCTGGGTCGGCGTTGAGATTCATCTCCGCAAAACTCCCCGCCTTGCCCACGGTCAGTAGGGGACACCGATGGGCTTGGAAAGGCCGCCGTCCGTCGGATGGGACGTTAAGCCGTGGCCCCGTGTACGGGAGAGCCATACCCTGTGCACGTTAAAGAACACACTGGATGGCCTTGACGGGAGGCTACCATCTGTCTCCCAAAAGCTGTTCCAGTGGGTCCCCTCCCCCAACCTTCTCTGAGCCTTCGGGGTCCATGTGACCTGGCCATTTAGCCCATGGTGTGCAAAAAAGTGCCGCTCAGAGGTAAAACAACCCAACCCAAATCTATCAACTTGAGAGCAAATTTATAAACCACACTGTATGCATGCATTTATTCACAAGGAAAAGTTTATTTTTATGTTTTACCGTCCGTTATGTTTTAATTAAAAGCATACGGAAATCTCTACACTATTTTTTTCTCTTTAATTAATTATTCCGTATTTCACGTGAAGAATTAAAAATGAAAAACAATATCTGCGATTAACGTGTTAATCCTTAAAAGAAAACAACCGAAACCTCCAAGAAAAATGCTTACAGACTTAGATAAAAAAAAATCCCTCTTTTTTTATAAGAGGATTAATCTATTTATAAACTTCCTTATTAAGGAGTATGCATTCTTTATTTGACGAGCTGGTCATCCCATCAAGGAAACGGAATAGAATTCCAAGTCACGCATCTTGGAAATGAAAAGAAAAATGACCTGCCTCGTAAATCCCTCCTTTAATATTCAGGAAGCGAAACAGAATTATATTAAGCCTTGAAATTCAGCACAAAATTTGAATTTTCATTTAAGAACAACTTATGCCTCTCTAGCCTAGGTTGTTTTGTTGGTTTTATGTGATATTTATCTCGGGGGAGGGGGGGATTGTTTTCGATCACAATGATACTAATGTGTATCTGCATGAAAAAACACCAGACCTGCGCTGCTGCACAAAATTTAAGCATGGATCAATAAATTGCGCAGATCGTGAAATGCATTTCGATATATTTGAAACAATTTCAGAGGAAGTGATGAAAATATGCCACATCTCCCATTAACAAAATATATAGTTAATGTGGGATGTAGCCCCCCCCCCCCCCCCCTCTAACACTAAAGAGAGCTTCTGACGTGATTTCATGTCCACAATAAAATAATACAGAGAACAGGACGGCGATAAAATCCACTGAACAATAAGGGCAACTCTGAGGTTCTAGAGAGGGTTGGCGACAATACGTTTCTCCAGGACATCCCATAGATGTTCTTTAAAGAGAGAATGCAGGCCACTCCATTCGTTGTATACATCCTTACTCAAAATGTTGCTTGGCCAGACTTTTTATCTCTGAGCGGCACTTTTTTTGCACACAATGAGCTAAATGAGCCATATCACAAGGACCGGAAGACTCAGAGAAGGTTGGGGGGGAACCATTTAAACAGCTTTAGGAGATAGATGGTAGCCTCCCGTCATGGTATCCAGCGTTTTCGTTAACGTGCACAGGATATGGCTCTCCAACACACGATGGACGACTGCCTTTCCAAGTCCATAGGTGTCCCTACTGACTGTGGGCATGGCGAAGAGTTTTTCGGAAATAAATCTGAACGCTGACCTAGCTTGGACTCTAACCTGGAAACTACAGCTTATGAGCCTGGCGCGCTATCGACTGAGCCACCCTCGTCTCCAAAGAAATCGTACCTATTGCAACAGCGAATTCTATCTGGTCTTGACATAGGGATCAGAGATCTCATCGCGATAACCCAGCTCAGAACATTCACAAAACTTCAAATACGTGGAGGTCGGTACAGCCATCCAATTAAACCCCGATCCGCACAGTTAGACCCTCACCACCAAATGTACTCTCACCGTTATTATAGGGTTGATAGTGAGTTTCACATATCAGTATATGTCTATTGTCCGATGACTCCATTGTTCACGGGTCCAGGCTACATGATCTTGACACCATTTCAAGTGGTTCTGTCTGTGTCTGGTGGTTAAAGTAAAGCAATCAATGGGTCAACAAACTTTCCAGCCTTGGAAAGTCTTCTGGTCCAAGTTGAGACAGAAGTGATGTCGTTGCTCTTGTGTTCCGTAGAGGCAGTGGTCTAATATAGCGATAATCTTGAGGGATGTAACCTAGCAAACCCTTGGAGAGGTCTTCTGATAACTCTTTGGATTTTTTAGAATTGATCATATAGGCTTGAGATAACATAATGGTGGACAATAACGGGGCGGGGGGAGGCTCAGTCGGTAGAACTGAGTCGGTAGAACAGAGTTCAGTCTCGAACCTGGTAACTGCATAATCTGCAGTTCCCAGGTTCGAGTCCCACCTACGCCAGTTATCTCCCCCAAAACCCCTGACCTGCCTCGGTCAGTAGAGGACACCGATGAGTTTGGAAAAGCTGCAGTCCATCGAATGGAACGTTAAGGCGTTGCCCATTGCACGTTAAAGAACAGACTGGATGGCCTTGATGGGAAGCTATGATAAGTCTCCTAACAGCTGTCCAGTAGGCTTCTCTCCCCAACCTTCTCTGAGCCCTCGGAGTCCTTGCGAACTGGCCATTTAGCCTATTGTGTGCAAAAAAAGTACCACTTAGAGGTAAAACAACCCAACTCAAAATGATGAAGAATAAAGAATCTGTATGGCCACCTCCATGATTGTTTGACCAGCTAAAACCTTCCGATGGCTCTCCATGATTTTGAGTCATCTAAATATTTTCTTTGGGGCATCATGAAGCAATCGGATGTTCCAGACTGAGAATGTAGAGTTTCAATTTGAAATCATCAAGTGTCTACTAAAATACTCCTTTTATATAGTACTATCTCTTTTACACCTTATGTAACATGATATGGGATTTACATGTTGATTTTTCTAAACTACACATTATATTACCTAGTTAGGTTAAAAATCTTTTATTTATCCCTAACGCTTGTTTTTCATGGGCGGGGGTGGCTCAGTCGGTAGCGCGCCAGGCTCGTAATCTGTAGTTCCCAGGTTCGAGTCCCAGCTGGGTCAGCGTTGAGATTTATCTACGCAAAATTCCCCGCCCTGCCCACGGTCAGTAGGTGACACCGATGGGCTTGGAAAGGCCGCCGTCCGTCGGATGGGACGTTAAGCCGTGGCCCCGTGTGCGGGAGAGCCATACCCTGTGCACGTTAAAGAACACGCTGGATGGCCTTGACGGGAGGCTACCATCTGTCTCCCAACAGCTGTTCCAGTGGGTCCCCTCCCCCAACCTTCTCTGAGCCTTCGGGGTCCATGTGACCTGGCCATTTAGCCCATGGTGTGCAAAAAAGTGCCGCTCAGAGGTAAAACAACCCAACCAACCCTTGTTTTTCATTCATATTTTGGTGATCTGTGCTTAACTTTTGTTCTACATGGAATTCCGGATAATACTTTCCGAGACCTATAACGGATATGCGCATGAGATGTAAACTATTTCTGAACTTCAACGTATGAATCTTCATGTAAATCTGCAAACGGTCCAATCTATACAAAAAATGGCAAAACGGTTGGTCCAAGGATAATCTTTCTATCATTAATACTTTCCGAGACCTATAATGGATATGCGCATGAGATGATTTTATATAAAGATGATTTCGTGCTCACATTTTCGAACATGAGACCGCCTGAAACTTTTCTATAACTTTTAAGCCCTGAGCTGCCTTACGGGAAAATCTAATCATATGACAAATCAGAAATGCATACCAGTAAATGATCTTTAAACACTTCCTATTATGGAAATTGCAACCATTAAAATAATTTTTCTAATGACAAAATTAAAACTTTTATTTATTCATTAGAGTAAAAAATCATAAGATAGGAGGAATTATAGACAGAGGCGGCCTATCCATCTAAGCAAACTAAACGGTCACTTTGAGCGGAAGTTAAGTAAAATAACGGAAGATAAATTGAATTAATAATTGGTTTATTCTCAATACTCAAAGTATATACACAAATCAAAGAAATTAAATATTCACAAAGCTGCAATATTTTCCTTAAATATTTAGGGAACAAATCTAAACAGAGAAAAATGAAAAACAAAAAAAAGAAACTAATTTTTACACGTTCAACACCAAGGGGCAATTTCATTGCCTGAAAATATATAAAATATAAATAACTCAAGAGTTGTTCCCTGTTTTGAACACAAAAATATATTTAATTAAACGTTATTTAAAGTTATTAGGTTTTTTTTTTCTTTTTCATTCTTAAATCTAACTCTAAGCTATTAATGTTGCGAATTACAAAATATGGATAGCACTGGGCGTGAGTTTTAATAAGTATATTTTAAAACCAATTGTAATACAATGCAAATCGTTACAAAGAAAATATGGATGTAGTATCTCATAAACAAATTAACTACTAACATGCAAAAATCATCAATCTTCCTGCACAGAGTACCCAACAACAGCTCTGTCTATTCTACTAAATACTACCTTTTCAACCTTGTTTACCATGTCACTTGAACATCTTGAGACGAAAACAAATTATCGTCCTCTGCTAGTTCACTAAACTTCTCACACTAGCCAAAACAAGAGGACCGTACGCGCACACAACACATAAAAGATTCTTCTTGTCTTTTACTTATCGCGCACACAACACATAAAAGATTCTTCTTGTCTTTTACTTATCGCGCACACAACACATAAAAGATTCTTCTTGTCTTTTACTTATCGCGCACACAACACATAAAAGATTCTTCTTGTCTTTTACTTATCGCGCACACAACACATAAAAGATTCTTCTTGTCTTTTACTTATCGCGCACACAACACATAAAAGATTCTTCTTGTCTTTTACTTATCGCGCACACAACACATAAAAGATTCTTCTTGTCTTTTACTTATCGCGCACACAACACATAAAAGATTCTTCTTGTCTTTTACTTATCGCGCACACAACACATAAAAGATTCTTCTTGTCTTTTACTTATCGCGCACACAACACATAAAAGATTCTTCTTGTCTTTTACTTATCGCGCACACAACACATAAAAGATTCTTCTTGTCTTTTACTTATCGCGCACACAACACATAAAAGATTCTTCTTGTCTTTTACTTATCGCGCACACAACACATAAAAGATTCTTCTTGTCTTTTGCTTATCGCGCACAGACTCAAACCATCTGAACAACCTTTCAGATCTCAGAACTTTAACACACTGCACACTGCTATATTTTCATTCTTCTTCTTCAGAACTGTTCTAAGTTCCAAATCGTTGGCTAATTGAATCTCACGTAGAAGCACACACGAGGGTTACAATCACGTTAACTCGTGAAGTCACTGTAGCGCGTTCATCTGTCGTAACACTATTAAAAAATTTAGGTACCAATATATACTTTTGTGAGGTTGGGGAAGATGAAATAGAAGGCGAGATTTTCTGGAATTACATGGTTAATGTAAATGAACCATCCAGTGCTGATTTAAATATAAAAATAACAGTATTTTAAACGTATAAATCTGCATAATAAAACAAAAAATGATCAGTATTTATCAAATTTACAATAGAAAAGGTGTTTATGTTAAAAAGTTCGCAGATTTTTTTTTTATGAATATGAAGTTACTCAAATTGCCATCCTAGTCACCACCCCAACTACAAATATTCGTACTTGTTGAATAAAATACTTGTCCAACTACAAATACTTGTTGAATACAATACTTGTTGAAATATGAAAAAGAAAAAAAAATAAATAAAAGCAAAACTTAAAGTAAGAAAAAGCTATGTTTTAAGAACACAAAGTGTTTTTTTATTCCGAACATTTTGTAAATACAAGTTGAAATTAATTGAAATTTTTCTTATTTCATTTTTATATTGGATATGGTAGGAAACGGATAGAAGGATGAGGAAATGGATGGTTTAGGATTGGCAGTAATAAAAATTATAATTAACATTTTTTAATGCTTTTTAATGTAAAATCTGACTGGAATATAATCCATCTGTTGTTTACAAATTATAACAGAAATTCTAAAAACTTTATTTAGAATAGAAAAAAAAATTCTATTTAGAATAGAAATTCTAAAAATTTCGTGTCTGCAAACGTAAAACTGTTTCGTGTCCGCATATATATCTGCAAACGGTTCAATCTATACAAAAAATGATTTCCGATCTCATGAACACTGGTTAGACAGACGGACAAACTTATTATTAAACATCTGTTTAAAAGAATAACTCTTAAAAATTATTACAAGGGAAAAAAAAAAGAGTAAAATGCTTCCCAGGTTACTAAAAACATCTGTCTAGCTCTGCCTTTAGGATTTGGATTTGGGTTGGATTGTTTTACCTCTGAGCGGCACTTTTTTGCACACCATGGGCTAAATGGCCAGGTCACATGGACCCCGAAGGCTCAGAGAAGGTTGGGGGAGGGGACCCACTGGAAAAGCTGTTGGGAGACAGATGGTAGCCTCCCGACAACGCCATCCAGCGTGTTCTTTAACGTGCACAGGGTATGGCTCTCCCGCACACGGGGCCACGGCTTAACGTCCCATCCGACGGACGGCGGCCTTTCCAAGCCCATCGGTGTCCCCTACTGACCGTGGGCAGGTAGGGGAAGTTTGCGGAGATAAATCTCAACGCTGACCCAGCTGGGACTCGAACCTGGGAACTACAGATTACGAGCCTGGCGCGCTACCGACTGAGCCACCCCGCCCCTTAGGGTTTGGAAGTAGGGCTCTGATTTCAGGGTTTGTGGGTAGGGTACCGATTTCCGAGTTTGCCTAGGGCACTGATTGTTGGCAGCTAATTTAGGGTAGGCTTTGATTTTACACCTATTTCACACCCATTTCATTACCATCAGTTTCTACTGAAATTTATTCCAAATTTTGTTCAGAACTATATTTAAATTTATTGCAAACATTGAACCAATCAATAGCAGATCAATATATACTGCTCACCAAAATTAGGGGATATTTCAAAATGAATATGAAGCGATAAAAATATCCCCTAATTTTTGTGAGCAGTATAGTTTTCAACGTAGTAAATCTACTTAAGGTGCTATTGTAGACACGTGTTAATAATCTTGAAAAATCTACGAGTTCGCTTGGCTATATACTTCGAATTGTCTAAAGCATTCGATTGTGTGGATCATGAAATTCGCTTGGAAAAGATTAGATTAAGAGGGGAGATAAATATTTCTCTTAAAAGCTACTTATTACAAAGACCAGCATTTATACAAATGAACAGAACCATTGGGGTCCTTTTAATCTCACACATTTAGCTTGTTGGGGATGCAAAGTGCCTCTCAAAGGGGTTAGGGTTAGGTTAGGTTATTTTACCTCTGAGCGGCACTTTTTTGCACACCATGGGCTAAAATGGCCAGGTCACATGGACCCCGAAAGCTCAGAGAAGGTTGAGGGAGGGGACCCACTGGAACAGCTGTTGGGAGACAGATGGTAGTCCCCCGTCAAGGCCATCCGGCGTGTTCTTTAACGTGCACAGGGTATGGCTCTCACGCACACGGAGCCACGGCTTAACGTCCCATCCGACGGACGGCGGCCTTTCCAAGCCCATCGGTTCCCCTACTGACCGTGGGCAAACCGGGGAATTTTGCGGAGATAAATCTCAACGCTGACCCAGCTGGGACTCGAACCTGAGAACTACAGATTACGAGCCTGGCGCGCTACCGACTGAGCCACCCCCGCCCCAATTAGATTAAGAGGGGAGATAAATATTTGGCTTAAAAGCTACTTATTACAAAGACCAGCATTTATACAAATGAACAGAACCATTGGGGTCCTTTTAATCTCACACATTTAGCTTGTTGGGGATGCAAAGTGCCTCTTAAAGGGGAAACACTGAATCTGATTATCATAGATGCATTGGCTTAACACGGTGTAAGGATGGTGCACAGCAAAGACAGGATGGCCATGGTGAATTGCCATTTTTAGTGAGTAAATATGGTGTATTGCCGTTTAATGGTCAGACAGTAACATTCCATTTAATATGCAGTCATGGCAAAAAATCATGGCTAAAAATGGGATATATTCCTTTTTAGCAGGCAGGCATGTTGTATTCCCCTTTTAGTGAATAAACAGATGATTCCTATGCATAACGATACTGATTAAGTACCACTAATGAGTTCGATAGTGCTTAAATTGAAAAAACAAATATCAGCTATGTGAATTCAGGGATTCCCTAGTAGTCCATAAACCGCGCTGAAGAAAGTTGGCATATGATGTTGTTGGGTTGCTTTACCTATGAGCGGCACTTTTTTGCCCACAATGGGTTAAATGCTCAGGTCACAAAGACCCCGAGGGCTGAGAGAAGGTTCGGAGGAGGGGAGCCACTGGACAGCTGTTAGGAGACAGATCGTAGCTTCCGTCAAGGCCATTCAGCGTGTTCTTTAAAGTGCACAGGGTATGTCTCTCCCGCACAAGGGGCATGGCTTAATATCCCCTCCGACAAACGACAGCCTTTCCCAGCGCAGCGGTGTGTTCTGACCGAGGACAGGATGGGGTTGAGTTGTTTTACCTCTGAGCGGCACTTTTTTGCACACCATGGGCTAAATGGCAAGGTCACATGGACCCCGAAGGCACAGAGAAGATTGGGGGAGGGGACCCACTGAGCAGACAGATGGTAGCCTCCCGTCAAGGCCATCCAGCGTGTTCTTTAACGTGCACAGAGTATGGATCTCCTGCACACGGGACCACGGATTAATAATGTCGGATGGCGGACTTTCCAAGGCCGCAAGCACATCGGTGTCCCCTACTGACCGCGGGGCAGGGCGGAGAATTTTGCGGAGATAAATCTCAGCGCTGACCCAGCTGGGACTCGAACCTGGGAACTGCAGATTATGAGCCTGGCGCGTTATCGACTGAGCCACCCCCGCCCACACAGTATGGGGAGTTTTGCGGATATAAATCTCCAAACTGCACCAGCTGAGACTGAAACCTGGGAACTGCAGATTATGAGCCTGGCGCGTTATCGACTGAGCCACCCCCGCCCACACAGCATGGGGAGTTTTGCGGATATAAATCTCCAAACTGCACCAGCTGAGACTGAAACCTGGGAACTGCAGATTACTACCCTGGTCTTCCACCGACTGAGCCACCGCCGCCACATACAGCGTAATAGTAATACAAAGATTTGAATGTGTGAATATTTATCTTGCATTTATCTTGCATAAAATCAGAACGACTAATTTATCTATTCTTACACATCACCAAAACCAGGGCAATAATTTCATTCCCTATATCCTACTAAATCTTGCTTAATCGCCCGAGTTGATATAACCTTTTCAATAGTAGAGGATTTGCATTTAAAGTATCAATTAATCTTCTCCTTCCTTGATATGAGCTACGAAATAATGTCATGAATTATTGGTCCTTTAATGGGTCTCATATTTCTTCAAAGATATCTCACGTTTAATTTTAAGAGGTAATCCTGACTTAAGTTATTGCCTTTTATGAATTTTATGTAGCATTAAAATAATTAATAAAACGAGGCGATTTATAAGTTTGGTAGTGCTATCAATATTTTTTTTACAATAAACACTGAAAGTTTTTATCTAATAAACTTAGCGTTATAAAGTTAACCAAATGCGATTTCTGGAATAGTGATAAAAAATATTAATTGAACGAATGGCAAATTATTAATTTTTTTGTCTTACTTATAGTGAAAAATCTTTCATGATGCTCAAGGTTAGAAATACGTTGCAAGAAGGAGATAGTTATAAAGTTTTATGAAGCATAGGGTTGGGTTGTTTTACCTCTGAGCGGCACTTTTTTGCACACCATGGGCTAAATGGCCAGGTTACATGGACCCCGAAGGCTCAGAGAAGGTTGGGGGGAGGGGACCCACTGGAACAGCTGTTGGGAGACAGATGGTAGCCTCCCGCCAAGGTCATCCAGGGTGTTCTTTAACGTGCACAGGGTATGGCTCTCCCGCACACGGAGCCACGGCTTAACGTCCCATCCGACGGACGGCGGCCTTTCCAAGCCCATCGGTGTCCCCTACTGACCGTGGGCAGGGCGGGGAATTTTGCGGAGACAAATCTCAACGCTGATCCAGCTGGGACTCGAACCTCGGAACTACAGGTTACGAGCCTGGCGCTGTACCGACTGAGCCACCCCGCCCCTTATGAAGCATAGACTTAAGTTATTTGTAACATTGCGTTGTTATGAATAAATCATTTTAACTGATTGCCTTAAAGTAAACAGTAAAAAGTATTTTGTGAGTTTAAACTTTGGATGTCGCCGTTTCGGTTAACATATATTTTAAAAAGTTTCTCGTTGGTTGCTTAAAATTTAGTACAAACGACTACCGCCAGAGGGTGATCTCTTTGCAAACTGATCGTGTTTCAAGAGTGTCCCTCTGACAGGGGATTTAGGGGGCTAAGGGAAGAATTTTAAAGAGCCGAACAATAGTAAACATGTGCACAGGGTGTCCGTTTTTAACTTGATCTATTCCAAACTGAGGCGTAGGAACGTGTTGGCATAAGGGCAGTTGCCAAGGGCGCCGGATTGGGTTGGGTTGTTTTATCTCTGAGCGGCACTTTTTTGCACACCATGGGCTAAATGGCCAGGTCACATGGACCACGAAGGCTCAGAGAAGGTTGGGGAAGGGGACCCACTGGAACAGCTGTTGGGAGACAGATGGTAGCCTCCCGTCAAGGCCATCCAGCGTGTTCTTTAACGTGCACAGCGTATGGCTCTCCCGCACACGGGGCAACGGCTTAACGTCCCATCCGACGGACGGTGGCATTTCCAAGCCCATCGGTGTCCCCTACTGACCGTGGGCAAGGCGGGGGAATTTTGCGGAGATAAATCTCAACGCTGACCCAGCTGGGACTCGAACCTGGGAATTGCAGATTACGAGCCTGGCGCGCTACCGACTGAGCCACCCCCGCCCCTAAGGGCGCCGGAATCACAGGGCGGTGCTAGGGCGGCACAAGCGTTCCACGATATCTGACGTTTATGTGCAAAATAAAATCGAATGATTAGCCGCCCGTTGTTCATCGAATTTAATACGTATTGTTTACACCGTCGTATCGTCATGGCAGCATATTATAGATTTTCGTTATTTCCTACAAAAATATATTTTTCCTTTTATCGGTGGACAATTAGCCGCCCCCGTCCCCTTCACGGCGCATGCCATAAAACAGCTTTGGGGCGCAATTTCCAACTGTTCGTATTACTTTTACAAATCATGACGTTACGAAATAAAAGTTTGTTACATAGGTATCTTTTCATTTGGGTTGGGTTGTTTTACCTCTGAGCGGCACTTTTTTGCACACCATGGGCTAAATGGCCAGGTCACATGGACCCCGAAGGCTCAGAGAAGGTTGGGGGAGGGGACCCACTGGAACAGCTGTTGGGAGACAGATGATAGCCTCCCGTCAAGGCCATCCAGCGTGTTCTTTAACGTGCACAGGGTATGGCTCTCCCGCACACGGGGCCACGACTTAACGTCCCATCCGACAGACGGCGGCCTTTCCAAGCCCATCGGTGTCCCCTACTGACCGTGGGCAGGGCGGGGAATTTTGTGGAGATAAATCTCAACGCTGACCCACCTGGGAACTACAGATTACGAGCCTGGCGCGCTACCGACTGAGCGACCCCCTTTTCATTTGGACGAGAGTTCATAATTTTTACATTGCATTGAATTATTATGTTTATAAACCCCGGGATTGTTTAAGATTAACATCAGGACAGGATCGTACATCATCACTTTGTTTTCTGTCAATCGAGCGAGAGCTGACTCAAAAAATTAATTTTGATAACGATTTTGCCAATGAAAAAGTAGGAAAAATTAAAATACTTTAAAAAATAATTAATTGCAATTTCTTTTGCAATTATTTATTTGCAATTAATATTTATTCAAGCAACTGTATTAAAATAATGACAATAAATATAAACAATATAAATAACGTTCATATTTTATAAATGAGTGAACAAGGGTGGACAATTACAAATTTGCCAAGGGCGCCAAAAGCCTAGCTATGCCTCTGATTTCAAATATTCACCTGGGGAGGGAGTGGCTCAGTCGGTAGCGCGCCAGGCTCGTAATCTGTAGTTCCCAGGTTCGAGTCCTAGCTGGGTCAGCGTTGAGATTTATCTCCGCAAAATTCCCCGCCCTGCCCACGGTCAGTAGGGGACACCGATGGGCTTGGAAAGGCCGCCGTCCGTCGGATGGGACGTTAAGCCGTGGCCCCGTGTGCGGGAGAGCCACACCCTGTGCACGTTAAAGAACACGCTGGATGGCCTTGACGGGAGGCTACCATCTGTCTCCCAACAGCTGTTCTAGTAGGTCTTCTTCCCCAACCTTCTCTGAGTCTTCGGGATCCTTGTAACCTGACCATTTAGCCCATGGTGTGCAAAAAAAGTGCCGCTCAGAGGTAAAACAACCCAACCCAAATATTCACCAAAATAAATAAATAATAAATAAAAATCTATCATAGGTACCAGAAAACAGTTTGCAACTAAAAAATAAAATTATTTTTTTTTTCTTTTCTTCTTCTTGCGTTTTTCTAGTTGCGATATTTTATTTCTGAGCGATAGTTTTGTTCACGGCTTAATGGTGAAGTTACAAGAACTCTAAGGGCTCAGTGAAAGGAAGAGAAGATATACTTGTCAGCTGTTAGGAGACAGAGATAAGACTTTTTAACATGGTCATCCAGTGTGTTCTTTAACGTGCACAAGGGTTCTTCTTCACACACCTAAATAGCCCATCTGACGACAGCAAACCACCACCTCTGCCCTCGGTGAGAACAGGGGATACCGATGGGCTTGGAAAATCCTTTATTTGTCAGATAAAGGATTAAGGATAAAGGATGCTTGGCAGAAGCTTTTATCTCTCTCCTAATAATCATCCAGTTGTTTCTCTTTTAATTTTGTATAGATTCCCATGGCCGAGTGGTTAGCGAGCTTGGCTACTGATCTAAAGGACCTGGGTTCGAGCCCTGGGTAAGGCATGGCTGTTTGTGTTGTTTTTCTGCTGAGGGCCTGCCATCCTCTCAGACCTTTAACTGTGGCATATAAACTGACAGGCTCCTGTCAGACCTCTGTGGCAAGCAGCTGCCTGAGGGGGTATAAAAAAGAAAAAAAGTTCTTGTGACTTGCCATATCAATGCAGCAGCTTACCCAGAAGCTTTCAACTAGAAGGTGGTTTACATGTTAAAATCTCATTTGACGTACTTCAGTATCAGTTTTTACAGGACTGCTTAGGAAATGCATATTCAAGACCTCAAGGGGGAGGAGGTTGTAACTCCACCCCCACCCTTGAGTACGTCGCTGGTAGAATGTGTGAAAAAAAAAAAGTGCCGCTCAAATGTAAAGCAACCAAACTCAACACGTTTGCTCCATGGTCATAGAGATGTATATATAGATATACTCAATAATCATAGTCATCATCCATCATCATCATCTCTATAGTCATACCGAAGGGTAGGGAAAGAGGTTATGGTGGTATAACATTTCTACAACACACGTGCTCGCATTAAACCCATCCTGAGAGAGTGGTGATTTTAACATTGCTGGTATGTGAACTTCTGTCTGATTGTCAGCTTTCCTTACAATAATTATATTTTCATCTGAATGGTCTGTCCTAAATCTTCTCTTTCTCTCCATTTGTAAAACCAGAATTTGTAAAGTGTACAATGGGCTAAATGACCAAGTTACATGGACACTAGTGTTGTGTAGGGCAGCTATTACGAAACATAGAATAATCTGTAGTTCCCAGGTTCGAGTCCCAGCTGGGTCAGCGTTGAGATTTATCTCCGCAAAATTCCCCGCCCTGCCCATGGTCAGTAGGGGACACCGATGGGCTTGGAAAGGCCGCCGTCCGTCGGATGGGACGTTAAGCCGTGGCCCCGTGTGCGGGAGAGCTATACCCTGTGCACGTTAAAGAACACACTGGATGGCCTTGACGGGAGGCTACAATCTGTCTCCCAACAGCTGTTCCAGTGGGTCCCCTCCCCCAACCTTCTCTGAACCTTCGGGGTCCATGTGACCTGGCCATTTAGCCCATGGTGTGCAAAAAAGTGCCGCTCAGAGGTAAAACAACAACAACAACTACGAAACATAGAAACGCCTAATGTTAGCCATTCACGGTGTGCATAATCATGCTCTACATATCAGTTTACGAAGACCCCAAAGGTTGAGAGTTGGATAAGGGAAAGAAGGAGATTTATTGAATGGCTATTGCGAGACAGGTAATAGCTTCGCTTCTAAGGCCATTCAGCGAGTTCTTTAGGATGCACATAGCATGGCTCTCCTGCACATGGAACGGCGACTTAACGAAAACTGAAACTGAACTCTGAAACTCTAAACATTTCTCAAGAATCTGCCTAAGTAAAAATATCTGATCTACACATCCCCTACCACTTCTGAATCCACATTGCTCATCACGCAATTGACTGTCAACCAGATTCTTAATTCTATTAAGCACAATCATGGAAAGAACTTTACCTGGAACAGAGAGTAGGCTGATACCCTTATAGTTATCACAGGAACTGAGATCACCTTTTTTGAAAATAGGGATAACAATAGCTCTGGTAAAATCCTTAGGAACCATGCCTTTGTCATAAAATATATTCAAAATTTCAGTCATCCAAGTGGTAACCGAAACATTCCCAGCTCTAAGCATTTCGGTAGTAATTTCATCTACCCCTGGGGATTTATGTAGTTTAAGTTTAGAAACAGCCAAAATAACTTCAGATTGTGTTATAGGGCCAACATTAAAGCCCCCAATACATTTATCATCACTACAAACAATGGGAGTAGAACTAACCACATTGTTTAGAACATCACTGAAATGCTCAGCCCACCTAGCCATGAGAGAATCCTCACCTTCTATAACTTTACTTTGTTTATCCTTCAATCCCTGTATAGTCCGTTTTCTACCACACAAAACATTAACTATCTGGTACAGCTCTCTGCTGTTGTGCTGTCTAACTGCTTCCTCGGCTTTGTCAGCCAAGCTATCAAGCCAAAGATTTTTATCAGTAGCTAACTGATCCTTTACACGTTTATTAAGCTCTCTGTAATCTTTTCTATTAGGACTAGTAGGGTACTGATTAAGGACATTCTTGCAGTTCCTTCTTTCTGAAATAAGCTCAAGTGCCTTATCACTTAAATAATTCTGTCTCCTCTGCTCCTTTTTTCCTAAAAGAGTACTGTTAGTTTCCAAAAAAGCCTGTTTAAAATGGCCCCATTCATCCTCAACTTCGGTATTAAGCAAACCATGACTGTCATAATGACTAAGTAACCTATCATAGTAAGCTTTAGCTATAACTGGGTCTTTCAGAGCTTCAGTATTAAAGGTAAATTTTTTAACCATAGCACAACACTTTTTAAGTTTAAGTTGCAAGACACTTTTAACAAGGTAATGGTCAGATCCAATTTCAGCTCCCCTATATGCCCTGGTATTTCTAACAGAACTAGCCCATTTGCTGTTAATTAATATATAATCAATCGTATTCTTATGCAGCCCATCTGGTGAAACCCATGTGTACTTATGTATGTCGCGGTGTTTGTAATAAGTGTTAGTTATTCTGAAACAATTGAGTTTACTTACCTGTAGGAGACATTGCCCATTGCAGCTACCAATACCAAAAGGGCCTATTACTCCTCCCCAAAGGTCAGAGTCGGTACCAACTTTGGCATTGAAGTCACCAAGAACAAGGGTAATATCTCCTTTCTTGACAGAATTCAAAATATCCTGAAGTTGTCCGTAAAACCTATCCTTCTCATCCTCATCAGCATCCTCAGTGGGGGCATAGCAGCAGATATGCCTTTAATCAGCATCCTCAGTGGAGGCATAGCAGCAGAATGGGCAGAATGGGAATTTAATCAGCATCCTCAGTGGGGGCATAGCAGCAGAAAAAACGAGATTCAAGTTTTTAATGCTTGTCTGAAATTTTGCTGTAAGAAACCTTTCATTAATGCACTCATATCCTAGAAGAGCATCACTAGCATGTCTGCTGAGCAGCAGACCCACGCCTTGGTGATGCTTTCCATCCTCCCTCTATTGTGAAATATTCCATTTCCAATCTCTTTAAACAGTGGACGAATATTGTCAAAAAACGAGATTTAAATTGATTTCAATATGATCCTTTTATCTTAAGAGTTTATCTTCAGTTTTAGATTAAAGGCATATTCTAGAAGTAAAGAGAGCTTCGAAATGAGATTCCCATTGACATGTAAATTCTCCAGTATTTTGACAGGGCAGTGTACATTCACGAATAACGTTGAGTTACCTCTGAGCGGCTCTTTTTTGCACACAATGAGCCAAATGGCCAGGTTACAAGGACCCCGAAGGCTCAAAGAAGGTTTACAGATATTAGGAGACAGATGGTAGCTTCCCATCAAGGCCATCCAGCGTGTTTTTAACGTGCACAGGATATGGTTCTCCAGCAAAAGGGACCACGGCTTAACGTCTCATACTACGGACGGAGGTTTTTCCAAGCCCGTTTGTGTTCCCTTATGAACGATGGCAGGCGGGGAGTTTTTGCGGAGGTAAATATCAACCCTTGCACAGACGGGTTCGAACCTGGGAATTTCAGATTACATGCTTGGCGCGCTACCGACTGAGCTACTTCTGCCCCACATGTATAGCGTAAGATATAAATAAAAATAAAGGTTCCGTACGTAGACAAACAAACGAAAAAATATTACAAATCCAATTTCCTTTTCTTTTTGAATACTATTCTGTTTATCTTTTTTTCTTTTCCGATATTCTTAAATACTTATGAGAAAAATATGCTTTTTTTCCCCCTGTTTCTATTCCGAGTTGGCTGAAGAGATTTTCTCAAAAGCAATCGATTCCAGAGAAATATTTTTTTTTTTACATTCCATCTCCTGTCTTCTTTCTTTTATTACATCACACATATCCTGAGTTTCTGCGAAGTGATTTTTGTTTCTGGTTAAACGAGATTATACTTCTTTCCCAGGAGAAATATGTTAAGCGGATGTGAGTGTGTTTTGGGAAGAACTCTCGTGGGAAATTTTACTTGGCAATAAATCACTCGCTCTCTTTCAGAAATTGGGAAGGAAATTAGATTTTGTGGCAAACGTTATTAAAACTGCTTTAAGAAAGGCTACGATTGTTTTACTTATGAGTGGCGCTTTTTTGCCCATGACCTAAATGGCCAGGTCACAAAGACTCCAAGGGGTTCAGAGTCAATTGGGAATCCACGGAATCCTTGATATTAATCTAGTACTTGCAGGTAAGAAGCAGAAGCTAATTTTATGACGCATCAGGTTCATAAAGTGATGCACCTTAATTCTAGTCCCAACTGTTCATGTGTTGATATTTCCTCGTTTAATTATGAGAAACTAGATGCTGATGACAGAAACCGAGTTGGGTTGTTTTACCTCTGAGCGGCACTTTTTTGCACACCATGGGCTAAATGGCCAGGTCACATGGACCCCGAAGGCTCAGAGAAGGTTGGGGGAGGGGACCCACTGGAACAGCTGTTGGGAGACAGATGGTAGCCTCCCGTCAAGGCCATCCAGCGTGTTCTTTAACGTGCACAGGGTATAGCTCTCCCACACACGGGGCCACGGCTTAACGTCCCATCCGACGGACGGCGGCCTTTCCAAGCCCATCGGTGTCCCCTACTGACCGTGGGCAGGGGGGGGGGGAGTTTTGCGGAGATAAATCTCAACGCTGACCAAGCTGGGACTCGAACCTGGGAACTACAGATTACGAGCCTGACGCGGACAGAAACCGAGAATAAGAAGAATCACCTTCTTAGGTAGGGTTGTTTTACCTCTGAGCGGCTCTCTCCGCAAAATTCCCCGCCCTGCCCACGGTCAGTAGGGGACACCGATGGGTTTGGAAAGGCCGCGGTCCGTCGGATGGGACGTTAAGCCGTGGCCCCGTGTGCGGGAGAGCCATACCCTGTGCACGTTAAAGAACACGCTGGATGGCCTTGACGGGAGGCTACCATCTGTCTCCTAACAGCTGTTCCAGTGGGTCCCCTCTCCCAACCTTCTCTAAGCCTTCGGGGTCCATGTGACCTGGACATTTAGCCCATGGTGTGCAAAAAAGTGCCGCTCAGAGGTAAAACAACCCAACCCAACTCTGAGCGGCTCTTTTTTTGCACACAATGAACCAAATGCCAGGCCACAAGGACCTCGAAAGTTCAAAGAAGGTTGGGGGGACCATTAGACAGCTAGACCCGGACCCACTAGACTGCTGTTAAGAAACAGATGATAGCCTCCCATCAAGGCCATCCAGCGTGTTTTTAACGTGCACAAGACATGGTTCTCCCACATAAGGGTCCACGGCTTAATGTCCCATCCGATGGACGGTGATCTATACAAGCCCATCATGACCTCTACTATTGTAGGGTAGAGCGGGGAGTTTTGCGGAAGATAAATTTCAAAGCTGGCCCAGGTGGAACTCGAACCTGGAAACTGCAGATTAATGAAAATATTGCAGAACGAGCAAAAAAGATACGAACCTGGCGCGGTACCGATTGAGCAATCCCTGCCCTCACTTTTTAGGAGGATTGGATCTCATTGATAAGTTGGAAAAGCCGATATGTGCAGATGGAATGTTAAGCAGTTGTGCTGGATGTAAGAGACATACTCTGTACAATAACATGCTGGATTATCTAGATCGGACAATAACATGCTGGATTATCTAGATCGGAAAGTTTAATAACATGCTGGATTATCTAGATCGGATGCTTCCATCTGTCTCATAGCAGTTATCTAATAAATTACCTTTCCCTACGGGGGCGGGGGCGGGGGTGGCTCAGTCGGTAGCGCGCCAGGCTCGTAATCTGTAGTTCCCAGGTTCGAGTCCCAGCTGGGTCAGCGCTGAGATTTATCTCCGCAAAATTCTCCGCCTTGCCCACGGTCAGTAGGGGACACCGATGGGCTTGGAAAGGTCGCCGTTCGTCGGATGGGACGTTAAGCCGTGGCCCCGTGTGTGGGAGAGCCATACCCTGTGCACGTTAAAGAACACGCTGGATGGCCTTGACGGGAGGCTACCATCTATCTCCCAACATCTGTTCCAGTGGGTCCCCTCCCCCAACCTTCTCTGAGCCTTCGGGGTCCATGTGACCTGGCCATTTAGCCCATGGTGTGCAAAAAAGTGCCGCTCAGAGGTAAAACAACCCAACTTTTCCCTACAAAACTATGAATTGTTGCAGTTCTTGTGACAGAATCATTTAACCCATTGTGTACACAAAAGTGCCTTTGAGAGATAAACCAAAACAAAACTAAACCCGATGTCCAGTGAATTCCCTTACCCAACTCTGAGCTTCCGAGGTCTTTGTGATCTGGCCAATGAACTCATTGTGGCAAAATAACCCCACTCAAAAGTAAAACAACATAACCCTTCAATGGCAATGAACTGAATCCTGAAACGTCAAGGGAAGGGGGTTATTCCACTGTTTAAAAAACTCTCATCTAGTGTCATTAACCTGGAGAGAAATTCTCAAACCTACATATACAAAAATAAATGTTGTTAACTCTCCCGAAGAATTTAATCGCATATAAGTAAAAAATCTTCATGGATTTGATTAAATTCCTTCTAATTATCGAAACGAAATTAATTGTTAAAGTGATGCAAGGAATTTGGGTCTCGCCATCGTAGAGAAAGAAAGGCACGCGCATAAAAAAGTGGTTGTTACGTTTTAAATCTTCGGAACAATTAAGAATTTCAATCTCTTGGAAAGTGAGGGAGGGCAATGAATGGGACGATGTTTTCCTGGTTCACGAGCACCTGATGTGACATCGATGGCGTCCTGAGAGGAAACGGGAATCTTCTGCGAAGGAAACTCACACAAGGGCTGCAAGAGGAGGCAGAATTATTTCATTAATGAAGAATTGAAAAGGACAATCGAAACTAAAGAGTCCATTCGTTTGGTATGCAAATTTACTCTCTCTTTCTGTTTAGCACATTGTGCATTTGGATTGCGTTTTCTGTCAGTTTCACCGTCGAAGGTGTTAATTAGAGAGATGGAAATCGCTAAAGACTCTTTAATTTTAAGAAAATTAAATCGAGTACGTGTGCTTGTGGAAATATTCAAGAGGAATAGTGAAATGAATTACGCACAAATTTTCAATGAAACTTATTAGATACATTTTGTTTTAATCTCTGAGCCGTTCTTTTTTATACAAAACGGGATAAGTGGCCACGAGGACTTCAAGTGCTCAGAGTTGTGTCAGGAAAAAAGAATCCACTGGAGATGTTTGCAACTTCGCATAGATGTTGGAGGGAAGTACTTTGAAGGAGATTAAAAGTTTTGTTGAGGTAAGTGCAATGAGTTTTGTTCTGTAGATGCCTCTCAAGAGGGGCGGGGGTGGCTCAGTCGGTAGCGCGCCAGGCTCGTAATCTGCAGTTCTCAGGTTCGAGTCCCAGCTGGGTCAGCGTTGAGATTTATCTCCGCAAAATTCCCCGCCCTGCCCACGGTCAGTAGGTGACACCGATGGGCTTGGAAAGGCCGCCGTCCGTCGGATGGGACGTTAAGCCGTGGCCCCGTGTGCGGGAGAGCCATACCCTGTGCACTTAAAGAACACGCTGGATGGCCTTGACGGGAGGCTACCATCTGTCTCCCAACAGCTGTTCCAGTGGGTCCCCTCCCCCAACCTTCTCTGAGCCTTCGTGGTCCATGTGACCTGGCCATTTAGCCCATGGTGTGCAAAAAAGTGCCGCTCAGAGGTAAAACAACCCAAACAACAAACCGTAATAAATCAGTATCGCTCTGTACAGGCAAAAGATGAAAACGATCTATTTCTTAGGTAGAAAGGCAAAAACTTTTCCTGTTAACTGAATATTGCAAAGGACCACTGTATTGTGCATTTACAAGAAAACGTTCACATTTAGGTTTGTCAATTTCTATTATTAATCGACATATAAAATAATGTTCTTGATAAATCTCACATAATGCAACAGTCTAGTTTGAAATGGATGCAGCATATTTTATTCCGTTTTGTCTGCATCCTCAACTTTTTTTTTCCTTTCTGCACACGTTTCATATTTACTAACCATTGCCCTAATAATGGCTGGTTAATAGGAAATCAGCCGTCCCGTGGCCGAGTGGTTAGCACGCTTGGCTACTGATCTAAGGGACCTGGGTTCGAGCCCCGGATTTAGGCATGGATGTGTGTGTCGTTTTTCTGCTGAGGTCCTGCCATCCTCTCAGATCTCCTACTGTGGCATATAAACTGATAGGCTCCTGTCAGACCTCTGTGGCAAAGCAGCTGCTTGAGGGGGTATTTATTTTTATTTATTTTTATTTAATAGGAAATCTATAAGCATAATCATTAATACTGTCTAGTATTATTTGTGACATATAAATTGAAACTTTAAACAAAACTACAGGAAATTGTGTATTTACTATTGATTAACACTAATCAGTAAGCATAAATTAATTAGAGTTGAAAGAGGAGATTAAATAAACTCACTTGAAGAAATTAAGAAATTAATCGTGTTAGAACGATCCGAGTGGTTAGCACGCTTGGCTACTGATCTAAGGGACCTGGGTTCGAGCCCCGGATTTAGGCATGGATGTGTGTGTCGTTTTTCTGCTGAGTTCCTGCCATCCTCTCAGATCTCCTGTGGCATATAAACTGACAGGCTCCTGTCAGACCTCTGTGGCAAGCAGCTGCTTGAGGGGGTATTTATTTATTTTTTATTATTTTTATAACTGAAATTGTTTCAACCGTGTTTTATAATCACTATGCAGAATACGCTTTAACTACGTTAAAAATACATCACACGCATTGTTCTGCCCAATTTGCTCTGCTCCGTTGTTGTCGATGGTACAGTCGCTCAAAAAAGTATCCGAACACTATGGTTGATTACAAAATTCAGAAAAAATATCTGGCAACGATTTTTTTTTAGAAATTGTTGATCTGGCAACCTTCGTGTCACGTGATTACAGAATTCAGGAAAAATATCTGGAGAGTGTACAGCAATTGTACACGCTCCAGTTACCGTTCACAGTAAACTGGAGCGTGTGCAGTAACTGCACACGCTCCAGTTTGCTGTGAACGGTAACTGCACACGCTCAATATTTCCGTGAGTGAGCCCACACGATCTAGTATCAAAATAATATGACCACCTACAGTCGCTCAAAATAATATCCGAACACCATGGTTCATTACGGAATTCAGAAAAAATATCTGGAAACGATTTCTTTTTAGAAATTAGTGATCTGGCAACCTTCGTGTAACGTGACACGAAGGTTGCCAGATCACTAATTTCTAAAAAAAAATCGTTGCCAGATATTTTTTTCTGAATTCTGCAATCGACCATAGTGTTCGGATACTTTTTTGAGCGACTGTACGGTTACCAGATCTACTTCTATTATATATGGAACTCTGTGGTTAAATGGTCGGGTCACAAGGATCTCAAGTGCTCAGGGAAAATTTAAAAAAAGGCGATCTACTGAACATCTGTTAGAAGAAAAACTTATTCCTTTCGCTGAGGTCATCGAGCATATTCTTTAAAGTGCATAGGAAGTGGCTCTCCGGCACACTGAACAGCGGCTTATCATTCCATTTGACAGATGGTCTTTTTAAGACCATCGATGTGCCCTTTTTCGTTGACAGCAAGGTTAGGGGAGAAAATCCTCAGAGCAGTACAGTAGGGAATCGAACCTGAGAGCATCACATACGAGATACAACACTCTTAACTCAGCCAAAACCAGTCATGAGGATTTCGGTAAGACAAAAGATATGTATTTATTTAAATATCCTGTCTTATTCAAATTTATTTAAGTTAAATGTTATAGACTTTCTTTTATGATATATTTAAAATTAAAATAAATCGTGAGAAAGAAACTAGCTTAAAATAAGGTAATCGTTTCGAATTACCAAATGTCAAAAATGGTAATTGAAAATATTTACGTGACTAAAATACCTTTTGTCTACAATTACTAAGCATTTTAGTAGTATAATACTTAGCATTAGCAAATTTTCCTCATTAAAAAGAAAATTAAAACTCTTTTTTACAGGAAGACAATACATAGTGCTCTGTTATATTTACAAACATTTACACTTTGTTATCGAATTAGTTTAGAATTTTAAAGTTTGTCAGTTGTTACATATCTGTTTGCAGCATGAAGATAGATATGATAGAAGTAAAATATCATACACATATTCGCCCTCTGGCTTCATAAGCTCTGTAAACAGATAATGAAAAACTACACAAAAGGTTGGAAGAATTATCTTTTTAGAAATTAATAGATTTATATAAATATGAAACTATTGTATTTTCTGCCTACGTAACCTTGTAGGAAAACTGAAAATCGTTTTGTAACATTGTGATAAGTGAATAAAAATTCCATTCCTCTTTTCAGAAAATTCGGTTAAACGAAATTTCTCCCGATCATCGTTATGTTGATCAACAGGATGACACTGAAATAATTTTTGAAAATTACATGCCACAACTTGTTACTTCTTGATAAAAGAATTCTTTTGTAAACACTGAATTTAAAATTAGTAGAAAAAAAGAGTTGAGTTTTCTAATTCGAGTTATTTTTAATGAGCGCCCAAGGGACAGTATACAGTATTTATTTATCATGACAAAAAATTAAATCACCGTTTAAAAATCACAGCCTGCGTTAAGATACAGCTCCTGCTTTTTTAATGTGCATCTCCTCTCTGCTGTGGCTTAAAAACGTTCAAAGCGTAAGCTCCTGCTCTTCTTCAAGATCAATACTGAGTGCTCTTCTTAGAACGTTAAGAACTCCGGAGCAAGACGACGGCAATCTTGTTACCTTATAAATATTTTATTACTCGAAGCTCAGTCGAAAAACAAAAAGTTCGGAAAGGAGGCGAGGGTTCGAAGAATCCTTCTTTATCACTTGAATTTCCATTTTCAGGTTTGCTGTTTCACATTGCAGTCTTTCTCAGGATTTCCCGTTGTCTTCCTGAAAGACTATACGCATATCAAGACTACAGTGAGTGTTAATGTTTTTGAAGAAAAAGAGAACAGCGTTTACATCTTGAGATTTCTATTTCTTCGAGACATTATGAGTCACAAATTTATAGTTGATATCTCCAAGAAGCGTTCATCTCAGAGAAAAACAGTGAAACAACACCATACTTTATTAGTTTTTGGTTGGTTGTTTTACCGCTGAGGACACTTTTTTTTGCATACAATGGGCTAAATGGCCAGGTTACAAGGACCCCGAAGGGTCAGAGAAGGTTAGGGGAGGGGACCCACTGGAACAGCTGTTGGGAGACAGATGGTAGCCTCCCGTCAAGGCCATCCAGCGTGTTCTTTAACGTGCACAGGGTATGGATCTCCCGCACACTAAACCACGGTTTAACGACCCATCCGACGAACGGCGGCCTTTCCAAGCCCATCGGTGTCCCCTACTGACCGTGGGCAGGGCGGGGAGTTTTGCGGAGATAAATCTCAACGCTGACCCAGCTGGGAGTCGAACCTGGGAACTGCAGATTACGAGCCTGGCGCGCTATCGACTGAGCCACCCCCGCCTCTACTTGATTAGGTTTCGCAATTTAAATTGAATATAAATTGCGCAATAATATCAAGACCTTACCAACCAATTCTTTGTATATCTGTTAATGACTATTTCAAGCTTTAAAAGTTTGTTTTTTTATCCTACTTTTTCATACTTAGCTGTAAGTTGTGGAGCAATTAGCGTATTTCTGCAACTATCTTTATTCAAAATGCCTTAAATTTCACACCATTGTAATAGACTGGGTCTATAATCCCTGGCTTTGGGAAAAATACCTTCCATAGGATGTATCTTTAATCCCTGACTTTGGGGAGGACGCTTCTATAGAATGGGTCTTTAATCTGTGATTTCATGCATACGAGAGACATACCCTGTATATAAAAGGACACACTAGATAACCTTGAGAGGAGGCTTCTGTCTCCTAAGAGTTGTCCAACGGATTCCGTACCCCTTTCAGCTCAGAAGGACTCCTCAGAAGGCTCATTGTAGTGCTATTTTTTCCATAACGATCAGTTCAAAAATCTCCATTCAGTAAAACTAATGATGGACAAAACAATGCACGGATCACGACAAAACAATACTGCAAAATGCGAGTTTTTTTTCTAAATTTTTTCCGATTTTTTGAGTCTGG
This sequence comes from Ryuthela nishihirai, assembly GCA_038380435.1. Classification (NCBI taxonomy): domain Eukaryota; kingdom Metazoa; phylum Arthropoda; class Arachnida; order Araneae; family Heptathelidae; genus Ryuthela; species Ryuthela nishihirai. The sequence continues at coordinate 10,273,231 of JAWZYU010000007.1, forward strand.
TTCAAAGAATTGCTAAGCCATTTTTACTTCATGCGTTGGACATACTTATATATATATATCGCTTATTAAATTTAAGAATGATCTATCGAATCGTGAATGTCCAGATCAGAAAGACCCCAAAGACTCATATTTCACAGAACTTAAATATCCTGTCAGTTCACAAGAGCCTTCTGAGGAGTCCTTCTGAGCTGAACGGGGTACGGAATCCGTTGGACAACTCTTAGGAGACAGAAGCCTCCTGTCAAGGTTATCTAGAGTGTTCTTTTATACACAGGGTATGTCTCTCGTATGCATGAAATCAAATTAAAGACCCATTCTATGGAAGCGTCCTCCCCAAAGTCAGGGATTAAAGATACATCCTATGGAAGGTATTTTTCCCAAAGCTAGGGATTATAGACCCAGTCTACGGAAAGTATCCTCCGTAAAGCCAGGGATTAAAAACCCATCCTTTGGAAGGTATCCTCACCAAAACCACAAATTAAAGATCCATCCTATGGAAGGTATCCTCCCTAAAGCTACAGATTAAAGACCCATTCTATGGAAGGTGTCCTCCCCAAAGCCACAGGTTAATGACCCATTATATGGAAGGTATTCTCCCCAAATCCACAAATTAAAGACCCATCCTATGGAAGGTATTCTCACTAAAGCAATCGGTGTCCTCTTCCTCACAGAGAGCAGAGTAGTACAAAAAATGTGTGATACTGGAATTGTCGAGCCCATCTTCCTGGACCACAACGGTGAATATTGAAAGCTTCCTGAAACACCTTCAAGAACACTTTGTTCCAATTCTTCAAGGTATGGGAGGGAATACGGAAAAAAACATTTTTGCAACAAGATGGAGCCACATACAGCGAATGATTCTTCATTTTCCAAACGAACATTTTCTTGATAGGGTTATCTCTAATCGATATCATGAACTATATATATGGAACTAGATGATCTTATCTCCCCTACTCTCAGAATTTGCATTCCTGGAATTATTCCTTATAACCATTCATGCAGAACTGTGTTCAAGAATAATCTGCATACAGTTGAAGAGTTTGGGTTGTTTTACCTCTGAGGGCACTTTTTTGCACACCATGGGCTAAATGGCCAGGTCACATGGACCCCGAAGGCTCAGAGAAGGTTGGGGGTGGGGGTTGGGTTGTTTTACCTCTGAGCGGCACTTTTTTGCACACCATGGCTAAATGGCCAGGTCACATGGACCCCGAAGGCTCAGAGAAGGTTGGGAGAGGGGACCCACTGGAACAGCTGTTGGGAGACAGATGGTAGCCTCCCGTCAAGGCCATCCAGCGTGTTCTTTAACGTGCACAGGTTATGGCTCTCCCGCACACGGGGCCACGGCTTAACGTCCCATCCGACGGACGGCGGCCTTTCCAAGCCCATCGGTGTCCCCTACTGACCGTGGACAGGGCGGGGAATTTTGCGGAGATAAATCTCAACGCTGACCCAGCTGGGACTCGAACCTGGGAACTACAGATCACGAGTCTGGCGCGCTACCGACTGAGCCACCCCCTGAACATAGAACCGATCTGAAAATTAAGAATGATAGAACCACAATGTTAAAAAGTTGTGGATTCCGGAAAGGAGGCATAAAATAGTCTTAGTCAGTGCACGATAGTCAAAAAGAAGATATTATTTTGTGTGGTGAGCGCGCGGGTGGTTTTTTAGTTGTATTAGTGTAAAATCCAGTGACATAAAAGGATTGTTTACGCCTGAAGTAAAGATATTCCAGAGACATGGCAATCAAAGTGAAGAGGCAATAATTTAGTTGAGCAGACAGATCTGGTCTTAACTGTTCTGTAGGAAAAGGCTATTACTTTATGTACGACAATGGCAGAGTGGTTAGCGCGCTTGGCTACTGATTTAAGGGACCTGGGTTCGAGCCCCGGGTAAGGCATGACTGTTTGTGTTGTTTTTCTGCTGAGGTCCTGACATCCTCTCAGACCTTCTACTATGGCTTATAAACTGACAGGCTCCTGTCAGACCTCTGTGGCAAACAGCTGCTTGAGGGGGTATTTATTTTATTTATTTAATTTGTTTATAAGTTATTTCATCCATACTTTTGTAATATTTATTCATTTTATCGAATTTATATAGTATTAGTAATATGAATGATATAGTTTATATAGTAATTATGATATTATAATAATTATTCAGCAATTATGAATTTATGATAGAATTTATGTAATTATTATGTTATGTATTAGTGTTTTTCAGTAAAAGTTTCCTAGCCAGTTTTTCATTTTGAGCAAGAAAATGGAAAAGCGTTCTTTGGTTTTTCTAAGAGAACGTGTTCTCTTTTTCTGTACGGTCACCCTGCAAAGGATGACTTTGTCGAGAGTCTTTTATTTGTCTCTTAACAGTTGTTCAATAATTCCCGTCATCTACCCTTTTTAATCCTCTGGAGTCGTTGTGACCTGGGCATTTAGCCCACTTTGCACATAAAAGTGCAGCTCACAGTTAAACCAACTTTCCATTTTAGCGATCGTTTGAAAAATATTTGTTCAAAATGTGAATAATATACTAAACATTTAACTATTTTTTGCCTCCGTTTCATGGGCTTGGAAAGGCCGCCATCCGTCGAATGGGACGTTAAACCGTGGCCCCGTGTGCAGGAGAGAGCCATACCCTTTGCATGTTAAAGAACACGCTGGATGGCCTTGACGGGAGTCTACCATCTGTCTCACAACAGCTGTTCTAGTGGGTCTCCTCCCCCAACCTTCTCTGAGCCTACGGGGTCAATGTGACCTGGTCATTTAGCCCATGGTGTGCAAAAAAGTGCCGCTCAGAGGTAAAACAACCCAACAAACCAAAGCTTCCATTCCTGTTTTCAAAATTCTTCAGGTAAGAGGTGGGTGGGCATGATCCATTTCCCTACATTTCATTCCACTTGTAGAGATTTTATTATTGCACATTTTAAACGAACAAATAGAGAATATTCTCTCACTTATCATAAAGAATTTCAATATAAAATCATTTTACTCATCGATTTCAATATTTTTTTTTATGTTGTTTCAACTTTGGGGGTATAAATGTTTTGGGTATAAATGCTGTCGAGCAACAAAGACGTAATGTCTTTATTTCTCATTTGCAAAAAAACGAAAAAAAAAACCGTTTTCCATTAGAACATCTTGAAATCGTAGACGAAAGTATTAAGAGCGATTGAGAAAGAGGAAAGATGAAACGTCTCAAAGAAGATGAAATGTTCATCTGAAGGCTGAATGCTCTTAATCAACATATCGTAAGCCTACATCCATGATGATAGCTGATATTACATTTTGCTTGCAAAGTTACATCAATTATTCTTGATTTCCAAGTACAGTGGACCTTCGTTATAGCGCTGCTCGCTATACCGCGCACTCGGTTATAGCGCGGGCGATGTTCGCGATAAGTTCAAACATGTTTATACAGGTCCGTGCGGCGTTAGTGAGTATCGCATTTTATTGTTACTGCGTATTGAGTAATTGTGTATGTATTGAGTTCCTGCATGTATTTTGAATAGTGTTTAATTATTGTATGCATGATGAGTAAAAGAAAAGCTTACAGTGTGAAATTTATTGTGTCGCCACCGCGCCACTCGGTATAACGCGGTTCACCTTATAACGCGGGTGTTGTTTCCTGCCCGACATGCGCGTTATATCGGGGGTCCACTGTAATGATGTTTCGTTAAGAAGAATTTCGGGCGAAAAGAGAATGATTTGAATATAATTGCGAAAGATTTAATGTTTTTGCCAACAATATAACATTTTCTGAACAAATTTTCCAACTTTTGTTTTCTACAATTACATAACCAAATACTTCTAAGAATTTTCCTGGTGCTATCTCTCTTCGAATTCACTTATTTGATAAAGTGCTTTATGACTCCAAGCGACATTTTTTGTGCACATTATGCTATTAATGACCCGGTCACAAATTTCCATGTTTTCAGAGAAGTTTGGGGAAAGGGATCCACTGGACAACTTTTAGGGGACAGTTAGTCATGTAAAGACCATCTAGCATGTTATTCAATGTACACAGTACAGCTCTGCCTTCACACAGAACCACGACGCACGTTTCATCCGGCAGAAGCTGGCTTTTCCAAGATCATCGGTGTCCCCTTTCTCACTGAGGGTAGCTTGGGGGTTAGAGTAGATAAATCTCAACTCATGCCTAGTTGGGACACCAACCTGGCGCGCTACAGACTGAGTTGGGTTGGGTTGTTTTACCTCTGAGCGGCACTTTTTTGCACACCATGGGCTAAATGGCCAGGTCACATGGACCCCGAAGGCTCAGAGAAGGTTGGGGGAGGGGACCCACTGGAACAGCTGTTGGGAGACAGATGGTAGCCTCCCATCAAGGCCATCCAGCGTGTTCTTTAACGTGCACAGGGTATGTCTCTCCCACACACGGGGGGGGGGGGCGGTGGGGCTCAGCCGGAAGCGCGCCAGGCTCGTAATCTGTAGTTCCCAAGTTCGAGTCCCAGCTGGGTCAGCGTTGAGATTTATCTCCACAAAATTCCCCGCCCTGCCCACGGTCAATAGGGGACACCGATGGGCTTGGAAAGCCGCCGTCCGTCGGATGGGACGTTAAGCCATGGCCCCGTGTGTGGGAGAGCCACACCCTGTGCACGTTAAAGAACACGCTGGATGGCCTTGACGGGAGGCTACCAACAGCTGTTCCAGTGGGTCCCCTCCCCCAACCTTCTCTGAGCCTTCGGGGTCCATGTGACCTGGCCATTTAGCCCATGGTGTGCAAAAAAGTGCCGCTCAGAGGTAAAACAACCCAACCTGGCGCGCTACAGACTGAGCCAACCTGCTCCATTTGCACACTGTAAAATATAAATAATCTGATATCCAACCTTAGATGGTTAATTATAATAATATAATAATCCGGTGTGGATATAGGATCTCCTGTATATAGGACCACCATGGTTGAAACTCCTATCCGATGGACGTTGCCATTGGAAATCCATTGGTGAGCCCTTTTAGAGGAAAAAATCTCAATGCAGGCACAGTGAGGACTCAGTCTAGGAACATTAGGTCACTCGAGTCCGATAACTAGGATCGACCTCGTTTAGAAACTTGAGATTAAAGCTATTAAACGTAATTTGGCGTCCGATACAATATTACAAAATGAAACTTTTGCCATTCGTCATAAAATTGTGATGCAAATTTTCAATTGTGGTACAAGTTCTGAGCTAAACTTCCGTTTTTCCGCAAAACAACTGCAAAATCCCAATTCAAAATCCTCGTCAGAAGTTATGAACACACTTTTCGCTCTGAAATAAAAAAAAAATCGCTCAAATCGTTGATTTCTGAAAAAAAAATTGATCGTTAAAAACTATAAACCTGATTTTTTTGCTTCACGATAGTTTTTAAATCAAATTTTTGGTTCGCTTGAAATTATAAAGGGTGGGATGTGAAAAGTGATGGTGACCGTAGACACGCGTATCGAAGATGGCACGTCACTGGGAGATGAAAGGAAATACGTGTCTATGGCTAGTGTAGAGACTTGGAAACAATGGCCCTAGCAATTGAATATAATAGTGATGGATGAATCATTGATAGTAAGAAGGCGACTCTGTTGCTATCGGGGCGGGGGTGGCTCAGTCGGTAGCGCGCCAGGCTCGTAATCTGTAGTTCCCAGGTTCGAGTCCCAGCTGGGTCAGCGTTGAGATTTATCTCCGCAAAATTCCCCGCCCTGCCCACGGTCAGTAGGGGGCACCGATGGGCTTAGAAAGGCCGCCGTCCGTCGGATGGGACGTTAAGCCGTGGTCCGTGTGCGGGAGAGCCATTCCCTGTGCACGTTAAAGAACACGCTGGATGGCCTTGACGAGAGGCTATCATCTGTCTCCCAACAGCTGTTCCAGTGGGTCCCCTCCCCCAACCTTCTCTGAGCCTTCGGGGTCCATGTGACCTGGCCATTTCGCCCATAGTGTGCAAAAAAGTACCGCTCAGAGGTAAAACAACCCAACCCAACTCTGTTGCTATAATTAGTTACTTTATTTCCATAATTCACTCACCAAATAACAGATTACACATTGCACAAAAAGCTCCATCCAAAATAAACGTACAGTCGCTCAAAAAAGCATCCGAACGCTATGGTTGATTACAGAATTCAGAAAAAATATCCGTCAACGGTTTTTTTAGAAATCGTCGACAGATATTTTTTCTGAATTCTGTAATCAACCATATTGTTCGGATGCTTTTTTGAGCGACTGCACTTAATCTATCAGCTATTCATTGATTTCCTTTAAAGCATTTCTCTATATCTTAAAATTAGTTTAGGTTTGGGTTTACTGCTACGTCTGAGAGAACCATATTACGCTCTCAGCCTGGCGGCTCAGTCGGTAGCGCGCCAGGCTCGTAATCTGTAGTTCCCAGGTTCGAGTCCCAGCTGGGTCAGCGTTGAGATTTATCTCCGCAAAAATTTCCCGCCCTGCCCACGGTCAGTAGGGGACACCGATGGGCTTGGAAAGGCCGCTGTCCGTCGGATGGGACGTTAAGCCGTGGTCCCGTGTGCGGGAGAGCCATACCCTGTTCACGTTAAAGAACACGCTGGATGCCCTTGACGGGAGGCTACCATCTGTCTCCCAACAGCTGTTCCAGTAGGTCCCCTCCCCCAACCTTCTCTGAGCCTTCGGGGTCCATGTGACCTGGCCATTTAGCCCATGGTGTGTAAAAAAGTGCCGCTCAGAGGTAAAACAACCCAACTCTCTCAGCCAATGAAAATTCACGTCATTCCGTGACGTTGCGTCTGTGATGCACTGGACAGAGGAAGAGGAGAGCAGCGTGCGAGTTTGTGCGCCCTATTCAATGATTTCAGTTTGGTACATTAACGTTTCATTTTTTTTTAATTTTCCCTTGTATAATATCGAGTTAAAAAGTTAGTGTTTCCGTATCCTTATATTTAAATCCACAGTATTTTTTATCATTTAACTGATATTGTACGATAAACTGATATCCAACCTTAGTGGTTAATAATAATAATAAGTAGCATTTTAAAGTATTTTGTAACGTTGACACGGAAGCTAGAAAATATTCTCTTATTTCTCTAATTTTGGCACGCGAGCTCGAAAAGGTTCGCCATCACTGGCATAGTAGGGGTCGCGCGAGGCTTGAAATCTGATATAGCCATCATCGAGTACCAAATATGGATGCATTCACATTTACTTTCGCTAACATCGGTTCTGCCCTCGGCGAGAAAGACGACGCTGTTAATAACCCTTAAGTGGGGCGGGGGTGACTCAGTCGGTAGCGTACCAGGCTCGTAATCTGCAGTTCCCAGGTTCGAGTCCCAGATGGGTCAGCGTTGAGATTTTTCTCCCAAAAACTCCCCGTCCTGTCCACGGTCAGTAGGGGACACCGATGGGCTTGGTAAAGACCGCTGTCCGTCGGATGGGACGTTAAGCCGCGGCCCCGTGTGCGGGAGAGCGACACCCTTTGCACGTTAAAGAACACGCTAGATGGCCTTGACGGGCGGTGTACTGCCTCCCACAAGGAACACTAAGTACTTATGGTCGCTGTTAGTGACTTTGTCGCTAACGCCCCAGTCATGGATCAGCGAAATCGTCCGTGGCGTAGCCATGGTCAGGTCAATCCAGCTCTGGCCTCTAGGACCATGAAAAGTAGCTGGTGTATCCAGATCATTTAAAAGAATTGGATAGCTGAGTTGATAAAGTCTAGAGTCATATCTCCTCTGACATCTTGTCTATTCGATCCCCAGAGGGGGTGCTTTGCATTAAAACCACCGCCCACCACTAAGTTCTTACATTTGATCGGAGCTAGGACGTTTTGTAGCACAGTCAAGGAGTCTTCTATGTTCTGTCTCAGTGGACAGTATATGGAGATGGCATGCATATTAAACTCCCATAGCCAATCCATTGCTACCACTGTGGTGGAGTGATATGCCAGGATGGCATTCACCTTGGGATTCGAAACAACAATTCCAGCTTTCGGCTTGGTTTCTTTTGTGCAAAATAGCCTGCTGGTGAGAGGGAGCCCCCTTATGATGTTCTCTGTGCAGTGTGGTTCTTGCACTAGAATAACATCGACTCCTTCCTCCTTTATCTCCTGGCTGAGTAGGGCCGTTGCGGCCCTTGCCCCGTTTAGATTAATTTGGAGAAATTTTAGACTCGCCCCGCTGCCATCAGGACCCCTGCTGTCCATAGTCTGTGTGCTTTCTTCGCAACTTTACTTCTCTGAGATACGACGGACAATTGTTGCCCATCGCATCATGGCCCAGATCATATTTGGGCCCGTGTTCCTTGTTAGCTTCTTTACAAACAACACACTTAAACTTCGTTTTTGTGCACTCCCTGAACGAGTGCTTGCCCGCACACTTTGAGCACCGTTGTGTCTTCACAGGACGTCGTAGACTGTCTAAAGAAGGCTGTAGACAGTCATGAGGCATTAAAAGATTTGCTGGAGGCCAAGTCAGCTTTGAGGACTATACCAAAAATTGTTATATACGGAGTTGATAAGAAAATCCGCTTCATTATCACACCTGTACACACCTTCATTATCACACCCATTCATAGCATTTGTAGCAACGGAATACTCTTACTTACTCCTTCACTATGCACCGTGACCAGCTCACATTTAACTTATCTACTTCGAGTATCTATCTGTGAGAGGCGCAGTTAGCCTCCAGGACCCAGTGGACTGTATTTTCAATCCTTCCTTTCATGGAGAACACCGGGGTTAGATCCGCGTGTTCCTCCGAGAGTCCATTCTGGGTGCGGATAACCTTCTGAAGCTCTTCACGACGAATTTCCTTATCAACTCCGTATATAACAATTTTTGGTCTAGTCCTCAAAGCTGGCTTGGCCTCCAGCAAATCTTTTAATGCCTCATGACTGTCTACAGCCTTCTTTAGACAGTCTACGTCGTCCTGTGTGCCGCACTCGATAATGACCCATTTTTTCGCATGGGTTTTAGCGTCATTACCCCGAGGTTTAACTCAGCAGGAGTCTCAAGGACAACTTCTATTATTTCATCTTCGCTAAGAGCTTTGTCAACCAGCAATTCATCAATATCTGCAAAAGATAAATCATCGAATCCTTCTCCACCAACTGCATGTGCTAAAGTGGTGATATTAGGATATTCAGTCGTATTTGGGGGTACAGGATTTTTGCTTTTTACACATTCTGGCCAAATAGCTTTCCAGCAATGCATTTAAAGTTGATGGTTTTAATTCTGATAACGTCAATCCATCATGTCTGATACAATGTAAAATAAAAAATGTCTTCCACACATCAATAACTGTTAGTGTTTTATTCTTATCTAGTTTATCCAAAATGTATTAGAATGTTCGTCTTACGTAGTAAGTTTTAAATGTGATAATTATACCCTGGTCTAGTGGTTGTATTAATGATGTCGTATTAGGCGGCAGAAAACGAAATTGCCCATTTGGGTGTTCCAAAACAGGATGGCCAGGCGCATTGTCTATAATCAATAGAACTTTAAATTCGAGATTTTTTTTCCTTCAAATAGTGCTTAACTTCTGGAACAAAATATTTATTGAACCATTCATTAAAAATTTCTTTTTTAGCCCAGGCTTTTTTGTTTGCCATCCAATACACTGGCAATTTATTCAAATCTACATCTTTCATTGACCGTGGTCTTAGGAATCGATTGATGAGCAGCGGTTTTAACATACGATCTCCTGAAGCGTTGCTGCAAAATAAAAGGTCACATGATCCTTAGCTGCTTTAAAGCCACCAACAGTTTTTTGTGATTTTGCTACGTAGGTTCTACTCAGCATTTTGTTTTCCAAAAAAGGCCAGTTTCATCTGCATTCCAAACTTGATCAGGAGTGTATCCACCATCTTCAATGATTTGGGTCAATTTTGGACAAAATTCTTTAGCAGCCGACTCATCTGCAGATGCAACTTCACCTTTTATCTTTACATTATAAAACACGTGTCTTTGAAGAAATCCTGGAAGCCAATCTGTACTTGCAGAAAATTCATAATGTTTGTTTAACTGTGCTGATAGTGGTTGGTTCCATTTCTTACATCTGCTTATATATTCGTAATGCCATCTGTTTGATGGTATTTCCGTATAGAGGTATTCTTTTTGCGAGTTATCTTCTATCCACATTACTAGTGCTTTTTCCATCTTCACTTTTACAATTTCTCTCATGTACGATGAAGACTTAGCGCTCAATTTTATTCCAGAAAGCACAGATTTTCTAATAGCATCTTCAGTTTTCTTCATGGTTCTTACGGTAGCTTCGTTCAAACCAAAATATTTACCTATGGATGTTGAACCTTTTCCAGTTGTAATACGATCTAAAATTTGGATCTTAGTACCTAAAGAAATAGCTTTCCTTTTCTGCTTTTGTATAGTTGAATTATCTGACATCGTGGTAAGACTTACGAAAAATATTTGAATTGTAGTTAATAAATCAGATGATGAAAAATTGTAAATTGCCTATCAGAAAAATTTAATAAATTTATATTACGCACACAAAACTTCAAAAAACAAAACATTTTTTTTCGATTTCTTCTATTAAACATCTAAACACTTTTAACTTTAAACACGAAATGAGAGACCAAGACTGACGTATGTATTGAAGATAAAAATGAGGGGAATTCCCGGAACTCAATGTTGCCACTTTATTCCGAATGAAGTAGGTTTTGTACAATATTTCCATAAAGTAGAGAATAAAATAGAGAAAACTTGTTATGTAGTTATATTAGTGTAGTTTTAATTTTGGGGATTTCAGTGCACAAAATGTGTATCTATAGCACATTTTCAAAGTTAAAACTACTTCGAAAAAGGTGACCATAAAAGCGGCATCTTTGATATAAATATAAAGTCTAGGAATTTTTTCTTGAATAGGAACATTTTTTCAGAATTAAATTCAAATGGAGATTTTTAAAAAGGAGCCGTTTGAACCATGTTAGATAAAAATAAATCGTATAAAAAGAGAATTCGTATAAAAAGATCGTATAAAAAGTATCGTATAAAAAGAGAAAAAGAGTTTTTTCAAAACTGTGTTAAATCAAAATCGTGTAAAAAATTACGTAAAAATTAGCTACAAGTTAGAAATATACGTAAACAAAACATACAAAAAGCGTTAATCAAAGTATAGTCACATAATGAAGAAATACAATTAAAAATATGTCAATCATATTGTATTGGGGAACGCATCACCCGCAATTAATATTTTTTCTTATGAGAAATTCCTGTCCGACTATCACGAATTTTTCGGTATACGTTTATAAAGGCATCACAATAACGAAGAGCATCAAAGCTTCAAGAACTTCAGCACTTTGTCGCAAAGGCTGAAGTAAAAAGAAAGGAGGCTTTAGGCAGAATCAATGAGAAGCTGAAACTCCTGACTGAATGGATGGGGACGAAGACGCAGAGGTCTGTTTACATAAAGGATAGTGTTTCCTTTTCGTCCTCTCGTTTTTACTTGAATTGGTAGAATCGAATATTTTATTCAGCTTAAATGAAAAAAGATTATCTTCAAGAGAAATTTCTTCGATGTTACTTTTTTTTTGCCTGAGGGAAAAGCAAACGGGAAATTTTATCATACTTTAAAAAAAAAACTAAGCATTTAGAATTTCAATTTTAACAAAATAACTTAGTCTACTTTGTCAGTGTTGCTTGCGTTGATATTTTCCCAGCTATCATTAGTTCTGCCATCAGCAGGAAAGAAGACACCCATGGATTTGAAAATGGGTTGGGTTGTTTTACCTCTCAGCGGCACTATTTTGCACACCATGGGCTAAATGGCCAGGTCACATGGACCCCGAAGGCTCAGAGAAGGTTGGGGGAGGGGACCCACTGGAACAGCTGTTGGGAGACAGATGGTAGCCCCCGTCAAGGCCATCCAGCGTGTTCTTTAACGTGCACAGGGTATAGCTCTCCCGCACACGGGGCCACGGCTTAACGTCTCATCCGACGTACGGCGGCCTTTCCAAGCCCATCGGTGTCCCCTACTGACCGTGGGCAGGGCGGGGAATTTTGCGGAGATAAATCTCAACGCTGACCCAGCTGGGACTCGAACCTGGGAACTACAGATTACGAGCCTGGCGCGCTACCGACTGAGCCACACCCGCCCCGAGGGATTTGAAAAGATACCGTCCGTTGCATGGGAGGTTAATCCGTGGCTCAATGTGCAGGAGAGCAATAAACTGTTCACGTTGAAAAACGTTATAGTCACCTTGAAAGAAGCATTCCGCCTGTCTGTACTAAGAGGTGTTCAGTAGATCGCATTGCCCTACTTGACCGAGCTGTTGGGGTCCTTGTAGAAGGACCTTGTCAAACATTTAGTTCATTTTGTGCATAAAACAAATGTTCGGTCATTTCTGAAATGGAAAAAAGGTTTATGTATACAAATGGACAGACAGAGGATAACAAACTGAATAGTTCGTTTTCAGAAAAGTGGCATAATTAGCTCGTTTTTAAAACTGCTGTAATAATTTTACTAATTCTGCCAATGATGGTATAGTCTTAGTAACAAAACAGAGCCGCATATTCTAACTATTTCATAGATATACTGAGTAATTTAATATATGTAAGTTACTCATATTTTAAAATTAAATATTACATTCAGTAATAGTATGGATGTACAGTTAAGTTCCTATCAACCACATGTGCATTTCGTCAGTATTTCTTTTAAATTCATTTTAAAAACATGCTGACCTATTTGTTTTGATTTCGTCGCTTGTGGGTATGTAAGCATTCGTCTTTTTTTTTTCAAAATACCTACCTCCTGAAGCATTTCTGCTTTCCACCGGTATCGGTAGCAGATGATCAATGATGAAATTAGCCACCTAATGAGGCTGAAAAGCTGACAGGATCCTGTCAGTTTATGCGCCATAGTAGACAGTCTGTAAGGAAGACGAGACCTCAGCAGAAAAACAACACTAACATCGATGCTTGGAAAGGCCGCCGTCCGTTGGATGAGACATTAAGCCGTGGCCCCGTGTGCGGGAGAGCCATACCCTGCGCACGTTAAAGAACACGCTGGATGGCATTGACGAGAGGCTACCATCTGTCTCCCAACAGCTGTTCCAGTGGGTCCCCTCCCTCAACCTTCTCTGAGCCTTCGGGGTCCTTGTGACCTAGCCATTTAGCCCATGGTGTGCAAAAAAGTGCCGCTCATAGGTAAAACAACCCAACGTTAAAGAACACGCTGGATGGCCTTGACGGGAGGCTACCATCTGTTTCCCAACAGCTGTTCCAGTGGGTCCCCTCCCTCAACCTTCTCTGAACCTTCGGGATCCTTGTGACCTGGCCATTTCGCCCATGGTGTGCAAAATAGTGCCGCTCAGAGGTAAAACAACCCAACCTAACATCGATACCTTACTCGGAGCTCGAACTCAGGTCCCTTTGATCAGTAGCCAAGAGCGCTAACCATTCGGCTCCCGCAAAACAAAGAACACGCTGGATGGCCTTGACGGGAGGCTACCATCTGTCTCCGAACAGCTGTTCCAGTTGGTCCTCTCCCCCAACCTTCTCTGAGCCTTCGGGGTGCATGTGACCTGGCCATTTAGCCCATGGTGTGCAAAAAGGTGCCGCTCAGAGGTAAAACAACCCAACCCAACCCGCAAAACATGATATATTTTTAGATTAGATAGATGCTAATAGCTCAATTTTCATTCCAGACATTTCCAATAGTTTCAATTTCCATCTTTAGAGAGAAAATAATAAAACTTTATTCTCTTTGAAAATGTGCATTCCATATTCATGAGTTTTAGTCAAAGTTGTTTAATCTGTGAGTGGAATTTTTTGCACACAATGGGATAAAATGGCCAGGTCATAAGGATCCCGAAGGCTCAAAGATAGTTGGGGGAAAACATGATAGTCACCTTTCAATGTGACTATCACGTTTTCTTTCAAGGTTTCTTGAAACATGACTATCACGTCTATTTGGGGGAAAACGTGATAGTCACCTTGAAAGGTGACTATCACGTTTTCCCTCCACCTAGCGCGGCTGTTAGGAGACAGATGGTAGCCTCCCATCAAGGCCATCCAGCATATTCTTTAACGTGCACACGGTATGGCTCCCCTGCACACGGGGCAACGGCTTTACATCTTATTCGACAGACGGCTGCCTTTCCAAATCGATCGATGTTAAGCCGTGGCTCCGTGTGCGGGAGAGCCATACCCTGCGCACGTTAAAGAACACGCTGGATGGCATTGACGAGAGGCTACCATCTGTCTTCCAACAGCTGTTCCAGTGGGTCCCCTCCCTCAACCTTCTCTGAGCCTTCGGGGTCCTTGTGACCTGGCCATTTAGCCCATGGTGTGCAAAATAGTGCCGCTCAGATGTAAAACAACCCAACCTAACATCGATACCTTATTTGAGATTCTAATTTGATTTTGGTTCCACCAAGGGGGATGGTGGAGTGTTTTGCGGTGATAAATCTCGAGGCTGGCTGAAGTGGAACTCGAACCTCAGAACTGCAGATTACGAGCCTGGAGCGCTACCCAACTGAGCCAACCCCAGCCCCAATTTACCATCAACGTATACGCATGTGAACATCGGTATAAACAGATTTTGTTTATTCAGATAGTGAATTAGTGGCATTAGTTTCAATTTATTGGGAAAGATTTCTAATTTGGTTTTTTGAATTCATCTCTTAATTTTTGAAACTAACATACATCACCGCAGACTTTTAAAGGAATTGCAAACTGTCGGGGCATGAAAACATTCCAAGGGGGGAAGCAAGAATGCGATTTTTTTTGTTCATTATAAATTGGAATTGTTGTTAAAAGGGGACTGGCTGATGAAGAGGGAGGGGGGGGGGGGAATGTGAGGGTTTCTCAGAAATATATTTAAAGAGAACTAAGCTAACCGGACGAAAAATTAGTCACCCGTGGCTAAATGTCACCTAATAGCCCGTAACGCCTCCGTGCGACCAAAGAGCGGCCGAAATCCTGTCTGGTATGGATGCCACCAGTGTGCAGATGTCACTGGTGGCTGGATGCCACCAGTGTGCACATCAATATTCATCCACTCTTCCAGCAGCAAATGCTGCAGTTCGGCCAGATTGGATGAATGGCTGGGACGGGGCTTCAAACGTTGCTCCAATTTGCATGGCAAATTTTTTATGGGATTCAAATCCAGGGATTTGGCGGCCAGTCAAGATGTTCGAAAGATTCAGAATGCTCGTCGTGCCAATCCGACACACTTCAAGACCTGTGCACGCAACAATTGTCGTACTGGAAGACTGGGGTATCCTTCTGGTGTTCACTGTGGATATGATGCACAAAAGGCAACATGTGGTCGTCCAGTAGCTCCATATAGCCATTCTGGTTCAAGTGTGATGTCACCGCAACCTAAGAACCCATTTCCTCGTACGTGAAACACCATCAGAACATCACAGAGCCTCCTCCAACTTGAAGAGAACCTTGCACACAGTCCGCATGGATGGCGTCATGCAGCTTACGATGTACTCGTCGCCTCGCATCATTCGAGTACAAGCAAAAACCTAACTCATCCGCCCAAATCACATGCTTCAAATAGTCGACAGTCCAGTCTTTGTGGCGCCATGCCCACTGTAGTCATGTAGCCTTGTGTAGAGCTGTTAACATGAGTCTCTTCCGCGATACTCTGCTCCAGATATCCATGGCATGCAGTTTCCTTTGGAGTGTTCGTTAGGAAACAGCTTGTTGTAGGCCTGCATTGACTGACTGGAGTAATTCCTACCTCATGCAAAGCGGTTTGCCCTAACAGTGCATTTGGTGAGCACTGTTTACTAACGAAGGTTCCTATTGGTGAGCACACTCTTTCTGCCACAGTTCTGGTGACGATTAGCGGTGGGCCGTGATGAACGCCACTGCTGGAAGACCCTTTGGACAGTACGTTTCGACACACCTGCAAAGGCAGAAACTTTTTGTACACTATGCTCTTTGGCTCGGCTAAGCGCAATAACACCTTTTTGCCATTCATTCGCATCTTTGGCGCGACCCATGTTTAACGGAGCGACTAAAACACACGTTGCACACAACCACTTCTTGTCACTATATGAACCCCGTAGCGCACGGCACAGCTATTTGTAGGACGCGTTTATTACTGATGCGCCCTCTGTTGCTCCCGAACGGACATAACCCTCTTACGGCGGGCGATGACTAATTTTTTGTCTGGTGAGCTTATTTTCCCATATAAATCCTAAAAAATAGAAAATAAACTGAAGCACATCGATGGTGCAATCAGCAACTAAATTCGCATTCACTTCACAGGAAAATAAGGCGCCGGCAATCTTGTTCAGTAGGTAAAACGGCCCCCTATCTTCCTTTGAAGTGAATGCAAATTCAGTGACTGTTTACACCATCGATATACTTTATTTTTCTACTTTTTAGGGCACATATAGAAAGATAGGTAATTTAATTTTTTTCAATATTTATTTTTTGTCTCTAAAAACAACTACCTTCAAAAACTTTCATTTGATATATAGCTCATAAGCCCCGACCACATTTTTCCTCCCCATCTCTTTGGAGTGGTGTTTAAAGTAACCCATGACAGAGTCCACCACAGCAAAAATCATCCCCTTTTGGGAAGAGGACCAAATTCGAAATAGTCTACGATGGTCCTCATATGAGGTTTCATTTGACACCTAACTCGTAGGGGCGGGGGTGGCTCAGTCGGTAGCGCGCCAGGCTCGTAATCTGTAGTTCCCAGGTTCGAGTCCCAGCTGGGTCAGCGTTGAGATTTATCTCCGCAAAATTTCCCCGCCCTGCCCACGGTCAGTAGGGGACACCGAAGGGTTTGAAAAGGCCGCCGCCCGTCGGATGGTACGTTAAGGGGTGGTCCCGTGTGTGGGAGAGCCATATCCTGTGCACGTTAAAGAACACGCTGGATGGCCTTGACGGGAGGCTACCATCTGTCTCCCAACAGCTGTTCCAGTGGGTCCCTTCTCTGAGCCTTCGGGGTTCATGTGACCTGGCCATTTAGCCCATGGTGTGCAAAAAAGTGCCGCTCAGAGGTAAAACAACCCAACCCTAACTCGTAGGGGCGGGGGTGGCTCAGTCGGTAGCGCGCCAGGCTCGTAATCTGTAGTTCCCATTTTCGAGTCCCAGTCAGCGTTGAGAGTCAGCCTGACCAGTCAGCCCTGGGTCAGCGTTGAGATTTATCTCCGCAAAATTCCCCGCCCTGCCCACGGTCAGTAGGGGACACCGATGGGCTTGGAAAGGTCGCCGTCGTCGGATGGGACGTTAAGCCGTGGCCCCGTGTGCGGGAGAGCCATACCCTGTGCACGTTAAAGAACACGCTGGATGGCCTTGACGGAAGGCTATCATCTGTCTCCCAAACAGCTGTTCCAGTGGGTCCCCTCCACCAACCTTCTCTGAGCCTTCGGGGTCCATGTGACCTGGCCATTTAGCCCATGGTGTGCAAAAAAGTGCCGCTCAGAGATAAAACAACCTAACTCGTACTTGTAACCCTCGGCTTCAGAAGATGCAGCGGAACAATGCTTTTCATATTTCCCCTTTTTAGGAAGGAAAGAACCATGAGGAGTCAATTTTTATGTCCTATGACACTCCCAGCGTCACATGTTGTCATTTAACTCATAAATTGTTACTACAATAGCCGTCGCATTCCGAAGATATATTAAAATAATTATTTTCATATTTCCCTCCGTTTTAGTGGGGGGGGGGGAAGAGCATAAGGAGTCCATTTTGTATAGCCTATGACACTCCCCGCGTCACAAACTTTCATTTGACTCTTAGCTTGTTATTTTCGGCACTCGCGTTCTGCAGATACAGTCGCTCAAAAAAGTATCCGAACACTACGGTTGATTACAGAATTCAGAAAAAATATCTGGTAAAGATTTTTTTTAGAAATTAGTGATCTGCAACCTTCGTGTAACGTGACACGAAGGTTGCCAGATCACTAATTTCTAAAAAAAAATCGTTGCCAGATATTTTTTCTGAATTCTGTAATCAACCGTAGTGTTCGGATACATTTTTGAGCGACTGTACAAAGGAACAATCGTTTTCATATTTCTCTTTTTTTTAGGAGCGAAGGAAAGCGTAAGAGGTGAACTTTTTATAGCCTATGACCCTCCCCGCGTCATAAGCTTTGATTCGGCACATAAATCATTATATTTCACCATTCGAAAGATATGGTGGACCAACTGTTTTGACAAACACAGAAACCGACAAATGACGAACGAAAATCAATAGGAAGATAAATTAAAATTTTAAAAAATGTCTATTTATATATTTTTTTTTCTTATCTTCCTATATGAGCCCTAAAAAGTAGAAAATAAACCTAAAGTATATCGATGGTGCAATCAGTCAGCGACTTCCTATTCACTTTAAAAGAAAATAAGGTACCGGTAATCTTGTTGTGCAGGTAAATCGGCGCCTTAACTTCCTTTAGAGTGAATACAAAATCAGTGACTGATTGCACCATCGATATGCTTTAGGTTTATTTTTACGGTTCAAGGTTTTTTCTAGATTTTTATTTCTAGTTCAAGAACTGCATTTTTTTAATTTATTAATTAATTTATAATTTCTGACTCTAAAAATAACTACCTTCAAAAACTTTCAACTCATAAGCATCAACCACGTTTTTCTACCCCCTCTCTTTGGAGTGACAATGGAGCAGTCACAAGCTTTAATTTTAAATGCAACTCGTTAAAATCAACCCCGCGAAAAATTCTCCCTCCCTTCTTTATCAGGGGGGAGAATGGTGGTAGTGGGGGGGGGGAATTCGAAGTAGGTTACGACAGTCATTATCTGAGCTTTTATTTTACACCTAACTCGTAGGGGTGGCTCAATCGGTAGCGCGCCAGGCTCATAATCTATAGTTCCCAGGTTCGAGTCCCAGCTGGGTCAGCGTTGAGATTTATCTCCGCAAAATTCCACGGTCAGTAGGGGACACCGATGGGCTTGGAAAGGACGCCGTCCGTCGGATTGGACGTTAAGCCGTGGCCCCGTGTGCGGGAGGGCCATACCCTGCGCACGTTAAAGAACACGCTGGATGGCTTTGATGGGAGGCTACCATCTGTCTCCCAACAGCTGTTCCAGTGGGTCCCCTCCCCCAACCTTCTCTGAGCCTTCAGGGTCCATGTGACCTGGCCATTTAGCCCATGGTGTGCAAAAAAGTGCCGCTCAGAGGTAAACAACCCAACCCTAACTCATAACTGTTGGCCCTCGCATTCGGGAGATATATTAGAAGAACGATTGTAATATTTCCCGTTTTCAGGGGGGAAGAAACAAGGAGAGTATGTGTTTATTACCCTCAACACTGCCTACGTCACAAGCTTTCATTTGATATGCAACATGCTACTTTCGGCTCTCTATTCTGGAGATATAGCGGAGCAATAGTTTTCACATTTTCCCTTTTAGGGGGGTAAAAGCATGGGGGGTGAATTTTTTATATCCTAAGACCATCTCCGCCTTACAAGCTTTTATTCGGCACATAAACTATTAAGTTTCTCCATAGCGTTCGAAAGTTATGGTGGAACAACTGTTTTGACAAACACACAAACCGACAAACTGGTAAATGTCAAAGCGAAAAGCAATAGGAAGATAGGTTGTCAAGGATGTTCGCATCTTGGAGTTTGCATGCATCCACCTAATACTACATTTGGTTAGGCGAGAACTATGTGCTGCACGTATGACCTGTCAAGGGTATGCCGGACTGAAGAACTCAGATCGGGGGCGCTGCAGGGTGTCGTGAACAGAAGGATCCCTAATGAGGTCTGATGTCATTTGTGAAGAAAGAGAGAGCGAAGAGACGGACACTTCTCCCTTGACAGCCGAACGGGTCGGAAGGAACTGGGACGTTGATTCTGGGAGCCAACATATTGAAAAACTTTGTAGTCAAGTCTAGTGTCAGCATTCAGGGAATGCTTGACTTTATTGTATCGGTTATTGTTGTTGTTGGGTTGTTTTACCTCTGAGCGGCACTTTTTTGCACACCATGGGCTAAATGGCCAGGTCACAAAGACCCCGAAGGCTCAGAGAAGGTTGGGGGAGGGGACCACTAGAACAGCTGTTGGGAGACAGATGGCAGCCTCCCGTCAAGGCCATACAGCGTGTTCTTTAACGTGCACAGGGTATGGCTCTCACGCACACGGGGCCACGGCTTAACGTCCCATCCGACGGACGGCGGCCTTTCCAAGCCCATCGGTGTCCCCTACTGACCGTGGGCAGGGCAGGGAAATTTTGCGGAGATAAATCTCAACGCTGATCCAGCTGGGACTCGAACCTAGGAACTACAGATTACGAGCCTGGCGCGCTACCTACTGAGCCACCCCCGCCCCTATTGTATCGGTGGGGCAGTGAACTAAGGCTGTGCCTAGGTAAAGTATTTATATATGTTTATGTAAGGTGAAGTGTGCGGTATTAAATGTTATATCTAACCAAGAGATACCAAGTGCCTGGTTTTCTTCATGAACACATTAGCTGTAGTGTGAGTCAAGCTTAGTAGAGACATAAGCCAACAGATCTCTCAAATAAATAAAAAAAAGATCTTGGCATAGGTAATAATAATAAATAGGCGGGGCCTGCTCTGTACAGATATTTTAAATTCTGACGCCAACACAATTTCAATGTGTTGACGTCAGGTTGACTGATGACGTCAACGTTATTTCAATTTGAATGCGCTTGAGAGCTAGCTATCTGCTTGATGATCGGATCATCTATTAAATTTAAGTATCCCAAACTGAGGAGGCATTCTTTCAACCCATGATGAGATCTTTCCTTCGGAAATAGAGAAAAGAAAACAAAAAAATGAAAACAGAAGAGGGAAAGAAAACAAAAGATTTCCGGTTCCTTCGCTCATTCACGACACGTGAAGCTGTGCCCGAATGGCAAACGAAATGCAATTTCCGTTCCGAGCTGATTTCCATTTTACCCTCGTGGCAGTCCGTGTCGCATGCAAGTCTAAGTGAGCCTTTTCCCCGTTTCTTTTTCATCTGCATCTATTTTAGTTTCAATCACTTCACTCCCGTATTTTGATAAGCTAAATATAATATTGTTTAAGGAATTTCGTTCTGTCTGTTTTGAACCGGATTGAAATCCGCCGAGGGCATAAGTCATTTCTCGGTTTGTTTAGCTTCTATTTGACGAAATAAAAAACTGCAAATGGGTTCGCCGTCTGCTTACGTTTCTCTGTCGTCAACTGCTGCTCAAAGTACGCATTTTCATTCGCCGTAACAAAAAAAAATGCAAATTGCAATTCAGTTTCTTCAGATCGAGTTCAAACTTCGAGCTATTAATTTTACTTCGCTGTCCATCAGTCGACATTCATCTTTTTTTGTAGTAGGGTTGGGTTGTTTTATCTCTGAGCGGCACTTTTTTGCACACCATGGGCTAAATGGCCAGGTCACATGGACCCCGAAGGCTCAGAGAAGGTTGGGGGAGGGGACCCACTGGAATAGCTGTTGGGAGACAGATGGTAGCCTCCCATCAAGGCCATCCAGCGTGTTCTTTAACGTGCACAGGGTATGGCTCTCCCATACACGGGGCCACGGCTTAACGTCCCATCCGACGGACGGCGGCATTTCCAAGCCCGTCGACAAGCCCCCTACTGACCGTGGGCAGGGGGGGGGGGGGGGGGGGAATTTTGCGGAGATAGATCTCAACGCTGACCCAGATGGGACTCGAACCTGGGAACTACAGATTACGAGCTTGGCGCGCTACCGACTGAGCCACCCCCGCCCCCTTTTTTGTAGTAGAGATAAATGGAGAAATATTTTGTTTAAGCTAGATAGATATCAATGAAATATTAGGAATCTCATTTTTAGAATTTTTCTGTAGTTGGGTTGTTTTACCTATGAGCGGCACTTTTTTTTCACACAATGGGCTAAATGGCTAGGTCACATGGACCCCGAAGGCTCAGAGAAGGTTGGGAGAGAGGACCCACGGAGCAACTGTTGGGAGACAGATGATAGCCTCCCGTCAAAGCCATCCAGAGTGTTCTTTAACGTGCACAGGGTCTGGAGATATAACCACACACGGTGTCATGATTTTATGTCCTATCCGACGGACGGCAGCCTTTCCAAGCCCACCGGTGGCACCTACTCACCGTGGGCAGGCCGGGAGCTTTGCAGAGATCATGCTCAGCGCTGACTTAACTGGGACTCGAACCTGGAAACTGAAGGGTTACGAATCTTGCGCACAACCGACTGAGCCACCCTCGCCCACTACTAATTCTCTAGGTGAGCGACGAATTTTTCGAAAATCAGCTGTTCGACAATCGGTTCTTCAAAGATCAAAACTTCGAAAAGCAGCTCTTCGAAAAACAATTGTTCTAAAATAAATTCTTCGAATGATAAGTTTTCCGAATGGCGAGTTTTTCGAAAGTCAAATTTTTGTATAACTTTTTCGAATGACGGATTTTTTTTGAAATATATTCTCTCTACATATTGCGTTACAGACTTTTTTATTTTGTCTTTAAAAAAAAATAAAATAAATACCCCCTCAAGCAGCTGCTTGCCACAGAGGTCTGACAGTTTATATGCCATAGTAGAAGGTCTGAGAGGATGGCAGGACCTCTGCAGAAAAACCGACACATACATCCATGCCTTACCCGGGGCTCGAACCCAGGTCCCTTAGATCAGTAGCCAAGCGTGCTAACCACTCGGACATGGGACGGCTTTAGAGATAAATTAAAAATTCTTTTTTGGTTGGATAGGTATTTTAGGAAAATTTTGCATTTTCGAAATTTCCCAAAGTCTTTTGAAAATAGCTAAATGTAAATGAATATTATAAACGATCTACACACGGTGATCTATCGTCAACTACTCCTCTATATGTATATTATATATGCTGAAAATATATAATATATAAGAACAGATATATGCTGAAAATTTGAAACTTTGGTGGTGTAGTGGTGGAGGAATTTCATCATACAGCAATGCATTGGCTCCTTACCCCGCGGAGGGAGGGCATTTTTTTTTTCAGACATAAATTTCTTTTTGCAATATTCTTTAAAAAATTTTGCCATTCCCACCATTAAAGGACGCTATAGAAAGCTTTTATTTTCGGTCTTTAGCACTCTCTAACAGCTAGTTGGCTGGTTGTTTTACCTCTGAACGGCACTGTTTTGCACCCAATGGGCTAAATGGCCAGGTCACAAGACCCCGAGGACTCAGAGAAAGTTGGGGGAGAGGACCTACTGGACAGATGCTGAGAGACAGATGATAGCTTCTCGTCAAGGCCATCCTTATTTTTCAAAAACTTGTGCATATCATTAAAGCAGAGCGTAAAATGTTTTCAATTTCTTTGGAATGGAAATCTGGCAAGATATTGATTCCCCCCTCCCCTCCCCCATTTGGGATTACTTGACAACTCACTTTATATTTTTCGATATTCGGCCCTGTTAATGACGAGTGGGAAATAATTTTTTATTTACGTCTAAAAATTTAGAAAAAGTGGCTTCCGCTCCCCCCCACTTAAAATTATTATAAGGGGCATGGTAATGAAAATGGGCCCCAAAACTCGCAGCCCCCAGCATTTGCCTACGTTGCGTGTGCCAAAAGACAACCATAAATTTACCTAGAACTCATTAATAGGGAGTGGCGTACATGATGATGAACTCATCACAGCGAGACGTTGGAGTCAGAGTGAAGATGTGATGAATTCGTCACAGCGAGACGTTGGAGCCAGAGTGAAGATGTGATGAACTCGGCACAGCGAGACGTTGGAGCCAGAGTGAAGATGGGATGAACTCGGCACAGCGAGACGTTGGAGCCAGAGTGAAGATGGGATGAACTCGGCACAGCGAGACGTTGGAGCCAGAGTGAAGATGTGATGAACTCATCACAGCGAGACGTTGGAGTCAGAGTGAAGATGTGATGAACTCATCACAGCGAGACGTTGGAGTCAGAGTGAAGATGTGATGAACTCATCACAGCGAGACGTTGGAGTCAGAGTAAATATGTGATGAACTCATCACAGCGAGACGTTGGAGTCAGAGTGAAGATGTGATGAACTCATCACAGCGAGACGTTGGAGTCAGAGTGAAGATGTGATGAACTCATCACAGCGAGACGTTGGAGTCAGAGTGAAGATGTGATGAACTCGGCACAGCGAGACGTTGGAGTCTTCCGGATCCTAGTAATCTGACAATTTAGCCCATTGTGTGTGCCCAAAGTGCCGCTCAGGGGTAAACCAATCCAACGCTTTATTAATGCAAAATATTAGTATAAGATTAATAAGCAATAGTTATACTACTCGGAAATACAAAAATCTGCAAATGAGCAGGTCTCATGTCATTGTCACGTGATCCTTCAACTGTCTTAAATACAAGCAACACAGCCACTGGCTAACACTTGACCGCCGGATGGAAAGACTTGTGATATAACAGACTTCCAAAAAGCTTCATGGAGTGATGCAGCTGGAGCCAAAACTCTGCAAATCGAGGGATATCTAAGGCTACCATCTCTGAAGTGTACCTGAATGTTTATCAGACGTACAAAAATGATGTGTCATGAGTTGCTGGAGTTCTCCTACAAGTCTCCCAACCTCCAGCAACTTGTAGGAGACTACAAGTTGCTGTAGTTTGGGCTGTTTTATCTCTGAACGACACTTTTTTGCCCACAATGGGTTAAATGGCCAGGTCACATGGACCCCTAGGGCTCAGAGAAGACTGGGGGTGGGAATCCACTGGACAGCACCTGGATGATAGATTCTATCAGGGCCACCCAGCGTGTTCTTTAACGTGCACAAGGCATGGCTCTCCCGCACACGGGGCCACGGCGCAATGTTCCATCCGACAAACGGCGGCCTTTCTAAGTCAATCGGTGTCCAGAACTGACAGAGGGCATGGAATTTTTCGGGGATAAATCTCAATGCTGGCCACGTCCTCCCCCCCCCCCCACACACACAATGTGCACTAAAATCTGACATTTTGTTAGGGCCGAGCCAATACCAGGCGCTTTGCATTACATCAAAACCTTAATGCGATAGGACTTCCGAAACAATTACTTGCAGTTTTCTCAGAATGGGTTTACATTCCAAAACAAAATTCGTTTTTGTTTTCAAACAAACAATGATTAAAGAAAAAAGCAATCAAGCCATTAAGCGCAATCAAATAAATATCAGCGAAATTCAATATTTTTTCCTTTTACATCTTACGAGCTGGTAAAGTTTTGGCAGCGTTTAGCAGAGAAACCGTTTTTGTAAAGAACAAAAACATATTATTCGGAAATGGACCATACGACATCCTTCCACGCGCCTATCCCACTCGCTCCTAAAGACGGATCGAGATTCCACAAATATCGAGAGTATAAAAAAACAGGAAACAGCAATAAAAAACAATCCTTTCCAAATTTCAAATCTTTAATAGAAGACGAAAAAAATCAGCAATAACTTTTACTTAACTTTCTTTTTTACAAGGAAAATCAGATTCTAATGACTGACACGTGTAGTCAGTCTCAGGGGTCCTTTTTGATCATTGAAAAGTGAAAAAAACAAGATTCGGTGAGGGGCAGATCAGGTGACCGGGAAGTCGAAGGGATGTGTAAAGAATAGATTGGTAGCAGCAGATAGCAAGAGAGTTTTTCTGATCATCGAGAAGGGTAGTGCTCGATTGCTCTGCGAAGAGAAGACACGTGGACGAGGAGACGGAAACAACTCCTGAGGGAGAGAGTCGCGCGGCGAGGTCTTATCCAAAGTAGACCGTAGAGAGCTATCGGATGTTGCGCGTGGCTTCTGATGACACAGTCTGACGTTGGCATGGGATTAGTGGACAGAAGAATAGGACAGCCACGATTTCAAGACGGCTCCCGGTCGACTTTGATTTCGGTGATTTGCGCGAGAGGATGGAGTTTCCCTTCTCCGACTGAGGAGGGAGATTTTGCTTTTTTCACGTGGGCGGTTCCTTTGCTGCGCTGCTGACAGCTAAAATTGAGTTTACGGACTGCGTGAAAGAAAAAGCTGTGGATATCCAATTTTTTTATGGAGAGCGTTAGGTGTAAAATTGCAGAAACCGATATTTTTTATGGACAATATTGCAAAATGGAAGCTAACAAACCTTTTCATGGGTAATGTATAGAAAAATTACAGGCAACCAAATTGTTTTATGTAGAGTATTACAAAAATAGACAAATTTTTTATGGTCAGTCCAGAGAAAAATTACAGCCAGTGAAATTTTTTTATAGACAGTACAGAAAAATTGCAAATTCTTTTTTTGGTAGTAAGCTCTTTTTTACAGGTATTAAGGATAAACAAACTTTTTTACGGAGAATAACATCTACTTGACCCTCTTTTTTTGAAAGAAGGAGAAGATTGAAACTGTGGGAAAATCGATATTTTTAATCTTCAGTCGAATTTTTTCATAAAATGCTACACTCAACTGCAAGAGTCAATTTACATATCCGTTTCCTTAATGTTTTGAAACATAAATGGAATTTAAAACCGAAAGTTATTTATGTGATGCCATGTGCCGAACATGGAGTTCAGTGATAAAACGGCTTCAGAAGTTTCAAATATGCATATAATCGGTCAGTCGGGCTGGGTTGTTTTACAGCGGCACTTTTTTGCACACCATGGGTTAAATGGCCAGGTCACATGGACCCCGAAGGCTTAGAGAAGGTTGGGGGAGGGGACCCACTGGAACAGCTGTTGGGAGACAGATGGTAGCCTCCCGTCAAGGCCATCCAGCGTGTTCTTTAACGTACAGAAGGTATGTCTCTCCAGCACACGGGGCCACGGCTTAACGTCCCATCCGACGGATGGCGGCCTTTCCAAGCCCATCGGTGTCCCCTACTGACCGTGGGCAGGGCGGGGAGTTTTGCGGAGTTAAATCTCAACGCTGACCCAGCTGGGACTCGAACCTGGGAACTACAGATTACGAGCCTGGCGCGCTACCGACTGAGCCACCCCCTCCCCTAATCGGTCAGTACAAAAGGATATCTCTATCAGCAACGAATTACAAATTGGAGATTGTCATTTCGTTAAAAACAAATCTCAAAGCCTCGCTTATATCACTCGTTAAGGTAATGTACCATTGGAAGAATGGAAGCTGTCCATTCTCATGCTAATACAGTCAGATGGCAGAACGCGTCTCGAAGTTTGTTAAGCAGGATCTGGAGACTATTTTCAGTATATATAAATGATGACCAGAGAAGACCCAACGCATATTGGAAATGATCGGATATAGCTTTAATTGTCAGGCATAAAACAGCACTGACAGTTCCCGAACTTGCTTCAAAGTTTTCTTCGTTTACAGGATCTACAGGAATTTCATAGCGAACAGTTCCAGAAGCTTCAAGGTTGTTGGGTTGTTTTACCTCTGAGCCGCACTTTTTTGCACACCATGGGCTAAATGGCCAGGTCACATGGATCCCGAAGGCTCAGAGAAGGTTGGGGGAGGGGACCCACTGGAACAGCTGTTGGGAGACAGATGGTAGCCTCCCGTCAAGGCCATCCAGCGTGTTCTTTAACGTGCACAGGGTATGGCTCTCCCGCACGCGGGACCACGGCTTAACGTCCCATCCGAAGGACGGCGGCCTTTCCAAGCCCATCGGTGTCCCCTACTGACCGTGGGCAGGGGGGGGGATTTTGCGGAGATAAATCTCAACGCTGACCCAGCTGGGACTAGAACCTGGGAACTACAGATTACGAGCCTGGCGCGCTACCGACTGAGCCACCCCCGCCCCGAAGCTTCAAGAGAGAGTTCTTTATGAAAGACGATCAGCAATATATGTCCTTTTAACTTCCTGCTAAAGTATTGAATCTGTCTGAGAAACAAATGCAAGATATCCAAGGGAAGTGAACTATTGTTCTCTATACAGATGAATCGAAATTCAGCTTACATATCGATTTCTGACGAACATTTTTGGGGAGAGAACGGGGAACAAGCTATCATCTGTCTAACACCAGGGAGAGGAATCAATGTGAAGGGGATGGTTTGATGGTCTTGGCAGGCATCAACGTCTGAAATTGCCTTCATGTATTTAAAATGTATTCCTGATTGCCTAGAGTTATCAGGATGGGATTCTTAAACCTTTCGTCCGTTCATTTGTAGGTGTATTGGACTCAGAGTCCATTTTAATGGAATGCTCACATACCAAGAATTCACCTGATGGAACAATAGTTAAAACGTAAAGGTATTAAACTTATACACTGAAGTGCCATTGAATTAGAGATAGCAACCTGTAACGTGTTGGACCCCCTCTGGCCCAGAGAATGACCGCCACTCGACGAGGCAAGGACTCCACAAGCTTGCATCAATGTTCCACAAGTATGGCGACCCATGCATCCTCCAGAGCTGTCCACAATTCTCTCAAGGTCATCGCTGATGGGAAATAGGCCCGAACACTCTGCTCGACGGTATCCCGAAGATTTTCGATGGGATTTAAATCTGGGCTTCTAGGTGGCCAATTCATTATTTCAAAGTCAGCAGAATGCTCCTTGCAATCATGCAGTAGCCAACCTGGACCTGTGAGATTGTCGTGCCCACAGAGATCTTATCCTGTGGACACGACTGTGGGCTGGAAGGGTCTCGAACATTTGGTCTTCCAGCGACAGTGACATTCTGACATGACCTCCATATTGTCGAATTTTTCCTACGTTTAGCTCCTGCAGAGGATGAGCCTTTGTCTCCAGCGTGGAAGGTTTGCGACGGATCCGTTGGCCCCCTCAGGTGTTAAACCATGGTCGACGTGACCCGTCGAGGCCAGCATCAAAGTGGTGGCTGGGTGCATCCTTCGCACCTCGGACGTTCTGACCAATGAGGAACATATGCGTCAGGTACCAAGATAACCTCCACTAGGGGGCGAGAGGATAAAGAAGCAGAAAGTGAGGAGACGGACTTGCGATGAGAAGTTCTTCTGGCTGAGTTCTTGACGGCGATGAGTAGCCCATCTGGTTGAATTCTCGACAGCGATCAGTAGTCTTTCTGGCCGAGCTCTCGACGGCGACGGTATTTCTCCAGCGGCAGAGTGATGCGCTGTACGTGCCCCAGCTACCGGCCAAGGCGGCCGACTGACGGTGTTTCTTCCTAAAGACGACTGCATGACAGGAGGTAGGGGAACATTTTGTTAAAATCTGGTAATATCCTTCCACATTAGGGGCGGGGGTGGCTCAGTCGGTAGCGCGCCAGGCTCGTAATCTGTAGTTCCCAGGTTCGAGTCCCAGCTGGGTCAGCGTTGAGATTTATCTCCGCAAAATTCCCCGCTCTGCCCACGTTCAATAGGGGACACCGATGGGCTTGGAAAGGCCGCCGTCCGTCGGATGGGACGTTAAGCCGTGGCCCCGTGTGCGGGAGAGAGCCATACCCTGCGCACGTTAAAGAACACGCTGGATGGCCTTGACGGGAGGCTACCATCTGTCTCCCAACAGCTGTTCCAGTGGGTCCCCTCCCCCAACCTTCTCTGAGCCTTCGGGGTCCATGTGACCTGGCCATTTAGCCCATGGTGTGCAAAAAAGTGCCGCTCAGAGGTAAAACAACCCAACCCAACCTTCCACATGAATGCTTTTCTGTAAGCTGCAGCCACGTTGTCCCGAGTGCGACCTAGAATTGTTAATAAATGATTGCTTCACCATCGAGTGGCTCGTTTTCCATGGACTTTCGTCAAAATGGACTGTTCCTGTACTATTACATAAAGTTAAACTGCTCTAGAATGCTAACTTTCCGAGCGAGTAGCTCGTTGATCATAGATTTCTGTTAACAAACTGCTCCGGCATCATTGCACAAAGCCAGAGCACCGCGCCAGGGGCGCAAATGTCGAAATTATCCCAAATGTGGGACTTAGTTACATGTATGTTGTCTGATCAGTAAATTGTGTTAATAAATTTGTATTTTTGTGTTAATTGCAACCTTAGCTCAGTTTGTTCATGTTGCTAAATATCTAAGAATCTGAATATCAGAATTAACAGATTGATCTGCATAACACAGCTGAATAAGGCCATTCAATAAATTCAATAAATAAAAAGGCAACGCAAAGTACACTCATTTGGGGGTCTAAATCCTTCGATTTCCCCCTAGTTCTCACTACCCCATCAACTAGATCTGGTGGGGTATAGAACAAGATGAACAGTTGTCTTGCTGGTAGACGCCATCTCCATTGGGATGCATGATGATCATAAATGGGTGTAAATGATCAGCCACGAGTTCTACGTACTAGGATGCCTTGAGAGTCGTCGGTACACGTACCAAAGGTCCCACAGACGTCCAATTGAAGACACACCAGGCTTTCTCTAAGCTACCACCAGCTTGTATTGTTCTGACCTGACATACAGTATCCATGGCTTCATGGGGTTGGCGCTATACCCTCAGTCTCCCATCGGCGTGATGAAGTTTAAATTGGGATTCATCACTCCAGGCTATCCGTTGCCAATTTTCGATGTCCAGTTTCGATGTTCTTTAGCCAAGGCAAGACGTTGAGCCCGTGTCACACCATTAGAAGTGGGACTCTCGAAGCCGAGACGATGAAGTGAGCGTTGCCCGGTTCGTGCACTGACTTCCCGGCTGGAACTCAATTGTAAGACAGGAATATTTTAGATTTTAGGGATTTAATTCATATTTTTACATGATTACACCAAGAGCAAACAAATCTGAATTGCATAATGCTTGATTATGAAATTACTATTATGTTTTCCGAAAATGATGTATTACATAGAGATTTAACTGACCACTACTCAGTAATTTACTTCATTGAAGATTGAAGGAAACGAATAGGAAATTATATAACTTATTGGAAAATGACACATAAGTGTGTCATTTCCGAGAAAAATAAGCGATATTGATTGGCAGGATTTACTACAAATCAAGAACGTCAACCAGGCATATGATCACTTCCTTACATTCTTTATGAATATACACTGGCGGAAATTGAAAAAAAGAACACCATTAACAATTCAAGCGTAATCTGTGAGATTTATTTAGTAGAAACAACTTGTTGAGAAAGGACAATGATCACACGTGTGAAGTGATTCAATGTTTATTTTACCTTTTAATGAGTATTACATTTTACAGAAGGCACATTTTAATAAGGTGTTGAACCTCCTCGAGCAGCAAATATAAGCTTCCAATCTGACAAGCAGTCTGTCGTACAAATGCTGGATATCACGCTGGGGGATACCATTCCATGCGCTTTCAACCTGGACGTGTAATTCAGCGATGGTCGTTGCCTGCCACGGTCCGCGGAAGAGTCGTTGTCCGATCCAGTCCCAGACATGCTCGATTGGAAACAAGTTCGGAGAGCATGCTGGTCAAGGGAGTTGGTGCACTGCTTGAAGAGCATGTTGAGTTGTCCGAGCGGAGAGTGGGTGGGCGTTATCCCTCTGAAATATCGCATTTGGGATTACACTCAATATATGGCAGGACGACCGTTGTACGATGTCGCTGACGTACGTATTGCTATGCAGTGTACCCTGTATAAACACCAGATAGGTACGAGAGTGATAGCTAATCGCTCTCCACACCATGATGCCCGGCGTGGACCCTGTGTGTCGCTGGCGGATGCACGATGGAAGAATCTGCTCACCTTCGGACGCATAAACGACCATCAAACGCTCCGAAGCAGAATCGGCTTTCATCACTGATGACCACAGACAGTCATTCTTCCCTCCAATGAACTCATTATTGACACCATTACATACGTGCTCGACAGTGACGGAGTGACAGTGGTAACCGTGCCAGCGGAATGCGTGCCCGTAGTCCTGCTTCCAAAAGACGATTGCGTATCGTTCTTATACACACCTTTGGAACGACAGAGGATCGAATTTATGATGCCGTAGCTGTCTGCTCTGCCACTGACACCCTCCTGATACGCGCCCATAACTCTGTGTTGCCCAGAACCACGTCTGTGAGTGTGCGAATGCTCTTCTGACCATCGACGCCACCATCGTACTACTGCTCATACCTCTCGTCCAATACAGTGTGCAATTTCACGAAAAGACCAACCTGCTTCCCAAAGACTCACTATACGACCTCTCTCAAACTCTGCTAACTGAACAAATATTGCGCGCCTGCGTTGTCCAGGCTGGACGCTTCTTCAAAGAGCACTGAACAACACGACAAAAGACGAATGTCTTCTTTCTTCACGCCCTAGTCCTAAAATACGCGCTGCACACATTTGCATGTTGTCGTCCTTAGTTAGGTCATTATTTCACCCAATGACTTTCAATCTTGGATCACGGTTTCTGCTGTCCTTAACTATTAACATATTATAACATGACGTTCCTAAAGAAATTCCTTCTGGGTGTTTTTTTTTTTATTTTCCGCCAATGTATATAAGATATGCTTTCCTATTCTGAAGGGGGCTCAGTCGGTAGCGCCAGGCTCGTAATATGCAGTTCCCAGGTTCGAGTCCCAGCTGGGTCGCCGTTGAGATTTATCTCCGCAAAATTCTCCGCCCTGCCCACGGTCAGTAGGGGACATCGATGGGCTTGGAAAGGCCGCCGTCCGTCGGATGGGACGTTAA
The DNA here is from genome assembly GCA_038380435.1 of Ryuthela nishihirai. NCBI lineage: Eukaryota > Metazoa > Arthropoda > Arachnida > Araneae > Heptathelidae > Ryuthela > Ryuthela nishihirai. Next base: position 10,305,566 of record JAWZYU010000007.1, read on the forward strand.
GGTGTGGCCCCGTGTGCGAGAGAGTCATACCCTGTGCACGTTAAAGAACACGCCGGATGGCCTTGACGGGAGGCTACCATCTGTCTCCCAACAGCTGTTCCAGTGGGTCCCCTCCCCCAACCTTCTCTGAGCCTTCGGGGTCCATGTGACCTGGCCATTTAGCCCATGGTGTGCAAAAAAGTGCCGCTCAGAGGTAAAACAACCCAACCCTATTCTAAAGAAGAGATCACAACACCCTGGTTATACTCCTTACATAAATAATTATATAAAAAATCAGATTAGAAAAAGAAAGAGACTAGCTGAAATCCACAAGTGTTCCAATGATGAAAGAGACAAAGGAAGGCACAGAATTTGCAGAAATGATGTCGCTGGTTTTATAAGAGAAGCTGAACAAAAATCCTATGAAGTTAAATTTAATATACATATGGTGATACTTCATTGAAACAAAAATGGAGGCTGATGAAAAAACTTATTGGCTACGAATAAAAACAAAAATCTTAGAATTGGGTATATTGGGATTGCTGAAATGTACAGTGGCTCAAAACAGTATCCGAACACTACGGTTGATTACAGTCGCTTGATTACAGTAGTTCACAGGTTACAAATGTACAGTCGCTCAAAAAAGTATCCGAACACTACGGTTGATTACAGTAGTACACAGGTTACAATGTACAGTCGCTTGATTACAGTAGTACACAGGTTACAAATGTACAGTCGCTCGAAAAAGTATCCGAACACTACGGTTGATTACAGTAGTACACAGGGCCCACGCCAGGAAGAAAGTAAGACGAAGTTAAAAAGCCGAAAAGAAAGTAAGATGAAGTTAAAAAGCCGAAAAGAAAGTAAGACGAAGTAAAAAAACTTTCACTGTTTTCAAAATTTTTTCTTCACTGACACGAAGGTTGCTAAAAAAATTTCTAAAAATAAATCGTTGCCAGATATTTTTTCTGAATTCTGTAATCAACCATAGTGTTCGGATATTTTTTTGAGCGACTGTACCAACATTTGGAGACCAGGGCAATACCTGGAAATCTTCATGTTTCTTCACCATTCTCGGACAATCCAGGCAGTGTGGCATGGCGCATTATCCTTCTGGAAGAAGACACTACTAGAGGGATACATACCGTTCACATAAAAGGATGTAACTGGTCTGCAATGATGTTTAGGTAGGACGTAGACGCTCAGGATTCCCCAGCAGAACATTGCCCAAAGCATTACACTTCTTCCATCGTGTTGTTTTCGTCTCACGGTGCATGCTGGTGCCAATTCCCTTGATAAACGACGCCCACGTACCCGGCCATCCACACGGTGCAACAGAAAACGAGATTCATCGGACCAGACGACCATCTTCCAATCACTCAAGGTCCAGTTTTGATTCTTGTGTGCCCATTGTAGTCACTTTCGACGCTGAACCGATGTTAGCATGGGCACTTGGAGCGACCTGCGGCTACGCTGCCCCATTTTCATCAGGGTTCGATGTAATGTGTGTTGTGTAATGTGTTTGTGTCGATGTAATGTGAATCGATGTAATGTGTAATGTAAATGTAATGTGTGATGTGTCTGTGACACATTACTCCTGTCACCAGAATTCAAATTATGGGCGAGTTGCACCACAGTATCCCTTCTGTTGGTTAGTACCATACGGGATAGTCTTCGCTCACCTCTTGCATCGAGTTGCACCACAGTATCCCTTCTGTTGGTTAGTACCATACGGGATAGTCTTCGCTCACCTCTTGCATCGAGTTGCACCACAGTATCCCTTCTGTTGGTTAGTACCATACGGGATAGTCTTCGCTCACCTCTTGCATCGAGTTGCACCACAGTATCCCTTCTGTTGGTTAGTACCATATGGGATAGTCTTCGCTCACCTCTTGCATCGAGTTGCACCACAGTATCCCTTCTGTTGGTTAGTACCATACGGGATAGTCTTCGCTCACCTCTTGCATCGAGTTGCACCACAGTATCCCTTCTGTTGGTTAGTACCATACGGGATAGTCTTCGCTCACCTCTTGCATCGAGTTGCACCACAGTATCCCTTCTGTTGGTTAGTACCATACGGGATAGTCTTCGCTCACCTCTTGCATCGAGTTGCACCACAGTATCCCTTCTGTTGGTTAGTACCATACGGGATAGTCTTCGCTCACCTCTTGCATCGAGTTGCACCACAGTATCCCTTCTGTTGGTTAGTACCATACGGGATAGTCTTCGCTCACCTCTTGCATCGAGTTGCACCACAGTATCCCTTCTGTTGGTTAGTACCATACGGGATAGTCTTCGCTCACCTCTTGCATCGAGTTGCACCACAGTATCCCTTCTGTTGGTTAGTACCATACGGGATAGTCTTCGCTCACCTCTTGCATCGAGTTGCACCACAGTATCCCTTCTGTTGGTTAGTACCATACGGGATAGTCTTCGCTCACCTCTTGCATCGAGTTGCACCACAGTATCCCTTCTGTTGGTTAGTACCATACGGGATAGTCTTGGCTCACCTCTTGCATCGATAGCCGTGGTCGGCCCACAACTTGACGGCGGTTCGTGGTTTTTCACTCCTCGAGTCACTTTGTGGAAGTACTAACCACGGCTGACCTTGAGTACCCCAGAAGCCTTGCCGTCTGGGAAATGCTCTGACCCAGTCGTCTGGCCATTACAATTTGGCCTTTGTCAAACTCACTTAAGTCCGCTGCCTTTCCCATCTGAAGAACAAGAATAACACTGATAATAGAGCTCAGTATCAGGTGTTATTTACACCTGATATATTTATACCTATTTATACCTTCACACGCGCTGTCGTTTACCTGCAGTTGCTTCGATTTGCATATAAAAACGCGCTGGTCGTAACGTTTTGGCTCTTCGGTGTAAATATTTCTGTTAAAGCCATTTGCAATCTTTTAAATATAAATGTGTTTCAGGAAACATATTATTCAAAAATTACGGCTAATTATGTTCTTCTTTCTCATTTGTGAACTTGTCTGTTTCATGTATCAATAGGGGCGGGGGGTGGTTCAGTCGGTAGCGCGCCAGGCTCGTAATCTGTACTTCCCAGGTTCGAGTCCCAGCTCGGTCGGCGTTGAGATTTATCTCCGCAAAACTCTCCGCCCTGCCCACGGTCAGTAGGGGACACCGATGGGCTTGGAAATGCCACCGTCCGTCGGATGGGACGTTAAGCCGTGGTCCCGTGTGCGGGAGAGACCCTGTCTCTCCCGCACACGGGGCCACGGCTTAACGTCCCATCCGCACACGGGGCCAGACATACCGTGGCCCCGTGTTAAAGAACACGCTGGATGGCCTTGACGGGAGGCTACCATCTGTCTCCCAACAGCTGTTCCACTAGGTCCCCTCCCCCAATCTTTTCTGAGCCTTCGGGGTCCATGTGACCTGGGCATTTAGCCCATGGTGTGCAAAAAAGTGCCGCTCATAGGTAAAACAACCCAACCCATGCACCAATATATATTTGTGTTTGGGTAGAATAAACTTATTCAATTCATTTCGTGCTATTCAATATTTAAGTGCCTATTATTTTCGATTTGAAATTTTCTCCTTTAATCCCGTTCTGACTTTGCTAAGAAAGGGGACCCTGATGTGTTTAAAAAAGTCGCCATCTGTTAGAAGTGACGTCAAGATGTGGTCTGCTCTGCTACAGTGTCACACTATTCTCATTCCATATCTGTCTGCCAACAACTCTCCAGGGAATCCTTTTTCCTCCTACACACCGCTGAGCCCTTCTGACAGAGTAATTTAGTTCATCGTTATATACAAGAGTGCCGCTCAGAAGTAAAACAACTCAAATCCTAACAGAGAGACTATTGAACGCAGATAAAATAATTTCGATAAACTTTAAACTGTGCATCCATGCAACGTGAGCTTGAATTGAAAGGCTGCCAAAAGAATCAATATCCACCACTCATTTCAGTAGCTGGCAAAACAAACGCCGCCCATTAATTCCGACACCACCCGGCCATTTTTCTGTTATGATTGATGATTCTGCCAGACCAAGCGTCCTTTTAGCAACAGCGGGAAATGTCGCTAGTGTCGCAACGTTCACAATAACTCATTTACGTAAAGAAAAAAGAACCAGTCGTCGTTTATTTTGATATACAGCATTCATGCCACCGAGAGTTGATTCACAGGTTAAAGAGGAAATTGAAGTATTTGTATCCTTCATTGAAATGTGTTGAAAAGTTACCAGTTTCAATACAGAGCACTTGATTTTTTTATCAGAGGTCGTTTTTTCCATCGATAAAATGGATCGTTGCGAAATTTCTAGAAGGAACCAACAATTCCCAAGATTGTGCTAAAACAAAGATGCTTCATTTGGAATTAAAGTTTATATATACGAAATAAAACAGGGATTATTTGAACTTTGATCTTCCGAATTATCCGGATTATTTTTTTTCGGGGGGGGGGGGGGGGTAAAGTTTGTTATATTGATAGCACGCCAGGCTCATAACCTGAGAATCCAGGTTCGAGTCTCCGCTATTTTTGGGCTGAAATGAAAAAGAATTAAATTCACAATAAAAATATCTTTAAAGAAAAAAACAAATCCGTAAAATAAGTTTAGAAATAGTTATTACTAAATCTACTCAACATAATTACTTTTTTCTTAATAACAATTAATCGATATTCCCATTATTTTCATCATAAGTCTACTTCCCTCAATAAGTATTAATTGATTTTTAATGAACATGCAACGATATAAAAATTTATTTATTTAGAATTAATCGATACCTCTACTTTGAATAAAAATTAATCGATATGACGACTTTCAATACTAATGAATCGGTATGTCTACTATCGATATGTATTAATCGATATGACCAATTCTTTCCATATGCAACAACATATCGGAACTCTCTCAATGAACATTAATCGAAAAACTGTCCATTTCAATAAATATTAACCGGATTTACATGGGTTGGGTTGGGTTGTTTTACCTCTGAGCGGCACTTTTTTGCACACCATGGGCTAAATGGCCAGGTCACATGGACCCCGAAGGCTCAGAGAAGGTTGGGGGAGGGGACCCACTGGAACAGCTGTTGGGAGACAGATGGTAGCCTCCCGTCAAGGCCATCCAGCGTGTTCTTTAACGTGCACAGGATATGGCTCTCCCGCACACGGGGCCACGGCTTAACGTCCCATCCGACGGACGGCGGCCATTCCAAGCCTATCGGTGTCCCCTACTGACCGTGGGCAGGGCGGGGAATTTGGCGGAGATAAATCTCAACGCTGACCCAGCTGGGACTCGAACCTGGGAACTACAGATTACGAGCCTGGCGCGCTACCGACTGAGAGTATGAGCGCCCCCGCCCCGGGATTTACATGTCACGCGCCCCTAAACACAAGACGCGGTAATACGCACTTATGTGAGTCTTTCTTTTTATTTTTTATACAAGAAATTTTATTTGTTTTTTTAATAACCATCATGAAAGGAAATAATTTAATCGACCTAGATGCCGAAATTTTAATGATAATCAATACAGATTTATCACCACATACTGCAAACATTAATGCAATATATTGTTACGAATTAAATGGATGAAACTGAGCGTGAGTTCAAATAAATAGTACAACAATGATAATTCTAAAACAATGTAATTTATTACAAAAGTATTAATGAAATCATTTATACAAACTAAATTCTACAATCTATCGAGAATAACCTTACCAAATCTTACAAACAACCATGGGCGTCCACAGAAAATTTTCCAGGGGGGGGTCAAAGCTTGGAGAAAAATAATTACATCAATAAATTTTTATTTAATTATTTAATTTTTAGGGGGGGGGTTTCACAAGTAGATTACAGAATACAGTATTGCATCAATACAAAAACACATACATAATGTATATAAATTAATTACGCTTAAATTGTTACGATTATAATTTGTGGAATTTTTTACTCGATCCCGGGGAGGGTCAAGTGCCCCGTTTGCCCCCCCTCTGCGGACGCCCATGCAAACAACTGTATTTAATTATACACCAAGTGATGAACTTTTCTTACAGAAAAGTTAAGGCCAGCTCTGTCTACTCGACTAACATATTACCTCTTCATTCTTGATTACCATGTCTCTTGTATAACCTTCACTTCAGAGTAAACAATCCTTTGTCTTACTAGTTTTATTAACAAAATTCTACACTAATGAACTCTTTTAACCTCCCACGCACTCACCACATAAAACATTTCTTCTATGGAATATCTTATCATATAAAAACTAAGACTTACTACGTTTCCTTTTGCACTCCAACTACGCTTAATAACAAAACTTTATTCCTTATTCTTTCAATCAAGTCGTTCGATATCGTTGGTGACGTAGCTCTCATGCGCGAGCGTTCATGATACTTTTATCATAAATTCATTCTAGTACGGTCATCTGTAGTACCCAGCTGGGTCAGCGTTGAGATTTATTTCCGCAAAATTGCCCGCCCTGCCCACGGTCAGTAGGGAACACCGATGGGCTTGGAAAGGCCGCCATCCGTCGGGTGGGACGTTAAGCCGTGACTCTGTGTGCGGGAGAGCCATACACTTTGCACGTTAAAGAACACGCTGGATGGCCTTGACGAGAGGCTATCATCTGTCTCCCAACAGCTGTTCCAGTGGGTCCCCTCCCACAACCTTCTCTGAGCCTTCGGGGTCCTTGTGGCCTGGCCATTTAGCCCATGGTGTGCAAAAAAGTGCCGCTCAGAGGTAAAACAACCCAACCCAAAATTTCAGTAATGTTTAAGTAAAGTTTCAGCAATGAGATACTTACCGCTACTTGTCACACTTTCATATATATTAATGCATCAATAACAGCATCGAAGCAAATATTCGCAGACACACACAAATCAAATCAACTACTTTTCTTCAGAGAACTCTTATTCCCATTGTGGCGTTTTACGTTTGCAGATATCACGCATTCTTCACAGCAGGTAGGGGCTGGGGTGGCTCAGTCGGTAGCGCGCCAGAATCGTAATCTGTAGTTCCCAGGTTCGAGTCCCAGCTGGGTCAGCGTTGAGATTTATCTCCGCAAAATTCCCCCCCCCCTGCCCACGGTCAGTAGGGGACACCGATGGGCTTGTAAAGGCCGCCGTCCGTCGGATGGGGCGTTAAGCCGTGACCCGTGTGCGGGAGAGCCATACCTTGTGCACGTTAAAGAACACGCTGGAGGCCTTGACGGGAGGCTACTATCTGTCTCCCAACCGCTGTTCCAATGGGTCCCCTCCCCCAACCTTCTCTGAGCTTTCGGGGTCCATGTGACCTGGCCATTTAGCCCATGGTGTGCAAAAAAGTGCCGCTCAGAGGTAAAACAACCCAACCCAACTCACAGCAGGTATAGCACCTCGTAATGTAACACAGGTTTTTCATCAGCAATTGTTGAAGGTTATCACATGGTTCCAATATTATACGTAACATATAATATCAGTACGCAGTAACATTTAAAAACAAAATTATTTATTATCAAATACAGTAGAATCTCATAAATCCAGCACCCGCAGAACCTAGCACGAGCCGAATTTAAACTCCCCGGCTTTTGAAAATACTGCTTAACTCTCCGTATAACACGTAGCAACCAGTATTGGTCAGCTGACAATTGCATGTGTCTTGATTGGCTGTCTGCAAACGGGTTCTAGAATTCATAAATTTTAATGTGGAGCGATGAGTTCTCTGTTTCAGGGCAGAATAGGTTACAAAAGTTTTGAGATATGAATTTTGCAGAAAATCCTGATTTTTAATAAATCTGGATTTTTGAGTACGACTTTATGAGATCTACTGCATAAACATTTTTCCTGCTTTTTTTTTATCTGGGAAATGAACAAATTATTTCATCTTTGTATTAAAATAGTTCTATATTGTGTGACTAAAATGTTAAATTTTCCCTTAATATTAAATAATCCTTTTGTAGCAAAGTGTCACAGGAAAAAAATTTAAATATTTAAAAAACTCCCCAAATCTTGTTTGAGCGATAGTTGTGTAATATATAAAAAGTTTTGATGCATTTAAGAGCATTTTGTTAGTCTTAAGGATTTACCTCAAAATTTGAAACAAATCGTCTAAGAGCATTTTGTTAGTCTTAAGGATTTACCTCAAAATTTGAAACAAATCGTCTAAGAGTATTTTGTTAGTCTTAAGGATTTACCTCAAAATTTGAAACAAATCGTCTAAGAGCATTTTGTTAGTCTTAAGGATTTACCTCAAAATTTGAAACAAATCGTCTAAGAGCATTTTGTTAGTCTTAAGGATTTACCTCAAAATTTGAAACAAATCGTCTAAGAGTATTTTGTTAGTCTTAAGGATTTACCTCAAAATTTGAAACAAATCGTCTAAGAGCATTTTGTTAGTCTTAAGGATTTACCTCAAAATTTGAAACAAATCGTCTAAGAGCATTTTGTTAGTCTTAAGGATTTACCTCAAAATTTGAAACAAATCGTCTAAGAGCATTTTGTTAGTCTTAAGGATTTACCTCAAAATTTGAAACAAATCGTCTATAAAAATAAATTCAATTTGAGGAGCTTGAGTAATACTTTTTGTTTTCCTCTAATTTTGAAACAGTGTTTAGGAAAAGCCTAACAGCAACATCTGTTCTCAACTGCTCATTTCAATTTCAATAGTTCTTTTAATATTTTGAAATATATATTGTAAATAATCGAGATTTGGATGCAATTCATTGAGATTCAAAATCTATCTCCTATGACATTTTTCTGTAAGAAGTTTGTTTTTAAAACTGGAATTTAAATGTGGTTTCTATTCATATAAATGGAAGTGACCAATACATTCTCACCAAGTTCACTTTTTTGCACTTTTAAAATGAAAATTGTAAGTTTTAAAGTTTGCTTTCAGTTGGCAACAGAGAGTCCTTTAAACTACGTATAGTTTGTTTTTGTTTTCGTACGTATTAAGAATGAGAAAGAACATTATTTAATTATTAACAAACTTAACTTACAAATTGTTACACTTGAATGCTGCCCCACTAAGTAAGTGCTCAAAAGTGCGGTATGCGAGGTCCTACCTTGCTTCCAATTTATTTACAGATATTTAAACATATATTACAAATGTGCGTTACAAATATTTATTGATATGATTTCGTTGAATTAGACTTAATCAACGGAATTACCTCTTTCGATATGCATTAATCGATACGGTTGGGTTGTTTTACCTCTGAGCGGCACTTTTTTGCACACCATGGGCTAAATGGCCAGGTCACATGGACCCCGAAGGTTCAGAGAAGGTTGGGGGAGGGGACCCACTGGAACAGCTGTTGGGAAACAGATGGTAGCCTCCCATCAAGCCATCCAGCGTGTTCTTTAACGTGCACAGGGTATGGCTCTCTCGCACACGGGGCCACGGCTTAAAGTCCCATCCGACGGACTGCGGCCTTTCCAAGCCCATCGGTGTCCCCTACTGACCGTGGGCAGGGCGGGGAATTTTGCGGAGATAAATCTCAACGCTGACCCAGCTGGGACTCGAACCTGGGAACTACAGATTACGAGCCTGGCGCGCTACCGACTGAGCCACCCCAGCCCCTACCTGCTGTGAAGAATGCGTGATATCTGCAAACGTAAAACGCGACAATGGGAATAAGAGTTCTCTGAAGAAAAGTAGTTGATTTGATTTGTGCCCCTTAATCGATACGACTACTTATTTCAATTAGCATTATACGATATGATTTACGATTAACTGAACTATACAGATTTTGTGGGAGTTTTTTCAATTCGCTTTTCAATGATTTTTTTTATGATTAAATACGAAACAGAAAAATAACATAATAATTGTAGCTACAATTCACATAACTCTACATATTTGCATATAACACAACAAAAAAATCTGTAGTTCCCAGGTTCGAGTCCCAGCTGGGTCAGCGTTGACATTTATCTCCGCAAAATTCCCCGCCCTGCCCACGGTCAGTAGGGGACACCGATGGGCTTGGAAAGGCCGCCGTCCGTCGGATGGGACGTTAAGCCGTGGCCCCGTGTGCGGGAGAGCCATACCCTGTGCACGTTAAAGAACACGCTGGATGGCCTTGACGGGAGGCTACCATCTGTCTCCCAACAGCTGTTCCAGTGGGTCCCCTCCCCCAACCTTCTCTGAGCCTTCGGGGTCTATGTGACCTGGCCATTTAGCCCATGGTGTGCAAAAAAGTGCCGCTCAGAGGTAAAACAACCCAACCCAACAAAACAAAAAAATTCATTTCTATACTTCTACGTTGCATTACGAACAGTTTTGGAATCATACTCTTGACATCACATTAATCTATTCTTTAGAAACTTTCCTAAACTACATAAAAAAATTTCAGAAAAGGTTTTATCGTGTACAGAAAGGTCTCCGAAAAAACGTTTTATATCGTCGATCGAGCCTTCTAACAATTCTACTCGTTTCCGATTCCTCGCACATAATACTGCCCCCTCCGCCTCCCCTGCTGGCAAAAAATACGAAAAAAACAACCTGCACTTATGTCGACAACTAAACTTTGAAGTTCAAAAAGTTTGAAGCACATCCAATACTTGAACGACGAAGGCAAAGAATTGAATGTCTTTGTTCTCTTCGTTCTTTCAAGAAACGACGTCAATGGTAAACGTGCCAACCGATAAATAGCTCACCTTTCCTAGCGTTCTACTCTCTTTTTTTAATCTCGTTTTCCTAACGTTCTACTCTCGTTTTCAGAAAACACGAGATAATGTGTTCCCTTTGTCGTTTTGACTGTCAATCTGTAAACATCGAACTTTTTTGGGTTGGGTTGTTTTTACCTCTGAGCGGCACTTTTTTGCACACCATGGGCTAAACGGCCAGGTCACATGGACCCCGAAGGCTCAGAGAAGGTTGGGGGAGGGGACCCACTGGAACAGCTGTTGGGAGACAGATGGTAGCCCCCGTCAAGGCCATCCAGCGTGTTCTTTAACGTGCACAGGATATGGCTCTCCCGCACACGGGACCACGGCTTAACGTCCCATCCGACGGACGGCGGCCTTTCCAAGCCCATCGGTGTCCCCTACTGACCGTGGGCAAGGCGGGGAATTTTGCGGAGATAAATCTCAACGCTGACCCAGCTGGGACTCGAACTTGGGAACTACAGATTACGAGCCTGGCGTGCTACCGACTGAGCCACCCTCGCTCCAACTTTTTTGGTTTTTTGGAGATAAATTATAAATTCTCTTCCGGTTGGATAGGTTTTGAGGAAATATTACCATTCCCAGTTTCCGAATTTCACAAAAGTATTGAAATTGCGCCCTCTAATAGTGGAAAAATTTGCAAATTCCAAAACTTCAAACGAATATTTCAAATAATGTATTCATGCTAGAATTTGGCCATTACGTTTCCACTAGCAAGAATGAGTTGACCTATCACATCAAGTGTGGGTGGAAAACGCAACTGTTTTAAGAGATAATTCGAAAACTTCTGTTTCTTTTTAGTAGGATTGGTGCTAATATAATTCGCATTTTTTAATCCTTAGCTAGTTTTAATTTATATCGGTAAAGGTCATTAAATACGGGTTGGGTTGTTTTACCTCTGAGCGGCACTTTTTTGCACACCAAGAGCTAAATGGCCAGGTCACATGGACCCCGAAGGCTCAGAGAAGGTTGGGGGAGGGGACTCACTGGAATAGCTGTTGGGAGACAGATGGTAGCCTCCCGTCAAGGCCATCCAGCGTGTTCCTTAACGTGCACAGGGTATGGCTCTCCCATACCGACTGAGCCACCCCCGCCCCCACTAAATATGGAAACAGCGAAATTTTAACGAATGCTGCAAGTGATCTATTTATAGTAGAAATTTGAAATTTCGGTGGCGGACTATCAAGACATATTTCACTGACAGCAATAATCTGCACCTTTTATTCAGAGGGGTGTGAGAAAATCAACTAATTAAATTGAAGGAAAAAAAGACAAATTCCTTTTTTTTGTTTTATAAGTTCTAATAAAATACTGCTATTTGCATTCAACCCCCCCCCAATCCCCACCATCATCCATTAGCTCCAATTAAAACTTTTCAAGAGTGAAAAAGTAGTCAGGAACCACTGACTACACAATTTAAAGCCCCAATCTTCCCCTTGGAATGAATTCCTCATAGCATAATAAACAACGAAAAGAAAAGAAGCCAAATACACTTTTGTTGAACTCCACTGCTAAACCAATTTCTACAAGCCTTACATAATCTCACACCTAAGTTATTATAGAGAGTCATCATTATGCTAATGAGGTATGCCATACGATCTAACTACCAACCAGAAATTATGACGATCAACAGAATAAAAAACTTTTTCGAAATTAGCAAAATTAGTAACAGCAGGTGTCTGAAACTAAACATTTCTAAAGAATCTGCGTGAAATATCCGATCTACATTCCCTACCACTACTGAACACGACGGGGCGGGGGTGGCTCAGTCGGTAGCGCGCCAGGCTTGTAATCTGTAGTTCCCAGGTTCGAGTCCCAGCTGGGTCAGCGTTGAGATTTATCTCCGCAAAATTCTCCGCCCTGCCTACGGTCAGTAGGGGACACCGATGGGCTTGGAAAGACCGCCGTCCGTCGGATGGGACCTTAAGCCGTGACCCCGTGTGCGGGAGAGCCATACCCTGTGCACGTTAAAGAACCCGCTGGATGACCTTGACGGGAGGCTACCATCTGTCTCCCAACAGCTGTTCCAGTGGGTCCCCTCCCCCAACCTTCTCTGAGCCTTCGGGATCCATGTGACCTGGCCATTTAGCCCATGGTGTGCAAAAAAGTGCCGCTCAGAGATAAAACAACCCAACCCAACTTCTGATGTTTTTATATGCCACTTTTTGATTATTTCTAGAACTTAATAAATTTCATCTTCAATGCCGAGAACTCAATTAGCGCTATGGTTCTTTATTCTGAATTCGGAATATAGTTGCTCATTTCAACTTGAGACGTAATTTTATGTAAAAAATCCATGTAACAAAAATCAAGGGCTTCAGTCTCAGTCGGTATCGCACTAGGCTCGTTATCTGAGGTTCCCAGGTTCGTATCCCAACTGTGCCAGCGATTAGATTTTTCTGTTCTCGGTGAGACTTATGTATTTGGAAAGATCGCCGTCCGTCAAATGGTACATGAAGTCGTGGTTCCGTGTGACAGTCATACTCTGTGCACGTTAAAGAACACACTTGATGGCCTTGACGGGAAGCAACCATCTGTCTACTAAAAGGTGTTCAGTGAATCATCTTCCCTCAACCTTTCTCTGAGCCTTTGGGGTCTTTGGAACTGGCTTTTGTGTGCAAAGTGCCTCTCAGAGATAAAAAAAACAATCCAAAAATCAAAATAATCAAGAAAATATTTCTAGGATTATTGAGCATAAAACAAACAAATATTAAATCCAAAAGACTACCAGATACACGATTGTTAGAAGGAATTTTTTCTTCGTGGGGGGAGGCAAATGTTAACAATTTATTATTATTATTTACTTATTTGCGACATATAGGACAGAGAAGAATCCTAGAAGCTACTCCTAGCTTTTACAGGCTTTCTCATACAAGGACATGCCCTACTAAGACCGAAGTCACTGCTGACCACTGCCTTAGTTAGAGCTAATACATACAATGTAAATAGAATCTCTATAAATATCGTCATTATTTTCCGTTTCTTTGTAACTTTGAAATATTAATGCTAATCACAAATATTATTCATGTAAATTCATTCATATACATAATAAATATTATTCAACAGAAATTAATTTTTCGGTTAATTTTTTCATAGAGAGAAAAAACTATCATCTCTTCCCCCAAAGCGTCCCACTAATGTTGAGAGTATTCTGACGGATGAGTACAGAAATTGTTAATCTCTTATCACGAAACGGAGTAGCTAACTCCCACACTATGAAGCTGGCTAGATCATACATACCCTTTTGGAGAGCTCTGTCAAATGAAAGGTTCGTTGCAGTGCATAATTCTAGTGGTTGTGACATGCTTCCTTTCGCTATTTAATGACATTCTGACAGTTCTAATTTTCAACTGTCATTACGAATAACGAAAGTCTCTTCAGAACTGCGCATAATAATTTCCACCATTTATGTGTCTTTAATTAAACTGGTGAAATCGCAAAATCTTCTCGCCTCTCACGAAGCCTAATTCAATAGCAATATCTTTATAGAATAAATAAGCGAATCGCTTACAGGAATAATTGCCTTCAAGCATTATACAGTATCTCATTTATTCTCTAGAATATAACGAATAAATACTGAATTATGTAAAAATATATCTACATTTATTTCTTCAAAAATTGATGTCACGACGAATCAAAATGATCTATAGTTCTTCAAAAGTTGATGTCACGACGAATCAAAATGATCTATAGTTCTTCAAAAGTTGTCACGACGAATCAAAATGATCTATAGTTCTTCAAAAGTCGATGTCACGACGAATCAAAATGATCTATAGTTCTTCAAAAGTCGATGTCACGACGAATCAAAATGATCTATAGTTCTTCAAAAGTCGATGTCACGACGAATCAAAATGATCTATATTTCTTCAAAAGTCGATGTCACGACGAATCAAAATGATCTATATTTCTTCAAAAGTTGATGTCACGACGAATCAAAATGATCTCTTTCTTCAAAAGTTGATGTCACGACGAATCAAAATGATCTATATTTCTTCAAAAGTTGATGTCACGACGAATCAAAAGGATCTATATTTCTTCAAAAGTTGATGTCACGACAAATCAAAATGATCTATAGTTCTTCAAAAGTTGATGTCACGACGAATCAAAATGATCTACGTTTCTTCAAGAGTGGACGTCACATTGAATGATTCAAAATATTCACATTAGATCTTCAAATGTCACAGTTATATTAAATGATACAAATATCCATGTTTTTTCTTCAAATGCTAAACTCTTATTCAATGATAAATTTGAAGCAAAATATATTGCCTCTAGTGAATATGAGATGCTTCTTTTCAAAGAGAGTTAAGTATTTTTTCAACCTTTAGCAACTTCTAACAGTGGATTGTTTTTTTTACCCCAGAGTAGCAGTTTTTTTTCACACAATGAGCTTAAAGGCCAAGTCACAAGGACCCCCAAAGGCTCAGAGAAGGTTAGGGGAGAGAAGACCCACTGTGCAGCTATTAGGAAACAGATGGTAACCTCCGGTCAAGGCTATCCAGGGTGTTCTTCAAAGTATACAGGTACGGGCCACGGCTTAACGTAAAATCCAACGGAAGGCGACTTTAGGTGTCACCTGCTGGCAAGGATAGGGTGAAGAGTTCTGCGGAGATAAATCTCAACACTGGTTCAGACGGGACTCGAACCTGGGAACTGCAGATTGCGAGCCTGAGTGTGCTACCGAATAAGTCACCCCGCTAATTGTAATAGTTGAAATTCAAACTTGGGGATGATTCGGGAAATGCAGATAGCAATATTTTGCTAGTACTTAAAAACACAAAAAAAAATTCTCTTGAAACCAAAAAATGGGTATAGTAACTACTTGACCGTCACAAACTACAGCTAAAATTTCAAACTTCGAGCTCGAAGAGATCGTTTACAAGATAGGTTAAACGTTTCATTATTTTCTAAAATTTCCACCGTTAGAGGGCTCTATTAAACTATTATGAGAGTCAGAAAATGGGAATCATAATATTTCATCAATATCTATCAAACTCAAAAATAATATTTAGTTTATGTCTAAAGGCAAAAAAGAAGACAAAATGAAAAGGATATTAGATGCATATGTATATTGGATCGATTGGAAGGATAACAAAATATCTAAATCATAAAACTTTGATGAATTTATATTATGCATTAGTGTACCTACATTTAATATATGGAATCATTGTTTGGGGAGATACTAGTTCAGCCAATTTGAATAGTTTATTTTGTCTGCAAAAGAGAATTATGAGATATATTCTAAGATTAAATTACAAAAATCCGGGATAACACTTGATGCAGAAAATGGAATATTAAATATATGCTCGTATAATATTTACAAATACGTTATGGAAAATTTTGTGTACAGAGTGAAGAATGAAATGTTCAATTCTCTTAACTTTACCTCTGCCTAGAATGAACTAATCTTTCAGTTATGATACTAGACCTAAGAACAAGATCAAGTTCCCTCTTTATAAAAAATATCTGGGCCTGAGATCACTAGGGTACATTGGCATTAAGATTTAGAATGTAGAGATTCCAGAGGATGTTGATTGAAATGAATAATGTAGAACTTTTAAATATAAATATAAACTATACCTATTATTAAGGCAATGATAGCGTAAGATCACAAAAACACGCCTGCTCATATAAATATATAAAGGCCGTCTATAATCTTTTCAATATAAGTGTATTCCAGGAAGCTACAGCTAATTATGTCATCCTTTTTTTCTTGTGAACCTATCTGTGTTTTTATACCAATATATGTATGTTTGGATGAAATAAACTTGTTCAATTCAATATTAATGTTAAACACGTTTTTATCTATAAACGTTTTTAAAGACTACGACAAGGGTGCATTTTGTCTCCTTTTCTCTTTAGCTTGGTTATTGATTATGTTATGCGAAATTCACTTCAAGGGAAAGATTTTGGCCTTAAATGGACTGGAGATACGAAAATGTCTGATTTAGATTATGCTGATGATTTAGCCCTTTTGGCAAATGATGTTGATCAGATGAACTCTTTCATTCGAGCTGTTGATGAGACTGGGAGTAGAGTAGATTTGGTTATAAACAGAGAGAAAACTAAAGTGATGAAAATTGGTCAGGCAGGCTGTGATTCAGTTAATCTGAATGGTTGCAGTCTTGAGCAGGTGTCACAGTTTAATTATCTTGGGAGCTATGTAACAGATAATGGTGATGTGCGGCATAAGATTAACAGACGAATAGGGATTGCTGCCGGGACTTTTAAGAATCTATGGAGAGTGTGGAGAAATAGGCGTTTACACCTAAAGACTAAAATTAGACTGTATAATAGTTTGGTTCTTTCTAGGGTTAGTTATGGTAGTGAAACTTGGACACTTTGTAAACAAGATAACAGGAAACTAGATGCTTTTGATTCTAGATGCTTACGTAGTATCTTGGGTATTAGGTGGTTTAACTTTGTAACTAATGATGAGGTTAGGCAAAGGAGTTTGCAACCTCCTTTAAGCAGCATATTGTGCAGAGAGAGACTCCGTTGATTTGGCCATGTTGCCCGTATGAATAATTATAGATTGGCGAATAGGGTTATGAACAGTGTGCCTAAAGGCCTCAGAAAGAAGGGGAGACCTAGGATGCGATGGGCAGACAATGTCAAACAGGACCTTGTTAGAATTGGTATGCAGGTGGCCAGATGCAGTAGATGTAGCTCAGGATAGACTTGCTTGGAGAACTAAATTGCACGTAGCCCATGGCTGCTTGAGGATGATGATGATGATGAAAACCGAGGTATTTTTTTTTCTGCAACAGTGATCCAGATCCTTGATACCCCATTCCACCTTTTGTTTTTGGCGGTCACTTATGCAATCAACAACTTAAAGTGAATTCGGTGTAGTTTTCTTTACATTGAGTCATTGCTTTAAAATGCCAAAAGGGAATTTCTTTTGTATGTATAGCTATGTTGTAATGTACAACTCGGGTTATATAATAGTTTGGTTCTTTCTAAGGTTTGTTATGGTAGTGAAACTTGAACCTTTTGTAAACAAGATAACAGGAAACTTGATGCTTTTGATTCTAGATGCTTACGCATTACCTTGGGCATTAGGTGGTTTGACTTTGTAAGTAATGATCAAATTAGGGAAAGGAGCCGGCAACCCCCTTTGAGCAGCATATTGTGCAGAGAGAGACTCCGTTGGCTTGGCAGGGGCGGCGGTGGCTCAGTCGGTAGCACGCCTGGCTCGTAATCTGTAGTTCCCAGGTTCGAGTCCCAGCTGGGTCAGCGTTGAGATTTATCTCCGCAAAATTTCCCCGCCCTGCCCACGGTCAGTAGGGGACACCGACGGGCTTGAAAAGGCCGCCGTCCGTCGGATGGGACGTTAAGCCGTGGCCCCGTGTGCGGGAGAGCCATAACCTGTGCCCGTTAAAGAACACGCTGGATGGCTTTGACAGGAGACTACCATCTGTCTCCCAACAGCTGTTCCAGTGGGTACCCTCTCCCAACCTTCTCTGAGCCTTCGGGGTCCATGTGACCTGGCCATTTAGCCCATGGTGTGCAAAAAAGTGCCGCTCAGAGGTAAAACAACCACCGTTAAAGAACACGCTGGATGGCGTTGACAGGAGACTACCATCTGTCTCCCAACAGCTGTTCCAGTGGGTCCCCTCCTCCAACCTTCTCTGAGCCTTCGGGGTTCTTGTGACCTGGCCATTTTGCCCATGGTGTGCAAAAAAGTGCCGCTCAGAGGTAAAACAACCCAACCCAACCGTTGGCTTGGCAATGTTGTTCGTATGCATAAATATAGATTAGCGAATAGGATGAGGAACAGTATACCTAAAGGTCTCAGAAAGAGGGGGAGACCTAGGATGCGGTGAACAGACACTGTCAAGCACGTACTCGTAGAATTGGCATGCAATGGCCAAATGCTGCAGCTGTTTTCCATCGCAAGTTTTGTTTTTTTCCCTGAATAGCATATTTTGAGAGCTAGATCTTTGGATTTTTTTTTCCTTTAAAATCCGTAGACTTAAGTATATATTCCATAGAAAAACAGCCTTATATTTTTCATTTTGGCTTTTTGGAAGATTAGTTTGCTTGCAGCCCCGTTTTTCATCTTTTTAGGTTTTTCCGTAGACCAGAAGAGGTGTCGAAAATATAATACAGTTACAGACAAAATCACGTTTACATATCTGTTTAATATTTTTCAGCAGTTTATTTGCATTTAATATTTCTTTGTGGGGAAAAAAAAGCTGTATAATCCATTTATTTGTTTATTTTCAATATTCATTACACATTTTCTCAGGGGAGCAAATGTTTTTCCCTTGTCCTTGAAAGTATTCTACCAAAATCTACTGTTTTTTCTGGGGACAAACAGTATAGTTGAGACTATAACCTTGCAAGCAATAAATAATCCTAATTTCGAGTTCCGGATTTAAACCATGGGTCTCCTTTTTCCTCTCATGAAAACTTTGTGCTGAGATTTCGCATTCACTGGAACCGCATTGGCTCAGCCTGTAGCGCTCTAGGCTAGTAATCTGCAGTTCATGGTTTGAGACCGCACTCTTCCAGCGTAGAAAATAATCTCCACTAATATCCTCCCCCCACACACACACATCCCTGCCCTCCACATACACACAGACGTTTCCTACACTCCAGGAAGCACCGTTGGGAATAGGAAAGTATGGAGTCGGATGGGATGTTAAAGCCACAGTTCTGTGTGCAGAAGAGTCATATCATATTCACGTAAAGGAATACAATGAATGTTCTTTACAAGAATCTTACATCATCTATCTCCTAACACCTATGCAGCGGATCCTCTTCTCTTAGACCTAGGGTCCTCCTGACCTGACTATTTATCCCATTTTGCACAGAAAAGGGCGGTTCATAGGTAAAATAAACCAACTCCTTTTCATCCCAGATCTTCTCTGTGTCGTAGTCTACTTATTGGTAGTTTCATAGCAAAAGAGCTCCGTGGCCAAGTGTTGCTTGAAGAATAAACGATTTTCTTTTATTTTTGCTAATTAAGTAATCAGAGTTATTTTAATTTTATTTCCCAACTAATTATTTCAGTTACATTATGTTTCTCACAACATTTTATAACCGGAAGTTGGGTTGGGTTGTTTCACCTCTGAGCGGCACTTTTTTGCACACCATGGGCTAAATGGCCAGGTCACATGGACCCCGAAGGCTCAGAGAAGGTTGGGGGAGGGGACCCACTGGAACAGCTGTTGGGAGACAGATGGTAGCCTCCCGTCAAGGCCATCCAGCGTGTTCTTTAATGTGCACAGGGTATGGCTCTCCCGCACACGGGGCCACGGCTTAACGTCCCATCCGACGGACGACGGCCTTTCCAAGCCCATCGGTGTCCCCTACTGACCGTGGGCAGGGCGGGGAATTTTGCGGAGATAAATCTCAACGCTGACCCAACTGGGACTCGAACCTGGGAACTACAGATTACGAGCCTGGCGCGCGATACCGACTGAGCCACCCCCGCCGCTTTGTAACCGGAAGCATCATGAGATTACGAAATTGCGAACTTGCCTACCACGCTGGCTGATTGTTAAAAACGACAAACCAATCAGTAACGCGTTTTCTGTTACAGTCACAGAAATTGAATTAGCCACTTTGTTGCAAATCTTCCCTCTATTCCTGGAAACTAAACAGAACTGTGTTTGCCAGCCGATGAAAGGAAAAAAATATAAATCGTAGAGAGTGACAAAACAAGCTTTGGAGAAAGAGCAGAAATGGACACTTGGACTCTCATTATCTGATCTCATTATCCTATTAATCACATTTCGAATACTCTTTACTTGTTTTATCGGGTTGCAAACAACATTCAATGCTGTTGTTCGAGTTTTTTTTTCCCGCTTCTCGATTTATTTCGCTTAAATATAAGAAAACCTTGAAAAGCAAAGCTAAGGTGAACCCGAGAAATATTAATCTAAAACATGATTTTGTCATATCCAATTAACGTTTTGACTCAGGTATTGGCGAATTAATTAAATTCCATATTTTAGCGTTTTTTTACCAAATGTAAGCAGTCTCTAACCGACAAAGATAAAGAATCTCCCTAGATATTTTTAATAAGAGCGAAGAAGGAAAGTATTCATCTCCATAGATAATCTTAAAACGAAGTAGGAGGAGAGGGATCATCTCTCTGGAGAATTTTAATAATAGAGATGGAGAGAGGGATCATCTCCCTGCAGAATTTCAATAATAGGGATGGAGGAAGGGATCATCTCCATGCAGAATTTCAATAATAGGAATGAAGGAGAGGGATTATCTCTCTGCAGAATTTTAATAATAGGGATGGAGAAGATGAATAATCTCCCTGCAGAATTTCAATAATAGGGAGGAGGAGAGGGATCATTTCCCTGCAGAATTTCAATAATAGGGAGGAGAGGGATCATTTCCCTGCAGAATTCCGATAATAGGGATGGAGAAGGATACTCTCCTGCAGAATTTCAATAATAGGGATGGAGGAGATAGATTATCTCCATGCAGAATTTCAATAATAGGGATAGAGGAGTAGGATCATCTCTCTGCAGAATTTCAATAATAGGGATGGAGGAGATGGATCATTTCCCTGCAGAATTTCAATAATAGGGATGGAGAAGAGGAATAATCTCCCTGCAGAATTTCAATAATAGAGAGGAGGAGAGGGATCATTTCCCTGCAGAATTTCAGTAATAGGGATGGAGGAGAATGATTATCTCCATGCAGAATTTCAATAATAGGGATGGAGGAGAAGGATCATCTCTCTGCAGAATTTCAATAATAGGGATGGAGGAGATGGATCATTTCCCTGCAGAATTTTAATAATAGGGGTGGAGGAGAGGAATAATCTGCCTGCAGAGTTTCAATAATAGAGAGGAGAAGAATAATCTCCCTGCAGAATTTCAATAATAGGGATGGAGGAGAGGGATTATCTCCCTGCAGAATTTCAATAATAGGGATGGAGAAGAGGAATAATCTCCCTGCAGAATTTCAATAATAGGGATGGAGAGAGGGATCATTTCCCTGCAGAATTTCAATAATAGGGATGGAGGAGAGGGATTATCTCCCTGCAGAATTTCAATAATAGGGATGGAGGAGAGGGATTATCTCCCTGCAGAATTTCAATAATAGGGGTGGAGGAGAGGGATTATTTCCCAGCAGAATTTCAATAATAGGGATGGAGAATAAGAATAATCTCCCTGCAGAATTTCAATAATAGGGGTGGAGGAGAGGAATAATCTCCCTGCAGAATTTCAATAATAGGGGTGGAGGAGAGGAATAATATCCCTGAATATTTTCAATAATAGGGATGGAGAGAGGGATCATTTCTCTGCAGAATTTCAATAATAGGGATGGAGGAGTGGGATTATCTCCCTTCAGAATTTCAATAATAGGGATGGAGGAGAGGGATTATCTCCCTGCAGAATTTCAATAATAGGGGTGGAGGAGAGGGATCATTTCCCAGCAGAATTTCAATAATAGGGATGGAGAATAAGAATAATCTCCCTGCAGAATTTCAATAATAGGGGTGGAGGAGAGGAATAATCTCCCTGCAGAATTTCAATAATAGGGGTGGAGGAGCGGAATAATCTCCCTGCATATTTTCAATAATAGGGATGGAGAGAGGAATCATTTCCCTGCAGAGTTTCAATAATAGGGATGGAGGAGAGGGATCATCTCCCTGCAGAATTTCAATAATAGGGATGGAGGAGAAGGATCATATCTCTGCAGAATTTCAATAATAGGGATGGAGAAGAGGAATAATCTCCCTGCAGAATTTCAATAATAGGGGTGGAGGAGAGGAATAATCTGCCTGCAGAGTTTCAATAATAGGGATGGAGAAGAAGAATAATCTCCCTGCAGAATTTCAATAATAAGGGTGGAGGAGAGGGATCATTTCCCAGCAGAATTTCAATAATAGGGATGGAGAAGAGGAATAATCTGCCTGAAGAATTTCAATAATAGGGATGGAGAAGAGGAACAATCTGCCTGAAGAATTTCAATAATAGGGATGGAGAAGAGGAATAATCTCCCTGCAGAATTTCAATAATAGGCGTGGAGGAGAGGAATAATCTGCCTGCAGAATTTCAATAATAGGGATGGAGAAGAGGAATAATCTCGCTGCAGAATTTCAATAATAGGGGTGGAGGAGAAGGATCATCTCCCTGCAGAATTTCAATAATAGGGATGGAGAAGACGGATCATCTCCCTGCAGAATTTCAATAAAAGGGATGGAGAAGACGGATCATCTCTCTGCAGAATTTTAATAATAGGGAAGGAGTCATAAAAAATTATAAACATAATAAACTTCTGAAGTAATTAATTAAATAAATATTGGACCACTATTACACTGGTAAACTAATACTGACGACTATTACGTTTGTATAAATATTATCCAGGATATGCGTAATATATATTTTTTTTCATAAAAAGCACTAAAACAAAGTAAAAATATTGCAAATGCATGACAATACTCTTTCGAGTTTTCAAAATAGTTTGTTATGCAATTAAATAATTGAAATAAAGAAATATTACTATTACTGTTTGAGTCGAATAGTTTCTGAAAGAAATGTACTAGAATGACATTATGATCCATTGGATTCAATCTAAAATTCCCCCTCCCAGTATTTTTCTATATTCACTCTGACCTGTATCTGAATTTATTCATTTGACTTTTCCTTTGCTTGTGAATATCTACAGATGAAAAGAAAAAATGCAAACGCAAGCTCGCTAGTTCGAAAAGCGCTAAACCTTGAAGTGACGCTCAACCATTGTTGCGAAACAAAGGAGCCCACACATAAACACTGAAAGTCAAAAGGTATTTGCGTAAGAAGATCCAAGTGATCTTTACTCCGTAAACAAGGTTCTTTAGATTCCTTTACAAACGGAAAACGTCGTTTGATTAGTTTCTGTCGGAAATAGAAACCAATGTGTATTGCAACTTTTTTCTTCCGATTTTATAAGTTAGAATACTAACTTCCAGAACTCATTTTTCAGAACTTAATGTTGCTATTCAAACTACTTCCTATTGACAGAGGGAACAGATATCATATTCTCTTCAGCCATCTGTTATTTCTTGAATGTTTGTGGATGTTTCTGCTTCAAATTTCGTTTGGTTGGATTGGGTTGTTTTACCTCTGAGCGGCACTTTTTTGCACATCATCATCATCCTCAAGCAGCCATGGGCTACGGAGGTCCAACCAGACCGTGCAATTTAGTTCTCCAAGCAAGTCTATCCTGAGCTACATCTACTGCATCTGGCCATCATCATCATCATCATCATCATCCTCAGGGGCGGGGGTGGCTCAGTCGGTAGCGCGCCAGACTCGTAACCTGTAGTTCCCAGGTTCGAGTCCCAGCTGGGTCAGCGTTGAGATTTATCTCCGCAAAATTCCCCGCCCTGCCCATGGTCAGTAGGGGACACCGATGGGCTTGGAAAGGCCGCCGTCCGTCGGATGGGACGTTAAGCCGTGGCCCCGTGTGCGGGAGAGTCATACCCTGTGCACGTTAAAGAACACGCTGGATGGCCTTGACGAGAGGCTACCATCTGTCTCCCAACAGCTGTTCCAGTGGGTCCCCTCCCCCAACCTTCTCTGAGCCTTCGGGGTCCATGTGACCTGGCCATTTAGCCCATGGTGTGCAAAAAAGTGCCGCTCAGAGGTAAAACAACCCAACCCAACTCATCATCCTCAAGCAGCCATAGGCTACGGAGGTCCAACCAGACCGCGCAGTTTAATTCTCCAAGCATATCTGTCCTGAGCTACATCTGCTGCATCCGGCCACTGTACACCAATTCTAACAAGGTCCTGTTTGACATTGTCTGCCCACCGCATCCTAGGTCTCCCCCTCCTTCTGAGGCCTCTAGGCACACTGTTCATAACCTTATTCGCCAATCTATAACTATCCATACGGGCAACATGGCCAAACCAGCGGAGTCTCTCTCTGCACAATATGCTGCTTAAAGGAGGTTGCAGACTCCTTTGCCTAACCTCATCATTAGTTACAAAGTTAAACCACCTAATACCCAAGATACTGCGTAAGCATCTAGAATCAAAAGCATCTAGTTTCTTGTTATCTTGTTTACACAGCGTCCAAGTTTCACTACCATAACTAACCCCAGAAAGAACCAAACTATTATACAGTCTAATTTTAGTCTTAATATACGCCTATTTCTCCACAATCTCCATAGATTCTTAAAAGTCCCGGCAGCAATACCTATTCGTCTGTTAATCTCATGCCGCACATCACCAGTATCAGTTACGCAGCTCCCAAGGTAATTAAACTGTGACACCTGCTCAAGACTGCAACCATTCAGATTAACTGAATCACAACCTGCCTGACCAATTTTCATCACTTTAGTTTTCTCTCTGTTTATAACCAAACCTACTGTACTACCAGTCTCATCAACAGTTCGAATGAAAGAGTTCATCTCATCAACATCATTTGCCAAAAGGGTTAAATCATCAGCATAATCTAAATCAGAAATTTTCGTATCTCCAGCCCATTTAACTCCAAAATCTTTCCCTTGAAGTGAATTTCGCATAACATAATCAACAACCAAACTAAAGAGAAAAGGAGACAAAATGCACCCTTGTCGAACACCAGAAGTAATGCTAAACCAATTGCTACAAGCCTTACCAACTCTCACACATGACTCAGTGTTATTATAGAGAGCTTTCATTATGTTAACTAACTTGTCTGGTATACCATATGATCTCACAATCAACCACAAATTATGACGATCAACAGAGTCGAAAGCCTTTTTGAAATCAACAAAGCTAGCAACCAAAGGTTTCTGAAACTCTAAACATTTCTCAAGAATCTGCCTAAGTGAAAATATCTGATCTACACATCCCCTACCACTTCTGAATCCACATTGCTCATCACGCAATTGCCTGTCAACCAGATTCTTAATTCTATTAAGCACAATCATGGAAAGAACTTTACCTGGAACGGAGAGTAGGCTGATACCCCTATAGTTATCACAAGAACTGCGATCACCTTTTTTGAAAATAGGGATAATAATAGCTCTGGTAAAATCTTTAGGAACCATGCCTTTATCATAAAAGTTATTCAAAATTTCAGTCATCCAAATGGTAACAAAGATTCCCAGCTCTAAGCATTTCCGTAGTAATTTCATCAACCCCTGAGGATTTATGAAGTTTAAGTTTAGAAATAGCCAAACTAACTTCAGATTGTGTTATAGGGCCAACATTAAAGCCAACAATGCATCTATCATCATTGCAAACAATGGGAGTAGAACTAACCACATTGTTCAGAAAATCACTGAAATGCTCAGCCCACCTAGCCATGACAGAATCCTCACCTTCTATAACCTTGCCTTGTTTATCCTTCAATCCCTGTATACCTGTTCGTTTTCTACCACACAAAACATTAACTATCTGGTACAGCTCTCTGCTATTGTGCTGTCTAACTACTTCCTCAGCTTTGTCAGCAAGGCCATCAAGCCAAAGATTCTTATCAGTAGCTAACTGACCCTTCACACGTTTATTAAATTCTTTGTAATGCTTTCTATTAGGACTAGTAGGGTACTGATTAAGGACATTCCTGCAGTTCCTTCTTTCTGAAATAAGCTCAAGTGCCTTATCACTTAAATAATTCTGCCTCCTCTGCTCCTCTTTCCCTAAAAGAGTACTGTTAGTTTCCAAAAAAGCCTGTTTAAAATGGCCCCATTCTTCCTCAACTTCAGTATTAAGCAAACCATGACTGTCATAATGACTAAGTAACCTATCATGGTAAGCTTTAGCTATAACTGGGTCTTTCAGAGCTTCAGTATTAAAGGTAAATTTTTTAACCCTAGCACAACACTTTTTAAGTTTAAGTTGCAAGACACTTTTAACAAGGTAATGGTCAGATCCAATTTCAGCTCCCCTATATGCCCTGGTATTTCTAACAGAACTAGCCCATTTGCTGTTAATTAATATATAATCAATCATATTCTTATGCAGCCCATCAGGTGAAACCCATGTGTGTTTATGTATGTCGCGGTGTTTGTAATATGTGTTAGTTATTCTGAAACCATTTAGTTTACTTACCTGTAGGAGACGTTGCCCATTGCCATTGCAGCTACCAATACCAAAAGGGCCTATTACTCCTCCCCAAAGGTCAGAGTCGGTACCAACTTTGGCATTGAAGTCACCAAGAACAAGGGTAATATCTCCTTTCTTGACAGAATTCAAAATATGCTGAAGTTGTCTGTAAAACCTATCCTTCTCATCCTCATCAGAATCCTCAGTGGGGGCATAACAGCAGATAACATTCAAGTCTTTAATGCTTGTCTGAAATTTTGCTGTAAGAAACCTTTCATTAATGCACTCATATCCTAGAAGAGCATCACTAGCATGTCTGCTGAGCAGCAGACCCACGCCTTGGTGATGCTTTCCATCCTCCCTCCCTGTAAAGAGAAATTTAAAGTTATTTTTAAGTATCTCACCTTTACCTGTCCATCTGGTCTCTTGCAAGCCTAGAATATCTAGGTTATAGCGCTGGAATTCCTGCATGAGGACATCAAGAGAATGATCTCTATGTAAGCTCATCTGGCCACTGCACACCAATTCTAACAAGGTCCTGTTTGACATTGTCTGCCCACCGCATCCTAGGTCTCCCCTTCTTTCTGAGGCCTTTAGGCACACTGTTCATAACCCTATTCGCCAATCTATAATTATTCATACGGGCAACATGGCCAAACCAACGGAGTCTCTCTCTGCACAATATGCTGCTTAAAGGAGGTTACAAACTCTTTTGCCTAACCTCATCATTAGTTATAAAGTTGAACCACCTAATGCCCAAGATGCTGCGTAAGCATCTGGAAACAAAGGCATCTAGTTTCCTGTTATCTTGTTTACAAAGTGTCCATGTTTCACTACCATAACTAACCCTAGAAAGAACCAAACTATTATACAGTCTAATTTTAGTCTTTAGGTGTATACGCTTATTTCTCCACACTCTCCATAGATTCTTAAAAGTCCCACCAGCAATCCCTATTCGTCTGTTAATCTCATGCCGCACATCACCATTATCTGTTACATAGCTCCCAAGATAATTAAACTGTGACACCTGCTCAAGACTGCAACCATTCAGATTAACTGAATTACAGCCTGCCTGACCAATTTTCATCACTTTAGTTTTCTCTGTTTATAACCAAACCTACTCTACTACCAGTCTCATCAACAGCTCGAATGAAAGAGTTCATCTCATCAACATCATTTGCCAAAAGGGCTAAATCATCAGCATAATCTAAATCAGAAATTTTCGTATCTCCAGCCCATTTTAGGCCAAAATCTTTCCCTTGAAGTGAATTTCGCATAACATAATCAATAACCAAACTAAAGAGAAAAGGAGACAAAATGCACCCTTGTCGAACACCAGAAATAATGCTAAACCAATTGCTACAAGCCTTACCAACTCTCACACACGACTCAGTGTTATTATAGAGAGCTTTCATTATGTTAACCAACTTGTCTGGTATACCATATGATTTCACAATCAACCACAAATTATGACGATCAACAGAGTCCAAAGCCTTTTTGAAATCAACAAAGCTAGCAACCAAAGGTTTCTGAAACTCTAAACATTTCTCAAGAATCTGCCTAAGTGAAAATATCTGATCCACACATCCCCTACCACTTCTGAATCCACATTGCTCATCACGCAATTGACTGTCAACCAGATTCTTAATTCTATTAAGCACAATCATGGAAAGAACTTTACCTGGAACAGAGAGTAGGCTGATACCCCTATAGTTATCACAAGAACTGCGATCACCTTTTTTGAAAATAGGGAAAACAATAGCTCTGGTAAAATCCTTAGGAACCATACCTTTATCATAAAAGATATTCAGAATTTCTGTCATCCAAGTGGTAACCGAAACGTTCCCAGCTCTAAGCATTTCCGTAGTAATTTCATCTACCCCTGGGGATTTATGAAGTTTAAGTTTAGAAACAGCCAAAATAACTTCAGATTGTGTTATAGGGCCAACATTAAAGCCAACAATGCATCTATCATCATTGCAAACAATGGGAATAGAACTAACCGCATTGTTTAGAATATCACTGAAATGCTCAGCTCACCTAGCCATGACAGAATCCTCACCTTCTATAACCTTACCTTGTTTATCCTTCAATCCCTGTATACCTGTCCGTTTTCTACCACACAAAACATTAACTATCTGGTACAGCTCTCTGCTGTTGTGCTGTCTAACTGCTTCCTCGGCTTTGTCAGCCAAGCCATCAAGCCAAAGATTCTTATCAGCAGCTAACTGATCTTTTACACGTTTATTAATTTCTCTGTAATGCTTTCTATTAGTACTAGTAGGGTATTGATTAAAGACATTCCTGCAATTCTTTCTTTCCGAAATAAGCTCAAGTGCCTTATCACTCAGATAATTCTGTCTCTTCTGCTCCTTTTTTCCTAAAAGAGTACTGTTAGTGTCCAAAAAAGCCTATTTAAAATGATCCCATTCTTCCTCAACTTCAGTAGTAAGCATACCATGACTGTCATAATGACTAAGTAACCTATCATGGTAAGCTTTGGCTATAACTGGGTGTTTCTAGAGCTTCAGTATTAAAAGCAAATTTTTAACCCTAGCACAACACTTTTTAAGTTTAAGTTGCAACACACTTTTAACAAGGTAATGGTCAGATCCAATTTCAGCTCCCCTATATGCTCTGGTATTTCTAACAGAACTAGACCATTTGCTGTTAATTAATATATAATCAATCATATTCCTATGCAGCCCATCAGGTGAAACCCATGTGTACTTATGTATGTCGCGGTGTTTTTAATATGTATTAGTTATTCTGAAACCATTGAGTTTACTTACCTGTAGGAGACGTTGCCCATTGCCATTGCAGCTACCAATACCAAAAGGGCTAATCATCCCTCCCCAAAGGTCAGAGTCAGTACCAACTTTGGCATTGAAGTCACCAAGAACAAGGGTAATATCTCCTTTCTTGACAGAATTCAAAATATCCTGAAGTTGTTCATAAAACCTATCCTTCTCATCCTCATCGGCATCCTCAGTGGGGGCATAACAGCAGATAACATTCAGGTCTTTAACGCTTGTCTGAAATTTTGCTGTAAGAAACCTTTCATTAATGCACTCATATCCTAGAAGAGCATCACTAGCGTGTCTGCTGAGAAGCAGACCCACGCCTTGATGATGCTTATTGTCGTCCCTCCCTGAAAAGAGAAATTTAAGATTATTTTTAAGAATCTGACCTTTATCTGTCCATCTGGTCTCTTGCAAGCCGAGAATATCTAAATGATAATATTGGAATTCTTGTGTGAGGACATCAAGAGAAAAAGCTCTGTGCAGAGTCCTCACATTCCAACTACCTATGGAGAGAAAATGGTTAGTAGGATGTTTAAAGAAACTATGTTTATTGAGAGAGGGAATGCCGACAATATCAAACAGCCCCCTAATCGCAGACATGGGGCAAAGACCCGTTCCCCCACCACTAAAGGCTGAAGCCATCTACACTGGAAGACTTCCTCCAATGTAGAATTTGACGATGCCAATAGAAGCAAAGTGTTCAGATGCTTGCGATGACTTCTGCTCAGGATTAT
This sequence comes from Ryuthela nishihirai, assembly GCA_038380435.1. NCBI lineage: Eukaryota > Metazoa > Arthropoda > Arachnida > Araneae > Heptathelidae > Ryuthela > Ryuthela nishihirai. The sequence continues at coordinate 10,335,680 of JAWZYU010000007.1, forward strand.
ACACCAGCTGATAAACATATCCTGCGAATCTATTCACTTGGGGCTGTCAACCCACAAACAAACAGAAAACACAGAGGAAGATTTTCCCTCCACAGAAGCCCACCAGTGCAGCAAAATCAGGATCCATAATCAAGCTCAGAGCCATATATCTGTCCAGTCCAGTGGGTTTATATGGTCAGCACCATGACCCTGTGTGGTTGACTACTCCTCAGCAGGGTAGAAAAAAAAAAGAAAAGTAGCCATAGTTGTCCAGATCAGTAGGCCACACTTATCTGGCAGCCCTCCCCTTCCGTTCACTTCCACAAGAGAGTATCTCTTTTGAAAGGTACTAACGGTCTGCACCACGAGAAGGCGGGGTCGGACATTAGGTGCTAGGCCTTGCCGGTTCTATGCATCATCACAGGGGATATTGCACACCATGGGCTAAATGGCCAGGTCACAAGGACCCCGAAGGCTCCGAGAAGGTTGGGGGACGAGACCCACTGGAACAGCTGTTGGAAGACAGATGGTAGTCTCCCGTCAAGGCCATCCAGTGTGTTCTTTAACCGCACACGGAGCCACGGCTTAACGTCCCATCCGACGGACGGCGGCCTTTCCAAGACCATCGGTGTCCCCTACATTTTGTTTTGTAGTTTCGTAATAACCCCAATATCATTACAGATCGTTTTAATATTTTGGAAAGCAAAACTATTTATTGAAGGGTACATCTATATATTACCTAAAGTGTTTTTACATTATCATGTTATGCAAATATAAAGCCACATTCAAAAATGTTTCAGAGTAATCTTAGTTATTTCAAGCTCCATAACTTTGGAAATAGTCATTTTTTCGTAAACATGTCACTGATTTTAAATTGAAGATATCACTCATATATCTAAATCTCGATTTCCAAAAATACTCTTTTGATCGTTAAAGAGTTATGGAGGCTAAAACATTTAACAGCCATGTTGAAGGTCCTAAGGTTGTTTTGTTTTACCACTGAGCGGCACTTTTTTGCACACCATGGGCTAAATGGCCAGGTCACATGGACCCCGAAGGCTCAGAGAAGGTTGGGGGAGGGGACCCACTGGAACAATTGTTGGGAGACAGATGGTAGCCTCCCGTTAAGGCCATCCAGCGTGTTCTTTAACGTGCACAGGGTATGTCTCTCCCGCACACGGGACCACGGTTTAACGTCCCATCTGACTGACGGCGGCCTTTTCGAGCCCATCGGTGTCCCCTACTGACCGTGGGCAGGGCGGGGAAATAAAGGTCTTAAGTATTGCTTCAGAAGAAAATGAACATAATGAAATTTATTTATGAACATGAAACCTATTTTTTAAAGGAAGGAGGTACTCCCTACACAAAGAAGGGAGGAGAGGGATCATCTCCCTCTCTTCCGTCCTTTTCCTTAGTCGGGAAGCTCTCTTGGACTTGTCCTGGTTTCTCATACAACATATATAAAAACTTACACAATGACCTGCCGGCTGCTCTTAGCAGTTAGATATGCTAATCACTAGACCAGGTAGGGCTAATAATAACAAATTATTTACTCTCATAAACGTTGTTTTAGAAATATGTGTAATTATTCTCTCAGTTTTCGCCAATTGTGAAGCAAAAATTTTCCCTCTCATTTATTCCAGTTTCAATATCTACTCGGAGGACAAGATGTCGTCGGCATACAAATATACTTAGCTTTTTAGGATGATTTTCACATTCATGTTCGAGTTTACTCTGGCCTTGTGATTGATTTGCAACATTTTGGACGCATAAGGAGCCTGGAAACTACTCCTAGTTCGTACATGCCTTCTCATGCATTCCCCACTAAGACAAAAGTCAAAATTCCCCGCCCTGCCCACGGTCAGTAGGGGACACCGATGGGCTTGGAAAGGCCGCCGTCCGTAGGATGGGACGTTAAGCCGTGGCCCTGTGTGCGGGAGAGCCATACCCTGTGCACGTTAAAGAACACGCTGGATGGCCTTGACGGGAGGCTACCATCTGTCTCCCAACAGCTGTTCCAGTGGGTCCCCTCCCGCAACCTTCTCTGAGCCTTCGGGGTCCATGTGACCTGGCCATTCAGCCCATGGTGTGCAAAAAAGTGCCGCTCAGAGGTAAAACAACCCAACAACACTGCTGACCACTGCCTCAATTAGAGGTAACAGCACAGAGACAACAACTATTCTATCGCGGCCTTGAAGAGTTGAATTCTCACTGCGAAACAACTGCGCCACTCCAAGCTGCTTTAACAGCAGTTAAACTTTCTTGCAATCATGTTAATTATTCTAAACAAAAAGAATTCAACGTTAAGAAAATCAGGGATTTTACATTATTATCATCCGAAATAATGGGCAAGTTAAAGAATTAAACTTCAAATGACTATTGTTGAAAATTGAGACTTTAAATCCTTTCAGTGAGATGTTCAATTCATTTTCTCCATACATTTTTCCATGACAGAATTTTCAGACTCCGCAACATTTTCCCCCTAAGATTATTTTCCAAATCAAAGAGCTTTGAATGTGTCGTTCCATTCACAAAACATGGAAGATCTAAACAATTTTGGCAATATATTATACGTCCGAAGTTGGGTTGTTTTACCTCTGAGTGGCACTTTTTTGCACACAATGAACTAAATGGCCAGGTCACAAGTAACCCAAAGGCTCAGAGAAGGTTGGAGGAGGGGACCCACTGGGATAACCGTTGGAGACAGATCGCAACGTGTTCATTCGTGCACAGGGTATTCCTCTCCTGCATATGAGACCACGGCTTAACGTCCCATCCGACGGACGCCAGCCTTTCCAAGTCCATCGGTTTCCCCTTCTGACCGTGGGCAGGGTGGGGAGTTTTGCGGAGATAAATATCAACGTCGCCCAAGTTGGGACTCGAATCTGGGAAATGCATATTAGGTGCCTGGCGCGCTACCGACTGAGTCCGCCCCTAGGTCTACCCCCGCCCTCTAGGTCCGAAGAGAGAAGATGAAACTGCAACCTAGAAATTTGCATCATAGATCAAAAATACCGGGAAACCTATTCATGCACCGAATAATTAATAGAAAAAAACTATTTTTATAGATTGCTTTTCAGGTGTCGTATAAAATTACTTTAGCAACCAGTTCTTCTAACTACTGATTGGTAACGCACTTTTCAAACAGCCTCAGAAACATTGTACTGTTCCTAATGTTCCCAGAATCGACTACCCTTTGTGTTAGTATTGAGATTTTTTCCTTCTTTAGAAAAGCCGCCCTCCGTTGGGTGGGCAGTATTCGTCACAGCTCCGAGTGCAAGTCAAAGAACAAGGTGATGGACTTGACAGAGACTTCAGTCAGATAGATACATACATAAATCCTCCAGCATCCATGTTCTATGGAGATCCAGTCAAAATATATAATTTGGTTATACAACTAGAAGGACGCATATCGTCTCTGGTTCATATGAGAATCTCGTCCTTTACTTACTGTTTCATTCCTTAAACGTTTTGGGGCGGGGGTGGCTCAGTCATTAGCGCGCCAGGCTCGTAATCTGTAGTTCCCAGGTTCGAGTCCAAGCTGGGTCAGCGTTGAGATTTATCTCCGCAAAACTCCCCGCCCTGCCCACGGTCAGTAGGGGACACCGATGGGCTTGGAAAGGCCGCCGTCCGTAGGATGGGACGTTAAGCCGTGGCCCCGTGTGCGGGAGAGCCATACCCTGTGCATGTTAAAGAACACGCTGAATGGCCTTGATGGGAGGCTACCATATGTCTCCAAACAGCTGTTCCAGTGGGTCCCCTTCCCCAACCTTCTCTGAGCCTTCGGGGTCCTTGTAACCTGGCCATTTAGCCCATGGAGTGCAAAAGAAAGTGCCGTTCAGAGGCAAAAAACCCAAACCCAACCCTTAAAAGTTTTAATTTGAGCAGTTGATGGAAAAATGCAAACAATATTTTATTAGTAATTGTACAACATAAAAGTATAGTCTTTTAATTCTTAAATCTAAAAAATGCATTTCCCAAACCTCTCTCAGAAAAGTGGATAGAAAATTACCGTCAGTGGAATATCACTTAAAAACTACCTCTAATTTTTCAAATTCGAATTCTCTACATGTTCCCGTGGCCGAGTGGTTAGCACGCTTGGCTACTGATCTAAGGGATGGGTTCGAGCCCCGGATTAGGCATGGTTGTGTGTGTCGTTTTTCTGCTGAGGTCCTGCCATCCTCTCAGATCTCCTACTATGGCATATAAACTGACAGGCTCCTGTCAGACCTCTTGGCAAGCAGCTGCTTGAGGGGGTATTTATTTATTTGCCAAATTTGATAACAGTTATGTTGTTTCATCATTTCAATGCTCTGCAAAGATACATATATATATTAAAACAACTTTTATTTGAAAGATGCGAATTATAATATTTCATTAGTAGCAATCAAATTAAAAACGAGTTTTCTAATTATCATTTGCATTGTTTCCAATAGAAAATTCATGACGTCCACATTCCATCACCAAAATGTCATATTTCTATCATTAATGCATCGTGGCAATATTCATTTGTAATTTAGGAATTTTCAATCTTTTTCACCGTTAGAGGACGCAATTATATGTTTGAAAGATTTCGACAGTTCGAATCATATTATTTTACCAATTCCCATCTAACCCTAAAAGATTTTTTTCATTTATTTCTAAATACAAACAATTATCTGCTAAAATAAAAAATTATGATTCCATCCCCTGAGTCTAATAGATCAATTCATTGTTGCCAATGGCGTTTACATTCTATCACCAAAATTTAAAATTTCTAGCTTAAAATAAGTCGTTTGCAATATTTGTTTGAAATTTTGGAATTTGCAAATTTTTATACCGTTAGAGGGCGCAGTTATAGTTTTCGGAAGATTTAAAAAGTGTAAATCATAATATTTTATCAATTCCTATTTAACCGAAAAATAATTTTTATTTATTCTAAAAGCAGACAATTATCTGCTAAAACTAAAAAGGTGTGCTTTCCCACCCCCTCTGGGTCTAAGGGGTCAACTCATTGTTGGCAATGGAAACTTCGTGACCTTCACATTCCACCACCAAAATTTCAAATTTCTAGCATAAATACATCGTTTGCAATATTCGTTTGAAAATTTGGAATTTTCAACTTTTTCCACCGCTAGAAGGCGTAATTATTGCTTTCAGAGAGATTCGGAAAGTGCATATCGTAATATTTCATCAATACCTATCCAAGACAAAAATAATTTTTAATTTATCTCTGTAACCAGACAAAGTTCGATGTCTACAGACGGACCGACAGACAGACAGACGACAAAGCGAAACTATTATCTCGTTTTCAAAGAAAACGAGTTAAAAAAAAAGTCTATCCTGAGCTACAGCGTCATTTCTACATTGCAATCCAAATCTAACAATCTCCTGTTTGACATTGTAAGCCCACATTCTTCTCAGGCTTAAGTCACCACTGTTCATAACCGTACTCATTAGTTTGTAGTTATAGTTATAGTATGGGTCACCACTGTTCATAACCGTACTCATTAGTTTGTAGTTATGTATATGGACAATATGACTAACCCTACTCAGTCTCTCTCATCCCTGCTCAAAGTTGGGTGACGACCCCTTCTCAACTCCTCATTGCTTTCAAACCATCTGGGGCGGGGGTGGCTCAGTCGGTAGCGCGCCAGGCTCGTAATCTGTAGTTCCCAGGTTCGAGTCCCAGCTGGGTCAGCGTTGGGATTTATCTCCGCAAAATTCCCCGCCCTGCCCACGGTCAGTAGGGGACACCGATGGGCTTGGAAAGGCCGCCGTCCGTCGGATGGGACGTTAAGCCGTGGCCCGTGTGCGGGAGAACCATACCCTGTGCACGTTAAAGAACACGCTGGATGGCCTTGACGGGAGGCTACCATCTGTCTCCCAACAGCTGTTCCAATGGATCCTCTCCCCCAACCTTCTCTGAGCCTTCGGGGTCCATGTGACCTGGCCATTTAGCCCATGGTGTGCAAAAAAGTGCCGCTCAGAGGTAAAACAACTCAACTCATTCATCCCAGTATGAACAACAGATACGCTAACCATGAGACTAGGTATAGTCTAAACTTTTTCCTTTCACCATTAAAACAAGTGTCCTTTTTAAAAGGATTTTCCCTTTTCCATTCTTCATTCAAAATATCCTCTTAATCTTATCAAAAATAAATTGAAAGAAAAATAATAATATTATTGACCTTCCTTTTTCCAACTTTTGCTTGGTTTCATATTAAGTAAACTATAACGTACGTAAACACATTACGACGACAGACTGGGGGTTATCCAGCATCTGCGACCTCATCGGTGAAATGTTAGTAATCCGAATTAGCACGACGTCGGCATCAACAGAAAAAGAGGATTACCTTTTACGAATGACAGCGTCTTAGTGCACAATTCTTATCAAAGTTTTACCTGGAAGCTGGGTCGATGTTGTTAGCTGTTCGATTCAGACTTTGGAAACAAAATTCTTAAAGACAGCGGACGCTCAACGTCTAAAAGAAGAAATATCTGAACAGCAGAAGAATCGTATTTAAAGAAACATTCGTTTAGAGTGCTATGCAGGTGAACGATTTTAAAAACGCATTCGTGATCAACTTGCATAAAACAAAAATAAGTTAGCAGGGACCTCTTTTCAGATTTATAAATAGAAAGGTTTTAGTAACGATCTTTAGCCCCAAATATGAAATAACATCAAACATTTTCTTGAACAAAAACATTTTAAAGGAGACCTTTTCCTTGAATAGGAACACCTTAAATAAGAAGTGTTCATTCGTAAAAGGTAATCCTCTTTTTCCGTTGATGCCAACGTCGTACTAATGAGGACCATTTTCATGGACTAAAAAGCTGCTTGAGGGGGTGTTTATTAAAAAGAAAAGCCTCAGAGAACCGATCCTTTGCTTCAACAGAAATACCTTAGATGAGATTATTATCTTCAACAGAAATACCTTAAAGGAGATTATTTCCTTCAACAGGAACGTAGAAGTAACCCTTGAAAAAAATCTTATCGGCGACCCATTTCTTCAACAGCAACACCTTAGAAGCGACCATTTTCTCGAACAGAAAAAGTTAGAACTGACCCTTTCACTTTAGAGGCGACCCTTTTCTTGAACCGAAACATTTCAGAGGCGACCCTTTTTTTGAACAGAAACATTTCAGAGGCGACCCTTTTCTTGAATCGAAACACTTCAGAGGCGACCCTTTTCTCGAACCGAAAAAGTTAGAGACTCATTTCTCGAACAGAAACACCTTACAAAGCTACACTTTTCTTGAGCAGAAACACCTCAGAGTCGACCCTTTTCTAGAACAGAAAAAGTTAGAAGTTACCCTTTTGTCTAGAAGAAACACTTTAGATGCGACCCTTTTCTCAAACAGATAAAAGTTAGAGGTTATCCGTCTCTCGGAGAGAAATACCTTAGAGGCGACCCCTTTTGTGGAATAGAAACCCCTTAGATACGACCCTTTTCTTGAAAAGAAACACCTCTGGGGCGATAGTGTGCGAGAAAGCTATACTCCACGAATGTTGAACAACATGCTGGATGGCTTTGACAGAAGCCAACCTACTATCCGTCTCCTAACAGTTGTCCAGTGGGTTCCCTCCCCTAACCTTCTCTCAGCCCTCGGTGTCCTTGTGACATGATCATTTAGCCCATTGTGTACAAACAAGTGCCGTTCAGAGGTAAAACAACCGAACCCTAAACACTGTTTTACACTTTTTCACACCCTGTGGCTCTCCTAGACATGGTATGGCTCTCCTGCACGTTGTGTGGCTCTTGTAGACACTGTATGGTTCTACTGCACATTGGGTAGCTCTCATAAGCACTGTGTGACTCTCATACTGTATGAAATTTTTGCACATTGTATGGCGTTCCGAGACTCAGTATGGTTTTTCTGCTGTATCTAGTCATGGAATAGTTCTCTTGTGCACCCTGTGGATCTCTTAGGCAAGGTATGGTTCTTTACACTGTTTGGCTTTCCCAAGCACGGTATGGCTCTTGAACAAACTGATTAACTCGGGTTCTATGTGCACAAGAGCCAAAGTCTCCATCCGTTTTACAAATAATATAAAACGTCATCCGGAGATTAAAAATAGTTTTGGAAAAACACACATTATCTGAACACCGATATTGAACTTTCAAACTTCAGATTACAGAAAAAGCCACCAACCCAGCAGAAACCATAAGTAAGAAATATATATACACACATCCTTTCTTTGCCTCGTAAATGTTCGTTTTCAAGCTAGAAAATATCGTAGAAGTCAGAATCCAATACTTTCCAAGTTCCATTCGCCTTGTTCAACAACTAGATTTGTCAGAAAGCATTTTCAAAGACCCATTTTTTAAGCATTCTCCCTTCGGCGACTTGGCAGAAATGGATTTCCATCGCTCGATACTTTATCAGCCCTCGGATCGGATGATCAGTTCTGAATGATGCACAGGATAAAAGTTCCTCCGACATCATGCCGTCGATCGGGGCCGAGGTAAAAAGGGAGAAGGTTTGGATCATGGGTATTTCGGAGGATGAAGTCAAATAACTTTAGATATCTGGAATTGAATTTTCTCTAGTCAACTCTCTCCGGGAACCTCTGAAACATCTTTCGTGTCAAAAAAGAATGATGGGATAAAATAGAAGTTTATCGTTACTGTTTGAAGAGAAATGGAGTTTTCTCCGTTCCGTTCCATAAAAGTAGTATTTTAAAACCTTTAAAAGGGTAAAAAATCACTTCACAGAGCAATTACTGGATGATGTATATGTTATTTAAATAAAGGTCTGCTACAACAAGTGAAAAACAAAACCAAAGAGCCTATTGATGTCTTTTTTTTCCATCGATGATAGAGAAGAAGTAAGAATAGAAAGCCTCGACACAGACAATGGGAGGTTCGAAACGGGAAAAATCGGGTAATGTGCGTGCTGTTCTACCAATTGATCCAAATACTGTTTAGTGTTGAAATAAATGTACCAAAGAGAAGCCGAATGAACCTATTTAGAAATTTATTTATCTACACAGTAATGTAAATGTGACGAATTTAGGGAGGCGGTAGTATATGAAATTACATGGAAATGATTAGGTTTGCAGGACAATCGAAACGATTGGATAGGTGCGAGCTGACGTCACATTTGCAGAGCAGTCAAACACAGATAAAATCAACCAAAGCTCCCTGGTTGACAACACGTTGTGGAAATTGTTCTAAACCGCTAAAGATGCCCTTACGCAGACGTCGACAGTCGTTCCATTAATTGACAGACTTTGAGCGTGGAAGAATCATCGGTCTTAGAGAAGTTGGTTTGTCGTACAGTGATGTGACCAATCACATCACTGTACGACAAACCGCATTATTGTTGGCCGCAATCCCAACACCATCGTACACATATGGTGCCAGTGGGTTCAAGAAGGATCCAGCACACGCCAACAAAGATCAGGAAGACAACGTATGACCACGAAGCGACAAGACCGCCATTTCCAACGCATAGCTTTGCATGACAGATTCGAGACTACAACGGAACTGCAAAGGGACTGGCAACAGGTAAGACATCGAATACGTCGGACGGTAAACAACAGGCTTTTACAGTTTTCATTGCGAGCCTATCGTCCGGTACTACGTTTCCTCCTCACATCTGCAAACATGCAAGCACGTCTTCAGTGGTGTCGCCTCAGACAAAACTGGATAGAACAAAAATGGAGTACCATGTATTTAGTGACGAATCTCGTTTTTGTCTTGGTCAGCATGACAGTAGACAATGTGTTCGCCGTTATCCAGGAGAAAGGAATGCCACCCAGTGCGTGCGACATCGTCACACAGCTCCAGCATCTGATGTCTTGATGTGGGGTGCCATTAGTCGGACATCTCGGTCAGAACTGGTCATCATAAGGGGATCTCTAACTGCCCAACGATATGCTACCAACATTTTGCAGCCAGTGGCTGTCCCATTTCTTCAGCAGCCCGGAACTTTTTACCATCAATATAACGCCCGTCCCCACACAGCCCCCATTAGTCTGCAGTATCTACACGAGCAAAACGTTCAGGTACTACCATGGCCAGCACGCACGCCGGAACTTTCACCTATTGAACACGTCTGGCACATGATGGACCGAGAGCTCCAACAACACCCAAGAGGTGCGCCAACCACTGTTGCTGAAATGGAACAGCGACTTCAAGCTATTTGGTGTTCTATCCCTCAGGAGGACATCATAGAGCAGCACGATAGCCTTCCCTGCCATGTTCATGAATGCATTGCTGCGTGGGGCAATTCACATCATACTAATTATACCACTTTACCGGGTAGGTAAAGTGAAATGTTCCTTATTTTTTTGATAATATAATCAATCGCACATCTCAGTGTATGCTAACAGCTGCCTGCGTTTCAATAAAATGGCATTAATCTTTCCAGGTGTTGCAATGTTTTTTCATCATCATCCTCATCATCCTCAAGCAGCCATGGGCTACAGAGGTCCAACCAGACCGTGTAATTTAGTTCTCCAAGGGTGTCTATCCTGAGCTACATCTGTTGCATCTGGCCACTGCACACCAATTCTAATAAGGTCGTTTGACATTGTCTGCCCACCGCATCCTTGGTCTCCCCCTATTTCTGAAGCATTTAGGCACACTGTTCATAAACCTATTCGCCAATCTAAAATTATCCATATGGGCAACATGGCCAAACCAGCTGAGCCTCTCTCTGCACAATATGCTGCTTAAAGGAGGTTGCAAACTCTTTTGCCTAACCTCATCATTAGTTATAAAGTTGAACTACCTAATGCCCAAGATACTGCATAAGCATCTGGAATCAAAAGCATCTAGTTTCCTGTTATCTTGTTTATAAAGTGTCCAGGTTTCACTACCATAACTAACCCTAGAAAGAACCAAACTATTATACAGTCTAATTTTAGTCTTTAGGTGTATACGCCTATTTCTCAACAATATCCATAGATTCATAAAAGTTCCGGCAGCAATCCCTATTCATCTGTTAATCTCATGCCGCACATCACCAGTATCTGTTACATAGCTACCAAGGTAATTAAATTGTGACACCTGCTCAAGACTGCAACCATTCAGATGACATGAATCATAACTTGCCTGACCAATTTTCATCACTTTAGTTTTCCCTCTGTTTATAATCAAACCTACTCTACTACCAGTCTCATCAACAGCTCGAATGAAAGAGTTCATCTCATCAACATCATTTGCCAAAAGGGCTAAATCATCAGCATAATCTAAATCAGAAATTTTCGTATCTCCAGCCCATTTTAGGCCAAAATCTTCCCTTGAAGTGAATTTCGCATAACATAATCAATAACCAAACTAAAGAGAAAAGGAGACAAAATGCACCCTTGTCGAACACCAGAAGTAATGTTAAACCAATTGCTACAAGACTTACCAACTCTCACACATGACTCAGTGTTATTATAGAGAGCTTTCATTATGTTAACTAACTTGTCTGGTATACCATATGATCTCACAATCAACCACAAATTATGACGATCAACAGAGTCGAAAGCCTTTTTGAAACCAACAAAGCTAACAACCAAAGGTTTCTGAAACTCTAAACGTTTCTCAAGAATCTGCCTAAGTGAAAATATCTGATCCACACATCCCCTACCACTTCTGAATCCACATTGCTCATCACGCAATTGACTGTCAACCAGATTCTTAATTCTATTAAGCACAATCATGCAAAGAACTTTCCCTGGAACAGAGAGTTGGCCGATATCCCTATAGTTATCACAAGAAATACGATCTACTTTTTTGAAAATAGGGATAATAATAGCTCTGGTAAAATCTTTAGGAACCATGCCTTTATCATAAAAGTTATTCAAAATTTCAGTCATCCAAGTGGTAACCGAAACATTTCCAGCTCTGAGCATTTCTGTTGTAATTCCATCTACCCCTACGGGGATTTATGAAGTTTAAGTTTAGAAATAGCCAAAATAACTTTAGATTGTGTTATAGAGCTAATATTAAAGCCCCAAATACATTTATCATCACTACAAACAATGGGAGTAGAACTAACCACATTGTTTAGAACATCACTGAAATGCTCAGCCCACCTAGCCATGACATAATCTTACCTTGTTTATCCTTCACTCCCTGTATAACTCTCCGTTTTCTACCACATAAAACATTAACTATCTGGTATAGCTCTCTGCTGTTGTGCTGTCTGATTCCTCGGCTTTGTTAGCCAGGCCATCAAGCCAAAGATTCTTATCAGTAGCTAACTGATCCTTTACACGTTTATTAAGCTCTCTGTAATACTTTCTATTAGGATTAGTAGGGTACTGATTAAGGACATTCCTGCATTTCCTTCTTTCTGAAATAAGCTCAAGTGCTTTATCACTTAAATAATGCTGTCTCCTCTGCTCCTTTTTTCCTAAAAGGGTATTGTTAGTTTCCAAAAAAGCCTGTTTAAAATGGCTCCATTCTTCCTCAACTTCAATAGTAAGCAAATCACGACTGTCATAACGACTAAGTAACCTATCATGGTAAGCTTTAGCTATAACTGGGTCTTTCAGCGCTTCAGTATTAAAGGTAAATTTTTTAACCCTAGCACAACACTTTTTAAGTATAAGTTGCAAGACACTGTTAACAAGGTAATGGTCAGATCCAATTTCAGCTCCCCTATATGCCCTGGTATTTCTAACAGAACAAGCCCATTTGCTGTTAATTAATATATAATCAATCATTTTCTTATGCAGCCCATCAGGTGAAACCCATGTGTACTTATGTATGTCGCAGTGTTTGTAATATGTGTTAGTTATTTTGAAACCATTGAGTTTACTTACCTGTAGAAGACGTTGTCCATTGCTATTGCAGGCTACCAATACCAAAAGGGCCTATCATCCCTCCCCAAAGGTCAGAGTCAGTACCAGCTTTGGCATTGAAGTCCCCTAGAACAAGGGTAATATCTCCTTTCTTGACAGAATTCAAGATATCTTGAAGTTGTCCATAAAACCTATCCTTCTCATCCTCATCGGCATCCTCAGTGGGGGCATAACAGCAGATAAATTCAAGATTTTAATGCTTGTCTAAAATTTTGCTGTAAGAAACTTTCATTAATGCACTCATATCCTAGAAGAGCATCACTAGCATGTCTGCTGAGCAGCAGACCCACGCCTTGGTGATGCTTTCCATCCTCCCTCCCTGTAGAGAAATTTAAAGTTATTTTTAAGTATCTCACCTTTACTGTCCATCTGGCGTCTTGCAAGCCTAGAATATCTAGGTTATAGCGCTGGAATTCCTGCGTGAGGACATCAAGAGAATAATCTCTATGTAATGTCCTCACGTTCCACGTTCCTGCAGAGAGAAAATGATTAGTAGGATTTTTAAAGAAATTAGGTTTATTGAGATTGGTAGGGCCAACAATATCAAACAGCCCCCTGATCGCAGGCATGGGGCAAAGACCTGTTCCTTCTCCATTAAAGGCTGAAGTCACCGATGCAGGTAGGAACTTCAGGCACCACCTTTTCAAGTGGACTTTTTCAAGAGCCATATGGCCTGCCTGAGACACATTACTCCAGTTTAGGCTTGACGATGCCCAACTAGCTAAGTAAGGTTCAGGTACCTGCGATGGCCTCTGATTAGGATTATCCACCAGTTGATATAAGGTATCCCACGCCTCTGTTCACTTAGGGCTAGCAACCCAGAAACAAACAGAAAACACATTGGCAGATTCTTTCTCAACAGAAGCCCACCAGTGCAGCAAGTCCAGGATCCATAATCAAGCTGAAATCCATAAACAAATCCAGTCTAGTAGGTGTAAATGGTCAGCACCAAGACCCTGTAAAGTTGACCACTCCTCAGCAGGTTTGAAAAAAAAGAAAAAATTGGCCATAGATGACCAGATCAGTAGTCCATACTGAACTGGCAGCCCTCCCCTTCCGTTCCCTTCCAAAAGAGAATATCTCTTTTGAAAGGTACTAACGGCCTGCACCACGAGAAGGCGGGGTCGGACATTAGGTGCTAGACCTGGCCTGTTCTGTGCATCATCACTAGGGATTGGCACACAGCTCTCCTTCCAGTTTACGCCCAGCTACCATTTACAGGTCCAATGTTTTTTACTGTAGTGTATATAACTTATCTGCAACTTAGTTTGCAAAATTAATTGATATACATTTTTCGAGTAGTACATATTCATGGACGTTGGGAAGAGGAGAACTGGGGTAGTTTCCCCCCCCCACACACACACACCTGAGAAAAACTTATATAAAAATTTATGTTAAATAATATCAGGTGTATCAATGTATCAAATTATTGTCATTTTTTCAGTTAAAGGAATGTAATCTGGTTTGTTTGTTTTTAAAGTTTTCTTGTTTTCAAAAGCATAACATTGAATTTATTTATACAAGAAAACTTTTTACATTTTCAATAATAAGTTTTCGCTTTCTTTTCGGGCATCTTTAGTTGCATTATAGTATGATGGCAGACTAGGTTCAACTAGCAATGATTGTTCGATTCTCAACTATACTCATAAATGAACGGCTCTACCTCAATAATTATTTCTTGAAACACTGATTAATTAACTTCTGATGTATAGTTTGAGAATTTTGTATCATCTTGAGAGTAAATTCTCTAAGATTCGAAAACCTTTTCCTACTTTTTTTTTTTTGCTTTTTATTTATGCAAAAACTACTCAAAGATGCCACCAGCAATTATACACTGTTCCACTCAGTTCATTGTTATGATAAGCATTAATATTCTAAAGTTGTAAACGTACAGAAATCGAAGACGATTTTAATAATAATTCTGTTCAAAATTGATAGCATTTGTTTGTCCTCCCCCTGAAGAAATTATTGCCCACCTCCACATATACACTGTTATCAGAATAACACTTACCGTTCTATTTATAACCTTAATTATAACTTTCTCTTAGTAAAGTTTTTTAAACAGGGTCAACAGTTTGAACGTCTTTTAATTAACCACGTCACAAACTGATTTATTCCCCTTTCTTGCATACTTGTAGGAGGACAAACCAAGGTTGGGTTGGGTTGTTTTACCTCTGAGCGGCACTTTTTTGCACACCATGGGCTAAATGGCCAGGTCACATGGACCCCGAAGGCTCAGAGAAGGTTGGGGGAGGGGACCCACTGGAACAGCTGTTGGGAGACAGATGGTAGCCTCCCGTCAAGGCCATCCAGCGAGTTCTTTAACGTGCACAGGGTATGGCTCTCCCACACACGGGGCCACGGCTTAACGTCCCATCCGACGGACGGCGGCCTTTTCAAGCCCATCGGTGTTCCCTACTGACCGTGGGCAGGGCGGGGAAATTTTGCGGAGATAAATCTCAACGCTGACCCAGCTGGGACTCGAACCTGGAAACTACAGATTACGAGCGCGCTACCGACTGAGCCACCCCCGCCCCCACAAACCAAGGTAAAAATATTATAATGTTATTATTGCTTAATAGAATCTGCTCTGAAGTGAGATTTTTTTAATATCTTCAGTTGGAGTTTTAACAATATGCATGTACTATTCGAATCCCAGCAGTGGTAATAAAGTTTTTGATCGTCACCTGTCACCGCTCTGCCCTCGGCTGGTAGGGAACACAGATGGACTTAGAAAGACCACCGTCCGTTGAATGGACATTAAGGCGTGTGCGGGAGAATCCTGTGTACGTTAAAAAACACACTGGATGGCTTTGATACGTGAAGCTTCCATCTGTTTCCCAAAAGCTGTTCTAATGGGTCCCCTCCCCCCAACCTTCTCTGAGTCTTCGGGATCCTTGTGACCAGGCAATTTAGCCCGTTGTGGGAAAAAACGTGACGCTCTGAGTTAAAACAACCCAACCCATCACTCCCAGGTTTAGTTGTTTTACCTCTGAGCGGCACTTTTTTGCACACCATGGGCTAAATAGCCAGGTCACATGGACCCCGAAGGCTCAGGGAAGGTTGGGGGAGGGGACCCACTGGAACAGCTGTTGGGAAACAGATGGTAGCCTCCCGTCAATGCCATCCAGCGTGTTGTTTAACGTGCAGAGGATATGATCACTGCCAGGAATGGCCACGTTGTAGCAGTCATCATCATCATCATCATCATCCTCAAGCAGCCATGAGCTACGGAGGTCCAACCAGACCGTGCAATTTAGTTCTCCAAGCAAGTCTATCCTGAGCTACATCTACTGCATCTGGCCACTGCACACCAATTCTAACAAGGTCCTGTTTGACATTGTCTGCCCACCGCATCCTAGGTCTCCCTTTCTTTCTGAGGCCTTTAGGCACACTGTTCATAACCCTATTCGCCAATCTATAATTATTCATACGGGCAACATGGCCAAACCAACGGAGTCTCTCTCTGCACAATATGCTGCTTAAAGGAGGTTGCAAACTCCTTTTCCTAATCTCATCATTAGTTACAAAGTTGAACCACCTAATGCCCAAGATACTACGTAAGCATCTGGAATCAAAAGCATCTAGTTTCCTGTTATCTTGTTTACAAAGTGTCCAAGTTTCACTACCATAACTAACCCTAGAAAGAACCAAACTATTATACAGTCTAATTTTAGTCTTTAGGTGTATACGCCTATTTCTCCACACTCTCCATAGATTCTTAAAAGTCCCAGCAGCAATCCCTATTCGTCTGTTAATCTCATGCCGCACATCACCACTATCTGTTACATAGCTCCCAAGATAATTAAACTGTGACACCTGCTCAAGACTGCAACCATTCAGATTAACTGAATCACAGCCTGCCTGACCAATTTTCATCACTTTAGTTTTCTCTCTGTTTATAACCAAACCTACTCTACTACCAGTCTCATCAACGGCTCGAATGAAAGAGTTCATCTCATCAACATCATTTGCCAGAAGGGCTAAATCATCAGCATAATCTAAATCAGAAATTTTCCTATCTCCAGCCCATTTAAGGCCAAAATCTTTCCCTTGAAGTGAATTTCGCATAACATAATCAATAACCAAGCTAAAGAGAAAAGGAGACAAAATGCACCCTTGTCGAACACCAGAAGTAATGCTAAACCAATTGCTACAAGCCTTACCAACTCTCACACACGACTCAGTGTTATTATAGAGAGCTTTCATAATGTTAACTAACTTGTCTGGTATACCATATGATCTCACAATCAACCACAAATTATGACGATCAACAGAGTCGAAAGCCTTTTTGAAATCAACAAAGCTAGCAACCAAAGGTTTCTGAAACTCTAAACATTTCTCAAGAATCTGCCTAAGTGAAAATATCTGATCCACACATCCCCTACCACTTCTGAATCCACATTGCTCATCACGCAATTGCCTGTCAACCAGATTCTTAATTCTATTAAGCACAATCATGGAAAGAACTTTACCTGGAACAGAGAGTAGGCTGATACCCCTATAGTTATCACAAGAACTGCGATCACCTTTTTTGAAAATAGGGATAACAATAGCTCTGGTAAAATCCTTAGGAACCATGCCTTTATCATAAAAGAGATTCAGAATTTCAGTCATCCAAGTGGTAACCGAAACATTCCCAGCTCTAAGCATTTCCGTAGTAATTTCATCTACCCCTGGGGATTTATGAAGTTTAAGTTTAGAAACAGCCAAACTAACTTCAGATTGTGTTATAGGGCCAACATTAAAGCCACCAATGCATCTATCATCATTGCAAACAATGGGAGTAGAACTAACTACATTGTTTAGAACATCACTGAAATGCTCAGCCCACCTAGCCATGACAGAATCCTCCCCTTCTATAACCTTACCTTGTTTATCCTTCAATCCTTGTATGCCTGTCCGTTTTCTACCACACAAAACATTAACTATCTGGTACAGCTCTCTGCTGTTGTGCTGTCTAACTGCTTCCTCGGCTTTGTCAGCCAAACCATCAAGCCAAAAATTTTTATCAGCAGCTAACTGATCCTTTACAAGTTTATTAAGGTCTCTGTAATGCTTTCTATTAGGACTAGTAGGGTATTGATTAAGGACATTCCTGCAGTTCTTTCTTTCCGAAATAAGCTCAAGTGCCTTATCACTCAGATAATTTTGCCTCTTCTGCTCCTTTTTTCCTAAAAGAGTACTGTTAGTGTCCAAAAAAGCCTGTTTAAAATGATCCCATTCTTCCTCAACTTCAGTAGTAAGCAAACCATGACTGTCATAATGACTAAGTAACCTATCATGGTAAGCTTTGGCTATAACTGGATCTTTCAGAGTTTCAGTATTAAAAGTAAATTTTTTAACCCTAGCACAACACTTTTTAAGTTTAAGTTGCAACACACTTTTAACAAGGTAATGGTCAGATCCAATTTCAGCTCCCCTATATGCCCTGGTATTCCTAACAGAACTAGTCCATTTGCTGTTAATTAATATGTAATCAATCATATTCTTATGCAGCCCATCAGGTGAAACCCATGTGTACTTATGTATGTCGCGGTGTTTGTAATAAGTGTTAGTTATTCTGAATCCATTGAGTTTACTTACCTGTAGGAGACGTTGCCCATTGCTATTGCAGCTACCAATACCAAAAGGGCCTATTACTCCTCCCCAAAGGTCAGAGTCAGTACCAACTTTGGCATTGAAGTCACCAAGAACAAGGGTAATATCTCCTTTCTTGACAGAATTCAAAATATCCTGAAGTTGTTCATAAAACCTATCCTTCTCATCCTCATCGGCATCCTCAGTGGGGGCATAACAGCAGATAACATTCAAGTCTTTAACGCTTGTCTGAAATTTTGCTGTAAGAAACCTTTCATTAATGCACTCATATCCTAGAAGAGCATCACTAGCGTGTCTGCTGAGAAGCAGACCCACGCCTTGGTGATGTTTTTTGTCGTCCCTCCCTGAAAAGAGAAATTTAAGATTATTTTTAAGAATCTGACCTTTATCTGTCCATCTGGTCTCTTGCAAGCCGAGAATATCTAAATTATAACGGTGGAATTCTTGTGTGAGGACATCAAGAGAAAAAGCTCTGTGCAGAGTCCTCACGTTCCAACTACCTATGGAGAGAAAATGGTTAGTGGGATGTTTAAAGAAACTATGTTTATTGAGAGAGGGAATGCCGACAATATCAAACAGCCCCCTAATCGCAGACATGGGGCAAAGACCCGTTCCCCCACTACTAAAGGCTGAAGCCATCTACACTGGAAGACTTCCTCCAATGTAGAATTTGACGATGCCAATAGAAGCAAAGAGTTCAGGTGCCTGCGATGACTTCTGCTCAGGATTATCCACCAGCTGATAAACATATCCTGTGGATCTATTCACTTGGGGCTGTCAACCCACAAACAAACAGAAAACACAGCGGAAGATTTTCCCTCCACAAAAGCCCACCAGTGCAGCAAAATCAGGATCCATAATCAAGCTCAGAGCCATATATCTGTCCAGTCCAGTAGGTTTATCTGGTCAGCACCAGGACCCTGTGTGGTTGACCACTCCTCAGCAGGGTAGAAAAAAAAGAAAAGTAGCCATAGTTGTCCAGATCAGTAGGCCACACTAATCTGGCAGCCCTCCCCTTCCGTTCACTTCCACAAGAGAGTATCTCTTTTGAAAGTTACTAACGGTCCGCACCACGAGAAGGCGGGGTTGGACATTAGGTGCTAGGCCTGGCCGGTTCTATGCATCATCACAGGGGATTGGTGCATAGCTCTCCTTCCAGTGACTACCTAGCTACCATTTACAGACCTGTAGCAGTAGAATAGTACATTTTTAAACGATTTTATTCAGCTGCTGAAAGATTGGTGTAAACTGTGAAATTTTTACAACGCTTAATTAAACATGATTAAATCAGATAAAAGATCAGGGTTGGGTTGGGTTGTTTTACCTCCGAGCGGCACTTTATTGCACACCATGGGCTAAATGGCCAGGTCACATGGACCCCGAAGGCTCAGAGAAGGCTGGGGGTGGGGACCCACTGGAACAGCTGTTGGGAGACAGATGGTAGCCTCCCGTCAAGGCCATCCAGCGTGTTCTTTAACGTGCACAGGGTATGGCTCTCCCACACACGGGGCCACGGCTTAACGTCCCATCCGACGGACGGCGGCCTTTCCAAGCCCATCGGTGTCCCCTACTGACCGTGGACAAGGCGGGGAGTTTTGCGGAGATAAATCTCAACGCTGACCCAGCTGGGACTCGAACCTGGGAACTACAGATTACGAGCCTGGCGCGCTACCGACTGAGCCACCCCCGCCCCTAAAAGATCAGGAGTGGCAACTGGAGAAGCTAGGGGAGACTATGAGATTGTGAAGTTGATGTTTCGGCAGTTTTCATTGGTCGAGGACCTATCAATCGTCTTTCAGTGAACCTACGATACATGAGAACTAATACTTATAATGTCGAGATTGGTGGTGTATAGTAGCATTGTTTGATGTTAGTCGACGGAAACATTTCACAGTAAGTAGCAAAGTTTTTTTTAAGTGTTCTTTAACTCTGTCCGCGTTTGCTTCAAAACCTGGACATCATCTATCGATTCAGTTTTATGTGGTGTCTGCTGCATTCTTATTCTCAGAAATGAAGATTTCTTCTCAAATTTTTAGCTCGTTTTCAGAAACAAATACAAGCTATTCAATTGTTTCCGCTTTATCTGCTGTCCATCCGTAGACTTCAATTTTTCTTTTTGTCTCAGAACATAAATAAAATAAATAATTCAATTTTGGTGGGTTCGGTTGCTCAAGGGGATAAATGACTAAGGTACAAGATCACCGAGGGTGGCTCAGTCGGTAGCGCGCCAGGCTCGTAATCTGTAGTTCCCAGGTTCGAGTCCCAGCTGGGTCAGCTTTGAGATTTATCTCCGCAAAAATTCCCCGCCCTGCCCACGGTCAGTAGGGGACACCGATGGGCTTGGAAAGGCCGCCCTACTGCCCACGGTCAGTAGGGGACACCGATGGGCTTGGAAAGGCCGCCGTCCGTGATGGACGTTAAGCCGTGGCCCCGTGTGCGGGAGAGCCAAACCCTGTGCACGTTAAAGAACACGCTGGATGGCATTGACGGGAGGCTACCATCTGTCTCCCAACAGCTGTTCCAGTGGGTCCCCTCCCCCAATCTTCTCTGAGCCTTCGGGGTCCATGTGACCTGGCCATTTAGCCCATGGTGTGCAAAAAAGTTCTGCTCAGAGGTAAAACAACCCAACCCCGAGGGATCATAGGAACGTTTGGGTGAGTTTACCAGACATCCAGCGAAAGGACAAGCTGTTCTTAATGTAGTTTGTCTCGCAGGCAAATATACACTCCTTCTAAAATAACTATATATATATTAATATTTTTTTTATTTTGTTCATCTTTACCCTGGGGTATGGGTTGCTGGGTCCGTAACCCGCCAAGCTTGTTATCTGCAGTTCCCAAGATTGAATCCCAACTGTGCGAGGGTT
Organism: Ryuthela nishihirai; assembly: GCA_038380435.1. Lineage (NCBI taxonomy): Eukaryota > Metazoa > Arthropoda > Arachnida > Araneae > Heptathelidae > Ryuthela > Ryuthela nishihirai. Next base: position 10,356,913 of record JAWZYU010000007.1, read on the forward strand.
AAGATTTAGGATGACCTTGGATGCGGTGGTCAGACAATGTCAAACAGGACCTTATTAGAATTGGTGTGCAGTGGCCAGATGCAACAGATGTAGCTCAGGACAGATATGTTTGGAGAACTAAATTGCACGGTCTTGTTGGACCTCCGTAGCTCATGACTGCTTGAAGAAGAATATGATGATGATGATGATGAACCTTCATCCTGCCTTCGATGAGAAAGGGGATACGGATGAACTTGGAAAGACCGCCGTTCTTAGGATGCTACGTAAGCTGTGGACCCATTTGCAGGAAATACATATCGTGTGCACATTAAAAAACACGATGAATGGCCTTCCAGTGTATTCTTCAGCGTGTCTTTTGAATAAATAATAATAAATAGTTGGATAAGTTTCACAAGAATTTCGGTGAAACTGATAATTCAATCATCAGTTTCACCGAAATTCTTGTGTCTCACATAAATTTCATTAAGTCATACGTTTTATGGAGACTATTTGTGTCTCGTGAATATTTCGATGTCATCAATTTCACCGAGATTGTTGTCTCATAGATGTTTCTCTCAGTCGTTTTATGAGACAACAGACTGGTTACAATTATTGAGACAATAGACTATTACGCAATAATACAGAATTAAAATTTTCAGCATATTTATTATTATATATTGTTTCATTTCAGAATATTTAGGATGCCTGGAAAGAGTCCATGCATCCTAAATATTCCTAATTCATGAAGATCTTTACCATGCTTTGTAAATGCTCCAAATTTTCCAATATATCTTAGAAGACTAAATATTGTTGAAAATATTTCAGGTTTTTTTCAAAGGATCATAAAAACTCAAACCTCCTGACCATCTCTTCCAGGCCTCTGAAAAGCTACAAATGTTCCAGCCTCTCCTCCATAGCTCATGAATATTCAGAATTTCCTATTGTCTACTCCATCTCATAAAGGCTCCAAATTTCTCGGTCTAACCCACATTTTCAGAATCTTCAAGGTCTTAAGAAGGCTCCAGATTTTCTAGATATCTTCAAGATCTTGTGGGGCGGGGGTGGCTTAGTCGGTTGCGCGCCAGGCTCGTAATCTGTAGTTCCCAGGTTCGAGTCCCAGATGGGTCAGCGTTGAGATTTATCTCCGCAAAATTTCCCGCCCTGCCCACGGTCAGTAGGGGTCACCGATTTGCTTGGAAAGGCCGCCGTCCGTCGGATGGGACGTTAAGCCGTGGTAACATGTGCGGGAGAGCCATACCCTATGCACGTTAAAGAACACGCTGGATGGCCTTGACGGGAGGCTACCATCTGTCTCCCAACAGATGTTCCAGTGGGTCCCTTCCCCCAACCTTCTCTGAGCCTTCGGGGTCCTTGTGACCTGGCCATTTAGCCCATGGTGTGCAAAAAAGTGCCGCTCAGTGGTTAAACAACACAACCCAACTTCAAGATCTTGGAAAGGCTCCAAATCTCTCAATTACGTTCTGAGGCTTCGTAAAGGCTCCAGACTTTGCAGACTCAACTTCAGACCCATAACGGCTAAAAGTTTCACAGCCTAACCTACAGACCCATAAAGGCTCTGTTTCCGCTCATCTCTCCCAAGTTTCACAAGGTTCCAAATTTATAACCTCACCTACAGACCCATAAAGGTTCTAAATTTCTGCGCATCTCCTCCAAGTTTCATAAAGGCTCAAGATTCCTCAGCCTCACCAACGGTCTCATAAAGGCTTTAAATTTCAGAGCATCTCTCCTAAGTTTCATTTTGGAACTAAGTGTCATTAAAGCTCCAAATTTATCAGCCTCACTTACATACCCATAAAGGCTTTAAATTTTAGGGCATCTCCACCAACTTCCATAACGGCTTCAAATTTCTCATCCTAACCTACAGACAGATAAAATCTCTAAATTTCCCTGTATCTCCTCTAAGTTTCATAAAGGCTCCAAATTTCTCAGCCTCATCTACAGATGCATAAAGGCTCTAAATTTCTGAGCATCTCTTCTAAGTTTCATAAAGGCTCTAAATTTCTGAGCATCTCTTCTAAGTTTCATAAAGGCTCCAAATTTTTCAGCCTCACCTATAGACCCATAAAGGCTCTAAATTTATCACCCTCACTTACAGACCAATAAAAGTTCTATAAATTTCGGTGCATCTCCAAGTTTCATAAAGGTACAAATTTCTCGCCTCATCTACGACCCATAAAGGCTGTATAAATTTCAGTTCATCTGCTCCAAGTTTCATAAAGGTCCCAAATTTCTCAGCCTCATCTACAGATGCATAAAGGCTCTAAAGTTTCCGAGCATCTCTTCTAAGTTTAATAAAGGCTCCAAATTTATCACCTTTACTTACAGACCCATAAATGCTCTAAATTTCCGTGTATTTCTTCCAAGTTTCATAAAGGCTCCAAATTTCTCAGCATCATCTACAGATGCAGAAAGGCTCCAAATCTATCAGAATCATCTACAGATGCAAAAGGCTCCAAATTTCCCAGCATCTCTCCTAAGTTTCATAAAGGTTTAAAATTTCTCAGCATATTCCACACCTCGCAAAGTAGCAAATTTCCCAGTATTTTCTCCGGACCTCACAAAATCTTAAAACTTTCATCGTTTCTGAAAATCTAATGACGGCTCCAAATTCCCCGTCTTCTCTTCCAAACCTCATAAAAGGCCTAAATTCCTTTTCCCCTTGGTTTCAAAATTTACTTAAATTCTCTCTCCCTTTCGTTAACGTTTCTTAAAGCCTCTAAACACAAGAAATGCACAAAATCTGCATGAAACCCTTTGCTGTTTATTTGCGCTTCTAAGAATCCAGAAAGATTTAATCCCGCTCGAACTCGCCTCTTCCAGACATGCGCACATCTACAGAAAGAGAGATGTACGCGCTTGCTTTCGATCTCACGCGTGCCTAACTGCACAATGCAACCCGTATCGAGTGTGATGCCATGGAACTGCAAAATCGATATTTGCATGCGAAGGAATTTAGACAATCACCATCGTCTGAAGGCGATGAATTAAACAGGAGACTTCCTTTAAACCAATAAGTCTATTTCGGTGTCGCCCTCTGATGGCATATACTTATCAATGCTAAATATTCTTAAGTATAATGATTAATTGAAATTCGTTGTAGCGATTTATATAAAAGCTCTATATAGCATAACCACACACTGTATGTATTAAATAAAAAAAATACCCCTAAAGAAGCTACTTGCCACACAGATCTGACTGGAGACTGTCAGTTTATACGCCATAGTAGAAATCTGTAAGGATGGTGGGACCTTGGCAGAAAAACAATTTTACCACAATCTATTTAGGGAAGGTCTATAAATATAGATAATTTAATGTTAAAGAGATTTTAACAAATGCTAAAGCTGGTGTTGATTGTTAATTGTACTTGCCATGGGATTTGATTCTACAGTGCTGGGTTGTTTTACCTCTGAGTGGCACTTTTATACACACAATTAACCAAAGGGATAGGTCACAAGGACTCCAAAGGCTCAGAGATGGACAGGAATAAGTGATCGACTGCCAGATGTTAGATGAAAATTTTTGTTCAAGTCTTCCAGTTAGTTCTTTAATGTACACATGTTATGACTTTCCTACATATCAGGCTTGACCTTCTTTTGGAAGGACTGCGGCCTTTCTGAGCCGATCAGCATTATTCTTGTCACTAAAGGAAAATCACGGGTTATCAGAAGAAATCTCAACACAGGCACTGCGAGGACTCGAACCTGGAAACTTTAGGTTACGAGCCCTGGTGCGTTACAGACTGATCCTATCTTCACTGAAGATTCCGCTCGAACCACTGCCATTTCATGTTCTTTTTTGGGATCGGTAAAAAATTATGAAATGGTTGAACTAATGATCTTCATTTAAAAAAAAATAATTTGCCTGAATTTCCAAGATGCATTACGTACGACTCGTCGAACAGGTGGCAACAATAAGTACTTAAGTTATGTACATTAACCAATCAATAACTATATACAAACGTTATGAATCATCTACATTTTCACGATCCTCTCTCATGCGCGCCTAACTACAATCGTATCTGCAGTGGTTTCCGGAAATTAAGGAACAACCCTATGTTATACCAATGGGATGCTATATTTGAAGTTCTATAACTTCTAAAGTAATATTTTTTTTGTTTTGAAAAATATGTGATCGCAGCTAAAGATCTCAATCACATAAATCAATATCTCGATTTTCAACAATATTCGTTCATTATTTAATGAATTATGGAAATTTGAATATTTAGCGATAACAATGCCAGCCACAAAAATTGACTTCAGAATTTAATTAAAACTTAATAATAAGTATTGTATCAAAGTGTTTAATAAAATAAGTTTGTGTTTTAGAACTTTGTGTAAAGAATTCTTTCACTATTCATTAGTTTCGTATACGTTTCTTAAAACTAGCACTGCTGCTGTTAAATATTCAAGGTTTCGTAACTCAATAAATACTGAACGAATAGGGTTGAAAACAGAGATGTTGATATATTTGATTGAGAGCTTTATCTGCAATCACAATTAAAAAAAAAAACTTATTTTAGAAGTTACAGAGATTCGACGTTAGCTTTCCATTGGCATAACATAGGGTTGTTACTCAATTTATGGAATTCAATATATTTTATTATGATTCTTGTATAATTCATTCACTTCAGATATTAATGAATGTCACTGAATACAACAGCTAGAGCAATGAGCATGGAAATAACAGCACTTCCTAAGGCCTGATTGAAAGTAAGAGCTCTTAAGCAGCCTGAGGGCGGGGGTGGCTCAGTCGGTAGCGCGCCAGGCTCGTAATCTGTAGTTCCCAGGTTCGAGTCCCAGCTGGGTCAGCGTTGAGATTTATCTCCGCAAAATTCCCCGCCCTGCCCACGGTCAGTAGGGGACACCGATGGGCTTGTAAAAGCCGCCTTCCGTCGGATGGGACGTTAAGCCGTGGCCCCGTGTGCGGGAGAGCCATCCCCTGTGCACGTTAAAGAACACGCTGGATGGCCTTGACGGGAGACTACCATCTGTCTCCCAACAGCTGTTCCAGTCCTCCCCCAACCTTCTCTGAGCCTTCGGGGTCCATGTTACCTGGCCATTTAGCCCATGGTGTGCAAAAAAGTGCCGCTCAGAGGTAAAACAACCCAACCCAACCCAACTTAAGCAGCCTGAAAATTTGAGAATTAACAAATGTAGCCCTCCCACGGCTTAAGAAGTAGGGCATTTGCAAAAAGAAAAAAAATGCCAATTTGATCAATACAATTAGATAATTTAATTATTATTCAAATCTAACGTTACTTTTCTCAAAGAGGAAATAGTAAAATTGAATTCGGTAATTTTACCTCTGAGAGGTATTTCTTTTCAAGCAGGACTCAATCGCCAGGTCACAAGTACCCAAAGGATTCAGAGAAGAATGAGGAAGGGGAGCCACTGGGTTGTTGTTAGCGCTGTTGGGAAACATGAAAAATCCCGTCATGGCCATCCAATGTGGTCTTTCTGCACACGAAACACGCTTAACATCCTGTTCAAAAGACGACGGCTTTTCCAAGCACTTCAGTGCCTCCTTTCTTGCCATTGGAGAAGTGAGGCTCAGGATAGAAACTCTCAACGAAAGACCAGTGGGGATTCCAATCTGGGAACATCAATGTACGACCTGGACCGCTATCTCCTGAACCAACTTGTAGATTTGCGAGACTCAGAACTGATTTGGTCTGACATAAACTAGTCGGTATAGTATGCCATATAGTAAGTATTTTAGGGAAGCAACCCTAGCAGAAAAACAACCCAAACATCTGTTCTTTTATTCGACATTCAAACCCAGACTCGAACCACCTAAGCCAAGTATAAAACGATCAAAGGATACGCTTCACACAAACATTACACAAACTTTCTCCAAGCTATCTTCTCCGGGCTGCTTCTTGCGTAAAAATTAATGAATCTATCTTCAACTTCTTTGAAAAGGTGACAAAAAGGCTTATGTCAGTAAACACTCCAGTGATTGCCACGATTTTCGAGATGGATGACACCACCCATTACACTCGAAGAGGACTTAGAACCGCTTTAAGTTGTCAGGAAAGGCTAGACCAATGGAAAAGAGGAAAAGTTCAGTTTTGTTGACATTGACAGACACTACAGATCGCTCGCCAATCTGTGGCTACATGGGTGGCTGCTTTCCCGCCAATCACACTTCGTTGATGAGTGTGTTGGGTTTGGTCTATTCATTACGAAAGACTCTTCATCAAAATTTATCAGGGTTCATTGCGTTAGGTAAGCTTTCGACAACACGTGTGCAAATGACCGATAAGCTATCTTTGTTTGCACACTATTAACAACACTTCGGAAATGAGCTCCTCTCCGTAATGGATGTTGCGTAGCTTCTGAAAGTGATGCAGTCAACCGAAACCAAAGCACTCATTCTGGTCTTCTCATGCGTATCGCAAATCTTTTTCCTTTGTGAAAAGAGTTCATTTGACCATCGTAAATCGAAAATGGGTAATAAATTAACACAGACTCATGCAATGTATTGAGGGAGTTGAAGAGTCACTACAATTCAAATTTTCGTAGAAATAAAAGCATAGTCAGTCATAGGCTTATTCTCTTAGAAATGAATATAAAGAGCATTTTGCCCTATCCTCCGAAAATGCACGATATATCAGCTCCTCAACAAAAGTACTGTTCATCCGTCCAGAAAATGCGTGAAATATCTTCCCAAACAAAATGCGCAAAATAACACCCTCCGCCCATAATTTAATGAGAGGCGGGGGTTGGCTCAGTAGGTAGAGCACCAGGCTCATAATCTGTAGTTTCAAGGTTCGAGCACCACCTGGGCCAGCGTTGAGATTTATCTCCGCTAAACACCTACCCTGCCTCCGTCAACAGGGGACACAGTAAGAGTTGAGATTTATCTCCGCAAAATTCCTCGCCCTGCCCACGGTCAGTAGGGGACACCGATGGGCGTGGAAAGGCCGCCGCCGCCGCCGTCCGTCGGATGGGACGTTAAGCCGTGGCTCCGTGTGCGGGGATGGCCTTCACGGGACTTATGTAGTCCTACCATATAGTAAATTTCTTATATTTTGTGGGCGGGGTGGCTCAGTCGGTAGGGCGCCAGGCTCGTAATCTGTAGTTCCCAGGTTCGAGTCCCAGCTGGGTCAGCTTTGAGATTTATCTCCGCAAAACTTCCCCGCCTTGCCCACGGTCAGTAGGGGACACCGATGGGCTTGGAAAGGCCGCCGTCCGTCGGATGGGACGTTAAGCCGTGGCCCCGTGTGCGGGAGAGCCATACCCTGTGCACGTTAAAGAACACGTTCGATGGCCTTGACGGGGGGCTACCATCTGTCTCCCAACAGCTGTTCTAGTGGGTCCCCTTTCCCAACCTTCTCTGAGCCTTCTGGGTCCATGTTACCTGGCCATTTAGTTAATGGTGTGCAAAAAAGTGCCGCTCAGATGTAAAGCAACCCAACCCAGGGGACACAAATAGGTTTGTAAAGGCCGCTGTCCATCGGAAGATCGCTATCCATTAAGCCGTGGCACGTGAGTGCGGGAGAGTCATAACCTGTGCACGTTATAGAACACACTGGATGACCTTGACAGTTGACATATAGGAAGCTACCCATAAGTCTCCTAATAGTTGTCCAATGATTTCTCTCCCCCCAAATTTCTCTGAGCCCTTGGGTCTTTGCGTCCTAGCCATTTAGGTCATTGTGTGAAAGAAAAATGCCGCTAAGATATAAAACAACACAACCCGAAATTTAATGGAATAGTGAATAAATATATGAAAAAATCCCGAAAACACGTGCTTTGCAGGCTCTTCATTGTCACTTGACTCAAGTTGCGGTTATAATTTCCCCATCGAACCATCTGAAAATAGTAGAAAATATCTCAATAAATTCGCATAGTTACATTACGAGAGGCTATTTCACAAATTTTTACCCTACGCCCAAAAAACAATCCGCCCAAAAATTTCTGTTCATTGAGGGTAATGTTTAACTGTGACCTAAGCTCCCAAAAATTTTTGTTCATTGAGGGTAATGTTTAACTCTGACCTAAGCTAGAGGTTTCCCTCTGCCTTCTAACACTCTATAATGGGTCCGCTACTTTTTTTTTTGGTCACAGGAGTTCAACAGCAAAAGGCAAATGTTAATCGCAAATGTTTGATCTCGAATGGTACATTTGGTAGCAAAACTTCAGTTATGAACGGTAGATTATGGTGGCACCAGTTCAACGGCTACAGATTAGTTTCAATCGCAACTTCTGAACCAGGGGTGCGGGTGGCTCAGTCGGTAGCGCGCCAGGCTCGTAATCTGTTAGTTCCCAGGTTCGAGTCCCAGCTGGGTCAGCGTTGAGATTTATCTCCGCAAAATTTCCCCGCCCTGCCCACGGTCAGTAGGGGACACCGATGGGCTTGGAAAGGCCGCCGTCCGTCGGATGGGACGTTAAGCCGTGGCCCCGTGTGCGGGAGAGCCATACCCTGTGCACGTTAAAGAACACGCTGGATGGCCTTGACGGGAGGCTACCATCTGTCTCCCAACAGCTGTTGCAGTGGGTCCCCTCCACCAACCTTCTCTGAGCCTTCTGGGTCCATGTGACCTGTCCATTTAGCCCAATGTGTGCAAAAAAGTGCCGCTCAGAGGTAAAACAATCCAATCCAAAAACTTCTGAACCACAAACTAAACTTAGGAAGAAAGGAAGATAATTGAACCACAAAAGTTAAATTTTGAACTCAACCATTCAGCAGTAAGCAACGTATCTTAATCGAAATTGTTCAACGAAGACAAGTTCTGGTAACAAAAGTTCAAACTCGAAAGTCAAGTCAAATTTTGTTGCAGGAGTCCAATCGCAAACGACATGTTGCGGATTGAAGAATGTTAATTGAGAACGACATTTTTGATTCCAAATTATCAACCTTGAAAAACTCAAATTATCAATTGGGAAAGAAAACTTTTGATCAAAATATTTCAATGCAGAAGGGAAATTTTCGACTCAAACATGATTGCAGGCGTTATTTAAAAACCACAGGCAGAATAAGGAAAACGCAAATCCTTTCATTAATGCCCTTCTAACCGAAAAATAATTGGGAACTTCAACAGCAAAAAAGTCGAATGTCTTCGGACAGACAGAGACAAAATGGAAGCAATAGCTCGTTCCTTTTTCCTACTTTTTTAAAGGAGCTACAAATCTGCACAAAAATACATATTTCTACAAAATAACAAGAAGCTCCAATATTTACATACCATGGTGTCCAAAAGTTAAGCATTGTTGACAAAATGGATAAAATGAAAAATACCAGATTTGGGTTGGGTTGTTTTACCTCTGAGCGGCACTTTTTTGCACACCATGGACTAAATGGCCAGGTCACATGGACCCCGAAGGCTCAGAGAAGGTTGGGGGAAGGGACCCACTTTAACAGCTGTTGGGAGACAGATGGTAGCCTCCCGTCAAGGCCATCCAGCGTGTTCTTTAACGTGCACAGGGTATGGCTCTCCCGCACACGGGACCACGGCTTTACGTCCCATCCGACGGACGGCGGCCTTTCCAAGCCCATCGGTGTCCCCTACTGACCGTGGGCAGGGCGGGGAATTTTTGCGGAGATAAATCTCAACGCTGACCCAGCTGGGACTCGAACCTGGGAACTACAGATTACGAGCCTGGCGCGCTACCGACTGAGCCACCCCGCCCCTGAAAAATACCAGATGATAGCGATGAATAACAGATGACCAGATGACATTGGCAGTATAAGGCAAATGGAATATGGGAAGAACAATCAACAAGCAAGCATGATGTTGACGAGGATACTAAGGAGGTTCTGCGGCAATAAGTTCCACTCCTATACAAAAGCAGATCGGAGCTGCAGGAGAATTCTTAGAGGAGGTTGACGAATTGAAATCCGACTCTCTAATGCATTCCACATATACTATTTTAGGATTGAGGTCCGGCCCATGGAATACGTTGGATGTCTTCATTTTCAAGGAAATCATCAACTAAAGCAGCTCTATGTGAACGCGGGTTATTGCCCACAAACAGGAATTGTGAGCCAACAACACCTCGAAAAAGCCCCACGAAGGGTTCGAGGATTTCGTCTCTATATCTGCAGCCTGCCAAAGTTACTCTAGAGAAGACATGGAGCGACATGCAGCCATTTGGTATGCCACTCCAGAGCAGTAAATCACCACCTCTGTGATGTTGCATTTCTCTGATGTATGAGGAGTGAAAACGGGTTCCGGGTTCTCTCCAAATTACAACATGACGAATATCACTTTCTGAACTAAATTGTATTCGTCAAACAAGAGAACATTGGCCGATTGGTTTGCGGTCCATTCCTTGTTGCCTGAATCACGACAACCCGCCTCTTCTCTCCTTAACAGATTGAGCGGAATGCAAACTGTGGATCATCTCGTATAGAGTCCTTTGTTCATGAAGCCTTCTATGTATCGTTTGACTCGAAACTGTTGTCTACGAGCAGCAGACAGCTCTACATGGAGTTCTCTCGCTGATAGGTGTCTGTAACGTCTCGCTGTTAATGCCACATGCGGTCATTCCGAGCCATTGTAAGTAGGAATCGATCCTGCACACGTGGAAGACTAACATTTCCTGTCTCTTGGTACCTTCTCTACTGCCTTAACACCACAAATTGTTGCACACCTATTGCCCTGGCAACATCACTCTGTGTTTAGCCTGATTCCAATATCCCGATAGCTCGACCACGTGTAAGCTCCTCTGTATCCAGTCTGTGCAACATAATGTTACAGCAACAATCCTTTTTGAAAACAAACAGAATGCACTTCCGACAAGAAATGAGGTTTCCCGCATCTATCCCATTATTTAAACCATTACAGATTTGCAGTTCTTGTCTCTTATGTAAATTATATCTGATAACTTGCTACTGCATCATTATTCTCGCATTTGCATGCGCCCGCCGTAATCTGCACATACCTTTACTTATGCAATACCGTTACTGTTAACGTAATATGGCACATACCGTTATTGTTTTCGCCGACTGTCTGTTCAAAGTAGCCCATTTAATCAAATCTGCTTAACTTTTGGACACCAGTATATATTATTAATCTATTTCAATGGTAAGAAATATAAGTGGTCTCTTTTATATTCAGTTATCACAAATAGTCCACTGATACGAATTGACTGTTAATTCTCGACCAAATAGGTTGGGTTGTTTTACCTCTGAGCGGCACTTTTTTGCACACCATGGGCTAAATGGCCAGGTCACATGGACCCCGAAGGCTCAGAGAAGGTTGGGGGAGGGGACCCACTGGAACAGCTGTTGGGAGACAGATGGTAGCCTCCCGTCAAGGCCATCCAGCGTGTTCTTTAACGTGCACAGGGTATGGCTCTCCCGCACACGGGGCCACGGCTTAACGTTCCATACGACGGACGGCGGCCATTCCAAGCCCATCGGTGTCCCCTACTGACCGTGGGCAGGACGGGGAAATTTGCGGAGATAAATCTCAACGCCGACCCAGCTGGGACTCGAACCTGGGAACTACAGATTACGAGCCTGGCGCGCTACCGACTGAGCCACCCCCGCCCCACATTATCGTGGAAACTTGAACATCATTACCTTAGCTATGTCCTGACTTGTCTAACACTTTCTGTTTTTCTTATTCCTTTCTCGACGGTTATTGATTCGAAAGCAATCACCGCTTTTCGGTGTCCCACTCCATTATCTCCCATTAGCGTGAATTCCATGTCCGTCCTCTAGCGACGCCCATCAGGAGTGTCGGGATTGTCAGTTACATCGCAGCTCACTCTTCTCTGTGTCACGATGACAAGGAGAGAGAGGAACCTTCATTTTTCTTGTCAGGTCTAACATCAGGAGACGCACAGGAGGGAAAAGGATTCAGCAGAAGTCAACTTTTCATTTCTGTCACTTGATTGACTTGAATGGAGGATGTGAACAGCGAATGTAATCCTCTGCATTTCTTCGTTTTATCGTGTTGGGTTGTTTTACCTCTGAGCGGCACTTTTTTGCACACCATGGGCTAAATGGCCAGGTCACATGGACCCCGAAGGCTCAGAGAAGGTTGGGGGAGGGGACCCACTGGAACAGCTGTTGGGAGACAGATGGTAGCCTCCCGTCAAGGCCATCCAGCGTGTTCTTTAACGTGCACAGGGTATGGCTCTCCCGCACACGGGGCCACGGCTTAACGTTCCATACGACGGACGGCGGCCATTCCAAGCCCATCGGTGTCCCCTACTGACCGTGGGCAGGACGGGGAAATTTGCGGAGATAAATCTCAACGCCGACCCAGCTGGGACTCGAACCTGGGAACTACAGATTACGAGCCTGGCGCGCTACCGACTGAGCCACCCCCGCCCCACATTATCGTGGAAACTTGAACATCATTACCTTAGCTATGTCCTGACTTGTCTAACACTTTCTGTTTTTCTTATTCCTTTCTCGACGGTTATTGATTCGAAAGCAATCACCGCTTTTCGGTGTCCCACTCCATTATCTCCCATTAGCGTGAATTCCATGTCCGTCCTCTAGCGACGCCCATCAGGAGTGTCGGGATTGTCAGTTACATCGCAGCTCACTCTTCTCTGTGTCACGATGACAAGGAGAGAGAGGAACCTTCATTTTTCTTGTCAGGTCTAACATCAGGAGACGCACAGGAGGGAAAAGGATTCAGCAGAAGTCAACTTTTCATTTCTGTCACTTGATTGACTTGAATGGAGGATGTGAACAGCGAATGTAATCCTCTGCATTTCTTCGTTTTATCGTGTTGGGTTGTTTTACCTCTGAGCGGCACTTTTTTGCACACCATGGGCTAAATGGCCAGGTCACATGGACCCCGAAGGCTCAGAGAAGGTTGGGGAAGGGGACCCACTGGAACAGCTGTTGGGAGACAGATGGTAGCCTCGCGTCAAGGCCATCCAGCGTGTTCTTTAACGTGCACAGGGTATGGCTCTCCCGCACACGGGGCCACGGCTTAACGTCCCATCTGACGGACTGCGGCCTTTCCAAGGCCATCGGTGTCCCCTACTGACCGTGGGCAGGGCGGGGAATTTTGCGGAGATAAATCTCAACGCTGACCCAGCTGGGACTCGAACCTGGGAACTACAGATTACGAGCCTGGCGCGCTACCGACGGAGCCACCCCCGCCCCACTTTTTTTGTAACTTGTTAACTGATGAACGTTTCACATAACAACTTATTCTTCAACTTACTACCTATTTTGCCTCATGGCTGATTGTTAAGCGTAGGAATTGAATTCTTATTTCATAACTGATTCATTGGTTTATTAGCTGAATCAGTATCACATCTCACAACTGATTACTAGCCTTATTAGCTGAATTAATATCATCACATCGCATGACTGATTACTTGTCTGATTTACTCACCACTTATTTTTCTTCTTAATAATTTAATTCGTATCTCACTTCACTACTGATTCATTGACTTATTAGTTGAATCAGTATCATATAGCATGATTGATAACGATGGTCGTTTTATATTCGGAATTTTTGTGCTCACAAAGGGCTAAGTAGTCAGGTCACAAGGACCTGAAGGTTGAGAGCTTGGCAAAGAAAGAAGTGGTATTGGAGGTAGATAGAAACTTACTGTCTAGGTCATCCAACCCCTTCTTTAATGTGCACAGCAGGTGTATGACTCCCCTGCAGAAGTGTACAGGGCTGAACGTCTACATATGAAAGATGACGGCCTTTTCATGACCGTCATCCGGGGGTAGAGGAGGAGAAGGGATGGCCAAAGAAATTCACATCGTAGACATAGTGGGGATTCGAATCTCGGAACACTGGTTTGATGCAATGTGGAGTGTGTCATCTACTATATATTTTAGAGAGTTTAAGACCAGGGTAATGCCGAGTTAGGTTATTTTACCACTGAGCTGCACTTTTTTTGCACACAATTGGTTAAATGGCCAGGTCTCAAGGACACCGAAGGCTCAGAGAAAATTTGGGGAAGGCAATCCACTAGACAGGTCTTAAGAGACAGATGATAGCCTCCCGTCAACGCCATATAACGTGTTCTTTAACGTCACAGGGTATGTTTCTCCTGCACACAGAACACGGCTTAACGTCCCATCCGGAGGACAGCGGCATTTACAAGCCCATCGGTGTCCCCTTACTGACCGAGGGCAGGGAGCTTTGTGGAGATAAATCTGAACACTGACCCACCTGGGACTTGAACCTGGGAACTGATGATTATTAGCCTGTGAGCTTCCGACTGAACCACCCAGCAATGCCTGGTAAATCTGCTATAATTCCATAAGGTTTTTATCTGTTTTCTGTGATAATTCTTCAACATTTCTATTTTTATTATACCCATCGCCTAGGGTCACAAAATCGCACACACGGCTTATGACTTCAAAAAATCACAACACTACCCACGTCCCCAAATTGCAACACCATCGAGGACTATTAACAATTGCACTAGGTGGTAAAATTGGAGAACTGCCTAGAGTAAAAAACTTCCGCCTTGAGCCACAAAATGACACTAAAATTTAGGAATGCAAAATCCCATTGCCATCTAAGAACACGGAAGCAGGTCATAAAAGCATAACACCAACTAATACCACTAACTCACACAGCTACATAGCTTACAATATCGTGATGGTGCCACCTAGTGCTAAACAGCGAACTTAAGCCAATGGCGAAAAAATCTCATCACCATTCAGGACCATAGAATCACACTGACACTTATACATACAAAATTACATTGATTCCTAGGGTCACAAAACTTACTACACTTCAGAGTCACAAAATCATTCTCACTCAGGAGTATAGAACTGAACTGTGACCAAAGCTAACGAAATCGCGCCACATGCTGACTCTAAGAATACAACACCTTACTGTCACCTAGTTCCTTAAAATTACACTAAATCTTATTTCCTCCAAATTAAACTGCGATCGAGAGTTCAAAAATTATACTGCCATTAAAATTCTGATAATTAAACTGCCAATTAAGGCCCCAAAATCACATTGGCACCTAAAATCCGATATTCACGCTGTAGTCTAATTCCCCAAGACTACACTTCATCAAAGGTCTTGAAATTAAATTGAAACCTAAAGCAAATCACACTCCCACCTCATTCCCCAAACCTACACTACTCCAAAGGTCTCAAAGTTACAATGAAACTTAGCCCAAATCACACACTCACGTAAATCCTGAAATTCAAACTGCCACTTATGGCATAAAAATTACACCACCACAAATTTCGAAACTTAAACTTACACCTGATCCTCTCGAATCATCTTGCCACCTAATTCCTCAAAATCATGCTACCCCGTAAGGCTCCAAAATCTCCCTGAAACACAAGATCCGAACTCTCATCCCATCTAACTCCTCAATATCACCTCCTCCCCTCGCAAAATCCCTAAAATTAAGCTGTCAACTATCCCCAACTCACATCCTGCCATTTAAGCCCTAAAATGGACTTCGGTCTGATTCACAAAATAATTACACCGCTGCTAAATTCAAAATCTAAACGATACTTAGCCCAAAATTAAATTGCCACCTAAGACTCCAAAATTATAGAATCACCTAGGGCAGGGATGGGCAATTGTTTTCGTATCTACACTGCGCATGCGTATTGACGCGGCCGTCCTAGTGGAAAATACGAATCTTCGGTCGCGCACGGGAAGGAAATCTCGGTTCAAGGCGGATTTTTCTGACTGTCTTGGCGGACCACAAAAAACTCTTAGCGGGCCGAATGTGGCCCACGGGCCACTATTTGCCCACCCCTGACCGAGGGTCCTAAAATTAAATTGCCACCTTGGGCCTCAAAATTACACGTTCACCTAGGGCTCAAAATACCACAAGCTATCTTGAGCTACAAAATGACATGGCGGTTCTTTAGTGTCCTTGCTTCTCTTAATCTTGTCCTGACAAGAGCTCTTGTCATCAGTTGCGTTTCTTCGTGCATGGCGATACATCAGCCATCAACTGAGGCTAGCTGAGATGTTGTCGAGCTTGGAGATCAAAGATGCGAGGCTCTCATCTCGTGGCACGAGTGCAATCACAGTGCGTGCTGCCTAATGGCAGATAATGGAAGATGGAAGAGATGTGTTCTTTTTTTACTCTAACAATCAATACTGCAGAAATGGTTAGGAACTTCGAGGAAGATGTTCAGGTGTAGTAATAGGAAGTGAAAGTTGCGCTATTTGATAGCTGTTTGTGCTGATTAGATAAAAAATTATGTCAGCATCAACTACTTGAATAAAGAAAATAGTCTTTTTATTCTGCTTTTTATTTATACAAAAAAAGTTGTCTTTAAGAGTTTTTCAAAAAAATACATCGGAATTGTTTTAGAAGTAGTAATGAAATAATTGAAAAGGATAGTGACTTGAGTTCTTTTACATATATGATATTGCAGACTGCTAGAAGTTTAACTGGAGTTAATTGATGTACTATAATGTACTAACTGCAGTTAGGTAGAAATTGAGATGGGTTATTTTCAGTTGCAGTTAAACTGTTATTACATACACTATTTAGATGAATTTCTGGTAGTTAGGCTGTAGCCAATTCAATTGTTATTATGTAACTACTGTTAGTTGTAATTTTGTTAGTTAGAATTCAATTCATTTGTCATTAGTTATACTGTAGTTAGTAACATCATCTTTAATTTGATTGAACTTACAACTCATGTTAGTGCACTGTAGTTAATTGGATTACAGATAGTTGGTTGCAGTTCATTCAAGGATTGTTAGATTATAGTTAGATATGTGATTTTTGTTAGAATATAGTTAATTGAATTATTAGTTGTAGTTTGTTGAACTGCTATTACACTATAGAGTTGGATTTAATTTAGACTGTAGTTAAATAAATATGCTGTCGGTTGTAATAAAATTGATATTAGGCATTAGTCAGTTGTAATGCTATTAGTTGAACAATTAGTTGAACTATTTTTTGACTGCAGTTAATTGAACTGTTGTTAGTTATAGTTAGTTTGGTTAAGTAGCCAGTCAGTCAGTAGACTATAGTTCAAATGTTATTACCCTATATATTAGGTTTAATTTTTTTAGGTTAGATTCTCCTGATTTAACTTTTATCCATCATAATTAGTTAACTTGCCATTGTCTTCTAGGTCGTTGAACTGTTTCTATTTTGATGATATTAATTGCCTTTTATATTTTTTCTTGCTATTGTCCTGTAGGGCGTTGAACTGTTATTATTTTTGATGATACTAATTGCCTTTATTTTTTTTATTTTTTATTTTTATATTTTTTATGAGTTTTCTAGTACAAAATTAAGACCCACGAAACTAAAAAGCTTGTCCGCAGGAATCCAAATATAGTAATACAATAAACAGTTATAATTTTATAAAATAAACTAATATTACATTTAAAAGATACCACAGAGTAAACAGTTTTTAAATATTTTCCAGAAGCCATATCTTGAACATTTTTTTAACGTCACTAATATTTTTTGAATTTAATAATTCCTCAGGAATGCTGTTAAACACTGAGGAAATTTCATAATTTCTACAATTTTTTCCCTAATTGTTCCTAAAATGTGGTATTTCGTATTTACCTTTAGATTTATATCTAGTATTTTTATTATGATTAATCTTAAATTTAAAAGTATCATCAAAATAATACCTAAATATTAATTTATATCTATATAGTTGACTGATAAGTAATATATTCATAATAGCGTAGCCCTTATTGATGGGGCGGGGGTGGCTCCGTCGGTAGCGCGCCAGGCTCGTAATCTGTAGTTCCCAGGTTCGAGTTCCAGCTGGGTCAGCGTTGAGATTTATCTCCGCAAAATTCCCCGCCGTGCCCACGGTCAGTAGGGGACACCGATGGGCTTGGAAAGGCCGCCGTCCGTCGGATGGGACGTTAAGCCGTGGCCCCGTGTGCAGGAGAGCCATACCCTGTGCATGTTAAAGAACACGCTGAATGGCCTTGATGGGAGGCTACCATATGTCTCCAAACAGCTGTTCCAGTGGGTCCCCTTCCCCAACCTTCTCTGAGCCTTCGGGGTCCATGTGACCTGGCCATTTAGCCCATGGTGTGCAAAAAAGTGCCGCTCAGAGGTAAAACAACCCAACCCTGGACAAAATTACAGAGCAGTATCTTCATTTGCCAGAAACATGATTTATATGTTTCTTCCACCTGAATAAATTAGTGAACAATCAGACCTAGATAAACTCACTGATGAAATTCTTTCAATAATATCATTACACTTGTAATTATTTGAAATGTTAGTGTCCACATTTGTTAGACAACTAGGTGAATGGTGTAAAATTTGATTCGTATCAGGAATTGAGATATTAGGTAGATGGAGGTACATGGCCTTAGACTTGTTTGTATTTAAATATATAAAATTGTTTTGTATATTATAATTGTTTACATATGTACAATAATATCGAAATCTTTTTGTTGGTCATTATTAATTTTTAAAAAATTTTACCACTGCTTAATATCACAGTATCATCAGCATACAAATAGATAGATGAGTTGATCTTTAGGTTGCTATCATTAATATAGATCAGGAGAAGTAATGGTCACAATATAGAGCCTTGAGGAGCTCCATAGCGAACTTGTTTGACATCACTAGTGACCTTTTTAATTTTTGTTACTATAAATCTATCTTTTAAGTAATTTTGAATGAAGTAAAATAAATGTCCCTTAATTCCTATGTTATGCAGTTTATTAAGCAAGATCTTATGGTCTAATGTGTCGCATGACTTTTGAAAATGAAAGAATAATGCTTCCACAATGTTGCCCTTTTTTAAGCTTTGCGTTGATTTCATCAGAGAAATACTCCAGTAAATTTAATGTTCCTGTGTTTCTCTGGAAGCCAAATTGATTTTTAGGAATAAGCTGGTATTTTTCTAGGTAATCCATCAGCACATTAACAACATGTCTTTCCATTATTCTTTTCATTTGCTGGCAATATAGAAATTGGTCTATAATTATCAAACTGCTTGTATCCTCCTGAACGATCCTGACTTGTAAATTGGTCTAATAATTGAAGTTTTAAGTTCAATAGTAATTTTGTGGGTAATATAAATTCTATTTAGTAATTTAGAAATTTGATCTGAGAGGGTAAATCTACAAAGTTGAAGATCGGAGTACCTGATATTATCAATGCCAGGAGATTTTTTATAATCAAATCCCATAATAATATCGTGTACTTCTAAAGGTGTTATATCAGGGAGGAAACTTTTTTGTGGGCAAGTACTAAGTGTGTGAGGGCATATAATAGGGGGTTCACACATACAGTTATTAGTCACACTCTAGATGAACTTTTACTAATATATAAAGATATAATCATATGTTATGTCAATGGTAAAGGAACTTCTCTCTTCCAGGAGAAGAATTAAAAAAAAAATTCTCTTCGATTTCTCCCCCCCCCCCCAGAAAAAACAACCTACCCATAGAATTTTACGGAATAAAAAACAATAATGGTAATACTTATCTTTCACCTGAAAACCGAAAAAATTAATGTTATTCCCCAGTATTTTATGGGGGGAAAAGCCCTTCATCTTGAATTTGACGAAAAAAACTTACCTTCCCTGGCGTCTGACAACGTGAAAAATAAATAAATCTTTATTCGGAAATTGTAGAAAAATTCAACTCTTCTTGAATTCGACAAAACAATTGATCTTTCCCGCCATTTGACGAGAGACAAAAAAAATAATCTTCTCCTATAATTTGGTGGGGGGAGGGGAATTCCATTTTCCCTTGGGATTTGACATCAGAACAACTAACTGGCACCTGGAATTTAAAGAAATATAAATCTAATCTTCACTTTATAATTTTAAAAGAAAAAAATTGCAACTTTCCAATGACATTTAATTAAAATATTTATGCAAATCTTCGCATGGAATTTGACGAACAAAATTCATCCTTAATTCTGCTACTGACGGGGAAAATTTAACCGTCCCCCTGAATTTGACACAAATATAAATAAAGAACTAATCTGTGGATTTAAGAAAAAATAATCAAATCTTCCACTTTCAAAAGAAAATGAACTCTTCGTCAAACTGTTGCTTGCTATAGAGGTGACAGAAGACTTAGTATGATACGCCGTAGAGAGCGACACGGAGAAAAAGGGGACCTCAGCAGGAAGAGTTGGGTTGGGTTGTTTTACCTCTGAGCGGCACTTTTTTGCACACCATGGGCTAAATGGCCAGGTCACATGGACCCCGAAGGCTCAGAGAAGGTTGGGGGAGGGGACCCACTGGAACAGCTGTTGGGAGACAGATGGTAGCCTCCCGTCAAGGTCATCCAGCGTGTTCTTTAACGTGCACAGGGTATGGCTCTCCCGCACACGGCGACACGGCTTAACGTCCCATCCAACGGACGGCGGCCTTTCCAAGCCCATCGGTGTCCCCTACTGACCGTGGGCAGGGCGGGGAATTTTGCGGAGATAAATCTCAACGCTGACCCAGCTGGGACTCGAATTTGGGAACTACAGATTACGAGCCTGGTGCGCTATCGACTGAGCCACCCCCGCCCCACCAGCAGGAAGAAAAACAGAAGAAATATACAGGGATCGAATCCGGGTTTCTTTGATCTACAGTCAAACACGTTAAAAAGTAGTAAACGACTTTCCGCTTGAATTTAAAGAAAGTAAAATCATTTGCATGGTATTAAGCGAGTGGAAAACTTTAACCTTCCCAGGCATTCGACAACAAAAAATATTCACTTGAAATCTCACGAAAAAAATTCTTATTATGGCATTTTAACTGCTAGAAATCTTTCATTCGTAATTTGAAAAGATAAAAAAAAACTCAACCTTCTACTGTATATGAAAGGGGAGGGGTAGTGTAACCTTCGACTTAAATATAAAGACATACTTTCCCACATAACCCCTGGAATGTTCGATAAAAAACTAACTTCTTTTGGGTTGTTTTACCTCTGAGCGGCACTTTTTTGCACATCATGGGCTAAATGGCCAGGTCACATGGACCCCGAAGGCTCAGAGAAGGTTGGGGGAGGGGACCCACTGGAAGAGCTGTTGGGAGACAGATGGTAGCCTCCCGTCAAGGCCATCCAGCGTGTTCTTTAACGTGCACAGGGTATGGCTCTCCCGCACACGGGGCCACGGTTTAACGTCCCATCCGACGGACGGCGGCCTTTCCAAGCCCATCGGTGCCCCCTACTGACCGTGGGCACGGCGGGGAATTTTGCGGAGATAAATCTCAACGCTGACCCAGCTGGGACTCGAACCTGGGAACTACAGATTACGAGCCTGGCGCGCTACCGACTGAGCCACCCCCGCCCCAACTTCTTTTGGAATTTGGCAGAAACATCTTACTCTCCTCTGAAATTTCCCTCCGTTTTCATCTTTTCCCAATACGTTCCCTAATACGATCTCCTATACGTCTTCCTTGTGATTAATCACCACTTTTGTATCATTCAAGTGCAGGGCAACTGAAGTTAGCTGATTGCAAAAATGATTGCCCCATAAATACGGACTGGTACTCTTCTTTCTGAGACCAACATTTCCCTGGTCTTCTGAAAAGCGTCAGATGTCCAAAAAAAGAAAGGTGTCCTTCCCGTTTTCCGCCTTCTTATCGCCAGTTGTCCTCTAGCCAAGGTCTCTAATCAATAAAAACAAAAACAAATACATCGAAAATGATTCGAAAGACTGGCACAGATACCGACAAGGAAGAGATTGGAGAAGAGGAAACCGCTTTTTTTTTTCGGTTTTTTCCTTGATCAGTGACGAATCCGCGAGTAGACTTCAGTATCTTCAACTTTAGTGCTGTCGTTTCCTCTGTCAAGCCACAAACGTTCGCTGTGATTTATGAACCCTTCCCACGGCTTGTTTGCGGTTCGTACTGAACGAATTTGTCAAGGAGATCTTCGGCATTATTTTCTTTAGTAGTGGACGCTTCGTTTGGGTTTAAGAATCAGGAGTAGAGCGCGGTTTGCTCGATTACTACCTCTCAGCGGAATTGTTTCTTATTTCAATGCATAAGTGAACAAGAGATTATTGGGTCTTTCGACGTTTAAGTTCATTGGTGGATTTGTTTGGAATGTTTCGCTGTGTTTCACAATAACTACCGAATGGCTGCATCGATCAATTTGGTTTTTGGCACAGAGATACTTCAGATAAAAATCACGACCCACGTTAGAAAATGATTTCGATATGTCTATTACGAATACAGTTAGCGTTAATGTTGAAATAAGAGTCATGAAATAGTCATAGGAAAGTTTGATTTGACGGGTTGGCCAAGTCTGTTGGAGTCAGTCTCGTAATCCAATTTTCTCACGTCCGAATTGACTTTTTCTGAGAATTTTTCTGCTAACTCTCATTTTTCCCTACGTGAGAAATAGGATACCGATGAGCAGATATATTCCATGCAGGGTTGTCAGCCAACAACCTTAATCAAACTTTAATTGGGGCGGGGGTGGCTCAGTCGGTAGCGCGCCAGGCTCGTAACCTGTAGTTCCTAGGTTCGAGTCCCAGCTGGGTCTGGGTTTGAGATTTATCTCCGCAAAATTCCCCGCCCTGCCCACGGTCAGTAGGGGACACCGATGGGCTTGGAAAGGCCGCCGTCCGTCGGATGGGACGTTAAGCCGTGGCCCCGTGTGCGGGAGAGCCATACCCTGTGCACGTTAAAGAACACGCTGGATGGCCTTGACGGGAGGCTACCATCTGTCTCCCAACAGCTGTTCCAATGGGTCCCCTCCCAGAACCTTCTCTGAGCCTTCGGGGTCCATGTGACCTGGCCATTTAGCCCATGGTGTGCAAAAAAGTGCCGCTCAGAGGTAAAACAACCCAACAATCCAAACTTTAATTACATTGGTGCAGTTAGGCCATTACAGACAGAATTAACAGTAACGTTTTAGGTGCTCCGAGGAAATGTGCTTCGAATAGTGCGAGGGCTGTTTTTTTAAGTTGTGGAACAGGAAAAGATAATTGCATTATTCGAGAAGAATGACTGAACAAAAGATCCAGTTGATGCCAAAAAGAAAGACTTTGCCGTCTCAGTGGCGCAATGGTGTCACGTTTTGCTCGCGGTGACACTGCAAAGGTCTTGGTTCAACTCCCAGAATGACATGGTCGTTTTTGTTTTTAAGAATATAGATTTTTATTCATAAAAGTAAATACAGTACATTTACTATTAGACCCGCAAAGCTAAAATAGCTTATCTGCAGGAAAATGAATAAATTAAATTAGATATAGGTTATTCAACCACGAAAATGATATACATTAAATAAATTCGAAAAACACAACACATAATATTCAGCTAATTTGGAATTCCCAAATATTTTTTCAATTCGATTTTCAGTCTACTGAAAGAATCTATATTTAGTATTTCTTTTGGGATAGCATTAAACATAAGTGGTATTCGATATCATTAGGCAATACACAAAAAGTTTTTGAAATGAAAATAGCCAATCTTTACTAATGTTGGTGCTGAATACGAAAATGATAATAAAATTTGTCGATCGGTTCTTGTTTAGAAGAGACAGAGATGGTCATGTATAAACGACTCAGTCCGCATTAAGTACATAGGCAACCATTTCGCAACGCTGTATTTTAAACTCCAGATTGCAACATATTGCATCAGCCCGCCATACACACAACCCCGGAGGTATTGCAACATTGTCTGATGCAATGTAGTTGAGTCATGACATCGCAGCTTTACGATCGCGGACGAAAGATGACGCAATCGTTAATTGCAAGCGACGTCTCGTAGGGTGAGCAAGTCTTTTGAGAGACTTCCATTTACTCCTGAGTCATAAGTACAACACAGGTGATCCTTGCAGTTTTAATCCAGCAGTAGTGATGCCTCGTAACTGTGTTAATAGTGCAGATACATTTTGTTACTTTAGCGGAGAAGTGACGTTTGCAAGTCAGAAAGGGTCATCACTCCAATAATGAAAGCGGCGTATGAGTTTTATTTTGGATGCAAGTTCGGGGACCAGGACAAGGTCTGGGCCCCACACATATACTGCACTACGTGGGCAAGAAATCTTCCGAAGAGGCTGAAAGGCCAAAAATTGGCGATGCCGTTTACTGTTCCTGTGGTTCGGAGAGAGCCAAGCTATATGCAAATGACTGCTACTTCTGCATGGTTCCACCTGTTTCTGGTAGTATCACAAGGAAAAAGAAGTGGACAATAGCTTACACGAATATACAATCTGCTCTCTGCGCAAATATGTCATCTGCGCCACACATTCTCACCGAAGAAGAAATGAACGATCGTATTTGCGATCTGGAGCTGTCCAAGGCCAAAGCAGAGTTATTTGGATCAATACTTAAACAATGGATTCTTCTCAAGGAAAATGTCCGAGTGACTTCGTTTCGAACTCGTCATGAGCAATTTGCGCCTTACTTCAGAAAGGAAGATGACGTTGTGTTCTGCTCCGATGTAGATGATCTGATGAATGCCCTCGGAATCAAACATGACCCTCAAGAATGGCGATTATTCATAGACTCCTCGAAATTGAGTCTCAAGGCGGTGTTGCTGCATAACGGAAATCGACTTCCATCCATTCCGGTCGGACACGCTGTCTACATGAAAGAAACCTACGACAACCTAAAACAGCTGTTGAACTGTCTTCAATACAGCAAGTACGGCTGGCATCTCTGTTGTAACTTTAAGGTAGTGGCTCTGTTGATGGGTCTGCAGCTGGGATATACGAAGTACTGCTGTTTCTTATGTGAATGGACAGCCGAGCAAAGACTTTGCACTATGTGAAGAGAACAGAGGAAATCTCTGAATCTGTGAAGGCCTCAGACGAAATCTCTGAAAGTCAGTGAGAAGAATGTGGAACACCAAAATCCTACTACAGTCCCTATACATCAAACTCGGTGTGATGAAAAATTTTGTAAAAGCCATGGACCAGACTGCATCAGCTTTCAAGTACTTGGCTGATAAATTCCCTCGGCTCGAAAATTAAAGAGGAAATTTTAGTGGGTCCTCAGATCCGCGAGCTGTTCAGAGACCAGATGTTCGACAACCTGCTTCAGGGTGACGAGAAAAAGGCATGGGACGCGTTTCGTCTGTTGTCAACTAAATTTCTCAGGAATATCAGGGCAGAAAACTACACGGAACTGGTTAAAGACATGTTATCTCTGTAACTTGGCTGCAATATGTCCTTAAAGATCCACTTCTCCATTTCCACTTAGATTTCTTCACCGACAACTGCGGAATGGTTAGTAACAAGCACGGTGAACGTTTTCACCAGAACATTGCAACGATGGAGAAACGATACCAAAGAAACTGGTGCACTTCAATGTTGGCTGATTACTGTTGGACGCTCGCCAAAGATGATCCTGAGCAGCTGTACAAGCGACGGGCAAAGTGACGTCGGAAGTAGAAGGGGAGTTTTACCGATACATGTCATATGTACTTTGTCATACTAACTTTGTGTTTTGCTAGGAGAATCTAGTTTAAGTATTTTACTCAGAGAATCTGCTTTAACTAAATGTTTTGCTTAAAGAATGTGACTTAATCGAGTATTTTGCTAGGAGCATCTGACTTTACCAGATATTTTGCTCAGGCAACTGGCTTTCTAACTAGTTTCTTTTAAGAATCTGATTTAATTGCGTATTTTCTTGGGTTGGGTTGTTTTACCTCTGAGCGGCACTTTTTTGCACACCATGGGCTAAATGGCCAGGTGTGGCCATGGGCTAAAGGCTCAGAGAAGGTTGGGGGAGGGGACCCACTGGAAGAGCTGTTGGGAGACAGATGGTAGCCTCCCGTCAAGGCCATCCAGCGTGTTCTTTAACGTGCACAGGGTATGGCTCTCCCGCACACGGGGCCACGGTTTAACGTCCCATCCGACGGACGGCGGCCTTTCCAAGCCCATCGGTGCCCCCTACTGACCGTGGGCACGGCGGGGAATTTTGCGGAGATAAATCTCAACGCTGACCCAGCTGGGACTCGAACCTGGGAACTACAGATTACGAGCCTGGCGCGCTACCGACTGAGCCACCCCCGCCCCAACTTCTTTTGGAATTTGGCAGAAACATCTTACTCTCCTCTGAAATTTCCCTCCGTTTTCATCTTTTCCCAATACGTTCCCTAATACGATCTCCTATACGTCTTCCTTGTGATTAATCACCACTTTTGTATCATTCAAGTGCAGGGCAACTGAAGTTAGCTGATTGCAAAAATGATTGCCCCATAAATACGGACTGGTACTCTTCTTTCTGAGACCAACATTTCCCTGGTCTTCTGAAAAGCGTCAGATGTCCAAAAAAAGAAAGGTGTCCTTCCCGTTTTCCGCCTTCTTATCGCCAGTTGTCCTCTAGCCAAGGTCTCTAATCAATAAAAACAAAAACAAATACATCGAAAATGATTCGAAAGACTGGCACAGATACCGACAAGGAAGAGATTGGAGAAGAGGAAACCGCTTTTTTTTTCGGTTTTTTCCTTGATCAGTGACGAATCCGCGAGTAGACTTCAGTATCTTCAACTTTAGTGCTGTCGTTTCCTCTGTCAAGCCACAAACGTTCGCTGTGATTTATGAACCCTTCCCACGGCTTGTTTGCGGTTCGTACTGAACGAATTTGTCAAGGAGATCTTCGGCATTATTTTCTTTAGTAGTGGACGCTTCGTTTGGGTTTAAGAATCAGGAGTAGAGCGCGGTTTGCTCGATTACTACCTCTCAGCGGAATTGTTTCTTATTTCAATGCATAAGTGAACAAGAGATTATTGGGTCTTTCGACGTTTAAGTTCATTGGTGGATTTGTTTGGAATGTTTCGCTGTGTTTCACAATAACTACCGAATGGCTGCATCGATCAATTTGGTTTTTGGCACAGAGATACTTCAGATAAAAATCACGACCCACGTTAGAAAATGATTTCGATATGTCTATTACGAATACAGTTAGCGTTAATGTTGAAATAAGAGTCATGAAATAGTCATAGGAAAGTTTGATTTGACGGGTTGGCCAAGTCTGTTGGAGTCAGTCTCGTAATCCAATTTTCTCACGTCCGAATTGACTTTTTCTGAGAATTTTTCTGCTAACTCTCATTTTTCCCTACGTGAGAAATAGGATACCGATGAGCAGATATATTCCATGCAGGGTTGTCAGCCAACAACCTTAATCAAACTTTAATTGGGGCGGGGGTGGCTCAGTCGGTAGCGCGCCAGGCTCGTAACCTGTAGTTCCTAGGTTCGAGTCCCAGCTGGGTCTGGGTTTGAGATTTATCTCCGCAAAATTCCCCGCCCTGCCCACGGTCAGTAGGGGACACCGATGGGCTTGGAAAGGCCGCCGTCCGTCGGATGGGACGTTAAGCCGTGGCCCCGTGTGCGGGAGAGCCATACCCTGTGCACGTTAAAGAACACGCTGGATGGCCTTGACGGGAGGCTACCATCTGTCTCCCAACAGCTGTTCCAATGGGTCCCCTCCCCCAACCTTCTCTGAGCCTTCGGGGTCCATGTGACCTGGCCATTTAGCCCATGGTGTGCAAAAAAGTGCCGCTCAGAGGTAAAACAACCCAACAATCCAAACTTTAATTACATTGGTGCAGTTAGGCCATTACAGACAGAATTAACAGTAACGTTTTAGGTGCTCCGAGGAAATGTGCTTCGAATAGTGCGAGGGCTGTTTTTTTAAGTTGTGGAACAGGAAAAGATAATTGCATTATTCGAGAAGAATGACTGAACAAAAGATCCAGTTGATGCCAAAAAGAAAGACTTTGCCGTCTCAGTGGCGCAATGGTGTCACGTTTTGCTCGCGGTGACACTGCAAAGGTCTTGGTTCAACTCCCAGAATGACATGGTCGTTTTTGTTTTTAAGAATATAGATTTTTATTCATAAAAGTAAATACAGTACATTTACTATTAGACCCGCAAAGCTAAAATAGCTTATCTGCAGGAAAATGAATAAATTAAATTAGATATAGGTTATTCAACCACGAAAATGATATACATTAAATAAATTCGAAAAACACAACACATAATATTCAGCTAATTTGGAATTCCCAAATATTTTTTCAATTCGATTTTCAGTCTACTGAAAGAATCTATATTTAGTATTTCTTTTGGGATAGCATTAAACATAAGTGGTATTCGATATCATTAGGCAATACACAAAAAGTTTTTGAAATGAAAATAGCCAATCTTTACTAATGTTGGTGCTGAATACGAAAATGATAATAAAATTTGTCGATCGGTTCTTGTTTAGAAGAGACAGAGATGGTCATGTATAAACGACTCAGTCCGCATTAAGTACATAGGCAACCATTTCGCAACGCTGTATTTTAAACTCCAGATTGCAACATATTGCATCAGCCCGCCATACACACAACCCCGGAGGTATTGCAACATTGTCTGATGCAATGTAGTTGAGTCATGACATCGCAGCTTTACGATCGCGGACGAAAGATGACGCAATCGTTAATTGCAAGCGACGTCTCGTAGGGTGAGCAAGTCTTTTGAGAGACTTCCATTTACTCCTGAGTCATAAGTACAACACAGGTGATCCTTGCAGTTTTAATCCAGCAGTAGTGATGCCTCGTAACTGTGTTAATAGTGCAGATACATTTTGTTACTTTAGCGGAGAAGTGACGTTTGCAAGTCAGAAAGGGTCATCACTCCAATAATGAAAGCGGCGTATGAGTTTTATTTTGGATGCAAGTTCGGGGACCAGGACAAGGTCTGGGCCCCACACATATACTGCACTACATGGGCAAGAAATCTTCCGAAGAGGCTGAAAGGCCAAAAATTGGCGATGCCGTTTACTGTTCCTGTGGTTCGGAGAGAGCCAAGCTATATGCAAATGACTGCTACTTCTGCATGGTTCCACCTGTTTCTGGTAGTATCACAAGGAAAAAGAAGTGGACAATAGCTTACACGAATATACAATCTGCTCTCTGCGCAAATATGTCATCTGCGCCACACATTCTCACCGAAGAAGAAATGAACGATCGTATTTGCGATCTGGAGCTGTCCAAGGCCAAAGCAGAGTTATTTGGATCAATACTTAAACAATGGATTCTTCTCAAGGAAAATGTCCGAGTGACTTCGTTTCGAACTCGTCATGAGCAATTTGCGCCTTACTTCAGAAAGGAAGATGACGTTGTGTTCTGCTCCGATGTAGATGATCTGATGAATGCCCTCGGAATCAAACATGACCCTCAAGAATGGCGATTATTCATAGACTCCTCGAAATTGAGTCTCAAGGCGGTGTTGCTGCATAACGGAAATCGACTTCCATCCATTCCGGTCGGACACGCTGTCTACATGAAAGAAACCTACGACAACCTAAAACAGCTGTTGAACTGTCTTCAATACAGCAAGTACGGCTGGCATCTCTGTTGTAACTTTAAGGTAGTGGCTCTGTTGATGGGTCTGCAGCTGGGATATACGAAGTACTGCTGTTTCTTATGTGAATGGACAGCCGAGCAAAGACTTTGCACTATGTGAAGAGAACAGAGGAAATCTCTGAATCTGTGAAGGCCTCAGACGAAATCTCTGAAAGTCAGTGAGAAGAATGTGGAACACCAAAATCCTACTACAGTCCCTACACATCAAACTCGGTGTGATGAAAAACTTCATAAAAGCCATGGACCAGACTGCATCAGCTTTCAAGTACTTGGCTGATAAATTCCCTCGGCTCGAAAATTAAAGAGGAAATTTTAGTGGGTCCTCAGATCCGCGAGCTGTTCAGAGACCAGATGTTCGACAACCTGCTTCAGGGTGACGAGAAAAAGGCTTGGGACGCGTTTCGTCTGGTGTCAACTAAATTTCTCAGGAATATCAGGGCAGAAAACTACACGGAACTGGTTAAAGACATGTTATCTCTGTAACTTGGCTGCAATATGTCCTTAAAGATCCACTTCTCCATTTCCACTTAGATTTCTTCACCGACAACTGCGGAATGGTTAGTAACAAGCACGGTGAACGTTTTCACCAGAACATTGCAACGATGGAGAAACGATACCAAAGAAACTGGTGCACTTCAATGTTGGCTGATTACTGTTGGACGCTCGCCAAAGATGATCCTGAGCAGCTGTACAAGCGACGGGCAAAGTGACGTCGGAAGTAGAAGGGGAGTTTTACCGATACATGTCATATGTACTTTGTTATACTAACTTTGTGTTTTGCAAGGAGAATCTAGTTTAAGTATTTTACTCAGAGAATCTGCTTTAACTAAATGTTTTGCTTAAAGAAAGTGACTTAATCGAGTATTTTGCTAGGAGCATCTGACTTTACCAGATATTTTGCTCAGGCAACTGGCTTTCTAACTAGTTTCTTTTAAGAATCTGATTTAATTGCGTATTTTCTTGGGTTGGGTTGTTTTACCTCTGAGCGGCACTTTTTTGCACACCATGGGCTAAATGGCCAGGTCACATGGACCCCGAAGGCTCAGAGAAGGTTGGGGGAGGGGACCCACTGGAACAGCTGTTGGGAGACAAATGGTAGCCTCCCGTCAAGGCCATCCAGCATGTTCTTTAACGTGCACAGGGTATGGCTCTCCCGAACACGGGGCCACGGCTTAACGTCCCATCCGACGGACGGCGGCCTTTCCAAGCCCATCGGTGTCCCCTATTAACCGTGGGCAGGGCGGGGAATTTTGCGGAGATAAATCTCAACGCTGACCCATCTGGGACTCGAACCTGGGAACTACAGATTACGAGCCTGGTGCGCTACCGACTAAGCCACCCCCGCCCCTCTTAACTCAGTATTTTGCATAGAACATCTAATTGCATTAAGTGTTTACTTGGTGCAACAAATTCAATATTTAATCTGTTGATAAAACAATAGCAACTTGGAAATGTAAATATGATAAAACGAGAAAAATAACATCATTTTACATAGAAAGTTTTTTTATTCCTATACTATACATAGAGTATAAATTTGCATTATCGTAAAGACCTTCAGGCAAACCTATATATAGTTCATAGGGCACCTGCTTAAAAATAATGGTCTTGTTTTGAATCAGTTAAAACGATTTTTGAAATATTTTAGTAAGAGTCGCATTTTATCCGTGAGAATATATTACCACGTAGATGTTAGCATGTTCGACAATATTGAAAAGCAGGTTTGTATAGTGTTGAACCATATGCTGAGCAAAACGAGGAAAAATCCTTTTAAGTACACTTTAATCTGATAAATTTTACATTACAAGGAAAACAAAACATAAATCCTTCCTCTCTCTATATCCGATCGATAAAGGTTTTCCTTACACTGACGTAATGCTTTCCGAATCTTAATTATATATTGATAAAAGTGCTAGAAGAATTACTTTAACTTTCCTCACATTTTTTCCCCATTTTCCGATGTTTTGCTTAAAAGAGTTTATGTAACATAAACATTTTTTCTATAGAAATTTGTGGATGTCGCCAACGTTTCGTAAAAGGAAATAAAATGCAGAGGATAATGCTTCTTCGGCGATGCCTGTGAAAAATATGATTTGGCAGCTTCCTCGATGAAAAGATTAAAGCGAATTTGTTCCTGAGTGATTGATGGATATTTGCATTTTCACTTCATTTTTATCAGATTCCGATCTGCATGTCACCACCATTCCACTCCAGAACTAATGAATGGTCTTAAAAGAGACTCTCAGAATTATTCAACGACTGACTAGTGCAGTAATTGATCAAGTTGAAGATTACTTTAAACGTCCAGCGTGATGTCCATAAAATGTTTTTCATCCCAAAGGAAAAGACGTGAAAAATGGCCCGAGCTCATGAATAACAAAGAGTCTTTTAATTAGCAAAACTTCCGGTTTACATAAAGTATTCTTGTCCCAAGACGAAATTATTCACGTGCTTCTAAACTCATTAGCAGTCTCATATAAATATACTTTGTTTTGCTCTTTTCCTGTTGTCGAGAAAGAGCTGGAAAAAATTTTGCCCTTTAGTTTTTCTTTCTCTTTTGTAGTAATGTGTATAGAAGCAAGAATATTTCGCAAACAGAGATATTAAATGATCTGTAATATTCAAAGAATTCCTTTCGAAAAATATTTTTAATGACGATTTGTATTGCAAGTTAGAAAAACTCTTTTATAGCTTTGCGGTTTAATGAGTGCCTTCGAGGGATAAAATGAGATTTTCTAAGATTTTTTACGTGTCTGTATTTAAAAAAAAAGAATCTGATAAATAACATAAAAAATTAATGTTTTCCCAAAAATTTAATTTTGATTTTGCATCCAATGTTTTTGGCTCATTGTTTACTGTTACGACGTGTATCTCAGATCAATATTTTCCCTAATCTAAAAAAAATTTGTTTTTTTTTAAAAACAAAATTTTTTTTTCGATCAATTTTAAATGAAACATTGTATTCAGCCGGCCTACTGCTAACATGTCAGGTGCTCTGGACCATTCAGCTGTCGGATGATGCCGATTAAGATCTCCTCTAATTGATGCTATGAACTTTCTATCAACAGTGCACAATTCTCGGTCGTCGTTTCGTATCTCACCAGGCTAAAGAAACTTTTTCTCTAAAATTGGTCAACGTTAAATTCAGAGTGATATCTTCTTCTATTTAGTATTTTATAAAAAAAAAAGGGACAGTTATCAACGCTCTAGGTTCGTCAGTAGCGGATATATAGGTTCAGGAGCCCTGTGCGGAACAACATTTAGGAGACCTATGGATTTTTAAGAAAAAATATAATTATAAATTCAGCGATCCCTCAGTAACCGGGGCTCTAAGCGGCTGCTTAGTCCGTTTATCGGTAAATCCTCCCCTGAGGTTAGTAACCTGATGTATCCAGGTTCGTCCCCAGAGTGTCTAGGTTCAGATTTTCTCCGCTAACCCTGTTGTGACCTCGATCAGAAAGGGGACACCGATAAACTTGGAAAGGTCACCGCCCTTCAGATGTAATGCTAACCCGTGACCCCATGTGTGGGAAAACTGTGTCCTGTTCACATTAAATAACATGTTTGATGACATTCACGGGAGGCTTCCATAAAATAAGATTTATATACCTTTTTCGGGTGGGGCGCAATTCAGGTTGGGTTGTTTTACCTCTAAGCGGCACTTTTTTGCACACCATGGGCTAAATGGCCAGGTCACATGGACCCCAAAGGCTCAGAGAAGGTTACACCGATGGGCTTGGAAAGGCCGCTATCCGTCGGATGGGATGTTATGTTGTGGCCCCGTGTGCGGGAGAGCCATACCCTGTGCACGTTAAAGAACATGCTGGATTGCCTTGATGGGAGACTACCATCTGTCTCCCAACAGCTGTTCCAGTGGGTCCTCTCCCACAACCTTCTCGGATCCTTGTGGCCTGTCCATTTAGCCCATGGTGTGCAAAATAGTGCCGCTAGAATGCAAAAAAAGTGTCGCACAGGTAAAACAACCCAACCTATCTATGGCAGTCATGAAGTACTCATTACCTTGGGGCGGGGGTGGCTCAGTCGTCTGCGCGCCAGGCTCGTAATCTGCAGTTCCCAGGTTCGAGTCCCAGCTGGGTCAGCGTTGAGAATTATCTCCGCAAAATTCCCCTCCCTGCTCACGGTCAGTAGGGGACACCGATGGGCTTGGAAAGGCCGCCGTCCGTCGGATGGGACGTTAAGCCGTGGCCCCGTGTGCGGGAGAGCCATACCCTGTGCACGTTAAAGAACAGACTGGATGGACTTGACGGGAGGCTACCATCTGTCTCCCAACAGCTGTTCCAGTGGGTCCCCTCCCCCAACCTTCTCTGAGCCTTCGGGGTCCATGTGACCTGGCCATTTAGCCCATGGTGTGCAAAAAAAGTGCCACTCAGAGGTAAAACAACCCAACCCAACAACCCAACTCATTACCTTGGCTGAAACAAGATCTGAAGAAATCACATTCTTATGATGTTAGTAGCAGAAGTAGCCACCGTAAAGCACAAAATGTTGGCGTGCAGCGTCGCTTCACATCGTGTTTTATGATCACATAAAAAGCATTTACTGCTTTTAAAGAAAAATATGATAATGTAATAAGTTTGTTACATAAGGCCCAAAGAAAACGTCGAACCAAAAAAAAGCATCATTTGGTAAATGCACTGATTTCTATTCTACTCTCACTGGTCAAAATCTGCGATTCCGATGGGAACCATACCTCTTCTACATCGATGACAATCATTTCCGGTATTTTGCCAATATCAAGATCAAAAGTGTATGGACTTTCTCTGTTCTTGACTAACACATAGGTCATACAAAAGGAAAACTTGACCATCGTTCTCCTTTAATGCCCAAACACTGGACATGTAGCTCTTCTGGTTTTCAATTGTGCATACTTCGACTTATGCATTATGTGACAGAGAAATAACCGGACAGCGATAAAATACACTCAGTATCATAAAAAATAATGACTCAGTTCAACATAAAATTATTTCCTTAATCTAATAGCTTAAAAAACA
This sequence comes from Ryuthela nishihirai, assembly GCA_038380435.1. Classification (NCBI taxonomy): domain Eukaryota; kingdom Metazoa; phylum Arthropoda; class Arachnida; order Araneae; family Heptathelidae; genus Ryuthela; species Ryuthela nishihirai. The sequence goes on from JAWZYU010000007.1 coordinate 10,391,109, forward strand.
GGATACACGTTTTTACTGACAAAAAATCTTGACAAATCGGTGTGTGATTCTGGAATTGCTTGGTATAATTTCCTTTTTTACTGTGCCATCTGGTAGCAACATCCATTTACAATATATCGAACTGTTTCCAATGGGCGGGGGTGGCTCAGTCGGTAGCGCGCCAGGCTCGTAATCTATAGTTCCCAGGTTCGAGTCCCAGCTGGGTCAGCGTTGAGATTTATCTCCGCAAAATTTCCCGCCCTGCCCACGGTCAGTAGGGGACACCGATGGGCTTGGAAAGGCCACCGTCCGTCGGATGGGACGTTAAGCCGTGGCCCAGTGTGCGAGAGAGCCATACCCTGTGCACGTTAAAGAACACGCTGGATGGCCTTGACGGGAGGCTACCATCTGTCTCCCAACAGCTGTTCCAGTGGGTCCCCTCCCCCAACCTTCTCTGAGCCTTCGGGGTCCATGTGACCTGGCCATTTAGCCCATGGTGTGCAAAAAAGTGCCGCTCAGAGGTAAAACAACCTAACCCAAGTATGCATGCTAACCCAGACAGAAAGCTTAAACCACTGATGCAAATGTTATGAAACTTTCACCGAGATCCCAAAAGGGTATTTCTCCGCAAAAAGATTTCAGAACACAAGAATGGGGTTCCGAACGTTTCAGAGTGACTTCACTCCTTCCCCTCTGCAGTCTTTTGAACTTTGAAATAGTAGGAATTTAACATTATGAAGATCAAAAATCTGGTCAAAGGATCATACAACTTTTATTAGCCGAGGTAACCTTTCTTTATGGTTTACGTTCCAAAAGTAACTGGGATTTTACACTTTCCTCTAACAGTGGAACAGCTCCATACTGCAGCAATGAAAAACGGCTTTCAAAGAAGCTCCCCGACATTGAAACTGAATTCTTTTAAGGAAAAACTTTACTGGGGATAAATCTGACATCTCAAAAACTCAATTTTCGACATTTTTGGCTTAATGCCGAGTGGTTAGCGCGCTTGGCTACTGATCTACGGGACCTGGGTTCGAGCCCCGGGTAAGGCATGGATGTTCGTGTTGTTTTCTGCTGAGGTCCTGCCATCCTCTCAGATCTTCTACTGTGGCATATAAACTGACAGGCTCCTGTCAGACCTCTGTGGCAAGCAGCTGCTTGAGGGGGTATTTATTATTTATTTATTTAAACAGTTATTAAACGAGGAACTTTCACAACAGATACTCTTCGTAAATATTTTTCTTCAAATTTCAAGAAAACTGGAGGAATCATTGAAATTTAAACGCTTAAATTACTGCATAAATAATGCGTTCATAACATTTAAAATTACATTTATGTTACTAAACGTTTTTTATACATTATAACAGTTATTTACTATATTAACTAAAGTTTCGGCGATTTTTAATGATTATTAACTTTGCTGTTAAATTTTCCACCTGTTTTAACTCTTGCATTATAACGGTGGATATTAAACGAATATTGTTGAAAATCGAGATTTAGATAAATTTGGTTGAGAAATTTGGTTAAATATATCTCCAATGACATTTTTGGGCAAAAAGCTTATTCTTAAAATTTGAGAGTTTCTATTGTGCTCCCCCCCCCCCCAATTTATCCTAACTCAGAAGTGTCAAAAAATGTGTTGCAAGTATTGTACATTCACTTTCCTAAGATGCTTTGGGGCGGGGGTGACTCAGTCGGTAGCGCGCCACGCTCGTAATCTGTAGTTCCCAGGTTCGAGTCCCAGCTGGGTCAGCGTTGAGATTTATCTCCGCAAAATTTCCCCGCCCTGCCCACGGTTAGTAGGGGACACCGATGGACTTGAAAAGGCCGCCGTCCGTCGGATGGGACGTTAAGCCGTGGCCCCGTGTGCGAGAGAGCCATACCCTGTGCACGTTAAAGAACACGCTGGATGGCCTTGACAGGAGGCTACCATCTGTCTCCCAACAGCTGTTCCAGTGGGTCCCCTCCCCCAACCTTCTCTGAGCCTTCGGGGTCCTTGTGATCTGGCCATTTAGCCCATGGTGTGCAAAAAAGTGCCGCTCAGAGGTAAAACAACCCAACCTAATCTTAAATTTAAAAGTATCATTAAAATAACACCTAAATATTAATTTATATCTATATAGTTGACTGATAAGTAATATATTCATAATAGCGTAGCCCTTATTGATATTCAGGAGATTATTTTGTGTTGGTTGGTACAATGTCTAACAATTGTATTTTGAATGTTTCTTATTTTAGCTATATGTGTACAGTAAGCTTTACCATAAAAAATTAATCCATAGTTTATGACTGATTCTACAATTACATGATAAACCATTTGACAGACATTTAGTGGTAAGATAGCACGGAGTCTAGACAAGATTACAGAGCAGTATCTTAATTTGCCAGAAACATAATTTATATGTTTCTTCCACCTGAATAAATTAGTGAACAATCAGACCTAGATAAACTCACTGATGAAACTCTTTCAATAATATCATTACACTTGTAATTATTTGAAATGTTAGTGTCCACATTTGTTAGACAACTAGGTGAATGGTGTAAAATTTGATTCGTATCAGGAATTGAGATATTAGGTAGATGGAAGTACATGGCCATTAGCCCTCGGGGTCCATGTGACATGCCCCTTTAGCCCATGGTGTGCAAAAAAGTGCCGCTCAGAGGTAAAACAACCCAACCTAAGATGCTTTGCTGCAGTGTTTGAAATCAACTACAAGAGTCTAATTATTCACTGTAACTGATGATATAATCCGTGTTATACATTTTTTTCCTAAATATCTTTTTATCCAAAAAAGAATACCTTTATGTCAGTAAGTGCCGTTCTTTCATAATTCTGAAATGTTACCGATAGAAAGTTTATTAAAAATTTAATAATAGAAAGGAGTTATATTTCTTGCATCACAACATCCAGTAACTTTGAGTTTTTTTTCCCCACATGTCTTGCAGATATTTTATTCCGTAGTATTGACAGCAGGAGTATTCCATGTCAAAGCCGTCAGCCATTTGCCAGGTAAAATCTATTCCTTATTTTTACTCTCCGATACACGTAATCCAAATATGACATAAAGTTTAACTTCTAATTCTTATGTAACTGTAGTTGAATTTCAAAGTTCTCAGGTAACCAATGTTTACTGAAAAATATTAACAGGTTCTCATAACAGTGTTTTGTAATAGATTACATTACACTAAAATTTATGCATGTTCTTGCGTTTGCACTACAAATCTGTACTTTGAATCATTGACGCAGATTAGAACAATTCTGCAGCCCCAGCAAATACTTTTTAGCAGGTAAATAAACCGAATTAACTAATTTCTTTATAGCACCTTTTCTTTTCTAAATTTTATCAATCCTAGACGTTATGTTTGCTTAGTCAGTTTCACACATTTCATTCGAGTTTCAAATGCAATCTTTTAAATCGCGATGTGTGGAGAATCTTTCTGGCCTCTGAATAATGTGTAGGAAATGCAAAAACGAAAGATTTACTTTAGGAAACGAAACGTAAAAGAAATATGGTAAACAAACGAGTATGCGAAAAATAAGAGACATGCTACACTATCTAGATAAAGAAAAAAATACCGTCGTATACTTTAGCCATATATCATTGGTTGCCCTCAGTGTGGTTCATATGCATCAGCCATCCTCTAACAAAATCAAGATAGCAATCCCAATTATTGGGCACATATATCACCACATGTGTCTCAGTTGTCTGGGATAATTGCCATGACAAGAAACTGATATGCAGTATTCTCGTAGTAAGATAATGTACATAGACACATCATTTATTTGTAAATGGTTTAATTCTTTTTCGTTTTCTCGTTTGTAACGAGTACTTTGAAAGAATTAACTTTAGTGTGTCCTGTGGTAAGTTTAAGATTCGAGTTTTTGTTATCAGTGGAAAGTCTACCAAAAATATTAGTAAGTTTCAGATTAAGATTTTCAATGAAGTAGGCTTACCTAAAGTGCTCGCTGTAGTGTCATACTACAATTTTATTTGTCGTTCATTAATGGGGGCGGGTGTGGCTCAGTCGGCAGAGCGCCAGGCTTGCAAACTGTAATTCCCAGGTTCGTTGTTGTTTTACCTCTTAGCGGCACATTTTTGCACATCATGGGCTAAATGGCCAGGTCACAAGGACCCCGAAGGCTCAGAGAAGGTTGGGGGAGGGGACCCACTGGAACAGCTGTTGGGAGACAGATGGTAGCCTCCCGTCAAGGCCATCCAGCGTGTTCTTTAACGTACACAGGGTATGGCTCTCCCGCACACGGGACCACGGCTTAACGTCCCATCCGACGGACGGCGGCCTTTCCAAGCCCATCAGTGTCCCCTACTGGCCGTGGGAAGTGCGGGGAATTTAGCGGAGATAAATCTCAACTCTGATCCAGCTGGGACTCGAACCTGGGAACTACAGATTACGAGCCTGGCGCGCTACCGACTGAACCACCCCCGCCCCTTCCCAGGTTCGAGTGCCACTTGTGCTAGCGTTGAGATCTATCACCTTAACCGTCGTTCTATCCTCGGTGAGAGAGGAAATGTCCATGGGCTTGGAAAGGTAGCGGTCCCTCAGATGGGATGTAAAGTCCTGGCCTGTAGGCAAGAAAGCCATTCCCTGTGCGTATTAAAGAATAGGCATTCATTTGGATATCTGCTGGATCACATTTCCTGTGGCTTCAGTCTGTCTCCTAAAAGCTGACCAATGAATGCCCTCACTCCATCCTTCTCTGAGGCATTGTAGTTCTTGTGACCTGGTCATTTAACTCGTTATAAGAAAAAAATCTCCGCTCAGAGGAAAAACAAGTCAACAACCCAACTTTCATTAATGATCACATTGCTATGACTATGAATATTTTTGTGTAGGAAAGTCACCAAAGTTTGTTTCATTTAATGAGAGGGATCGCCACCGTTTCAAACGCAGTAATAGTTCCCAGAGTTCCAAAGAAAGCAATAGTAGATCTCGGATGGTACAGTCGCTCAAAAAAGTATCCGAACACTATGGTTGATCACAGAATTCAGAAAAAATATCTGGCAACAATTTTTTTAGAAATTAGTGATCTGTGACACGAAGTTGCCAGATCACTAATTTCTAAAACAATTGTTGCCAGATATTTTTTTCTGAATTCTGTGATCAACCACAGTGTTCGGATACTTTTTTGAGCGACTGTACATCTTTGGAAGTTTCGGTTGGTTTAGCTCTGAGCTGCACTTTTATGCCCACAATGCACTAAATATCTAAGTCACCAGGACTGAGCAAGGATCGGGATCTACTGGGCAGCTCTCGAGAGATAGAATGAAGCTCCCCATCAAGACCAGCATGTTATTTAACGTGCACAGGGCATAATTCCCCTGCACAAGTGGACACGATTTAAAATCGCATGCGACGGACGGCAGTCTTTTCCAGACTACTAAAGTTTGCTTTTTCACTGAGAGTAGAGTGAATGATGGAGGAGAAAAATCTCAATGCAGTAATAGTGGGATTCGAACCAGGAAACATCAGGTTAGGAGTCTGATGCCCTATCAATTCGGCCAATCCCTCCATTCTGTTGCGAGGAACACGGCTATTATTTATAAAGATGTTAAAGGGCACCACTTTTATTTGATCATGATGTTAGTGAAAAACTATAAAGTGATTAATGATTTTTTTTTCTATTTTTCAGTTTTTTTAGCTTTGAGTATTTTGATGGTGATCCTAGCAGCTTGCTCTGTTGTCTCATCGGTAGTCCTCATTATTGGCCTTTGCACGGTAAGTAACATCAAAGAAAAAAAAGTCATGTAGATAATAGCATTATAGCCAAGAGATGAATAAATTGGAACTTTCACGGGAGGGGCACTGAAAGGCTGAACTCTACATCACAAATAGCTGCACACGCAGAAAATCTGGATTGTTGAAAACTTGCTGCACTTACCAGACAGATGGATTATTGAGAACTTCTTGCACTCGTCAGACTGAAATCTGGATTGTTGAGAACATACTACACTCATCAGACAGAAATCTGGATTGTTGAGAACTTCTTACACTCGTCTGACAGATATTTGGATTGTTGAGAACTTCTTGCACTCGTCAGACTGAAATCTGGATTGTTGAGAACATACTACACTCATCAGACAGAAATCTGGATTGTTAAGAACTTCTTGCACTCGTCAGACAGAAATCTGGATTGTTGAGAACTTCTTGCACTCATCAGACCGAAATCTGGATTGTTGAGAACACTGCACTCACTAGATAGAAATCTGGATTGTTGAGAACTTCTTGCATCACAGACCGAAATCTGGATTGTTGAGAACATATTTCTCGTCAGACTGAAATCTGGATTGTTGAGAACTTGTTGCACTCGCCAGACTGAACTCTGGATTAATAAAAACTTTCTGGAGACATCATGAAAGAAAAGTTATCACTGACAGGGTTTAAGAATTATCCGTACACAATTAGTAATGGCGAGTTTAAGATTTGGTAACAATTATGAGCGTGTGTAAATGTTTCTTCTGTTGTAACTGCGACTGTTGCAAGGTTCAGATTATTTTAAATATAGGTCAGCTTAAGGTGTTGTTTTTCAATCTGTAAATGTTTTTTTTTTAGTTTATTGACTTTTTAGTTTGAAAAAGCTAAATTTATTATGTGTCCTGTAAGCCTGAGCTGGGTTTGTGTTTGTGGAAGGCTTGTTTGGGTTGTTTTACCTCTGAGCGGCACTTTTCTGCACACCAAGGGCTAAATGGCCAGGTCACATGGACCCCGAAGGCTCAGAGAATGTTGGGGGAGGGGACCCACTGGAACAGCTGTTGGGAGACAGATGGTAGCCTCCCGTCAAGGCCATCCAGCGTGTTCTTTAACGTGCACAGGGTATGGCTCTCCCGCACACGGGGCCACGGCTTAACGTCCCATCCGACGGACGGCGGCTTTTCCAAGCCCATCGGTGTCCCCTACTGACCGTGGGCAGGGCGGGGAATTTTGCGGAGATAAATCTCAACGCTGACCCAGCTGGGACTCGAACCTGGGAACTACAGATTACGAGCCTGGCGCGCTACCGACTGAGCCATCCCCGCCCCATTTGTGGAAGGCCCATTCGTAATATTAGTAATGAGATTTTATATTAACGTCTTTAATAATATAGGTTTACCTCAAGTACTCTACATAGTGTCATATTTCAATTTCATAATACTCATGAAATAGTAGTCTGATAAGTTTACCTTATTTTATGTGTGTTATTTTTGTGTAACATCAGTCTTATTGGCAAAACTCTATCTTGTAAATAAATTAGATATTTATCCGTGAACATAACCTCATTTGTAAATGATACATTGGTTTCCATAAATTAAGAAAAAATTTGAAAAATCGCGATAATTTTCCAGAAGGTTTGTGCCATCCTCACCAAACTTGTTCATGTAACCAGTAAAGAAATGCCGAGTCAGCATATCGTATGCAAATTAGTCTAGGTTGCGTCAATTTGCGTATTCGGAATAGCGCGGCATGCAAACTGTTGTTTTGGAGTGAATCGTTATTTTGTGTTGTAAATATGAGTAAAAAAATTCGAAATAGCCATTTGTAGGAATGACCTCGAGATATCGTTTGCCAAATGAACTGCGGTGGAGAGCTATTGTCCGGCTCGAAACAGACCAAAGTTAGTCAGACGTGGCACGATGGCTGAATGAGAGTCCTGTGGTCCATAGACTGTGGAATCAATTTCTTAGCTCGGATTCCGCGTCTCGGAAGTTTAGCCGAGGAAGGGCTAGAGTTACGACCGCTGTACAAGACCGATATCTGCGACTAACAGCACGAAGGAGCAAGACGTCTACTTCCTCTCAGCTACGATTCCCTCTTGCAGCAGGGGCGGGGGTAGCTCAGTCGGTATCGCGCCAGGCTCGTAATCTGTAGTTCCCAGGTTCGAGTCCCAGCTGGGTCAGCGTTGAGATTTATCTCCGCAAAATTCCCCGCCCTGCCCACGGTCAGTAGGGGACACCAATGGGCTTGGAAAGGCCGCCGTCCATCGGATGGGACGTTAAGCCGTGGGACGTTAAGCCGTGGCCCGTGTGCGGGAGAGTCATACCCTGTGCACGTTAAAGAACACGCTGGATGGCCTTGACGGGAGGCTACCATCTGTCTCCCAACAGCTGTTCAGTGGGTCCCCTCCCCCAACCTTCTCTGAGCCTTCGGGGTCCATGTGACCTGGCCATTTAGCCCATGGTGTGCAAAAAAAGTGCCGCTCAGAGGTAAAACAACCCAACCCTCTTGCAGCAACCACTGAGAGGGTTGTATCAGCTTCTACTGTGCACATAAAGCCTCAAGAGGGAGGTATGTACGCTAGAAGTCCAGTTATTTCTATACCCCTCACGTCACAACACAGGAGAGAGAGGTTGAACTGGACACACACGCATGTTAACTGGACAGAAGAGCAATGGAAGTCCGTATTTGCAGAGTGATTCCGGACATTGATATGGAGAGAACGAGGTACCCGCTATCATTCCAGTAGCATCCGTCAAAAAGACAGTTACGATGGAGGTTGCGTGTGTGTTTGGGGTGGCATTTCCTTAGGTGGACGCAAAAACTTCTATGTGTTAACGAGTGGGAACCTCGATGCTCAAAGGTATAGAGTTGACATCGTGGACCCTTATGTACGTCCTTACGCTGGTGCAATAGGTCAAGCATTCGTCATATAAGACGAGGGAGATTCAAAAAAAGATCCCACTTGGTCCTCCAAAGGTTAAGAGAAGTGTATTTACCTTGTACTTCTTCCACAGTTAATGGAAGTGACATTTTGTGTTTACGCATTCCCACTTTTTGCACAACAGTCGCGCCAGTTTATCTACAAGTGTCTTTTTTACTGCGTCATCGCGCAAAATACAACTCAAGCAAGTTGCCCGCAACACTAAGCTGTCCGTATCTGTAATAAATGAGGAATATAACCATGTCGTATCTAAAACCAAGCAAGACAACTTCTTCCTTTCAATTTAGGCGTAGATAAGCCAGCAGCGTTTTGATTTCCAGTAATTTGTTGTTTAGTGGGCACTTTAGAAGATTTTACACGGTTGATCTATCAAGTGTAAGGAAAGCTGTCTAAGCCATGTTTCTACAGATGGATAATTCTTAACCAGTCATCCTTAAAGAAGCAATGACTCGACAATGATGCGGCATTTCCTTTTTGGGAGGGAAGGCTTGCAAGCTAAGAATTCATCGATTAATCGTCGGAAGCAACTCTCCACTAAACCACGAAAAGGAAACTGTGCGTTAAATTCGGCGAAAATATCTCGATTGTTCAATGTCATCGTTATTAAAGGAACCTCAGTAAACTACTAATCGTTTCCATAGCAATGGAATCCTTCCATGTGAAAGAGAAATATTTGCAATCAAGTGCTTCCGACATTTCGTTAATAGAACTCAGTTTAATTGTTTCTACACTTCAGTTAAGGGGCGGGGGTGGCTCAGTCGGTAGCGCGCCAGGCTCGTAATCTGTAGTTCCCAGGTTCGAGTCCCAGCTGGGTCAGCGTTGAGATTTATCTCCGCAAAATTCCCCGCCTTGCCCACGGTCAGTAGGGGACACCGATGGGCTTGGAAAGGCCGCCGTCCGTCGGATGGGATGTTAAGCCGTGGCCCCGTGTGCGGGAGAGCCATACCCTGTGCACGTTAAAGAACACTCTGGATGGCCTTGACGGGAGGCTACCATCTGTCTCCCAACAGCTGTTCCAGTTCCCTCCCCCAACCTTCTGTGAGCCTTCGGGGTCCATGTGACCTGGCCATTTAGCCCATGGTGTGCAAAAAAAGTGCCGCTCAGAGTTAAAATCAACTCACCTCAGTTAAAGTTTGCATTTTTTTGCGATGGTTTTTAAATTTTAATTTCTTCTAACAAAAAAAAATATTAATTTTTACATATAAATTCATTATAGCTGTTAAACAGCTTACTTAATTGAATTTTGATTGTAAAACTTTAAATGGTAATTTTTTTAATCAATAGAGGAGATATTTTAATATCCTACTATGATTTACAAGCTTTGGTGGAAGTTTTAAAATGTTCTTCATAACTATCAACAAAGTTACTTGGGCATCTGCCCCGGGAAAGTTTTCTAATCATTACATTGTCAGTTTTAATTACTATGTGCAAAATTTGACTATTCAATTGGGGACAGAATAATTCTTGCCCCGGATAGAAAATCAATAGCACGGTCGTTGTTCACCCAGAGGCTGCCATCCATCAGACTGCTAAAAGGCAGTATTTTTTTTTAAATTAATTCTGCCAGTAGTTACCTAGTAATAGTAATATATATGCATAAGTATATGTTTTTAGAGGAATTTGCTTAGGGGCTGGCGAAAATTTCATAATTCTTTATATTGAAATTGTCCATTTAATATTGTTACAAATAATGCAATATAAAACATTGGTTGAAGGAATAAAAATACGCTGTTTAGTATTAAACTACTGAGAGTGACAAAAAATATCAGAAAACAAATGATTTGCTAACGTTTGCTTTCCTCTAAACGTTTACACAAATATGCATTTATCGCTCTCCACCATATTCACCAGTCGGTAATTAAAACTGCAGAGAGCACGGCCAAGTAAACACAGTTTCTTTTTTCGCCTAACCTCATCATTACTTATAATGTCAAAGCATCTAATGTCCAAGATATTGTACACATAAGCATTTAGAATCAAAGGTATCAAGTTTCCTGTTATTTTGCTTACAAAGGGTCCAAGTTTCACTACCATAACTAACTTTAGAGCGTACCAAACTACTATATGGTCTAATTTTAGTCTTTAGATGTGTAAGCCCAATTTTAGTCTTTCATGTGTATAAGCCTAAGTTTAGTCTTTAGGCGTATAAGCCTAATTTTAGTGTTTAGGTTTATAAGCCAAATTTTAGTCTTTAGGTGTATAAGCCTAATTTTAGTCTTTAGGTGTATAAGCCTAATTTTAGTCTTTAGGTGTATAAGCCTAATTTTAGTCTTTAGGTGTATAAGCCTAATTTTAGTCTTTGGGTGTATAAGCCTAATTTTAGTCTTTAGGTGTATAAGCCTAATTTTAGTCTTTAGGTGTATAAGCCTAATTTTAGTTGTTAGATGTATAAGCCTAATTTTAGTCTTTAGGTATATAAGCCATATTTTAGTCTTTTGGTGTATAAGCCTAATTTTAGTGTTTAGGTTTATAAGCCAAATTTTAGTCTTTAGGTGTATAAGATTAATTTTAATCTACAGGTGTAGAAGTCTAGTTTTTCACACTCTACATAGATTCTTAAAAATACCATATCCTCCTATTTATCTGGTACTAGGGATATAATAATTAATGTTCACTAGCTTTAGCATTAGCGATTATCGAATCCAAATAATCTGACATCTTCGGATATATAATTCGGGATGGATATCCCTTCCGATATCCATCCCGGATTTATATTTAAAGAAGTCTTTAAGTGAACGAGAACTAAAATTTGCGAAACACTGAGAAATCCTTTAGAAAACACTATTGAATATTGCCACTTAATCTGAATATCCCAAAAATTAATTAAAAATATGTAGCGGGATTTTAACTCAAAGACAAAGTGCTAAACGAAAACTTTAAAGAGCCCATTTTTGTTATATAATTTTGTTTTACAGTAAGAGTATTATTTTCAAAGCATCCATCAATGAAAAATTTGAATTTCTCTAAACTGTTTCAGAAGTTTTTTTGAGTTCCTAAAATCTATCAACCAAAATATGAGAGTTTAGAATGATTTACATTGTAAATACAGACATGGCAAAGTGGTAATAATACTAATATTATGACGCCATAAGTAATGTTTATAATGACGCCATAAGTAATGTTTGAAATTGTAAATGATTCAGTATTAAAGTACTGAATACTTGCAGTTCATACAGTATTACAAGCATATATACAGGGGTGTCTCAAAAATATAGGTACAAACTTTTAGTGGATGTTGATAACATCTAAAGGAATGAGAATTGCATAGGAACCCATAACCGGAAACGTCACCGTAAGTCAATAGGCGGCGCTGTTCATCAGTGCGCTAGAGGGGAAATTTCGGATTTCCTCATTCGAGCCGTAGTCGGCTGACGAAGAGTATGATATTCGAACAGGGAGCTGGCACACATGCACTTAGTGTATGGAATAGCTGAGGGCAACGAATGTATCAAGAAAGCTTCCCACACAGATATGTACCAGGCAACCGTTTGTTTGCGCGTGCGCATCAAAATTTGTGCGATTATGGGTCATTAAGAGGTAGCAGAAGTGAGGGCAGCCTGTGGAATCGCCTGTGGAGTCTGACATGGATCTCGTGGCAAGGCTCGTCTGCGCTACTGCTACTATCAAAGAAACTCCAGGTGTGTTCGACCGTGTCCGCAATCAGTGCTCCGTCGGTGTCACGCATGCATCGCGTCTCATGGTGGAAACTTCGAGCATCTGCTGTAACATTATGAAATATATCATCTAGTGCGCCATTTGTAATAATTACGCCAATAAATTTTTTCCCATTAATCACTGTCTTGTGTCCTTTCAGATCTTGTACCTCTGCTACCACTTTACCATGACATTTCCGGTTATGGGTTCCTATGCAATTCTCATTCCTTTAGATGTTATCTACCTCCCCTAAACGTTTGTACGTATATTTTTGAGACACCCTGTATATACGTTATTGAAGTAACTAATTTCCTAAATTTATTTTTCTAGGACAATAGACTGTTGCTTCTTCCGTGGATTATATCTCTGTCTCTAACAACCATGCTGGATGTTGTATTATCTTTTTATCTCGTTATTGATGCAGTAAGTATCCTCATCAGTTCTGAAATAATCTTTTCCGGATTTGTAACAGAAAATAAGACCAATTAATTATCAGAATTAATGTGATTAAATTATTTTCTTTCGCAAAATAGATTATAGCATGTAGTAGCTAATTTAATTCTTCCGAATTTATGGCATTTTGTTGCATTACGTACAAAAATGCAAAAACATTTCATGCAACAAAATATCATAGGAGTAAACTCTTTACTTTTCTCTTTGATTCTATCAAAATAAAAGCTTATTTAACATATATCACTAAAAATAAACGCTGTTCGAAATAAAGAGATGAAATGTGTACTTAAATGATTTGGAAAATCCGTTTTTAAATTATTTTAAACTTCTTTCTTTTTACACATCTTTTTGAAGAGTATTACAAAATCTTAAAACTAATTAATAAAAATGGACTCCACTCTCTTTGAAAACGAGTTTTCCATATTCCCAAAGGCGATAGGTTGCTCTTCCGGTTTAGGTACTGGCTTAGCAACTGCTTTTTCAAATCATTAACAAAAAATATCCTTTCAAAACATTTATTAATACCTTAATTAAAATTAGCTTCTCATTTCTTTTCCTTCTGTTTCTTCAATAACATTTACAAAATTACTGAGTAACATCAGCAGTATTACTATCATTTTCAACTTTTACGTTTAAATTTTAATAAGGTTTTTAAATCTATTTCAACTGTGGTTTTAATTCATTTGTACCAGGATTAATCATTTAGACTACATTATTTGAGACAGAATGATAAAGTAGTCTGTAATTCACAAAGAAATTAAATTATTAACGTTAAAGTATTAAATGGATTATCTGATAGAGAATAATTTCATAATGAAGAAATATTTGCATTTCAGGTTATGATTTATTCATTTTCAAAGCCAAAAGACTTACGTCTATGATTATTACTTATAACTATATGAATTATTAATTATTTATTTATCACAATGCTCTAAATCAAAATATATATATGTCTGTTAAATTTATTGCTCTACTGCTTTTGAATGCTTTATAAACATTTTTTTAATGATATTCTTCCTAAATATCTTTTTTTAAATTATTAAATAATAAATAATCGTTTTTTTATCTGTCAACAGACCTTTGACCCGTTTTTTGGAGTCTTCTTTGTGACAGACATCTTTATTTGTGCTCTAAACGTAAGCAAGTGTAATTTTTTTTTTCAGTTATAATCTGTTTATATAATTAACTCAAAAAGATGGCTATTTACGTATAAATTAATTTATGTGAAAAAATTAAACTCGACCTGGTTGTTCCAACACTTCCTATAATAAAAGGCCAATGGATAAAATTTATGACGTCACTTAGGTGACTGTCCCACCATATAGTACAATTCTTATATTTTGTATTCTAATATTATTTCTGGTGGATTCATGTGCTAATCTTTATATCAATGTTCATCTATAGGTATTTTATATTTAGAAAGAAATTTATTCGTATTTATTGTTAGATATAATAATACTAATAAATGCAAAACATTTTCTCCTAAATGAAATATATTTATAGATAAACTTTAGTTAGTTAAATGTTAGAACAGAGTACACTAGTAATAATATTAGAACTAAAAATATAGGAGGTATCTATATAATAAGGGTTGGGTTGTTTTACCTCTGAGCGGCACTTTTTTGCACACCATGGGCTAAATGGCCAGGTCACATGGACCCAAAAGGCTCAGAGAAGGTTGGGGGAGGGGACCCACTGGAACAGCTGTTGGGAGACAGATGGTAGCCTCCCATCAAGGCCATCCAGCGTGTTCTTTAATGTCCACAGGGTATGACTCTCCCGCACACGGAGCCACGGGTTAACGTCCCATCCGACGGACGGCGGCCTTTCCAAGCCCATCGGTGTCCCCTACTGATCGTGTGCAGGGCGGGGAATTTTGAGGATTATATAATAAGACTACTTAAGTTGACGTCATAAATTTCGTTCCTTGGCTTTCTGTTATAGGAGGTATTGGCTGTTCCCACAATCAGTCTATCACAATCCAAAACTGGAGGTGTACGAGATGCTTTCTAAAAGTTTTTTCTGATGCATCTGCAGAACAAAAACCATTTCACTTATCTCAACAAAACTTTTACTGTCCTTCAAAGTACTCCCCTCCAGCATGTAGTATTATCCACATCTATGCAAAGTTGTAGATGTCTACGCTAATTCCGGAACGCTCCTGTTGGGGAATACTCTGCAAACCTGAATGAACGCATTTTGCAAGGTCTTGCACCTTTGATAAAGGCTTCCCGGAGAGTTCTTTTGCAATTTTTGGAAACAACTGAATATCGCATGGTGCGAAATATGTGCAGGATGAGGTAGCTGTTTGATTTTTTCCTGCTCCAGACAGGCCATAACTTACCGGGTTTTGTGAGCATTAAATATTGTCATGAAGAATAGAATCCCTTGAACGCCTGTTGTTGGACGCTGCTGCTTAATCTCCTTAACCATTATAGGCAAAGCAATGTTGGTATAGTATTGGCCATTCATAGCCATTTTTTTAGATAAAGTGTCCACGGTTATCACTCCTTGGTAATTGAAGAAAATTGTGAAAATGCTCTTCCTTGAGGGAAAGGCTTGTCGGAGGATTTGGGGAAGAGGTTCATTTTCCGCAACACAAACATTGTTGTCGATCTTTCTGGGATAAAAGTATCGTAATAAAACCATGTCTCATCACCTGTGACAATGGCTATTAACCGTTTGGGGCCACTATATTCAAACATTGCCAGCATCTTCTTGCACAAGTCAACTCTACACCTTTTTTGCTATACTGTCAGTTTGTAGGGTATCCATTTGGCACAGATCTTTCTGAACTTTAAATGTTGATGAATAATCCAATCGATACGCTGACATCTAAACTTTTACCTGAACGGTGATGTGCGGGTTTTCTTTAATGAGTTCACAAAAATGGACGTGAGACGTTAAATGGTTCTCTCGTTTACGGTCTCTTTCGGCCTTCGCAACTCTGTTTCCCATCTCTGAATTTCCGTATCCATCGCGTAACAGTGCCATATGAACAGGCATGATCACCATATACTTGTGATAAATCGACAGGAATTGTTTTCACGTCATCCCCAAGTTGCATCCTTGTGAAAAAATCTTCCCCCGTCTTTAGTAGTCTCCATAGCAACAGTGCACAGATTTCGCTGATTGAAATTTACGCCTCACCACAGAAGAGAGATATGATGATACGGTCTTTATTTGTAACTCGTAATGACAAGTTTAGACAAACTTTCAAACAAGTCGTAGCTCGTTAGCCTCGGAGGAACGAGTGCAAACGCAGACACATGTCAAGAACTTTTTAAACGTCCTCGGTAAATTAATTCCTTTAAAAAAATCTGTTCCTGTTAAAAATACATATTCGAAAATTTTTATAAGTTTAAAATACATATTCGAAATTGTTGTAATTGCAAGAACCAATATCAGAGCAAAAGTGTTTCAGACAGTTTATCACAGGAATTTAAATTGTATGAGAGTGTTGCAGTTATCAAGTTTGGAGTTTTCGTATTCTTCAAGTAGGAAGTGTCTCCTCTTCAAGCAATTGTCCGACACTCCTGAAACTAAGGTTCTTTCAGTTTACGTGTTTTGGGGGTGATGATATTAACTTAAGCAAGGAGTTATACTGTATAATATTTAAGATAGGGTGCATCACAGTCTGTACGTTGCAGGGCGAAGATCTCATTGTGTCTTTAAGTGGGTCTCGTGTGATTTATTAACCTTCAAGTTTGATATCTTAGCATTTAAATTTGATCTCGTAGCCTTTAAATTGTGATCTGATAGTATTTTAATATTCTCATGTATTCAACGAGGAGGCTCAGAATATTCAAACGGTAGTTTCACAGTTGCTATAGTGTTACGGTGGAGTTTCAACAGAATTTAAATAGTGGTCTCGTAGTGTTACGATGGTTCTCAATAGAATTTAAATAATGGTCTCATACTGTTATGGTGGGTCTCACAGTGTCTAAGTGGAATCTCATAGTTCTATAGCGGGAATTTCATAGCATTCAAATAATAGTTTAACACTCTTTAAATGGAATCCATAGTGTTTATGTTTTAGCTGGAGTTTATCAGCATTCAAATAGTAATCTCATAGTCTTTAAGTGGGGGTTCTCAAGACATTGAAACAGTAGACTCAAAGTCTGAAGGCGAATCTTGCAGTGTTTTCAGGTTCCACAGCCTTTAAACAGTGGTTTCACAACAGTCTTTAAATGGGGTCTTACAGCATTTAAATGGTGGTTTAAAAAATCTTTAAGCGGGTGTCTCATAGCTATTTAAAGAGCGATCTTAAAGTCTCATCACCTTTCAATAATGGTCTCAGTCTTTATGTGATGTCTCACAGCATTTGAATGATGGTATCAAAGTTTTAAACTGGGTCCTCACAACATTTAAATGGTAGTCTCTAACTTTAAACGAGAATCCCATAGCATTTAAGCGGTGATCCTACACACTTCTAGAGGTGGGGGGAATCTCGCAACATTTAGTTTGGAGGGTCTTGCAACCTCCCTTTAAGATGAGGCGCTTCGAAATTTTTCTAGAGAATTTCGAGTTTTTTAACCAAGTTGTTTGGAGCTTTATGACGCAAGAGCAATCTTCCAGCATAAGTCGAAACTTTGTGCTGGGTTGGGTTGGGTTGTTTTACCTCTGAGCGGCACTTTTTTGCACACCATGGGCTAAATGGCCAGGTCACATAGACCCCGAATACTCTTTTGATCGTTAAAGAGTTATGGAGGCTAAAACATTTAACAGCCATGTTGAAGGTCCTAAGGTTGTTTTGTTTTACCACTGAGCGGCACTTTTTTGCACACCATGGGCTAAATGGCCAGGTCACATGGACTCCGAAGGCTCAGAGAAGGTTGGGGGAGGGGACCCACTGGAACAGCTGTTGGGAGACAGATGGTAGCCTCCCGTCAAGGCCATCCAGCGTGTTCTTTAACGTGCACACGGGCCACGGCTTAACGTCCCATCCGACGGACGGCGGCCTTTCCAAGCCCATCAGTGTCCCCTACTGACCGTGGACAGATCGGGTGAAATTTGCGGAGATAAATCTCAACGCTGACCCAGCTGGGACTCGAACTTGGGAACTAACTACAGATTACGAGCCTGGCGCGCTACCGACTGAGCCACCCCCGGATGGGGAGGAGATCGAACGTAATGATATTGATGACAAATGGAAGCTTGCGACGTGGGAAGTGCCATTTACTCTATATTCCAAAAACTTTCAGACCATCTGCTAGTGTGTAATATATTTGCCTGATCTGTTTTCATGATAGTGGCTTGAAAAAAGCTTCAGATTATTTTTTTTTCAAATATATATTGTTTAATTTCTACTTTTTTTATCTGTAGCATTGCAATTTGCAAGTATAAGTAAATCAGCTGATGGTCTGTTATATCTGCATCTACTATGTAAGATTTCTGATGATAATCAAGTGATTTACTCAAAAACAAATGATCCAAACCTTTGTTCTATTTAAGTTTATATTTAAATCTTCTGCAAATATTGAATGGTTTGCTCTTAATTGCTGCAGTTCAGTAATCAAATTGTTAGTGAATGATTCTACATTCCCATTAAGATATCTATAAATGGCAAGTTGGGTTGGGTTGTTTTACCTCTGAGCGGCGCTTTTTTGCACACCATGGGCTAAATGGCCAGGTCACATGGACCCCGAAGGCTCAGAGAAGGTTGGGGGAGGGGACCCACTGGAACAGCTGTTGGGAGACAGATGGCAGCCTCCCGTCAAGGCCATCCAGCGTGTTCTTTAACGTGCGCAGGGTATGGCTCTCCCGCACACGGGACCACGGCTTAACGTCCCATCCGACGGACGGCGGCCTTTCCAAGCCCATCGGTGTCCCCTACTGACCGTGGGCAGGGCGGGGATTTTTTGCGGAGATAAATCTCAACGCTGACCCAGTTGGGACTCGAACCTGGGAACTACAGATTACGAGCCTGGCGCGCTACCGACTGAGCCACCCCCGCCCCATACAAATGGCAAGTAATAGATGGTGCGAATATTCGTAATTCAATTGTAGTGCCAAGAATCAGTTTCTTGTAACTCAAGACTAATATTAGTGACATCCAATTCTTCTTCTGCATATACTACTGCTTCTCCAGATTTATTAGGGGCGAGTGTGGCTCAGTCCGTAGCGCGTCAGGCTCTTAATCTTCAGTTCCTAGGTTCGAGTCCGACCTGGGTAAGCGTTGAGATTTACCTCCGCAAAACTCCCCGCCGTGCACTCGGTTAGTAGGGGACATCGACGGGCTTGGAAAGACCACCGTCCGTCGGATGGAACGTTAAGCCATGACTAAGTGTGCGAGAGAGCTCATACCCAGTTAAAGAATAGCCTTGACGGGAGGCTACCGTCTCCTAACAGCTGTTCAGTGGGTCTCCACCCTTAACTTTCTCTGAGCCTTGGGAGTCCTTGTAACTTGGCCATTTAGCTCATAGCGTGCAAAAAAAGTGCCGCTCAGAGGAAAAAAAACCAACCCGTTTTTCTCCCAAGTTGTGCATTTTAATTTCTAATTATTTCTCACTATTTCTTATAGTCTCTATCAACCATTTACTACCCAGTTTCGTACATCATTTCAAAGTCAGAGGTAAAACAACACAACCAAGTTTTTTTTATAACACCCGAAATCTAAACAAAAATTGGGAATAAAGGAAAAATGGAAATTTAATCTCTGGAAGCTTAGGTAAAGGTTACTATAGTGGTTTCCATAAATGAAGGAACAACCCTTATGTTATGTATTAGGAATCTAACGTCGGAAGCTCTGTAACGTCTAAAATAAAGTGTGGCATGGCGCATTATCCTGCTGAAAGAAGGTACTACTACTACTTACATTGCCATAAAAGGATACATCCTTTCATGGCAACGTTATATCCCTTGTCTGCAATGACCATGTTTAGATAGATGATAGACGTCATAATTTCCTGCACATGAAAGACTGGACCAGGCTTTCCCAGCAGAACATTGCCCAAAACATTACACTTCTTCCACCAGCTAGTTTCCGTCCCACAGTGCATCCTGGTGCCAACACTTCCCCAGGTAAAGGACGCACACGTACCGGCCATCCACATGGTGCAACAGGAAACGAGATTCGTCGGACCAGATGACCTTCTTCCCATTATTCAAAGTCCAATTTTGATGCTCGCGTGCCCATTGATTTCGCTTTCGACGGTGAACACCGTGGTTAGCAGAGGCACTCGGAGTGGCCTGCGGCTACGTAGCCCCATTTTCAGCAGGGTTCGATGTACTGTGCGTCGTGACACATTTCTCCCGTCACCAGCATTCAAATTACGGGTGAGTTGCTATATGGTATCTCTTCTGTTGGCTCGAACCATACGGGATAGCCTTCGCTCACCTCTAGCATCAATGAGCAGTGGTCGGCATTCGTGATTTTTCCCTCCACAGACCACTTTTTGAAGGTACTAACTACAGCGGACAGTGAGCACCCCATAAGCCTTTGCGTCTCGAAAATGCTCTGACCCAGTCGCCTGGTCATTATAATTTGGCCTTTATCAAACTCGCTTAAGTCCGCTGCCTTTCCAGGGGTGGGGGTGGCTCAGTCGGTAGCGCGCCAGGCTCGTAATCTGTAGTTCCCAGGTTCGAGTCCCAGCTGGGTCAGCGTTGAGATTTATCTCCGCAAAATTCCCCACCCTGCCCACGGTCAGTAGGAGACACCGATGGGCTTGGAAAGGCCGCCGTCCGTCGGATGGGACGTTAAGCCGTGGCCACGTGTGCGGGAGAGCCATACCCTGTGCACGTTAAAGAACACGCTGGATGGCCTTGACGGGAGGCTACCATCTGTCTCCCAACAGCTGTTCCAGTGGGTCCCCTCCCCCAACCTTCTCTGAGCCTTCGGGGTCCATGTGACCTGGCCATTTAGCCCATGGTGTGCAAAAAAGTGCCGCTCAGAGGTAAAACAACCCAACCCGCTGCCTTTCCCATCTGAAGAACAAGAATAACACTGATTAGCAGAGCTCAGTGTCAGACGTTATTTATGCTGTTTCATGAGCTTCACATGCGCCGTCGTTTACCTGCAGTTGTTTCGATTTGCATAAAAACGCACTGGTCATAATGTTTTGGCTCTTCGGGTATTTGCTAATAACTGGCTACCCCTGATAGTTATAACTATTATTGCACACATTTGTATTTCATAAAACTAAATTGAAGCTAACTCTATACCCCAAAAAACATACCCGCACTATAGTACCCACTATATACACAAACAATAATTGTGTAAAATAATGTACCTTTTTTGAACAAAAGCTCTTTCTTGTGCATATTTTATTAGCTCTTCACTAATAAAGTTACGAAAGCATTTTCGCAGTTTTATTTGGAGAGTTTTCTTTTATGTTGTTATTGTGGTTGCGTTTTTTTTTTAAGAACTCAGCCAGAAAACAATCCAGCTCACAGTCTCTGTGGTCTCGATTAATCTGGCCACAGGCCTTATGATCTCGATAATTTTTGCCTGCACACTTGTTGGACTTTGAACCCCTCACCTTTCCACAATTGTAACATTCCTTAGCATTTAACTAAAATTTAAATAAGTAAAACCTTTCACACTATTTACGAAGCTAAGTACATATTTTAGAAGTTTACATAAATAATTCTTTCACTATTCATCAATTTTTTGCATGTTCCTTATGACACAATAATGCTGTTCCCTATTTCAGCGTCCATTAATTTTTCTAGGTTGGGTTGTTTTACCTCTGAGCGGCACTTTTTTGCACACCATGGGCTAAATGGCCAGGTCACAAGGACCCCGAATGCTCAGAGAAGGTTGGGGAGGGGACCCACTGGAACAGCTGTTGGGGGACAGATGGTAGCCTCCCGTCAAGGCCATCCAGCGTGTTCTTTAACGTGCACAGGGTATGGCTCTCCCGCACACGGGGCCACGTAACGTGCACAAGGTATGGCTCTCCCGCACACGGGGCCACGGCTTAACATGCCATCCGACGGACGGCGGTCTTTCCAAGCCCATCTGTGTCCCCTACTGACCGTGGGCAGGGCGGGGAAGTTTTGCGGAGATAAATCTCAACGCTGACCCAGCTGGGACTCGAACCTGGGAACTACAGATTACGAGCCTGCTGCGCTACCGACTGAGCCACCCCCGCCCCATTAATTTTTCTGACTGGATGTTATTTAGATTCGTGATTTAGATAGATTTCATTTAGTTTCAGTAGCATGTGACCATAAAAAATTGTTTTAGAAGTTATGCATCTTCTTATTCGTATAACAATAAAATATTCAAATTTTTTTTATTTCAATTACTATTTTAAGATTGAAAGAATTTCTTTTCTCTCTTCTCTATTAGGTCTATTGCCTGCTCTGTGTTCTTTCTCAATACCAGGATTACCAGGCCAGACTTCGAGGAGGTTCCACGACTCCTGATCAGGTAATCTCTTGAAATATTTTAATGCAATAAATTGATTTTTAATCAACTGTTCACGTAAATTCTGTTTCAAAGCACACGATTATGATATAAAACGGAAAAAAATAATATTTGCCCCATCAGCTTTGAATTTGAATATAAGACTAAACTTTGAAGAAGCATAATTAACTACAAACCCTTCTTTAGTATCTTAACTAAATTTGGCAGAAGTATACACAATTAAGGAACTCAGAGAAATACCTTGTAACTAGTGACATTACATTTTCGCCTCTTTCATGAGGAATATACCAGGAACAGAATGACCATTTATCCTCCTTTCCTTTCTTTCGCGGGGATAATGGTGGCTCAGTCGGTAGCGCGCCAGGCTCGTAATCTGTAGTTCCCAGGTTCGAGTCCCAGCTGGGTCAGCGTTGAGATTTATCTCCGCAAAATTCCCTGCCCTGCCCACGGTCAGTAGGGGACACCGATGGGCTTGGAAAGGCCGCCGTCCGTCGGATGGGACGTTAAGCCGTGGCCCCGTGTGCGGGAGAGACATACCCTGTGCACGTTAAAGAACACGCTGGATGGCCTTGACGGGAGGCTACCATCTGTCTCCCAACAGCTGTTCCAGTGGGTCCCTTCCCCCAACCTTCTCTGAGCCTTCGGGGTCCATGTGACCTGGCCATTTAGCCCATGGTGTGCAAAAAAGTGCCGCTCAGAGGTAAAACAACCCAACCTTTCTTTCGCCCCTACCAAAATGAATCGACCAACCCCCTTTAATCTTTAGGTCCATATTCAAGCATGAGTAGTAATGAAATATACCATATAACCTCTTATACACAATGGACATAATTTTCTTATTACTTATCTTCCTGTTGCTTTTCGCTCGTCATTTGTTGGTTTGTCAGTTTGTATGGCTTGGTGAAGACAGATATCTTGTGAAGACAGATATTCCATCATATCTTTCGAAAGCGAAAAACACGCCTTAAAAGAAGACGATGGCAACGACCATCGAAACTAGTCGAGGTTGTTGTTGTTTTACCTCTGAGCGGCACTTTTTTGCACACCATGGGCTAAATGGCCAGGTCACATGGACCCCGAAGGCTCAGAGAAGGTTGGGGGAGGGGACCCACTGGAACAGCTGTTGGGGGACAGATGGTAGCCTACCGTCAAGTCCATCCACCGTGTTCTTTAACGTGCACAGGGTATGGCTCTCCCACACACGGGTCCATGGCTTAACGTCCCATCCGACGGACGGCGGTCTTTCCAAGCCCATCGGTGTCCCCTACTGACCGTGGGCAGGGCGGGAATTTTGCGGAGATAAATCTCAACGCTGACCCAGCTGGGACTCGAACCTGGGAACTACAGATTACGAGCCTGGCGCGCTACCAACTGAGTCATCCCCGCCCCCACTAGTCGAGGAGAAAGATCTTCAAACTGTGAAAATATTACAAAATCGGTGAAAAAGTGTGCGGAGAAAAAGTACAGGAAAGCAAAAACTGCAAAGAAACACAGAAACTCTTTTGTGTTTCTTTGCAGTTTTTCCGTTTTTCCACCAACCACAAACAGGACTGTATGGGAACTGAAACAGGACAAATGATTTTAAAATTCTAACGAACCTTAGATTTTAATGATTACAGTTCTTACACTTAAGAAAGTAAAATTTTATAAATGGATTAGTGTACAGCACGCCGAAATTTGCCATTGACGATTAGTTTTTATAGTTATGCAATGGCATCAATTTCATTACTTGTTTGTAAGGAATGTGTGTAAAGTTGTACGTGAAATGGCCGCATCCGTTGATGTTGTAACTATACATCGTCGTAAAATGCTTTTCGTCTCAGCTCCTTCGTTAAAACAAATGGATTGGAAAATACCTTCTAGATCTTATTTAAACAGACAAAATGAAATCGCTTATGAATTTAGAGATGCAGTAGGTTTCAAGTTTTGTTTTAGTACTGTAATTGTTCTTAACCCTTTCAGGACCATAAGGTTTCTAAGAGTAAATATTAGTATGTAACTGTTTATTTTAGTTTGTTTTAGACGTAAAATGAATAAAAATCATAAGAAAAATACATAACAAAGTGTAGTTTTTTTTTTTGGAATTTTATGGGAAATATTTTTCCCAATGGACTATAAAGGTAACACAAATTATACTTAGGCTTATTATGCAATGTCTTTTATTTATTGGTTTATTAGAACAAAATGTTAACTAAAATAATACAAAATTATTAAATAAAATTACTATACAAAATGATGTGCTAATTATGATATTCTGCGAAGCAATTTCTTTTGGTTGTGAAGCAAAGATGGACATTGCACAGATGCAACATTATTGCAAAGATGGACATGGACTAAACGTTCCCGTTTACGTAATTGCGTTCGGCATACGTTCTATTTTGACATTCTGTATAAAAAAATGCAGATAAGGTTATAATTAAATACGACAATCACCAATTTTAAAATGGGGAAAAATGTTTCCCTTAGTCGTGAAAGGATTAAAAGGAGTTAAATTTAAAAAGTGACAAATATTTAAACTAATCTTTTTGTCACGTCATAGAATTTTTTTCACTTAAAAATTTAGATTATGTTTGTGTATAAATTGTGGGTCAACTCAACTTTTAGAGCGTGTTACTAGACAAATGAATCTTGGTTCTCGAGTCCCGCATAATGCAGGTGTATTTTCTTTGTTGTGTTGTCTTGTGTCGTTTTCTCCTCCCTTTCTTTTGTTGTGTTGGCTTTATGCCGAGGTCTGGCCTCCCTCACAGATCTCTGTGGCGCATTAAACTGACAGGCTCTTGTCAGCCCTCTGTGTCAAACAGCTTCTTGATGTTAATTTATTATTACATTTATTTGCAGTTGTAATGAGACAAAATTTTAAACTAATAATATTAACAGTCTGTTTATGCTAAAATTAAATATATTAGCAGCAGAGTATGCAATTATCGCAGCCATTTGCATCAGTGGTGAAAAGAGAAAAAAAATAAACTTTTTTTGCAGTCTAGTCTTCCGAATTCGCTAGAAGCAATTGGCCTTTATAATTAATTCACATTTCTCTTCTATTTTGTACTTTTATAAATCACTTGAAATTGCAATAATCTTTCCCACCGCATTCTTTTTCCTTTGTAGCCCCACCAACTTCATCGCTCAAATCCTTCAGGTCGCCAATGCGGTCACAAGACGGCCCCTCAGATCACGACCACCACCATATCTGATGATGGAACGTCCACGTCATCCTACCTCATCCCACCATCCCAGAGGAAGATGTCGCTCACGCCCAAGTCTATGCTCTATTCGGAGCTGAGCACCATCTCAGAGGAACAGAGCATCCACGAACCAGCGAGAAAAATGAGCGACAGCAGCACGCTCACCACAGACACCACTCTCTTCGGGGACACCCCCATCATGGAGAGGAAAATGTCACAGCCGGCTATGACCTTAGTGAACAAGATCGAACGACATTACTCTTTCTCCTCGTCTTCTGCGGTGTCACCGCGAGTGCAGGATGCGGGTTCGATTCTCGTCCGAAACGGATCTCTGAAGGCACAGCGGAAGTTTACATTGGACGAATGTAAAGTTGAAATGGAGGTCTGTCTGAACGGAATTTGCTCACAAGCATCTGCACTCTAAAAGCATGCTTCTAGTTAGGAGAGTTTTGTAAATAGTGTTTAATGTAGGTGTGTATATAAAAATATATATGTAAATAATATTCAGATATGTATATGTGAAATAAAAAATATTCACGTAAATATTATGTAATAAAATCTTAGAAAAAGCATTAATATCAAGAATTGTTATTTCGTATATCTGTAATATATTTTACAGAGTTTGGATTGGATTGTTTTACCTCTGAGCGGCACTTTTTTGCACACCATGGGCTAAATTGCCAGGCCACAAGGACCCCGAAGGCTCAGAGAAGGTTGGGGGAGGGGACCCACTGGAACAGCTGTTGGGAGACATATGGTAGCCTCCCGTCAAGGCCATCCAGCGTGTTCTTTAACGTGCACAAGGTATGGCTCTCTCCAGCACACGGGGCCACGGCTTAACGTCCCATCCGACGGATGGCGGCCTTTCTAAGCCCATCGGTGTCCCCTACTGACCGTGGGCAGGGCGGGGAATTTTGCGGAGATCCAATTTTGAGACATCTTCTTCCCTCTTTCATATCTATGGTTTTTATTTCTTATGAGAAATTTATGCTTGACTTACGAGGCCATTTTTAAGAAAGCAATCCCCACGTAAATCGAGAACCGATCATTTTCATCCCAGATCTTCTCTGTGTCGTTGTCTACTTATTGGTAGTTTCCTGGCAAAAGAGCTCCGTGGCCAACAGTTGCTTGAAGAATAAACGATTTTCTTTTATTTTTTGCTAATTAAGTAATCAAAGTTATTTTAATTTTATTTCCCAACTAATTATTTCAGTTACATTATGTTTCTCACAACATTTTGTAACCGGAAGTTGGGTTGGGTTGTTTCACCTCTGAGCGGCACTTTTTTGCACACCATGGGCTAAATGGCCAGGTCACGTGGACCCCGAAGGCTCAGAGAAGGTTGGGGGAGGGGATCCATTGGAACAGCTGTTGGGAGACAGATGGTAGCCTCCCGTCAAGTCTATCCAGCGTGTTCTTTAACGTGCACAGGGTATGGCTCTCCCATACACGGGGCCACGGCTTAACGTCCCATCGACGGACGGCGGCCTTTTCAAGCCCATCGGTGTCCCCTACTGACCGTGGGCAGGCGGGGAATTTTGCGGAGATAAATCTCAACGCTCACCCAGCTGGGACTCGAACCTGGGAACTACAGATTACGAGCCTGGCGCGCTACCGACTGAGCCACCCCCCCCCCCGCCCCTTTTACAGAGTTCGTTTCATTAACAATTCCTCTTACGAGATAAGAGCATAGATCAAGGCTCTGAATACTCTTAAACACGGCTCTTGACTCTTTTTGGTTCAACATTCAAATATAAAATATTTTTTCTCAATGATTTGCATTAAAAATCGAGCTCCAGAGCAAGTAAGCAGACAATAGTTTGAAAGCACTGACGCAATTCAAACACTCTAAATACATTCCAATTTTAATATGTTGATCGAGAAAACTCTAACTAAAAAGTCACACTGATGAATGTCAGTTTTTTTAATAATTATTTCAATAATTTTATTGAATATACTTCAATAAATCTATTATAAAAATTACGTTATGGTTTTATTTTTGGGAATAAAATAATCTTCAGCTTTTTTCTCCTTTTATGGCTTTTGACCAAAGATTAGAATTTGAGGCTCTAAAAATTTGTTGATTTTTTTAAATCAGAGTTTTGTTTCTTACTTTCGACTCAATAAAGTTTTTCGACCTCTTGCTTAGACCACCAAATTCGGTATATAGCTTCTTTTAATCGCTATTTAAAGCGAATTAAGTGTTACCGCCCCAATCTTTCTTTTTTTTTTTCAGATTATTATTTTAAACCTGCAGATTACAGGCAAGCCACGCTTTTAATCTGATGGTTTACGTAACGATTGTAATCCGCATTTTCGAGTCCTAATTTTGTCAGCTTTGAGATTTATCGTCTATATTCGCCACTCGATTAAAAAGGGAACACCGATGGGCTTGGAAAGGCCGCCTCCGTCGGATGGGACGTTAAGCCGTGGCTCCGTGTGCGGGAGAGCCATATCCTGTGCACGTTAAAGAACACGCTGGATGGCCTTGACGGGAGGCTACCATCTGTCTCCCAACAGCTGTTCCAGTGGGTTCCCTCCCTCAACCTTCTCTGAGCCTTCGGGGTCCATTTGACCTGGCCATTTAGCCCATGGTGTGCAAAAAAGTGCCGCTCAGAGGTAAAACAACCCAAACAACCGATGGGCGTGGAAAAATCGCCGTACGTAAGATGGGGCCTAAGGCCTGGTCCTATGTGCCGAAGAGCCTTCCCTGTGCATGTTAAAGAACACAATACATGGCCACAAGAAAGGATCTCTCTCCTAACAGGTATCCAGTGGGTTCCCTCCCATCAACAAAACCATCTCCATCCCCCCAAAAAAACTCTGAGCTCTCGGGGGTCCTTGTGACCTGACCGTTTAGCCTATTTGGTTCACAAAAGTGCCTTTCAGTGGTAAAACAAACTCACTAAAATTTTCTTTCCCCAATTAAAAACTAATGAGGAAAACCAAACAGCAAGAGCTGGGATTAACAATTTCGGTATTATTACACACGTATAATTATTTCGGCATTGATACAAAAAAATTATTTTCTTTAAATAATTTTTATATAATGCTTAAAAAAGGGAAATCAGGTACTTCCCTACACAAAGGAGGAAGATAATCCAGAAGTTTTACTTATCCTGTCCTGATTTCTCATACAATATATAATCACAAACATAATGACATTCCCGTTAGCTTAATAGTCAGGTAGGCTAATTCCTAACCCAGGCGGTTACCTTACACACACACATATATATACATACAGTTTTTTTTTTATATTTTATCAATATAACCTAATAATTTAACCCTCAGTCTTTCACCCAAAAAGAACCCCCCCCCCCTCCCACACTATCACATAAAAAGAGGGAAATGCTTAACGAGGAGAGCGTTACATATTTTATTTCAAAACAAAGCTTTTGTGGGGAAGGGTTTTTGATATGGGGAGTATAATGGATAAAATTATATTCATGTTTTCTACCCTCCCATAAAAAAAACAGCGCGAGGTTCAAATTTCACGTTGGCCTGTCGAAAAAGTTTTACGTGGAAAAGTTTGTGACGTGAGAGGTTTCAATACATTATGCATTGAAGAATTTTATCGAATTGAATAAAGAATCAGAGCAACGGCAAGATAGATCTGAGAGTACAAAATATTTTCAGAAGTACTCGGGCACTTTCATGTCATGCGAATGGAACAAGGGAACTGGGACATTTCCATGTCACGCGAATGGGATAAGGAAATTGGGAAGACACTTATATGTCATGCGAATGAGACAAGGAAACGTTGGGTTGGGTTGGGTTGTTTTACCTCTGAGCGGCACTTTTTTGCACACCATGGGCTAAATGGCCAGGTCACATGGACCCCGAAGGCTCAGAGAAGGTTGGGGGAGGGGACCCACTGGAACAGCTGTTGGGAGACAGATGGTAGCCTCCCGTCAAGGCCATCCAGCGTGTTCTTTAACGTGCACAGGGTATGGCTCTCCCACACACGGGGCCA
Source organism: Ryuthela nishihirai (assembly GCA_038380435.1). Lineage (NCBI taxonomy): Eukaryota > Metazoa > Arthropoda > Arachnida > Araneae > Heptathelidae > Ryuthela > Ryuthela nishihirai. Next base: position 10,420,379 of record JAWZYU010000007.1, read on the forward strand.
CGGCTTAACGTCCCATCCGACGGACGGCGGCCTTTCCAAGCCCCACGGTGTTCCCTACTGACCGTGGGCAGGGCGGGGAATTTTGCGGAGATAAATCTCAACGCTGACCCAGCTGGGACTCGAACCTGGGAAGTACAGATTACGAGCCTGGCGCGCTACCGACTGAGCCACCCCCGCCCCACAAGGAAACGTACACTTCCATGTCGTGCGAATGGGACAAGGGAACTGGGACACTTCTATGTCACGCGAATGGGATAAGGGAATTGGGAGGACACTTACATGTCATGCGAATGGGACAAGGGAACTGGGACACTTCCATGTCATGCGAATGGGACAAGGGAACTGGGACACTTCCATGTCATGCGAATGGGACAAGGGAACTGGGACACTTCCATGTCATGCGAATGGGACAAGGGAACTGGGACACTTCCATGTCACGCGAATGTGACAAGGGAACTGGGACACTTCCATTTAATGTGAATGGGACAAAGGAACAATATGAGTCATGCGAATGGGACAATGGAAATGGGACACTTCCGTATCATGCGAATGGGGGGCTCAGTCGATAGCGTGCCAGGCTCATAATCTGCAGTTCCCAGGTTCGAGTCCCATCTGGGTCAGCGTTGAGACTTATCTACGCAAAACTCCCGCCCTGCCCACGGTCAGTAGGGGACACCAATGGGCTTGGAAAGGCCGCCGTCCGTCGAATGGGACGTAAAGCCGTGGCCCCGTGTGCGGGAGAGCCATACCCTGTGCACGTTAAAGAACACGCTGGATGGTCTTGACGGGAACTACAATATTTCTCCTAACAGCTGTTCCAGTGGGTCCCCTCCCCCAACCTTCTCTGAGACTTCGAGGTCCATGTAACCTGGCCATTTAGCCCATGGTGTGCAAAAATGTGCCACTCAGAGGTAAAACAACCCAACCCATACGAATGGGACAAGGAAAATGGGACACTGTCATGCGAATGGGACAAGGAACACTTCCATGTCATGCGAATGGAAGAAGGGAACCCGGACACTTCCATGCTATGCAAATAGGAAGCCACATTCGAATCACGGTAACTTTCAAAATAAGCTTATTATGGTAAAATATCACGAAAATTAAACTGAAGTTCTCAATTAGCTTTATTCGAATTGCGATTTTCAAAAATGTCCGTTTATTATATTGGACCAAAAATATTTATTCAGTCCATTCCTGGTCTAATAGTTAGCGTACCTTACTACTACTAAACTAGCGGGTTTGTGTTTATATGTTGTATGAGAAATCAGGTGAAGCCAAAAAGAGCTTCTAGGTTACCTCCGTTCTTAGTGTAGGGGGGGTAGCATCTTCCCAGTTGTTTAAAAAAATGCATATTAAAAGAGGTGGACGCTGAAACATTTAATAGCACTATTGTAAGTCATAAGAATATAAGTTATTACTGAATATAATAATAGAATACTGTTATAATAAGTAGTAAAGTGAAATGTACTTTTTAATAGTTTTTATAATGTTTCAATTTTTCGTGAATTTTAAAAAACAAGTATTTAGCAATTTTTGCCCCTCTAAATTGATCTTCGATTTTATAATTACCGAAATGGTTCTGGCGATTGGTCCATTAATTGAGCCCTGACCAACCTTCCCTTTCCAATTGAGCCTTGACCAATCTTCCCTTTCCAATTGAGCCCTGACCAACCTTACCTTTCCAATTCAGCCCTGACCAACCTTACCTTTCCAATTCAGCCCTGAACAACCTTCCCTTTCCAATTGAGCCCTGACCAACCTTACCTTTCCAATTGAGCCCTGACCAACCTTACCTTTCCAATTGAGCCCTGACCAACCTTACCTTTCCAATTGAGCCCTGACCAACCTTACCTTTCCAATTGAGCCCTGACCAACCTTTCCTTTTCAACTGAGCCCTGACTAACCTTCCCTTTCCAATTGAGCCCTGAGCAACCTTTCCTTTCCAATTGAGCCCTGACCAACCTTTCCTTTCCAATTGAGCCCTGACCAACCTTCCCTTTCCAATTGAGCTCTGACCAACCTTCCCTTTCCAATTGAGCCCTGACCAACCTTCCCTTTCCAATTGAGCCCTGAACAACCTTCCCTTTCCAATTGAGCCCTGACCAACCTTACCTTTCCAATTGAGCCCTGACCAACCTTACCTTTCCAATTGAGCCCTGACCAACCTTACCTTTCCAATTGAGCCCTGACCAACCTTTCCTTTTCAACTGAGCCCTGACTAACCTTCCCTTTCCAATTGAGCCCTGAGCAACCTTTCCTTTCCAATTGAGCCCTGACCAACCTTTCCTTTCCAATTGAGCCCTGACCAACCTTCCCTTTCCAATTGAGCTCTGACCAACCTTCCCTTTCCAATTGAGCCCTGACCAACCTTACCTTTCCAATTGAGCCCTGACCAACCGTACCTTTCCAATTGAGCCCTGACCAACCTTTCCTTTTCAACTGAGCCCTGACTAACCTTCCCTTTCCAATTGAGCCCTGAGCAACCTTTCCTTTCCAATTGAGCTCTGACCAACCTTTCCTTTCCAATTGAGCCCTGACCAACCTTCCCTTTGCAATTGAGCCCTGACCAACCTTCCCTTTCCAATTGAGCCCTGACCAACCTTCCCTTTCCAATTGAGCCCTGACCAACTTTCCCTTTCCAATTGAGCCCTGACCAACCTTTCCTTTCCAATTGAGCCCTGACCAACCTTTCCTTTCCAATTGAGCCCTGACCAACCTTCCCTTTCCAATTGAGCCCTGACCAACCTTACCTTTCCAATTGAGTCCTGACCAACCTTTCCTTTTCAACTGAGCCCTGACTAACCTTCCCTTTCCAATTGAGCCCTGACCAACCTTACCTTTCCAATTGAGCACTGACCAACCTTACCTTTCCAATTGAGCCCTGACCAACCTTTCCTTTTCAACTGAGCCCTGACTAACCTTCCCTTTCCAATTGAGCCCTGAGCAACCTTTCCTTTCCAATTGAGCCCTGACCAACCTTTCCTTTCCAATTGAGCCCTGACCAACCTTCCCTTTCCAATTGAGCCCTGACCAACTTTCCCTTTCCAATTGAGCCCTGACCAACTTTCCCTTTCCAATTGAGCCCTGACCAAATCTTCCAGTCGAGCGGCTGGTCAGGGCTCAATTATTGAGCCCTGACCAACCGTTTGACTGGAAGATTTGAGCCCGAAGGCATCTCTAATATATATATTGATTCTCTTCTTCATGAATTATTTAACTATAATAACTTTGTTTAGGCTTACAATGTTACCATATACATAATATAATCCTCTAAACCTCATGGATGCGAGAAGGATTCTTATCAAATATGTGAGCAATTGATTAGCTAAAGAATTAACACATAAAACTGCAGAAATATTAAACATGAAAATATTTACTCTCTTTTAGTTATTATTTATTTTGTTACTTCAAAGATTTAATAGTAGATGTTTCTGCTATTTCTAAACCTTTTTCTTAAATTTGGATAAAGCCAAACTAATCATTAGTATAAATTCTAAAATTACATTCATTTCAGTAAATTATTGTTAACAATTGTTATTTGTATTTTGAGTTATTCTTTTAAATAAATTCTTATGACTGGCAAATGCTGCTGTTAAGTGTTTTAATAATCAAAATTTAATTATCAAAATCTTTAAATATTAAGTAATGATTGTAGAAAATTGAGATTTCGAAAGATTTCATAGCGATTTTCAATTTATTTTCGGTGATATTTCTCGCAAAAATCTTATTTACACAATCAAAAAGCTGAACATTATTTTCCATATATTATAATACAACAAGACACCCCCCCAATAGGGGACCACGTTGTCATGGTGTGGGGGCCTAGGGTCCAGCAACCAGGTCGAAGACTGTGCCGACCGGTGTGGCTGCACCGGTTGGACATAGCCAAGACCAACCGAGGTTGACGATGCTGCTGGCCGGTTCCGTGTTGACCGGTTGGACGGTGACGGCGTCTGAGACCTCACCTATCAGGTGCTCTGGGTGAGCAGTTCGAGGGCTCTTCTGAAAAGATTTGTGCCCCAGTAGGTCGAGCCCTCACCAAAGTCTGGGCCTTACTAAGAGTCTCCACCCCGGATGCCGAGCGAACTTGGATCTATATAACCTTGTTCATGGCTAACCGGGGAACAGATTAAAGAAGGTTTCTTCCGGTGGTCAGCTTTCCTTCTATAGGACTGCTGCCATGTGAGGCCGGGGTTGAGGTGCGCCTATAGGGCGTATTCCTTGCCCCCGACTCTAGATAGCACGGCTTTTCATAACTGGTAGTGCTTTCAGGCAGAATCGGGAATTGCCGTGGTTGCATAAGATCGCAACAAAATAGAACGAATATAACAAGACAGGATCCGGGGAGGGGGCGTGTCCCCATTGTCCTCCCTCCCTCTTTGAAAATGTTAGCAACTGGAACGGAGGCAAAAAAAAAAATTAAACTTCCATTAATTTCCCGTATTTTTCAAGAAATATGCTAAAGAACACTGAAACAAACGGGAAAACAGTTTATACCAGAAAGGCGTTCCCATATACATAATTTCTTACTATTGTTATTACGATTGGGTTTTCTGGTTTCTCTGCAAGTCGCATCACTTCCCAGGAGTATAAAACCGTCTTGGACGATTAAGTGCTGCCGATCAATATAAATTTAATTTAATAATATTAAGTGCTGCCGATCAATATAAATTTAATTTAATAATATTAAGTGCTGACGATCAATATCAATAAATGAAACGGGTCGCATCAAATTTATATTGATCTTGCATCAATATAAACTTGATGCGACCCTTTCATTCCAACTCGATGTTTCCCTCCCCACCATTCACTCGGATCAAATCTGGCCTTTCCTTTATTTATTTTTAGATACAGAACTCTATTATAATATATATGTGTATAGAATAACAGAATGTGAATCTCATGGCATATTGGAGGATACTTTACTTACATTTCCTGGCAAAATTGTTATGAAACACTACCTAATACTTCACCGACCCTCCGCAGGTAGAGATGCCATCATGGACCAGACCCGAAATGCATTCCACATACTTCCGAAATACACCAGGAGGAATTATAATCCACTCTTCCTGCAAAATGGCTTGAACATCTCGAAGTGAAGGGGGCGGGGGTGGCTCAGTCGGGAGCCCGCCAGGCTCGTAATCTGTAGTTCCCAGGTTCGAGTCCCAGCTGAGACAGCGTTGAGATTTATCTCCGCAAAATTCCTCGCCCTGCCCACGGTCAGTAGGGGACACCGATGGGCTTGGAAAAAACCCCGTCCGTCAGATGGGACGTTAAGCCGTAGCTCCATGTGCGGGAGAGCCATACCCTGCGCACGTTAAAGAACACGCTGGATGGCCTTGACGAGAGGCTACCATCTGTCTCCCAACAGCTGTTCCAGTGGGTCCCCTCCCCCAACTTTCTCTGAGCCTTCGGGGTCCATGTGACCTGGCCATTTAGCCCATGGTGTGCAAAAAAGTGCCGCTCAGAGGTGAAACAACCCAACCCAGCCCACACCAGCGGTGCGCAATACTTTCTTTATAACCGCGATCTCCTTTTTTAAACATTATCTTGATGCGACCCCTTTAACTTTTTAACATGCATTTATATTGTGTTCATCTACTAAGTGATTTATTATTTTGAAATGAAAATAATGAAAAATGGATTTTTCTTGATGGTTTATATTCATTTTAAAATTTACGCAACCCCCTGGGGGAATCACAACAGTTTGCGTATGATTGCTCTAGACTAGGAGTTCTCAACGTGGGGTTCTCAAACTTTTGTCAACGTTTTATTTTATTCCCACTGTTATACTATAAATATAGTTTCATCTATCTATACAAGAGGTACGCCAGTTACATACACATTTCCAGGGGGTACGTGAAGCATAAAAGGTTGAAGTGTTGGGTTGTTTTACCTCTAAGCGGCACTTTTTGCACACCATGGGCTAAATGGCCAGGTCACATGGACCCCGAAGGCTCAGAGAAGGTTGGGGGAGGGGACCCATTGGAACAGCTGTTGGAAGACAGATGGTAGCCTCCCGTCAAGGCCATCCAGCGTGTTCTTTAACGTGCACAGGGTATGGCTCTCCCGCACACGGAGCCACGGCTTAACGTCCCATCCGACGGACGGTGGCCTTTCCAAGCCCATCGGTGTCCCCTACTGACCGTAGGCAGGGAATTTTGCGGAGATAAATCTCAACGCTGACCCAGCTGGGACTCGAACCTGGGAACTACAGATTACGAGCCTGGCGCGCTACCGACTGAGGCTCCCCCGGCCATAAAAAGATTGAGAACCACTGCTCTAGACAACTACAAATGATACTAATGCATCAGTTAAAAACAAAAGAATGTTTTCATCTAGGATAATTTCTCACCCAAGCAGAAGATCTCGTGCATCATTTTGAAATTTTTTGCGTCAAAAGAAAATAGCTATCAAATGTTCGTGAGCTCATTTTCTGTTACGGTAAAGTAAACCTTTTCTCGCATATTTACGTAACTGAAATAATCTTCTGATATCATCATTCATTGTCTTGTTAAAACAAAAAGGACCGAAAGAAAACATACATTTATATTAAAGGTAGAACGTTGAGCGATTTCCATTTCGATCAATACTTTAGAAGTGTGATGAAAAACAAAAACAACGAGAATGCACTTGCCATCTTCATGACATCTTTGTCATTGTTTCTTGGGGCTGAGAGCAGATGGGACAAATACCTGCACGGGACACGGAGAATTGTGTACAGTAGCTCAAAAAAGTATCCGAACACTACGGTTGATTACTAAATTCAGAAAAAATATCTGGCAACGATTTTTTTAGAAATTAGTGACCTGGCAACCTTCGTGTCACGTGATTACAGAATTCAGGAAAAATATCTGGAGCGTGTACAGCAACTGTACACGCTCCAGTTACCGTTCACAGCAAACTGAAGCGTGTGCAGTTACTGCACACGCTCCAGTTTGCTGTGAACGGTAACTGCACACGCTCAATATTTCCGTGAGTGAGCCCACACAATCCAGGTCTTTGTGAGCTCACACGATCCAATGTGCTGTGAACATTAACCGCAACCGCTCCAGTTTGCTGTGAACGGTAACTGCACACGCTCCATATTCATTGCATTATATTCCATATTCATTGCATTATTTCATTGCTCCATATTCATTTCACGCTCCATATTCATTGCATTATTTCATTGCATTATTGTCCGAAAGTTCATAGCATCAATTAAAGATCTTGATCGGCAGCCAATATCTCAGTAGTCCAGAGCACCTGACATGTTATCAGGAGGTCGTGGGTTCGTATCCCACCCAGCTCAAGACAATTTTTCCTCTAAAATTGATAAGCGTTAACTTCAGAGTTAATATCTTCCTTAATATTCATTAAAAACTTCGAAACACGTCACTTTAAAAACGACGTAGTTTTCACACCGTAAATCCCCTATATCTTATTTTTCATTATTTTCTTTATTTCCTCTTTATCTTACTTTCCAAATTTGCTTCGCTTTACCTCTGAGAGGCACAAATGTCCAGGTCACAAGGATCTCGAGGGCGTAGAAAAGGCTGGGAAGACGGGATCCACTGGACAGCTGTTAGTAGACATATAATGGCCTTCTGCCAAGGCCATCCAGAGTGTTCTTTAACGTGCACAGAGTATCTCTCCGCACAGAGGCTCTCCCGCACAAGGACCCACGGTTTGACGCCCCATCCGACGAATGGCGGCCTTTCCAAGATCATCGGTATCCCCTTCTGATCGAGGAAAGAGTGGGAGAATTTTGCGGAGAAATTTCAACGCTGGCCCAGGTAGGACTCGAACCTGGGAACTGAAGATTCCAAGCCTGGCACGCTACCGACAGAGTAAACTCCGCCCCTGAAAGGAAGAGGGAAGAAAGAAATCTATAGCGATTCTGTCAGCTAGGGTGGAAAGGAAGACAGCCAGGTTCGGCATAATAAGGCTCTTTTTGCCCAACAACAGAATGCCAACAATATACGCAGTTTATAGGGGGGGAGGGTTTTTTTCTTACCTCTGAGCGGCACTTTTTTGCACATCATGGGCTAAATGGATAGGTCACATGGACCCCGAAGGCTCAGAGAAGGTTGGGGGAGGGGACCCACTGGAACAGCTGTTGGGAGACAGATGGTAGCCTCCCGTCAAGGCCATCCAGCGTGTTCTTTAACGTGCACAGGTATGTCTCTCCCGCACACGGGGCCACGGCTTAACGTCCCATTCGACGGACGGCGGCCTTTCCAAGCCCATCGGAGTCCCCTACTGACCGTGGCAAGGTGGGGAATTTTGCGGAGATAAATCTCAACGCTGACCTAGCTGGGACTCGAACCGGGAACTACAGATTACGAGCCTGGCGCGCTACCGACTGAGCCATCCCCGTCCCATAAGGGGGGGTGGCTGGGTGAAGAAAAGCAAAATGTGCGTTTGGTTAAAGCTCCAGCGCCTCCTTACGTGGGAACAAGATAGTCGATACCTACTGACAAAATGCCGATCCTTGCTCTCTACCTTTCCACCCTAGCTGACAGAATCGCTATAGATTCCATTCTTACCTCTTCATCTCAGGAGCGGAGGTGGCTCAGTCGGTAGCGTGCCAGGCTTCTAATACCCACTTCCCAGGTTCGAGTGGGGCGGAAGTGGCTCAGTCGGCGCCAGGCTCGTAGTCTGTAGTTCCCAGGTTCGAGTCCCAGCTGGGTCAGCGTTGAGATTTATCTCCGCAACAATTTCCCGCCCTGCCCAACGTGAACAGGGGACACCGATGGGCTTGGAAAGGCCGCCGTCCGTCGGATGGGAGGTTAAGCCGTGGCCCCGTGTGCGGGAGAGCCATACCCTGTGCACGTTAAAGAACACGCTGGATGGCCTGGACGGGAGGCTACCATCTGTCTCCCAACAGCTGTTCCAGTGGGTCCCCTCCCCAACCTTCTCTGAGCCTTCGGGGTCCATGTGACCTGGCCATTTAGCCCATGGTGGGAAAAAAATGCCGCTCAGAGGTAAAACAACCCAACCCAGGTTCGAGTCCCAGGGAATTGTGTCCACATCCAATTGGCTGAGATGCCCTAACGTCCCGAAAGAAATCACGTGACCACGTTTGGCGGTTCTTTCGAACTGGAGAGAACAGTTTGGAAAGATACAGTTGCATGCCGGCTGACAATGAGACCTTTCGCATGTCAGACAGATTGTCTGAGGCTTGGTTTAGCCATATTGTTCTTGAATCTGGCGGTAGGACTGCTGAGGCTCCTTGCAGCTACCGCTAATTTAGCGAGTGACTGTACCTGGTGAGCAGTCACTAATTTGTTGCATATATCATAAATTGTAGATATTTTGTAAATAAAATGTACATATTACAGTACACCTGAGTTTGTGTTTATCGGCAACCTAGATAGCAACAACATCCTTGCAAGGTAGGAACAAATAGCCATCTGCACACATTCCTACACACGGTCGGTTAGAAAAGAAACTAGCCCAGACAGGTCGAGAAGACGCCTCTCTACAATCCATTAGGAAAGAAACGACAAGATTAGGAAAGAGAAGTCAAGGGCATTTATAGGGAATCGAAATATTAATATTTCTTTATTTATCCAGCTGGAGGAATCGACCCATTTCTCTTTCGAAACATATTTTCAAACACTGAGAAGTTCATATTCTCACCCACTCAGTCGGTAGCGCGCCAGGCTCGTAATCTGTAGTTCCCAGGTTCGAGTCCCAGCTAGGTCAGCGTTGAAATTTATCTCCGCAAAATTCCCCGCCTTGCCCACGGTCAGTAGGGGACACCGATGGGCTTGGAAATGCTGCCGTCCGTCAGATGGGACGTTAAGCCGTGGCTCCGTGTGCGGGAGAGCCATACTCTGTGCACGTTAAAGAACACGCTGGATGGCCTTGACGGGAGGCTACCATCTGTCTCCCAACAGCTGTTCCAGTGGGTCCCCTCCCCCAACCTTCTCTGAGCCTTCGGGGTCCATGTGACCTGGCCATTTAGCCCATGGTGTGCAAAAAAGTGCCGCTCAGAGGTAAAACAACCCAACCCAACTCATATTCTCACCCTCCCACGATAAGGATATAAACTTATGCCCTCATCCAATGGATTATCTCTTTCAACCCCACGAAGAAAGATTCTCACAGAGAGTTGAGCAAGAATTAGATGAGAAAATCTCAGCCATAAACACAGTGGTGACTCGAACCTAGAAACATCAGATTGCGCTTCTGGCGCGCTACCAACTGAGCCATTCCCTCCCTCTTATGGTCCGATGGGGACAAGGATGATTTGGGTTACGACTGAGATTCGTCTGATTCACTTACGACTGAGACCTTTCTCGTTCAGTTCACATGTCTGAGAATGGGGAGGGGGAATTCTTAGCAGTTAGTGTAACATGAAAGAATTGACGAATCTTTCAAAAAATGTTTTAAAATAGAAATAAGTGGTTCAGTGCATAACATCATCAATGTTGAATGTCAGAGCAGTAATCATAAATACTTGTAGAGTTAGATGAAATATTTAGTTTCACCAGGAATGAACGTCCGAGCCAACGATCTCTTGATAGCATGTCAGGTGCTTTATTATCATTGAGCTATATCAAAGTTGATAGTTCATTTCCAGCTAACAATAACTATAAACATTTAATTCCGTGATCGGGGTGGGAGGGGGGGGGGGTAACGCACCAGGTTCGTAATCTGCAGTTCCCAGGTTCCAGTTCTAGATTGGCCACCATTGAGATTCGTCTCCGCAAAATTCCCTGTCCATAGTCAGTAGGAGAAACCGATGGGCTTGCAAAGACCTCCATCCGTCGATGAGACATTAAACCGTGGACCCGTGTGCGGGAGAGCTCTACCCTATGCACGTTAAAGATCATGCTGGATGGTCTTCATGGGAGGCTATCGTTTGTCTACCAAAAGCTATTAAATGGGTCCCATCCCCAACTTTCCCTAAGCCTTCGGGTCCTTGTAATCTGGACATTTAGACCATTGTGTGCAAAAAGTGTGCCGCTGAGAGGTAAAACAACAAACTAATTCCATGATCGGTAGTCGCTCGTGCCTCCATCTATTGGTCAAGAATCATATATTTATTTTATCGAAAGAGAAGTCCGACCCCGCCTTCTCGTGGTGCAGGCCTTTAATGCCTTTGAAAGATATTCTCTTCTGGGAGGGAATGGAAAGGGAGCGCTACTGGATCAGTGTGACCTACTGATCTGGTCATCTATGGACACTTTTTTTTCTATCCTGCTGAGGGCTGGTCAACTTCAGAGTCTTAGTGATGACCTTTATAAAATAATATGTATTAAAATTTAGATTTTAATACATTTTATTTAGCGCTTCGTTTCCATTGCCATTTTGGAAATCACAGTTTTTAAAGTTCGCATTCCACTGACATTTATAAATATCCATAGTAATGTAGTATCGCGTATTTTTTTGTTTTTCAAAAATCAGATTAATTTAAGCTTTAAGTTATTAATATTCGATTGATCTGTGTGCAGCGTTTTAATAACTCACTATCTGTGAATCTCGGAATAACAGTGTGCAGTTTTAATGTTCGATTAAATCGTGTTGCAGTTTTTTTTGCATCATGTAACTTTCTAAAGCAATAGAACTTATACTTCTTTCTGTTTTACATTCATAATAACATTTCTGCGTTCGTTTTAAGACTGATATATTCCTAGTGCTGCCATCTGTTGGCCAAATTATTATTAATATTAATAAAAAATTATGAATGAAGATTCAGTGACACGCCTGCAGATGGCAGCAGTTTCTAATTCCCTGAAGCAGTGGTTCTCAACCTTTTATGCTTCACGTACCTCCTGGAAATGTGTATGTAATTGGCGTACCCCTTGTATAGATAGATAAAACTATATAGTATAACAATGGGAATAAAATAAAACATATATATATACAACATATATCTAGCGACTTTTGAGCTCTCACAGTGTACCCCAAAAAATTTTACCGCGTACCCCACGTTGAGAACTCCTACACTAAAGGACTGAAGGTAATGAGAGGGTGGAGACTTTGGAGTTTGCATTTCTAAACCAAAGGCTAGAAAAATAAAATGTAATTGCATTTCTTATATTATATTATCATTTTACGCATGAATAATATCTTCCCTATCATTTTGCTTTTATTTCATTAATATAAATTGGTGGCTCGTCATTTTGCGTATACACCCTGGGCCATTAAGATGCCCAGTCAGATTTGACCTTTAGCTGCTATAGGCTTTAAGCCTAATGTCCCCCTGCGATTTCATTCTTTTCAAATTGTTCATATATACTGTTCGACTTTGAAATTGCCCCTCCTACAAGCAGTGCTCGTTTTCAGCTCTAAACAAGTGTAGTGACAGATAGCGGTGTAGACAAGAAATGATTAAATGTGTGCATCAAATCAATTATATTTACTTACAAAAAGTCGATGTACATCAATAAGAAGAATGTCCTACATTAACAGCGATAGTATTAGCCAAACGACACGGTAGCGTAGTTGGCTAATATTCAAAATAATAATTCAAAAAGAGGGTAAAGTTACTCTAGTGAACATTAAACAATGCTGCATGCATCGGTGGCATCAACTGAGCAAGAGTGATAGGGGGATGAGAGGCAGTGGTCAGTGAGCATACCCTCACATCCCAAACGTGTTCCATAGGCCTCAGATCTAAAGAATGTGCAGGCCAAGGAAACATCACATAGGCACTGTCGGCATATGAGTGCCCAATGTGAACGGTCATTGTCCTGTTGAAAAATAGCATTTGGAATGGAACCTAGGAAGGGCAGAATCACTGGTTCCAGAGTGATTTCCAAATAATGTGTCTTCTCGTCCACGTGCTATTAAAAACTACGAGTCATGTGAAAGGCTATTGTAACTGATAGATACCCATATCATGATTCTGGGTGTTAGCTTGGTATGACGTTTGCTGATGTAGACTGCATCCCAAACAGAAACGTGATTCGTCATTAAAGACAACACGATGTGTCTTGCCCTAAGGATTTCTCTCCACCTACACCACTGAGATGCAGACGATGATAGGATAGTACAGTCGCTCAAATAAATATCCGAACACTATGGTTGATTACAGAATTTAGAAAAAATATCTGGCAACGAGTGTTTTAGACATTAGTGATCTGGCAACCTTCGTGTCACGTGCACTTATATTACATCTTATACGTTAGGCAGCATCGGGTGTGATGTATACATAGTTAGATAAGACTGTCGTGTGGCTTCATCTAATATTAGAGGGCGAACAAAAGGACGTGTACAGTTGGCCCTCAACATTCGCGGGGGTTAGGGGAGCGCCGCGAATGTTGAATTATTGACAGCAAACTCGCGAATAATCAAATCCGCGAAAGTTGAGGGCTGACTTTATATTAGACTACAGCAGGATGGACATCTGTATACGTAAGGTCTCATCTAGACATTTTCAGGCACTAGGCACAAAGGTCTATCTAGGGATTAACCCCTGTACCCTAATCTGAGGGGCTCATTCTGGGCCCTTAAGATTGGAGTATACGAGGTCGTGGGCTGGACTGACATAAATATAAGAAGCTGGAATTCGGAATGATTTTAGAATGATCCGATTTTTATATAAAACGGCAGATGAGTGAAGAACTCCACTATTAAGTAATGCAGTACACTTTTTGGAGTTCTTTCCCATATTCTAATTCCATATATCATATGTGAATGCATAAAGAACCTGATATAACCAATATGGATCTTAAAGAATATAATTTTGATATCATATGGTTAATTTTGCGACATATGAAATCTATATAGTTTTTGAGATTGAGAAGGGCGGGGGTTGGCTCAACTGGAAGCGCGCCAGGCTCGTAATCTCTAAATTCCCAGGTTCGAGTCCCACCCAGGTCAGCGTTCACATTTATCTCCGCAAAATCCCCCACCCTGACCTCGGTCAGAAAGGGAACTGATAGGCTTGGAATGGCCATCGTCTGTTGGATGGGGATAAAGCCGTGGCTCTGTTTGCGGGAGAGCAATACCATGTGCATGTTAAAGAACATGTTGGATGGTCTTGACAGAAGGCTACCATCTGTCTCCTAACAGTTGTCCAGTGGGTCCCTTCCCCTTGACCTTCTCTGAACCCTCGGGATCCTTGTGAATTCACCATTTAGCCATTGTGTGAAAAACAAAGTACCTCTCAGAGGTAAAAAACCCAACCTTTTCAAATTGAGGGTATCCTCAATCATAACTCCTAGATATTTTGCATATTCTACTTTTTGGATTTTTGCATTTCCAGTCATCAAACTCTGCGGAAATGATATGATGAGCTATTGCTAGATTATTATCACTTACGTTTTTCTGGTTCACAATTAAAACTTTATGTATGCTTTTTTACTTTCATTGAGAATTACGTTATTGCTAAGTATCCAAACAGAGTTTTAACATGTCATAGTTTAACATATCATATATTGCTTCTGATGTTATCTGACTTTTAAAATAATGTTGTATCACCGCAAAGGAAATGTTTTCTACCTCAAGATTTGTATCAGAAATGTCATTAACATGTAGTAAAAATAGTATCGATCCCAGGAATGAATCTTGAGAAACTCATGGGATCATGAGTTTCTCAATTTGTGGCATTATAAAGGTGCCATTTTTGGCACCTTTATAATTTAAATTTAATATTTAAAATGTTTCATTAATTTAATTTTTTAACATTATGTTAAAAATTAATATTAATTTTATAATTTAAAATTTAAGCATTTAATATTTTTCTATACCTATATAATAATTAACGCTCACTGTGTTGTTTTTCAATTGTCCACGCATCTTGTTCGTTTTCTTTATGTTGTGTATTAAAGATAATGTTATCCAAATTTCAATTGTTTTTCCTTATGTTTAAGAACAACAATTTGTTTAGCTTTATTTCTAATTTATATAATAATCATTTTCAATTATTAAATCCTACATTTATATCAATTATATCAGATTTATCTCCGCTGATTAAATTCATTACTCACTTCCAATTTTTTTTTTCAAATACTTTTCAGGTAAAGACTTTTGTTAATGTTTTTTTTTAAATCAGTGTGGGCTTGTGTCAGGCTAGAGGCCTTTTTAGATTTTTTTTTGTTCAGGCTGTGTATATTTATTTTGGATTTCGCCAAAATAGTCATATGTTACGGGGAGACCCTCTGTCCCGGCATCTGGAAAGTTAATTGAAGGGGCAGTGCTCCGAGGGGACGGAGGTCGCCCAACTGCTAGCGGACGGCCCAGATGGTCAGGCAGAGAAAGAAAGGAAGAAAGGGTTTGGCAACGATGAGAGGAGAGCCGGTCGAGTTTCGGAAGCGTGCAGGCGAGAAGTTGTAAAGCTGGGAAATGCCGACTGGTAATAGTGGCATTGGCTCTGTAAATACAGCTGAACAGGCATAGTAAGCTGGTGTTGTTGTAATCTATGTAATTGAGCATATGTCCTCGTCCAGCAAGTATGTTTGGAAGGTTAAATAAATCTTTGTTATTTTTTAAGTAAAGTCTGAAGTTGAACTAATTTATGGGGGAGGAGCCTCAGTATCGAGTCTCTGCAATTGTGAATAAACCGTTGATTTTATACGAAAGACTCTTTCACCCGTCGCGTATAGCGATCGAACCGAGGGGACGTCCTAAGTGGTCCCAATAGACCGACAAACGAAGAGTTAACATCACATCTTGGGTATCAAATTTTCAGGCTGACATTTTTTTTTTCTGTAGCAGAGTGGTTAGCGCTATTGGCTACTGATCAAAGGGACCTAGGTTCGAGCCCTGGATAAGACATGGATGTTTGTGTTGCCTTTCTGCTGAGGTCCTGCCATCCTCACAGACCTTCTACTTTGGCGTATAAACTGACAGGCTCCTGTCAGACCTCTGTGGCAAGAGCTGCTTGAGGGGGTATTCATTTTATATTTTATCTGCCTTGGAATTACTCGCCTATTCGTTAAGGAAAAAAATATTTATTTGAATCCTTCTGAACGAATGAGAGCCAAAATAATTTCAACAGCAAAATAAAGCCTAATTTAAATCAAAACTAAATTTGCTAAACTCTTCGAAAGTTCCATGCATTATCAGAAAAGATGTATATGAATATGGAGCTTGAAGTTAAAAAAAAGTCTTTCATGGACATTTCCGAGATCGTACCGAAAAAAAAGCAAATACCAACACGCAAGATGATTAACGAAGAGTTAATCTTTTTACTAACATTTGATATTGAAATATTTTATACTCATCTAGTAGCCAGCGTTTATTTCATTATCAGAATTACTTTAAAAATTCCTATCACAATCGCATGAATTTTAATAAGTTGTTGTATGCCCTACTGAAAGTAAACTTTGCAATCAAAATGAAAGTGATATTGGCGCCATATTCTTCTCAAGACACGAAACAACAGCTGACATGATAATTTTATTAGTAGCTGTTATCCGAAATATTTAATCTCTCGAACATTAAAATATCAGAGTTCATTTCAACTAAACACAATACTGTTTGATAATCACAAGATTTGTTTTAATATTGTACGAGTATATAATATATACCGTTTCAGACAGCTTGTGTACTAGCCATATTAGCTTTATTAAACGCCTAGCTATGGCTTGCCGCCATTATTGCAAATTACAAAATATTTAATTGCTTGTGTTGTTTTTCTGTGTTGTTAGTAATAGCTTATATATAGTTAGTAATAGCTTATATAAACTATGCAGAAATATACGCCATAGAATATTATCCAGTAGTATTCTAATGTAATTCTGTCACATATTAATCACTGCATAATAAATGATTACTTACCGGACTTTACAATGGGGCGGGGGTGGCTCAGTCGGTAGCGCGCCAGGCTCGTAATCTGTAGTTCCCAGGTTCGAGTCCCAGCTGGATCAGCGTTGAGATTTATCTCCGCAAAATTCCCCGCCCTGCCCACGGTCAGTAGGGGACACCGATGGGCTTGGAAAGGCCGCCGTCCGTCGGATGGGACGTTAAGCCGTGGCCCCGTGTGCGGAAGAGCCATACCCTGTGCAAGTTAAAGAACACGCAGCATGGCCTTGACGGGAGGCTACCATCTGTCTCCCAACAGCTGTTCCAGTGGGTCCTCTCCCACAACCTTCTCTGAGCCTTCGGGGTCCTTGTGGCCTGGCCATTTATCCCATGGTGTGCAAAAAAGTGCCGCTCAGAGA
Source organism: Ryuthela nishihirai (assembly GCA_038380435.1). NCBI lineage: Eukaryota > Metazoa > Arthropoda > Arachnida > Araneae > Heptathelidae > Ryuthela > Ryuthela nishihirai. The sequence goes on from JAWZYU010000007.1 coordinate 10,437,487, forward strand.
TAAAACAATCCAATCCAATACCGGACTCCACAGTTTTATTACAAATAAAATCCATTTTGGACGTTCGCCAACTCTAGCTTGATATCACGGTCAAGATTCAATGCTTAAAATAAGCAAAATTAATATTCTTAGAAAATAAATCCCAGAAGATTCACACAATTATCTTGTTAACGATGAGTAATGGGATAATAAGCGATGAAATAAAACTTGCAGAATAATCCAAGACCAGAAACAAAACAGGAAGATGCCACATGACCGCTTCGTTTCACAATTGTCGTCACATTGCTGTTGCAAATTGCGGCGAATAGCGCTCTCCCTAATAATAAATATTTCCCTGGAAGCTAGATAGACCTCAAACAGTTTAAAAAATTAAATTGCAATTTTATACTTTTTCTGCCAACAGAAATCGATTTTATCGTATGCTTCTTATAAGCTTTGTTTATCATCGCCTCCCCACAGTGACGTCAAAATGACTAGCCGATGACCATCAAGAATCGTTTTCTTACGGAGTGGCACCACCCTTCTTCCATTCACCCTGGCTCACGTATGTTACAATTTCCATGTTACTGCTTAAACTAGGGGCGGGGGTGGCTCAGTCGGTAGTGCGCCAGGCTCGTAATCTGTAGTTCCCAGGTTCGAGTCCCAGCTGGATCAGCGTTGAGATTTATCTCCGCAAAATTCCCCGCCCTGCCCACGGTCAGTAGGGGACACCGATGGGCTTGGAAAGGCCGCCGTCCGTCGGATGGGTCGTTAAGCCGTGGCCCCGTGTGCGTGAGAGCCATACCCTGTGCACGTTAAAGAACACGCTGGATGGCCTAGACGGGAGGCTACCATCTGTCTCCCAACAGCTGTTCCAGTGGGTCCCCTCCCCCAACCTTCTCTGAGCCTTCGGGGTCCATATGACCTGGCCATTTAGCCCATGGTGTGCAAAAAAGTGCCGCTCAGAGGTAAAACAATCCAACCAACTGCTTAAACTTTCTTATTTTAAATCAATTACCTACACGATTCTTAACTTTTTTTGTCAAAGCCAAAATGGTATATTGATTTTTCTTGCTCAGTTTGTCGTCGTGTACACCGGATCTTAATTTCTCATGTTCAATAAAAAATCATCAAATTGTTTACTACAGATCTCAATAAATTTTAGAATTTTAGCATTACTTTTTTTCTATGTTACTTTCTAATAGATTGAATTCTATTATAATCCGAGTTTTAATTACGTCCAAAATATTGTTATATAAACTAAGCAGATAAAAAAGTCGGAATCCAAATAAATATTTCTTTATTTAGACCTACCTGTCGATTTTAAGCTTGCAGAGTAACTCGTCCCAGAATTACTAGATGGCGGCTCCTGTACTTGAACCTTATACTCCATTCCATGAGATCAGCCCGCCAACGTCGACTTATTTTTCCTTCCAATTTCCACATCCCCACTCACTTCTTTGATCAACTGTCATATTCTTGAAAATCTCTTGTCTCCTACCTCTATAGCCGATGTGAATATATCCTCTGCGTTGCCCATAACATTGTATAATCCTATCTTTTAAATCACATAGCTTACTGCACTTCAAACGCGTTAAAACCATCGTTGCCAAAAAAAAATAACAAGTTTTCTTTCCTCACCACTTTTCTTTGAGGCCATCATGAAGCCTCAAAAACTCTACTTCCTTATTTATTAATCCAAAACAGCCTTGAGATACGAAAAGGCAATTGTTCTGCACAAAATCACAAATCCAATATTCTAAGCAGCAGTCCAGCTGTCCGTAGCGTCGATGTTTTATGTACAATAGTTTCAAAGGTAAATTGGTGCAAGTTAAGCTGTACGTGTATGCCCAACATATTAAAAGTTTATCTATGGTAATTCTTTAGTGCTGCATATTCCATATATTTTTACTGTAAATATCTGGAAATAAAGTTTCAATATTTGTCAAATATTATTTGCTGTATTGCAATAACTAAACTGGTCACTACACGTTTTTCTATAAATAAATCTGCATAGATACCATTTTAGTCTATTTTACGTGTAATTTATAAAAATACAAACATAATCAAACTTTGAGATTCTTAGTCTGGACCAGTGGTTCTCACCTTTTTGAGCACAACGCCCCCTTTTCCTCAAACATTATTTTTCTAACGTTCTCCTTCACGGAAGGATATATGAATCTATGAAATAGATTATATAAACTATGCAGAAATTAATATGTATTTTATTGCAATATTTATTTTATGCAATATTCTATTTAACGTAGTTCCACAAAAAACTCAAGAAAACGTTCCCTAGGGAGCGGGAGTGCTCCCATCGGAAACTAATGACCTTAACATCCTCTTAAAAGCAATATTTTATCACAATCAAACCCCGTTGAATTCAACATTTGAAGTGGGAAAGGTGGATTTTTGAATTCGAATTCGGGTTCTAACATAAAAAAAACACTTGAATTTTTAATACGATACGAAGTGACTACAGAGAAACCTACAAAATAAAATTTTAACTTAGCTGTGAAGAATTTGGGAGATTATCAGGTGGGTTAGGGGCAAAAAAAGTGTGAAATTAAAATTTGAAATGACAAACGATATATAATGTAGGAAAAACTGATCCGAGTTTCACATTCAGTTTCTGTGGCAGGAAAAAGTTTTAATTTTTAATACGATACGTGATGTCATGAGGGAAATCCCAAATTTGGGTTGGGTTGGGTTGTTTTACCTCTGAGGGGCACTTTTTTGCACACCATGGGCTAAATGGCCAGATCACAAGGACCCCGAAGGCTCAGAGAAGGTTGGGGGAGGGGACCCACTGGAACAGCTGTTGGGAGACAGATGGTAGCCTCCCGTCAAGGCCATCCAGCGTGTTCTTTAACGTGCACAGGATATGGCTGTCCCGCACACGGGGCCACGGCTTAACGTCCCATCCGACGGACGGCGGCCTTTCCAAGCCCATCGGTGTCCCCTACTGACCGTGGGCAGGGGGCGGGGAATTTTGCGGAGATAAATCTCAACGCTGACCCAGCTGGGACTCGAACCTGGGAACTACAGATTACGAGCCTGGCGAGCTACCGACTGGGCCCCCCCCCCACCCCCCCAAATATGGGAAGTGAAGAATTTGTGAAATTACAGGGAGAGGTTTACGTTCATTAAGAACAATTTTTTTAACAGTTAGTCAAGCAGCTCGTGCCTCAATTACGTGTGTCCTGTAAAAAATATCAGGTATAATGTCAACATGCATTTAATAAAAAAGAGATTATAGGAAAGAGGTTTATAGGAAGGAGATTCTGATGACAGAATCTTCTTCCTACAAAATGCATTTTGTCCAAATAATGCATAATAATAAAGAGTGCGGCATTGCTAACCGTTTCTATTTATTATTTGCATTTTTTAAAACTAATCTAAAACTTTTAAAACTTCGATATAAGGTTGCTAACTGTACTATTTTTAACACAATAGATTTTTTATATTCTTATTTATTTTAGGTTAATCTGAAGTGTACTCTTTTGTTTTTTTCATTCAGTTCAAAGGAAAATTTTTAAATTGTATATTTACCAATTTATCAACTTAAATACGTTTCTAAAGGATTCAAACAAGGAAGTTTTAATTTTTTATATGTTGAGGGGTGAATATATTTGCTATTAAGAGGGGTGAAATATTTTGCTGAAAAAAATTGCAACTCATCATTAGAATTTATACATAACCATACTTTTTTTTTTTTCAATATAGAATCAGAATGCTAATGTTGAGAGATTATTTAGTTTGATAGTTGCCCAGTGGACTGATAATAGAATTCGACTTTTAACCGACACTATTAAAAGTACATTAATTGCACAATTGTTTAAAAATACACTGCTTACAATTGTACGATTATTGTCTCGACGATAAAACCCTTTTACAGGAGGGGCGGGGGTGGCTCGTAATCTGTAGTTCCCAGGTTCGAGTCCCACTGGGTCAGCGTTGAGATTTATCTACAAAAAATTCCCCGCCCTGCCCACGGTCAGTAGGGGACACCGATGGGCTTGGAAAGGCCGCCGTCCGTCGAATGGGACGTAAAGCCGTGGCCCCGTGTGCGGGAGAGCCATACCCTGTGCACGTTAAAGAACACGCTGGATGGCCTTGACGGGAGGCTACCATCTGTCTCCCAACAGCTGTTCCAGTGGGTCCCCTCTCCCAACCTTCTCTGAGCCTTCGGGGTCCATGTGACCTGGCCATTTAGCCCATGGTGTGCAAAAAAGTGCCGCTCAGAGGTAAAACAACCCAACCCTTTTACAGGAAGTGCGAAGAATGGTAAAATGTAAATTTGTGTAAATCATGATATTTTTATATGATGTACCCATGATCTGCGAATATTTTAATTGATTGATGTTATAAATTTTGAAAAGTTATTTTTTGTTTATTAACGTCATTTCCTCTTTCTTTGTGTACTGTATACCTTGCAAGTCCGATTAAGATCACTTTCAATATATATTTTGCGATAAAAAGATTTGCAATAAACAACACGTAAGAGTTATTTTTTCTTTTTTGTTTCTGCTCTTTATTCATGGCAGAAATGCTTTTTTCCTCATTTTCATATAACTGGAATATGGCAACTCTACTTCAATATCATTTCAAGTTCCTCCCAAAGGGATCATCCATAAATCACACAACACCAATTTCGAGCATATTTTACCCTTCTCCTCCACCGTTATCTGCATAACGTTTGGCCAGATCACACCTGGTAAACGTTATATTACACTTTTCTTTTTTTTTGATATGCGATGTATAGGACAGAGAAGGATCCTAGAAACTATTCCTAGTTTTGTGTAGGCCAGGACAGGCTAAGGTAGAAGCCACTGATGACCGGTGACTCAGTTAGAGCTGACACAACGTATAAAGTTTGCCCTGCTGGAACAGCAGCTAGCCCTGTAAGCTCTAGGCCAGACTTCCCTGTTTATCAGTGAAAAAAACGAGTATTACGGTCATAGAAGTTAATTATAAGCAGCAATGTAATAGATTAAGTGTTTTATCACCAGGAAAGTTCCCAGGTTCGAGTCCCAGCTGGGTCAGCGTTGAGATTTATCTCCGCAAAATTCCCCTCCTGCCCACGGTCAGTAGGGGACACCGATGAGCTTGGAAAGGCCGCCGTCCGTCGGATGGTACGTTAATCCGTGGCCCCATGTATGGGAGAGCCATACCCTGTGCACGTTAAAAACACGCTGGATGGCCTTGACGGGAGGCTACCATCTGTCTCCCAACAGCTGTTCCAGTGAGTCCCCTCCCCCAACCTTCTCTGAGCCTTCAGGGTCCATGTGACCTGGCCATTTAGCCCATGGTGTGCAAAAAAGTGCCGCTTAGAGGTAAAACAACCCAACCCTATCACCAGGAAACGGAAAAGAATTAGTAACTATAGAAAAAAACATAGCATTCGTTAGTAATTAGTCGTTAGGTAACACAACACCTGAAATCCTCTCTTCCCGATGCAATAAAGTTATGACCCACAACCTTCATCCAGAGCATACGAAAATTATGGACGACCCCAAAGTCAAAACAGAATAATTTTAGTACCGATCTTTTCTTTCCTAAAGTGGACTGAAAAACTTACTTTTAGTGGGGTGAAATGCAAACTCAAGATAGCAACATGTCTGGTTCTCCGTCGTTCCGCTGCAGGTTAAAGTCAGTTTTTGTGCAATAAATGTTTTCATTTTTAACTTAAGGAATAAAGCTGGTATTTGATCTAAAGTCCTGTCATTACCAATAATGACTCTCCCATCAACATTTGGAGTGTTAGGATTGGTTCAGTAGCTGGACAGCCACTTTCCAATCTGATATTATCGAACTCAAATACCCACTGTTACCGTTTTTAGATATTCTCCCAAAACCTTGACTTTCCCTTCGGTGAGAAAGGGGACTCAAATGGGCTACTACATATCGTCGTCCGTTGGATGGAAAGTTAAGACAGCCCCGTGTGTAGGAGAGCCATACTAGGGCCATATACCTTGTGCACGTTAATAACACACAATGGAAACTGTCATTTGTCTTCCTAATAGCTGTACACTGGATCTCATTCCCTACCAGACTCTGTGAACTTTAGGGTCCTTGTGACGTGATCATTTATCTGATTGTGGGTAAAATAAAAAATTTCTCACAGGTGATATAATTGAATGCAAATCCCACCACTTTTACTTAATTATGAAACGGCGTGTTAAGACAAGTACACAAACCATCCGATCACAATGTACAATGTTGTATGTGTAAAACAAATTCATAATCAGATACAAAAGAAAAAAGATTGTATATCTATTATTATACGTTCTGCAAAGAACTTGGTAGAAATGCACAACAACAATATTTACAATATTTTCATTACATTAACAAACTGTTAGCAATGGTATTTTGTTTTGTTTTCAAAATACCAGTAATCTTTGCTTCGTCGCTTTCTTTCCCACATATTTTGGGTTCAGCACCTTCAGATTAGTCCATATTAAAAACCTTAAATATCAGGAGAATTCTTCTCATATTTTCTAAGATTCCTGTTCGAAATTGTTCACACTTTTGCAAGGTCTTCGATCAGACGCAAAAATATACATCAACTCCTGACTCAGGAAGAAATAGCCTAATTTTTTATCGTTAAAACCTCACATTGGAACAACCACCAGAATCTCATAATCTGCACTGTTGAATCACTGATTCTTAGGCTTCATTCTCTCAGGGGTAAGGAAAGAGATTATTTCCGGCCACTCCGGAAATGACGTAACGAGACACGCAACGGAAGGAGTAACTCGCTCATCATGCTGGCGGCTCTTCGGCGGAGACAGATGATTGTTGATCACCGGATGGAAGGATGATGGAGGAGCTCCCGCTGTTCTGTGGGATGGACCGTTTAGATGCGGCATCTGAACAAGATATTTCTGGAACGGAAAGGAGAAATTCGATCATATAGTTGTTAAACTTGTATTAAGAACAAGGAAATTTTGGAGAGTAATTTCAAAACGTGTACAAGATTAACTTATTCATTAGAAATTTTTGAAGGTGATGGTGGCTCATCCGGTAGCGCACCAGTCTCAAAACCGAATGTTCCCAGGTTCGAATCCTCACTGTGCATGGGTCGAACTTCGCAGGGTATTTTGATTAAATTACCTTAACTATATACTGGCTAAGAGTTTGAATATTAGGTCTTTGACTTCCTACATTGGTAAGGTTTTATGCACCAACTCATTTCCTGACTTCTGTGAGAATGTAGATAGCGATGAGTTTAGGTACGGATACAGTCCGTCCGATACGACATTAAGCTGTCGTTCCACGTGCAGGATAGTTCATACCCTGATCTCTCCTACACATGGAAATGCATCCTCTGTTTAGCTAATTTTGTGTTCAAAAGCTCTGCTTAGAGATAAAACAAAGTAGCTCAATATCGCTTCGTATTTAAGATTGGGTAAATTCATTCAGTCATCGGGATATTTTTAATCTGTCTCATTATTCAAAATAGTCCTTTAAATTATTTCTACCTCAACACTGAAAAGAGAGTTATGCACTATTCCCTGTGATGATGTTCAAAACCAGCCAAGTATAACACTTAGAGTCGAACCCTTCTTTATCGTGTTGTAGGCAGTTGGTAGCTTCAAAGCAAATATTCTGTCCCCTGAAGGAAAACGGAAGGGGAGCGATCCAGTTTAAAAATATGTTTTAGTCATCTATGGCCATTTTTTACTATTATTTTCTTATTTTGTTATGCGTATGGTGAGAAATAATCAACTTTACGTATTATTGCTGCTGGTCCTTTGAACTACCTGGATTGTCTACCTGTTAGAATATTTGAACATTAATTCTTCGATTTTCTGCACTGGTGAACCTCTATTGAAGGAAAACCCCCCACTGTATGTTCCATTTATTTGTGGATTGCCACCCCAAGTGAATGATTTCACAGTGTAAATTATGCCAAATAATGGCAAATCCTACCAAGTAGATACCTACAGAGGCCATCGCATATATATATATAAGGTGTACTATTTAAAAGGCAACCCAAGACTGTGACCATATATTTTCAGTTGCCAGGGTTACAAACCTAATAAACAAGTTTCCGTACAATTATAACAGGTTATGAAAATGTCTACCACCTTCTTAAAGACAAGCATACACCCTTTTTACAGCGTTTCTTGCAACTTTTCGAAGAGCGTTTTTTCCAATGCCTACAATAATCAGTGTTATGTTTAAGTTCCTCCAGGTTTCGTAAGTTATTGTGATAGATACTTTCTCCGATATTCGCAGAGAAAAAGACAAGCGATGCCAGGTCAAAAGGTTAGTCCCGAAAATGTGTTCAGCAAAGAAGTCCTGAAAGAGAGCCGTTGTGTTCGTATAATGGGCTGTCGCCACAACGTGATGAAACCTAGTATCATTAGTAAGTTTCCCCTGAAAAAACATAGTATTGTTTTTCATTATTTAAACAGCTTTGCTCTTTGTAATTGTATGTATTTTAAATGATGATCCCTGTATGAGCCATTACTTCTACTCTTGAACAATATCGTTGTCATAATCTTTATAGCAATAAAAATACCTTTGTTCAACTAGAATAAAGTATGAAAAATCAAATAAAAATAAACACTAAGAAAAAAATACAATTATCGTACAATTGCAACCAATAGCTCACCAGATCAGTCGTGGTTTCATATAAATAAGTATAATTTTGCTTTATAAAGTATAACATGGCATCCTCCTCCTCATCATCATCATCCTCAAGCAGCCATGGGCTACGGAAGTCCAACCAGATTATGCAATTTAGTTCTCCAAGCATCTCTGTCCTGAGCTACATCTGCTACATCTGGCCACTGCGCACCAATTCTAGCAAAGTCCTTTTTGACATTATCTGCCCACCGCATCCTAGGTCTCCCCCTCTTTCTGAGGCCTTTAGGCACACTGTTCATAACCCTATTTGCCAATCTATAATTATCCATACGGTCAAAATGGCCAAACCAACGGAGTCTCTCTCTACAGAATATACTGCTCAGAGGAGGTTTCCGACTACTTTGTCTCATTATTACTTGCAAATTTTAACCCCTAATGCCCAAGGTACTGCGTAAGTATCAAGTTCTATGTTGTTTACGAAGAGTCCAAGTTTCACTACCATAACTAACTCTAGAAAGAACCAAACTATTATACAGTCGAATTTCTGACAGTCTGATGTCTGATCTTTATGGAATGCAACTGCTTGAGGGACGATTTGCTTCTTTATTAAATGAGAGAGATTAAGAACTATGCTAATGATTGTAACACAGGATTTAATATCCAAAATACTCAACAAGCATTTTTCAATTCACGTTTAAATTTTGCCTCAAAGGTTTCACTTCTCAGATTTATATTTGAATAATTATACGATCCAGGAACCATATAAAATGCCTCTGTTTTATACCTTGTGTCATTGGCACCTTAAATAATCAAAATTGCATATTTATTTTTGTTTAGTATCATCTTTTTAGTAACAATTATAATTTTTCCGAAAAACAATTCTATAAATGAATAAACAATGAAAAGCTCAAAGAGTATTCTGATGCATGAGTTTTCAGTACTGAATGCTGTAAACTGCTCACAGGTTGCTCACAGGGTGCTCCCTGTGAGCAATTCACACTGTGAGCAGACTCGTCATTTAATATTCCAAGATTCGAATGGTAACTACGCCTGCTTTGAGAATTTTCTTTAACTCTTGCTATGCCCTATGCGTGAAAGGGGACACCGATGGGCTTGGATTAGACCTCCAACACTGGATGCGAAATGAAGCTATGAAACACGAGAGCCATACTCTGTGCTAGTGCACACGAGAGCCATACCCTCTCCAAGTGCACACGAGAGCCATACCCTCTCCAAGTGCACACGAGATCCATACTCTGTTTATGGGTATAAGAGATACATACCCTGTTCAGATGCACATGAGAACTATACTTTGTTCAGGTGTACACGAGCCATACCCTGTACAGGTGAACATGAGACCCATACTCTGTTCAAATGTACACGAGAATCATACCCTGTGCATGTGTACACAAGAGTCATACCCTGTGCATGTGTACATGAAAGTCATAATCTGGATGTGTACAAAAGAGCCATTCTCTGTTTAGGCGTACACGAGAGCCATAACCTGTTCAGGTGTACACGAGAGCCATAACCTGTTCAGGTGTACACGAAACCATACACTGTTCAGGTGTACATGAAAGTCATATTTTGAATATTTATAAGAACGCCATACTCTGTGCAAGTGCACACGAGAGCTGTATTCTGTTTAGGTGTAAACGAGAATCATACACTGTTCAGATGTACACGAGAACCATAACCTATTCAGGTGTACATGAAAGTCGTATTTTGAATGTGTACAAGAGAGTCATACCCTGTGCAAGTGTATGTGAGAGCCATATTCTGCATGTGTACATGAGAGCTATATCCTGTGCAGGATAAATAGCACTCTTGATAGCTTTCACGAGAGATTTTCAGCTGTCTCCTAGCAACTATCCAATGGATTTCCTTCCTCTACCCAACTCTGAATCATTGAGGTTCAGATGACCTCACGGTTTAGCCCACTATGTGTATGAAAGTAAAGTCCAGAGGTAAGAGAAGACAACCAATCAAATCTCCATCACAGAAATATCCTCTTCTTACCTTTCACGTTTCCATTATTACTCGGACTCTTCCTCAGTAAAGGTTGGTCCTCTGCTCCAGCTTCATCATGATCCAACACCTGACTCGGTTCATCATCTTCCAGTCTGATCTCCACATCAGTCGGCCTGAGAAGAGCAGGAGAGATAGGAGCATGGTGGGATACATCAGACACTCTTCCTCGTCCGCCAACGTCCCTCCGACGGAAGAAACCGCCATGAGATTGAGAACGACTGCTAACGACAAGAGTGGTAGTTTTAGGTACGGACTCTTCGTCGACACTCGTGTCATCCGTACTCACTTTTCGGGAATTGTCGTTATAACTTGGCTCCTCAGAGATGGAGCTAAGGTCGGTGGAGTGAGGGGATTTCGAAAGGCTCGAGGAGTTCGATGTGGGCACCATGAGGAGACCTCCAGAGGAACATGTGCCGTTCTGGGCCACTTGGAATGATACGGTGGGGACATGCTTGTGGTGACTGCCACCAGCACTGGCATGGAAACGAACTGTTGGAATGGGCTGAAAGAGAATAGGAAATATTTCGGTTAAATCCTGGCAGCCTTCTTTCTCCTAACAGCTGTCCAGTGGGTACCCTTCCCCCAGGCTTCTCTGAGCGCTAGGGGTCCTTGTGACCTGCTCATATAGCCCATTGTATGCAAAGAAAGTGCCGCTCAGAGGTAAAATAACCCAACCCACCTCATAAGGCAGAAAGGCAGTAACTCTTAGTAGGTAACATGTGCCTTTTCTAGACCAGTGTACTATCTCAGTATATGGCAGACAATTTTATTTTAAAGAATCACTTAGAGCCCAGAACAATCACTTCTTATTATAAGGCGGGCCGCATTTAATTTTAAGCAATTATGAGCAAAATGTAAATGCTTACCTTTTTTATGATTCAAATGCTACAAACTTTTAATACCAAAACGTGATCCTAAATTTCCTTTGTAGTGATTTCATCTTCGACCAAATGTGACCATATATCCATACTTGCTTGAGATCATTGAAATCGTCAAGGTAGTCATTATTTAGTATCACGATTATTATAGAAAGTATTGCTTGTGGGCCGCACAAAATGACTTCCAGGGTCATGTCTTTGTTTACCCTGACCTGCGCAAAAAAGCAAAGAGTTTTCCCCCAAGAATTGAGTTAGAGTTGATTTTTCTGGAGGAGAAATAAAAGATGAGATTGGTAAATTAGTAACACTACATGTAATTAATTCAAGCGCTTATTCAAGAGGTGAGGTTTAGGAGACTAGCTCCGTAAATCTTTGAAATCTTAAAATTAAAAAATACGCAAAAGTAAAATTAAAAAATACGCAAACACGGATATGAGGATTTGGGATAAAATACTCTGTTAATCGAAATAGCATAAAAAGACACTGACACAAAATGAAAAGACAATAGTGCTTCCAAACTCTCCTCTTCGAAATAAGGGTAAAGGGTATTTGTTCAAGCTTTAACAGACTAATTTTTTCTACGGAGCACAACTTCGGAATCGTAATTAGGGAGACTGGTGCATTTGGCCACAGGAAAGGAACAGTAACTGATGAGATGCCGTTGATAAAATAGCAAACAGAGTGAAAGACAAACTCATTAATCTCGTTTTATTAGTGCTACTGCTTATATGTTTTTCAAATGCTATATCATTTTTGACTTCATTAAAATAATATTTATGTCAAATTAACAATGCTTTTCCATAAATTGCATGTTTGCTTCAGTGGTACGTGTATCACTGGTATTATAAAAATAATTTTTTGGTTGTATATAGCTATGTGACTGAACTTTAACTTTTGTGATCAGTTCTTAGGGTTGGCAACGTTGCTGTTAAATGGTCCATTTTTCCATTATTTCACACTATTCCTTATAGTCCCTATCAACAACTTACTATCCAGTTTCGTACATCATTTCAAAGTCTGCAATCTACATTTGGTCTGCGTGTGTTTTACCAGTTATCCAGACCTTTGAATCATATTACAGAGTGATTCACTAGACTTGGTGGGTAGGCGGAAGACTGCCAGTCTCTGTGCTGAAGCTGCACAGAATAAAGATGAAGAAATGTTCAAGGATCGTTGACTTTAACAGCAATTATGTTTAGATTACCAGATAGAATAATTCAACAATTGTGATCAATTTTCAATAAACTGAGATCTGTTCTAACCAAATTCCATGGAAAGTTTTCCTAAATAAAGAAAACGTTAGGGAACCGTGATCTCTACCTAATGAATCATTCTATGCATATTGCCCAATTTAGAGAGAATAATTTCTGATAAGGAATTTATACCGAGACGATATTTTGTCAGTTTTTTTTTAATAATTAATTTCCCTATTTTTTTAAATCATTTATTTATTCAGACAAATTCAAATAAATTATTGCTATCTACAAATGTCCCGCAAAGCTAACAGCTTATCTGCAGGAGATAATAATTTCAGGTGAAAATTTCGACTTTAAATAATATGCTCTCTTTAGTAAAATTTTACCTTTCTTCATTTAGAATATTTCAAAATAAAATTGGGATTTACATAATTTCTTAGTAGATGTTAATATTAATTATCTAATTTTTTAAATAAAAATCTGTTTAATTTGTGTTTTAATTGTCTGAAAGAATTGACGGCTAGCAGTTTCCTTGGTAAGAGATTGAAAATGTATGGAATTTTGTAGCCGCTTGTGCACTTCCCATAGTTATTTGTAAAATACAGTAGTTTAAAATATTTTTTTCTCTAAACCTTGTGTTTTTATCATGCTAGAAAAGTGTTACGTATGACTATGTTACATTTATATACTCTGGTAAGGTAAAAATATCCAAGTAAAAAAGTCTATCTTGGTTGTAATTAGATGTTTGCTGTTTTTAATTGAAATAATATTTTTAGCTATTGAGGATTGAACATGTTCTATTTTTCTAATATTTGTTAAAGTTGGTTGTACCATGTATCGTTATGGCATAATTTAAGAGAGATTCACAGGATGCTTTATGAAACATATCGTAATTTATTTAATTTCAAAGCACAAAGCCTTAATCTGCCGCAGATTTTCTCAGTATGAGCGTTGCATCGGAGGACACTGTTGAGATGTAATCCGAGGTATTTTATTGTATGCCCTGTCAATTTTTATGGGTTGGGTTGTTTACCTCTGAGCGGCACTTTTTTGCACACCATGGACTAAATGGCCAGGTCACATGGACCCCGAAGGCTCAGAGAAGGTTGGGGGAGGGGACCCACTGGAACAGCTGTTGGGAGACAGAGGGTGGCCTCCCGTCAAGGCCATCCAGCGTGTTCTTTAACGTGCACAGGTTATGGCTCTCCCGCACACGGGACCACGGCTTAACGTCCCAACCGACGGAAGCGGTCTATTCCAAGCCCATCGGTGTCTCCTACTGACCGTGGGCAGGGCGGGGAATTTTGCGGAAATAAATCTCAACGCTCACCCAGCTGGGACTCGAACCTGAGAACTACAGATTACGAGCCTGGTGCGCTACCGACTGAGCCACCCCCGCCCCAATTTTCATGCATCCACAGTTATCTAACTCAGAGATGGATTCCTTTTTTCTGCAGTTTGTGTGTTTTAATAATTAAGTTATGATTAATTTTGAAATCAGGTAAATGAAAAGTCATTCATTTGGTTTTATTGCTATTTAGATACAGTTTATTTGAGTGTAACCATCGTTTAATAATATTAAAGTCTTTTTGTATATGTTTAACCGCATTTTCTTCTAATTTGTTTATATTAATTAAAACTATATCATCAGCATATAAAAACATGGTACTATTTAGTTTCAATTTTGTAAAATCGTTTATGTAAATCAGAAATAAAAGTGAGCCTAAAATTAATCCTTGAGGAACATCGAATTTAACTTGCACTTTTCGCTGTAGGTGTTGTTAATTTTAGTTACCGTAAATCAATTTTTATAAGTACCTTTGAAACTAGTGTAATGCAGTTCTTCTAATTTCTGTATGTATGTATATTTCTGTATTTCTATTAATGTCATGATCCAAAATGTGATCCGTAAGTCTAAAAACAGAGCAACTGCCTTGTCACCTCTATTTAGTGCCATGTAGCTAAATCAGTAAATTTCGTTAGTAAGTTCACGGTACTTTGCCCCTTTTGGAACCCATATTGATTTTCATTGAGAATGTTAGGTTTTGCTAAGAAATTTATATAAAGTATTGGAAACATATGTTTCCAATATTTTATGTACAGAAGGTAAAATAGCAATGGGCATATAATTAGTTATAATTCACTTTGTTCTTCCTTTGAATATTGGTCGTAGAATTGCCGTTTTAAGCTCAGTTGGTATTGCACCAGTTGAAATACTTTCATTAATTCTTTCTGTGACATCCGCTTATACCTCGATGCTATTTTTAATATGTTTGATTTGTATATTGTCATATTTAGCGGATTTGTTACCATTTAAAGTTTTGATTATATTCACAATATCTGTCCTATTTGCAGAAGGTATATAAATTGAATTTTTGTTTGTAATGTTAATGTTTGTTTAAAATTCAACATCAGGTTCTTGGTTGATTATTCTTATATGCAAAATAAACGAGAAATATTCACTGTTAAATTTATTGAAATTTGTAAAGATGTTAAACTTTTGAACATATTCTTACAGTTTCGTCAAAAGATCTTATTTTTTTATCCTCTAGTGCTTGATGGATTAATTCCCATTTTTCTCTCATATCATTTCTTTTTAACGTTAATTGTTCTTTATTAAAATTTTGTTTCTGATTTCTGATTTTCGTTTAGATGTTCTAAATTTTTATGCGGTTTTTTATTTTTTTCTAAAATTTCATTGTACTTATTTTTAAAGAAATTGTAACAATCGGTATTTTTGTTTGTGTTCGATGAGTTTTTGTGATATTTAGACCAGTTCGTTAAGATTATTTCCCTTTCGATACTTTTATGCTCATAATACCAGTTAATATCCGTTGTTTTGATATCAGTTGAGATTTTTCCATATAGTTTCTCATCTTTTGATCCAAAATATAGCTGCAATATGATAATGATCAGCCATCTTACTCAGTGAAATCATAGTTTCAGACATAATTTTTCCATCCAATTTTACATTTATATGGTCGTTACTTGTGCGGCATAAACTGTTATTTACTACGTCACAAATTAAGAGATCATATCCCATCTCAGCTAATATATTTACATACATTTCGACACCATGTTTTTTAACATTCAGTAAATCGAGATTAAAATCTCCTACTAATATTTGATTATGTGCATTAGTATGTTCAAAAAATTCATGGAAATTAATTAAGAAATGGTTTATATCTGTGCTTGGTGACCTGTATAAAGCTAATATATTATAAATTATTTCACCTTTTATAACTCTCAGATATAGCTTTTCTGCAGGCAGAATATTAACACTCATTTTCTCAAATGACATTGTGTTTCTGTAGTAAACAATTATTCCCCGTTTCCTTTTCTTACGAGTATCATCAGAAATTTGTTCAAAGTTGTTTAATTTATAGAAATCTTTTCATCATTTGAAATGTTAGTTTCGGTTAAAATTATTATGTCCAGGTATTGTATGAATACTGTAACATTAACGTTAAAGACATCCCAGTGTTTCCTTAAGCTCCTTATGCTAACACCAGATATTATTATCCACCCAGATGGTTCCTGTATTTATTTATTTTTTTCTGTAATGATCTGATCTCCCCATGATCTGTTCCGATCTAATCTTATCACTTTTCATTTCCCCTGCTCGCTCCCAACAACACCCACACGCAAAATCCATAAGGTACAATATCGAAATATTTGCAACGTAAAGAATCCGATCAGAGTTTTGCGAATATATTGCCAAAGGTTCCAAATATTTAAAAACTTTGTGACTAACACTCTCTCTTAAAAGACACCCAGAAAAAAAATAGATTACATTTTTGGTTTTCTAATTCATGTTGCATTTAAATACTGTTTCATATTTCGGATTGAACTAAAACAGAAATTCGAACTTTTGTACATTTTCGTTTTTTAACCACAGCAGGTAACGGAATGAGTACATATATTCATATAGTGGCGCCATCTATTGGCATTATAAACTTATAAAATAAAAACCGTGGCAATAAATATGATTAACACCATTAAAAATTAAATATACTGAGAAGTAAATATTCCTAAAAATATTTTTTGGGTATAATTGTCCTAATAGCTAAAACAAATTTCAGTTTAAACATATTAGACAACAGTTTATTTTATATAAAATACCGAAACAAACAAACTACTGAAACTACTATAAAACTACTGAAATATTATAAAAACACAATGGAAACAGATTCAGCTTATTGCAGATGATTTACATGTTCAAAACCCTCAAGGTGCCCCCAGGAAAGAGGCGAATTTGTTTTCTACCCTGAAAATTTAAACATTATTTATAATACCTAGGGCATACAGCAACGTTCAACGTTTTATATCCACCCAGGGCATACAGCAACGTTTTCAATGTACTGCGCAGGAGCACAAAACAAAAACTTTTTTCTCCTTACTCAATTAAGATCTTACTCAATTAAACTCTCTAAAATATATAGGGGATGAAGCTCTTCACATCCCAAGCTTCAATTTCAATTGGAACTTCGCTATGACCGAGTCACGTGAAATTTCCTGCCCTGTTTTTTGAGGTGATTGGGTTGTTTCGTCGGAGAGGCACTTATTTTGCACACAACGGATTAAATGGTCAGATCACAAGGACTCCGAAGGCTAAGAGAAGGTTGGGGGAGGGGACCCACTGGACTGTTGGGAGACAGATTGTAGTCTCCCATCAAGGCCATCCAGCGTGTTCTTTAACCTGCACAGGATACGACTCTCCGGCACATGGTGCCACGGCTTAACATTCCATCCGACGGACGGCGGCCTTTCCAAGCACAGCAATGTCCCCTACTGACCGAGAGCAGGGCGGGGAGTTTGGTGCAGATAAATCTCAATGCTGAACCAGGCGGGACTCGAACCTGGGAGCTGCAGATTACGAGCCTGGCACGCTACCGACTGACTACACCCTTTTGACTATGCCTTACCCCCCCTCCCCAAAAAACGGAGGCAACTTCCTCGCCCCTTTTTGAGAGGGGGGAGTAGAAAGTAAGAGACAATTTTAGGTGATACAAGATAACTCCCCACTTCACACCGCCAACGTCAAAAAGAGGGAAGGAAATTACAGCAATTTATTTGAGTTATAATTCAATACTCTTGACAATCTTTTAGGAATTTCCTGATTTTCGAGAGGAAGGAGGAAGTGAAACTGCGGATCTCGAATATATTTATGTCCCAATAGGATGGACGATAACGCCTTGTCTCAACCAGCCGTGACTGCAGACAAACTAAGAGATCAATTACAGATTACATAGTTTCAATTAATCTATACCTAGATAATTTTTTATCATGCCACGTGACAATTTGTATCAAATTCAGTGTGAGAGGGAGGGTCGGGTTGTTTTACCTCTGAGCGGCACTTTTTTGCACACCATGGACTAAATGGCCAGGTCACATGGACCCCGAAGGCTCAGAGAAGGTTGGGGGAGGGGACCCACTGGAACAGCTGTTGGGAGACAGATGGTAGTCTCCCGTCAAGGCCATCCAGCGTGTTCTTTAACGTGCACAGGGTATGGCTCTCCCGCATACGGGGCCACGGCTTAACGTCACATCCGACGGACGGCGGCCTTTCCAAGCCCATCGGTGTCCCCTACTGACCGTGGGCAGGGCGGGGAATTTTTGCGAAGATAAATCTCAACGCTGACCCAGCTAGGACTCGAGTCCTAGCTGGGTCAGCGTTAACAATTACGAACCTACAGATTACGAACCTTACGCGCTACCGACTGAGCCACCCCCGCCCCAGAGGGAGGGTCATAACACATTCATGTTTTACACCGTATATGCACTGAATACCATATGTGCTGGTCTATAAGTGTTATTTACATCCCGTCTTGCTCACACAATTTAAGCATCAATGTCGCTCTTGTCTGTAACGTTCTTTCAAGTGTTGGGGTATTTTTTAACGCCACGTAACAGTTGACGCCACTACCATCCTATTCCGTTACCTAACACTTATCTTTTCGTAAGTCTTCACTTTTTGCACGCTAATTAGCATAATAAGTGAAAGTATGGTACGTATGGTATTACGGTAAAAATTATGGTTATTTAATTATAAGTGATACTATAATAAATCAGTCATCTTCAGTAATCGGAAAGTGGAAAATATTCCTTTCAAAAATAACTGCAACATTCCAGCATTACGTAGTACAGTCGCTCAAAAAAATATCCGAACACTATGGTTGTTCGCAGATTTAAAAAAAAATATCTGGCAACGATTTTTTTAGAATTAGTGATCTGGCAACCTTCGTGTCACGTGATTACAGGATTCAGGAAAAATATCTGGAGCGTGTACAGCAACTGTACCCGCTCCAGTTACCGTTCACAGCAAACTGGAGCGTGTGCAGTTACCGCTCCAGTTTGCTGTGAACGGTAACTGCACACGCTCAATATTTCCGTGAGTGAGCCCACATGATATAGTATCAAAATAATATGACCACCTACAGTCGCTCAAAAAAATATCCGAACACTATGGTTGATTAGATTTCAAAAAAAATATCTGGCAACGATTTTTTTTAGAAATTAGTGATCTGGCAACCTTCGTGTCACGTGACACGAAGGTTGTCAGATCACTAATTTCTAAAAAAATCATTGCCAGATATTTTTTTTTTTGAAATCTGTAATCAATCATAGTGTTCGGATATTTTTTTGAGCGACTGTACCAACAGTTACTTCACCACATATTTATTTAATTATATTAGTTCTGTACGAGATAAACAGATGCACGGAATATGCATTGTAAAATAAATTAAAAAATCATAATGCACAAAATATCACATAATATTTGTAAGTAACAATCAATCAATAATAATAATAACAGTTTTTGGAAAGAGATCATATTGGTTTTAAATTTTTTGCACAAATGCACTATTTTTGCAAGAAAATATATATTATTCTCTTAAGTACTGGAGGTTCACTGGTGGACCAGGGCGGGGGTGGCTCAGTCGGTAGCGCGCCAGACTCGTAATCTGCAGTTCCCAGGTTCGAGTCCCAGCTGGGTCAGCGTTGAGATTTATCTCCGCAAAAATTCCCCGCCCACGGTCAGTAAGGGACACCGATGGGCTTAGGAATAGGCCGCCGTCCGTCGGATGGGACGTTAATGCGTGGCTCCGTGTGCGGGTGAGCCATACCCTGTGCACGTTAAAGAACACGCTGGATGGCCTTGACGGGAGGCTACCATCTGTCTCCCAACAGCTGTTCCAGTGGGTCCCTCCCCCAACCTTCTCTGAGCCTTCGGGGTCCATGTGACCTGGCCATCTAGCCCATGGTGTGCAAAAGAGTGCTGCTCAGAGGTAAAACAACCCAACTGGTGGACCACGATCAACGTTTTGCCCAGGCCAACTGTACGCTGAAAAACACGCTGGATAGCTTTGACGGAAGGCTTTCTTCTGCTTCTAAGAGGTGTCTAGTACAGAACAGATTCCTAGGTGCAGAATTATTTACATCGCAATATTTCAGAGTTCGCTTCATAAAATCGTCTTACCTGATCAGTCGGCCTTTGGCCTGCTCTTCCTCGTCCAGCAAGGTACTCTTGGTATTGGGATATGACGCACAGCAAACAATAAACCTGAGCAATCAGTGAAATAGAAATTAGTAAACTGAGAAATTATAGCTTTATCACAACAGAGTGATTACATTTTCGCAAAAATGTGTAATATAGATTTACTTGTAAATTTTAAGCGTTAGTTACAACTGATGGCATCTGAAATAACAATTCTTCTGCTGTTGTGCTGGAATCGATGGGGTTTTTTTGTCGCTAGTGTCTCTGGCTTGTAACCAGATATCTTCCTTTTCGAGTTCTCACTGAGCCTGAATAACTCCACATTTACTCTCAATGAAAAAGAGGCTGCCCATGAACTTCCAAAGACCACCATCAGTTACATAAGACTTTAAATCTTGTCCTCTTAAGCAGATGAGCCACATCTGTGCATCTTAACATTTCTTGTGAGCTTGACGAGGATCTCTCATCTTTATTCTTTATAACAGCGTGGTCTAACCCACGGGCCGCATGCGGCCTTTGTACTTATTTGGGTGGCCCTCTTCTACGGTTTTCATTAATAGAAGATAAACCAATAGCATAATTTTAAAATTGGGAGTATTGGGTAGATAAGTCAATCTTTTCTGCAAGTTTTATAGTTTCCGTTAGATGGCAGTACAAAATAATATTTTTCTCTTCCTAGAGATTGCAGCACCTTGCAACGTTATGTCTGTTTTCGCATTTAAATCACAGCCGACTTGATACCATTTTTTATTATTCCAAAGACGTTGTTTTTAACTCGGTATTCTTCTGAAGCGTGGTTGTCGTATCGAGTTGAACGTGCTGTAACGGCTTTTCATTGTAATTCAAAATGTCGGAACCAAAGAAACGCCGCATTCTAGAAGAAAAACGACAATTTCAGTCTAAGTGGCAAGAAAGCTACTTTTTGGTTGAACATAACAGCAAACCACAGTGTGTTATTTGTTCCCAAGTTTTAAGTGTTTCAAAGGAATACAATATAAGCAGACACTATACTACTCTGCATAAAACAAAATATGATAAACACCTACAAGGAGTAGTGTGTTTAGTGATTTGTGGCAGAATCTAACTAAGCAGAAGAATATTTTTCGGCAGCCTGCAAACACCGCGGGTTTGACAGCTTCTTATGAGGTATGTTTAGAACTAGTAAAGAGTAAAAAATCTTTGAGAAATGGCGAGATCATTAAAAGATGTGCTGTGAAAATGGCATCTGCCTTTGGAGACAATATGATGGTTAAAAACTTTGAAACGGTTTCCTTGTCCTATCAGAGAGTAAATAGAAGGGTTGGGTTGTTTTACCTCTGAGCGGCACTTTTTTGCACACCATGGGCTAAATGGCCAGGTCACATGGACCCCGAAGGCTCAGAGAAGGTTGGGGGAGGGGACCCATTGGAACAGCTGTTGGGAGACAGATGGTAGCCTCCCCGTCAAGGCCATCCAGCGTGTTCTTTAACGTGCACAGGGTATGGCTCTCCCGCACACGGGGCCACGGCTTAACGTCCCATCCGACGGACGGCGTCCTTTCCAAGCCCAACGGTGTCCCCTACTGACCGTGGGTAGGGCGGGGAATTTTGCGGAGATAAATCTCAACGCTGACCCAGCTGGGACTCGAACCTGGAACTACAGATTACGAGCCTGGCTGTAAATAGAAGAGTAAATGAAATGGGCAGTGAAGTTTCAGCTAATCTCCATGATATTATGAACGATTGTGAATGCTACTCCCCAGCTCTATACGAGAGCACAGATATAACTGATATCAGTCAGCTCCTTATTTTTGTCAAAACAAAAAACTATGATTTTGAAATTCACAAAGAACTCTTGAAACTACATCCATTAGAAACCAGCACCAAAGGTATTGACATATTTAACGCATTGAATAGTACAGTTTCTCAATTTGGAGGCTTTGGGAAATGCTCTGGCGCAATACACCAGATGGAGCTAAAGCAATGGTTGGCCATGAAACTGGATTAATAGAACTTGTCAAAGAAAATGGAATAAATTGCTTGTTCTTTCATTGCATTATTCATCAGGAGTCACTCTGTGGAATAATTATAAGAATCGGTAACACCATGACAACAGTTGTAAATATTGTAAATTTAATAAGGGGAGGTAAGAAAGCTCAAAGACACAGTGTATTTATTGCATTCTTGGATGCTTTGGATGCTTTGGATATGGTGACATTTCATTGCATTGTGAAGCGCTCTTGATTAGTGCTGGAAATTGTCTGCAACAATTTTTCGGGTTAAGGATTGAAATTTTTGCCTTTCTCAGGAATAAAAATATTGGAAATGAATATGTAGATAAGCTAAAAGACAAGAATTACATACAAACACTTGGCTTCTTGACTGATTTAACATCTCATCTGAATGCTTTAAATCTGAAAATGCAAAGTAGAAAACAGAATATCTCTCAGTTTTTTGGACATATTGAAGGATTCCGTAGGAAACTTGTAATGCAAAATGTACAGCACACTTCCCATCTTGACAGCAGTTGAAGGAAGAGGAAAATGAAAAAAAATTTAGTGAGTTTCAATAAATAATATGTGATATGAAGGAGGAGTTCCAAACAAGATTCAAAGATTTTGATGCCTTGAAGCCAAACTTTTCGCTGTTTAGCAACCCCATGGAAACTGAAGTGAGCCAACAACCTCTGACCTTCAAATGGAGATTTGTGATCTTCAGGCAGATCCATTCTTCCAAGCCAAAAAGTGTGATATTCCTGAAGACTTCTGCAGACTCTTAAAAAAAAAGATCGTTTTCCCAGATTACATAAATTTTCAGTTGAAATACTATCATTATTTGGCAGTACATATGTGTGTGAAAGTGTTTTTTGAGCTTTAAAAGCTATTAAATCGAAAACTAGAAATCGCATTGAAAGTGATTCACTGGAATCCTGTCTGAGACTTTTCTTGACAGAACTTAAAGTAGACATTAAGAAACTTGTTTCAGAAAAGCAGTGTCAATCCTCACATTAATTTTCCTAATTACCATGGTGCAGCACAATGAGTAAATCCCTTTGAAGTTTTCATGAATGTTTCCTATTAAATTACCTGTCTACTTGTTAAACTTGTGTATTATATTTGTTTCTAAATATATATATCAACAAATATATCACAGAAGTGATGGCCCGCTCTTCCTTACACTATGTTTGGCCCTCGGGCAATTAAAGGTTGGACCACACTACATTATCCCCTCTCCAACCTATTCTAATGTACCCACGTTTCCCTAAATGGCCGTTTAGGAAACCCAATTGTGTGAAAAAAGCATCGATCGAATGTAAAACAATTCAACTATCATTTATAATATAAATAATAAATAAATACCCCCTCAAGCAGCTGCTTGCTACAGAGGTCTGACAGGAGCCTGTCAGTTTATATGCCACAGTAGGAGATCTGAGAGGATGGCAGGACCTCAGCAAAATAAATACCCCCTCAAGCAGCTGCTTGCTACAGAGGTCTGACAGGAGCCTGTCAGTTTATATGCCACAGTAGGAGATCTGAGAGGATGGCAGGACCTCAGCAGAAAACAACACGAACATCCATGCCTTACCCGGGGCTCGAACCCAGGTCCCGTAGAATTTATAATATACAGTAAGCAAATAAAAATTTATGTATAGCGGTCCATTTAACAAGATCTAGTGTGATTCGCAGTTCACACACTATATACAGATGCAAATGATTCTCAAAATAAAGAGTTGATCTCGTATATTTTTTTTTTCATTTGCAACACACAGAGTAGGAAAGTATTTTAGAAACAACTCTTAGCTTGTGCAGATCTTCTCATATAAGGATATGACCTACTAAGACTGAAGTCAAAAGTAACTTACCACTACCTCACTTACAGCTAACATAACATAAATTATGTCTTCTCTAATAGTAGCTAGTTCCCTAAATCACTACGCCAATTTAGTGCATGTGGTTGCAGAAGATAAGCAATATACAGTGTAAAAATTAGTTACAGAACCCAAATCATTGATAAACCAAATGTTGATGGTTAAATGTTTAAAAAACAAACCAAATCAGTTATGGTTAAATGCATTCAACAAAATAAAAGAACAAGTGAACATTCAATAAGCATATAGAAATTTCGCATAAATTACAATATGAAGTACAAACTAAATTAAGAACAGAAATATGACTTGCTCATTACTGTAAACTCCTGTGTCGAGGAACAAACAGAAAAGATTCAAATAGGAAAGTGCAAAATTTTCGTATTCGACGATATAATCAAATATTATGTTTGCCTCTAATTCTAAATATAAAAAGCACTGGGTATTCCAAAAGTTAGTTTACAGAAGTTTGTTTTCTTATTTGAAGGAAAACAACATCTACTATACTCAGAATCTATTTCAGCCAGTATCCTGTGTTTTGAAACTATTATGCTTAATGACAGTGCCGTCCCATGGCCGAGTGGTTAGCGCGCTTGGCTGCTGCTCTAAGGGACCTGGGTTCGAGCCCCGGGTAAGGCATGGCTGTTTGTGTCGTTTTTCTGCTGAGAGCCTGCCATCCTCTCAGACCTTCTACTATGGCATATAAACTGATAGGCTCCTGTCAGACCTCTGTGGCAAGCAGCTGCTTGAGGGGGTATTTATTTTTTTTATTTTTAATGACAGAAAGCTTGCGACCAGCCAATGTCTTTCTTTCGGTTATTAGGAATTGTTTTCATTTATCTTGTTAGATTTCGTCGCGTAATGTATAAATGGTCGGAATCCGTGGATCTCCAAGGGTGTATAAAATGTCTTGCTTTTACTGCACTGAGAGAGATAAGCTAATAAGTACTGATAAGAATATTAAGAATGAGTTGATACTAATAAGTAAGTCAAATTTGGCCTACTTATGACAATCTCAAGAAATGGGTTAGATAAGGTTTGAAGGAGAAGTCACACTCTTATGACGCTGATTTTAGTAAAATGGAAAAAATAATCGCCTTAAAAGTAGAAGAGATTAGTGCACTGCGTAGTTTCCTATCACGTTGCATGATCACATGATAAAGACGTTCTCTGCCTCTAAACAAGAAATGCAAGATTGTGAAGAAGTCGTCGCATAAAGGAAAATTTTTTAGAAGAATGTCTTTTTAGGATATGACGATAATAACGAAAGATTTCTTACAGCTAAATTTCAGACTGGGTTTAAAGAATTGAGTGTTACCTGCTGCTATATCTCTACCGAAGACTCGTATGGGAACGAGAAAATAAGTTTTAAGGATAACTTCAGGATATCAATCAATTTTTATTTCATCATCATATACAATGTAGAAAATCACATGGTTTGTCTGTCAAGAAAAGAGATATTGCTCAGTTGGGTGACTTCAATGCTAAAGCTGATTATGACTGTGACCTTTGGGTAGGAGTGATAGGTCTTTTTGGCATTAGTAGTAGTAACAACTGAAAATATCTAGTACAGGATAGGATATCTATATACAGGTAAATGAACTTTAAATAAATAATAAAAAAAATCTCCCTCAAGCAGCTGCTTGCCACAGAGGTCTGACAGGAGCCTGTCAGTTTATTTGTCATAGTAGATGGTCTGTGAGAATGGCAGGACCTCAGCAGAAAAACAACACACATAACCATGCCTTAACCCGGGACTCGAACCCAGGTCCCTTAGATCAGTAGTCAAGCGTGCTAACCACTCAGCCATGGGACGAGAATCCAGGTCCTTAGATCAGTAGTTAAGCGTGCTAACCACTCGGCTATGGGTCTCGAACCCAGGTCCCTTAGATCATTAGTCAAGCGTGCTAACCACTCGGCCATGGGACGAGAATCCAGGTCCCTTAGATCAGTAGTCAAGCATGCTAACCACTCGGCCATGGGACGACATAAAATGAACTTTATGGTTTGGGAATAAGTAACATTTATGGCAAACACAGGACCTTTATAGCTACACATGTGTTTCACAGGAATATGATGAATAATATCAAAAAGGACTTTATTAGAATTGGCCCCCAGCGGCAAAATGCAACAGCTGTAGTTCAGGATAGCGGTATATTTAGAACTGACCTTGGTAGCTTATGTCTGCTTGAAGATTATATATGCATGTATGTATATATAACATTTCAATTTATCTATACTTACATTAAGGGCACAAAAGGAGATATCCGTTGCAAAAAGAACTACAACTAGTGGGTTTTCTCTCTGCAAAAAGGAAGTACATGAATTAGCCCAGTCAGAAATGTTTCACAGTTATTCAAAATTTGCTTTTTAATTGAACCACTTGATACACTTTCAAGAAATTGTTGGTTCGGATCTTTATCCTGCCGAAATTCAGTTTTTTTTTTTCTACTAATTCTTCCGTTGTGGAATAAAATCGTTCAATCAGTGTTTACTAAAGAATGCTACTTTTTTTCAAACACGTATAATTATGAGTTTGAATACACTGAAACATGATTTAATTATTGTCTACCGAATTCTATAAATCGATAATTAAGTTTAAGTTACACTTATGGTTTAAGAATTAATTATGACACAATTGTCACAAATGAGAGAAAGGCAGACAGGGCTACAGTCGCTCAAAAAAATATCCGAACACTATGGTTGATTACAGAATTCAGAAAAAATATCTGGCAGCGATTTTTTTAGAAATTAGTGATTTGGCAACCTTCGTGTCACATGATTACAGAATTCAGGAAAAATATCTGGAGCGTGTAGATCAACTGTACATGCTCCAGTTTGCTGTGAACGGTAACTGCACACGCTCAATATTTCTGTGAGTGAGCCCACACGATCCAGGTCTTTGTGAGCTCACGCGATCCAATTAGTGATCTGGCAACCTTCGTGTCACGTGATTACAGAATTCAGGAAAAATATCTAGAGCGTGTACAGCAACTGTACACGCTCCAGTTTGCTGTGAACGGTAACTGCACACGCTCAATATTTCCGTGAGTGAGCCCACACGATCCAGGTCTTTGTGAGCTCACACGATCCAAAGTGCTGTGAACATTAACCGCAACCGCTCCAGTTTGCTGTGAACGGTAACTGCACACGCTCCATATTCATTGCATTGTATATTCATACGCATTATATATATATTAAAAAGTATCCGAACACTATGGTTGATTACAGAATTCAGAAAAAATATCTGGCAGCGATTTTTTAGAAATTAGTGATTTGGCAACCTTCGTGTCACGTGATTACAGAATTCAGGAAAAATATCTAGAGCCTGTACAGCAACTGTCATAATTGAACAGAACAACTGTACACGCTCCAGTTACCGTTCACAGCAAACTGGAGCGTGTGCAGTTACTGCACACGCTCCAATTTGCTGTGAACGGTAACTGCACACGCTCAATATTTCCGTGAGTGAGCCCACACGATCTAGTATCAAAATAATATGACCACCTATGTACCTTTCTTACATTAAATTGCAATTATTTAATATTTGTGTACCCGACTACTATATGAGATCAAGTCACTATTCATAATTTATGTGCTAGTATCCAGTAATTGTTTGAAATATTCACTACTGTGCCACTATTTGACAAATATTTAAAATTTCTCTGCAAGTGCACTGCGGGTACTTAAGATTCATCCACTACAGTCGGTTCTCGATTTACGTGGGGGTTGCTTTCTTATAAATGGCCTCGTAAATCAAGCATAAATTTCTGATAAGAAATAAAAACCACAGATATGAGGGAGGGAAGAAGATTCCTCAAAATTAAAGCATCTGTTTCTTCCACTGTTTTATTTTTCCCTTTACAGTATTTATTTGTTAAAATAGTAAAGACATTACATTAAAGCTAAAAGCTATAAAATAGTCTGTCTACAACAATAAAATTATAATTTTTTATGAATTTAGATAAATCTAAATGTTTTCTGACGTTGAGCGATGTCTTTGAAGGATTGCTGGTACTGTTTGTTGTGAGACTGAAGGAGGTAGGAATTACAGGGTTAGGGGATGTCAGATGATTCAGTAAGCAAAGGTGTAGATGCTCCATCTTACTGGCACATGTCAGGCTCAGATGATTCAGTAAGCAAAGGTGCAGATGCTCCATCGTACTGGCACATGTCAGGCTCAGATGATTCAGTAAGCAAAG
This sequence comes from Ryuthela nishihirai, assembly GCA_038380435.1. Lineage (NCBI taxonomy): Eukaryota > Metazoa > Arthropoda > Arachnida > Araneae > Heptathelidae > Ryuthela > Ryuthela nishihirai. Next base: position 10,465,709 of record JAWZYU010000007.1, read on the forward strand.
GTGTAGATGCTCCATCATACTGGCACATGTCAGGCTCAGATGATTCAGTAAGCAAAGGTGTAGATGCTCCATCATACTGGCACATGTCAGGTTCAGATGATTCAGTAAGCAAAGGTGTAGATGATCCATCTTACTGGCACATGTCAGGCTCAGATGATTCAGTAAACAAAGGTGTAGATACTCCATCTTACAGGCACATGTCAGGCTCCGATGATTCAGTAAGCAAAGGTGCAGATGCTCCATCGTACTGGCACATGTCAGGCTCAGATGATTCAGTAAGCAAAGGTGTAGATGCTCCATCATACTGGCACATGTCATGCCCAGATGATTCAGTAAGCAAAGGTGTAGATGCTCCATCTTACTGGCACATGTCAGGCTCAGATGATTCAGTAAGCAAAGGTGTAGATGCTCCATCTTACTGGCACATGTCAGGCTCAGTGATTCAGTAAACAAAGGTGTAGATGCTCCATCTTACTGGCACATGTCAGGCTCAGATGATTCAGTAAACAAAGGTGTAGATACTCCATCTTACAGGCACATGTCAGGCTCAGATGATTCAGTAAGCAAAGGTGCAGATGCTCCATCGTACTGGCACATGTCAGGCTCAGATGATTCAGTAAGCAAAGGTGTAGATGCTCCATCATACTGGCACATGTCATGCCCAGATGATTCAGTAAGCAAAGGTGTAGATGCTCCATCTTACTGGCACATGTCAGGCTCAGATGATTCAGTAAGCAAAGGTGTAGATGCTCCATCTTACTGGCACATGTCAGGCTCAGTGATTCAGTAAACAAAGGTGTAGATGTTCCATCTTACTGGCACATGTCAGGCTCAGATGATTCAGTAAGTAAAGGTGTAGATGCTCCATCTTACTGGCACATGTCAGGCTCAGTGATTCAGTAAGCAAAGGTGTAGATGCTCCATCTTACTGGCATATGCCAGGCTCAGATGATTCAGTAAGCAAAGGTATAGATGATCCATCTTACTGGCACATGTCAGGCTCAGTGATTCAGTAAGCAAAGGTGTAGATGCTCCATCTTACTGGCATATGCCAGGCTCAGATGATTCAGTAAGCAAAGGTATAGATGATCCATCTTACTGGCACATGTCAGGCTCAGTGATTCAGTAAACAAAGGTGTAGATGCTCCATCTTACTGGCACATAACAGGCTCAGATATTCAGTAAGCAAAAGTGTAGATGCTGCATCTTACTGGCACATGTCAGGCTCAGATGATTCAGTAAGCAAAGGTGTAGATGCTCCATCTTACTGGCATATGTCAGGCTCAGATGATTCAGTAAGCAAAGGTGTAGATGATCCATCTTACTGGCACATGTCAGGCTCAGATGATTCAGTAAGCAAAGGTGTAGATGATCCATCTTAATGGCACATGTCAGGCTCAGATGATTCAGTAAGCAAAGGTGTAGATGCTCATCTTACTGGCACATGTCAGGCTCAGATGATTCAGTAAGCAAAGGTATAGATGCTCCATCTTACTGGCACATAACAGGCTCAGATGATTCAGTAAGCAAAAGTGTAGATGCTCCATCTTACTGGCACATGTCAGGCTCAGATGATTCAGTAAGCAAAGGTGTAGATGCTCCATCTTACTGGCACATGTCAGGCTCAGTGATTCAGTAAGCAAAGGTGTAGATGCTCCATCTTACTGGCATATGTCAGGCTCAGATGATTCAGTAAGCAAAGGTGTAGATGATCCATCTTACTGGCACATGTCAGTCTCAGATGATTCAGTAAGCAAAGGTGTAGATGCTCCATCTTACTGGCATATGTCAGGCTCAGATGATTCAGTAAGCAAAAGTGTAGATGCTCCATCTTACTGGCACATGTCAGGCTCAGATGATTCAGTAAGCAAAGGTGTAGATGCTCCATCGTACTGGCACATGTCAGTCTCAGATGATTCAGTAAGCAAAGGTGTAGATGCTCCATCTTACTGGCACATGTCAGGCTCAGATGATTCAGTAAGCAAAGGTGTAGATGCTCCATCGTACTAGCACATGTCAGGCTCAGATGATTCAGTAAGCAATGGTGTAGATGCTCCATCTTACTGGCATATGTGAGGCTCAGATGATTCAGTAAGCAAAGGTGTAGATGATCCATCTTACTGGCACATGTCAGGCTCAGATGATTCAGTAAGCAAAGGTGTAGATGATCCATCTTAATGGCACATGTCAGGCTCAGATGATTCAGTAAGCAAAGGTGTAGATGCTCCATCTTACTGCACATGTGAGGCTCAGATGATTCAGTAAGCAAAGTTATAGATGCTCCATCTTACTGCACATGTGAGGCTCAGATGATTCAGTAAGCAAAGTTATAGATGCTCCATCTTACTGGCACATAGCAGGCTCAGATGATTCAGTAAGCAAAAGTGTAGATGCTCCATCTTACTGGCACATGTCAGGCTCAGATGATTCAGTAAGCAAAGGTGTAGATGCTCCATCGTACTGGCATATGTCAGGCTCAGATGATTCAGTAAGCAAAGGTGTAGATAATCCATCTTACTGGCACATGTCAGGCTCAGATGATTCAGTAAGCAAAGGTGTAGATGCTCCATCGTACTGGCATATGTCAGGCTCAGATGATTCAGTAAGCAAAGGTGTAGATGATCCATCTTACTGGCACATGTCAGGCTCAGATGATTCAGTAAGCAAAGGTGTAGATGCTCCATCTTACTGGCACATGTCAGGCTCAGATGATTCAGTAATCAAAGGTGTAGATGCTCCATCTTACTGGCACATGTCAGACTCAGGTAAAATGTTGAGGTTCAGGTTTTATTCTTACATTATCTTAAGGGAGAAAAACAGCGATGTTTCAGAGGTTTATATTTTCTTTTAAAAATTTAAAAAGGAGCACATGCAATGACCGCGTTATTCCAAAAAGTCGTAAATCAAATCCACCTAAAGCGAGATCTGACTGTATTTACCATTTCTGTGCTACTGCTCGTCTGCTACTTGAGACCTATTGTTGTTCAAAATTTTTATGCGGTGCTTGTTATAGCTGGGTACTCTTTGAGCACCTGCCCCTAATTACAATTTCTGGGCCAGAACAAAGTTAATATTTTGAGACCCATCCAATATTTGCAATTTTCGCGCCACTAATCGAATACTATTTTAAATTTCAGACCACTACTTGAGATCCTGACCCTATTTATAATGTTTATACTAGAACATGATTACTACGTGTGTGAAAAAAATAATAACAAGATTGCAGATCCAGACATTATTTTTTTTCCAGTAGGTGATCAGACCTGAAAACCTACTGGCTTTGGTCTTGGTTATTGACAGAACAAACGATCATATCTGCCTGGGACTCGAACCCCCGTTACCCTAGTATTTGGACTGGGTTGTTTTATCTCTGAGCGGGACTTTTTTTTTGCAGACAATGGGCTAAATGACCAGATAAAAAATAACCCTAAGGACTAAGAGAAAACTAGAGAAAGGAGTGTCCTGAAACCTGTTAGGGGACAAATGGTGTCTTCCCCTCAAGGTCACGAAGCGTGTTCTTTAACGTGCTCAGGGTATGCCTCTCTCTCACAAGGAGCCACAGCTTTAGGTCCCATCCGACGGACGGCGGGTTTCCAAGCCGATCGGTGTCTTCTACTGACTGAGAACAGGAAGTTTAGCGGAGATAAATCTAAATGCTGACCCAGATGGGACTCTAATCAGAGAACAGCATATTACGAGCCTGGAGCGTTATCAACTGAGCCACTCCCTCCCAGACTCCAGTAATTGCAATCTCACCATGAACCAAAGCAATACCACAGCTCCACCGTGAACAGAATTAGTTTCTCTGCTAGTACTTGCCTATTACTTAGACCAGTGGTTCTCAACCTTTTATGCTTCACGTACCCCTGGAGATGTGTATGTAACTGTCATACCCCTTACTAGATCTAGAGACTTTTGAGCTCTCACGGCGCACCCAAAACATTTTACGCCTACCCCCAAGGAGAGTTCTCAACGTTCCCCACGTTGAGAACCTCTAACTTAGAACAACGCTGCATTTTACGATTTCTCTGCTAGTATCTGGCTACTAGCAGAGAAATCGTAAAATCTAAAACAGTCTATCTGCTAATAGTAATTGTAAGTAGTGGCTGATTCTAAAACATGATTTTAGAATCAGCCACTACTTACAATTATCAGACTGTTTTAGAATCAGCCACTACTTACAATTTCTATACAAGTACCCTGCTTCTGCTTGGGACGTGCTCCTATTTACAATTTATGTGGTAGTACGAGGCTTCCGTTTAAGCCGCAAACTTAATCGAATATTTACTCTATTATTGTTTTTACAAAAAGAAATAAGAAAAATATTCGTTGTTTTTTTTTTTATTTCTGAGCGGCACTTTTTTGCACACAACGGGCTAAAAATCCCAGTCACAAGGACCCTGAGAACTCAGATAAGGTTGGGGGAGATAACACACTGGTCAGCTGTTAAGAGACAGATGGTAGCCTCCTGTCAAAGTCATCCAGCACACAGGGTCACGGCTTAACGTCCCATCCGACGGACAGAGGCCTTCCTAAACCCATTGGTGTCCATTACTGACCGAGGACAGGGAGTTCTCGGAGATAAATCTCAAAGCAAGCTCAGGTGGGACTCGAACCTGGGAAATGCAGATTACGAGCCTGGCACGCTACCGGATGAGTCACCACCGCCCCAGAAAATGTCTGGCAAAAATTCCACAAGATTCCACAAGTTTGTGGGAGCAGTGGTGTACCCAATGGGGAAGAACTTCCAATAAAACACTTCCATGAAATTACCAGTAGGAGGGGAGGGTTAACTATTCGAATGTAAGAATTGAGTTCTTTTACTCTGAACGTCGCTTTTTTGCACACAATGGGCTAAATGGCCAGATGAAAAGAACCCCAAGGACTAAGAGAAGAAGGCTACAAAAGGTGAGAGAATTGAATAGCTGTTAAGGGACAAATTGTGTGTCCCCGTCAAGGCCACGCAGCATGTTCTTTAACGCATGCACAGGGTATCTATCTCATACGAAGCTGCTGCTTAACGTTCAGCCCAGGGTCCTTTCTCGCAGAAGTTAGGGGCGGGGGTGGCTCAGTCGGTAGCGCGTCAGGCTCGTAATCTGTAAATCTGTAGTTCCCAGGTTCGAGTCCCAGCTGGGTCAGCGTTGAGATTTATCTCCGCAAAATTCCCCGTCCTGACCATGGTCAGTAGGGGACACCGATGGGCTTGGAAAGGCCGCCATCCGTCGGATGGGTCGTTAAGCCGTGGCCCCGTGTGCGTGAGAGCCATACCCTGTGCACGTTAAAGAACACGCTGGATGGCCTTGACGGGAGGCTAGCATCTGTCTCCCAACAGCTGTTCCAGTGGGTCCCCTCCCCCAACCTTCTCTGAGCCTTCGGGGTCCTTGTGATCTGGCCATTTAGCACATGGTGTGCAAAAAAGTGGCGCTCAGAGGTAAAACAACCCAACCCAACAACTCGCAGAAGTTAGAACGGGAGTTAGCAGAGATTGTAATCTTTATTGGGGCATAAAGCAAAAAAATGGGCAGCAAATTGTTTTATTTTAGTTAGGAAAACAAAACCATAACGTATAATTTCGAAATAAGAATATTAAGGTGTATACAATAAAATTATTGTAAAGATTATTTAAGAAAAAAAACGCCATTGAACAGTTTGATTCTTGGGTTGTATATTATCGATCAACAGATTCAAATTAGGATTGTATTCGAAGCATTTGAAATGCATCAGTGCTTTCAAACTATCGTCAACCAAAATGCCACGGGTAGATTTTTCTAATAAAATTCATTGAAGAAAAAATCATTCACAGTTGAAGGTTGGGTTGTTTTACGGAAAAATGTCAAGAGGACTCTGCTGAAGAGCTATGTTTTAGTGCGCTCGGAGCCGCCGGTTCACGACCCCTGTTCAAGGGCAAATCTAATATGACACGCACAACAAGCCATTGTTGTCGGCGATTTCAGCACTGTAATGCCCCTGCAGTGGAAGCTTTTATTACTGATTTATTACATCCCTTAGCTATAGCAATATAAGAATAAATAGCCCTCACTTGTTAAATGTTGAACACATCTGCAATAAAAGGTTCGTGTATAAAAGCTAAAGATGCAGCTGGATCTTATGCGAAATACGATGAGATCTAGGCCCAGATATAAAATTATACTCGTAGGAGGGGGCCCGAGAGACTGGAATTCCATTGTAGTATAGCATTTCCCCCTCCAATTTAGAGATCTTTAAAAAAATTTAAAAATTCATCACTCTTCCTATCCCTAAAGTTGTCCTGGATCTCATGGCGACAGTGAAACTAGATAAAAATGTAAAGACGTTATTTCTTCACACATCATACTCGTTTTAATAGTTTTATAATCTTTGAGTGCAGTGCGTCGGTAATCTGTGAATTTATTTTGCATGAATTGGATCTGAGTCGACATCAGAGTTTCGGAAGAAATTTCGGATGACTAAAAATTCGTATAGTTTATTTTGTATGTAATTTAAGAAACTTTTATTTTGATAATACTTAAAAAACACACCCCAAAGTCAAAATTTTGCACTTTAACTTCTTCCTGCTTTTAAGATTAATTGCGGACAATAAAAGAAAACATTTCAACTTCCACATGGGTTAATTTAATTCTGAAATTTAAATATCTTTTCATGACAAAAAAAAAAACAACTTTCAATATCATTCTTACTTACTAAGGAATTAACAATATACAACAAATTTCAGTTATAAGCAAGTTTCATACGATAGTCAAAGTTTCTTTTATTTTTCCACTCTTCAATATACTGATAACTTTTGAGAAACTTTCCACATATTGTTCGAATTTTTTTTCCTCAGTATGATAAGATAATAATTAATAATATTTAGAAATTCAAGAAAATTATAGTTTGTGAAATCGAACAAATTTTATTACGGTCGTGAAGTGAAAAATACTTTAGAGAAATTTTTGTCATTGCCGTAGTTATCGTCATGGTAATGATAATGAATCCAGTTTTCTTTATTTATTTATTTATTTATTTATTTGTTCATTCATTCATTCATCAATTAAGATAACGACTTGGATACTTAATTGCAACTAAGCCTGTAGTGAGCAATTATAGTTGGTGATGATGTAAGTTAGTATTAATGATGATTATGGTAAAACGGGATTCTGATTAATATTGCAAATAATAAATGAATATAATAATAATAAGAAGAAGAAGAATAAGGTTACTAGACTGTTGGCTAAACACACTTCTGTTGTCCCCGTTGTCATCTGGGCCTTTGGCACCATCTCAAAAAAAAATATAAACCATCTCAAGAAGCTCCAGATTTCTGATATAACATCCTCAGAATTGCAAAAGACAGCACTACTTGGAACTACATACATCTTACGACGATACCTAGTTGATACTTACGTCTCAGGCTGAAACTTGTATCAACTCAAACCGCCAGCCAATGATTTTTTTGTTTCTTTTTTGTGTCATTGATTGTGTTTCGAATATTTCGATTATATGTGTATAATAATAATAAGTTTTTATGGTAATTTGATCACCAGTTTTAATCACAATGTTACTACAATGTGATTAAACAGATGATGAAGATAAACTTACCACATCTGTGATCAAATAGAAAGAGAGGACGACATCCAACAATGTGGCAACTGAAACCGACCCAATCCACGGCAGCAGCAACAGTCGGTTGTCCTGGCTCATGAAAGAAACGAAATTGTTAATCAACATATTCACCGATTCACAATCAAAACTAGCAAATAAATGTGCAGATGACATTAAAGTTGCAGTCAATTTAAGTCACCAAAAAGAGTAGCAAAAAACAAACTAAAATGATCTCGTCGTTTGAATCACATTTAGTTTCAGTTACTATTTTTAATTTCTGTTAAAACAAAAACATGGGATTTCGATTTAGTTCAATCTTCAGCATGCCACCCTTGTAACCTGATGTTCTCATGTTCGAATCCCAACTGTTCCTATAATGAAATTAAGTGCCTACTGAACGATTATCTTTAAAATATTAGCAATGTAGAGCACTTTCTTGCTATTTTACAGTTATTAAAATCATTTAATTATCTTTTTGTCTCAAGAAATTAAAGGCATTCAGACTTGTTTTGGGTTGGGTTGTTTTACCTCTGAGCGGCACTTTTTTGCACACCATAGGCTAAATGGCCAGGTCACATGGACCCCGAAGGCTCAGAGAAGGTTGGGGGAGGGGACCCACTGGAACAGCTGTTGGGAGACAGATGGTAGCCTCCCGTCAAGGCCATCCAGCGTGTTCTTTAACGTGCACAGGGTATGACTCTCCCGCACACGGGGCCACAGTTTAACGTCCCATCCGACGGACGGCGGCCTTTCCAAGCCCATCGGTGTCCCCTACTGACCGTGGGCAGGGGGGGGGGAATTTTGCGGAGATAAATCTCAACGCTGACCCAGCTGGGACTCGAACCTGGGAACTACAGATTACGAGCCTGGCGCGCTACCGACTGAGCACCCCCCCCCCCCCCCGCAGACCTTAAAAACATTGTATGTATACAAAAATAAATGATATTTGCTCACTTATTTTGTACTTTAGACAAAAGCAGATAAAGACTGTATCTTACCACACAGAGTCCGACAAGCAGGACGATGGACGAAATGACGCTTAGGCCGGAGAAGATGAGCATGAAGATGCTGAACGTCAGCAACTCTGTGGGAGAAGAGACATCAAGAAATTGTAATCAAATATCAACATACTTTGTAGAATATATATTCATATACGAACATAGTTGTTTAAAATTTAGTTTTAGTTTATTAGCATTTAATGTGCAAACGAATTTTGGGAAACATTTTTGTAATATAAGTATAAAATAACTCTAACTCAACAGTCAGATGTGCCATATTTCTAAACTAAAATGGGAAATAATTTCACAGCTATATAGTAACATATAACATATAACACTCTTAGATATATAGTAACAACACGTAATTTATGTGAATCTTATCATTCGTTTATCAAATAATTGGAATAATCAAAGATTTTTTTACTTTAAACAATTCAGATAATTGTTAAATGTGCTGAAAGTTACAGTGATAATTTTAAATGATGTTGAAAAAAATATTCAAATTCCATTCTCTGTAACAATGCTTTGGCCAATTTGTTATAAGTGAAATAGGTCTCAAAGATGTTTTTCAAAAAAGACAAACCCGTGATTGGTAAAGACCCTAACCTCACCAATAAATTTCGTTTTGTATACGAAGCCCAACAAACAAATATTTATTTTGTTTTGTTCTACTTCATATACATTTCGTTCAATCACAAGCTTGCAAACAGTAAATTGTCTGTTAAGACAAAATGGCTGCTCAGTCACGAACTGAAATGAAGGGAATGGCATCACCTGTTTCCATGGCCAGGGAAATTGCCTCCTATGATGAGTCCCATTGATCACCTGTTAACAGTATTGATAATGCTACATTAAAGAGTCAAGCTCCAGAGATCTTTTTCCTGATAAGATGACAAACTTATGGAAAGATCAACAGAACCATAGCAAACCATTAGGGAATTTCCAGGTTATGCCAACGGAAAGCCAAATTATGAACTCAATATCGTGAATAATAAACCTTTTAGAGAAAATCGTTCAGAATTTGACGAGTTATGGAAACTAGAATTCTTCAGCGAATCTTCGTGAGTAACAAGAATTTAACTCTAAATATAACCAAAATGCAAGTAATAGTCGTTATATCAAACTGTCTGCTAAAGTCGTTGTATAATCAGATATTCATCTAAAGATTCTTTCAAGTTTCTTCATTTGAACGAAACATTTTTAAAGAGTTAAATATTATATCAGCTGTATTCCTTCAAAACTGGGGGCGGGGGTGGCTCAGTCTGTAGCGTGCCAGGCTCGTAATCTGTAGTTCCCAGGTTCGAGTCCCAGGTGGGTCAGCGTTGAGATTTATCTCCGCAAAATTCCCCGCCCTGCCCACGGTCAGTAGGGGACACCGATGGGCTTGGAAAGGTCGCCGTCCGTCGGATGGGACGTTAAGTCGTGGTCCCGTGTGCGGGAGAGCCATACCCTGTGCACGTTAAAGAACACGCTGGATGGATTAAAGAACACGCTACCGACTGAGCTCATTGATGCTCAGTCGGTAGCGCGCCAGGCTCGTAATCTATAGTTCCCAGGTTCGAGTCCCAGCTGGGTCAGCGTTGAGATTTATCTCCGCAAAATTCCGCGCCCTGCCCACGGTCAGAAGGGGACACCGATGGGCTTGGAAAGGCCGCCGTCCGTCGGATGGGACGTTAAGCCGTGGCCCCGTGTGCGGGAGAGCCATACCCTGTGCACGTTAAAGAACACGCTGGATGGCCCTTGACGGGAGGCTACCATCTGTCTCCCAACAGCTGTACCAGTGGGTCCCCTCCCCCAACCTTCTCTGAGCCTTCGGGGTCCATGTGACCTGGCCATTTAGTCCATGGTGTGCAAAAAAGTGCCGCTCAGAGGTAAAACAACCCAACCCAACCTTCAAGACTGAACTAATATTGATCAAATTCAAGATTTACATAAATTTAATTTATATCTTTGATTCATTTCCAGTTTTATTGCCATAACAAAAATTTATTCTTCAAGATATTGAGTTTATAATTTCGCTTTTTACTGCCATAACATGAAAATCTTTAACGATTTGATAGGTCTTTTAAAATTTACACCAATATTGAAGTGAATGGTGTTAAATTATAATTTGGAGAGAGGCATTGTATTAGTATTTTTTAAATAAAACAGATATTTTACAGAACTTCTACTCAGAATTGCTCCATAGGAAGATTTATAGAGTTACACTATTTTCTTACTATATATGATTAAATTATTAGTTTTCAAAAAATTTTTATAATGGTCTCAGCACAAGGTCTTTTACTACTTTCCAGCATATTCTCTTATTAACGTAAGGAAAAAGACCTCAAAATGAAAACAAGTTACTAACAAAAAGTCTACTCTCGAACAAGTCTCATTAGATGTTTCGATTAAATTTTTGCGAATAATTTGATATAAAATTATTAGTTGTTTTTTTGTTGTTGTTGTTTGCAATTAGATTTTGAGGCAAATTCTTATGACTGGAAACTTTTGCTTCTAAATATTCTAGTTTCCATAACTATTTAAATACTAAACTAATATTGCTGAAACTGAAGATAAATGGACCTGAGTTAGATATTTAATTTACCCTCAGCCTCCATTCCCATAAAAATTTTATTCTTCTTAATGCTGAATTTCTAATTTGGCTCTCCATTCGCGTAACATGGAGAATTTCTTTTGATTTGATAGATATCTATAGAACAGAAAATGCAGGTTAGTGCACTTGGAAATTGCAAATTAATCAAATGATGGCAACACTTACAACCTTTAACATTTCTTTCATCGATATTCAAGCCTATTTCAGTTTCCATTAAAAGAATTTAGATAAAACAATTTGTTTAATAATATTTATTACGGATATTAAGCGAACATGCTCCAGACATTGGAGTCTTTTCAATTAACTTTATATTATTTTTAAACGCTTACCTGGCGATTCAAGAACCGTATTAACATGGAATACTCCTGCTGTCAGTAAAACTACGTACAGAATCTGAAAAAATAGGAAACGAAATAAAAGAATATATTACACATTAATGATTGTTCAGACATTTTGAGGAATTATTATTAAACACTGATCATTATTGATGAGAATATATTGCTACGACCTGGCCATTCCTGTCAGTAATTGTAAAATAAAAAACTTTATTTTCAGTGCGATGGTTCTGACACAGAGGTACCACTTCCATTTATCATAATCGAAATTTTAGCTTGCCATTGAATCTATGACACAGCGCCCTCAATGTTGATCCAGAGAACTAGGCACAAACGATTTCCTCAGCAAGCGAATGTGATACGACATCAGTATTTTTTATAATCGGATGGTGGAGCGAATCGTTTCCTTCGCTACGTAATTTTATTACAATGCGGATTAGAGCGTTCTTCGTTAAATTTAAACAAAACCACTATTATAACCAGAATGTCAAAAAAATTTGAAAATTTGATTTCAGTGTATTAAAGTTAATCCGAGGCATCCGATTGGCGTCGTTTTTTCCACCCGTCGGTGTCGCCTTTCTCACCGAGGGTAGAGTGGGTAGGCACAGTTGGGACCCGTTTCTGGGAACATTTCGTTACAAAACCTGGTGCGTTATCGACTGAGCCAACATTCGCCATCTTTCAAAATATGTGTAAAATATGTTTCAAACTAAACTGTTTCCAATCCCCTTTCATTTAAAAAATAAAATTCTACAAGAGGGGAGAATAGCTCCTAGACCACCTTCGCCACATGGATCCGATTTTGTTTCAAAGCACAAGATTAAAGGTGGAAAACGAATATTTCGAATGTCCTCTGATTTTGTCTTTAGGAAAATCCTTCAATGACAGTAGATGGAGTGAAGAAAACAGGTGTGGATGCAGTAATAACAATGGTAGTGTTTCCAGGAAACTTAATTAGGTAAAACGTTCTAAATTTTAAGGCTAAAAATTAAAAAAAATAAGAATCATGTCTTGTGAACGTGAAATGATCGTGTCCTTTAATTTCCAGTCAGTTGGATTGTGTCGTATTACGTCTGAGTGGTATTTTTGTGCACTAAATGGCCAGGTCACAAGGACTCAGCATTGGGAAAAGAGGATCCTGTGGAGGACTTTTAAGAGATGGAAGGATTGTTTGAAGGAATTGTTTCAATATCCCCTTCTTTTGGAAAATAAAATTCCAAAAGCAAAATAGCGTTGTTTAACATGCAGAGAATATACTTGTGTCCCATATACGAAGCCGTGGCTTAATGTCTCATCCAGTGGATGGGGACCTTTGAAAACCATTCGGATTTCTCACTTACAGCACAATGATATTTGACGCAAAAGCTCTTGAACGCAAACAGAGTCTTGAAACCGAGAATATAAGGTTAATAAGACCTTACTGCGCATGTCTCCCGTCCTAGAAAAATGAGGAACTTAGGGAGAAAGGAATCAGAAGGAGGCAATGAATTTGAAAGGCACCCAACAGCTTCTAATGCTGTTTCTGTTCTTGTTTGCTTACCTATCCATCATCTCAACGTTCTCATCCCACTGTACAGCTAAAGGCTTCCCAATCAATGCATTGGCACGATGAACGACCTAACGAACGAGCGGCGCCTTATATTGGAAGCAGCACGTGATATTCCCATTTCCCTAAACGTCCGTCCGTTCAATTTCATAAGAGTTTCCGATGAAGAAAAGAAGTTGTTGTTGTTATGGTAATAGATTTTTTCACTTTTCATTAAAGCCCTTTCAAAAGTAGATTGCATGAAGTGAAGGAAGTCTCCTCCATCTAATTAGAGGAGGTTAATCAATTTCTCACTCAATGAAAAGCAAACCTTCAACTCATTATTTATATCAGTTTCTCATCTTAGTATCATCGCAATCTAAAACTATTACAGCTGCTTGCAACACCTTTACAAATGAGGGGATTTTGTATTTCAAAGCTGTGTAAGATATGAAATGGCTAGAGTTGGATTGTTGTTTTATCTCTTAGCGGCACTTTTTTGCACACCATGGGCTAAATGGCCATTTCACATGGACCCCGAAGGCTCAGAGAAGGTTGGGGGAGGGACCCACTAGAACAGCTGTTGGGAGACAGATGGTAGTCTCCAGCCAAGGCCATCCAGCGTGTTCTTTAACGTGCACAGGGTATGGCTCTCCCGCACACGGCGCCACGGCTTAACGTCCCATCCGACGGACGGCAGCCTTTCCAAGCCCATCGGTGTCCCCTACTGACCGTGGGCAGGGCGGGGAATTTTGCGGAGATAAATCTCAACGCTGACCCAGCTGGGACTCGAACCTGGGAACGAGCCTGGCGCGCTACCGACTGAGCCACCCCGCCCCGAAATGGCCAGAAGAACGCGTTTCAACTTTGGCACATATGAGAATTTTGTTTACAAAGAGAATGAAGTTTTTGCATTACTTATTTTTTTCACTCCTTAAAAGTTTTAATTTGAGCTAACGAATTATGGGGGAAAATGCAAATATATTTTATTAGTAATTATACAACATAAAATGTATTTTTTCTACCTTTTTTTTCTTAAACTTAAAAAGTTGCATTTCCCCACCCGTGTGAGAAAAGTGGGTAGCTATTGCTGTCAGGGGAATATCGTTCGATATGCTACCATCGAAATTTCAAATTTCTACCAATAACAGATCCCTTGCAAAGTTTGTTAAAAGTTTTGTCGTTTCCATATTTAGTGATCTCTAATGATATATGTTAAAACTATTAAGTATTTGAAAAATGCTAATGATAATATTTCATTAGTACCAACCCAATTAAAAAAGAGTTTTCGAATTATCACTTTAAAAAGGAGTTGTTTTCACTTCCCCTGGGGGTAAGGTGTCAAGTCATTATTGTCAGTTGAAACTAGGTAGCTCACATTCTAACATGACAATGTCTAGCATAAATATATCGTTTGCAATATTCATTCAAAATTTAGGAATTTTTACATTTTTTCACCTTTAGAGGGCGCAATTATAACTTTTTGGAGATTCGGAAAACACAGATCGTAATATTTTATTAATATCTATCCAAACTGAAAAGAATTTTTAATTTATCTATACAAACAAACAATTATCTTTTAAAACAAAAAATATCACATTTTCCTACCCACCCTGGGTATGAGGGGTCAATTCATTGTTGGCAATAAAAACTTCATGACGTTCACATTTCGCCAACAAAATTTAAAATTTCTAGCTTAACTATGTCGTTTATAATATTCCTTTAAAATCTGGGAATTTAAAAATATTTCACCGTTAGAGGGCACAATTATAGTTTTCGGAAAATTACGAAAGTGCGAATCATAATATTTCATCAATTCTTATCTAACCCAAGAAGAATTTTTCATTTATCTCTAAAAATAAACAATTTTCTGCTACAGCAAAAAAAAAGATGTGTTATCCCATCCCCTTGGGTCTAAGGGACTAACTAATTGTTGGCAATAGAAACTTCGTGATCTTCACCACCAAGATTTCAAATTTCCAGTATAAATTCATCGTTTGGAATATTAGTTTGAAATTTTGGATTTTTCCACCATTAGTTGGATTGGATTGTTTTACCTCTGAGCGGCTCTTTTTTGCACACCATGGGCTAAATGGCCAGGTCAAAGGACCCCGAAGGCTCAGAGAAGGTTGGGGGAGGGGACCCACTGGAACAGCTGTTGGAAGACAGATGGTAGCCTCCCGTCAAGGCCATCCAGCGTGTTCTTTAACGTGCACAGGGTATGGCTCTCCCGCACACGGGGCCACGGCTTAACGTCCCATCCGACGGACGGCGGCCTTTTCAAGCCCATCGGTGTCCCCTACTGACCGTGGGCAGGGGTGGGGGAAATTTTGCGGAGATAAATCTCAACGTTGATCCAGCTGGGACTCGAACCGGGGAACTACAGAGCCTGGCGCGCTACCGACTGAGCCACCTCCGCTCCTTGCACCATTAGAGGGAGTACTATAGTTTTAGGGAGATTCGCAAAGTGCAAATCGTAATAGTTCATCAATACCTATCCAAAATAAAAAGAATTTTTAATTTATCTCTATAAAGAAAGAAAAGTTAGATGTCTGCAGATTAACAGACAGACGACAAAGCGAAACTTCATATTATCTCGTTGTTTTTTTTTGAAAACGAGGTAAAAATTCATTTTGATGCATAAAACCATATATATATAATAAAGGAATTTAATTTTGAATTCGAATCGCTTTGTTATAGATTCCTAATATCCTTAACAGATCTTGAGTTGTATGTGAAGTAAAAAAATGTAATTACGCCTTTTTTTCCCCTGCATTCGATTGTCATTAGACATAGAATTCTATATTCCGTCGAATGATCTTTAAAATGACATCCGAATGACTCCCGATGAATGCCAGGTGGTTTCGTGCTTTTTGCATTAAACGAATAAGTGCACTCTTTTCGAAGTTGAACAAAGATATTTACGCTTGCTCTTAAGTACAGTCGTTCAAATAAATATCCGAACACTATGATTGATTACAGAATTCCGAAAAAGTATCTGGCAACGATTTTTTTAGAAATTAGTGATGTGGCAACATTCGTGTCACGTGACACGAAGTGTTCGGGTATTTAGTTGAGCGACTGTACAACAATTTTCAACCTGAATTAATTTATAGGCCTAGAATTCTTACCTTTCGAAAATTCCTCGTATAAAAATACTTTTCTTGTGATAATTTATTACAAATATTGAACTTTATTACTTAAAATTTAAAACAAAATTGCTAGGTTTATAAGGAGGAAAAATCCTTATAAACTTCTGCGTCCCTTTTTATACTTATCCGACCCATTTGAAACCATCTCAGCTCATTATTGCAGAGGCAACTTAATCGATAGCGCTCCAGTCTCATAACCTACATTGAAGAGCGAAACATTATGACCACCTGCCTAATATGATGTTGGTCCTCCACGCACCGCCAAAACGGCTTCTTTCTTACCCAGCGAGGCATGGATGCTACAAGATTTCTAAAGGTACCTTATGGTATCTCGTATCAATACGTTACCAGCAGATTAACTGCAGATTAAGCTGGTTGACCAGCAGATTAAGCTGGTTGAGCCGCCGCAGATCGGATATGCTAATCCAACACCAACCATAGATGCTCGGTTCGATTGACGTCAGGGGTATTTGGAGGCCAAAGCAATACCTGGAAGTCTTCCTCATGTTCCGCAAACCATTCTCAAACAATCCGGACAGTGTGGCATGGCGCATTATCCTGCTGAAAGAAGGCAGTACTAGAGGTATATGCCATTGCCATTGCAGACAAAGGATATGCCATTAGCATGAAAGGATACATCCTTTCATGCTAATGGCATATCCTTTGTCTGCAAGGTATATTCCTTGTCTGCAATGATGATGTTTAGGTAGGTGGTAGACATCATAGTTTCCTGCACAGGAATGACTGGACTCAGGGTTTCCCAGCAGAACACTGTCCAAAGCATTACACTTCATACACTGGCTTGTTTTTGTCCCATGGTGCATCCTGGTGCCAAAACTTCCCCAGGTAAACAATGCACATGTACCAGACCATATACATGGTGCAACAGGAAACGAGATTCATAGGACCAGACGACATTTTTCCAATCATTCAAGGTCCAGTTTTGATGCTCACGTGCCCATTGGTTTCGCATTGAGGTTAGCATGGGCACTCGGAGGGGCCTGCGGCTGCGTAGCCCCATTTTCCGCAGGGTTCGATGTACTGTGTGTCATGACACATTTCTCCCGTCACCAGCATTCAAATTACGGGTGAGTTGCTCCACGGTATCTCTTCTGTTGTCTCGAACCATACGGGATAGCCTTCGCTCACCTCTAGCATCAATGAGCAGTGGTCGGCATTCGTGATTTTTCAGGGGATTCACTGATTAACATGGGGTGGGGTGGCTCAGTCGGTAGCGCGCCAGGCTCGTAATCTGTAGTTCCCAGGTTCGAGTCCCAGCTGGGTCAGCGTTGAGATTTATCTCCGCAAAATTCCCTGCCCTGCCCACGGTCAGTAGGGGACACCGATGGGCTTGGAAAGGCCGCCGTCCGTCGGATGGGACGTTAAGCCGTGGCCCCGTGTGCGGGAGAGCCATACCCTGTACACGTTATAGAACACACTGGATTGCCTTGACAGGAGGCTACCATTTGTCTCCCAACAGCTGTTCCAGTGGGTCCCCTCCCCAAACTTTCTCTGAGCCTACGGGGTCCATGTGAACTGGCCATTTAGCCCATGGTGAGCAAAACAGTGCCGCTCAGAGGTAAAACAACCCAACCCAACTGATTAACAGAGCTCAGTATCTGGTGTTATTTATACCGTTTCATGACCTTCTCAATCGTCGTCGTTTACCTGCAGTTGCTTTCATTGCATAAAGACGCGCTGGTCATATCATTTTGGCACTTCCGTTTATGTTCCGTGATAAAGTTCCCACTGTTCTCGTGTTGAGATCTCCCCCATTTGTCTCTGCTTTCGGTGAAAAAAAAAACGATGGACTTCCAAAACCTGCAGTCTGTTGGATGAGACGTCAAGCCACAGTTTCGTGTGCCGAAAGAACGTTAAAGAACACTCTGGATAGCTTTGACGGGAGTCTTCCATATGTCTCATAAAGCTGCCCAGTGGATCTCCTTCGTCCACTTTATCTGAGCCCTTGAGTCCCTTGTGACTTGGCCATTTGGCTCATTATGTGCCAAAAATGCTTTCAAAGTAAAACAACTTACAACATAACCCTAAAATCTATTCAGTGAATCCTCTTCCCCTATTCACCTCTATGCCCTAAGGATCCATTTTGGTCTAACCATTTAGCCTATTGTGTGCAAAAATGTGCTGTTTACAACTAAAACCACCCTATCTGCCATCCAATGAATCTCTTCCTCTGAGCCCTTAAGATCCTTTGACTCGGCCATTTAACCCATTGTGTGTAAAAAAGACGGTCCCCTCAGAGTAAAGCAGCCCAAATATTTCCCCTATGACCTTTATTCTTGCTATTGCAGTCATATCCAGAGACATAAAAGCAGGCTTCTCCATGCACTTTGCCTCACTGCACAGACATCAAAAAACAGAAGAGCATCCTCATCATAAGATGTCATCTTCATCCTTATCAACTTCTTGCTTCCCGTCCTCTGAGTCTTCTGCATCAAGAGTCAATAATCACTGAGCGAAGCTTGTTTAACTCTTCTGCTTCGCTCAGCTCTTACGAGGCTGCAGTCTGCTCTCTGATATTCGTCAAATCTCTATCTGCGCTAAAGGGTTTCATGTATGCACAATACATTGCTGAAATGCATCCTCCTTTATCATTCTATGGCGATAGAACACCATAGAACACCAAATTCGATGACTGGTGAGGATTCATGGATCAATAAACTTTACAAAAGCCGTTTACCATAATATTACTTTTATGGAGGCCTATAGAGTTATTATTTTCGCAAACAGTCTACACCAGTGCTTAAAAATATTATTACGACAGATGAACGAGCTTGCGTGAACTACAGTGTGAGAATTTACGTCACTAACCACTTCGAACGAACTTAAAAAAAATAAAGAATTACTCTGAAGGTAAAAGTGTTCGTCTCAGTCCGTGCACGATATTCTAAAGAAGAAATGTTTTATGTGATATCTGCGCAGGAGGATAAATAAGTTTATTTCTGTGGTTCGTGTTAGTGAACTAGTAAGAGAAAAGAAGAATTCGTCGTCTGAAGCGTGGTGATCAATGTCCGAAAAGAATTGGTTCTGAGAAACCAGCATACTTAGCAGCAGTTTTGGAGTATTTGATGACTGGAATCCTAGAAGAAAGTCATTTGGTGTATAGTTAATTATTAATTTAATTAATAAATTTTTAATTAAATTAATTATTTTTAAATTTTTTAAATAAACAATTTTTTTAAATTAATTTTTGAAATTATGCGCTGACTAAAGAAACCTGTTATTTCAGTCGATTAAATAATGTTCGTTTTCAGAGCAACTAAAGCGACATTTCCCAATTGTAGTGCCCTCTTACGTTGGAAATTCGAACTAACAGATGATTCAGCAAGTGGGAATCATAATAGGGAATTATTACACAGAAAAAAGCTTTGATTTAGGTATTAAAACAAAAAAATTGAATACCTACAGACGATAGAGTGATAACATTAGCTCGTTTTTCGAAAACACAATAAATCATGAGCATCCTTTTTTCTCGGCAACCAAGGTTTGACGCTCTTGGCAGCAACTTATTAAGTTATGCTTTAATCTAGAGCCGATATGACGTGAAATATGATCTATATATATATATAAATAATAATAATAACTTTAAAGCAGTACATCCAGAAGTATTCAATTCGAGTAAACAACTTTAATTTTGACAAGATGAATCTCCAAGACTCCGATAACGTTCTTTAGATTCACAAAAATTGAGAAACATTCTATCTGCGAATGAAGATCATGTTCTCATCTTCTTCTCCATCTCTGAAGACGAATTTTCCCCTCGAGGTATTACTCTTTCCTCTTCCTATCCAACTATAAAAGTTGGATAGGAAGCTCTTCAGCGCATCTTTCTTGAAATACAGTCGCGTAAGATCCATCCAATCATCTAGCAAACAAAAGAAACACCTTCCTCCTACTTATTCTCCCTTCTCACGTGTCAACAGTTTCCCTGATAGCAACAGAGCACAGAGAAACATCATCTGCTCAGCCTCTCCGAATCAGCGACAGAAGAAATACAAGTTATCGTCATCAGGTGTGAGAGGTTTCCTTCTTCCTATTCACCTCCACCTCAACCTCTTCATCAGAGGAAGAGAAGATTACTGGCATCCTAAACGACGATGCGTCTTCTTCTTCTTCTCCTTCAGATGATGCAACTCAATCTAGAGAAGGTAATGAAAAGACTGGAGGGGGGGGGGGTGAAAGGGAATGATGTCCGTGCGACGAGATATCCAGACAGCCTTGTAATCATCAATTGCACTCTGGACGAAATGAACTTCTCTATGTTGTTTTTTTATGCTCCAGACCGAACTTTACGATTCCGAGGCACTTAAGGCGAAAGCGAGACAATCGCTCTCGGAAAAAAGGAAAATAATAGGAAAAAAACACGGAAGCTACGGCTCAAGATGGGAAGTTTGGAGTCTGGTGTATAGACTTTAAACGAAAACTAAGCTATTCTTTCCACTTCATTCAGAAACTTCCATCCAATAGAAACTATCATGTGAAGGTGAGGTAAACAACTGAAATCTAAGAGAGCTCTAGAATCGAACTTTCAATGGGATTAAGTCTACCAGATACTCTTTCGTTTCACGAGCAAAGCAGTAAGGGATTAACGCATAGGTCGCCTGGTCCTTGGCTTAGGGCACCGACCACACAGGGCCTCCGGAGAAAATAAAAGTCGAATCTTGTTTTGAGATTTTGTAGATTATGGAGGGTCCCAAATAATACCCAGAACTATTTGGACCCTTTTTTTCATATTCCAGCTCTATTAAAGGCGTCATTGCTCCTTACTCTGATGCTGACGCATGGTCATCATCAGATCCAGACCTAGACCTTCATAACTAAAAATATTCTAGAGGTCTAAGGAATCTAAGGGATGTTTAATTGCATTGGATGATCCCTCTGTGTGCACAATAGTACCGCTGAATAATAAATAATCTTGTGCCAACAATGGGGCTCAGGCTAGTAAGGGATAGACAGATGTTAGGAAAGAGATGAAACCTTCAGTCACAGCCGTCCTCAAATGTGTTCCCTTGCACACGGCTGGGTTCTTTTACCTCTGAGCGGCACTTTTCTGCACCCAATGGGCTAAATGGCTAGGTCACAAAGACCCCAATGCTCAGAAAAGATTGAATGAAGGTGTCCCACTGAACAGTTGTTAGGAGACAGATGGTAGCAACCCGTCTAGGCCATCCAGTGTATTCTTCAACGTACACAGGCTATGGTTCTTCCTCACAGGAAGCCACTGCTTAACGTCTCATCCGACGGAGGCAGCCTTTCCAAGTCCATCGGTGTCCTCTACTGACGGGTATCTCCATAGATACCGTCAGTAGAGGGGGGCAACAGAGCAAACAGATGGGTACAACTCTGATACAGAACAACTCTGATGGGTAGAGCGGGAGTTTTGCGAGATAAATCTCAACTCTGGTCCAGATGGGACTCGAACCTGGGAACACAAAATTTCCCAGAACAGGCTGCATTAGGGGCTTGAACCTAGTAACTGCAAATTACCGAATTGTTTCGCTCCAACTGCATCATCATTGAGCTGAGAGTGGTGGGCAGTGATGGTGACAATGATGAAAATATCATATTTTCAATATTTCCACCATCAATACAACCAATCCTCATGTTTTCGCTTATTTTACATAAGATATAAAATGGTTTGAAAGAAAAACCGGCAAACCTTTACGTTTGCGTCATCGGACACAGACAAGTAGGATACAGAGGACTTGCTCACGCCTCAATACTTTCATATAAAAATTGAGTGTTTACAAAATATTATTAATCTATTTAGAAATAAAATATTTCGCCATAATTACTATGATAAAAGGAAAATAAAGCATTTTTCTTTTTCGAGCTTTGGAAATAACTCGGAAACATAGATTACCCCAACTGAATCCCATTAAATAATGATAGATGCGTTTTAACACAATTTATTTTCCAGATCCAAGATTTCATAAAACTTATATAAACGTAATTTTTGATCCTTTTAAACATGTTTGAATAAAAAAAAAGCAACACGAAAACAATTTCAGAATGGACGGATAATTATTGGTGGTGGGGAAAAAAGGAAGGGAGACGTTGAACACAGAGGCCACAAATTATTATTATACGCCATCCCCTTTTCTTTTTGGAGAATTACTAGTTCAATGAATCTGGGAAGGGTTTCAGTTAGCAAACCTACTATAGGCGACGTAATATATATGTTTATACCAGAGATTTATTTTTTATAATATATCTCTTGCTACATATGTTTATACCAGATAAGATCTCTCCTGTTTCTTCTAGGTAGTCAGGGATCATCTATCAAACAGGTGTTGGTAGGTGTGACCAAAAATGTTGAGGCTTCCCAAGATCATCACCACTTCCATATTGATCCTTTCCCTCATGTTAAATGGATGAGCAGTGTCTTACGTTCTCCCCAAATGAATAATCTGTCTTAAAATCATGGGGACTTCAGGGAGGAGGTCGAAGACGCATTTGCTTCTGTGGAGGGAGAATCTTCCGCTGTGTTTTCTGTTTGTTTGTGGGTTGGCAGCCCCAATGAATAGATTCACAGGATATGTTTATCAGCTGGTGGATAATCCTGAGCAGAGGTCATCGCAGGCACCTGAACTTTTTGCTTCTATTGGCATCGTCAAATTTCACATTGGAGGAAGTCTTCCAGTGTAGATGGCTTCAGTCTTTAGTGGTGGGGGAACGGGTCTTTGCCCCATGTCTGCGATTAGGGGGCTGTTTGATATTGTCGGCATTCTCATCATCTCAATAAACATAGTTTCTTTAAACATCCCACTAACCATTTTCTCTCCATAGCTAGTTGGAATGTGAGGACTCTGCACAGAGCTTATTCTTTTGATGTCCTCACACAAGAATTCCACCGTTACAATTCAGATATTATCCGATTGCAAGAGACCAGATGAACAGATTTGCTTCTATTGGCATCGGAAGATGCCGATAGGTCAGATTCTTAAAAATAATCTTAAATTTATCTTTTCAGGGAGGGACATAATAAGTATCACCAAGGCGTAGGTCTGCTTCTCAGCAGACTCCCCAGTGATGCTCTTCTAGGATATGAATGCATTAATGAAAGGTTTTTTGCAGAAAATTTTCAGACAAAGCATTGAATGTTATATGCTGTTATGGCCCCACTGAAGATGCCGATTTGGATGAGAAGGATAGATTTTACGGACAACTTCTTCTTTGAATTTTGTCAAGAAATGAGATATTACCCTTGTTCTAGGTGATTTCAGTGCCAAAGTTGGTACTGACTCTGATCTTTGGGGAAGGGTGATAGGCCCTTTTGGTATTGATAGCTGCAATGGCAATGGGCAACGTCTCCTATACGTTTTAGAATAACTAACACTTATTAAAAACACCGCGACATACATAAGTACACATGGGTTTCACCAGATGGGCTGCATAAGAACATGACTGATTATATATTAATTAACAGCAAATGGGCTAGTTCTGTTAGAAATATCAGGTCAAATAGGGAAGCTGAAATTGGATCTGACTATTACCTTGTTAAAAGTGTTTTGTAACTCAAACTTAAGAAATGTTGTGCTAAGGTTAAAAAATTTATCTTTAATTCTGAAGCTCAGCAATTTTAACTAAAGCTTACCATGAAAGGTTACTTTGTCATTATGACAGTCATGGTTTGCTTACTATTAAAGTGGTGGAAGAATGGGACCGTTTGAAACAAGTTTTTTGGAAACTAACAGTACTCGTTTAGGAAAAAAGGAGCAGAAGAGATAGAATTATTTGAGTAATAAGGCACTTGAGCTCATTTCAGAAATGAAAATGAAATAATGAAAGAATTCCTTTATTCTTTCATTATTTTAAATCTTTCATTATATGTAATTCTTTCATTATTCATTCAATGAAAGAATGTCCTTTATCAATACCCTACTAGTCCTAATAGAAAGAATTATAGAGAGCTTAATAAACATGTAAAAGATCAGTTAGCTGCTGATAAGAACCTTTGGCTTGAAGGCTTGACAGACAAAGCTGAGGAAACGGTTATACAGCACAACAGCAGTGAGCTGTACCAGATAGTTAATGTTTTGGGTGGTAGAAAACGGACAGTTATACAGGGATTGAAGGATAAACAAGGTAAGATTATAGAAGGTGAGGATTCTGTCATGGCTAGGTGGGCTGAGCATTTCAGTGATGTTCTAAACAATGTGGTTAATTCTACTCCCATTGTTTGCAATGATGATAGATGTATTACTGGCTTTAATGTTGGCCCTATAACACAGCACGTTGTTAGTTTGGCTATTTCTAAACTTAAACTACATAAATCCCCAGGGGTAGATGAAATTACTACGGAAATGCTTATAGCTGGGAATGTTTCGGTTACCACGTGGATGACTGAAATTTTGATGAAGGCATGGTTCCTAAGGATTTTAACAGAACTATTATTATCCCTATTTTTAAAAAAGGTGATTGCAGTTCTTGTGATACCTATAGGTGTATCAGCCTACTTTTTGTTCCAGGTAAAGTTCTTTGCATGATTGTGCTTAATAGAATTAAGAATCTGGTGGACAGTCAAGTGCATGATGAGCAATGTGGATTCAGAAGTGGTAGGGGATGTGTAGATCAGATATTTTCACTCAGACAGATTCTTGAGAAATGTTTAGATCCTTTATTGACCATATTTAACATATAATACACTTAATAATAAATAAATAATGCTCACACATAAATAATGAGTTAAAACATATATCTGTGTTTGCTAAAAATTGAAAATTTAAGTGGTAGTGTTTGGTAGTGGTCTAGGGGTCGGCAATGATATTTTCTTCCTTACCCCGAAAGAGTGGGTGTTAATGTAAAACGCAACTTTTGCCCGTTTGAAGGAATAAATGAAACATTCTTTTTTGGTTGGATAGGTACTAATTTTCTTAATCATCCATTAATTTGAATTTCTGTCTTTAGAGGGTGCAAAGTAAGAAAATGAGCATTCCTTATTTCCCAAATGCGACATTTTATTCTTCTAATTCTTCATTTGTTTCTTTTATTATTTTTCAAACTTTACTGAAACAAATTCACTGCATGCAATTTCCATCCTCAAGTACAATACTTCAACTTCGACTGTCCCAACTCTTTCTCTTCCACATATTTTTCCTAGATCACTAAGCGACAAAAAGAAGCCATGCAAACGATGGTCTCTGTTTGGAAACCTAGACTACTTTTATCCCCTCGCGACAAATGTGTTCCTTCCGTTGTTCCATCCATCACCCTCGTGCTCTCGCGAGTCTCAAAATACGGTCACCGACTTGAAACTAAGCCATTTGTTTTCTCGGTTGAAAAAAAAAATCAATAGGCCAATTTCGAAAGAAAAAAAGTGCCTCGGCAACCTGTTCTTCGATTTTCCCTTTCTCCTTCATTCCATTTCCCATCCATACTCACATGTGCAAATTCTCTTCCACCTCATCCCCAGGATCACGCCTATCAGAGAGAAAGCATATAAACTACAAGTCTCCTTTTATTTTCTATCTTTGCAATATAACAAGATTTATACATCCTCAACAACAGAGAAAAGTTTCCTAAACCAGGATCAATGAGAAATACTGCTCCATGAAGGAAGAAATCGACTGAAAGACGCCTCCCAACTTATATACGTACAATACCATCACCCCACATACACACACCCAAACTCACTCAACTATCCTCATATCCTATATTTATAAATGAACGTCTTTTCATTCCATTCGAGTGGAAAGATTCATCTTGAAATAAGTAAAAGAAGGCGACAACTTCTGTCTGGTTTCATTTTTTCCGCTGCATTCGATTGCGAAGAGCAATGCCAACTCATTATTTCTCTAAGAGACCATCTGCCAAGACATGTATCTCCTATTGTACTGGAATTTCAATGGGCATGAATTAGAAGATTGCTTCTGTTTCGCACGATAGAAAGAAATTGGATAGTTTTCTAGAGTTCTGGAGCATGTCAAGCGATAAAACGGGTGTTCTGGTTTTTCTTTGATTGCAGTAAAATGTCCTTTTTTAATATATAGAGATATAATGGACGAAAATAAAAATGTGATGGGAATACGATTTCTAACTCTGTTTTGCAAGAATACAAGACATATTATACTGTTTACGCCAAATCAAGGGACATTAACACAACTTTACAGAATTTTGTCTTTGCCTGTTTTTAGTGGACACAACATTAGAGCTATTTCTTCGCATAAATAAATCAGGTGACATATGGAGTTAAGTTCATGAAAATGTTTTATTTATTCATTTTATCTTCTTCGAAAAAGAAGAAGCAAGATCAAAGTTAAAATAAACAATTAAGATTTAAGCATCAACTGATAATAAAGAATGCCAAGCACAATACATAAAAAAAGTTGTTGCGTATCCTCCTCCCCCCCCCCCTCCTGTTTCTTCTAGATGCCCAAAATGAATAGCATAAAAATTTCCGCTGTTCTGTGTAACATACATACGTTACATCTCTCTAATTGCAACTACTAAAGTAGCTGATAATTCTAATATAACATTCTAATATAACATATTTGGGATGTATTACCTCTGACCGACATTTTTGTACACACAATGCTCCAAATAACAAGGACCCCAAAGGCCCAAAGATGGTTAGGAAAAGACATCCACTATGCATCTGTTAGGAAACAGAACTAAGCCTCCCATCAAGACCATTAAGCATATTTTTTAAAGTATACAGCATATACTAATTCTTCTCTGCACGAAACAATGGCTTATAACGTCTCATCCGCAACTTATCCAAGCTCTCGGTGTCCCTTTCTCACCGTGGGCAAGATAGGGTTAGGAGGAGAAATCTTAACAGAAGCATAGTAGGGCCTAGAACCGAGGAATATCAGATTTATGAGCCTGGCATGTTAGTGATTGAATCAACTTTCACCCCGTGAAAGTGGCTTCAAAAAGTGACTAATCTATTGACTCTGCTCAACCCAAAAAAAATAGGTTCTTTCCATGGATGGGTTGAGCGAATTCCCGTTTTACAGAACACGTGTGTTTCTCACTGTTAATTCTCTCTTTTAAACGTCGTTTTCTACAAAAGTAGAATAAGTATTGCCTCCCCTCTTTGGTCACAAATTTCTTTCACCGGAAATGCCGAATTTCTTCCACTGGAACATATGTCTGTCCCTTCATATTTGGTCATATGTCGGCGGGATCCTTCTGCACAATTGGCGACTTCTGTGAGGCAGTGAAACATCTATATGCAAGAACTTGATTCAAGCCTTCGAGCGATCGCCACACACATGGGGCTAAAGTGAGCAGAGCACAATGGTGCATCTCACGCAACATCATGGAGCAGCAAATGACATCAAGGACAGCAGCACGCCACATCACAGAACGGGAATATCGCATCCTCCTTCATGTGAGCTTTCATTTGGCACTTAACTTTTAATTGTAGGCCATCGTGCGAAAGTATAGTAAAACAGTCTTTCACATATTTTCTCCTGTTGGGGAGGGGCGGGGGTGGCTCAGTCGGTAGCGCGCCAGGCTCGTAATCTGTAGTTCCCAGGTTCGAGTCCCAGCTGAGTCAGCGTTGAGATTTATCTCCGCAAAATTCCCCGCCCTGCCCACGGTCAATAGGGGACACCGATGGGCTTGGAAAGGCCGCCGTCCGTCGGATGGGACGTTAAGCCGTGGCCCCGTGTGCGGGAGAGCCATACCCTGTCCACGTTAAAGAACTCGCTGGATGGCCTTGACGGGAGGCTACCATCTGTCTCCCAACAGCTGTTCCAGTGGGTCCCCTCCCCCAACCTTCTCTGAGCCTTCGGGGTCCATGTGACCTGGCCATTTAGCCCATGGTGTGCAAAAAAGTGCCGCTCAGAGGTAAAATAACCCAACGTTAAAGAACACGCTGGATGGCCTTGACGTGAGGCTACCATCTGTCTCCCAACAGCTGTTCCAGTGGGTCCCCTCCCCCAACCTTCTCTGAGCCTTCGGGGTCCATGTGACCTGGCCATTTAGCCCATGGTGTGCAAAAAAGTGCCGCTCAGAGGTAAAACAATCCAACCAGAGATAACAATCATTTTGTCGGAGTAGAATCGATAGTCGTAAGAAGAGTGAATATTCATGTGCAAGTTATTTTTAACCTGCAATGGCATTATCATTTAGTTTACTTTTAAAAGGCAATCCTAAGAGTTCGCTTCCATAGGCCACCATCTTAACAGGCCTCTGAAAAATGTTTCCTGCATATCTTAGCATGCATAGCATTGAATTTATCTTCACACCGACACTGAAGCACCCACTTTATACTAATTTTTGCTTCTGATGGAAATGCATACGAAACGTTGCTTTTATTATTCTTAGAAGAATTATTCATGCATTTGCTACCGCACAGTTCGACATGATAAAAAAATTATTTTTATTCAAATTATTTTAATTTCAAGCGAAATTTTATTAAAAAATGAAAAATTATTTTTTATTCAAACAAGAAATACAAATTCTAAAAGACATCACAGAGAGAAAGATTCACCGAGCGAAAAACAAAAAAAGACACTAAAGAACGCCTGATTATGTAAATCTTTTAGCTCATCTATAACCATTGTGACATCATGGAGCACGCCCTCTCAGCGACACCGAAATGACCTAGATAAAACAGAGCTTTTCGGCTCCACCCTATGTATGTATATTCACCCTGGGTGCATCCCTTTGCTAGAAGTGTCCAACGAGTTCAATACCTCTCCCTATCTTAGAATACCCCCCACTTTATGTGGCAAGTTCTTTCCTACTCTTTTAACATAACTCATCATCATCATCATCATCCTCAAGCAGCCATGGGCTACGGAGGTCCAACCAGACCGCGCAGTTTAATTCTCCAAGCATATCTGTCCTGAGCTACATCTGCTGCATCCGGCCACTGTACACCAATTCTAACAAGGTCCTGTTTGATATTGTCTGCCCACCGCATCCTAGGTCTCCCCCTCCTTCTGAGGCCTCTAGGCACACTGTTCATAACCTTATTCGCCAATCTATAACTATCCATACGGGCAACATGGCCAAACCAGCGGAGTCTCTCTCTGCACAATATGCTGCTTAAAGGAGGTTGCAGACTCCTTTGCCTAACCTCATCATTAGTTACAAAGTTGAACCACCTAATACCCAAGATACTGCGTAAGCATCTAGAATCAAAAGCATCTAGTTTCCTGTTATCTTGCTTACACAGCGTCCACGTTTCACTACCATAACTAACCCTAGAAAGAACCAAACTATTATACAGTCTAATTTTAGTCTTTAGGTGTATACGCCTATTTCTCCACAATCTCCATAGATTCTTAAAAGTCCCGGCAGAAATACCTATTCGTCTGTTAATCTCATGCCGCACATCACCAGTATCAGTTACGTAGCTCCCAAGGTAATTAAACTGTGACACCTGCTCAAGACTGCAACCATTCAGATTAACTGAATCACAACCTGCCTGACCAATTTTCATCACTTTAGTTTGCTCTCTGTTTATAACCAAACCTACTGTACTACCAGTCTCATCAACAGTTCGAATGAAAGAGTTCATCTCATCAACATCATTTGCCAAAAGGCTAAATCATCAGCATAATCTAAATCAGAAATTTTCGTATCTCCAGCCCATTTAAGGCCAAAAGCTTTCCCTTGAAGTGAATTTCGCATAACATAATCAACAACCAAACTAAAGAGAAAAGGAGACAAAATGCACCCTTGTCGAACACCAGAAGTAATGCTAAACCATTTGCTAGAAGCCTTACCAACTCTCACACATGACTCAGTGTTATTATAGAGAGCTTTCATTATGTTAACTAACTTGTCTGGTATACCATATGATCTCACAATCAACCACAAATTATGACGATCAACAGAGTCGAAAGCCTTTTTGAAATCAACAAAGCTAGCAACCAAAGGTTTCTGAAACTCTAAACATTTCTCAAGAATCTGCCTAAGTGAAAATATCTGATCTACACATCCCCTACCACTTCTGAATCCACATTGCTCATCACGCAATTGCCTGTCAACCAGATTCTTAATTCTATTAAGCACAATCATGGAAAGAACTTTACCTGGAACGGAGAGTAGGCTGATACCCCTACAGTTATCAAAAGAACTGCGATCACCTTTTTTGAAAATAGGGATAATAATAGCTCTGGTAAAATCTTTAGGAACCATGCCTTTATCATAAAAGTTATTCAAAATTTCAGTCATCCAAATGGTAACTGAAACATTCCCAGCTCTAAGCATTTCCGTAGTAATTTCATCAACAACTGGGGATTTATGAAGTTTAAGTTTAGAAATAGCCAAACTAACTTCAGATTGTGTTATAGGGTCAACATTAAAGCCAACAATGCATCTATCATCATTGCAAACAATGGGAGTAGAACTAACCACATTGTTTAGAACATCACTGAAATGCTCAGCCCACCTAGCCATGACAGAATCCTCACCTTCTATAACCTTGCCTTGTTTATCCTTCAATCCCTGTATACCTGTTCGTTTTCTACCACACAAAACATTAACTATCTGGTACAGCTCTCTGCTGTTGTGCTGTCTAACTGCTTCCTCAGCTTTGTCAGCAAGGCCATCAAGCCAAAGATTCTTATCAGTAGCTAACTGACCCTTCACACGTTTATTAAGTTCTTTGTAATGCTTTCTATTAGGACTAGTAGGGTACTGATTAAGGACATTCCTGCAGTTCCTTCTTTCTGAAATAAGCTCAAGTGCCTTATCACTTAAATAATTCTGCCTCCTCTGCTCCTTTTTCCCTAAAAGAGTACTGTTAGTTTCCAAAAAAGCCTGTTTAAAATGGCTCCATTCTTCCTCAACTTCAGTATTAAGCAAACCATGACTGTCATAATGACTAAGTAACCTATCATGGTAAGCTTTAGCTATAACTGGGTCTTTCAGAGCTTCAGTATTAAAGGTAAATTTTTTAACCCTAGCACAACACTTTTTAAGTTTAAGTTGCAAGACACTTTTAACAAGGTAATGGTCAGATCCAATTTCAGCTCCCCTATATGCCCTGGTATTTCTAACAGAACTAGCCCATTTGCTGTTAATTAATATATAATCAATCATATTCTTATGCAGCCCATCAGGTGAAACCCATGTGTGTTTGTATGTCGCGGTGTTTGTAATATGTGTTAGTTATTCTGAAACCATTTAGTTTACTTACCTGTAGGAGACGTTGCCCATTGCCATTGCAGCTACCAATACCAAAAGGGCCTATTACTCCTCCCCAAAGGTCAGAGTCGGTACCAACTTTGGCATTGAAGTCACCAAGAACAAGGGTAATATCTCCTTTCTTGACAGAATTCAAAATATCCTGAAGTGTCTGTAAAACCTATCCTTCTCATCCTCATCAGAATCCTCAGTGGGGGCATAACAGCAGATAACATTCAAGTCTTTAATGCTTGTCTGAAATTTTGCTGTAAGAAACCTTTCATTAATGCACTCATATCCTAGAAGAGCATCACTAGCATGTCTGCTGAGCAGCAGACCCACGCCTTGGTGATGCTTTCCATCATCCCTCCCTGTAAAGAGAAATTTAAAGTTATTTTTAAGTATCTCACCTTTACCTGTCCATCTGGTCTCTTGCAAGCCTAGAATATCTAGGTTATAGCGCTGGAATTCCTTCATGAGGACATCAAGAGAATAATCTCTTTGTAATGTCCTCACGTTCCACGTTCCTGCAGAGAGAAAATGATTAGTAGGATTTTTAAAGAAATTAGGTTTATTGAGATTGGTAGGGCCAACAATATCAAACAGCCCCCTGATCGCAGGCATGGGGCAAAGACCTGTTCCTCCTCCGCTAAAGGCTGAAGTCACCGATGCTGGTAGGAACTTCAGGCACCACCTTTTCAAGTGGACTTTTTCAAGAACCATATGGCCTGCCTGAGACACATTACTCCAGTTTAGGCTTGACGATGCCCAACTAGCAAAGTAAGGTTCAGGTACCTGCGATGGCCTCTGATTAGGATTATCCACCAGCTGATATAAGGTATCCCATGCCTCTGTTTACTTAGAGCTGGCAACCCAGAAGCAAACAGAAAACACAGCGGCAGACTCTCCCTCAACAGAGGCCCACCAGTGCAGCAAGTCCAGGATCCATAATCAAGCTCAAATCCATAAACAAGTCCAGTCTAGTAGGTATAAATGGTCAGCACCAGGACCCTGTGAAGTTGACCACTCCTCAGCAGGGTTGAAAAAAAAGAAGAAAGTGGCCATAGATGACCAGATCAGTAGGCCATACTGAACTGGCAGCCCTCCCCTTCCGTTCCCTTCCAAAAGAGAATATCTCTTTTGAAAGGTACTAACGGCCTGCACCACGAGAAGGCAGGGTCGGACATTAGGTGCTAGACCTGGCCGGTTCTCTGCATCATCACTGGGGATTGGTACACAGCTCTCCTTCCAGTTTACGCCTAGCTACCATTTACAAGCCTTAACATAACTACCTCAGGATATAAATAAATAAAAAATAAATACCCCCTCAAGCAGCTGCTTGCCACAGAGGTCTGACAGGAGCCTGTCAGTTTATGTGCCACAGTAGAAGATCTGAGAGGATGGCAGGACCTCAGCAGAAAAACAACACATACATCCATGCCTTACCCGAGGCTCGTTGTCTCTCCCTTCTGAAACATAAATACCTCTTGCTGGAATCGGAGAAAATCATCTCCCTTTTCCACTCCAGCATTTTTCTCCAACTAGAGGGAACCAACAAGTTCCTTTCTCCCTCCGAAACAGAATAGGCGTTTCCCACTTAAAGTTGGTTGGCGTTGTTTTACCATGAGAGGAAATTTTCTGCACACATTAGTCTAAATGACGAAATCACAAAACTCCTAAAGTCTCAAAACTTCAACAAGATAAAATTATTTCCTAACAACCTTATCCATAGGAGATGAGATTTTTATTTGACTTTCATCAGGAAGTACCTATATTGGAAGAGAAGTTTCCTTTTTCGTCCCTTTCACTAGGAGTCACCTATATTAAAAAAACGACAAGGAATTACCTTACTTTCTTGGATCTTCCTGAGCAAAGCTCTTAAGCACGAAAGGGGAGATAGGAAAAAACTTCTCTTAACTTCGAGCAAGAGGAATCTATTTTCCAGAAAGAATTTAAAATTTCCCGCCAACAAGGAATAGCTTGGGTTGGGTTGTTTTACCTCTGAGCGGCACTTTTTTGCACACCATGGGCTAAATGGCCAGGTCACATGGACCCCGAAGGCTCAGAGAAGGTTGGGGGAGGGGACCTACTGGAACAGCTGTTGGGAGACAGATGGTAGCCTCCCGTCAAGACCATCCAGCGTGTTCTTTAACGTGCACAGGGTATGGCTCTCCCGCACACGGGGTCACGGCTTAACGTCCCATCCGACGGACGGTGGCATTTCCAAGCCCATCGGTGTCCCCTACTGACCGTGGGCAGGGCGGGGAATTTTGCGGAGATAAATCTCAACGCTGACCCAGCTGGGACTCGAACCTGGGAACTACAGATTACGAACCTGGCGCGCTACCGACTGAGCCACCCCCGCCCCGTCCCGTCACAAGGAATAGCTCTCTTGTACACAGGTTAACATTCCATATGATCGACGACGGCCTTTCCAAGCTGATAGAGTCTGCTTCCCCCCCCCCTCAAAGGCATAATGGAAACTAGCAGAAAGAATTCCAAGGAAGTCCAATGTGAACTCGAACCTTGAACATGATTACGAATTTGGCTCACTATAACCTGAGCTTCCTCTCGTTACCCAACTGAAAGTAACCGATGAAATTGCTTCTCCCAAAAGTTTTCCTTCTGTGTCAAACACCATAAAAAGTTTTATTATTTTCGTTATTTGTGATTCTCCTCTACAAGGAATTTGACGTCGCATCAGACAGACTAGTATCTTATTTCAGAATTAGGCCGGCCGAGAACATCAGAAGACCACGATGTGCAGTGAACCCGAAATGCAGATCATAACAGCCATCCAAACTTATTATTCTTCCGTTGCTTGAAGCATCTGAAACATTTTCATCTGCTTTTTATATCCTTTAGGAAATTTTCTCACGTATTCGTTGCATGAAAAACGAAATTATCGGTGTTTGGAAAACTATATTAGGAGGCTTTGCGATGTTGAAGGGATGAGAATGATGAGCATGAAATCAAATTATCAAACTCTCGTGCCAGGAAAAAAAAAAGATTATTGTAAATGCAAAGAACCGCTTTCAAGAATTTTTTTTTATTTTTGAAGAGATGCAACGAATGCCAAAATCGAATAACTTAATTTCAGCCACTTTCTTTAAGTAAGGATCTTTTTTAAGAAGAAATGAAGCTCACTACAATGCTATTCAATTGTAGTAATTAGGCAAGTGTGATAAAAAAAAAAACCATCAGACTCCGGACACGAACTCGGGATCTCCTAGTTTTTTTCCTTCTGAATTTTTATGAGTCAGTTTCTCTTTTAAAATGAAAACTGCATAAGTTGTTGGCAGAGAATTAGACCTTAAAGCAACGGATCACTATTTATTAACATAGCATAATGTAAGGGGCGGGGGTGGTTCAGTCGGTAGCGCGCCAGGCTCGTAATCTGTAGTTCCCAGGTTCGAGTCCCAGCTGGGTCAGCGTTGAGATTTATCTCCGGAAAATTCCCCGCCCTGCCCACGGTCAGTAGAGGACACCGATGGGTTTGGTGGGCTTGGAAATTCTGCCGTCCGTCGGATGGGACGTTAAGCCGTGGCCCCGTGTGCGGGAGAGCCATACCCGGTGCACGTTAAAGAACACGCTGGATGGCCTTCACGGGAGGCTACCATCTGTCTCCCAACAGCTGTTCCAGTGGGTCCCCAACCTTCTCTGAGACTTCGGGGTCCATGTGACCTGGCCATTTAGCCCATGGTGTGCAAAAAAGTGCCGCTCAGTGGTAAAACAACTCAACCCAAAGCATAATGTAATTCTTTTGCTGAAGGAATTTTCCTGGTTCTTCTTAATGGTGAAACTGCATGGACGTGAGCATCATAAAGATCAAGACAAAAATAATTCTTTGGAGCGAATAAATTGCTCTTGCAGGATGAGTCTGGCAGGAGCCTGTCAGTTTAATAGACCAGTGATTATCAACATTTCGACATTATCAAGGACTTCAAATTATACAATATTTCCTCGATGGCCAAAATAGCTAAACAGTTTTTTATGAATGAACATATTGTTTTATTAAGCACTGAGAATTTGACTAACAATCAAGGGCAGATTTTTGCAATCAAATGACATGGACTAAAACAAATATAGCAGTTTTTTTAGGTATTATAACTCTTGAAATTTCAAACACAATATATTCAATTTGGAGCGTATTTTTCGTAGATAGGTACAGTCGCTCAAAAAAGTATCCTAACGCAATGATTGATTACATAATTCAAAAAATTATCTGGCAACGATTTTTTTAGAAATTAGTGATCTGACAACCTTCGTGTACGTACACGAAGGTTGCCAGATCACTAATTTCTAAAAAATCGTTGTCAGATATTTTTTCTGAATTCTGTAATCAACCATAGCGTTAGGATACTTTTTTAATATATATAATGCGTATGAATATATAATGCAATGAATATGGAGCGCGTGCAGTTACCGTTCACAGCAAACTGGAGCGGTTGCGGTTAATGTTCACAGCACATTGGATCGTGTGAGCTCACAAAGAACTGGATCGTGTGGGCTCACTCACGGAAATATTGAGCGTGTGCAGTTACCGTTCACAGCAAACTGGAGCGTGTGCAGTTACCGTTCACAGCAAACTGGAGCGTGTGCAGTAACTGCACACGCTCCAGTTTGCTGTGAACGGTAACTGGAGTGTGTACAGTTGCTGTACACGCTTCAGATATTCTTCCCGAATTCTGTAATCACGTGACACGAAGGTTGCCAGATCACTAATTTCTAAAGAATCGTTGTCAGATATTTTTTCTGAATTCTGTAATCAACCATAGTGTTCGGATACTTTTTCGAACGACTGTACGCTCCAAATTGCTGCGAAATGCCGCAAAATACTAGCCTGATAACTGGTATTTCGCGGCTACTGTTGGAAAAAGCTAACCAATATGACGCAGAAGTATAACAAGTTCCTGAAAGTATCAATTCATTTGCATGTTATGAATGTAAAGCGAAATTCGAAATGTCATAATTAGGATCATCGAGCAAGTGATCTTACTGGATTTGATCTGTCAGTACTAGTGGTTTCAGGCTCTTACAGTGTCCACTAATGGTTGAGAGAACTCCAATGTGCAATGCGACGTGAAATAAAAGAGTGATCTTCGTACAAGCCGCGAGGATAAGTAAGAAAGTAAGATTCCTATTCAATTTCTGCGAAGGGTAGGTAATTACACCAAAGAAAATACACAGGAAACATCCCACATATATGTATTGTATTTTTACATAGTCACCAGACTTTGTTCAGACAATTTTCGTAACGGTCATCCATTTATCGAAGTCCTACCGATTGAAAGGCACATACTACTCCTGAAGTCACTTTGTGACTTCCTCTTTGACGGTGTCATCCATAGAGACGTCTCGCAAATGCTTCTTTAGTTTCCTAAGCATTTGAAAATCTGTCGGCACCAAGTGTAGATTCTATGTCCCACCACCTATTCCCATTTTTCCCCTGGTGGGACTGTATATTGCCCATTACATATCCCATTTCGTACGCAGGTGTGGACTGTATGTTGTTCATTACCTATCCCATTCTGTCCCCAGGTGTGGACTGTATGTTGCCCATTACCCATCCCATTTTTTCCGCAGGTGTGGACTGTATGTTGTCCCTTACCTATCTCATTCTGTCCATAGGTGTGGACTGTATGATACCCATTACCTATCCCACTCTGTCGCCAGGTGTAGACTGTGTTGCCCATTACCTCTACCATTCTGTCCCCAGGTGTAGACTCTATGTCCCACCATTTATTCCCATTCTGTCCCCAGGTGTGGACTGTATTCTGCCCCATTACCTATCCCATAGAGGGCGGGGGTGGCTCAATCGGTAGCGCGCCAGGCTCGTAATCTGTAGTTCCCAGGTTCGAGTCCCAGCTGGGTCAGCGTTGAGATTTATCTCCGCAAAATTCCCCGCCTTGCCCACGGTCAGTAGGGGACACCGATGGGCTTGGAAAGGCCGCCGTCCGTCGGATGGGACGTTAAGCCGTGGCCCCGTGTGTGGGAGAGCCATACCCTGTGCACGTTAAAGAACACGCTGGATGCCCTTGACGGGAGGCTACCATCTGTCTCCCAACAGCTGTTCCAGTGGGTCCCCTCCCCCAACCTTCTCTGAGCCTTCGGGGTCCATGTGACCTGGCCATTTAGTCCATGGTGTGCAAAAAAGTGCCGCTCAGAGTAAAACAACCCACAACCCAATCTATCCCATTCTGTCTCGTCCACTACAGTCACACGACCATTTTCGAACTCACTTCCTCACATTTTGCAATGATAGGAAATCCGAGCCATATACGAGAACAAGCTGTCGATGACGTTTTACTGATTGGGTCTTCTGTACCCACAGAAACTGAATTTCTACCCGTATCTCCAGCTTCGTAAACACGTGCATTACCTCTGCCATGTTTTCTCCGATTCTGCATCCCTCAGTGCAGGTGTGTAATAGCGATGACTGCTATCACTTAGTGACACTATTTGGTGCTAACAAGTAGTGGTGGCACAGCCCCAGATGTTTGTTAGTTTGGTGGGAAACAAACTGGAAACTTTACTTTCTGACTTATCTTCGTAGATAAAAGGGTGAACCGTGTGGTGAAATAAAACTTTTATAAAGAAACCCTCAAAGGAAAAGAGACTGATTCGCTCACTTAGCACGTCAAGCTCGTAATCTGATGTTCCCAAGTTCGAGTCCCCCCTTTTAAATGTTCGTTAGACATTCTAAGTTCATATTTCTCACTGCTGACGTCCCCCTGACCTCTACAAGAAATAAAACACCAATGGACTTGGAAAGACCGCCGTCCATCGAATGAGATGTTAAGCCGTGAATTCAATGAGGAAGAGCCTTACTTTGTCTTGTTAAAGAACATTCTGGATATCTTAACGGGAGGCGTCCATCTGTGTCCTAACAGCTGTCCAGTGGATCCCTCTCCTCTATCCAGCTCTGAGCCGCAGAAAAGTTTCGCTCAGAGGTGAACACATCCTAGGGCGGGGGTGGCTCAGTCGTTAGCGCGCCAGGCTCGTAATCTGTAGTTCCCAGGTTCGAGTCCCAGCTGGGTCAGCGTTGAGATTTATCTCCGCAAAATTCCCCGCCCTGCCCACGGTCAGAAGGGGACACCGATGGGCTTGGAAAGGCCGCCATCCGTCGGATGGGACGTTACGCCGTGGCCCCGTGTGCGGGAGAGCCATACCCTGTGCACGTTAAAGAACACGCTGGATGGCCTTGACGGGAGGCTACCATCTGTCTCCCAACAGCTGTTCCAGTTGGTCCCCTCCCCCAACCTTCTCTGAGCCTTCAGGGTCCTTGTGACCTGGCCATTTAGCCCATGGTGTGCAAAAAAGTGCCGCTCAGAGGTAAAACAACCCAACACATCCTAGCTCAGTCGTACAAGAAACAAAACGAAAACCACATGAAACTATTGAGGTGTAGAGTTCAAAAAATAACATCTACACTAATGGAAATATCGAGTTTTAATTCGAAAGAGGAAACTGAATTAATGGAAATTTCGAGTTTTAATTCGAAATGGGAAATTGCATTAAGAAATTCTTCCCTGAGATGAACTCTACGAAGTCACGTTGGAGATTTTAAATTACTTGCGAATTGAATTACTGTTTCATCGCTGTGTCAGCTACGTCTATCCAATCTTCGTTTAGACTTCGCAATTTGAAATTACGGTTTTGCAATACATCATTAGGGAGTAATCTATAACGAGGAGTTATTAACAGAACTGCTAACTAAGCTGACAGGTGTGTGCAGTTGAATCGTATTTTTCCGAGGCAGACAAATGTTAACGTCGCCTGAGGTGAGAGAATAATTTTCCTCGATTACATGCTATCTAAATGCAAAATAATAGAGAACTGAAATTTGAGCATGACGACGAGATTATACCTCAGTTGAGCTGCAAGTTTTAGTGGACTGAAATCTCTGTTATTTGCTAATAAATGTTTCGAGATAAGTGGATAAATGATGTATGGTCGTTGCTACACAATAGATTCAACAGAATTACAGGCTTAAATGATTCACACAGGATTAATGGCCATTCGTCTAAAGGTCACGTATCTTGTCTTTCAAAGCGAAACGCTCTTTGAATCTTTGATGTTTCCTGCATTTTGAATTCCGGTAGTTCTGAGTTTTTATAGAAATTATTGCTGTAATTGCTCCATAATACGACATTCTTTAATTCGACAACTCTCTTATTCCGACAATCTCCGAGTTCATGATTTTCGTGAATTGAGTTTTTACGTAACAGTCGATCATGAAGTTAAATATACTGTGTTATGGTTCATATCAACCTCTCAACTATCCTGGGGCGGGGATGGTTCAGTCGGTAGCGCGCCAGGCTCGTAATCTGTAGTTCCCAGGTTCGAGTCCCAGCTGGGTCAGCGTTGAGATTTATCTCCGCAAAATTCCCCGCCCTGCCCACGGTCAGTAGGGGACACCGATGGCCTTGGAAAGGCCGCCGTCCGTCGGATGGGACGTTAAGTCGTGGTCCCGTGTGCGGGAGAGACACCCTGTGCACGTTAAAGAACACGCTGGATGGCCTTGACGGGAGGCTACCATCTGTCTCCCAACAGCCATTCCAGTGGGTCCCCTCACCCAACCTTCTCTGAGCCTTCGGAGTCCATGTGACCTGGCCATTTAGCCCATGGTGTGCAAAAAAGTGCCGCTCAGAGGTAAAACAACACAACCCAAACAACCTCAACTATCCATAGCTCAAATATCAATTCATTATTAGTTTTAAATGATAGAGAATGAAAGATGTCAACGTTTCTTGAAATATCGGCGAAATTAAAAGCCTAACTAGATTAACAAAGATTTATTGGATTTTCGTCTACAGGTCACTAAAGCAAACCTTTTAAAGCTGAGAAATGGTGGGAAACATTGCTTATGAGAGCCTAGACTTTCCAGCGTGTTACGGTCGCCCCAATGTTTGAATGAACTCAATGGTTCCTGGTTCTCAGAATTCTATACCACGTGGATTCTGGTTCGTTGAACTGTATACCAAGTAGTTTTGGTTCATTAAACTGTATGCCAAAATGGTTTCTGGTTCACTGAACTATATGTTGAGTTGTTTCTGGTTCACTGAACTATATGTTGAGTTGTTTCTGGTTCACTGAGCTGTTATGTTGAGTTATTCCTGGTTCTGCGACCTACAACAAGTGGGTTCTGGTTCCGTGAACTGTGGGATGAATTATTTCTGGTTCTCTGAACTTTATGTTTTATGATTTCTATTCACTTGAACTACATGAAGAGTTGTTTCTCATTCCTTGAATTGCATGTACAGTTGTTTCTAGTTTTCTGAAATCTATGCCAAGTGGCAACTGGTTTCTTGAACGTAGTGAACAAGTGGTTTCTGATTATTCTAATTCTATGCTAAGTGGTTTCCAGTTCCATGAACTCGAGGCAGAGTTGTTGCGAATTCTCCGACATCAGTGCCAATGAATTCTGGTTCTTTGAACTCCATGTTCAGTTATTTCCGATTTTCCACACTCTTTATTATATGGATTTTGGTTCTTTGATCCACGTGAAGAGGTGTTTCTTTTTCTCCAACCTCTAGGAAAAGTGGTTTCTGGTTCCTTGAACTACATCCTAAGGGTGTTTGAATCATTGAACTTTATGCCAATGTTTTCTGCTTCATCATCATCATCATCCTCAAGCAGCCATGGGCTACGGAGGTCCAACCAGACCGTGCAATTTAG
This sequence comes from Ryuthela nishihirai, assembly GCA_038380435.1. NCBI lineage: Eukaryota > Metazoa > Arthropoda > Arachnida > Araneae > Heptathelidae > Ryuthela > Ryuthela nishihirai. The sequence goes on from JAWZYU010000007.1 coordinate 10,506,688, forward strand.
TTCTCCAAGCAAGTCTATCCTGAGCTACATCTACTGCATCTGGCCACTGCACACCAATTCTAACAAGGTCCTGTTTGACATTGTCTGCCCACCGCATCCTAGGTCTCCCCTTCTTTCTGAGGCCTTTAGGCACACTGTTCATAACCCTATTCGCCAATCTATAATTATTCATACGGGCAACATGGCCAAACCAACGGAGTCTCTCTCTGCACAATATGCTGCTTAAAGGAGGTTGCAAACTCCTTTTCCTAATCTCATCATTAGTTACAAAGTTGAACCACCTAATGCCCAAGATACTGCGTAAGCATCTGGAATCAAAAGCATCTAGTTTCCTGTTATCTTGTTTACAAAGTGTCCAAGTTTCATTACCATAACTTACCCTAGAAAGAACCAAACTATTATACAGTCTAATTTTAGTCTTTAGGTGTATACGCCTATTTCTCCACACTCTCCATAGATTCTTAAAAGTCCCAGCAGCAATCCCTATTCGTCTGTTAATCTCATGCCGCACATCACCATTATCTGTTACATAGCTCCCAAGATAATTAAACTGTGACACCTGCTCAAGACTGCAACCATTCAGATTAACTGAATCACAGCCTGCCTGACCAATTTTCATCACTTTAGTTTTCTCTCTGTTTATAACCAAACCTACTCTACTACCAGTCTCATCAACGGCTCGAATGAAGGAGTTCATCTCATCAACATCATTTGCCAGAAGGGCTAAATCATCAGCATAATCTAAATCAGAAATTTTCCTATCTCCAGCCCATTTAAGGCCAAAATCTTTCCCTTGAAGTGAATTTCGCATAACATAATCAATAACCAAGCTAAAGAGAAAAGGAGACAAAATGCACCCTTGTCGAACACCAGAAGTAATGCTAAACCAATTGCTACAAGCCTTACCAACTCTCACACACGACTCAGTGTTATTATAGAGAGCTTTCATAATGTTAACTAACTTGTCTGGTATACCATATGATCTCACAATCAACCACAAATTATGACGATCAACAGAGTCGAAAGCCTTTTTGAAATCAACAAAGCTAGCAACCAAAGGTTTCTGAAACTCTAAACATTTCTCAAGAATCTGCCTAAGTGAAAATATCTGATCTACACATCCCCTACCACTTCTGAATCCACATTGCTCATCACGCAATTGACTGTCAACCAGATTCTTAATTCTATTAAGCACAATCATGGAAAGAACCTTACCTGGAACAGAGAGTAGGCTGATACCCCTATAGTTATCACAAGAACTGCGATCACCTTTTTTGAAAATAGGGATAACAATAGCTCTGGTAAAATCCTTAGGAACCATGCCTTTATCATAAAAGAGATTCAGAATTTCAGTCATCCAAGTGGTAACCGAAACATTCCCAGCTCTAAGCATTTCCGTAGTAATTTCATCTACCCCTGGGGATTTATGAAGTTTAAGTTTAGAAACAGCCAAACTAACTTCAGATTGTGTTATAGGGCCAACATTAAAGCCACCAATGCATCTATCATCATTGCAAACAATGGGAGTAGAACTAACTACATTGTTTAGAACATCACTGAAATGCTCAGCCCACCTAGCCATGACAGAATCCTCCCCTTCTATAACCTTACCTTGTTTATCCTTCAATCCTTGTATGCCTGTCCGTTTTCTACCACACAAAACATTAACTATCTGGTACAGCTCTCTGCTGTTGTGCTGTCTAACTGCTTCCTCGGCTTTGTCAGCCAAACCATCAAGCCAAAAATTTTTATCAGCAGCTAACTGATCCTTTACAAGTTTATTAAGGTCTCTGTAATGCGGGGCGGGGGTGGCTCAGTCGGTAGCGCGCCAGGCTCGTAATCTGTAGTTCCCAGGTTCGAGTCCCAGCTGTGTCAGCGTTGAGATTTATCTCCGCAAAATTCCCCGCCCTGCCCACGGTCAGTAGGGGACACCGAAGGGCTTGTAAAGGCCGCCGTCCGTCGGATGGGACGTTAAGCCGTGGCCCCGTGTGCGGGAGAGCCATACCCTGTGCACGTTAAAGAACACGCTGGATGGCCTTGACGGGAGGCTACCATCTGTCTCCCAACAGCTGTTCCAGTGGGTCCCCTCCCCCCAACCTTCTCTGAGCCATCGGGGTCCATGTGACCTGGCCATTTAGCCCATGGTGTGCAAAAAAGTGCCGCTCAGAGGTAAAACAACCCAACCCAACTCTGTAATGCTTTCTATTAGGACTAGTAGGGTATTGATTAAGGGCATTCCTGCAGTTCTTTCTTTCCGAAATAAGCTCAAGTGCCTTATCACTCAGATAATTTTGCCTCTTCTGCTCCTTTTTTCCTAAAAGAGTACTGTTAGTGTCCAAAAAAGCCTGTTTAAAATGATCCCATTCTTCCTCAACTTCAGTAGTAAGCAAACCATGACTGTCATAATGACTAAGTAACCTATCATGGTAAGCTTTGGCTATAACTGGATCTTTCAGAGCTTCAGTATTAAAAGTAAATTTTTTAACCCTAGCACAACACTTTTTAAGTTTAAGTTGCAACACACTTTTAACAAGGTAATGGTCAGATCCAATTTCAGCTCCCCTATATGCCCTGGTATTCCTAACAGAACTAGTCCATTTGCTGTTAATTAATATGTAATCAATCATATTCTTATGCAGCCCATCAGGTGAAACCCACGTGTACTTATGTATGTCGCGGTGTTTGTAATAAGTGTTAGTTATTCTGAATCCATTGAGTTTACTTACCTGTAGGAGACGTTGCCCATTGCTATTGCAGCTACCAATACCAAAAGGGCCTATTACTCCTCCCCAAAGGTCAGAGTCAGTACCAACTTTGGCATTGAAGTCACCAAGAACAAGGGTAATATCTCCTTTCTTGACAGAATTCAAAATATCCTGAAGTTGTTCATAAAACCTATCCTTCTCATCCTCATCGGCATCCTCAGTGGGGGCATAACAGCAGATAACATTCAAGTCTTTAACGCTTGTCTGAAATTTTGCTGTAAGAAACCTTTCATTAATGCACTCATATCCTAGAAGAGCATCACTAGCGTGTCTGCTGAGAAGCAGACCCACGCCTTGGTGATGCTTTTTGTCGTCCCTCCCTGAAAAGAGAAATTTAAGATTATTTTTAAGAATCTGACCTTTATCTGTCCATCTGGTCTCTTGCAAGCCGAGAATATCTAAATTATAACGGTGGAATTCTTGTGTGAGGACATCAAGAGAAAAAGCTCTGTGCAGAGTCCTCACATTCCAACTACCTATGGAGAGAAAATGGTTAGTGGGATGTTTAAAGAAACTATGTTTATTGAGAGAGGGAATGCCGACAATATCAAACAGCCCCCTAATCGCAGACATGGGGCAAAGACCCGTTCCCCCACTACTAAAGGCTGAAGACATCACACTGGAAGACTTCCTCCAATGTAGAATTTGACGATGCCAATAGAAGCAAAGAGTTCAGGTGCCTGCGATGACTTCTGCTCAGGATTATCCACCAGCTGATAAACATATCCTGTGGATCTATTCACTTGGGGCTGTCAACCCACAAACAAAAAGAAAACACAGCGGAAGATTTTCCCTCCACAGAAGCCCACCAGTGCAGCAAAATCAGGATCCATAATCAAGCTCAGAGCCATATATCTGTCCAGTCCAGTAGGTTTATATGGTCAGCACCAGGACCCTGTGTGGTTGACCACTCCTCAGCAGGGTAGAAAAAAAAGAAAAGTAGCCATAGTTGTCCAGATCAGTAGGCCACACTAATCTGGCAGCCCTCCCCTTCCGTTCACTTCCACAAGAGAGTATCTCTTTTGAAAGTTACTAACGGTCCGCACCACTAGAAGGCGGGGTTGGACATTAGGTGCTAGGCCTGGCCGGTTCTATGCATCATCACAGGGGATTGGTGCATAGCTCTCCTTCCAGTGACTACCTAGCTACCATTTACAGACCAATGTTTTCTGCTTACCGAACTGCATGTCAGGTAGTTCTAGTTCGCCGAACTCTATGTCAATGTTTTCTGTTTTGCGAACTGCATGTCAGGTAGTTTCTAATTCTCCGAACTCTATCTATGTCAATGTTTTCTGCTTTCCGAACTGTATATCAGGTAGTTTCTAGTTCGCCGAACTCTATGTCAATGTTTTCTGCTTTCCGAACTGTGTGTCAGGTAGTTTCTAGTTCGCTGAACTCTATGCTAAATAGTGTCTGGTTCACCAACCATTATGCCAAATAGTCTCTTGTTCACCAAACTCTATGCCAAGAACTTTCTGATTCACCGAACTCCATGAGAAGTAGTTTCTGTTTCACCAAACTCTATGTCAGGTAGTTTCTGGTTCATTAGACTGTAAGCCGAGTAGTTTCTGCTTCAGAAGACTATAGACGCCAGCAGACTGTGGTGAAACAGAGACTGTGTTCTGTATCTATATCAAGTAGTGGTCAAGTAGTTTCTGTTCCAGCAGACTGTATGTCAAATAGTTTCTGGTATACCGGGCTCTATGATGGGTAGTTTCTGATTCACCGAATTGTATGTCAAGCAGTTTCCGGTTCACTAAACAGTATGCCAAGTGGTTTTTGGTTCCTTAAATATATTCTACTGATATATCCTACTAAACGTATTCTACTATATTGTTCTGACTCTATGCCAAATGGTCTCTACTTTTACGAACAGCAGGCTAATAGTTTGCAGTTCCCACCGTTCTGACTTGACCCTCATAGTCACTCTAATCTATATCTGGTCTACAGAATCTGCAATTGATCTTATTGTACTCAGCTGGTAACACCTCGATATCAAGGATGAGTTCGGAATCAATTTTTCGAAATCCAACCCGATTTGGGGAAACGATGTCTCTGGCGTATCTAATATATACATTCAGAAATGTATGTCCCTAATCATTCATTTTATTCTTATATTATTAATTATAGTAATTTTACGACAAAATTAAAATGTTAATACTGTTTGGAACAAAAAATATTAGAAATACTAGAAGCTGAAAGTTCACAGGTAACATCATTATAAACGCTAAGCCCTAATCATTTATTAAAGATAGCGAATATGTAAAACTAAATCGGAAACCGCACTGCGCTTATTTTTAATGCTAAAGGCTGATTAAAAGACGGAAATTATAATAAAAGATATGTAGAGGGTTATTTTTATATGTTTTACATTTGCAAGAAACATTTGAAATTTAAATTATTCTAAGGCTGAAGTCGCCTGTACTATTTTGAGTCCGAACTCATTTATTTTTATTACAGGAAGAATTATAATTTTTTGTAGGCAATTTACTTTTATTAAATATTCTCAATATATTTAAGGAAATGCAAATGCACTCTTTGCGCTTTTTTCTCTAAGGAAAAGATCATAGGATGTGTGATGTTGCTCCTTCGGTTGTCTGTCTATTGGGATCACTTAGGAATGTCCCTCCGATTCGATCGCAATACGCGACGGGTGAAAGAGTCTTTCAGAACAAAAATCAAAGTTTTTATCACAATTGCAGGGACTCAATAGTGAGGCTACTCCCTAATAAATTGGTTCAACTTCAGCCTTTACTTAAAAATAACAATTATTTATTGAACCTTCCAAACATGCTTGATAGACAAGGGCATATGCTCAATTACATAGCATTACAACAACAGCTTACTATGCCTGTTCAGCTGCATTCACAGAGCCCAATGCCGTTATTTCCAGTCGGCATTTACCAGCTTTACAATTTTACGTCTTCACGCGTTCGTTCCTCGACTGGCTCTGTTCTCCTCCTCGTTGTTGCCAACCCTTTCTCTTTCTCTCTCCGCCTCGACCATCTGGGAAGTCCGCTAGCCTCCGGGTTAGGAGTCACTTGTCAGCGGATGCTAGCCGTTCCCCCGGACACTGCTACTTCAATTAACTTTCCAGATGCTGGGACAGAGGGCCTCCCACGTAGCATATGCCCATTTTGTTGAAATCCAAAATAACATACAAAACCCGAACAAAAAAATATTTAAAAAGGACTCTAGCCTGACAGGATGCGTTGCATGTCAGACTCGGTTTGTCTCACTTACATTTGAGAAAAATCACACTTCAAATCCATCCTTACTTTGGAAAATGATCAAACATCAGAATTTTCCTTATTTTTAAAGAGTATAACACTTAATAAGTGTACCTCCATAAGCATTTGAAGATCACATTCGAAACTCTCACTTACATTTAATTCACGATAGGACTGGTTGGGTTGGGTTGTTTTACCTCTGAGCGGCACTTATTTGCACACCATGGGCTAAATGGCCAGGTCACATGGACCCCGAAGGCTCAGAGAAGGTTGTGGGAGGGGACCCACTGGAACAGCTGTTGGGAGACAGATGGTAGCCTCCCGTCAAGGCCATCCAGTGTGTTCTTTAACGTGCACAGGGTATGGCTCTCCCGCACACGGTCCACGGCTTAACGTCCCATCCGACAGACGGCGGACTTTCCAAGCCATCGGTGTCCCCTACTGACCGTGGGCAGGGCGGGAAAGTTTGCGGAGATAAATCTCAACGCTGACCCAGCTGGGACTCGAACCTGGGAACTATAGATTACGAGCCTGCGATAGGACTGGAAATCGTCGCTTAGTTTCGAAATAAGAGTGATTTGAGAACGAACTCGATGCAGATTGCCGTTTACGTTGGGTTGTTTTACTTCTGAGTGCTGCATTTTTGTACACAACGGACTAAGTGGCTCACAAGGACCAAAAGAGGGCTCAGAGATGGTTGGGGAAGGGGCCCACTGAACAGCTGTTAAGATACAAATGGTAGCCTCTTGTCAAGGTCATCCGATGTGTTATTTAATGTGCACATGGTAAGACTCTCCTACACAGAGAACCACGGCTTTGTGTCCCATACAACGGACGGTGGACTTCCACCGGGAGCCTCTTTCTCACAAAAGGCAGATGGGGTGACAGCAAAGATAAATCTCAATGCTGGCACAATTGGGACTCGAACCTAGGAACTTCAGATTTTGAGCCTGGTATAAGTCAGAGTGAGGATTGGCTCGATCGGTAGGATGGAGCCAATCCGCGCTTTAACACACTTACGTTTCAGAAAGATTAGGGGAATCCCTAAACGAAACATTCTATTTTCAATCTGTGGAGAAAAAATAAACTTTCATCAATACTACTACTTTAGCCATAATGTATAGCAATAATGGAACACGCAAGATTATCAGCTTCCTGTTACTCCAATTGCGACAGAGCAATTGCAAAGTCAGCTAATGGGTTAAATAATCCGCCGCATAGACCAATCATAATTGAAACTATTCATCATTTAACAAACACAGTAAACTTCGCAACAATCACCAATCTTCTTGGATTACGTTACATTGTCACAAGGGTATCCAACCTCTCTCGTTGTCATAGAAACGCATTAATTAACGCAAGATCTCTTTGTACGTCTTGTTGACCTCAAATTAATCACAGCTTGAGTAGTAAAACTATTTTTTGTTCTAAGCAGAGATCATCCTAGCTTAGACTTTAAAAGACATCTCAAAATTTCTCTTCTCTCCTCCCACTTCACGCACCACGGATGCGTCGCTTAGCAACGCGACTGTCAGATGCTCTCTAGATGACAACTTTCAGCATACGACGCATATCTTTTGCCCTAACTAAAGCCTCCGTTTTCGGCACGGACCAGGCAGCAGCGTGGCTGACAGTTCCTGCTGCAGGAATGATTGATAATGATTCGTAAGCTAGCTCAGCTCTTAAAGGAAAAAAAAACTTTATATCGCTTGTACCTGTCAGGCTGGTGAACCATCAACAACCTTCATCTTTTTCCTCCAAGAACCTGGGGAATGTTAAGGCCTTATTTTTTGTCCCTCTGGGTATTTAATTAAATCTTCCTGTTGGAAAAAAAACCTGGTGCTGATGAAAGAAAATAAAAATCTAAATGGAGGTAAGAATGAATCTCTATTTATCATCGCAGTCATAAATCACCGGTTGTAGGAGAATCATTTATCAAATCATCTTAAGCAAATGGTGGGGTAGTGTTATTCAGCAGAACGTGCGAGGTGAGTGGCAATTTGTGGAGACTTAAAGACCGGAATTAAGGCTTCAACAGTACTCATAAATCATAGACTGATTGACAAGTGATTGATAGGTAATTGAACCATAATCTGCCACAAATGTCGAAGCGTCAACTGCGCAGTCGCATAGTCTCTCCATTTATCATTACCGATACGTCATAGGATATCGAGGGGAGACTATGAGACTGCAGAGTTGACGTTTCGGCTATTCTCATATATCATAGGATGACTGATAGGTCTACGACCTATTCTCATAGATAATACTGTATTAAATAATATTTTGAAAGTATCAACTGCGCAGTCTCCTAGTCTCCCCAAGTGCTTCTCAGACTACGTCATCGATGTAGAATATCGTTAGCTCAGCAGGAGTACAACTCCATGTTTGAGGTACTTTTTTTTACCAGACAGAGATTTCTTCCATTCCCTGCTTTTCAAAAGAAACACGTCATCAGTCAGGTGGTATAGACACAGATTTTATGTACAAACGTTTGCCAAAAGTATCCATCAACTTTCTTATTATGCAGGCAAAATTCAAAGCTCTCTAACTATTTAGGGCAAGGATCAATTCGGTCGATAGCGCACCAGGTTAATAACATAATTTGCCCGGGTTCGCATGGAGCGGGGATGGCTCAGTCGGTAGCGCGCCAGGCTCGTAATCTGTAGTTCCCAGGTTCGAGTCCAAGCTGGGTCAGCGTTGAGATTTATCTCCGCAAAATTCCCCGCCCTGCCCACGGTCAGTAGAGGACACCGATGGGTTTGGTGGGCTTGGAAATGCCGCCGTCCGTCGGATGGGACGTTAAGCCGTGGTCCTGTTTGTGAGAGAACCTGTGCACGTTAAAGAACACGTTGGATGACCTTGACGGGAGGATACCATCTGTCTCCCAACTGCTATTCCAGTGGGTCTCCTCCCCCAACCTTCTCTGAGCCTTCGGGGTCCTTGTGACCTGGCCATTTAGCCCATGGTGTTCAAAAAAGTGCAGCTCAGAGGTAAAACAATCCAACCCGGGTTCGCATCCCGGGATTTTCTTTGCTAAACTTCACTCTGTCCTAGATGACACGGACATCTAGGACAAGATGAGGACGATGGATGAGAGGAGGACACGATGAGCTTGGAAAAGCTGCCATGCTCTGCAAGAGTCGTTAAGAAGTGAAACCGTGTGCAAGAGATTCATACCCTTGGGCACATTAAATGCATGATGGATGGCCTTAACAGGAATCCTCTATCTGTCTTCTAACAGCTCCTCAAGGGGATGCATTATCCATCTCTTAGCTACATTTCCTCTCTACATCAGAAATAGAATTATTCAGCTTGATTTTAAATCCTAAAGAAAATGCAATCATTCAAGCATATCAGAAAAAAATCCTTATCATTCTCATTGAAACTTATAAATAGAGACTCAGTGTGTACTGAGCAATGACCAAAATTTATTATTTCTCTCCGCAGAAGACGCTATGTTAGGATTTTACTGCCACTAAACTTGAGTATCTGAAACGCCTAATCTATAAGCTAGTTTTACGACCCGAGATCGGACGTAATAACCCTAATAAAAGTCTCTTACCTTTGCCTCTTCAATCATTTCCAGCACTCATGGTCGCCAAAAATATAATAATTACTTTTCCTCAGAGAAGGAACAATCATTAAATTATTAAATGGCTCCAACCGTTTTGGGTAACCTGTGATCGGCACTTTTCTGCACACAATGGACTAAATGGTCAGGTCACAAGGAACCCGAAGGTTGGGGATGGAAACTCACTGGAACTGCTGTTGGGAGACAAATAGTAGCCTTTAATCTGCACAGGATTCACGGACGGCGCACGTTTTCTCCTACACACGAGGCTACGTCTTAACGTCCTATCTCACGGACGGCGGCCTTTCCAAGCCCATCGGTGTCCCCTACTGACCGTGGGCAGGGCGGGTAGTTTTGGGGGAGATAAATCTTAATGCTAGCCCAGTTGGGAACTGCAGATTACGAGCCTGGCGCCTACCGACTGAGCCACCCCCTCCCAGATTGGTTTTTTTGGTATTTCTCAAAAGTCGCTATGAAAAGTCACTTCCAATTTCTTTCAGTGTGAAAAAGATGCTATTCTCTCAACTGCTCAAAAGATTAGTTTTCTAACGGTGAAATTCAGCAGTAATTCGACTTGCTTCAGGCTGGGAATTTTAAAGAGAAGACCTCCTTTAAGAGCTTTAAGTGCAAGAGCACATCCCTCCTTGTTTATTGAATCACGACTTAACGTCCGATACGATGGAAGACTATCGGTGTCCTCTTTCTCAGGGAGGATTGGGCGAGTGTCAGAAAGGAATATCACGAAATCAAATCTTGGATACTCCAAGTTAAAAAAGTGAAGGCTCCGAGGATGAATCTCTGCAATTCAAGTCAGGAGAGCAAAGGGAATTGGTGAATAGAGGATGTTGTGTAGAGGCGGTTAGAGCTAGGTCATGTGAGATGTTGCTGAGACAGAGGCTGCGGAGTCAGTATCGATTGGACTGTGGCCAGCGAGATCTGAAAAACCCTTAAGTGCTTAAACAACTTGTGAACACCGAGGAACAAACTGAAGAGTTGCTTTTCTTCTTGCTGTCTGTCCTACTAACGAAGTCGGGATTTATGTCCTTACTGGATTTGTGAGAAGGATGTGATGAAGTAAATTAAAATAGGTAAGGAAGGAGGGAGGGAGGAGGAGGAGGAGTCAACAGTACTTTGGCCAAGGAGTAAGAAAGAGCGAATTTTGCGCAGGGTGAATGAAATAAAATTAAACAGGTAATGTTTTATTCCGTGGAATCTAATGAGTCATTTGAAGTTCGCAGTTTACGTTTCTTTAGATTAGCACAAACAACTAGAAAGTCCAATACCCCTTGGGTTGGGATTTCCTCAGCCAATAACATCAAGATCGTAATCTGGTGACGATAAATTAGAGTCCAAATTGTGCCTGACAGAGATTTTACTGCGCTAACCCTCACCCTGGCCTAGGCGAAAAAGAGGCCGCTAATAGGATCGAAAAGGAAGACGTCCGGCAGATGGTGCGTTACGTCGTTGTCCGGTTGGGTTGTTTTACCTCTGAGCGGCACTTTTTGCACACCATGGGCTAAATGGCCAGGTCACATGGACCCCGAAGGCTCAGAGCAGGTTGGGGGAGGGGACCCACTGGAACAGCTGTTGGGAGACAGATGGTAGCCTCCCGTGAAGGCCATCCAGCGTGTTCTTTAACGTGCACCGGGTATGGCTTCTCCCATATTAAGCCGTGCACGGGGTCACGGCTTAACGTCCCATCAGACGGACGGCTGCATTTCCAAGCCCACCAAACCCATCGGTGTCCTCTACTGACCGTGGGCAGGGCGGGGAATTTTCCGGAGATAAATCTTAACGCTGACCCAGCTGGGACTCGAACCTGGGAACTACAGATTACGAGCCTGGCGCGCTACCGACTGAGCCACCACCGCCCCCTCGTTGTCCGGTATATAGGAGAGTGATAGCACTGTAAGAATACACTACATTATAAGTTTGTATGAGAATGATAAGGACAGTGACAGCACTGTAACACTGTGGAGAGTAAACACTGTAAAGAACACTGCTGATGGTGACATTGATAGAAGGCTTCCGTTCCTTAACAGCTGTCAGATAAAATCCCTATCCTTATTTAGCTGTGAGACCTTTGGGTCCTTGTAATCTGGCTCTTTGGCCCAAGGTGTGTAAAAAAATTGTCGCTCAGAGGTAAATCCAACCTAGTTAAATATACGACGACAAATATGGAATGCTCAATAAAAAATTTAGTTTTCTCTCCAACTTCATGAGCTTTTGACCACTGTATCATCTATATATTACATTTTAACCATGAAAACACTCTTCAGAACAAAATTCCCCGCCCTGCCCACGGTCAGTAGGGGACACCGATGGGCTTGGAAAGGTCGCCGTCCGTCGGATGGGACGTTAAGCCGTGGCTCCGTGTGCGGGAGAGCCATACCCTGTGCACGTTAAAGAACACGCTGGATGGCCTTGACGGGAGGCTACCATCTGTCTCCCAACAGCTGTTCCAGTGGGTCCCCTCCCCCAACCTTCTCTGAGCCTTCGGGGTCCATGTGACCTGGCCATTTAGCCCATGGTGTGCAAAAAAGTGCCGCTCAGAGGTAAAACAACCCAACCCACTCTTCAGAATATTAAAGTATTGTCCTTTTATAAATTAATCGCCATCTAAAAAGTTGAGTATACCTCCTCACCTATGAGTAAGTAGATCTGTCTGACTTTCGATGCAAACCCTTTGTCCGCCACATACTATCAACTAAATAAAAAATTTTCAGAATAAACAGACTGTTTGCAATATTAGTTTAAAGTGTTGTTGTTTTCCAATCTTAATGCTATTAAAAGAAAAAAAAATAGACTATTTGGAGGTGCTGGAAACAAGAGCAATTTGTGGCAAACCTTAATTATCTTAACTATAAGGAGGGGAAGAAATCCGTTGGATGAACCGAAGTTGGATGATCTGTAATTATGGTAAAGAACATCACATAAATAAAGCCGATGCACATTTAGAATCATTAGCTAGTAAATACCAAGTACAGTCGCTCAAAAAAATATCCGAACACTATGGTTTATTACAGAATTCAGACAAAAATATCTGGCAACGATTTTTTTTAGAAATTAGTGATCTGGCACCCTTCGTGTCACGTGATTACATAATTCAGGAAAAATATCTGGAGCGTGTACAGCAACTGTACACGCTCCAGTTACCGTTCACAGCAAACTGCACACGCTCAATATTTCCGTGAGTGAGCCCACACGATCCAGGTCTTTGTGAGCTCACACGATCCAATGTGCTATGAACATTAACCGCAACCGCTCCAGTTTGCTGTGAACGGTAACTGCACACGCTCCATATTCATTGCATTATATATTCATACGCATTATATATATTAAAAAAGTATCCGAACACTATGGTCGATTACAGAATTCAGAAAAAATATCTGTCAACGATTTTTTTTAGAAATTAGCGATCTGGCAACCTTCGTGTCACGTGACACGAAGGCATAATTTCTTACTAACGTTACTAATTTATATCACTAAGAAGTCTTATAAAAGCCTGTATTATTTATATAAGAAGTCTTATAAAATCATGGTGGAAAGCAAAGTCAAGTGTGACATGGGTGGAAAAAGGCTGATCTCACTGGCTTCGAAAGGGGCTCATCGTTAGAGCTCGATGGGCAGGAGCATCCATAACGGAAGTGATGGAATTCAGTGGAAACATCACTAGGCACAATAATCCAAAGTATGGAAAATGGAAACGGTCTGAAGAAAACGTCCGTCAAAATGGGAAGTGCGGAAGAATAAGATTCTGACAGACAGGGAGAGATGTTTGTTGGCACGAACTGTACGGAAAAACAGCTTCTACAGTTCATCAACTGAAAGAGATGACCGCTAACAGTACTTCAAAACCCAACTCAGAGGCAACTATGAGCAGAGAATTGAAAACTTTAAAATTTGTTACAGTGTACCGTGATACGCATGACGAAATATCAGTTAGGTGTTCACATAATTTGGCCAGGCTGTCTATATAGAATAAGTAAATGCCGCAAAGTTAAAAAAAAAAAGTATGAAGCATTCAGAATTCGATTTTGAAATTGTCTGTTTTGAAACACATTAATAAAAATCGCGTGATAAGAGGATGCCTGATTGTCTAGTGACAAAAGTTGCGGTTAGGATTGTCGTTTCAAAATATATCAACCTCACAAATGGCCATGCATAAGAAAAGCAATCCATTGCGTTGTAATGAGAAAAACAAGTTTTTGAATGTGCTCATCATTCCAAAGAAGTTACTATCAACAATATTGTGAAACTTTTATCATATTTGACAGGAGTGAACAGAGTTTGTGTCTTTTTCGCATCGCGTATCAAACGAAACATGCGAGCTTAAGTTGCAACTCCTACGAAGAAACGAAAACAACAGAATCGAAAGCAGACTTCTTCATTCGCCAATATTACTTTTACTGCACATTCTTGATGTGAAGAAAGAGGAAATGTTTCGTTGGCTTTCTTTAACATCAGGTAACGTGAGACGCAGTCTAGTTTGCAGACTCATTCTTTTATCTCTAAAGAATGCTCAATCGCACCCTGTGGTTTCCAACAATCCCTCTCCGGATTATATTTTTTTGTTTGATTAAAAAACCGACAACTAATCTTTGGATGATTGAGATTTCACTATATTTTACTATTACTTGTCCAACCAAATAATTCTTGTGAACAATTTAATGGCTCAAATTATCTACCAAATAATATATTAACCAAATAAGTCTTTTGAACAGTTTAGTAACTCAAAAAAAAGTTCAATGTTTGCGAACGCATAGATGGCAGGTAAAAACAACCCTTTTTTTTGGTTGGTTGGTTGTTTTACCTCTGAGCGTCACTTTTTTGCACACAATGGGCTAAATGGCCAGGTGACAAGGACCCCGAAGTCTCAGAGAAGGTTGGGAGAGGAGACCCATTGGAACAGCTGTTGGGAGACAGATGGTAGCCTCTCGTCAAAGCCATCTGCGTGTTCTTTAAAGTGCACGGCTTAACGTCCCATTCGACGGACGGCCGCCTTTCCAAGTCCATCGGTGTTCCCTACTGACCGTGGGCAAGCCAGGGAGTTTTGCGGAGATAAATCTCACCGCTGACGCAGCTGGGACTCGAACCTGGGAACTGCAGATTACGAGCCTGGCGCGCTACCGACTGAGCCAGACCCGCCCTCTTTTTTTTTGGAAAACTAACCAAGTACTATATGTTATTATCAATTTTCAGAATGGGGATAAATGCTCTCTTACCATTCTCTGCCCTCTCCAGGACTAAATTGATCCCTATGGGTGGAATTAGTTTTGTAAGGAGAGCAATGTTGTCTTGGATTTCAACACAATTTTCCCACTTCACGTTCTCTTTCAGAGTAACTAATCGTATAAACTCTTTACGTCACGAGTTTTATCGCCTAACTTCGATACATTATTTCACAGTTATTAGTGAAGTAACATGAGTGGCAATTGGGAAGACTATGAGACTGCGCAGTTGACACTTCGACAGTTCTTTTAGCTCATAAGTTGATTAACAGGTGACTGATTGGTCGTTGACCTATGAAAAACTGTCGAAGCGTTAACGGCGCAGTCTCATAAGTCTCCTTATAGTCTAGTAAGTTGCTCTCACATGAAAATGAATAAGAAAAGATTTAGGACCATTTAAAATAATAGTGCTTCGAAAAAAGAGTAATTTTTTTTTGCACATGTAACAAATTTAGAACATTTTTATTTGTACAGACAACAAATTTAAAACAAATCATTTTCAGTGATATATCTTACGCTTTTTTTTTGGACAAAGGGCGAAAACAAGCAACTTAATATAGGTATTATTGACGTCACCTAAACTTTGAATCAAACATTATGACACCAACAGTATACGATAGCATCATATGAAACAAAGAATCTAAAACCTCTCTTAGAAATCCTGACACTTGGAGAGCAGCATTCAATTGTATTATGATAAATGATAAACAAAATCTCTCTTATAAACCGTAATGCTTCTACAACCATATCGTATCACATTCGAAATAAAGAATTTAAAATATCTTTTAGCAATTTTAATAGTTCAATAAAAAGTATCCAGTTGTATTATTTAAACAAAGTATTCTTTCTCAGCAATTCTAATACTTTGACAAAAATATCTGATTGTGTTATGTGAAATAAGGAATAAAAAGAATTTCTTATTAATCCTAATACTTCGACAACAGTATCGAATCGCATCACGGAAAATAAAGAATCCAGAATCACTCTTAGTACTCTTAATACTTCGGAAAAAGTGTTCAATTTTGAAATGAATATTTATATTTCCCTAAAGAAATATCGACCACTATATCCTATTATATCTTATGAAATTAAGAATCTAAACTTTCTCTTAACTAAAATTAAGACTATCTCTCAGTTATCCTAACATTTCTGTCATTTCTCCTTTACGCGCTTATTTCCATCAATTTCATTTCACAGCCTTATTTATTCATTTACAAATTCCTACAACTTACAGCAAAATGTTTTAATATAATCATCCTTTAACGTTCACAACGTAAAAGCGAAGGCCGAATATTTACCTTCAAATATTTGCTGTGCTTCGCCAATCTACCGCAGCACATCTAAGTCATTCCAGCTCTGGGAGAGATTTCATGCTTGGAATTTACCCTTTCTCCACCTATAGAAGGTTTATCTGCACAGTCAACATATATCACGACTTGTCAGCTCCAGCTAACGGTTCCGTTTCGACTCGGATACATACTCCTGCAGGCGATGAGACTGCGGAATGGAGAACAAGTCGCCTGTGAGTTATGTGTGCGCTTGAAATGGAAATGTTATCGGACATTGATTTCGCATTTTGCTCCAGTCCTCCACCGTGTGTCTAAGTCACGTGACATCGGCGTCCTGTAACAGTTAGGTTTGATTCATTTCTGAATTCGCTGCAAGCAATGAGGTTTGTTTTGGGTTTGTTGAGTGGAATGTTTGCATGCTCCTCTGAGAGAGAGGTTCCTCCTCGTGGAGATCAATTTCGTAATGTTTGCGTAGTTAAAATAAACGATAGGATCGTCCAACTTTCGTGGGTAAGTGAGAACGTTGAAATGGGAAATAGACTGCCTTGACTAAAATCATCGAACACTTTTGTAAGTGAAGCTGGAGTTTGCTAGGTCAGTGGTGCGTCAATTTCCAGTCCTCACTGGACCAACTTTGTGGTTTTATCCGCTAAACCCTGTCCACCCACGTTGAGAAATGGGTTGGATTGTTTTACCTCTGAGCGGCACTTTTTTGCACACCATGGGCTAAATGGCCAGGCCACAAGGACCCCGAAGGCTCAGAGAAGGTTGGGGGAGGGGACCCACTGGAACAGCTGTTGGGATACAGATGGTCGCCCCCCGTCAAGGCCATTCAGCGTGTTCTTTAACGTACACAGGGTATGGCTCTACCGCATACGGGGCCACGGCTTAACGTCCCATCCGACGGACGGCGCCTTTTCAAGCCCATCGGTGTCCCTTACTGACTGTGGGCAGGGCGGGGAAATTTTGCGGAGATAAATCTCAACACTGACCCAGCTGGGACTCGAACCTGGGAACTACAGATTACGAGCCTGGCGCGCTACCGACTGAGCTCCCACCCCCGCCCCTGAGAAATGGGAACCAATGCGTTTGGAAAGAACACCGTTCTTCCGATCGATAGAGCCATGATGTTGTGTGCACCACAGCGATAACCTGAACACGCCAAACAACACACTGGATGTCCTTGATGTTTTAATATCTGTTTTATCATTTAATATCATTTGTTAACACTGCTTTAGAGATAGATTTTATTATTCATTTAAACACTTAAAATAGCTTTTATTATTCATGTTTTAAACTGTGAATTACTTTTGTAAATTTAAAATAACTAAAATAATAAATAAATACTCCCTCAAGCACTGCTTGCCACAGATGTCTGACAGGAGCCCGTCAGTTTATATGCCTTAGTAGAGGGTCTGAGAGGATGGCAGGACCTCAACAGAAAAACGACACATACATCCATGCCTTACCCGGAGGCTTCAACCCAGTTCTCTTAGATCAGTAGCCAAGCGCGTTAACCACTCGGCCATGGGATGGCTATATATCATAAAATATTAAACAATGTAATTAAACGTTATAATAAAGAGTTTGAGTTACTACTTTTTGGTCAGGATTCCGGGCAAAAATTTAAATATGAGGAATTCTTTGGTTATCAGAAAAATCTGAAAACTCCTTGCCTTAGAACAATGTCATTAATCTTTTATTTTAAACTTTACATCCCAGAGGATGCAAAGTTTAATCAGTGATTCCCAACCTTTTGGAAGACACCACAGAATAGAAGAAATAAAAAGGTTGTCACAGAAAATTCCATTAAAATTATTTATTTGACCGCCCCTCTTGACTGCCTCAACGCCCCCCCATTTGCCTCTGGATCCGCTACCGCCCCCACGGAAGGCTCCAGCGCCCCCACTGGGGGGCGGTATCGCCCCCGTTGGGAATCTATGGTTTAAATGAAGAACATTGTAAGGTTTATTTTAAATTGCATTTTTCTCTCATTATAATTAATCAAAAAATTAAAAAAGCAAACAGCAAAGAAAAAGACGGAAAGCATGAAACAATTTTAAAAAATATATATATATGAACTAGTGAATAAAACAGAAGTTTTTTCAGCAATAAAGAAAATAAAACAACCAAAAAAGCTTACAAGGTCAGAATGAAAAAGTTTAAAAAAAAACCAGAAACCATGAAATAATGAAAGTGCCAGAAATCAGGAAAAAATTAAAGATCGCAAAGCACAGAAGAAAAACGACAAAAACTTCGAAAGAATAAGAATAAGCAAGAAATACTGAAGCAAAAACAAAAAAAATGAAGAATTAGACAAAGACTAATAAAAAACGATGAAACAATAATGGAAAACGAAAACTATTGAAATGATCAGAAACCGTGAAAAAATAACGACCAATGAGAGACTGACGTTCGCAAATTAAAGTTCAGCCTCCACATTGCATCCTTTGTGTTCCTATCTTTTCTGTATCTAAATATAGAAATGGGAACTATAAATCGTTGAAGATTATTAAATTAGTAATGTGATATTAGAAGTCTTAAATTACTTTTATTTTATTATTCCCTTGATATGCTTAAAAAAGCTAAGAATATTAATTAACTCTTTATCGTAAACAATTATTATCTGGAAATAAAACAACAAGCAGTAATTAAACGTTGCATAATATTCCTTCCATTTAACTGCAAAGCTTAAGATAAATCTCATTATTTTGAACGTTTTATTGCTGATTTGGGAGATAAACAAGAGCTATTTTAATAAAACTAATTTGAATTTCATCTGATCGCAGGAAAAAGACAAAATTAAAATTTGCTATTTTTTCACTTGAAGCAATTTTTAAAGGCGACTTTTAAAAGCGACTTCAGAATTAAAAACGATAATCAAACATGATTTTTTGGGTTGTTGTTGTTTTTCTAATTTAACATTAACTTTTATTCTATTTATATATAGATATGCTGCTATTATTCTCTGCGTTGCCATCCATATCTCCTTACTATATTCCAAATAAGATATATATCTTTTTCTTTACTTTTCATAAAAGCAACTTATAAAAAAATGATTAAAGTCTTACTTTTCCCTGCGTAATCAACGATAATCATCATGGGAAACGTTTTAAAGAAATATTTCTTCTATGGCTCATTGACTTTATGGATTAAAATATATTTGCATACTTGAGAACTGTTCTTAATCGTTTTCGCGTTTCGAAGCAATTACTCGTGAAGTCGTTTACAAGAAAAAAAAAACTCCTCCAACTGACTAAATTATTTTTCCACTTTTCCGATTCTTTTAAAGAAATATACACATTTTAGTTCTGTAAAAGTGGGAACTAATTACAGAATTTCGTTTCATCTTGACAGAAAATAATACTTATTTGTTTCGCTTTCTAGCGGTGAATGAGAAATGGAATTAAAAAAAAAGGTAGACCTTGGATAATAAAAAAATACCCCCTCAAGCAGCTGCTTGCCACAGAGGTCTGACATAACAAAATGTTTAACGAAATGTTAAGAAAATTATTTTTAATATCTAGATTCTAGACAATCGTTACTTAATAAAATATACATGTTTATGGCTAATTTTGCTTTGTGCACTAGATATCCTGAAAAATATTCCTAGTCAAATACACAGGGTGTTTCAAAAAGGACTCAACCCTAAATATAAGAGAGTGTAACTTACGCGCATATGCATTTTATGCCATTTGTCTATTGGCATTACTATACTCAAGGTTAACAGCATTTACCAGTTGAAATGACCTTGTCTTGCGCTAGTCCAACACCTCCTATAAGAGAAGGCCATACAACTACGTCACAAAAAATGACCCTATATACCAGGCCGACCTATCCGCCATTGGTGACCTATCCGCCAACTGGTGACGTGATTTAGTGTTATAGTCAATGCAGCCGTGTGCGCCGCAGTTTTTCGAATCCTTAGTATATAAAAAACAATTATTATCGGAAGATATTCAGCTGCGAATTTTCTAAACAGCTATAGGAACAATTGCACTGTGTTTAAATTCCAGGCTGATCCACCTGAATTTAAAAAAAGTGGGTTGAACGAATTCGACCGAGAACGTGCATTTGGCTTACAGCGTTCTATAATATATATTTTTCACTATTGCTTCTGTATTTTAATGTTAATTTATGTGATATATCGATTAGTAATATGTAGATGAATGATCTCTGTAATGAATCAGCTCTCTCTAATAACACTGAGTCAGATGTGAGTGTTGGTAAAGCTTGTAGCAATTGGTTTAGCATTGCTTCTGGTGTTCGACAAGGGTGCGCTTTGTCTTCATTTCAGTGATGATTTCAGTGATGACTTAAATGGACTGGAGATATGAATATTTCTGATTTAGATTATGCTGATGATTTAGTCCTTTTGGCAAATAATTTTGATGAGATGAACTCTTTCATTCGAGCTGTTGATGAAACTGGTAGTAGAGTAGGTTTGGTTATAAACAGAGAGAAAACTAAAGTAATGAAAATTGGTCAGGCAGGCTGTGATTCAGTTATTTATTTAGTAAATTATTTTATCAGTAATCTTCATACATCTTCAAGAGCATTCTTCATAGGAGACGTTTCTCTCTTCCACTAGTTCTAGTTCGAATTCCTGTATATTCGCTATTCTGCCAATTCAAATTCCTAATCCTACTCCGCTGCTTTTTCATAAGTTCAAATTCAAATTCCTAATCCTACTCCGCTGCTTTTTCATAAGTTCAAATTCAAATTCATTCCACCGCTAATCCACGAGTTCAAATTCAAATTCTTATTCCACTGCTAGTCCACCAGTTCTAATTCTTCTTCCTAATCTACCACTAATCCATCTCTTTCACCAGTTGATATTCGAGTTATTATTCCGGCGCTCTTCCACCAGTTAAAATTCGAATATCTTTCCCACCGGTTCAAATTCGAATCCTTATCATGAGCCTATCACGAATTCGGATATCACACGGTTCAAGATAAATTTCACTCAAAAATTGATATCGACTTATTAAAAAAGTTATTTCTTATAAACAATATAATTAAAAATTACATAAAATATTCAATTCAATTTTAGCTGTGCACAAAATAAAGACATGTCTATCAAATATTCCAATGTGTGTTTCTTTAATCTTAAAGATACTGGACAGCAAAACGGAAATAGTTTCGTGTTATATTAATAAGGATTCAGATTCATGGCTCAGTAACTTCTTAACAAAATCTTCTGTCGAAAAATGTAGAGAAAAATTGAAGATATTGAAATCTACTAAGTCCTCAATTTTCAACAACATCTATTTAGTATTTAAAGGGTTATGTAAATTGAAATAGTAAATCATAACAGCTCGTTCTTCAGAAATCATTCAAAAATTGGTGGAAACCGAAATAATCATTGCGCAAAGTGGTAAAAATGCAATTTATACATTTTAACAAAGTGTAATAGCCTCATAACTTGTTCTAATTAGTTAACTTTTCAACATGCTTATTTTGCTGATTAAATATTCCAGCATCCATAACTATTTAAATACTGAACGAATACTGTTCAAAATCGAGATTTAAATATATTTCATTCAGGCCTTTATCTTCAGTCACATTTTCTGCATCAAAAGTTTACTTAAGAAGTTGCTCTCTAAATCTGACTCTCGATTACCATAACACTGAAACATTTCCATTTTCTGTTCGTTATTTGTGTTATTTATTTCCTTTAAAAACAGAAATATCCTCAACTCGTGACATTTGCTCACTTCTTACAAAAGTTGTCTATTGCTTCGTAATGCCATTGTGACGTTTCATCCTGGACTTCTTTTTTTTTCCCTCCATAATTCCCAGAGGTCTTTTCTCTCTTCATTGTTGATCTGCCATTTTCATTCCCATAATGCATTTCGATCCAGATCTGTCTCTCTTCACGGAAATCAGGCAACGGTTAACTTCCTTTCCTCCTCATAAGCTTCTATCCTCACACGCTCCACTCCTCCTCCCCCCCCCACCCTTCCTTTCCCTCCAGCATCTCAAGACACCAGAACTGACATCTGTCAGCAACTCAGACAAGCTTCCCTTGATATTTGCAATCTTCGTGCATTCCATGGCAAAACGTGCTCGCGTATGATGTTCTTCTGGGATGTTATTTCTTTTTTTTTTATCTGTCATCTCTTTTATCCATTTGTTGCGATTTGAGCAAAACTGATTTTTTATCTCCTGGTGCTCTCTTTGTTGTCGTTACTTTTCTTTTATAAAAGATTTTAAAGGACATATTTTTACTTTGCTACAGATTTCCAACTACACTTCCAAAACTCTTTGCTTCGCTAACTCGTGAGAAAATGGGAAAATTGTGAACTATCCTCCCCGTAATAAGGGGTTGTTTGGGTTATTTAACCTTTGACGTGTACTTTTATGGACACAAGGAGATAACTGTCAAGTCACAAGAATCCCAAGGACTCAGAGTGTGGTAGGGGAAGGGAATCCACTAGACAGATATTAGTAGACAGACGCCACCCCCCAAGATCATGCAGCGTGTTTTTAAAGTGCACACAGCATCATGACTTAATATCCATACGACGGACGACGTCTTTCCAAGCCCGTAAGTGTTTCTTTTCTCACCGAAGGTAGAAAAAACGGTTAGCGAGAGAACATTCAATATAATCATAGTGAGAAATCGAATTTGAGAAAATAGCATTACGAGATTTTCGCACTGAACAATCCTTATTTTTATAATATTTATTTTACCTCTAAACGCACTTTTTTTTACTGAGTGAGGCAAATCAACAGTTGCTAAGAGTTATTTTAAAGCCTTCCGTCAAGTCCATCAGTAAACTTATTTTGTTTCATGGAAAATATTCATTTACATTTGCAAAACTGCTGATGCATTCCGTAAAATAGTAAGGCATATGGTAATGCTATGTAGACCGTAGACGTTAGATTGAGAAAATTCAACTTTCATTACCATGTCTGAAGCAAGAGATATTTCTGTCAGTGTAATTTCTACACTCAACGGCTACTTTTAAAGACCAATCTTATGTCAATATAGAGTGAGATGAGATCGTAGTAACTATTCTTTAAATAGAAAGGTTGCTTAAGAGTTGTTGTGGGTTGGGTTGTTTTACCTCTGAGCGGCACTTTTTTGCACACCATGGGCTAAATGGCCGGGTCACATGGACCCCGAAGGCTCAGAGAAGATTGGGGGAGGGGACCCACTGGAACAGCTGTTGGGAGACAGATGGTAGCCTCCCGTCAAGGCCATTCAGCGTGTTCTTTAACGTGCACAGGGTATGGCGCTCCCGCACACGGGGCCACGGCTTAATGTCCCATCCGACGGACGGCGGCCTTTCCAAGCCCATCGGTGTCCCCTACTGACCGTGGGCAGGGCGGGGAATTTTGCGGAGATAAATCTCAACGCTGACCCAGCTGGGACTCGAACCTGGGAACTACAGATTACGAGCCTGGCGCGCTACCGACTGAGCCACCCCCGCCCCAGTTACTTAAGAAGTATTGAAGATAATATTAATTATAGTAATAAAGTATCCCAGTGAAACGTCCTGTAGACCAGAAACCATGCTTCTGGGAGACTTGTCTTCGAATCCCAGTCAGGACAACAAATTTTTTCTCAACTAATTATTTAAAATATTAGTTTAGTATTTAAACAAGATACGGGGGCTAGAATATTTAAAAGTAGCAAATGAGAATTGAAATAATGGTTCGAAAACTTAATCATCACTTAAATCAATAACCGTTTTCGATTTTCTCCTTAGTATTTTGAAAAATATGTAAAATTAAAAATTGAACATGCAGTTGCTTATGTGATATACTGTGATGGACATGTAAATCAAAAGTAAAGCCTCTTCTCCCCTGAAGGGGGTAAAGCCTCCTCTCCTCTTACCCCTGAAGAGGTAAAGCCTCTTCAGGGGCCCAAACTAACGGATCTAACAGGTCTTGCATTGTTCAGTATTTGCCGAAGAATTTTATTTTTTATTACACTGCTCGAAGTTGGGTTGGGTTGTTTTACCTCTGAGCGGCACTTTTTTGCACACCATGGGCTAAATGGCCAGGTCACATGGACCCCGAAGGCTCAGAGAAGGTCGGGGGAGGGGACCCACTGGAACAGCTGTTGGGAGACAGATGGTATCCTCCCGTCAAGGCCATCCAGCGTGTTGGCTCTCTCCCGCACACGGGGTCACGGCTTAACGTCCCATCCGACGGACGGCGGCCTTTCCAAGCCCATCGGTGTCCCCTACTGACCGTGGGCAGGGCGGGGAATTTTGCGGAGATAAATCTCAACGCTGACCCAGCTGGGACTCGAACCTGGGAACTACAGATTACGAGCCTGGCGCGCTACCCACTGAGCCACCCCTGCCCCACGCTGCTCGAGGTGGAAATTGGCACAGTGTGAAGGAAGTGATGTAACGCCCGAAACTGACAAGACGGAAGATATCAGGGTAGATGTGCAAATGATCAAGGAACGGAACGTGAGAACGCAAGGGATGTGCATTTATTGCAGATCCGTCAGAACATAGTAGGCCAACCTCAGGCTGTTATACAAGCCTGTAGACGTCTTGGAATTCCATCAATCAGATGGTTAATGGTGTCCTGAGGCATGGCATTCCAAACAGCATCCAATTGGGCACGCAACTGTGCCAGGTTCACCGGCGGAGGGAAGCAGCGACCCATAAGGTGACACACATGATCAATGGGTGACAAGTCCGGGACGTATGGCGACCATGGGAGAATGTTCACACCTTGGAGACTGACCAACGTTGCACATTCAGTGTGTGGGGTGGCGTTGTCTTGTTGTAGAATCAGTCCAGGCATGGTGGTAAGGAAGGGTAGTTCCACCGGATTAACCACGTCATCCATGTAATGTCTCGCTATTAGCGTGCCAGAAGCATGGAACAGAGGTGTCCGGCCCCCATTTGTGATGCCATTCCATTGTACCACGGTAGGGAGCACTGTGGTGGCTAATGGAATAGGCTTCCTCGAATCATTGACAGCTCCGATGCCATGTGAACAAACACCCATCTGGCATGCTGAAAGAGAATTCAGACTCATCTGTAAACAACACTCTCCTCCATGTGGTAATCCAATGTTGCCTCGCTTGACACCAGTATAGATACGGCGTAACCAGTGATGTTGCTACAACACCAGATGCCGGACTGGACGTCTTGCCCTCATTCCTGCGACATCAAAATGTTGCCTATTGTAGGGGTTCTCAACGTGGGGTACGCCATGAGAGTTCAAAAGTCGCTAGATCTAGTAACGAAGTCGCTAAGTTCGCAACACTGCTACTGATTACACAACACTGCTACTGGTGTTTTTATCTTTAACTGCTTTAAAAAATAAATATAGGAAAAGGCTGGATGTTGAACCATTGATGGCTGGACCCCAACCATTGATGAACTGTGCAAACGTAAACCAGCGCAACCATTTCATTGATTACCCAGTAAAATATTTATAATTTTACAAAGATTTGTTAAATTGTTTATGTCATTCTTTGTGTTTCTCGATATATGTAATTTATGAATACAAAATTTAATGTTAATGGTGTTGACTTAACTTGAGGTATATATATGTTTTATTTTATTCACATTGCTATCCTATAACTATAGTTTTATCTATCTAAAAAGGGGTACGCCAATTACATACACATTTCCAGGGGGTACGTGCAGCATAAAAGGTTGAGAACCACTGATATATATGTTTTATTTTATTCCCATTGTTATACTATAACTATAATTTTATCTATCTATACAAGGGGTACGCCAGTTACATACACATTTCCAGGGGGTACGTGAAGCATAAAAGGTTGAGAACCACTGATATATATGTTTTATTTTATTCCCATTGTTATACTATAACTATAATTTTATCTATCTATACAAGGGGTACGCCAGTTACATACACATTTCCAGGGGGTACGTGAAGCATAAAAGGTTGAGAACCACTGATATATATGTTTTATTTTATTCCCATTGTTATACTATAACTATAGTTTTATCTATCTATACAAGGGGTACGCCAATTACATACACATTTCCAGGGGGTATGTGAAGCATAAAAGGTTGAGAACCACTGATATATATGTTTTATTTTATTCCCATTGTTATACTAAAACTATAGTTTTATCTATCTATACAAGGGGTACGCCAGTTACATACACATTTCCAGGGGGTACGTGAAGCATAAAAGGTTGAGAACCACTGATATATATGTTTTATTTTATTCCCATTGTTATACTATAACTATAATTTTATCTATCTATACAAGGGGTACGCAAATTACATACACATTTCCAGGGGGTACGTGAAGCATAAAAAGTTAAGAACCACTGCTCAAATGGACTGCATGGCGACCGATACCCGTAACGTCCTGCAAATCATTCTGCAGCACAGTTGTTGTGGTGAAAGAGTCGTGAATGACCCTCCTATGGAGCATGCGATCTTCACGTCCTGTGGTGCAGTGTGCTGGTCCCATACCTGTCCTTTGTGTCATTTGGTGCTCCATGATGTTGCGTTTGCCTTGTGCGCACCATGCTCAGTTGGTAGCTTGCCAGGCTCGTAATCTGTAGTTCCCAGGTTCGAGTCCCAGCTGGGTCAGCGTTGAGATTTATCTCCGCCAATTACCCCCGATCTGCCCACGGTCAGTAGGGGATACCGATGGGCTTGGAAAGACCGCCGTCCGTCGGATGGGACGTTAAGCCGTGGCCCCGTGTTTGGAGAGCCATACCCTGTGCACGTTCAAGAACACGCTGGATGGCCTTGACGAGTGGCTATCATCTGTCTCCCAACAGCTGTTGCAGTGGGTTGCAACCCCCAACCTTCTCTGAGCCTTCGGAGTCCTTGTGACCTGGCCATTTAGCCCATATTGTGCAAAAAAGTGCCGCTCAGAGTTAAAACAACCCAACCTAGAGCGACTTTGGCAGTTTCATGAGGAAGTCTAGGATAATGCACTACACTCTTTCATCTAATTTCAACTTCCTTTTTATGTCAGTTTTTAGAGGCCCAGAAATATTAAAATCTAATACGGGAGATGCGAGGACTTAGGGAGGATGTTCCAGGCATTCCTAACCATACTTGTTCAACATTGCTATTTTCACTTGATCAGTATGGAAGAGGACGTTTTAGCTGTCATGCAACTAAACAACCGTTGTACTCAAAAGTTTTGGATGCTTCGACTTTATTGCCGGTCTTCCAATGCCCATAACTTCGAAGTATCGTTGCGAGTTGATGGTACTACCACGGTCCAGGAACTCATATCATCCAAATAACAGCTGACCCAGATGGTCAAATTGGCACCGTACATGTTTAACTTTGGATGCGTCCATGCTCGGTTTGTCTGGAATATATACTACGTCTATCACGTTCAGACCGATATTTACCACTGATTCTGGGGCGGGGGTGGCTCAGTCGGTAGCACGCCAGGCTCGTAATCTGTAGTTCCCAGGTTCGAGTCCCACTGGGTCAGCTTTGAGATTTATCTCAGCAAAATTCCCTGCCCACGGTCAGTAGGGGACACCGATGGGCTTGGAAAGGCCTCCGTCCGTCGGATGGGACGTTAAGCCGTGGCCCCGGTGCGGGAAATCCATACCCTATGCACATTAAAGAACACGCTGGATGGCATTGACAGGAGGATACCATCTGTCCCCCAACAGCTGTTCTAGTGGGTCCCCCTCCCCCAACCTTCTCTGAGCCTTCGGGGTCCATGTAACCTGGCTATTTAACCCATTGTGTGCAAAAAAGTAACGCTCAGAGGTAAAACAATCCAACAGAAAGCCACTGATTCTGTTGTCAATGAGTTCGTTCTCTTTCAATCCATTTCTCTGTGTGGAGGTCCAATGATCATTCATTTAATTATCCAGATATAGGGGGTATTACTGATTGTAGTCTTGATTAACTTTTCATCTGAACTATTCTTAAAGAAATACTAACATTTTTTCTAAGTTTAGATTACAAATCTGTTATACCAATTACGATTTTCCCTCTTATAATGTGATGCGCATGGTACACATCATGATGTTTTAACCTAAGGGTCTTAAACTCGTGGCTCGAAAGCAATTATAGCCATGGATTTATCACAATCATGGTGGTTAATTGCAGTTTACTAGATTGACTCGACTGTGATGATTTCACGCTAGTATGGAGAATGCGATCGCTTGCAGACGAAGATGAAAAATCATTACAAATGAAATTTTGGTTTATGTTTGAGCATTGAAACTGTGTAACGTTTGAATAATAAAACAAAAATACAAGTAATATGCTTTGCTTATTATTGCATAAATTGAAATGCCGCCCGTCATATATTGATAAGTAACTGATATTAATATAACTGATATGATACCTCCCCATATCATATTTCATAATTGTCTTTATAATTCATAATTATCTCTATTTTCCATAACTTTTTTAATACAAAATTAAGTCCCACGAAGCTAAAAAGCTTGTCCTGAGGAATCTAAACACAGTATGCAATAAACAGTTATAATTTTATAACTGTTTATTATAAATGCAAACCTCCATGTATTAAAAAGTAGCTCATCCCCCTCCCACCCAATATGATTTGAGTTTGAGACTCCTGCTCTACCCCAAAGACCAGCATCGGAATCCTTCTGCTGAAGATAGAAAAGATATTTATGTTTCAGTTGAAACGCAGTTGAGGCTGAACAAATCTTTTATACCCATTCCGATTACAAATCTTTTATACCCATTCCGATTACAAATCTTTTATACCCATTCCGATTTGTGTTATGTTACTATTTCTTGTGAATGTTACTATTTCTTTAAGAATAGTTCAGATGAAAATTTATATCTGTATTATAATTGTTATCTATATTATAATTATAGATAGTTAATCAAGACTACAATCAGTGATACCCCCTATATCTGGATAATTAAATGAATGATCTTTGGACCTCCACACAGAGAAATGGATTGAAAGAGAACGAACTCATTGACAACAGAATCAGTGGCTTTCGGTTGGGTTGTTTTACCTCTGAGCGTTATTTTTTTTGCACTGCGTCCACAGGTCGAAACGCAGTTGAGGCAGTGTTGACTGTCTGTGTTATTGAGATGATAATAGAAGATAACTGCCTTCATTACAATTTTAGATTTTGAATGTCATCCAATTAGTCTTCTGATAATAGTACCCGTTTCTTAAAAGGATTTTCAGAATGGAGTAGTAGGAGGAGTTGGCCATCATCCCAGAGCCTTCCAATGACTCTTCAAAGTAACTTTCAAACGAATGATGTTTTATTGACATTTTTAGGATTTTCGTTATCTTGGTATGAAGTTTTTCAACCATATTTGAAATGAGCCTCTCCATTAGGATTTATGCGTCTTAGGAGCATGAGAAAGGAACTTTTGAATCTGAAGTTCTTCGTAGATATCAGATTTGCAAGAACTTTCTTTATGCTAAAACTTACAAAAAAATCATATTTTCCACCAAAAAAAGCCAATTATATTTTAAAATCCCTTTAAAATAATTTCATGTTTGATACTGGGTTTTGAGGGGTTTTTTTTTTTCTTAAGTAAACGTTTTATACCAACATCATTTTCTGCTGTAATGGAAAAATGCTCCCTTTCGTTAGTTTCTCTGCATTGACAATCATAGTGCAGGAAAGATGTTGTACAGGGATGAGTGATGTCGAATTCGTCACCGCCACAATTTTCGCCTTTAAATCCTCGAATTAATGAGGCACCGAGTAAATGCACACACGAACTAAGTTGAAATTGAAAGCTACATATTTTGCAAAACGTGTTACATATTATTAAACATCATTGCGTATTTCATATTGCAATTTAGTTTGGTAAAATTTATCATAGGGGTCACAAACAAGTGGCCCTCGAAGTCATTTGGCACCTATAATCAATTCCCGAAGTCCTTTTGTGAGGCCCATAATTAATATTTCGAAGTCACTCTGTGCGACCCATAATCAATAATTTGAAGTCACTTTGTGCGACCCATAATCAATATTTCGAAGTTACTTTGTGCGAAATATAATCAATACATCGAAGTCACTCTGTTCGACCCATAATCAATAATTTGAAGTCACTTTGTGCGACCTATAATCAACACATCGAAGTCACTCTGTGGGACCCATAATCAATACATCGAAGTCACTCTGTGCGACTCAAAATCAATACATCGAAGTTACTTTGTGTGACCCATAATCAATACCACGAAGTCTATGTTCTATCATAATCGCGGTACCTAACTGTGGTTTGTTAACTTGGCTGGACTGTGATGATTTCGCACGAGTTTTGAGAATGTAGTTTCGTTCAACCAAAGAAGTGACTACAAATGAGATTTAGGTTTTGGTATTAAAAAACTTCAATAATTTAAAATAATAATATATTTTACTGTTGACTTAAAATGTTGCTAAAATGTTGCAATTAGACGTTCCTTATTATTACTTTAAATAAAATGCTGCCCTATATTACCGGACTCAGAAGTAATTGATTTGAGTTGGGTTGGGTTGTTTTACCTCTGAGCGGTACTTTTTTGCCTTCAATGGGCTAAATGGTCTGATCACAAGGACCCAGAAGGCTCAGAGAAAGTTTGAGAGGGGACTCACTAGAACAGCTGTTGGGAGACAGATGATAGTCTCCCGTCAAGCCATCCAGAGTGTTCTTTAACGTGCACAGGGTATGACTGTCCCGCACACGGAGTCACGGCTTAACGTCCCATCCGATGGACGGCGGCCTTTCCAAGCCCATCGGTGTCCCCTATTGACCGTGGGCAGGGCGGGGAATTGTGCGGAGATAAAGCTCAACGCTGACCCAACTGATACTCGAACTTGGGAACCGCAGATTACGAGCCTGGCGCGCTACCGATTGAGCCACCCCCTAATTGATTTGATCGTTATATGACGGCTTAAAATAAAATGCTGTCAGCTATATATTAAGAAGCAACTGATTTGCTGCTCTGTGATTTGAATTTGAGATACCGGACTTACCGAAAGTTATCAAATATTTATGATACTTTTCTTACACAGAAATTCCGTACTGAACAATGATATTATTTTTATAGCTGCCTTGAAATATTTCAACAAAATAGATATGTTGTGAAACATATATTATGTGTGCTAAATTGTTTATATTCGGGAATAAAAAAAGCAAAGTACGCTTCGAAGCACAGACTACTACTCTTGAAATATTCATCATACTTTTTATAACATACTCTTGGAGTTTCATGTTTTCAGAAGTTAAACAAATTGTTGACGTAGACTTCATCGAGTTGAAGATAATGTTACGACAGAAGAATCTGGCAACCGAAAGCAAAGTTTCAGCCAACGAATAAGAACGTTGGGAGAATTTGGAGAAGAAGAGTGGAGCGTTAACGGTCGTTTTGTATTGTAACGGTTGTGTGTTGTAACGGTCGGTGAGTTCGAAAATGGCCGGTGGGCTGTTCTGAGAGTGCGCGTAAGTATCAAGAAGTAACTTGATGTGTTGTGTATACGCGGAAGGATAAAAGTGGGATCTTTTATCGTTAAGTATCAAGAAGTAACTTGATGTGTTGTGTATACACGGAAGTATAAAAGTGGGAACTTTTATGGCTAACTTCGAATGTCTACACGGACTGTCTTTTTGTTCGGCTAGTGTGTGAACAGTTATTAGCACAGGACGAGAATTGGTTTACGAGTGAAGATCTTCGGGTGACCTGGTAAATCAAGTAAAAGGTAGTATTTAGTAAAATACACAGAGCTGATATTGTGTGCTCTACGCAGGAAGATTGATGACTTGTGCATGTTAATAGTTGATTTGTTAATAAGATACTTCATCCATATTTCCTTTGTAACAATTTACCTTGTATTGAATTTGGTTTTGAAATATAGCTTTTAATACTCACGCTCAGTGGCTATCCATTTTTGTGATCCGCAACATTTGGTGTCAGAAGTGGGATTATGATAATTTATTGAATGCCGTTAACTAGAAGTATGGATGAATTAGTAAAGTTGATAAATAGCTTGAAAGCCGATATGAAAGATATGAAAGCCGATATGGCTGCGCTGACTGATATGAAAGCCGATATGGCTGCGCTGATGACTGATAGGAAAGCCATTATGGCTACGCTGATGACTGATAGGAAAGCCATTATTGCTACGCTGATGACTGATAGGAAAGCCGTTATTGCTACGCTGATGACTGATAGGAAAGCCGTTATTGCTACGCTGGTGACTGATATGAAAGCCGATATGGTTACGCAGATGACTGATATTAAAAGTGATCTAGCTGCCCAAAGCGATAAAATAGGTGACTTGAAAGCCGAAATGGCCGCACAAAATACTGAGATGAGAGATGAAGTGGCTCCTCAAGTTGGTAAGATTATTGATCAGTTCAAGGATAGTAAAACCGAACTCAATAGACAATGCAATAGTTTAAATGTTGAATTTGTCAGTGAAAAAGATGATCTTGATAGTGTTAAGTTAGATTGTAAACATGGAAAAGAAAAAGAGAAAGGCAACGCATATAAAAATGTGGATCTGCTACTGGAAATCAAGAATCGTAGAGATAGCGCAGATAATGCCTTTGACCACGCAACTACTGGTGATGCATGGCAGAATGTCTATGTCGCTGGTGACATGTCTAGGAACTGTGAAGAACAATCACACAGATCAGAGAGCTGTGAGACTATACAGTACGCTTTGCACTTCAAAATACCTAGGTATACAAGTCTGGCACGATCTGAAGAGAGATCCACACGAAAGGTATTCTATTCCTCGCCGTCAGCAAAATGCGTCATGGACAATTATCGCAAAGGCAGAGTAACGAGTGGTAATGAGGGGGAACGAAACAGAGTTTACGTTTCGCAGAGTGGTCCGAGTAAAGAAGAGGCGTCCATTCATCATAGAAACAAAGTGCCATTCGACGTTACCCGGGAAGTCGGAGAGATTTTTCCGAAGCATATAGCCACACTTGAATCGTTTATAGAAAGTGGGGATTTAAGGAAGAGGAATTCCGAAGAATGGCTTAGAAGCGTAACAGGTGATGCTAGTAAAGGAGCTTCAGGCAGAGACAGTACTTCAAAGACTAACTTTCTGGATGAAACTAAGCCTCAGAGTTACGATCAGAGAGAAGTAAAGCCCTCAGACAATCTCAACGAAACCATGCTGAATTTCTTTTCTGAACAGTCAATGTGCAGATTTGGACATTATAACCATTTAGATTATAAGGATATAGAAAAGTTTTATCACGACTACAAGAGCTCTAAAGTGGACAATATCATGTTACAGAACTCGTCGCTGATCTCCAGAATGAACAATTTGGCAATCATGACTGATATTTCCCTGGCTAATTACAATGAGAGCTCCAAGAAAGTGAATTCGGAAGAAACAGCAAATATGACCTCCTCGGGTCATGTGTTTTGCTGGAGACCCGAGTGGCGCCATCGGATGGTAGATAAAAACAGCACAGGAGGTGTCGGCAACAAAGTGAGTCTTGTCTTGGCTCCTGCACTTGCTGCTTTAGGTCTCAAGGTCCCTATGATCTCCGGTCGTGCTCGCCAATTGACGGGAGATACTCTGGACAAATTGGAATCCATCCCTAGCTTCACAGTTGACTGCACTAAAGATAAAATCGAGCAGATGATGGAAGACGTCGGATGCTGCATCGTAGGACAGACAGAGGAGCTGGTGCCAACAGATAAGGAGATTTACCGCTGCAAGGATCTGACGGCTACCGTAGATAGCGTTCCTCTAAGGAGATGCTCAATTGTGTCCAAAAAGCTGGCTGAAGGAGTGTGCGCTTTGGTTTATGATGATGAATTCGGAAAAGGAGCTATTGATCTCATCAGTACAGAAGATGTTACTGTTGATAGAAGTAAAAATCCAAAGAAGAAAACTTTTTACAGGTTTTGCACGAAAACTCTTAGTCGATTCTTCTCCCTGCAGAGACATAAACGTGTTCACAAGGGCTATAGGCCTTACACGTATTATGTTTGTGGACGAGGCTTCAGTCAGAAAAGAAATCTACGTCATAATGAGATTCGCTTTCATTTTGACACAGACGTGGTATATCGCATTCGTCGATGTCCAGCTACAAAGTGCAAGGTGGTTCACGTGGATCGTTTGGCCCCGTTTCATCGAAGAACTGAAGAAACTTTGGAATCCAGAATTGTTCGGGACGAACAAGACCTAGGAAGGGGGCAGTGTTACGACAGAAGAATCTGGCAACCGAAAGCAAAGTTTCAGCCAACGAATAAGAACGTTGGGAGAATTTGGAGAAGAAGAGTGGAGCGTTAACGGTCGTTTTGTATTGTAACGGTTGTGTGTTGTAACGGTCGGTGAGTTCGAAAATGGCCGGTGGGCTGTTCTGAGAGTGCGCGTAAGTATCAAGAAGTAACTTGATGTGTTGTGTATACGCGGAAGGATAAAAGTGGGATCTTTTATCGTTAAGTATCAAGAAGTAACTTGATGTGTTGTGTATACACGGAAGTATAAAAGTGGGAACTTTTATGGCTAACTTCGAATGTCTACACGGACTGTCTTTTTGTTCGGCTAGTGTGTGAACAGTTATTAGCACAGGACGAGAATTGGTTTACGAGTGAAGATCTTCGGGTGACCTGGTAAATCAAGTAAAAGGTAGTATTTAGTAAAATACACAGAGCTGATATTGTGTGCTCTACGCAGGAAGATTGATGACTTGTGCATGTTAATAGTTGATTTGTTAATAAGATACTTCATCCATATTTCCTTTGTAACAATTTACCTTGTATTGAATTTGGTTTTGAAATATAGCTTTTAATACTCACGCTCAGTGGCTATCCATTTTTGTGATCCGCAACAATAAAATAAAATGAAAAAAAGATGGTAATTTTTACAATTAGGTTATATTCGAAAAATAAAAATTGCAATTCTGCAAAAAAATATTTAATTTTTTTTTTATTTTATCCAAACTTCTCTAAAAGTTATATCTCACGTTCCCTGAAAGTATAATCACGTTTCCTGAAGCAAAGTAATAAAAATGATCGTAACTTTTTTTTCAGCAACGTTTGCAGTTTTATCAGTCAAATTTCTGACATAAATTCCTACCTACATTGCTTATCTGTCAACAACGGAACGAAGGATTTGCATCAAAAATTTCTGATTATAAAAGAATGCTTAGAACAACGCATACATAAACGAAATTCCCGAAACAAAAACCGAATATAAGTGAGACTAAGAGTCTCACCCCACCCCATTTATAATCTTATCAAGCAGATAAACTGTATGCATATATGTCTTTAGCTTACTAAAATTGCCTGCAGTTCTTACCCCACAACACTGCCATATAGCTACACATATATTATTTATCACTCATTTCTCTTGAAAGAAATAACCTTATCGCAAATAATAAACATTTTCATAATTTCAGGCAAGATATGTTTTATTACCTAGTCAAGCTAGGTTCTTCATCTGCTATAGTGAACACTAAACGAAAATTCGGCATTGTCGTGTACTGCGAAATGACAACGCCGCATGGCAGAGATTTGATGTCGTCAGTTTTGTTCAGCGCAACATAAAAATCACCTCAAAATGTTATTGTGTTTCTCTCTCTCTTTACCTATTTATATAAAAACCATAAAATGGAAATGGAACATGAGCCAAACAGAATGACAACTTTCGAAAATTTTGAATTTTTTTTCCCTTACAGGTCTTTTCAACGATACGGTAGGTAGGACAGATAGCATAGAATGTAGGCGACGTAAAGCATCGAGTTTACGATGTAGCGCCAACTCTTTCTCTACGCGAGTACAACACACACACACGCGCATACCTACACTTTGTGTGAGAGTGTGTGTCGCACTCTACTTCGGGTCGTCGGCCCATGATCAATCGATTGGATGACCATTAACGCATGGCAGATGTCAGAGAGGAAAGTAGAAGAAGCGACCGAGGTTAGATCGTAAGATCAGAGAAGATGGGGATGTAAGGGATGGGAAGAGGATGCGAGAGGATTGTGACGGAAGTAGGCTCTCCCGGATGTTGGAGGAGACGGTCAGAGTGAATTGATGGCAACGGGGTGAAATCTCTCAATTGGAACAGGTCGGTAAGTCGGGGGGGGGGGGGAAATCAAAGTTCTACTTTGTCAACGATTGGAAAGCATTTTTCTTTGGGGGGGGGAGATTGTTGGCGAAAGATGGTTCAAGGCAGAGAAGAACTAAAAATTAAATGAAAAACTGAAACATTAAATGATGAACCTTGTCCTAGAAGTTTTTTATTTAATAATGTGATTCAGTATTCAATATAGAACTATATCTAGGTTTATAGTATTCGAGTTCAATATAGAACTACTTCTAGGTTTACAGGTGTTCAGATTCAATATAAAACTACTTTTATGCTACTACAAGTTGTTCAAGTATCAGTATGTAACTACTTTTATATTACTATAGGTTGTTCAAAGTTCAATACAGAATTTACTTTCATGTGACTACAACTTGCATAGAGTTCTGTATGGAACTATTTTCATGCTGCTACAAGTTATTCAAAATTCAGTATGAAACTACTTTTATGCTATTTGAAGTTCTTTAAAGTTCAACCGAAATTATTTTTAACTTACTACCAGTAGTTCAAAGTTGGGAATGGACCTACTTTATTACTACAGACTGTTCATTATGAGACTACTTTTATATAATAGAGTTTATCACGGTGAAGTATGGAGCTTCTTTTACGAAAAAACAGTTTGTTGACTGCTCAGTATGACACTACCTTTAAGATACTTTAGTTTCCAAAGTTCAAGTTAAAACTGCCTCTACGTTACCACAGGTGGTTCGAGATTCAATAAAGGGCACCTTTATGTTACTACAGTTTGTTCAAAGTTCGATATAAAACAACTTTTATGTTACTAAGGTTGACCACGAAACAATATGAAACTACGTTTTGTTTCTGTAAACGTTTAGGGTTCTCTATTGAATTATTCTTATGTTGCTATAGATGGTTACACGGTTCAAGATAATATGAAATTGCTTTTATGTTACTGCAAGCTCAAAGTTAAGAATGGAACGATCTTTATGTTATCGTAGATCGTATAATCACATTCGCTGTACCAGGTAATAATTTTACCCCTAACCATCTCCATCGTGAAGATATGCCTATTTGGCATGAGTAAGAACAAAATATATAAGTAGACCACCCTTAGGTGGGCCCCTAAGGGCAAGCATAAAAAAGTTAAAAATAGCAGTAAAATTGTATAAGAAACCTAAAACGGGTAAGTCTCCTCAGAGAACGCTACCGTTTTAGGCCTCTTGTACTTGTTCAAAACAGTATGATCGTAAAGAATCAGAGAATAAATAATCTCATTGGGAATATTGCTTACAGCCTCAGAAATTCTTTTTGAGGTGCGTTTTATATGTGTGTATATATATATATATGGTCGATGCCCAGGTCTTCATGGAGTTGTCTGTTAGTGACAAACCAGGGAGCATCGACCGCAGTTCTCAAAAACTTGTTCTGTAAGACCTGAATCTTACGAATATTGGTGGGTGTAGTATTCGCCCATATGGATGAAGCATAGAGAATCACCGGTCTGATGATCATATTATAGAGCAAAAGCTTATGATCAATCATTAAAATGGAATTTCTCCTAAGGAGTGGGCCTAGCTGGCCCCTCAATGAATTGACTTTGGAGATTAATTTATTTATGTGATAGTCCCACTTTAACCTCTTATGTATAACAAACCGAAGATATTTGACTGAATCACTCCAATCAATGGGAATATCTTGTAAATGGAAGCAAGTGGGATTCATAATACGCTTTCCAGTAAAAAAGATAGCAGAACTCTTGTCAGAGTTAATCTTTATCTTCCATTTTTCGTACCATGTGCCCAGCTCGGTCAAGCTATGCTGCAGCCTCTTCACAGCAATAGCAGGACCGAGAGAGGGAGATAGTAAGGCAAGGTCATCTGCGTAAAGTGCAAGATGAAAACGATCAAAGGAAGGTAAATCGTATAAGTTTAAAGAGAAGAGTGTAGGACCCAAAAGGGAGCCCTGAGGCACACCCGCAGAGATGATTCTTCTTGTAGATATGGCAGATAATCTTTATGTTACTAATGTTGGCAGATAATCTTTATGTTACTAATGTTGGCAGATAATCTTTATGTTACTAATGTTGGCAGATAATCTTTATGTTACTAATGTTATCACGGTTTAATATGGAACTGATTTTAAAAACTTACCGGCGGTTTAAGGTTCAATGTCGAGCTACTTTTGAATTACGTACTACACACAGGCCATTGAATTAGAAACCTTTATGCAGATGTAAGTAAACGCCACTTGCTCAGCGTATATGCAAAATACATGGTCACGTGCATCACCGCGTGATTCAGGCAACTATTTAAGATTGCTGCTCCTCAGCAATGGTCAGTAGTGTTGATCACAATGGGAAAAACAAAAGATCTTTCGGGGTTCGATAAAGGGCTTATTGTGGGTGCCCGTCTGGCTGGAGCGACGATTTTAAAAACAGCAGAGCGGTCTGGTTTCTCAAAAAGTGGGATTTATCAGGTTTTTAATCAGTGGAAAAATAACCCATATTGTTTGTCTAAGTGGCGTAAGTGTGGCGTGACTACAATATGTCAGAATGAGATCGCCGTCGTCTGAGAAGACTTATAAGGAGAAACAGGACTTCTTGTGCATAGAAATTGACCGAAGCATTCAATGAAGGTTGTTCCCGACCCATATCTCAGCTACCTATGCGCAGGAAATTGAAGAGGATCGCAGTCACAAGCCTATACGGAAACCACTGATTTCTGCGAAGAAACGGAAAGTTCGTCTACAGTGGTGTCAGGAACACCATGACTTAGAAACTGAAAGACTGGAAAAACGTCATGTGATCCGACGAGTCGCGGTACATCTTGTTCTGTGCCGACAGTAGGCAGAGAGTTTGGCGGGAGCCCCATGAAGCAATGGACCCAGCTTGCCTTAGGAACACAACTCAAGGTTCTGGAGGCGATGTCACAGTGTGAGGTACATTCTGTTGGTACGAAACGGGTCCCCTGATATTGGGCGTGGGGGTGGCTTAGTCGGTAGCGCGCCAGGCTCGTAATCTGTAGTTCCCAGGTTCGAGTCCCAGCTGGGTCAGCGTTGAGATTTATCTCCGCAAATTTCCCAGTCCTGCCCACGGTCATTAGGGGAACCGATGGGCTTGGAATGGCCGCCGTCCGTCGTATGGAGCGTTAAGCCGTGGCCCCGTGTGCGGGAGAGCCATACCCTGTGCACGTTAAAGAACACGCTGGATGGTCTTGACGGGAGGCTACCATCTGTCTCCCAACAGCTGTTCCAGTGGGTCCCCTCCCCCAACCTTTTCTGAGCCTTCGGGGTCCATGAGACCTGGCCATTTAGCCCATGGTGTGCAAAAAAGTGCCGCTCAGAGGTAAAACAACCCAACCCAACCCCTGATATTGCTGAAAGATCGGGTGTCCTCCAAGGATTATCTGCACATTGTTGTCGATCAAGTCCATCCTGCAATGTTGACTTTTATCCAGCAGGTGATGGCTGTTTCATGGACGACAATGTTAATGTCCATCGCGCAAGATGTGATTGATCACTGAGATGTGTTCAGCAGTGGTTCAGCGAGCATGACAGCGACTTCCACCATCTTCCCTGGCCACCACAAAGCCCGGATTTGAACCCCATTGAGAATGTATGGGACATGCTAGAAAAACAGATCCGGAGCAAAGTCCTCTTCCGTCAAATCTGAGCCAGTTAAAGGACTGTCTGGTGAACGCTTGGTATGCCGGAGACGTAACGACACTCCAACACCTTGTGAAATCTATGCCAAACAGCATACCTGCTGTAATATATGAAATTACTGTTATGTTTCTATCGAGAGTTCAGAGTTCATTACGGAATTATATTTATTTCACTGCAGGTAGTTTAAAAGTCGATATTGAACTACTTTTATATTTATGTTTCAAGGTCCAATACAGGACTCCCTTTAAGATAACATAGTTTAAAATTCAGTACGGAACTGTTTTAAAGCTACTAAAGATTTCTGAAAATTACATATTTAATTCCTTTCACGTTACAAGGCGATTGAACGTTGAATGTTTAAATACTTTTATGTTGCTACCAATGCTTCAAGATTCATTACAGAGTAACTTTTATGCCACTATTTGTGGTTCAAGGTTCGATGTAGAAATTCTTTTCTCTTACAATTTTTCATAAGATGGAATATGAGACTACTTTGATATTAACAACAGGTTGTTTAGTGTTTAACATGGAACTTCTTAGGTTAAAATATCGTTCAAATTTCAGCATGGAGTTAAAATTATTGCTAGTACAGGTGGCTTAAAATTCAGGGTAGAACTGCTTTTAGTTTACTACATATTATTCCATGAAATAATTGTAGTAATTCCATGAATAATTTGTACTGTTTTATGATACTACAGTTGAATCCAAGGGTAATTTGAAACCACGTTTATATTAATACAGACAATTCAATTTGTTCAAATGCAGAACTACGCTTTTGTTAGGACAGGTGGTTCAAGGGCTAATACGAATATTTTTAAGTACTATAAAACGAAAAAATAAAATACTTTAACGTGCTACAAATGAATTAAACTTTAGAAGGGACCACTGTATGTTACTTCAAATAGTTCAATGTTCTATATAAATCTACTTCCTTTGCCCCAGGAAGTTCAATATGGAACTACTTTTGTATTATCACAAGTAGTTCAAGGTTTAATATGTAACTGCGTTTTTCATTTTTTTGCGTTGGGTTGTTTTACCTCTGAGCCGCACTTTTTTGCACACCATGGGCTAAATTTCCAGGTCACATGGACCCCGAAGGGTCCCTCAGAGAAGGTTGGGGGAAGGGACCCACTGGAACAGCTGTTGGGAGACAGATGGTAGCCTCCCGTCAAGGCCATCGTGTACTATAACGTGCACAGGGTATGGCTCTCCCGCACACGGGGCCACGGCTTAACGTCCCATCCGACGGACGGCGGCCTTTCCAAGCCCATCGGTGTCCCCTTCTGACCGTGGGAAGGGCGCGGAATTTTGCGGAGATAAATCTCAACGCTGACCCAGCTGGGACTCGAACCTGGGAACTACAGATTACGAGCCTGGCGCGCTACCGACTGAGCCACCCCCGCCCCTCATTTTTTTTTGCGACAAATAGCTTAAAGTCCAATACAAAATAAAGAAAATGCTTTAATTACCACATATATTCAGGGTTTAATATGATATTTACGTTATTGCTTCTATTTCAAAGTTCAATATGAAATTGCTTTTTTTGTTACTTATTTTGTTTCAATGTTCAGAATGAAGCTTCTTCTGCAGGTTCTTCAAAGTTGAGTATGAAACTACTTTTAATAAGACGACTGCTTCGTACGCATCTACTTCAACTTTAATATTCTTCTGAACTTATTGTTTTGTTACTAAATGTTATGTAAAATTCAATCAGGTAGTATGTTTTAAGATATGAAAGTAGGGTAACACTAAATTTAAAATGATGTTTAGCACACTAAAAGTAGAACGATCTTTTTCCTGGGAAAACTTTTTATGGTACTACAATTGCTTTAATATTAAACAACGTTTACTTTATTACAGCTCTTTCGATATTGTTCATGAAACCATTATTATTTACTGGCATAATAGCTCGAGAAAAAGCTACTCTTACAAACAGGCATACTTTGTGTGTTCCTATAACGGAGTCAATAATCGACAAGTCTGACTTCGGTCTTCATGGAGTATGTCCTTGTATGAAAAGTTCTTATAAGCTAGAAATAGTTTCTAGAACACTTCCTTTTCCTACATGCCTATTGCTTACGCCTGCAAAGGGGGCGGGGGTGGCTAAGTCGGTAGCGCGCCAGGCTCGTAATCTGTAGTTCCCAGGTTCGAGTCCCAGCTGGGTCAGCGTTGAGATTTATCTCCGCAAAATTCCCCGCCCTGCCCATGGTCAGTAGGCGACACCGATGGGCTTGGAAAGGCCGTCGTCCATCGGATGGGACGTTAACCGTGGCCCCGTGTGCGGGAGAGCCATACCCTGTGCACGTTAAAGAACACGCTGGATGGCCTTGACGGGAGGCTACCATTTGTCTCCCAACAGCTGTTCCAGTGGGTCCCCTCCCCCAACCTTCTCTGAGCCTTCGGGGTCCATGTGACCTGGCCATTTAGCCCATGGTGTGCAAAAAAGTGTCGCTCAGAGGTAAAAACAACCCAACCCTACGCCCACAAAATGCGAACTTTTCCAACAATCTGCTACGAGAGGCGCACAAAAGGTTATCCGTGCATCTGAAGAACAAACCCATTGCACTTATCTCAACAAAACTTTTACCGTCCGTCAAAGTACTCCCCTCCATAATCTATGCAGGTTTGCAGACGTCTACGCCAATTCTGGAACGCTTGGTGATACTTCTGTTGTGGAATACTCTGCAACTCTGAATGAATGCTTTTGTAAGGTCTTGCATCTTTGAGAAAGACTTCCAAGGAAGTGCCTTTTTAATTTTTGGAAACAACCAAAAATCGCATGGTGCAATATCAGATAAATATGTAGGATGAGGTAGCTGTTTGAATTTTTCCTGCTCCAGACAGACCGTAATTTACCGGGTTTTGTAAGCACTGACATTGTCCTGAGGAAGAGAAACCCTTAACAAGACTGTTGTTGGACGCTGCTCCTTCATATCCTTAAGCATATTGGGTAAAACAATTTTTGTGTAGTATTGACATTTAGAGTCATTTTTTTCAGATACGGTGTCCATGGCTACCACTCCTTTGGAATTGAAAAAAAATTGTAAACATTGTAAACACACCAGGACCCTGTGTGGTTGCCACTCCTCAGCAGGGTAGAAAAAAAAGAATAGTAGCCATAGTTGTCCAGATCAGTAGGCTACACTAATCTGGCAGCCCTCCCCTTCCGTTCACTTCCACAAGAGAGTATCTCTTTTGAAAGGTACTAAGGTCTGTACC
Source organism: Ryuthela nishihirai (assembly GCA_038380435.1). Lineage (NCBI taxonomy): Eukaryota > Metazoa > Arthropoda > Arachnida > Araneae > Heptathelidae > Ryuthela > Ryuthela nishihirai. Next base: position 10,549,613 of record JAWZYU010000007.1, read on the forward strand.
ACGAGATGGCGGGGTCGGACATTAGGTGCTAGGCCTGGCCGGTTCTATGCATCATCACAGGGGATTGGTGCATAGCTCTCCTTCCAGTGACTACCTGCTACCATTTACAGACTTACTGGTTGGTACGACATAAGAAAATGGCGACTCTCCCTTGCCTCCTTTCATACACACGCACAGCACGAGAGAGGAGTTCGGGCCAGTGATTCATCGAGCTCAAAGTAGCAAAGACGGCTTCGGGCTCGAGCTCAATCATAATTTAAACTTCTAATTCTTCTCGTAATTGGGAAAGAAATATGTAAATAGCATAAATTATATAACAAATTCTAGTTATAATTTCAAAAGTTTAGTCTTTAATTAAAAATAAGAGCCACTCAATCTTCGACAATTTTTTGGTACTTTCGCTTCTTTGATTAAAGAATCACTCTTAGCTTTTATGTTAGCTCTTAGCTGTTTCAACAAATTAATTATTTCTAGCTTTTCCGTTCCAAATAACTTTGAGATTATATTTTGTTCTTCAAATAATTATAATTACAATACAGTTTCTAATATCATATAATACGAAGAACTAAAAAATGGCTCAGTGACGTGCATTTCTCCATTTTCCATTTCCTTTTCTCTGACAGATTGTAAAACATTTCTGTTTTACAATCTGTCAGAGAAATGTTTTCCTCTACCCGGGTACAATAGTTTCGGGCCTAATATCAATAGTTTCGGACTCAATCTGGTCTAGTAACAATAGTTTTAGATTCTATCGGACCTTGCAATCAATAGTTTAGGGCTCTATGGGGACCTGGCATCAATAGTTTCGGGCTCTATGGGGACCTGGCATCAATAGTTTCAAGCTCTATATAGTTCCTGGCATCAATAGTTTAGGGCTCTATGGGGACCTGGCATCAATAGTTTCGGGCTCTATGGGGATCTGGCATCAATAGTTTCGAGCTCTATGGGGACCTGGCATCAATAGTTTCGAGCTCTATGGGGACCTGGCATCAATAGTTTCGGGCTCTATGGGGACCTGGCATCAATAGTTTCGGGCTCTATGGGGACCTGGCATCAATAGTTTCGGGCTCTATGGGGACCTGGCATCAATAGTTTCGGGCTCTATGGGGACCTGGCATCAATAGTTTCGAGCTCTATGGGGACCTGGCATCAATAGTTTCGAGCTCTATGGGGACCTGGCATCAATAGTTTCGGGCTCTATGGGGACCTGGCATCAATAGTTTCGAGCTCTATGGGGACCTGTCATCAATAGTTTCGAGCTCTATGGGGACCTGGCATCAATAGTTTCGAGCTCTATGGGGACCTGGCATCAATAGTTTCGGGCTCTATGGGACCTGGTATCAATAGTTTCGGGCTCGATCAGGCCTGGCATCAACAGTTTGTCTCGAGCACGCGTGTCACAATAATTTCTGTCTCGACCTGACGTAGGCACAATAGTTTTGGCTCTAGTTGGAGTGGGCTCAATCAACACCTCCTATAACAGAAAGCCAAAGGACCAAATTTATGACGTCGAACTCATCAGTAACACACAGCTATTCAATATTTCAATAATTAACTGATTAACTAGTTACCGATAAAAGAAAAAGTTGTGAACTAAATACGTGAACTGCGATGCCAATGCAAAACTGCACATAAAAGTAAAATTCCTCAAGAGGAATCTTCCCAAAGAGGTCTGACAGGAGCCTGTCACTTAAACACGCCATAGAGAAAATCTGTGAGGAGAGACCTCAGCAGAAAAACAATACAAGAAAAGAAAGTCCATGTGTTATCTAGGCACGAACCCACTTTACACTAATTTGTTTTGTTTTTTAATTTTGAGCTCAACTTTTTTCACTGTTTTGGGAACAAATTCCTCTTATTGTGTTGCCAGTTTCATTACCTTCCGAGTTCTGAAAAGAGGATTATAAAACAAAGAAGATTTTCCAACATAATTTTATTCAAAATGGTTCATTATTCAACATAATTTCTATGAAAACTTACTAACGTCAGTTTCTTGTCTCAGGATATAATAACAATCCATTTTCAAAAATGTGCCTAAAATTTACCGCCACATGCAACTGTCTAGTCTGTCTAGCGGAAAAGGTGTCCCTGAATATGTTCACTTTTCAGAAACCGCCCTTTTGACGACTGGCGAGTCTTGACAAAAGTGCTGTAGTTAAATGAACCCGCCTTTCCGGTTACGAGATTAATTAGTCTTTCTCCTATGCAAAGGAAGGTACAATTTTCAGACTTAAGGAAATTCCAACAGTAAACAAACTTTTAGTTTTCAAGATACGTGGCACAGAAAGAGCATTAATATAAAGGAAGGATATTTTGTGGAGTAAAACTATCTGAAAGAAGTTTAAAAATGCAGAGAGGAGAATTCTTTATTTTTGATATGAAACATGAATGCATACAAGAACACGATATGCAAGTGCTTGAAGTTGCAAGACACGACTAAGGAGAGAGGTTGTTGTGTGTTGGGTTGTTTTACTTCTGAGCGGCGCTTTTTTGCACACCATGGGCTAAATGGCCAGGTCACATGGATCCCGAAGGCTCAGAGAAGGTTGGGGGAGGGGACCCACTGGAACAGCTGTTGGGAGACAGATGGTAGCCTCCCGTCAAGGCCATCCAGCGTGTTCTTTAACGTGCACAGGGTATGGCTCTCCCACACACAGTGCCACGGCTTAACGTCCCATCCGACGGACGGCGGCCTTTCCAAGCCCATCGGTGTCCCCTACTGACCGTGGGCAGGGCGGGAATTTTGCGGAGATAAATCTCAACGCTGACCCAGCTGGGACTCGAACCTGGGAACTACAGATTACGAGCCTGACGCGCTAACGACTGAGCCACCCCCGCCCTTAAGGAGAGAGAGATATTGCGAAAAAGTCCTTTGTATAATTGATAAAAATATTATTAAATGTTAGCGATATATGTATTTACGTGTGAGCAAACTACCAAATTTATTTTATCTCATTTAATATGCTAGTATTGAAATCCACAGAAATTGAAAACTATCCATTTCAGTGATTAATCGACAGACAGTGTTACAGTTTGTAAACGAATACGAAATACAAGATGTTGCCTTTTGAAAGCGATTTAACATCTTCGATGAAAGAAAGCAATTCCATACATTTCAGTCCAATTGTAAAGATAAAACTAATGCCAATCTTGAAACACTTCCGAAGAAAGGATGATGCGCGATGGTAGTTCAGTCACAGTCTGTTGTTGAGAAAGTTGTGAGTAATCTGTTTTTTTCTTGATGGCATATCGGACAGCATGAAATGAAAACAAATTCTATAACAAAACGAAAGTAATACTGTCAATAAACTAAGATTTGTTAGACAATTCCTGCTTTTAATTGGGAAATGGATCAAAAGTGCAACTCGTATTTCGAAGATATTTTATTGTACCATGCATCACAAACATTGAACATATTCCACAGTACCTGATCTCAATAGAATTAAGAACAGGAATGCTAATATCGAGGCAGTATTAATAAAGTGAAAAGCAACGAAATGTTGAGGAACAATATTTAGGATGTTTGGACTGTTATTAGCAGCGATCAGACAAATGAAGAAAAATGAGTGTTAAAATCAGCTGAAAGCTGCAACTGAATCTAAAGCCCAACCTTCGAGTATTAATGTATATGTATTAACTAATTGGTGCATTTTTGTTTGTTTGTGAATAGTATAAAGTAAGCATGTTTTGGTGGGTGATTTTTGTAAAGATTTTCAATGAATACTAAATATTTTAAGCAATCGTCATTGTTTCTACTAGCTTTTTGATCATTTATTACTTGAGCGGAAATGTCTATTTTATTGACCAACTTAATTCTCAGTTACCTTTTGTTCTTTTTACAATATTTCCTTTCTGATTGGCCATTTCAATTTTAGTTCATTTTAGTATGTAGTCATAAATATAAAAAAGATTGCTAATAGTATAATGTACAAAACCCCCAAAAAAGGATGCAAGTTGTAGTACTTAAATTGTTTTTTTTTTTTTAATTGTTTTGCTATTAATGTGCCGTCCCGTGGCCTAGTGGTTAGCACGTTTGGCTGCTGATCTAAGGGACCTGAGTTCGAGCCCGGGTAAGGCATGGATGTGTGTGTCGGTTTTCTGCTGAGGTCATGCCATCCTCTCAGACCTTCTACTTTGGCATATAAATTGACAAGCTCCTGTCAGACATCTGTGGCATCTACTTTGGCATATAAGCTGACAGGCTCCTGTCAGACCTCTGTGGCAAACAGCTGCTTGAGGGGGTATTTTTCTTTCCGATATTAACAATCATCATCATCATCATCATCATCCTCAAGGAGCCATGGGCTATGGAGGTCCAACCAGACCGTGCAGTTCCATTCTCCAAGAATATCTGTCCTGAGCTAAATCTGCTGCATCCGGCCACTGCACACCAATTCTAACAAGGTCCTGTTTGACATTGTCTGCCCACCGCATCCTAGGTCTCCCCTTCCTTCTGAGGCCTCTAGGCACACTGTTCATACCCTATTCGCCAATCCATAATTATCCATACGGGCAACATGGCCAAACCAACGGAGTCTCTCTCTGCACAATATGCTGCTTGAAGGAGGTTGCAAACTCCTTTGCCTAACCTCATCATTAGTTACAAAGTTGAACCATCTAATGCCCAAGATACTGCGTAAGCATCTAGAATCAAAAGCATCAGGTTTCCTGTTATCTTGTTTACAATGTGTCCATGTTTCACTACCATACCTAACCCTAGAAAGAACCAAACAATTATACAGTCTAATTTTAGTCTTTAAATGTATACGCCTATTTCTCCACAATCATTATAGATTCTTAAAAGTCCCGGCAGCAATCCCTATTCGTCTGTTAATCTCATGCCGCACATCACCATTATCTGTTACATAGCTCCCAAGGTAATTAAACTGTGACACCTGCTCAAGACTGCAACCATTCAGATTAACTGAATCACAATCTGCCTGACCAATTTTCATCACTTTAATTCTCTCTGTTTATAACCAAACCTACTCTAATAACAAACCTACTCGAATGAAAGAGTTAATCTCATCAACATCATTTGCCAAAAGAGCTAAATCATCGGCATAATCTAAATCAGAAATTTTAGTATCTCCAGACCATTTAAGACCAAAATCTTTCCCTTCAAGTGAATTTCGCATAACATAATCAATAACCAAGCCAAAGAGAAAAGGAGACAAAATGCACCCTTGTCGAACACCAGAAGTAATGCAACCAATTGCTACCAGCCTTACCAACTCTCACACACGACTCAGTGTTATTATAGAGAGCTTTCATTATGTTAACTAACTTGTCTGGTATACCATATGATCTCACAATCAACCACAAATTATGACGATCAACAGAGTCGAAAGCCTTTTTGAAATCAAGAAAGCTAGGAGCCAAAGGTTTCTGAAACTCTAAACATTTCTCAAGAATCTGCCTAAGTGAAACTATCTGATCCACACATCCCCTACCACTTCTGAATCCACACTGTTCATCACACAATTGACTGTCAACCAGATTCTTAATTCTATTAAGCACAATTATGGAAAGTACTTTACCTGGAACAGAGAGTAGACTGATACCCCTATAGTTATCATAAGAACTGCGATCACCTGTTTTGGAAATAGGGATAATAATAGCTCTGGAAAAATCTTTAGGAACCATGCTTTTATCATAAAAGATATTCAGAATTTCAGTCATCCAAGTGGCAACTGAAACATTCCCAGCTCTAAGCATTTCTGTAGTAATTTCATCTACCCCTGGGGATTTATGTAATTTCAGTTTAGAAACAGCCAAAATAACTTCAGATTGTGTTATAGGGCCAACATTAAAGCCACCAATGCATCTATCATCATTGAAAACAATGGGAATAGAACTAACCACATTGTTTAGAACATCACTGAAATGCTCAGCCCACCTAGCCATGACAGAATCCTCACCTTCTATAACCTTACCTTGTTTATCCTTCAATCCTTGTATGCCTGTCCGTTTTCTACCACGCAAAACATTAACTATCTAGTACAGCTCTCTGCTGTTGTGCTGCCTAACTGCTTCTTCAGCTTTGTCAGCCAGGCCATCAAGTCAAAGATTCTTATCAGCAGCCAACTGATCCTTTACACGTTTATTAATCTCTCTGCAATACTTTCTATTAGGACTAGTAGGGTACTGATTAAGGACATTCCTGCAGTTCCTTCTTTCCGAAATAAGTTCAAGTGCCATATCACTCAAATAATTCTGTCTCCTCTGCTCCTTTTTCCCTAAAAGCGTACTGTTAATTTCCAAAAGAAGCCTGTTTAAAATGGTCCCATTCTTCCTCAACTTCATTAGGTAAGCAAACAATGACTGTCATAATGACAAAGTAACCTGTCATGGTAAGCTTTAGCTATAACTGGGTCTTTCAGAGCTTCAGTATTAAAGGTAAATTTTTTAAACTTAGCACAACATTTCTTAAATTTAAGTTGCAAGATACTTTTAGCAAGGTAATGGTCAGATCCAATTTCAGCTCCCCTATATGACCTGGTATTCCTAACAGAACTAGCCCATTTGTTGTTAATTAAAAAATAATCAATCATATTCTTATGCAGCCCATCAGGTGAAATCCATGTGCACTTATGTGTTATTCTGAATCCATTGAGTTTACTTACCTGTAGGACACGTTGCCCATTGCCATTGCAGCTACCAATACCAAAAGGGCCTATCACCCCTCCCCAAAGGTCAGAGTCAGTAGCAACTTTGACATTGAAGTCACCAAGAACAAGGGTAATATCTCCTTTCTTGACAGAATTCAAAATATCCTGAAGTTGTCCGTAAAACCTATCCTTCTCATCCTCATCAGCATCCTCAGTGGGGACATAACAGCAGATAACATTTAAGTCTTTAATGTTTTTGTGAAATTTTGCTGTAAGAAACCTTTCATTAATGCACTCATATCCTAGAAGAGCATCACTAGCATGTCTGCTGAGCAGCAGACCCACGCCTTGGTAATGCTTTCCATCCTCCCTCCCTGTAAAGAGAAATTTAAAGTTATTTTTAAGTATCTCACCTTTACTGTCCATCTGGTGTCTTGCAAGCCTAGAATATCTAGGTTATAGCGCTGAAATTCCTGCGTGAGGACATCAAGAGAATAATCTCTATGTAATGTCCTCACGTTCCACGTTCCTGCAGAGAGAAAATGATTAAACCTAATTTCTTTAAAAATCCTACTATTGAGATTGGTAGGGCCAACAATATCAAACAGCCCCCTGATCGCAGGCATGGGGCAAAGACCTGTTCCTTCTCCATTAAAGGCTGAAGTCACCGATGCTCGTAGGAACTTCAGGCACCACCTATTCAAGTGGACTTTTTCAAGAGCCATATGGCCTGCCTGAGACACATTACTCCAGTTTAGGCTTGACGATGCCCAACTAGCTAAGTAAGGTTCAGGTACCTACGATGGCCTCTGATTGGGATTATCCACCAACTGATATAAGGTATCGCATGCCTCTGTTCACTTAGGGCTGGCAACCCGGAAGCAAACAGAAAACACAGCGGCAGATTCTCCCTCAACAGAGGCCCACCAGTGCAGCAAATCCAGGATCCATAATCAAGCTCAAATCCATAAACAAGTCCAGTCTAGTAGTTATAAATGGTCAGCACCAGGACCCTGTGAAGTTGACCACTCCTCAGCAGGGTTTAAAAAAATAAAAAAGTGGCCATAGATGACCAGATCAGTAGGCCATACTGAACTGGCAGCCTCCCCTTCCGTTCCCTTCCAAAAGAGGATATCTCTTTTGAAAGGTATTAACGGCCTGCAGCCCGAGAAGGCGGGGTCGGACATTAGGTGCTAGACCTGGCCGGTTCTGTGCATCATCACTAGGGATTGGTACACAGCTCTCCTTCCAGTTTATGCCTAGCTACCATTTACAATTCGAAACGATAATGTGAAAATCACAAACTGAAAGTGAAAATCACAAACTGAAAGTGAAAATCATCTTTAATATTCAATAGTAATAATGTCATTAATTTTTACATTAATTCCAAACGATAAACCTAAAAACCCGGAAGGTGATTTCAGACAGGCAGTACTGACACCAGTACTATATTGAGAAAATTCAGGTACTGATATTGAAGCAAACATCAAGAAGCCACCATTTCGGAAACATGATCAAATTGTTAATTTGACATCCAACATGGGGATTTTAGGTAGGGAATTGTTTGGCAATCAAGATTTGGAAATTCGTAATGGAACATTCAAAGATATCTGTTTGAATATAGACTTATAGAAATACCAATGGCAATGATTTATGGGAACGAACAATTTTTTCACGATGATCGTATTCAATAGTGGTTAAACAATAAGCACCGACCAAGAAAAGATTTAACTTTTAAAAAATATAATCTTAACTCCTAAAACCAAAGATGTGCTAATGTTGAACAAACAACTTTTGTGGTTGTTTCCTTAATTTCGTAATTAAAATAATCGAGAATTCGAAGATTACAATCAATAAATAGCAAGGACTTTTAAGTAAAGATTTGGATAATCGACTGTTTAAAATAAATGCGACTTTAATAAAGTAACTTCAGTGATGAATTTGTTATAAAAATAATTTGTGATAACAAATGTTAGAATTTTTGAAAATAAACGCCAGAATTCTTAGTAAATGTGTTTAATTTTTTACCTGTCAGTTTTGTCAAGCTTTAATATACATACATTATTTTGTGCATTAAAAATGGATTTTTTTTTACACTATTGTGATTCATACGTCTACGCGTTTTATCGTTCACTTGAGAAAGGATTAAAATATAAAAAATAAATAAATAAATACCCCCTCAAGCAGCTGCTTGCCACAGAGGTCTGACAGGAGCCTGTCAGTTTATATGCCAAAGTGGAAGATCTGAGAGGATGGCAGAACCTCAGCAGAAAAACGACACACACACACATCCATGCCTAATCCGGGGCTCGAACCCAGGTCCCTTAGATCAGTAGCAAAGCGTGCTAACCACTCGGCCACGGGACGGCTTCAAAAAATACTTCCCACGCCGGGAATCGAACCCGGGCCTCCTGGGTGAAAGCCAGGTATCCTAACCACTAGACCACGTGTTACTTCGTTTTAAGTAACGAACCTTACCCTATTCAATGAAATATAAACCATCACTTTCAATAGTTTGTAGCTATCTGTCGGCAAGTTGTTAGATTTCTTTTTGATACCATGCTTGGTCTTTGAAGATGAAAAACTCTCAAAACACTTTTTCGACTTCCTGAAATGTTTGAAACAGCCTACCTCAATTAAAATGATCCATGGAGCGAAAAACCTAGTAATTGGAAGGAGCTAGGTCTTGACTATATGCTGAATGCGAAGGAAGATCAAATGCCAGTTCTCTAATTTTTCTTTGGTCCGAACTGCGGTGTGCGGCTTCGCGCTGTCTTGGTGGAAGAATATCTGATGTTGTTTACCAATCCTGGGTAGCGTTGAAGCATCACAGAGTCCAAGGGCTCCAGTAACCTAACAGTTGTTGAATAGTCCCTCCCGTCTTCTACCCAGCTCTGAACCCTTGGAGCCTTGTGAATGACTACTTTCTATGAAAAAGATGATATTGTATTGTTTTATCTCTGAATACACAAACACTTGGGATCCATGCGCTGTTTGGTTTGTTTCACCTCTGAGAAGCGCAAAATGGGCCACAGAACCTGGAGCACTTGGACTGTGTGATGCTTCAACGCTACCCAGGATTGGTCACAAGGACCCCAACGGCTCAGAGAAAGTTTCAAAGCGGATCCACTGGACAGGTGTTAGAAGATAGATGGGAGCTTTTGTTCAAGGCCATCCAGGTGATCTTTAGCATGCCCTGGTATTGTTCTCTTGCACACCGGCCAGGGCTGTAAGTCCCCATCTGGGGACGGTACCCTTTACAAGTCCATTGGTGTCCCCTTTCTCACCAAGAATAAAGTAGAGATTAGCGGAGATAAATCTCAACCCAGACACACTTGGACTCGAACTTGGGAAACGAAGATTACGAGCTTAGTAGGCTACCGACTGAGTCAACCCTCACTGGTATCATTGGCAATTTCGAATTGCTGCTCTTTATATTGTGGAAAAATACGCCGATTAGTGGTTAAAAAAAACTGTCTTTGAATGCATGCTTATTTACGATATTAAATGCATGGAACAGAAAGAAGAGAGAAAAGTGCACTAAATGCGCCGTTTATTCTGCTGTAGTATTCCAATCACAGATGAGAATAATCTTGCACCTCTGAACATGTTCCTTATTCATCCACAATCGCCAAAAACAGACTAAGTTAATCGATATCTTCGTCCAAGTTTCTAAAATATCGATCACCAAGATGCTGTTTCGTCGTGCCAGAATGATATAAATCAAAGCCGCATCCCAACTTCCCAGCACTGGACTAAACGATCCAACGGTTTCTAATAGATCTCCGAGATGTCACGTGAGAAATCCATTACACGCTCGCAATTTGCAGAACACATGTCCTGATGGAGCTCCATTACATCGTCGATCCCTGTGGTCCTTGCCTTGGGACCGAGTTTCATTAAGTTCACTCTATCGAGAGTGACACTCGCTTTAAGTGTCGGTGGTTGATATGGGCAAACGAAACAGTCTTTCGATGAAATTAAACACTCGGTATGTTGTCTCTAAATTTGGGACACGGTTTTTGCACATTATTTTTTCTTAGGAAGAAATAAAGTATCTCTGTGAATGAAAACAAATCATTATAAAAGAACAACATAAATTATATTGATGATAAGTAATGAAAGTTATGGACATTTTTTATTCTGCTATAAATAGATGATCTAAACGTTGCCAAACCATTAGCGATATAGATTTTATTCTTTGCAAAACGAAAAATGGAAATGGCATAAGCGTTAGCTGGGAAGATTATGAGATTGCGCAGTTGACGCTTTCACATTTCTCATGGTTCATAAGTTCGTTGACAGATGATTGATTAATCACTGACCTGGGATCTGTGATGATTGCCGAAACTCAACTGCGCAGTCTCCCCATTTAGCACAGAAGCTACATCACTGCATGGCATAGATAGGCTGCATATTATTCAATTGGAGAGATTACAAGCAGATTATGATCTTCTGCAGTTGACGTTCAGATAGTTCTCATAGTTAATGGGTTGACCGATAACTGAGTCATTCATTATTGATCTATTAAAACACTCGAAACCTCAACTGTACAGTCACGTCCCAGTTGACACATTGTGCTACGAGATGCAAAGTACGATTATTAAAATTACTAAAGAAGTTGAAAAAGTCCACTGCTTCATTGTAACGTCCATTAATTCGTTTTAGCAGTTTTGGAAAGACAGAAATTGGGAGCTGTTTGAGCTGTGTATGAATTGCCCCTTTAAATAGTTTTGTTACAATTCTTTTAGCAACGAGGATTTTGTTTCGGTGCATATTTTAATTCCACGGAAAAATGTCTGGAATAAAAAAAAACAATTGAGTTAAATATATTCTCTAACTATGGATGTTCTTAAACAAGTGGCGTTATTCGGGGGGAATAAATGGATGAACCGATTATGCTCTATGGATTTCATGACCTTAAACACTGCTGTAGAAATGTGAAGTTGTTCATGCAATTTGTGCTTATCTGAAGAAAAATATGTTCTCAGCTGTCGTAATATTTCGATGGCCGTGTACAAAGACAGAAATCACAATTTATTTTATTATTAGCTCAGATAAGAAAATGCAAAAAATCATTTCTTCTTTATTTTAAATTTCTTTATTTTGGTTATTTGATTGATCAACATAAACATTTATTACTAGATTGTTTCGTAACTAATAAAACTATTTCTTCCGAATTACACCAAATGATTAAAATATTTATATATATATATAAACGAGATCAAGAGTGCACACTACATTTACACAATTTCAATGTATCCTGTCTGTACTACACAGGGTGAATCCGAAAAAGTGGGCAAAACTTTACGGGGTGGTAGAACGCAGCTATACGAGCAATATTCGTCGTAGAAAGTATGGGCGGAACGCAAACGGCGAGCCGCTAGGTGGCGTTGGAAATGGTATAAAAGGGTCGGTCCTCGCACCCAACGGCATTTCTATCGTGGATTGCCGAGAGGATGGCTGGTTATACTAATCACGAAATGGCGGATATGCACTTTGTGTACGGTGCGGCGGACGGGAATGCAAGTGAGGCACAGAGACGTTACCGCGACCGGTTTCCGATGAGATGCACTCCAGATCGGAAAACCTTCGAGCGTTTGCATCGGCGGCTGTGTGAAACGGGATCCTTCGCAGGGCGTGAAAGGAGTGTCAGGACGCCGCAATACCTCAATTACATTCCTGTTAATAAAATGTTTTCTGAAGTATCTCCTCTCCTTCTTGTGTTCATTCTTTAAATGTGACAGTGGAAAACTACCTTTTAACTTCTCACCGCTTGCGTTCCGACCATACATTCTATGACGAATATTGCTCGTATAGCTGCGTTCTACCACCCCGTAAAGTTTTGCCCACTTTTTCAGATTCACCCTGTATATTAAATAAATAGTGCATTATGAGAAATTTTGAGTATTTTTGGGTCTTTCAGAAATTCTGTGTTAAAGGTAATTCTTTCAAACTTATAGCATTTCTTAATCTTCAGTTGCAAGACATTTTTAACAAGGTAACGGTCAGACCCAATTTCACCTCTCATATATGACCTGATGTTCCTAACCCATTTAATGTTATTTAATACACTCCGACATCTTTACTTTGGCAGTATTGAAGTATAGGTTGTTCCGGACCATGGATTCTCTCTTATTTTCTTTATCGGCATGTAAACACATACACACTGTATATTATACCATATTTCAATAATATTTCCCCATTTTTATTTATTTAGGTAATTAAAAAGCAAAAACACACTTTCTTCTATGGCCGACATGGCTGATTCAGCAAATGCAGTAAAAAAAGAATTTTCCACCGTTCTTTTAAATATAAATTTTTAATTCAGTAATAGCTTTTAAATTTTTGGGATTCTTTAAATAGCGCTAAACCCCGAATGTCCCAGGACCATAGATTTATCAGATTAAAAATACTTGAATATATATATATAATCATCATCATCATCCTCAAGCAGCCATGGGCTACGGAGGTCCAACCAGACCGTGCAAATTAGTTCTCCAAGCAAGTCTATCCTGAGCTACATCTACTGCATCTGGCCACTGCACACCAATTCTAACAAGGTCCTGTTTGACATTGTCTGCCCACCGCATCCTAGGTCTCCCCTTCTTTCTGAGGCCTCCAGGCACACTGTTCATAACCCTATTCGCCAATCTATAATTATTCATACGGGCAACATGGCCAAACCAACGGAGTCTCTCTCTGCACAATGTGCTGCTTAAAGGAGGTTGCAAACTCCTTTGCCTAACCTCATCATTAGTTACAAAGTTGAACCACCTAATGCCTATGATACTGTGTAAGCATCTAAAATCAAAAGCATCTAGTTTCTTGTTATCTTGTTTACAAAGTGTCCAAGTTTCACTACCATAACTAACCCTAGAAAGAACCAAACTATTATACAGTCTAATTTTAGTCTTTAGGTGTATACGCCTATTTCTCCCCACTCTCCATAGATTCTTAGAAGTCCCAGCAGCAATCCCTATTCGTCTGTTAATCTCATGCCGCACATCACCATTATCTGTTACATAGCTCTCAAGATAATTAAACTGTGACACCTGCTCAAGACTGCAACTATTCAGATTAACTGAATCACAGCCTGCCTGACCAATTTTCATCACTTTAGTTTTCTCTCTGTTTATAACCAAACCTACTCTACTACCAGTCTCATCAACAGCTAGAATGAAAGAATTCATCTCATCAACATCATTTGCCAAAAGGGCTAAATCATCAGCATAATCTAAATCAGAAATTTTCGTATCTATAGCCCATTTAAGGCCAAAATCTTTCCCTTGAAGTGAATTTCGCATAACATAATCAATAACCAAGCCAAAGAGAAAAGGAGACAAAATGCACCCTTGTCGAACACAAGTAATGATAAACCAATTGATACAAGCCTTACCAACTCTCACACATGACTCAGTGTTATTATAGAGAGCTTTAACTATGTTAACTAACTTGTCTGGTATACCATATGACCTCACAATCAACCACAAATTATGACGATCAACAGAGTCGAAAGCCTTTTTGAAATCCACAAAGCTAGCAACCAAAGGTTGCTGAAACTCTAAACATTTCTCAAGAATCTGCCTAAGTAAACATATCTGATCTACACATCCCCTACCACTTCCGAATCCACATTGCTCATCGCGCAATTGCCTGCCAACCAGATTCTTAATTCTATTAAGCACAATCATGCAAAGAACGTTCACTGGAACAGAGAGTAGGCTGATACCCCTATAGTTATCACAAGAACTACGATCTACTTTTTTGAAAATAGGGATAACAATAGCTCTGGAAAAATCCTTAGGAACCATGCCTTTATCATAAAAGATAAAGAAAATTTCAATCATCCAAGTGGTAACAGAAACATTCCCAGCTTTAAGCATTTCCGCAGTAATTTCATCTACACCTAGGGATTTATGAAGATTAAATTTAGAAATAGCGAAAATAGCTTCATATTGTGTTAAAGGCCAACATTAAAGTCACCAATGCATCTATCATCATCGCAAACAATAGGGGTAGAACTACCCACATTGTTTAGAACATCACTGAAATGCTCAGCCCACCTAGCCATGACAGAATCCTCACCTTCTATAACCTTACCTTGTTTATCCTTCAATCCCTGTATACCTGTCGTTTTCTACTACACAAAACATTAACTATCTGGTACAGCTCTCTGCTGTTGTGCTGTCTAACTGCTTCCTCGGCTTTGTCAGCCAAGCTATCAAGCCAAAGATTGTTATCAGCAGCTAACTGATCCTTTACACGTTTATTAAGCTCTCTGTAATGCTTTCTATTAGGACTACTAGGGTATTGATTAAGGACATTTCTGCAGTTCTTTTTTTCTCTCAAGTGCCGTATCACTCAAAAATTCTGTCTCCTCTGCTCCTTTTTTCCTAAAACTGTACTGTTAGTTTCCAAAAAAAGCCTGTTAAAAATGGTCCCATTCTTCCTCAACTTCAATAGTAAGCAAACCATGACTGTCATAATGACTACGTAACCTATCATGGTAAGCTTTAGCTCTAACTGGGT
Source organism: Ryuthela nishihirai (assembly GCA_038380435.1). Lineage (NCBI taxonomy): Eukaryota > Metazoa > Arthropoda > Arachnida > Araneae > Heptathelidae > Ryuthela > Ryuthela nishihirai. Next base: position 10,564,756 of record JAWZYU010000007.1, read on the forward strand.
CTTTCAGAGCTTCAGTATTAAAAGGTAATTTTTTTAAACTTAGCACAACATTTCTTAAGTTTAATTTGCAAGACACTTTTAACAAGGTAATGGTCAGATCCAATATCAGCTCCTCTATATGACCTGGTATTCCTAACAGGACTAGCCCATTTTCTGTTTATTAATATATAATCAATCATATTTTTATGCAGTCCATCTGGTGTAACCCATGTGTACTTATGTATGTCACGGTGTTTGTAATAAGTGTCAGTTATTCTGAATCCATTGAGTTTACTTACCTGTATGAGACGTTGCACATTGCCACTGCAGCTACCAATACCAAAAGGGCCTATCACCCCTTCCCAAAGGTCAGAGTCAGTACCAACTTTGACATTGAAGTCACCTAGAACAAGGATAATATTTCCTTTCTTGACAGAATTCAAAATATCCTGAAGTTGTCCGTAAAACCTATCCTTCTCATCGACATTGGCATCCTCAGTGGGGGCATAACAGCAGATAACATTCAAGTCTTTAACGCTTGTCTGAAATTTTGCTATAAGAATCTTTAATTAATGCCCTCATATCCTAGAACAGCATCACTAGTGTGTCTGCTGAGAAACAGACCCACGCCTTGGTGATGCTTATTGTCGTCCCTCCCTGAAAAGAGAAATTTAAGATTATTTTTAAGAATCTGACCTTTAAATGTCCATCTGGTCTCTTGCAAACCAAGAATATCTAAATTATAATGGTGGAATTCTTGTGTGAGGACATCAAGATAAAAAGCTCTGTGCAGAGTCCTCACATTCCAACTACCCATGGAGTAAAAATGGTTAGTGGGATGTTTAAAGAAACTATATTTATTGAGAGAGGGAATGCCGACAGTATCAAACAGCCCCCTAATCGCAGACATGGGGCAAAGACCCGTTCCCCCACCACTAAAGGCTGAAGCCATCTACACTGGAAGACTTCCTTCAATGTAGAATTTGACGATGCTAATAGAAGCAAAGAGTTCAGGTGCCTGCGATGACCTCTGCTCAGGATTATCCACCAGCTGATAAACATATCCTGTGAATCTATTTACTTGGGGCTGTCAACCCACAAACAAAGAGAAAACACAATGGAAGATTTTTCCTCCACAGAACCCACCAGTGCAGCGAATTCAAGATGCGTAATCAAGCTCAGAGCCATAATTCAGTCCAGTGGGTTTATATGGTCAGCTCCAGGACCCTGTGTGGTTGACCACTCCTCAGCAGGGTAGAAAAAAAAAGAAAAGTAGCCAGAGTTGTCCAGATCAGTAAGCCACACTAATCTGACAGCCCTCTGCTTCCGTTCACTTCCACAAGAGGGTATCTTTTTTGAAAGGTACTAACGGTCTGCACCACGAGAAGGCGGGTCGGACATTAGGTGCTAGGCCCTGCCGGTTCTATGCATCCTCAAAGGGATTGGTGCATAGCTCTCCTTCTCACCAAATCTTAATGTCCGCAGAATTCCCAGCCCTGCCACAGTCAATAGGAAACACCGATGGATTTGAAAAGGTCGCCGTCTATCGTATGGGACATTAAGCCGTGGCCCCCTTGTGTGGGAAACCATACCCTCCGTTTGTAAAGAACACGCTGGGTGGCCTTAACGGAAGGCTACCATCTGTTTCCCAACAGTTGTTCTAATGTGTCCCCTCCTCCAACCTTCTTTGATTCGGATCCTTGTGGCCCGAGTATTTGGTCCATTGTGTGAAAAAAAGTAGCTCAGAGGTAAAGCAACTCAACTAACGCTTAATGGCATGCGAAAATCTTACGTAGTAGTTCATAGGTGAAATCCATCGATCAAAGTTGATCGATGGATATGCATCTGTTGATGCATATCATCGATCCAAATTAATATCGATGATATGCACCTGTTGATGCATATCATCGATCTTCCCGTATATACAGCGTATCTTACAGAAAAGAAAAAGCCCAGCGTATTTACAGAAAAGAAAAAATACGAAAATAAAAAGCGCTGTCAATCGCTTAAGAGATTACGAAAGGTTATTCAACAAGACTTTTATAAGTGGCTTCAAAGTAATAAATTGGCTAACTTAATTAGTTTGGTAGATTTTCTGCTGTCAAGCAAAATAACTTTAATTGCTGCAAGTTGTTTATCTATGTATCATAATAATTATGTTGCTTTACTCTATACTTTAGGACACTAAAGTCCTAAAGTTAAGTCCCTAAGTTTGCCTAAGTCCTAGGATGTCCCTATTTTTCCTAAAGTTATAAAATCTTAAATATAATAGTAAATTAAAGCCAAGTATGCATGTAGATGGTGATTCCGTTAATTTAAACTTCTATAACTATATGCTTTCTAATCCAGGTAAATAGTGAAAATGGTTAAAATTAAAAAAATTGAATTTTGTTACGTCTTTAACAGAAAACGATAAAATAATTTAAAGTCATGTTGAAAAAAAGTCATTAATATTTTATCGCCCTATGTTAGTTCTCTAGTTCTATGTCGTTTCTAACACTTTAAAAGAAAACCGTGGAGATATAGGTGAAAATTTACAGGTACATAATATTTTTTTGTTTATTTATTTTGATCTGTGCGTAAGTGTTTTTTATGAATTGTGTTGTTATGCATTGCAGAAAATTTCAGCTCATTTCTTGTAAAAGCTCTGTAAAACGTTCACATAAGAACTAAAACTAAAGAGGTGACGTCAACTGGGGTAAGACACGTTGACCAGCGTAAATGCTCAGAAAGTATTTCACGATCCTTAGACGATGAGTGCAAGTGACGTCGAAACAAGTTAACGTGCCGCACAATTGCTATATAACGACTAGAAAGAATGATAGGACGTCAACTCAGTTGAGGCTACGTATCCAGCATGGGGTGTCATGAAGTTTGGAACAGTTTGAATTGCCAGAAAGAGTATGGTAAAACTGAATTTCTGTTGTAATTGTCCACATTAATACTCAATGAGAAGCTAGGAAAGAAGCCGTATCAAAAAAATTAAGCGAATGTATAGTAAATTAAATTTAGTTTTCTATGCACCACTGGAATGGTGCATGGCTATCTTAAGAGTTTTTAATAGAGAAAAGTACAGCATAAAAGCGTATATAGGAAATAAAAGTACAGTTTAACAACATAAAAATGCTGCTTTCATCAATACTAAAATTTAGGGTAAAGCTATATTTTTCCCTGAGAAAATTTCAAATTATCTCGTAATTTGAGATAGAAATTAATATAACTCCTTTTCTGTAAAAAAAAATCCCCACTCCATATTGTTCATATATCTAGAGAGGCAGGGGGGGGGGGGAAATCAAAGCGAAAATTTCAATTTATACTTTGGAAATATGGTTTCAGTGCATCGGTAGGATCCTGTTTGTGACATCCTATTTCTTAGTTCCAGGCCTTGTTCGTGAAGACGGCCTTGGCCAGGCTTGTGATCTGCAGCATCCAGGTTCGAGTCCTACCTCGGCCAGCATTGAGATTTATCTCCACAAAACTCCCTGCCTTGAACTTGATCAGTAGGGGATGCAGATGGGCTTGGAAAGTCCACCACCGTCGGATGGAAGGTTAAGCCGTGGGTCATGTGCATTAGAGCCATACCCTGTGCAAGTTAAAGAAACGCTGGATGGCCTTGATGTGAAGCTACCATCTATCTCCTAACAGCTGTTCAGTGGGTATCCTTCCTCCAACCTTCTCTGATCTGGCCATTTAGCCCCATTGTGATCTGCCCATTAGCCCATCTTATGATCTGGCCATTTAGCCCCATTGTGATCTGCCCATTAGCCCATCTTATGATCTGGCCATTTAGCCCCATTGTGATCTGCCCATTAGCCCATCTTATGATCTGGCCATTTAGCCCATTGTGTACAAAAAATGCCGCTCAGAGGTTTTTTAACAACCTCTGAGCGGTATTTATGACCTCGCAAGACTGATTTTGCGATTATCTTAAATCTTCCGATAATCTCAAAGCAGTGTATTTCACTGACGACCGAATCCAACTTTGTTTGGAAGTCAAATTATTCACATTGTTGTTAAATCATTCACATTTATTGGCTATTAAATTTGTATTCCAAAATGCGAAAGATTATGATATTCAAATTAAGTTGGCGATAAAAGTAACTTCAAGAACGGGGCTCCTCATTTCGAATTAAAAGAACTTTATCGAGAGTTTCGGATTACAGTTTAGTTAAATTTTCCAGATGCTTACGCAGTATCTTGGGCATTAGGTGGTTCAAATTTGTAACTAATGATGAGGTTAGGCAAAGGAGTTTGCAACATCCTTTAAGCAGCATATTGTGCAGAGAAAGACTCTGTATGTTTGGCCATGTTGTCCGTATGAATAATTATAGATTGGCGAATAGGGTTATGAACAGTGTGCCTAAAGGACTCAGAAAGGAGAGACCTAGGATGCGGTGGGCAGGCAATGTCAAACAGGACCTGGTTAGAATTGGTGTGCAGTGGCCAGATGTAGCTCAGGATAGACTTGCTTGGAGAACTAAATTGCACGGTCTGGTTGGACCTCCATAGCCCATGACTGCTTGATGATGATGATGATGATGAAACGTAATGAAGGAAACATTTGAATGACGGTCAGAGATGGAGAGCTATCGGAAAGATGGAAGCAGAACTGTCACATAGAGAGGCTGATAGATTCCTGAATGTGTCGGAAAGTGTAATTTGCAGACACTGAAGCATGCTCTAGAACAACGAGCCGGGGTGTCCAGCCAGGGTAGGCCAGAGCAACAAAAGTTCATGATGATCGTTTCCTGTCCTTAATTTCAAGGCGCGATAGCATGATGTCAACGGATCAACTTGCATCAGAACTGTCAGCTGCCACAGGAAAGACAGTATCTAGAGCAGTGGTTCTCAAAGGATGTGCCGCGAGATTCGCCACATGTGAGGCGAAATTTCGGATGATATTGCACACAAAAAGAAATTTAAAAAACTTTTTTTTTACTTTCTGCCACTGATTCTTTAACTTTTTCAGCTTAATCAAAATTTGACAATCATTGTTCTAGACGACTGTGTCTCGACGACTTCATGAAAGAGGGTTATATGCTAGAATACCTCTAGTGGACATACCACTAACTTCATCTCATCGGAGGGCACTTCTGTAATAGAGCAGGCAGAACCCAATTGGGCCAATGATCAATGGGGACAGGTTGTCTTTTCGGATGAATCATCATATAGCGAAAGTGATTCTCGGCGTCAATATATCTGGAGAGAGCGTATGACAAGTTATCATCCCCTGAATATCGTCGAAAGGGACCCTTTTGGTGGGAGTGGTTTGTTGGTCTGGAGAGGTATTACTATCAATGGCCACACTGATCTGCACCTCTTCTCATGAGAGACTCTAACTGCTCTAAGATATAGAGACAAGATCCTAGAGCCTTATGCGAGACTTTTTAGGGGTGCCATTGGGTCAGAATTCATTTCAATGGAAGATACCTCTCGTCCACCAGAGCTGAGATGGTGGAGGAATACTTGGAAGGGAAGATATCCAGAGAATGGATTAACATCGAAGTACCCAGGCTTAAAACCCATTGAATATGCATGGGAAGCTTTGGGAAGGCTAGTTGCAAGTCTTCAACCCCCTCCTAGAGTTCTTCATGAGCTGAGAAATGCTCTTATACAGAAGTGGGATTTGTTGTGCTCTGTATTGTTGGATGATCTTTTTTAGAGATCACCTTTTTAGGATCATTAGTGCTCGTTGTGCAAGATGTACTGCTGTTAGGGTTAATCATAATCCTTACTAAATAACTTTATGGCAGATATTGTAGTTAATCTATAATTTTTCATAATTGGAAAAACTTTCTGATGTATACTCCGATTTTGGTTGTTTTATCTCTGAGCGGCACTTTTTTTGCTCACAATGGGCTTAATGGTCATTATAAATTTATTGATATAATAAAAAAGTTTATATTTTTAAAAATACTTCAAAGCAAGTTTTTAAGTTTCTAACTTTAACTTTTCTATCTGACGAAAATTAAAGTAAAATCTGTTAATAACTTAGTTTCAAACTGTGACCTGTATTAAACATACTTGAACTGGAAGAGATTAAAAAACACGCTGGATGGCCTTGACTGGAGAATGCCACGAATCTCCTAACAGCTGTCAGCTGATCTCTATCCTTGTGACCTGGCCATTTAGCCTATTGTGTGCAAAAAATATCATTCGTATGAAAAACAACCTAACTCCTATTTTTATCGTTTTCATCTACCACTTTCCACACCTTCGTAGGTAAGCAGAAGAATTATCAACTAGACCTAACCTCTCGCGAAATGGTGGAGTCCACCACCGCTCCTGTGGTAGACTCCTCGTCCTAGGTCATTGACTGCATAATTACCCTGTTCATCGTATCTGTATGAACCACCCACAGCAGCGACGTAATAAAGCTCGTCGTGTGGCATTCTGCGCCGGAATATAAGGGGAGGAGGGGGGCATCTAAATCATCCGCTTTCCGCCAAGCGTCAAGAGGTTTATGCTGGTGATAAAATCCGAGAATGATGTGGGAAGCTTAAATTCATATTAAACTGGGAGTGTTGTCGCCGCATCAGCTTTTTCAATTTATTAAGCATCAATTTAACCTCCAAAAAGCATTAAAATAAGATGACTTTGATATATTTTATCACAAGAGAATAGAAAAATAATATCTTGCCTCTTTTTTTCTTTCCTATATTCTTCTTCAATAAGGTTTGACGAGAATTAAATTAATTTGCTTAGAAGTAAGTACCCGCAGTGGTTGACAAAATTAATGTAAAACAACGTTTTTCGTCAATATTTCAATTTTAACAACATCCCCGAAGGTAAAAATACGCTTTTATAGGCATCATTATATGCAAATTTCGAATATTCAATCGAAATTGATATACGAACCCACAATTCCTTGCAAAATGTAAATTACAAATGCTTATAAAAAACTGATTGCTACCAGATCACTCAATTTCAAAATTGTTGCTTGCAAAGATGGTTAAGTTCATTATTTCTGCTGAAGTGGCAAGCCATCATCGTTTACATCAGTGTTTCTCAAAGTGCTGGTGCGCGGATTGCTGCCAGGTAAGTAATAGATTTTCAAAAGCATAATATTTATATGCCATAACGCCACAATTCGTCCAAACACTCCAGATGACGCCAGAGAGACATTCCTTGTTTCTTGAAGCAACATTTGGTGGATGCGCGGCCTCTCTATACCGGTTTCCGGCACCCTGAAAAGCAATTGCCATTCACCCACTTCAGGCAATTTGAGAAGCACTGGTTTAGATGTAATGGCTTGTAATGGCGGGATGTTGGATGATTTGAAGCAGAACAGTCGTAAGCGGGGGTAGAAAAAGCATTTGTAATTTTCAGTGTCAAGAAATGTGGTATCGACATTTTAAAAACGGTTCCAGGAGACAGGAACCATTACTAGAAGAGCAGGCCAAGCTTAATCGAAAATTACTGCAACCTGAACTGAGTTATCTGACTCCAAAGGCAAAACGGAACAGCAGTATAACTTGGTGTCAACTGTCTCTCGAGGTTTCTGCGTTGACAGGTGAAAGTATTTCTGACAGAACAACGTCAGGAAAGCTTAATTGCGAGTGGGCCCTATGTCAGGAGGCCAGTGCTTTCTATCCCACTAACCTCCAATCGCAGAAAAGCTCCTCTAAATTTGTACTGCTAACATGTCACTTGGATACCTGGACAACAGGCTAATCTTCGGTTTTCTGACGAGTTTTGATTTAGCCTACAGCCAGATTCTAGACTTTGTTTAATCTGGAGAGAACGAGGAATGCGATACCATCCCTCCAATATAAGAGAAAGGGATACTTATGACGGAGGTGGTGTGATGTCTGAAGAGGCATAACCATCAACTACGTACTCCTTTTCGTGTGTTCGATAGAGACTCAGCAACTATTCAGAGGTACAGAGAACAGTTCCTTGAACTTTATGTAGGACGCTTTAGATCTCTTAGAAAACTCTTTAGTCGTGCACTCTGTACGACTCAGAGGTGCGGCTGACGCTTATTACCTATCTTTGGACGACACTGCCAATCCGCATAGGGCTAACTTGGTGTAGGAATACTTAGAAATGAAAGATATCGAACGAATGATCTTCCAGCAAGGTGTTGCAGCCTGGCAGCATGTTTGGAATGTCTTAGGGAGAAGAAATCTCTTCGGTCACTCCGCGAATAAAGCTAGCTCTTGCGAAAACATGGGATTTATTCCTCAGACCCTTCTTACCATCCTTATATTGAACATGGATCAACACTACCAGCTCTTCTGTTTTATCGTCAGATGTAATCATACTTCATATTAGCATCATATGTACATATTTTGGATCATCTGATATCAACATCTGCGATACATGATATTTTCTTATTAATAAGGTCATTGTAATGCGTTCATTTCCTTTCCGAGTTCTCGTTTTCTACGCATTTCCTCGCTATACCAAAATGCATTTGTTGGTAAATTTTCTTTTAATGACATCATATAATAAAGAATTTATGCCACATTGTGTTAGTGTTACCTTAATTTTGTATTTTGTTTTATCTCCGAGTTTTTTTGGACACAATGGGTTAAATGGCCACATCACAAGGAAACACGATAACTCCGATAGAAAGGGAAAGGGATCAATTTGTCAGCTGTTAGGTGACAGATCGAAGAATGTCAATGCCTTCCAGCGTGTTTTTAATGTACACGGAGTGTGGCACTCCTTCACACGACGCAATGGCTTAATGTCCCATCCGACGGATGGCGAACTTTCCATGATCAACGGTGTCCCCTTTCTCACCTAGGACAAAGCTAGAATTAGCAGAGATAAATGTTTCTCGAGTTCTTAGTTTATTTCCTTTAATGGTATATAATAGGTTGCATTTTTTTGCCTGTGTGCAGCACTTTTTTGGAAACAATCTGCTAAATGTCCTAATCACAAGAACCTCAAAGAATATTAGAATAGTAGGGGAGGTGGACCTGTTAGGGTTGTTTTAAATCTGATAGGCACTTTTTGATCCAATGGGCTAAATGGCCATGTCTTAATGATCCTGGGGGCTCAGAGAAGGTTGGGAGAAAGCAACCCATTGGACAGCTAGTAGCCTCCCGTTAAAGCCATTCAGTATGGTCTTTAGCATGCACGGAGCATGGCTCCCGTACACTCGGAGCCATGGTTTTACGTCCCATCCGACGGACGGCGACCAACCCATCGGTGTCCCCTACTGAAAGGGCAAGGTGGAGACTTGCAGAGATAAATCTCAACACTGGATCAGATGGGAATAAAATCTGGGAACTGCGGATTACCAGCCGGCCTGCTATCGATTGAGCTACCGCTCCCACTCCCACAACCACCCCACCCACCCACTCTATTCGGAGACAGATGGAAATCTCCCATCGAGGTCATCCAGAGTGTTCTTTAACGTGCACAGGTATGTTCTTCCTGTACATAGAACACGGCTTAATATCTCATCCAATGGATGAGAAGCTTTCCCAATCCACCACTGCCCCCGTCCTCACCGGGGGTAAAGTGAGGGTTGCCAGAAAAAAAACTCAATTCCGGCGCAGAGGGGACTCCAAAAGAAACGGAACTTGAAAAAAATAATGTCCCGAGTCTGGTGACTCGGACATTATTACATATTCTGCTCATCCCAAATGATGGCTGGGCAGAATATGCATGACACACAACAGAACAATATCCTGAGAATTTAATTGTGTAACAAATTTTGTTCGTTTATGATTCACTGATTTTTTAGTGTCAGTTCGACTGATTGTTGCTGGCTCTTCTGTTCAGTTGGGTTACCTCTGAGCGGCACATTTTTTTCCCTCAAAGTGCTAAATGGTCAGGTTACAAGGACCCCAAGAGCTAAGAGAAAGTTGGGGAGAGGGGACTCACTGGACAGCTATTGGGAGACAGATGGTAGCCTCCCGTTAAGGTCATCCATTATGTTCCTTAACGTGCACAGGGTATGGATCTCTCGCACACGGGTCACGGCTTTACATCACATCTTTCATCGTCAAACGATGACCCTTTCTCACCGAGGGCAGAAAGGGAGTTAGTGGAGAAAATTGTCATGCAGCAGAATTGGGACTCAAACCTGCTAACTTCTGTTCAGTATTATTCTTAAAACATAAATGGTTCAGCTTTTACAAACAGGATTATTCAAACTAAACAAGGTCGATACTATGACGATGACTACTGGTGTTTAATAGAAATCCTCCCACTAAACTATTTACTATTCACGTTATTCCTGCATGAGATCTATCATTTTTCCCAATAGTATGATTATGCAGTGGTACTGAAACGTAAAAGTACTGTCCTCGTGTTGCATCAAAATGAAACTACTTTCGAAGCTTATCTAATATATAAAGAAAGTTTGTATGCTTGTTTGTTTGTGTATGCGTTTGTGTGTATCTGTCTGTCTGTCGTCCTATGTACTGGAGACTCCAAAAGAGTTTTAGGCACCAAATTTGTAATTAATGTTCTTTTTTACCTAGATGAAGAGTATAGACTATGTGCGAACCCGCAGGAATCAACCAAAGCTAGGATGGGCGTGTTTGAATTTCTAGAAATCCCGAATAGATTTAATATTAGAGGTTAAAAAACGGTGTCTCTGACATACTTAGCATTAGCAGTTATTCAAAATCATGTGGGTTGTGCCATCTGCAACTTTAGATTTTCAGAGTTTCAGATTTCCCCTAAAAATAAAAACCCTCTCAAGCAGCTGCTTGCCACAGAGGTCTGACCGGAGCCTGTCAGTTTATACGCCATAGCAGAAGATCTGTGAGAATGGCGAAACCTCAGAAGAAAAACACAAACATCCATGCCTTATCCGGGTCTCGAACCAGGTCTCTTAGATCAGTAGCCAAGCGCGTTAACCACTCGGCCACAGGACCACTTTCACCTAAAGAGCAGAAGAAAAATTTATACCGAGGGGGGGGGTGACGAATCGATTGTAATGAATTTTATGCCAAGCGAAAACTTGCGAAGTGGGGAGTACAGTCGCTCAAAAAAGTATCCGAACACTGCGAGTGATTACAGAATTCAAAAAAAATCTGGCAACGATTTTTTAGAAATTAGTGATCTGCACCCTTCGTATCACGTGACACGAAGGTGGCCAGATCACTAATATACATAGTGTTCGGATATTTTTTAATATATATAATGCGTATGAATATATAATGCAATGAATACGGAGCGTGTGCAGTTACCGTTCACAGCAAACTGGAGCGGATATGGATACTACCGAAAAGTACTGTCCTCGTGTTGCATCGGTTAATGTTCACAGCACATTGGATCGTGTGAGCTCACAAAGACCTGGATCGTGTGGGCTCACTCACGGAAATATTGAGCGTGTGCAGTTACCGTTCACAGCAAACTGGAGCGTGTGCAGTAACTGCACACGCTCCAGTTTGCTGTGAACGGTAACTGGAGCGTGTACAGTTGCTGTACACGCTCCAGATATTTTTCCTGAATTCTGTAATCACGTGACACGAAGGTTGCCAGATCACTACTTTCTGAAAAAATCGTTGCCAGATATTTTTTCTGAATTCTGTAGTCAACCATAGTGTTCGGATACTTTTTTGAGCGACTGTACCATCTACTATAGAGAATTTCAGACCCGAGCAACGCCGGTAAATCTGCTAGTAACTTCTAAACTAAGCTTTTCCCATGGAAAAATATGAATGAAGTCCAAAGGTATCAATCAAACCTATCTAAATCTCAATTTCCAACGCTGTTCATTCTGTATTTAAAAAGTTATGGAGCTGGAATATTTAATAGCAGCAAAGCGAAACTTCAGAAATTTACAGAAACATTCACAAATATATTTTAAGAATTATTCGAACAAACTTCGAAATACACTATTTTATTATACGATTTTATTATACTTTAACTTCTGTGCTGGATTTTTATGACCAACATATTTCTGTATTTAAATGTTGAAATTCCATTCCTCTTTAAACACTGAATAAATCTCGTTGAATTGAATGATACTTAGATTTGATCGATTGATTTTGTTTCCATTTACATTTGTTCGTAAAATGTTTATTTAAGAAATTACAGAGCACTGGGTCGTCTTACCTTAACTTTTGGACACTAATATAAGTTTGATCCAAAAAACATTGCAAAAAAAGCACCGTTTATTAATTTGTTCATTTTACAACTTCACATTAGATTTTATATTAAAAAAATTATTCAATAACTATAAAATTCAATCGCTTCTGACAAATGTAGTCAAACAGTATTTTGCATTTTTTTCAACTTTCAGCTCCCTCTAACAGCGTAGTTTCAGACTATTAGAAGATTAGAAAAAAGTGAATCTTATATTTTATTATTATCTATCCAACTTAAAATTTATTTTTTTTTCATTTATCCCTTAAGCAAAAATCATTTTTTATAGAAAACACAATGAAATTAATAGTTTTCTTAATTTTCGGCATTTTACCGATAGAAATGCAATATTAGGATTCTGACACTGCCGACTGAGCTAATCTAGTCCGTAGAATGTCAGAATTAGACTACTCTATTCAGCCTAATTCTGATACTCGACCACTATAACTGCGTTTGCGATTTTCTCTTCTAAACCCCAGAGTCAATCAAAACTAGGGTTGGCGGCTGTGAATTTCTCGAAATCCCTATAGACTTAACATTAGCAGTTAAAAAAGGTGTTTAACTGCTAATGTGTGCTGTGCCGCCAATGTGTAACTGCTAATGTGTTCCTCTGTTTTTCCTTCTCCTCCCTCGGCGAGAGTGGGGACAACAATGAGCCTGAAAGGCGCCGTCCATTGGCTGTTATGGTATGCAGTGTTGTTCCTTGTGCTGGAGAACCCCATCCTTTGCACGTTAAAGAAAACGCTGGATGAAAGTGCACTCCCGATAGACAGTCTTACTCTTCCCACCTATCTTCGCTACCCCCCCCCCCCCGTTCTATTCTCGGTGAGAAAGTGGACACCGTTGGATTTGAAAAAGTCGCCGTCCGTCGAATGCGAAATAAAGCGTGTCCCGTGTGCAGGAGAGCCATACCCTGTGCGCGTTAAAGAAAACGATGTATGGCCTTGACTTGAATTTTCATCTGTGTCTTAACTACTGCCCAGTGGATCCCGTTCCACAAACTTCCCTGAATCCTTGCGGTCCTTGTGACCTAGCCGTTTCGTACATGCAAAAACAAAAAAAGTTCCGCTCAGAGGTAAACCAACTCTGAACAACTGTGCTCCTTCATATGTTGCCTTTTAGCTAGTTAGTAAGAAAATGCTGCCGCTCAGAACTAACCCAACCCTAACAACCATTTTAGAATGGTTCGAATTTCGTTTTAAAATGAAAACTAAAACAAAATAATTAAAAAACTCAAGCCAAAACACGCTTTCCAAAATTATTTTGAATAGGAAAAAGTAAAATCACGAAGGTTCTACTCAGTCCGAGAATACGAATATTTCTAGAATGAATAATTCTAGAAGTTATTTCAACACTCACCAGTTTTCCTTCTTGATTTTGTAATCAAATTTTCGAAGTTCTTTTTTTCTCTTTGACTCCCAGAATTCTAATTTCTCATTTTGCAAAATAAAATTTTTTGGTTACATTTTGCAATTCAGACTTCAGACAGAAATTTCTTTTAATCTCTGCCTTGAAACCTTGCAAAAAATTTTATATCGAAAGAAAATAACTAACTTTTTATAATTGCTTTTGAAGTTTGCAGGAAAAAATCTTGGAAATAAGTTTTCTTCTAACTTTATATCAATATACTGACTCAAATTCTTTCAATCTCGGTTTATATATCTTCTGCACCTTCAGCCAACACATTATACACAGTTTTTTAAATAAATTCTAGAAAAGAAATTTCCCTTAGCAATTTCCCTTTTTTTCCTATATCAGCATAATAAACTTTGACGATGGAGGTTTATTCTTTGTGTTTGAATCTCCCATGAGCGCATGTTTAATGCATTGAATTCTTTTTCGCTCTGCAAAGCAATTCAAGCAAACAAATTTATTTTCCGCCAAAATTTATGCGCCAAATTAAGAGAGTCTATTTCAGCATCTGTTATTCTAATATTGCAGCAGGCTCAACCTTCCTTACAAGATGTTCAGTCGGAATTTAAGAAAGCTGAAAAAATTCAATTTATATCAAGATTCAGAAACCAAACTTCCAAGCACCACTATTCAAACTTTCTACATTATGTACCGTTAGGGCAATTCAGTAATTTCTTATGCATCCTTATATATCACAAATCTGAAGCATAGTAGCAGAAGAAATTATACATCTGATGTTTTGTGTGTTATATGCAAATTATTGCATGTAGCAAAAAGCTACATGCAATTTCGTCAGGGGTCCTGCGAAATATTTTATTGTTCCACAGAAAAAGGCACAGAAAATTGCATACATTTTCATGCAATAATTACTCTGCTTGTTGGTGTGAAGAAATTGAACAGGTTCAAAGTCTACTCTACCTAGGCGTTTATATTGATAGCTCCCTAAGTTGGAAAATGCATATTGGAAAACTAACAAACACACTTAGACAGATGTTATATAAATTTTATTATTTAAAAAAAATCCTCAGTAATAAAACGTTAAGAATGTTATACAAATCTTGGGTCCAGTCTGCTATACAGTATGGTATTACAAGTTGGGGAGGAACATACATTTCATCATTAAGGAGTCTAATCTCAATGCAAAATAAATTTATATTCCAAATTTTACCAAATAAATATAAAACTGTTACCATTTTTTGTAAGTATACCATTCCAGGTGTATTTCCACCGAGACATTTATTTGTTTATAGAACATTAAATTACTTCTTTAAAAACAATAATGCAGTGTTGCATTATACAAATTATTCTATGCGAGATAATGGGAAAAGGTTTCTGTTGCCACTTGCAAATAAAGAAATTATGCACAAACACTTTGATTATTTGGCCCCTAAAATTTTTAATTCTTTACCGATTATAATTCGAAATGAAACTAATTTTATGCATTTCAGATCTCTCACTGCTAATTATCTAATGATCATTACAAATGCAGACAGCCTGTTTTCAGTGTTAAACTTAAAAAAAAATAATTCGTTTTTATAAATTCTGTGTTATTTTTGTATATATATTTTTTTTCTTTATGTAAAGTTGAGTGTCAGTGTTGCCAAAATTATGTATTTAAATAATTTGTAAATTAACCTACATGAGCTTAGATGCTCTTGGGTTAATAAGAGTATTACAAATATATGTTGTTTGTAAGCTTATTATTATAATAAAACTGAAAAAACTGAAAAAAAATGAGCGAATGCTTTTGAAAAGATAAAAACCGATTAAGTAATTATTACATATTAAAATATCTACAACTGATTGCTCCAGAGCGAGCAAAGACGCTAATATAATGCAAAGTGTGTGAATAGTTGTCATAACAACTAGTTCATTAGTTTCTAAATTTCCGTCACTGAAAAAGAATTTAAAAACAATATAATTAAAAACTACCTTTCCGACATTGTTATTAATTTTTATTTTGTCAGTTTTTGATCAGTTCTTTTCAAAGAAATTCTAGCTGTAATGCGATAAAAGTTGGGTCGTTTTACTTCTGAAGCCAAACAAGTTCTTGTTTGGCACAGCAAGGAATTAATTGCGCTTGTGCCATAAAACCGCACCAACAAACCACAATGGGCTAGATGGCAAGTCGGAAGGACTAAACATAGGTTGTGGAAAGGATTGGGTTGTTTTACCCCTGAGCGGCCCTTTTTTGCGCACCATGAGCTAAATGGCCAGGTCACATGGACCCCGAAGGCTCAGAGAAGGTTGGGGGAGGGGACCCACTGGAACAACTGTTGGGAGACAAATGGTAGCCTTCCGTCAAGGCCATCCAGCGTGTTCTTTAATGTGCACAGGGTATGGCTCTCCCACACACGGGGCGACGGCTTAACGTCCCATCCGACGGACGGCGGCCTTTCCAAGCCCATCGGTGTCCCCTACTGACCGTGGGCAGGGCGGAGAATTTTGCGAAGATAAATCTCAACGCTGACCCAGCTGGGACTCGAACCTGTGAACTACAGATTACGAGCCTGACGCGCTACCGACTGAGCCACACCCGCCCCTGTGGAAAGGGAGGCACTGGACAGATGTTAAAAGACACATGAAAAACTTAAGAAGGCCCAGCGTGTTCATTAGCCTGCACAGGGTTTGGCTCTCCTGCACTCGGAGCCTCGGTTTAACGTCCTATCCGTTAGACACTTCGACTATTTCAGGTTCATCGATGTCCTCTTTCTTCCGAGGCTAGGGCGAAGATAAATCTTAACTCTCGCACAGCTGAGACTAGAATTTAGGAATAACAGATTATATACCTGGCGCGCTATCGGCTAATCCCGCCCCATCTCATGAAGAAATGAAATATCTATTATTTTTCCATAAACAGATTTATGGAGATCATTCTTGAAAGGTCACTACGAACTGCGGGCAGACTCAGAAAATTTTTTTTAAGAAGAGAGAAATTTTCTTGTTTTTTTTATCGCTAACAGTCATATTTTTGAGAGTTTCAGCCCATAAATCTATACATGAATAAGGATCCATTGTTTAGTGACTGGAGAGCAGGTGTTGCATCCATCGTTTAAACTCCAGGCTACTAATCTGATGATCTCAGGCTCGAGTCTCCACTCTGCAGGCGTTTGAAATTTTCTCCGCTAACTCCATTCTTCCCACGTTGCGAGAAAGAATACTGATAAGTTTCGAGAGGCTGCTGTCCGTCCAATGGGACGTTAAGTCATGGTCCCGTACGCAGAAAAACTATACCCTGCTCACGTTAAAGAACACGCAAGATGAACTTGATGAGAGATTTCCATCTGCCTCTTAATAGCTGACCAGCAGATCTCCTTCTCTGAGCTCTTTGGATCATTGTGACCTGGTCATTGAACCCAATTTACGCAAACAAATGTCGCTTAGAGGCAAAACAACGCAACCCTAATGACAGGGACAGTGTAAAGTTAACGAAACGGTAAAGAAAACTTTAATAAAATCATAGAAGAAATTAATTTCAGACTCGTTTATTTCATAAACTGTTTAATTGTTTACATAGAACACAAGGTGCTAGAGTCACTGAGGGATCTTTCCGAAGACACCAAAATATTTATAACAATGTCTTTAATCTGAATGTTCATTAAATAAATCGTGAGCATCATCGTTATTATTGTTATTCTGATGTTATTAATCTGTTTGTTATTAATATCGAGAGTAATAAAGGGCTTCTAGTGTAAGGTAGCAACAGATTAACAACCATAACTCGACTTGAAGATAATACTTCAGAAATAATCCTTATGCCTTTTAAAAATCAATTTGAATATACTTTCCTTTTCTTTTTTGTTACTACAGCAATTACGTTTACAATAAATCATTCCTGTATTACAGAACCCTAACAAATTACGCTGCTGCTTCAAGTTAAATGATAAGAGACAGTGTATTACTCAATTTCAGCAAATAAAATTAATGTTGTTCGAAAAGCCTGTAAATGGTAGCACTATTACAGGCCTATCACAGGAGACCTATCACCAATGTCCTGTGACGATGCACAGAACCGGCCAGCCTAACACCTAAAATCCAACCCCGCCTAATCGTGGTGCAGACCTTTAATACCTTTAGTACTTTTTCAAAGAGAGATTCTCTTCTGAAAGGGCACTAAAGAGGGTGTATTAAAAATTAAATACGGCCATATTTAATTTTTTCCACCATTATCAATAGTGGTCAACTTTACAGGGCCTTGGTACTGTCCATTTAAACCCACCGATGATTATGAACTTTAAGCCTGCTACCATTAGGGGTGGGGGTGGCTCAGTAGATAGCGCGCCAGGCTCGTAATCTGTAGCTCCCAGGTTAGAGTCCCAGCTGGGTCAGCGTTGAGATTTATCTCCGCAAAATTCCCCGCCCTGACCACGGTCAGTAGGGGACACCGATGGGCTTGGAATGGCCGCCGTTCGTCGGATGGGACGTTAAGCCGTGGCCCCGTGTGCGGGAGAGCCATACCCTGTGCACGTTAAAGAACACGCTGGATGGCCTTGACGGGAGGCTACCATCTGTCTCCCAACAGCTATTCCTAGTGGGTCCCCTCCCCCAACCTTCTCTGAGCCTTCGGGGTCCATGTGACCTGGCCATTTAGCCCATGGTGTGCAAAAAAGTGCCGCTCATCCCAACACAACAACCTGCTACCATTATGTCTTCTACATATTTGTTTGTGGGTTGCCATCCCAGAACAGATACAGAAGATACCTTATATCAGTTGGTGAACAATCCTGATCAGGGGACGTCGCGGGTACTGGAACTCTTCCTCCTAAAGACATTGCCGACCCTAAACTAGAGTAATATGTCTCAGGAGATTAATTTGTCTTTTAATTTTGTTCTTAAAAATTCCTAGCTGTAGGTCTATTTCTCGGCAGAAACGCCAGTGATGCTCTCCTGGGATATGATTGTATTAATGAAGGAGTTCTTGCAGCTAAATTTGAAACAAGGATTAAATCTTGAATGCCATCTGTCACTGTTTCAATGAAGTTTCGATAGGAATAGGAAATATAGATATGACAAAAAACATCAGGATATTTTCAATTTTGTCTAGTAGGAAGGAGATATAACTACTATTATCGGCTTTGTAGATTTCAAAAGAGATTCTGACTCTGTTGATCATAATTTGCAATTGATCATGAAATCGGAGGGCATACTTTTAAGTTAATTAAAATGATGAGGGATCTATATAAAAAAAAGTTTGACAAAACTACGTTTTGTCTTTGATATTTCATACATTACGCAGAATTCACTGCAAAGAATAGACTAGGGCCTAGATACTCTCGAGATTGTGAATAATTCTGATTTAGAACATGCTATTAATTTAATTCCTTCGGTAAACGATGGTGAGTTGGGTTGTTTTAGCCGGCACTTTATTTGCACACAACGGGCTTCCCAAGTTCGAGTCCCGCCTGGGCCAACGTTGAGATTTCTCTCCACGAAACTCCTCGCCCTGCCATCGGTCAGTAGGGGGACACCGATGGACTTGGAAAAGTCGACCTCCGTCGGATGGGACATTAAGCTCTGGCTCCACGTGCGTAAGAGCCATATCCTGTGCCCGTTAAAGAACAATGGCGGCTGCGTAACAGCTATTCAATGGGTCTCCCTCTCCCAACCTACTCTGAGTACTCGGGGTCCATATGACTTGGCCATTTAGCACATTGTGTGCAAAAAAGGGCCGGTCAGAGGTAAAACAACCCAACCCTGTCACATAATGAGCTAAATGGCTGGGTTACAAGAACTCCCCGACGGCTCAGAGGAAATTTGAGGGAGGGATCCATGGACAGCGATTAGGAGGCATTATGAAAGATCCCCTTAAGGCCACCCAGCGTGTACTTTAACGTACACAGAGTATGGCTTTCCCGCACAAGGGGCCATGGTTTAACATCTCATGACGGCGGCGGCCTTTACAAGTCCATCGGTGTCACCTACTGACCGAGGACAGAGCGGGAGGTTTGCGGAGATAAATCTCAGCACTAGCCCATGGTGGGATTCGAACTTGAGAACTGGGATTATAAGTGCAAAATGATGTTGACGATATGAACTCTTTCAGTGGGATTATTCATAAAACTGTTAATAGAGTAAGTATGGTGATAAACAGGAGAATACTATAAAGATAAAAATAGAGCCGAGAGTACCTCTAAAAAAACTCAACTAGAACGCAAAAGTATCGTGTCTTTATCGCTAAGGCAGTCAGAGTGTCTCCTTGAAAGATGTGAAGTCAGTCATTATAATGCTCTTCACGCATACAGATATCGTTCATAAAACTTCCTTTTACACAGTATGTGCTGAAACTGTTGTCCTTGTGCCCTGGCAGCTCGAGATACAGTTGCTTAGTCTATCATTTCCCTTTGTCATATTTCTGTTAAGGATATAGTAATTGTCCTGAACATTTGTGGCCGAAGTACGATCTCCTCCAGACCTACAAGTAACCTCTCTTGTTTCTCTTGTTTCGTGAAATTATCTACCAAATCTTGGAAGCACATTTCGCGGTGCATTCAAGTTCAGGATCCCTCTACCTGGGGGGATCCTGGACGGCAGATCCTACATCGGCGCATTTAAAATTTTGGGAGGTTTAAAATTGCTTCCTCCTATATTTTTCAAGTGCAAAATAATAATGTAATGATTGAAATAAAGAATAAAAAAGAGAAAGAAAATAACTTGATGTCGCATTTTTCACCATCTCTATTCGATCTCCATATGCGAAGTTTATACTACAACATAATAATACATACACTTCCAACTTACCCAAACATCCATAAGTCGCTTTGTGGGATGATTAAATCAAATTTCTACTCAAAGTAACGCCAGGCTGGCTGGAACTGATGTAAGTGGCGACTGCAGCCAATAGTTCTTTTAGAGCAAAACTAATTTGCATGCTCGTGGTCTCGACGGTTAAACGTAAACGCATTTTCTTCTCCCGCAGAGAAAACTTTACGGGTAAACCATATTTCATGTCATTCCCTAATATGTTATTCGAGATATAACATTATTCTTTAATTTTGAGCAGCTTGTATTAGAAATAATCATGTCATTCATTGGTAAGCTAATTTTTTTTAATAATTTCTAAAACTTTTTATCAAAAATTGCGACTGACAATCTACTGGATATATTGAAGTTATCCTTCAAGTCTATCTAAATCTCGATTCGGAATGACATTGTCTTAACAGCAGCAATTGCATGCCTAAGAAACTTACACAAAATTGCGAATATTGAATCTATTTGTAACAGAAACCTATTTGTAAAAATATCTGAACTATACACTTTTATTATTAACTGGTTCAAACTAAGCTTTTTAATTTTTAATCAATTCTTCTCAAATATTCACACTATCATAAACACATCAAATGTTGAAAGGTGTTGAAAATCGATATAATAATACATTATATATTATATATATTATATATTATATATACTGTATATACATATATACAGTATATATAATATATAAATTTGATTAAGATATTTAATTTAAATCACATGATTTAAGAGAAATCTTATTTTAGAAATTACATAGCTCCGAAATAATATTTCCACTAACATTTTCATAAACACATCAAATCATCAATCCTCATGAACTCTAATGATATGGTAAGTCTCTGTTGGAATATATTTAGCCAGAAATAAAGAATAAAAACCCTGATTAAATCACCTTATATAAAGCAAACCACGTCAAACAGTTTTCCAGGATTTTAACTCATTTGCTCTAAGTAACTGATAGAACACAACACAGACCTGGGAAGGAATTCAACCTCAGATATTTGCACCAGAGTCCAATGATGGATCACGCGAGTGCTCGTTCTCATTCTAGATCTCGCGCAAACATCCCTCGAACACATTAAGGGATTCCAATATATTATATATTATATATACTGTATATACATATATACAGTATATATAATATATAAATTTGATTAAGATATTTAATTTAAATCACATGATTTAAGAGAAATCTTATTTTAGAAATTACATAGCTCCGAAATAATATTTCCACTAACATTTTCATAAACACATCAAATCATCAATCCTCATGAACTCTAATGATATGGTAAGTCTCTGTTGGAATATATTTAGCCAGAAATAAAGAATAAAAACCCTGATTAAATCACCTTATATAAAGCAAACCACGTCAAACAGTTTTCCAGGATTTTAACTCATTTGCTCTAAGTAACTGATAGAACACAACACAGACCTGGGAAGGAATTCAACCTCAGATATTTGCACCAGAGTCCAATGATGGATCACGCGAGTGCTCGTTCTCATTCTAGATCTCGCGCAAACATCCCTCGAACACATTAAGGGATTCCATTCCTCCTCGAGCTCTGCTGGAATGAAAGAGAACTTTCCTCGTCCGCAGCTCGTTAAAGGCAGAGATGGATTTTCGATGCAAATGACATTAAGTTCTAATTACACTCAAAAATGGCGACTCGAACAGCGACCGTTATTAATCTTGAACGTCGTGTAGGCTACTCCCTTTCTTTTTTTTCTCTCTGTATTTCTCTAACCGAAAATCCATCGATTTCCTTTTTTTTTTTGCCACCCTAATGACCTGAAATTTTGTTTTTTCTGTCCTTATTCTGATTAATCTGTGCGATGGGGAACAAATTGGATTTTATTTCGATGAGGAGGGAAAAAAAACGATTTCTTCGCATATTGTTGCGGTTTAAAAAAGAGTCTAATTAATTTATTGCAAAGGTTCCTGATTGAAAGAGCGTTCTTCATTAATCACTGTAGGCGTTAACATGCCAATCACTTCACAAGATAAAAGTTCCTTTTACGATATTTTCTGCTAAGGAATAAATAGAGAATCTGCGCATTAAATTTTTGGGAGGTTCAGAATTGCTTCGTCCGATATTTTTCAAATGTAAAATAAGAATACAATGATTGAAATAAAGAATAAAAATAGAAACAAAATAATTTGGTGTCGCATTTCTTATCATCCCCGTTGTTTACTAAACTTTTGGAATGAATGAAAAGTCGATCTTCAAATGTGTAGTTCATACAACATACAATCAATACAATGAAAAGTCGATCTTCAAATGTGTAGTTCATACAACATTGTTTACTAAACTTTTGGAATGAATGAAAAGTCGATCTTCAAATGTGTAGTTTATACAACAAAAACTTCTAACTTATAATCCGAAATGCATACATAATCTCAGGCATCAGTAGGCTATAGAGATTTAAGTAGACTATACAATATAATTCTCCAGATATATCTGACTTGAGCAACAGGTACTGTATTTGGGCACTGTATCGGGCCTTTATGAAACTTGACATAACTCTATTCACTAATCTGAACATGTCCAAAAGAACTGAATCTCTCCGTCCAAAAGATACTGCTTAAAGGTGGTTGAAGAATCCTTTGCCTAATTTCATTGGGGTGGTGGCTGGTTCAGTAGAGAGCGTGCCAACCTACAAATCTGAAGTTCCACGTTCGTGTCCCTGTGTGAGATTTTCTCCGCTAACTACTGCTCTGTTCTCAGTGGAAAAGCTGATAGACTTGAGAAGGCCAGCATCCATCGGATGAAACGTTACGTTGTGGACACGTGTGCAGGAGAGCCATACTTTGCGTTTGTTAAAAGGCAAGCTGGATTTGTCTCCTAACAGCTGTCTATGAATTCCCCTTCCATAAAACTTCTCTGAAATATTGGAGTCTTTATGTGGTTTTACCTCTGAGGCACTTTTTTTGCACACAATGGGATAAATGGTCAGGTCACAAGGACCCCGAGGCCTCAGAAAAGGTTGAGAGAGAGGACTCATTGAACAGCTGTTGGGAGACAGATGGAGCCTCCCGTCAAGGTCATCCAGTTTGTTTTTATTCGTATCATTTAATATCCGAAATATTACTTTAGTGTTTGAGCATGAATTTGGCGTAGTTGTGTTCCAATTTGTTAAAACAAAATACCTTATATTAATTAGGTTTTATATCAGCTCTATTGAAAAGTCCTATTAATTCTTTGGCATTTTATCTTTTAGAAAACCTAAAACAGAAAGAAATTCAAAAAATTTCATTGAATCTCTTCCATTCTGTTATCTTGAAGTGCGAAATTGTTCAATACTTATGTTTCCTTTTCGTTAATTTGTTCAGTAGAGCATTTAACATTCTGGTTGTTAATTGACATTTTGAGAATTGAATAGGGTTTTACCAAGTCGAAGTTTTTGAACAAGCGAAATGTCACAATGTGGAAAATCAACAACTTTTCTATAACGTTTGCTTCAAATTTGAATTTGGGAATTTTTGCTATATTTTGAAATAATTGAAATTACACTTCATCGAAATCACGAGTTTCGACATTTTTGCATCAATCGACTAATTAAACCGCTGAAACCGTCTGAGCCTAATTAAACCGCTGAAAATTTAGAAATCATTTGGATAGAGATTGAATATTAATGGAAATAGACCTCGATATAACGGACGATATCGGGGGGAAGGATAGTCCGTTTTTGGATTGGATTGTTTTACCTCTGAGCGGCACTTTTTTGCACACCATGGGCTAAATGGCCAGGCCACAAGGACCCCGAAGGCTCAGAGAAGGTTGGGGGAGGAGACCCACTGGAACAGCTGTTGGGAGACAGATGGTAGCCTCCCGTCTAGGCCATCCAGCGTGTTCTTTAACGTGCAGAGGGTATGGCTCTCCAGCACACGGGGTCACGGCTTAACGTCCCATCCGACGGACGGCGGCCTTTTCAAGCCCATCGGTGTCCCCTACTGACCGTGGGCAGGGCGGGGAAATTTTGCGGAGATAAATCTCAACGCTGACCCAATTGGGACTCGAACCTGGGAACTACAGATTACGAGCCTGGCGCGCTACCGACTGAGCCACCCCCGCCCCAGGATAGTCCGTTAGATCGAAAACGGAAAACACATCACATGACTGAGTAACAGAAAATGGAAAAAATATGTTAGCATTCTGAGTCCTGAGTCCGGTTGTTTTACCTCTGAGCGGTGCGTTTTGCCCACATCGGGTTAAATGTCCCGGTCATAAGGACCCCAAGGACTCAGAGATGGTTGGGGGAAGAAGACCTATTGGACAACAGTTGAGAGACAGATAGTAGCCTCTCGCCAAGGCCATCCAACATGTTATTTAATTTGCACAATGTATGGCTCTCCCGCACAAGGAGCCACGTCTTTAACGTCCTATCCGACGGACGGCGGCCTTTCCAAGATCATCGGTGTCCCCCTACTGATCGAACTCCAAATTATTAATGTTCATATTATGTCAGTTAAGATCGAGGGCAGGACGGGAGGTTTTTGCGGAGATAAATCTCAACACTGGCTCAGCTGGGATTCGAACCAGGGAGCTGCAGATTACGCAACTGGCACGTTACCGACTGAGTCACCCGCTCCCATCCTGAGACTCGGTGTCCGAGATGAAAGCGTGATTAGCTACTTATCTAAGAGACATGGGTTCGAGCCCCGGGTGAAGCATAGATGTTTGCGCTTTCTTTCTGCAGAGGTCTCGCCTTCCTCACAGACCTTTTTTAAGACGTATTAAACTGACTCGTCCCTGTTCGACTTTGTGGCAAGCAGCTGATTGAGAAGTTATTTTCCCTTATTTCATAATGGAGAAGCTGAAATTAACAGACAAGAAATATTAATATGACGTTCTATTATTCCTGGCTTCTGTACATGTCAGACAACACATCCTCATACTGCTCGTCAGGAAATTAATGAATTTTAAGCTAGTAGAGTACAGTCGCTCAAAAAAGTATCCGAACACTACGGTTGATTACAGAATTCAGAAAAAATATCTGGCAATGATTTTTTTTAGAAATTAGTGATTTGGCAACCTTCGTGTACAGTACACGAAGGTTGCCAGATCACTAATTTCTTAAAAAATCGTTGCCAGATATTGTTTCTGAATTCTGTAATCAACCATAGTGTTCGGATACTTTTTTGAGCGACTGTACATTGTTTGTAAGAGTTGATCTGTGGTCATGCCATTCACCTATTCAGAACGTTTCATACATCTTCAATTGGATTCATGTCCTAAGATCTGGCTAGGCACTTCATCCTATTAATATCTTCCCTTTCAAAGAAATCACCGAGAATGGGCCTTATGGGAATGAGCATTATCATCCATACAGAGAAAATCAGAACTGAGAGCACAACTGAAAAGACTCACTTAGGGCAAAAGAATAGGGTGAGGGAGCGCATTGAGCCATACGTTGTGAACGTTAAAGAACACGTTGAATGGCATTGCTAGGATACTACTATCTGTCTCCTAACAACTGTTCAGTGAGTCTCTTTCCCAACCTTTCCTTGAACCTTTGGGGGGGGTCCTTATGACCTGGTCATTTAGCCCACGTTATGCGAAAAGGGTATTGTTACAGACAATAAAGGAAATAATGAGCATCATCAAATTTTCGAACCGTAAGCTATATTTTTAGCCTTTCCTCTCTGCACATCCTTTTATATAATTCTGTCCAGATCGGGAGTATGTTCAGTCGGTAACATTCCAGGCTCGTAATTTAATGTTCCCAGTTATCAACGTTGAGGTTTTCGCCTCTAATCCTCGCTCTGCCCCTGGATGGAAATCGATGGGCTTGAATAGACCGCCGTCTGCTATACAGACGTTGAGCCGTGTTTCTATGTACAGGAGACAGCCTTATTCTATTCACCTTAATGGGTCGGTTGAATGGCCTTAACGATAAATTTTCATCTGCTAACAGCTGCCAAGTGGATGCTTTCCCCATCTTTTAAGAAAAATCATATAAAAAAACTTTTCTGGTCAAGGATATCCACGTTAAATAACACGCTGAATGACCTTAACGAGAAGCGTCCATTCTGGTAAAAGCTGGCCAGTGTATCCTCTTGCTCAAATTCGCTGTGCCTTCGAGGCCCTTGAGACCTGGCCATTTAATCCATTGTGTGTTCAGAAATAAAACAACCCAACCGAATGCTTCTGTCCCCACTCTTAAAATTTAACGACCAGCATTCTATTTTTAAAATACTGAAATAAGCAACTATTCGTACAATTACGAAAACTTACCAAAGTATATATCCCGCTTGCAAAACTTCCTCGTCTCAGAGATTTCCAGCAGCAGCACCTCTTGATAATTGCCATAGTGATGAAAAGAATCTGTCCCTCTCAAGCTCCTATCTGTCTACATAGATACGGCCTACGACGTACAAAGCAATACGCCTGTACCGATACATAAGAGGAAGATATAGCCAGGGTGGAGAAACGACTCCACCTGACCTGAACCAGGTGATCAACTCTCGCTGCTCGCTCTTCTCCATCCTGTGGCTATCCACGAGGGTTTGTAGTGTACACACCTTGCGCATGCGCCGCGATCGCTTCCTTTCTCCTCCTGTCAGACAAGCCGACGTCGCCTAAATTCTCCCAACTCTGGTCCGCCAGCAGACGGCTGAAGAGGAGGAAGTGGTGGAGCGGGCTCGCGTGTCCTCTCCTCCTCTCTGTCTCTCGCACCCACTCCTCCCTCGTCGGATGGAGGAGTAAAAGAGGACGGGCATTGATCGGAAGAGGTCCAGGTGGATTTTATATGCAAAGAAGAAGGACAAAATAGCCCCATCTGGTCTTTGAAAAGGGCACTTAGAAGTTTTTTTTTTCTCTTTCTTTTCCATTTGTTATTAATGTGACAAATTGTCTGCGCTTGAAAAGACGAAACAGAATATCTTCCAAGCACTGGAAACGATGCAAACTCTTTCCATCTTTAAGAAGATGTTTTCTTACCCTTTAAGGATTCTAAATCTAAAAGGCAAATGTTCTGTTTCTTATAAATGCATAAGCATTATGACTTCGGAAGTATTTTTACTACTCTTTAAGACTGGAAATTACAAATGTTTTAAGGTCGCAACCTTCTACCTCCCTTGAGTTTCCATAACGATCTTCAAGAACTATTCCTACTCTTGCCCAAACTTTAATTTGCCAGTATTCCCGCGCCCCAACTCTACGAGTCTACCATCATTCAAGTTACTCTCTGGATTTGCCATATTTCTCTGGGCTTCGACTCTCTACGTTTCCAAGCATTCACAAGATCTTTACTTTACGAATTGCTTAGTATACTAGTGACTTCCAGACTCATAGCTTTACCAATATTCAGGCAAATCCTGTTATCCGAGTGTGCTAATATTCTTACATCTCCTGTGAGTTAGAGTATAATTTCTTGATCATATGTTTCAAAATGATTATGTAATGCAATAGAATTAATTTTATGTGATCTAATTATTTCAAACTCTCCACCCCAACGGCGGATAAGATAAGATACATGAAGGGCTCAGGTCCCTTGGCCGAGTGGTTAGCGCGCTTGGCTAGTGATCTATGGGACCTGAGTTCGAGCCCCGGTTAAGGCATGGATGTTCGTGTTTTTTCTGCTGAGGTTCTGCCATCCTCTCAGATCTTCTACTGTGGCATATAAAGTGACAGGCTCCTGTCAGACCTCTGTGGCAAGCAGCTGCTTGAGGGGGGTATTTATTTTATTTCACGTACAAAAAGGGTGGGGGGACTCAATCTACAAATTTTTTCCAACTTACAAATGGAAAGAAATGCACGCAGCAGATTAAATAAATTTAAATACAGAAATATATAAATAGAAATTTTAATATAAATTGTATTAAAATAAAAATATATAAATATGTGTTCTTTACAATGCATTTAATAAAAAACACATTTGGTAGTAACCGAAGTAAAAACACGAAATACGTACGTAAATAGAAGTTGATACTTATTGTGGAATATTTCATGAAATAAAATATTGAAAGAAAATTCGAATTGTGAATGCTTTGAGGTGGAGGTCCCAGGATATCACCTATGTGGTAATCCTACACTTCCTCACCCTCAGGTTTCCCAATATCACGTTGTTCTAACCCTACGAGTTTTGCCAGTAATTCATAGTCTGAACTTTCTGAGTATTCTTGAAAACCTACTTTCTAAGTTTCCATTATTTTCAGTATCCAGGAATACAACGTTTTTAGTACACTTTCAACTAGATTTACGTCCACAGCTAAATTTGCCAAATGCAATATATTTTATCTCAAATATCAGGTAATATTTTAAAGAGATTCTTGCATATTTCCCCTAACACAGCATAAACATTTTATAATTGCCCTAAAAAGTAAAATTTTCCAATTTTCAAACAGTCACTATATTTACCTTCATAAGACAAAAGAAATTGTTTCCATGTTTTGCATGTGATAGCCGAATCCGATGCTTCGTATCTACAAAAATAAGCTTTTCATGAAAATATATTAGAAAATATATTAGCTTGCAACATTATAGCTAACATAAAATTAGCATTTGCATGTTTTAATCCTTATCATTAATATTCATCATGAATATATATCTGTTTTTGGATTGTCTAAAGTTCAAAAGCACTTTATGTGGTGCTAGTGGTCTTTGTCCCAATCTTTTACGCAAAGTAGATGTGAAATTGCTAGTTTGGTTATAACCATTTAAAATCACAACACATAGATAATATTTCTAACAAAGGTTCAACTGCCAGCTTCAGACAGTTATGATTAAAATCTGAGCTACCATATTTTAACTGCGTGTAGTCAACGCTTTGCAAAAAAAGACCATCAAAATATTTTTTAATTTTCATCTTTTTATTCTCACCTTCTTATTACATGTTGCGCAATTATAAGATGTGAAAGAATTCTTCGAAAAGAGAAAATATTTCTTTTTGCGATCCATGTTATTACAAGCTGTTGTAAAAACTCTTCGTCTTGTTCTCAGATTTTTCTTAATTATTAATTTGCTTGCGAAACGAAATCAGTTAAAATGAAATTTCCTAACAAACACGAACGTTCAGCTATTTCAGCTTGCACGCTATTGCACTAACACGCTATTTCACCTTGAATGTTTTGAACTCATCTTAAGTTTTCAAGATACACTAGACATTAGGATTGGGTTGTTTTACCTTTGAGCGGCATTTTGTTTTGCACACAATGGGCTAAATGCCCAGATCATAAGGACCCTGAGGGCTCAGAGAATATTGAGGAACGAGACCCATTGGACAGCTGTTAGGAGACAGCGGGGAGTTTCGAGGAGATAAATCTCAAAACTGACCCAGGTGGGACTCGAATCTGGGAGGGGCGGGGGTGGCTCAGTCGGTAGCGCGCCAGGCTCGTAATCTGTAGTTCCCAGGTTCGAGTCCCAGCTGGGTCAGCGTTGAGATTTATCTCCGCAAAATTCCCCGCCCTGCCCACGGTCAGTAGGGGACACTGATGGGCTTGGAAAGGCCGCCGTCCGTCGGATGGGACGTTAAGCCGTGGCCCCGTGTGTGGGAGAGCCATACCCTGTGCACGTTAAAGAACAAGCTGGATGGCCTTGACGGGAGACTACCATCTGTTTCCCAACAGTTGTTCCAGTGGGTCCCCTCCCCCAACTTTCTCTGAGCCATCGGGGTCCTTGTGACCTGTCTATTTAGCCCATGGTGTGCAAAAAAGTGCCGCTCAGAGGTAAAACAACCCAAACAACAACGAATCTGGGAACTGCACGTTTCGAACCTGACGTGCTATCGACTGAGCCACCTTCACCCCACCCATAGAAGTTAGGTTCGAATTCACTTGTACACGATTAAATGATTTCTTTCTCTCTTGTATGTATCTCCTTCTCTCTTCTTAGCTGATGAATAATCTCACCCAAATATGCCGGACTTTCAAAACTTTGTGAAAGGTTACACTACCATCTAACAAGCATTGGGATACTGTCGTATTTCGCGAATCGAAAGCAGCATTCAAAGTACCATAATTTTAAAACAAATTTTTATTTGCGGAAAAATGTTACTTTAAATAAAGTGAAGATCACAAATAATTAATCGAAATGTCGATTTTTTTTTTAAAAGTATTCGTTTAAATTTTGAATCATTATTTAAACTTGCCGATTGGACAAAAGACGGTTACGTTCGTCCTAAACTCTTTTCGTCAAAATTAGCAAAAACTGAAAAAAATCATTGCAAATACTCCTGAAATTAAATATTTTGGTAAAAGATTTGCTACGTTATTTCTCTTTTAATAAACTTTACATATAACAAGCAGCATTTGTGTTAAATGTTTCAGCTCCATAATTCTTTATATAAAACTAATATTTTGGCAAAATCAAGATTTATAGAGATTTGAATGAGATCTTCATTTGTCTCCAGTGACATTTTTCCTTAAAAATCTTATTTTCAGTTTTAATCAGCGCCGGACTTACGCATAAGCTAACTAAGCTACAGCTTAGGGCCTCGCGGGGCCTCGCAATATGAGGGGGCCTCAAAGAAATGTATTTCAAGTTTTACTGCATTACAAAAAAAATTAATATTAAATCTATTGCGCAAACACGTTCATCTTTGCTTACTGATACTAGTATAATGTTTTCACCACATCAATTTCGTGTTTATTTTTGAATGTTATATATATGTTACCGCTAAAGCTCGAAAGCCGTTAATGTGCACATTACCTAGCTAATCTGCAGATTAACTGATTTGCTCCGTTAACGTGCGGAATCAAGAGTTTTCCGCATTTTACCTAGGTAATGTGCACGTTAACGGCTTCCGTATCGTTAAAGTTCAAAAGTTTGTTTCTCTCATAGTGGTGAATCTCTTGAATATGAATCTTCGTATCACGTGATTCACTCGTCCGCATTATAAAAAAGCCCCGGATGAGCGGAAGCCAAGTGAGAACGAATCGGTAAAGTGATTCATTCTTGATAACGAATCACTAAAATGATTCGTTCTCACTTGGCCTGCTCATTTTGGGGGCGTTTTTTATAATTCGGACTATTGATTCATGTTGACAGAGGGATGACCCTGGTTTCAACTCTACTCTCGGACACTAGATAAATAACATTATGTTAATTTAAGCGTACAGA
The DNA here is from genome assembly GCA_038380435.1 of Ryuthela nishihirai. NCBI lineage: Eukaryota > Metazoa > Arthropoda > Arachnida > Araneae > Heptathelidae > Ryuthela > Ryuthela nishihirai. The sequence continues at coordinate 10,596,018 of JAWZYU010000007.1, forward strand.
AACGTTCCTGTTGTTCCAGCAAAGATCTTATTTTCACTTTAACGAGTGCCTAGTAGGTAATGTGTAGATTATCCAGGCAATTTGCAGATTACCTAGGTAATTTGAGAAATGAAACAATTTTCCGCACGTTAACGGATCACCCTAGTTAATCTGTACAATACGTAGATAATCTGTAGAATAACTGATTTCTGCACTTTAGCGGTAACATATATATATATTTCGACTTTCGAATTTTTGGGGGCTCTTAAATCTGCCTTAACTTAGGGCCTCAGAAGGTCAGTGTCCGGCCCTGCTTTTAACGAATATTTAATATGGCTTTCCAGTTACGTACCAAGTGAATGTTTCAATCGATATTGGAGTATAACGTACGATTAAACCTTTTTGAACTTTTGTGATCTTGTCTTGGATTACATTTTCTGCGATTGTCGTTAAATTCTTATGACCAGCAACACTGTTGTTAAATGTTTCGGCTTCCAGAACCGAAATCTTCATCAGATTGAAATCTTCACTTTATATTCGGTGACTTTTTTTTTTTAAGTCTTAATTTCAAATATTGGTATTTTTGAATGTGGCATTCAATGAAAGTATCCCAGTATTTAAGAGGTGGTACTTTGCAACAACATTTCAAAACATTAACCTTATCCTTCAATTGTCATCAGAAACCTTCTCATTCAAATAAAAAAATTCGTTTGATTTCATTATAAACTTCAAGATCATTAATAATTCCTTTTCCTGCTCTCTAGCAATCCCCTCACTCCTAAAGCACTCAGTTTATCAACTCAAACTCATCTCCTTTTCAACTAGGCTGCAGAGCACGCTGATGGACGTCGTATGCTGAATGAACAATGGATTCAAGAATCCCCCCATGACGTCAACGAATCATAAATTTCTAACTAAGCTTTCCACGAGCAATGTTCACGCTATTATACAAGTACAGACGCGTTTTAAAACTTCGTATTAATGCACTCACTCCATGAGACAGCGTTAACTACTCATTTTTGCTGTTTGTTTCCTGAGATTTTCCTGTCGTAGCATTTTTACGAGCGCTTTATTACCTTTCTTCTCCAAACAGCGGGATTCCACCGCGACATTAGATGCTAGAAATAATGTCGCGTTACAGCGAGGCTATCTTAATGTGTAATAAGTTTCGTTTTTTCGTCAGATTCCTTTCTTATGCAAATTACACGAGTTGGAAAATGTTGAAAAGGAAAATAAAAATTGTTCTCAAGAATGGAAATTTATTGGTGGTTCACGGTCATTTGAGTTATCTCTATCTCAAAATTATTAAGTGGATGGGAATTGCCTAACTTTCGAAATCATGCAAATCGGTTTTAATTAAACTAAAGTAAAATGTATATCTTTTTCTGAATTAAAAGCTCGTTTCGTTAATGAGTATGTTGAAATCTAATTCGAAGAGAATTACTAGAACCAATCTACCGGACATTAAGATTATCTGAAGGCCAGAACGGACGAAAAATTTATTTTCTCCAAAAGTAATATATTTCAAATTCATCTCCTTTTCGTTCTCTTCGGGGCGTTGTTAGGCTGTTGATTTGTTTTATCAATTAGTGGTGGGTTGTTTTACCTCTGAGCGGCACATTTTTACACACCATGGGCTAAATAGATAGGTCACAAGGACCCCGATGGCTCAGAGAAAGTTGGGGGAGGGGACCAACTGGAACAACTGTTGGGAGACAGATGGTAGCCTCCCGTCAAGGCCATCCAGCGTGTTCTTTAACGTGCACATGGTATGACTCTACCGCACACGGGGCCACGGCTTAACGTTCCATCCGATGGACGGCGGCCTTTCCAAGCCCCTCGCTGTCCCCTACTGTCCGTGGGAAGGGCGGGGAATTTTGCGGAGATAAGTCTCAACACTGACCCAGCTGGGACTCGAACCTGGGAACTTCAGATTACGAGCCTGCCTTTCTACCGACTGAGCCACCCCCTCCCCATCAATTAGTGTCACTCTTCACCTGTGAAAGGTGATAAATGGCCAGGTCACAAAGACCTCACTTTTCAGAAAATAAGATCGAGAATGGCAACCCCACAGCACCGTTTCATGTGGAGTAAATGAGTTTAATATATTTAGAGTGTTTCTAATGTGAACAAATGTGTTGTTGTCTTATACAGGAGGTCATTTCTTACCAACACATCCAGCGACACAACGTTTGCAAACCATCAACACTGGCAATGTTTGAACACATCAAAAAAGTGTCGATCAGAGTTAAAACGACCCAAACCCGGGAAATATATTTTCCGATGTCCATGGGTATAAGTTCAATTACTGTGAAAGCCGCGATTTACTCTATGATTCCGAGGGGAGAATGAAAAACAATATGGGAGAGAGTAAATCGCGGCTTTCAATTGACAACTACACTCTTAACCACGTAAATATCAATTCTGTCATTAATACACGGTTTCACATATTACTAGTGTAAATTTTTGTACTTTTTCAAACTTTAACTCCCTTTAACGATGTAAATTCAAGCTAAATGGAAATTCAAAGAATTCTAATAGTAATATTTTATGTAGCTATCCAACCAAAAAGGGATTCTTAATTCGTCTCTTAGTACAATAACATATCTCCTGTGGCGAATATGGGATGTCGTTTTCAAAGGGAATGAATTTGGTTGTTTTACTTTTTTGCACACAATGGGCTAAATGGCCAGGTCACATGGACCCCGAAGGCTCAGAGAAGGTTGGGGGAGGGGGACCCACTGGAACAGCTGTTGGGAGACAGATGGTAGCCTCCCGTCTAGGCCATTCAGCGTGTTCTTTAACGTGCACAGGGTATGGCTCTCCCACACACGGGACCACGGCTTAACGTCCCATCCGACGGGCGGCGGCCTTTCCAAGCCCATCGGTGTCCCCTACTGACCGTGGGCAGGGCGGGGAATTTTTCGGAGATAAATCTCAACGCTGACCCAGCTGGGACTCAAACCTGGGAACTACAGATTACGAGCCTGGCGCGTTACCGACTGAGCCACCTGTAGCAATGGAAATTTGAATTAATGGATGATTCGGAAAATGTCAAAATATTGTTTTATTATCGGCTATAAAACACAAGAATTTTGCATTTATCTCCTAAAACAAAACGTTTTCGCCTCGCAAACACCTCTGGAGTTAACGTATCGTTGCAGGCTGTAAGTATGTTGAAATCTATTTCGAACTTCGCATCCAACACAAAAATTTCGAATTTACAGCATAAATAGATTGTTTGCAATATTTATTTTTTTTGCCATTTTGAAAACTTTTAATCGATAGAAGGCGCTATTAAAACCATTCGGATACTTGTGAAACACTAATATTAAAAAATTGGAAAAACTTTAAAATAGTGTGTTCTAAGAAAATAAAAATGTGTCATCCAGTTGGATAATATAAGTTTCGGAGATGTTACGAAACTTCTGACGAAGCGTTATGAAAAAATATTTAAGTGATGAGTCCAAACTGAATTATCCCAAAAAATTATAGAACTGAATAATTATAGAATTACTGAATTATGCCAAATAATTATAGAACTGGATAATTATAGAATTACTAAATTATCCCAAATAATAATCCAAAACATTACCATGATCAAACCAGAATGCAAATGAGTTCTCCAAACGCGTCCATCCTGAGCTACCACTACTTCATTTGGATACTGGAAACCAAAACAAGATCCTGTTTTACATTATCTCCCACTGCATTCTAAGTACCCCTCTTTTTTCTGAGGCTCTTAGGCGCACTGTTTAAAATTCCATTCCCTAATCTGTAGTAGTGCACGAGGGCAATATGGCCAAATTAAAGCAGTCTCTCTTTGCTCAAGAAACTGCTCAAAGGTGGAATACTGATCCCTTAGCCTAACTCAGATTTCCCAAAGTGGTCAAGAGGACCATGTAAGGGACTAGGGTCGATAGGTTGGTCGAAAAGGGCTTAAGCATAAAACAGAATGTACCAGGTTTAGTGCAAAAAAGATTATTTTACTAGCCAAAGTAACCAAAGTTTCTGGATAAGACATTTTTAACATTTTTTTTGAAAGTTTGCTTTAAAAAGCTTCTGTATTTCTCAAGTCATAAACTAACATGCATACAAATAATAAAATATTAAACTATATTTTATTAACTTGCACAGAGTATGGCTGTCCTGCACACGGGGCCAAAGCTTTATGTTCCATCCAATGGACGGCGGCCTTTTAAAGCCTATCGGTGCCCCCCCCCCCCTAGTGACCGAGGGTAGGGTGGGGTTCAGCGTAGATAAATCACAACGCTGCCCCAGGCGGGACTCGAACCTGGGAACTGCAGATTATTACGAGACTGATGCGCTACCGACTGAGCCAACTCCCGCTCTCTTGTTACTGGGGCGGGGGTGGCTCAGTCGGTAGCGCGCCAGGCTCGTAATCTGTAGTTCACAGGTTCGAGTCCCAGCTGGGTCAGCGTTGAGATTTATCTCCGAAAAATTCCCCGTCCTGCCCACGGTCAGTAGGGGACACCGATGGGCTTGGAAAGGCCGCCGTCCGTCGGATGGGACGTTAAGCCGTGGCCCCGTGTGCGTGAGAGCCATACCCTGTGCACGTTAAAGAACACGCTGGACGGGAGGCTACCATCTGTCTCCCAACAGCTGTTCCAGTGGGTCCCCCTCCCCCAACTTTCTCTGAGCCTTAGGGCTCCATGTGACCTGGCCTTTTAGCCCATTGTGTGCAAAAAAGTGCCGCTCAGAGGTAAAACAACCCATCAACCAAATCCTTCCCGTGCGCGACCGAAGATTCCTCTCGTATTTTCCACTAGGACGGCCACGTCAATACGCATGCGCAGTGTAGATACGAAAACAATTGCCCACCCCTGCTTTAGGATATATCCTCTTTGTCCAATAGAGATATAATCTCTGATGGAATCAAAACGAACGTCACTCACGACCGGTATCGCTTATGTTTATATGCATTTTCAGTTTCCAATTCGATTTTATGTAGAAGCTTTTTCAAGGAATGACTCTTAAATCCTAAATATTGTCCTTCACATGAATTTCTTTGCTCCTTTTTTTTTAAAAATAAAAAATAAATAAATACCTCCTCAAGCAGCTGCTTGCCACAGAGGTCTGACAGGAGCCTGTCGGTTTATATGCCATAGTAGAATGTCTGAGAGGATGGCAGGATCTCAGCAGAAAAACGAGACATACATCCATGCCTTACCCGGGGCTCGAACCCACGTCCCTTAGATCAGTAGCCAAGCGCGCTAACCACTCGGCCACGGGACGGCTCAAAATAAATACCCCCTCAAGCAGCTGCTTGCCACAGAGGTCTGACAGGAGCCTGTCAGTTTATATGCCATAGTAGAAGATCTGTGAGGATGGTAGGACCACAGCAGAAAAACGACACACACATCCATGCCTTACCCGGGGCTCGAACCCGGTTCCTTAGATCAAATGCTTTTTTATTTCGAGCAAACCCGAGTATTTTGATATCAGTGGCGAAGCTTTACTTTTTTAATTGAGGAAGCAATGACCGAAATCATTGCTGAATTAAATCTGAACGTCGTTCGAGTCTTTTTATTTCCAAATCATTGAACCGGAACGCAGTTCCGGTTCAATGGTTATTTCCGTATGTTCATTATAAATTGACCTTTCTCAACTATTTCACTTACAGCCGTAAGAATTTATCTTGAGGGTTGAAGAAAAGTTCATAAGCTCATCAAGGAATCGATGGACTCAGAAATTTGGAAACCCTGCTCTAACCTCGTTGGTACTTATGTTCTCAAACTATCTAATACTGAACATACTAGCTAAGATACTGTGTGGTATGCTTAAGGTGAAATGTGACCTCCCTGAGTTACCTAAAGCACAGTAAGTTCGACAGTCCTCTTCTAGACCATATATGATCTGTAATCTCCCTAACAGTGAATTCCTCGTAATATGATCGATAACCAGGTCAAAAAGACAAGGTGAAAAATATGCGTTTTTGGACAACTCCTTTTGAAATGCTAAACCAATCACTGCAAGCTTTAGTAACTTTCATGCGCAACTCAGTGTTATTGTAGATCTCCTTCATTATATTAACAAATATTTTGGGTACTCCATATGACCTCACGATAAAAGGATACTGATATATGCTATCATTATAATATGCCTAACAGTCCCTGTGGCAGAGTTGGCTGCTGATCAAAGATATGACGATTCGACCTTCACGTAAGGTACGGATGTTTCCTTTTCTTCTGTTCCACTTTTGCTGAGATATTGCCTTCCTCAGAAATCTTCTGCATGGCGTATTTATACATACAGGCTACTGTCAAAACTCTGGGGCAAGTAGTTGCTTGAAGAGGAAATAACTTTTTTTTTAATTTCTTAGAAAAGATCTGTGAAGAAGGGTAGACCTCATCAGGTAGAAGATCTATATCAATTCGAATCCATCATCCTCACTGTTGTCATCGTTGGCGTAATCATTATTATCATCAACGGTGCGATCATTTTTGCTGTGCCATCATCGGTGTAATCATTATTGTCATCATTTATATAATAGTCATCGTTGCTGTCATCGTCATCGTCAGCGTAATCATTAGGGCCATTTTCCCTGCAGTTAAATACGCTGACCACTCGACCAACGGACAGCCACCAATCTTCCATTTGGAAGGAAAGTCACGTGTCATTTAAAATGACTCATTTATCACAGATTCACCAAGGACTATCCTACCTCAAGGTTGTGTTGTTTTATCACTGATCTGCATTTGTTCTCCGCGGAATCAGCTAATGTCCAAGTAACAAGAGAGCGGGAGTTGGCTCAGTCGGTAGCGCACCAGTCTCGTAATAATCTGCAGCTCCCAGGTTCGAGTCCCGCCTGGGGCAGCGTTGTGATTTTTCTACGCTGAACCCCACCCTACCCTCGGTCACTATGGGGTGTGGGCATCGATAGGCTTGAAAAGGTCGCCGTCCGTTGGATGGATTTGGGTTGGGTTGTTTTACTTCTGAGCGGCACTTTTTTGCACACCATGGGCTAAATGGCCAGGTCACATAGACCCGAAGAGAAGGTTGGGGGAGGGGACCCACTGGAACAGCTGTTGGGAAACAAATGGTAGCCTCCCGTCAAGGCCATCCAGCGTGTTCTTTAACGTGCACAGGGTATGGCTCTCCCGCACACGGGGCCACGGCTTAACGTCCCATCCGACGGACGGCGGCCTTTCCAACCCCATCGGTGTCCCCTACGGACCGTGGGCAGGGCGGGGAATCCGTTGGATGGAACGTAAAGCTTTGGCCCCGTGTGCAGGACAGCCATACTCTGTGCACGTTAAAGAACACGCTGGATGGCCTTAACGAGAGGCTATCATTTGTCTCCTAACAGCTGTCCTGTGTGTTTCCTTCCTCCAACCTTCTCTAAACTCTTGGGGTGTTTGTGACCTGGCCATTCAGCCCGTTGTATGTAAAACGTAGCACTCAATGGTAGTCATATACAAAGGATTTAGTTTCGGGGAGGGTTCGAGAATTCAGTTTCAAGGGGGAGCAGAAAATTTAGTTTCGGAGGGTGAGTCTGAGAATAAGACTTCAGTAGGGTATTATATTTAGTCGTTTATTTAGTTTGAGACCTAGCCGGAATTTCAGGGGATCCGGGACCCCACCAACACCACCAGCAGCTACGTCCCTGCTCAGTGGTAAAATAACCTAACTCAAGTCACAAAAAGTAGTTAGGAATAGAAATTCTGCTGGACAGCTGTTATAAAGAGACAGAAGACATCCAGCGTATTCTGTAACGTGAGAAGTATATAGCTTTTCTGCTCATGAACCATGGCTCAATGTCTCATTCGACGGAAAGGATCTAAACTCATCGGTATCTCCACTTTCTTACACAATGAAAAGTAATAGCACAATGAAAGTTAGTGAAAGTCTTAACACAAGCACAGTTCTGGCTCGACCCTAGGAAACCTAAATTGCAAGTTTCGTCGAGGTCAGTGTGCAGAGATCATCAAAGGGACGGCTGAGTAGTCCCTTTTCTCGCCGAAGATAAGGTGCAGAAGTCCACCATTGAGACACTTTTCACCGATGACAGGCAACCTGCCATCCTAGAGCAAAGAGCAAAAGTAACGAGCCATTCTGCCATTTAGCCATTCTACCGCAGTTGAAATCTTTTGCGTGGCATGAGAATCGACGGACTGGATTATGCGAGACCTCGCGAGAGATTAGGAAGATTACGAGAGAAAGGCAAACAGAACCTCTTTGCTGATGCAAGCCTCGAGAGCAAAGAACACATCGGTATCCCTCCTTGATCTTCTGCAGTAAGATGCTCGGTTCGCTTTCCTAACAGAGGAATTATGAACCTTAGCTTCAACGGATCAAGGGTAAAGAAATTCAGTGAGGAGACCAGATGCAAGAGCATTGGAATAAGGATAAAAAAATCTTTTATTAAAACACATCTCGTAATTTTTATTAAATTTTTATTTTTCTGATAAGAAACATTCCCCGAAAAAGTTTTTTCTCATCTCTGTTAAAAACATACAATTAAACTTTCGAAATCACTTTATGATGATCAGAGGTGTACTGATAGGCTCCACAACACCCGCATAAGGGGTGGTAACACGGTTAGGGAGGCCTCTGCAAAAAGTATTTGCAAAATGTATGGCGAAACGTGATATACAGCCATTTAAAGGAACATCCTTGCTTTTTTTCCGTGGCTTTGAACAAATAATAAACAGACTTTTAACATCAGCTTCGTTTTCTCTATTAGAAATTCTTCTCCTTGCTTCTTGTGGCCCAGAACTCCATTCTCTTAAAGCCTGAGCTTGGCTGTGAACTTTAATGACAGCTGTGGTTGATGTCATTTTTTCCATCCGACTGTAGGTCCAGCTAAATCCAGCCAGTTTGACTATTAAGATATTTTTTAAAAAATTTCCCTATTCCTTTGCTGCTCTTATATGACTTTTTGCCATAGAGGGGGAAATTAATCGTATTCAAAATAATTTAGCTGGACCTATGTACAGTCGCTCAAAAAAGTATCCGAACACTATGGTTGACTTCAGAATTCAGAAAAAATATCTGGCAACGATTTTTTTAGAAAGGAAGAAGGTTGCCAGATCACTAATTTCTAAAAAAATCGTTGCCAGATATTTTTTCTGAATTCTGAAGTCAACCATAGTGTTCGGATACTTTTTTGAGCGATACTCTTTTTAATGCAAATTTTGCTTACGGCCGTTTGAAAACAACTCAAACAATATTATATAAAGAAAGTTGTAAAAATTTATTCATTCGAAAATTTCGAATTGTGAAATTCGTAAAATATGTCAGATATTTATTATGTACAATTTCATAATAAACGAGCACATGATGGGGCACATTAAATTAAACCAAAGGGCTCCCGAAACATTTCTTGCAGGGGCCCGTGATTTTCTGGTACATCATTAATGATGATGTTGACGATTTCTGATGACGAATTGTTCTGAGAATCAGAAGATAATAATGAAGAAAATACGACAAATTTGGTGATTACCAATAATGATTATTACACTAATGAAAACAGCAACGATGATGCTTATACTGATGGTAACAAAAATATTTAATTTGATGTTGATGTGATGAGGATTATACTGATGATTACAATAATGATTCCGATGGGCTTGGAAAGACCGGCGTCCATCGGATGGGACGTTAAGCCGCGGCCCAGTGTGTGGAAGATCCATACCTTGTGCACGTTAAAGAACACGCTGATTGGCCTTGACGGAAGGTTACCATCTGTCTCCCAACAGCTGTTCCAGTGGGTCCCCTATCCCAATCTTCTCTGAGCCTTCGGGGTCCTTGTGACCTGGCCATTTAGCCCATGGTATGCAAAAAGTGCCGCTCAGAGGTAAAACAACCCAACCCAACAATAATGATTACACTGATGATGATTATCTCGGAAATGATAGTGCTGAAAGATGCATCGCCGATGATAATAAATGAGTACAACGGCGATGATGATGATGATGATGATGATGATGATGATGATGATGATGATGATGATGATGATGATGATGATGATGATGATGATGATGATGATGATGATTACACCTACTATTACATTGATGATTTCAGCGACGAGAACATTTATGATTACATTTATTACGACAGCAATGATATTTATTCGGTTGATGACAATAATTGCTTATACTGATGATAAAGTAATGATTACTTACACTATTATAAAGAGTTCTTCATTGTAGTAACTAATTTATTATACAAAGCTAAGTTTACTCAATTCATTATATCAATTTCTAATCTAAATAAACCACCTCCTTTCAGTTCCAAAACTACTGTCAACAGTAAATATGGAAAACTTTAGATAAACGAAAATGAGGATCTGCAGTATTATAAACAACAGAACTTTAAAAATAAATGCAAAACCAAGAATGCAAATTAAGCGAGTGTAAGACTACTGGCTAAGCCTAACGTGGCTGATGTTTAAATATTAAATCCATGTCACATAAAGTTAAAGGGTTCACAGTTAGGTAGCGTAAGGGAATCCACTGGATAGCTGTTAGAAGAAAGCTGAAAGCCAGCTTTGGAGGCATCCAGCGTGTTCTATGGCAGCACTTGGGGCCACGGCTTAACCCTTTCAGGACCATAAGGTTTCTAAGAATAAATATTAGTATGTAACTGTTTATTTTAGTTTGTTTAGAAGTAAAATAAATAAAAATCATAAGAAAAATACACAACAATGTGTAGTTTTTTTGGAATTTTATGGGAAATATTTTTCCCAATGGACTATAAAGGTAACACAAATTATAGTTAGGCTTATTATGCAATGTCTTTTATTTATTGGTTGATTATAACAAAATGTTAACTAAAATAATACAAAATTATGAAATAAAATTACTATATAAAATGATGTGCTAATTATGATATTCTGCGAAGCAATTTCTTTTGGTAGTGAGGCAAAGATGGACATTGCACAGATGCAACATTATTGCAAAGATGGACATTGCACAGATGCAACATTATTGCAAAGATGGACATGGACTAAACGTTCCCGTTTACGTAATTGCGTTCGGCATACGTTCTATTTTGACATTCTGTATAAAAAATGCAGATAAGGTTATAATTAAATACGCCAGTCACCAATTTTAAAATGGGGAAAAATGTTTCCCTTAGTCGAGAAAGGGTTAACGTCCCATTCTAGAGAAAATATTTTCCAACGATCATCGTAGCAAACCGGGGTTTAGCAAAGAAATTATCAAAACACTCCCAGTAGGAACACGAACCTAGGAATATCAGATTCAAGCATCGGATGTTACCAACTGAGTCAACTTTGTAAAGAATAAATAGATACTTGTGTACCAACTGAGTCCTTCCTAAATAATGAATAGACACTTGTGAATTATATCGTGGAAGTACAGTGGCTCAAAAAAGTATCCGAACACTATGGTTGAGTAGAGAATTCATAAAAAATATCTGGAAACGATTTTTTAGAAATTAGTGATCTGGCAACCTTCGTGTCACGTGACACGAATCGTTGCCAGATATTTTTTCTGAATTCTCTACTCAACCATAGTGTTCGGATAGTTTTTTGAGCGACTGTAGACGCATTCTATCTAAACTATTTAAGCAAACATACATAAGATAGAACTAATCCTCACTTCTGACTTTAGATATCATCTGGGGCTATCACATCCGCTTCTCTACTTCTTCTATTATGGTCTCCTTCTTCATCCTACTCTATCAATCATCTGCTTAATAACATCTTTTCTTCTTGAAAACAAGCCATATTTATTTCCCGACCAGATTTTCTGTCAAGTCTCTTCCTCTATAAAATATAATCTTACCTAAGTCAGCAGACACAAGAGACAGAAAACAAATCCCTTTTGTACTGTGAGCAAAACTCTTTCTGCCCAATTACTCGTCCCATGCTCTGAGAAAAGGTCACCCACCAGAAAAGGGATCGTGATACTTGCACAATCTTCTCCTGCAATGCACTAAGGCAGAGACATTTCCATCAATAACCTAGTCCGAAGAAGGAAGACCTTCACTTTGCTCCGTCGGTCTCCCACTTCAACATTTTCTTTTCTTTAACGTTTTGCAGAAGAGATGAAGGGACCGACAGTAAAACAAAAAAGTGAAATAAACTGGTTTGTTTAACGGAATTTGCTTGCCTTTTCATAACATGTGGAGGACTGGCGAAAATAAGTGAATACTTCTTAGGTTTCGTTGGCGGATAACCAAATTCCCAGCTCCGTAACTTTTAAATTACTTTAGGAAAAATCTCACTCTGGGAAAAGTTAGATAGAGTTTAATCTGTCGCACTCTTCAGTTTTGGAAATATTCATTGGGAGTTTCGAGATTGAAAAACTTAAATCTCAAACAGGAGAGTTTCAAACTTATGAGTTTCTTTTATTACTATTGATTTAAATGGAAATAAATGTAAAAGAACTGTTTCCATACATCAGAGGTGAGCAAAATGCGGTCCGCGAAGCTTCTGTAAAATCAAAAGCTATAAACCTAAATATAAGTTCAAGCTTTCAGAAGTATTTCTCTCTATTATAACGCATGAAAACGTGTTTTAGTTTTCCTTGTAGCCATTTATTTTAATATAAGTGTTCAGTCTACGCCAAATTACACAATGATTGGTCCAATTACCATTTTACCACTAATACCTTTTCGTATCTCGTTCTACTGAGGATCCTCCCAGATATTTACATACATTAAATATCTAAAATTTGTGCAATATACAGGTATTGGAGAGAAAAATGGAAACAGTTCCATGTTATCTCAAAAGAAAATCCCATTCAAAGATCAATAACTTCTTCAATGTGATTTTTAATGAAAAAATACGTCTAATGGTAAATTAAAGATCTCAATAATATCTGTCTAAATGTCGATTTTAAACATTATTTGTTCAGTATTCAAAGAAAAGGATACCCTGGAATATTTAGCAGATTACGAAAAATTATTTTAACATTTCAATTAAATTTGGGATCAAATACTCTAGTAGAGTACCGGGGGCAATACACTAGTGCTCTACTAGAGTCAAAGGGGCGGGGGTGGCTCAGTCGGTAGCGCGCCAGGCTCGTAATCTGTAGTTCCCAGGTTCGAGTCCCAGCTGGGTCAGCGTTGAGATTTATCTCCGCAAAATTCCCCGCCCTGCCCACGGTCAGTAGGGGACACCGATGGGCTTGGAAAGGCCGCCGTCCGTCGGATGGGACGTTAAGCCGTGGCCCCGTGTGCGGAGAGTCATACCCTGTGCACGTTAAAGAACACGCTGGATGGCCTTGACGGGAGGCTACCATCTGTCTCCCAACAGCTGTTCCAGTGGGTCCCCTCCCCCAACCTTCTCTGAGCCTTCGGGGTCCATGTGACCTGGCCATTTAGCCCATGGTGTGCAAAAAAGTGCCGCTCAGAGGTAAAACAATCCAATCCGATACAGACAATAAACTTTTCCGTAAAATATTGCCTCACCATCTCAATATATTGACCTGCATCACGAAACATATTTCTTCCAAAGAAATTGCTCTTCAAAAAGCGGAACCATCTTAGAAACGAATTCTTTTCCATTCTAATAATAAAACTCTGCCTTATCTTCTCGATATATTCACTGCACTACGACATACATCTTCTACGAATCAAAACACTTTTCTTAATTGGCAAAAAAATATCTTAGAAGTAAATCTACTTTCTTCTCCATAAAAGACCTCTGTCTTAACGTCTCGGTATATTTACTATGAAATATGCATTATTGCACAAACACTCGTTCCTCAAATGAGAAAACCATCTTTGTAGAAAATTATCCTATATTTCCTTCTCTATAACAAACTCCTCTATTCTCTATTAATCTCAATATATTCATCTGCACTGTGAAGCAAATTCATGCTCCAACAGAATGCCATCCCTTGAGTTCCCATGCAGCGGACGGCGGCCTTTCCAAACCCATCGGTGTCCTTTAGTTTGGTGGACAGATGGTAGCCTCCCGTCAAGGCCATCCAGCGTGTTCTTTAACGTGCACAGGGTATGGCTCTCCCGCACACGGGGCCACGGCATAACGTCCCATCCGACGGACGACGGCCTTTCCAAACCCATCGGTGTCCCCTACTGACCGTGGGCAGGGCGGGGAATTTTGCGGAGATAAATCTCAACGCTGACCCAGCTGGGACTCGAACCTGGAAACTACAGATTACGAGCCTGGCGCGCTACCGACTGAGCCACCCCCGCCTCCCGGTGTCCTTTAGTGATCGAGAGCAGTATGAGGAGTTTTGCAGAGATAAACCTCAAAGCTGGCCCATGCGGTCTCTGCTACAGTAACTTAGACGCGAATACACTTTTTACACAAAAGATTTCCTCAAATGAGAAACCCATCGAAGACGCAAATCTATTTCTCTCCCAATAGCAAGCCGCTATTTCACTTTCTTAGAATATTCACCTGTAGAATGAACGTGACCCATGTTCCGCCAAAAAACATTTTTTCAAATGACAAAATCTTCTGAGAAGCGAATTATCTTTCTTCTCAATAGAAAACTAGGTACAAACAACAGCGCAATAACTTGAAGGTGGAAACGTCCAACAAAACTGAAGATCATTGAGCTTTTAAATAAGTGTCTCGCAAACCTTTTTACTCTGCGGCACACTGAATCTAATTTTTTTTCCGCGGCACACCTAAAAAAGAATTTTTGATGGTTACCTAAAAAGAGGAAAATTGAAGTTTCGTTAAATGCATTTTATTTAAAATAAATATAATAATAAATATAATTAATCATAACTCGGTGTTTGTTTTAAATATTTGTCCATTCTATGGCTTGAAATAATCAAAAATTAATACCAAAATTTGGAAAAAGCTTGATAAATACTTACAAGATCCCAGTTGATAAAAATCTGAAAGATTTTTATTAAAGCACGTCGATAGCACGTCGATATTAAAGCACGTCGATATTAAAGCACGTCGATAACACAAGTCAAGTCAAAATGAAATCTTTGGAATATCTAGTGTCAATTTGAAAATCTCTCGCGGCACACAGTTTGCGAGACACTGGTTTAAATAGTCTCGTAGACTAAATCTACGGTTTAACCATCAGATTGCGTCTTCACGATTTACATAAGCTAGAATCACTTTTGACAAATCCACAAATAAATTATAAGCGAAAAGCAACAGGATGACATGAAAAATTTTCTTTTATATTTTATGAATACAATTTTCTGTTAATCTTATATAATGATAGTCAGAGAAGAAAAGTAAGATATCCTCCAAGAAGGAGTCATCGTTTTCCAAAGCCATAATAGGAGTAAAGGTGAATTGCTTTCAAATGAGGCATTTGAGAATGTGACGTGACGTTTCACAAGAAGGTTGCGAAATGCTCTGAAAGAATCCGTCACATTCAATGCAATGAATGATTACCAACATGAATACCAAACAAACGATAACGAGCACATTGAAGATGATTCACTGCACCCATCTAGAAATGAATGGAGGATGAAAAACTGCAAATGCATGCAAGTTCAGAAGTAGACACGCTATATTAATAGAACAATTGGGACATTTCCTTGTTATGTGGATGGAAAATGACATTGAAAGATCCTTAATTTTGAAAATAATATTTTTACGAGAAAATGTTCCTGGAGATAAATTGAAAATCTCACTCAAATTTCGAGTCTCGACAATATTTTTATATATTAAAAAAAGTTATTTAAGCTTAACAGCAGACACAAGTTTTATGCTCGTCTTAAACAGGTGATAAAATTTAAAGAGACGTTTGAAAATTTCGTTTGAATCTATTCGCCAGCTGTCAACTAGGATGATTAGATGTTCCCACTTTCTGAGGACGTTTGGTCCTACTGCTCGCAATCAGCAACTTTCATTTTAAAATTCTACCCTCAATTTTTCAGTCACTTGCATTACCGACCGAATTTTTTTACATAACAGTGTTGCCACTATTACTTTTTTACTAAAAGTTCTGCTCATGCTGTACAGTTAATTTAAAATTTAAAAATATATCTAAAAATTCATTCCGGGGACAGTTATTCGTCAAAGACAGAACTTTTCATCCAGGGACTGTCCCCGGAAATCTGGTGACCTTATTTTTAAATATTCTTCACAAATTGGAGAACGCAAATGAAAACATTACTACACAATCTTTTAACTCAGATTTTGGAGAACGATTTGTTATAATAATTATTATTATTTACCTTTCTATTAACTTTTGAAGTAAATTCTTTTGACCAACAATACTGCTGTTAAATGCTTCAGCTTACATAATTATCTGAGTGTTAAAGGAATGTTGTTGAATGTTTAAACTGGATAGAGTTCTTTTTGTCTCTAGCGACATTTTTCTGTAAAAACCTTATTTTCAAATTCAAAACGCTTTGACTCTGGCTTTCTATTCACATATCTGGAAACTGTCCGTAGGCATAAATAATTTCGTAATATAATTACACGTCGAAATTTACACCTTCACCAGACCCTGAAGTGAGATTTTTATTATTAATATTTTTATTATTTTTATCTGCCAGCACGCAGATAAAGAAACAAAATTGGAAAGAAGATAACAACTTAGTGAACATTGCAATTCAAAAGAAACAAAATTGGAAAGAAGATAACAACTTAGTGAACATTGCAATTCAAAAGAAACAAAATTGGAAAGAAGATAACAACTTAGTGAACATTGCAATTCGAAAGAAACAAAATTGGAAAGGAGATAACAACTTAGTGAACATTGCAATTCAAAAGAAACAAAATTGGAAAGGAGATAACAACTTAGTGAACATTGCAATTCAAAAGAAACAAAATTGGAAAGAAGATAACAACTTAGTGAACATTGCAATTCAAAAGAAACAAAATTGGAAAGGAGATAACAACTTAGTGAACATTGCAATTCAAAAGAAACAAAATTGGAAAGAAGATAACAACTTAGTGAACATTGCAATTCAAAAGAAACAAAATTGGAAAGGAGATAACAACTTAGTGAACATTGCAATTCAAAAGAAACAAAATTGGAAAGAAGATAACAACTTAGTGAACATTGCAATTCAAAAGAAACAAAATTGGAAAGAAGATAACAACTTAGTGAACATTGCAATTCGAAAGAAACAAAATTGGAAAGGAGATAACAACTTAGTGAACATTGCAATTCAAAAGAAACAAAATTGGAAAGGAGATAACAACTTAGTGAACATTGCAATTCAAAAGAAACAAAATTGGAAAGAAGATAACAACTTAGTGAACATTGCAATTCAAAAGAAACAAAATTGGAAAGAAGATAACAACTTAGTGAACATTGCAATTCAAAAGAAACAAAATTGGAAAGGAGATAACAACTTAGTGAACATTGCAATTCAAAAGAAACAAAATTGGAAAGGAGATAACAACTTAGTGAACATTGCAATTCAAAAGAAACAAAATTGGAAAGGAGATAACAACTTAGTGAACATTGCAATTCAAAAGAAACAAAATTGGAAAGGAGATAACAACTTAGTGAACATTGCAATTCAAAAGAAACAAAATTGGAAAGGAGATAACAACTTAGTGAACATTGCAATTCAAAAGAAACAAAATTGGAAAGGAGATAACAACTTAGTGAACATTGCAATTCAAAAGAAACAAAATTGGAAAGGAGATAACAACTTAGTGAACATTGCAATTCAAAAGAAACAAAATTGGAAAGAAGATAACAACTTAGTGAACATTGCAATTCAAAAGAAACAAAATTGGAAAGAAGATAACAACTTAGTGAACATTGCAATTCAAAAGAAACAAAATTGGAAAGAAGATAACAACTTAGTGAACATTGCAATTCAAAAGAAAGCATTAAAACTTATTGGACTGTGCAAAATTTGAGAAAGAAATTCAGAAAGTCAAGAATTTTTTAATTCTTTAAAAAATATTAGAGTGCAGGAATTTCACAAAATTCAATTTTGAAAAATGAAATGAAAAAAAAAATGAAAAATCGATCACTGTTTTGAATTTTTAGAGGAATGCGGTGTATAGATTGATTCAAAATTCCGTTAACAAAATTTGATGGCTTGTTCGGAAGACTAAAACAACGAAATAAATTTCGTATTAAATAGGTTAGGAAATGCTTTCTTCCCTAGATATCTCTTTCTTTCCTAGAATAACAAGGATTCGTGTAATAAATTCTTCATTGTCAAGTACTGATACATTGATTTTACAAAAGGTGTTCAAAACTCCAATCTCCCACTTTAATACACGTCGGGCAACATTGAATGGACCGACTGATTCAATTAGACACGCCAGGGATTGATGCAACCATTTAACATACAGCCTGTACACATTTCCATAGCTCTTGCTCGGTGTTAACTGACGTTGCATAAATCGCCGACTTCAAGTGTCCTCCCCCCCCGCTCCTCAGGCATCAAGTGCTTCTAAAAGTAAATATCCAAAGGGTTAAAGTTCGGAGACTTCAGTGGCCATATTATGGAGCCTCGTCGACCAATCCATCGATGTGGATATTGCGCATCCAAGCCATTTCTGATTACTTGGCTGATCTTCAGGTGTGCCCATCTTGCATGTACTATATTCATCTTCAGTCAGCAAGTGGTAAGTTTTCAAGAAACAGAGGTAAATCTTCCAGAAAAAGCAGATACGAATCCCTCTTTGTACTTTCTGGAAGCATGTGAAGGCCTATGAGCATATCGATAAAACTAGATGTCCCATGAAACTTTGTTCTGGAAGTGGTACTCTTGGAATCATTATAACAGTAACTCAAAACAATGTCTTTCAGAAAAACAAGATATAGCATAAAGGAGGCTTCTTCTGTGAATAGCACGGAAATGTTTAATGAAGAATGCATCGTCAACTGCCCTAAGAATCCGGAACGTTAGCAGAATTATAAATGATCAGGCAGAATTATAAATGATCAGGAATAACATGGTTGAAAGTGGAATAACATGCAGTTGTTCTCTATGTAAAATTCTGCACTGAGTGATGCAAAGCCTAGAAACTATCCTACTAGTGTTGGAATTCCAAAGGTTATGGATTTAGGTACAGCAGTACCCTAATCCATAATCTGCTTCAGAGGGGAGGGGAAGACTTTATACCCTGGTGCGAGAATACCTGTTCTGACATTGCCTCCAACATGTTCTTTAACATGGATAGGGTAGGGTATATCTCTGAAGCACATATCACTAAATTTTAACCTCGACCATAGGTGATCCTTTCTCACAAAAGGTAGAGAGAGAGGATTTCGATAGAGAACTTCAATATAGGCATAATGGTGATTTCAACATGGAATATCTGAGCACGAGGTTAGACTGCTAACGAATCACTTTTTTCTTTTAAAATTTTCTAACGTTCTGCAATTCCATTAACATATTCTGGATAAAAAAAACTTTTCGCTCTAACTTAAAGAAAAATGTCTGTGCAAGTTCACTAATTACCTACACAAATCATAATTTAAGCCTACTTGTTTATATTATTTAATTAAAGGGTAAATAAGAATGATTAATGAGCTATTTCCAAATATTCGAATGAAATGCAAAAGGCGAAATTTTACTGGAGTAAATACAATATCAATTTGTAAAGTAATCAACTTCATGGGCACTTCATTAAAGATTCAATAGCCAGTTCATTTGTGTCTCCGGTTCTTCGCATGGCTCACAACAAAACAAAGAATGAAATTCTTTCTTTATTCGCTAAGGAGGGAACATTCTATCGATTCTCAGTGATGTAGCAGTAGCCGAGATAGGTAGGTAGGAAGAAGGAAAAGGATTGATTGATTTTGCCATTAAACTCCCACCGCCTGTGGGAACAATGACCGAGAGGTTGCTCCTTTCTCCTCTCTGATGCCGGAGAGTGTCAGGGACGATAAGAGGATGCGGTTTAACATAGTCTCGGCATCTTTACTTAAGTGTCTTGAGGCGTTCAGGGGAATCTTTGTCTTAAGATCAAGTACTGAAACAAAAGTATTTCAAACTTTTGAAACATCTTGCGGTGTCAATTTTATTGCTATTCCGTTCAATAATATCACTTATTCAGTGGTGTGCGTTTTACTTATTCAGTGGTGTACATTTTACTTGTTCCATGGTGTACATTTTACTTGTTCAGTGGTGTACATTTACTTGTTCAGTGGTGTGCGCTTTACTTGTTCAGTGGTGTACGTTTTACTTGTTCAGTGGTGTACGTTTTCTTGTTCAGTGGTGTACATTTTAATTGTTCCATGGTGTTCGTTTTTGAACCTGAGTGGTCATTTTTTGATAAATGGCTAATTAAACGAGCACTAATATTTAAAAAATGTGGGAAAAATAAATTCACTTGACAGCTGTTAGATGTAGATGGAGCTTATCTTCGAAAGCAAAATAGGATCAACAGCTTGGTCTCAACGATCACAAAGCTGAGAGCACAGTTGTGGAAGCAGATTCGCTAGAAAGCTGTTAGTGGCACACGGGAGTGTCCTTCCAAGGTAATATAGGATCAATGGCCACGTCACAAAGACACCAAGAGTCAGAAGGATGTTGGAGAAAAATATCAAATGTGGACCTCTTATGGGTAGAGGGAGCATCCTACCCAGGACACAATAGGATAAATGGGTAGGTCACAAGAATTCCAATGCTCAGAAGAGAGATGGAGAAGGAGACCGACCAGAAAGCTCCTAGGGATAGATATCAGCGTCCTTTTAAAGTGCAATGAATAGCTTAATCAAAAAAAAACAAGACACGTGTTGGGCACTTAGGGTTGGGTTGGGTTGTTTTACCTCTGAGTGGCACTGTTTTGCACGCTATGGGCTAAATGGCCAGGTTACAAGGACCCCGAAGGCTCAGAGAAGGTTGGGGGAGGGGACCCACTGGAACAGCTGTTGGGAGACAGATAGTAGCGTCCCGTCAAGGCCATCCAGTGTGTTCTTTAACGTGCACAGGGTATGGCTCTCCCGCACACGGGGCCACGGCTTAACGTCCCATCCGACGGACGGTGGGCTTTCCAAGCCCATCGGTGTCCCCTACTGACCGTGGGCAGGGCGGAGAAGGGCACTTAGGGGCAGATGGGAATATCCTAAGGAGCAACAGTATCAATGGCCAAATCACAAGAACCCAAAAGCTCAGAGCAGGTTGAAGGAGACCCACTGGATATCTGATAAGGACATGTGGATAGTTTTGGTGGCTCTCGTAATGTTTTTCGAACTGCACGTAGTGTAGCTCATTAGAAGGACGGCATCCTTTTCATATTAAAAGGAATTCTTATTTCTCACCTCAATCTGTAATAAATAAGCGAGTGTTGGAAAGCTCAAAACTAACACAATCGAACCTCGAGCCTTTGAATCTGAGGCTGAGGTCAATGAACACAGTTTGCTACATGAACCATCTCTCGCATCTAGAGAGTACAGTGATCCGATATTCCTGTTTTTCTTTATACCAGTAGATTTCTGAGAAATAAATGCTTTTGTAAACGTAATTAAAAGAAGATTTCATAATCATAATAATTAACACTTTCGAAACTCGAATATGGCAATCAAAATTTATGAGACTCGGGCGTCACTTACTTATCAGCACTTTTACTCTCTTGAAAGTGGGAGTTCAATTGATTTTACTCTAGCCAAATGCTTTGCTGAATTTTTAAAAAGGATATTCCGCGCTTTGTGTTGAAAATAATTGCTCGCGTACAGCTCGGTGTCCCTCTTGCAGTTGTTTCATTTTGCAGCAGCATCTCACTCAGCGGAATGGAACAGTTTCACACTAATGAACTGCTTCGAATTATTAATGCCGGAAACCTTCCGCAGTAATTGTGATTCCTGATGCAAGTTTTAACATACACATCCCCCACCACCATCACCAGTTGAATAACCCTGTAATATCGCACGTTAATTACGTAGAGACGCAGAGATTCAGTGGTGTAATAACATGCGCTCTTTGAAATATACACATTCTGGACGAACAAGTTGTCATTTGTAATCTACCATAATGGTTTGTCAGATTTCGTTCGCATTACACAGAACAGATATTAAATTTTGTGATCACATGAAGGATGTGAATGTGGTCAGTAAATTGACCGCCCTAGATAGTCAACAGCGCAGACTAACGCCGCTACTCGCAAATTCTGTAGATGGAATTAACGATTTTTCTTGGTTTATGAACATCCATATTTCTACTTCAAATATTTGCCTCTTATAGTGTCGAAAGCCCACTTAATCATCGCCCGTGTAATAATTAGTCATCAAGACATTAATTAGCAAAGTCTAATTGTTTTATTACCAAAACAGCATTAACCTAAGGGAACTAGAGCCAAAATTTGCTAGAATCAAACCTGTTTTCAAAACAGATATAAATCAAATGTTTATCATGAAAAAGGCATTTGGAGACTTTAAACACTGGGACTGTTAAAACAACCCAAAATTTCTAAAAAACGTAATCATGATATTAAGGAACTTCAGATATAGAAAACTCCCGATTATCCATATTAATAAAGACTAATGCCTTCAAGGATAATCGAAACATCATATCATGGACAAGTTTCTCAGTTAACCTCTTTCACTTTTTTCACTGAATTGTAGCTTTGGGTTGTTTTACCTCTGAGCGGCACTTTTTTGCACACCATGGGCTAAATGGCCAGAGTCACATGGACCCCGAAGGCTCAGAGAAGGTTGGGGGAGGGGACCCACTGGAACAGCTGTTGGGAGACAGATGGTAGCCTCCCGTCAAGGCCATCCAGCGTGTTCTTTAAAGTGCACAGGGTATGGCTCTCCCGCACACGGGACCACGGCTTAACGTCCCATCCGACGGACGGCGGCCTTTCCAAGCCCAGCGGTGTCCCCTACTGACCGTGGGCAGGGCGGGGAATTTTGCGGAGATAAATCTCAACGCTGACCCAGCTGGGACTCGAACCTGGGAACTACAGATTACGAGCCTGGCGCGCTACCGACTGAGCCACCCCCGCCCCACTGAATTGTAGCTTTTCTTAAGTTGTTAAAATGATTCAATCAAGTTACCTAAATGTTTGAAAGTTTTAACGTATAGTAATTATTGTGAAATGAACTGAGGAACTGAGGAAAGCTTTTTAAAAATGTATTTCGTTTAAATATTATTGTAATAAGATCGAGGTATTCAAGTTAGAGCTGCTGAATTGATTTTTAAATCTAAAATTCTGTTACTGAAACTGATTTTCAAGAGCAAAAATTGCATGCATAATTACGTATGTAAAATTATATATTTCATTCAAATTGTAATGAATTTTTATATGTGTCAACTCATCAAACTAATTGCGCCACGAGGTCACGGATTTTCAATTCCCGGGATATTGCAGGGAGGAAAAGGCACAACGTTCCTTGGGTTAAATGGTTCATTTAGGGAAAATATCAAAACAATACTTAATACTTGCGAAGTGCATTCCAGTTGCTTGTTACATTCTGGTAGAGATTCTGTGAGGGAGATAATTTGAGTTCATCTTAGTGAAAGCTAGAGTTTTAGGCTACGAATTTAGGTCGAATTTCAAATGCTTTTGAGTGAAGACACTTTAAGATTGTTGAGGCAATCTTTAACAAGCAGAAGGCGAAGAGGCGGTAGCTGCTGGAATAATATCACTTATGAATACACGTTCGTAAACGTAAAGTGTACAGCTACTGACCGTGGGCAGGGCGGGGAATTTTGCGGAGATAAATCTCAACGCTGACCCAGCTGGGACTCGAACCTGGGAACTACAGATTACGAGCCTGGCGCGCTACCGACTGAGCCACCCTCGCCCCCTACGAGCCTGGAATGCAACCGATTGAGTCAGCCCCTCCCCCCTCAACCAACGAAAAAACGAAAAAAATATGACGAAATATCGAAACTTTCTCACTGACTCTAATTCGGATCCCTTTTATAACACTAAAAGAGCTGAGAAGTTAGAAGGTGATTTCAATTCGCATCCATTGGCTTTCCTGAATATTTGGCTCATACTCCCTTATTTTCTGTTCTTGCCATTTCTTATGAATTATTTTAGCACAATAATATTTGAAGCACAGAATTGACTCTCTTTAACAGTTTCAGTTACATAAACAGTTCTTTGCTTGAAAGACTGCAGTTGTTAAAATAAGATCTCAACTGGCATTTCAATAGGAACAGACCCATGTTATGTGAATGATATCAGATTCACACATTAGTAACCTTTCAAAAGAGCTTTTTATGGCAAAGTCAAATTGAGAATAAATCAAAAAACAAACTTCAAAGGAATCCATTGAAATCAGTCGTCGTTCAGTATTCATAGAGTTATGGAACTGAAGTATTTAGAGCAATCACTTAAAATAATTGATCTTAAGAGTTTATTCAAAGAAGTTGGAACTAAGCAACACTCAAATAATACTGAAATGCATAAGCGTATTTTTAGTATTAATTATTGTTGCACTTGTCGACAATTTCGAATGATTTTTGCACAATCAATTTAGTTGTAAAATATTTTCTCTCTCCTAGTTCTTTAAATACCGTTGTTGTTGAAAACTGATATTTAAGTAGATATGATTAAGTTTATTTATACCTTCATTTACGTTTTTCTATTAAAAAAAATATGCAAAAAAGTTACTGAGAACTGAATCTGGCTTCCTATTGTTATTACAAAGTCTGACTGGCCATAAGTTGATCTATGACGTTGAAGAATGAACGATCCTTCGCAAGGCTGAAAAGGCTCTCTACATTTCATTGGAAAATACTTTTGTTCCTTTACTTTTTTTTTGTTTCTTTCTTCCGATGCAGAATAACACGACAAAAAATTTTTTGTTTCGTTTAGGATTATGAACTCTGAAGAGTATATTAGGGGAAAAAACTGGAGATTTGGAGTTTAAAAAAAGTTGTTTATCTTCTGTAAGCTCTTGACGGTAAAGAAAAATGAGGAGGAAATCTTTCTATTTATGTTCGGATCATTTTAGATGAGTCTGTTGTGAAAAAAGCGTTCCGAACTGTGAGCTGGTAAAGTCTAGGATATATAATCAATTATCCCATCAAGTAACTGCAGACCCTGTGCAAAAAAAAATTTGATCTCTCGTCGAGTCCAATATTTCATTTTTTTTCTATGAGTGTAAAACAAAATGAATTAAGTGACATATCTTTATATGGCTTTCACTTTAATTCTTTCATAACAAATATTATTTTAACTGACAACTTTCTAAGGTCGTAGAAGACTGGCACTAGACTTTGGCTGTTATACACAGAGTCGAAAGGCCACAGAATGCACACTGGATGGCTATAGAAGATTCCACTGTGCGTCTGTCCCTAACGCTGCTCAGTGTATGTTCCTCACATACCCAGCTTTTAATCCTTGTGGTCCTAGTGACCTGATCATTTTGTCCAATGTGCTCACAAAATTGCCAACATAAAGAAATCCAATACAACAGCGATCCAATGCAGTCCCTTCCTTTACGTGGCTTTTGTGACCTGGCCCCTTTAGCCTATGTGTTGACACATCAAGAAATGCAAAAATTGGGGACTATTAATGAAGACCTTTTCCTATCAGAACGATCTTTATGTAAATTTAGTTTGGAGGGAAGTAAAAAAGGTACTTGAATCATTACCATCTTTTAGCTTCAGCGCAAGTATTTGAAGTGAATATCAATTCATCGATTTCAAAAAATGCATCTCATTTCCAAACAGAGTAATTCAATTGTTCCGAAAAAAATTAGTTCTATAATTCCAAATGATACATTTCAATTATTTAAAAATTAATCAACTGAATTATTTTTTTTTAAAATCAAATTGCTCTATAATTTAAATGAATATTTTGTAATGGTATGGCAGGAATGGGAACTGCGGAGAAGACTATAAGACTGCGCAGTTGACTCCAAGACAATTTTCCAAAAATCAAAGGTTGATAAACAGATGATTAATTGATCATTAACCTATGATCTATCAGAACTGTCGAAGCGTCAACTGCGCAGTCTCATAGTCTCCCCAGTTATCCCTAAAGTTAAACCATTGGAGACTATTAGGAAACTGAAACTGCGTAGTTCGACATTCGGCAGTTTTCATTGTTCATAGGTCAATGATCTAATCGTTCACCTGTCAAACAATCAATGAGCTATCCAAGAATTTACTGCGCAGTCTCAGTCTCCTCAGTTGACAGTCATTCTAAGTCAATGCTCATATGTCTTATAAATCCTCGGGACCTTTCGGCATTTCACATATTTTAGTTGTGCGTGTGAGTGTTAATTTCTCAATATTTCTCACGCTGCTGTTTCAATTTTTTATAAATGTATTCTTTAAGTAAAACTTCACCTCGAGACCCAAAAACGAACCCCATCCAGAAAACTGGATTGAAACTTCCTATTTAAAACATCAGCTACAAATCGCCAGATATTTACAAAACAACCAGCGGCGAACCCAACTCTTTCCATTCCTTAGGATTAATGGCAAAAGCAACGTCCTTTTCGACTCTCTAAATTTACATCCTCCGTTGAGTTTATTTGCTAAAATTATTCTGCTGTTTCCCTTGTAGTCTGTCTTCACTGAGGAATGGATGAGTTGGAGTTATCAAGTCGCTGGCTAACTCTCTCTAAGTTCAGCTGGTAAATTAAAAATATTCTCATTTACTATAATACTACAGTACACATAATACATATATACAAATAAAATAAATACCCCCTCAAGCAGCTGCTTGCCACAGAGGTCTGACAGGAGCCTGTCAGTTTATATGCCACAGTAGGAGATCTGAGAGGATGGCAGGACCTCAGCAGAAAAACGACACACACATCCATGCCTAACTCCGGGGTTCGAACCCAGGTCCCTTAGATCAGTAGCCAAGCGTGCTAACCACTACGGACAGCTAATATATACATAGGATAGAAAAGAAACACCTAAAATTAATTAAAGGGAAACGAAATCCGGGTTCGATTCAACAAGTGCGACAATCGGCAGAGAATTGCATACGCACAACAACCAATCAACAATCAAGTGTCTAAATTTTTTAATCGTTCGTTTAAATGGATTGCAGCCCAGTAAGTTTAAGATCAAATGGTGTAACCTATCGTGCAAAGGGAAACCTCAATCCAAAATTATTAAATATGTATTGCTTATTAGCGAAGATATCAAGATTTTCCAGTGGAGTTCGTCCCACAGGTCGAATAAAACATCCTTAAATTGAAGGCTGATCGTTAAATTTGAATTATGTGCTTAGTTTTATGCTGACTAACGATGTAACGTAAAATAATTTTTTGCCAGGTAATAGCTTCATCTTTAATTTCAGAATTTGTAATGTTGACGTAAAGAAATCACTAAAAACTGCTGTTGTAATGCTGGCCTTGTAAACTTTAATTTAATATATTGCGACAACTACGTTTCCTTCAAGTCTTCATCAGCTTATGAAATATAATTGTTTCTATCTTGGATATATTGTTTCTGTCTAGGTTGAATTGTTTCAAATCTTAGTTTGCCTTTTTTTCTACACACAGTGACCAACGTTCAAGGACACAGGTCACAAGAGATCAGAGATAGTTTCAGAAAAGGACACACTGGACAGTTGTTAGGAAATAAAGTTTCCCTTCAGGACCATCCAGAGTGTTATTTAGCGGGCCTAGGATATATACATACAGTCGCTCAAAAAAGTATCCGAACACTATGGTTGATTACAGAATTCAGAAAAAATATCTGGCAACGATTTTTTTTTTTTTTTTAATTTCTGGCAACCTTCGTGTCACGTGACACGAAGGTTGCCAGAAATTTTTTTCTAAAGAAAATCGCTGCCAGATATTTTTTCTGAATTCTGTAATCAACCATAGTGCTCGGATACTTTGTTGAGCGACTGTACATACATATATACAGCTTGGCCAAATTATTATGAACGCCTACCTAATATTCGCCGTGTGTGTCATGGTACAATCCCCAATATCAATGTTTTCAATTCCCTGCACATATTTGTCGTAGAAATGAGTTTTGAAATATTACTAGCCGTCACCTCTCTCAGCTGATGAGTTGTAGCATCGCTGTTTTGCCGTACAGTTCCTGCCAACAAACGCCTGTCTCTGTCATCAGAGCCTTTTGCCTCCAGCATTTGCCACGATTGGGTGATGTTTCGTGAGACCTTTGCCATTCTCCATACACTTGGGATGTTGTGACCCGTGATTTTCCGCAGAATTCCATCACCTCCATTACGGATGCTCCTGCCCATCGAGCTCCAACAAAGTGAGTCAGATCAGCCTTTTACCCATGTCACACTTGACTCTGCCTCCCACCATGCCTTTACGGCTCTTATGAGGACTTCGCAGTGACGCAGAATACTTAACGTGAATAAAATATTTTGCAAGCATTGGTATGTTTCATGGTACTTCTCAGACGATGATAACACGTGTACTTCGCACACATTCGTAATAATTTGAGTAGGCAGTGTAAATCTCCAGCATGTCTGGCATGGCCTGACTTCCCATCTAACGGACTGAATCTTCCCAAGCCCATTCGGTATCAGATTTCTCACCAAAGCCAAAACAGGTGTTAGCGGAAAAAATATCAATCAAGATAGTCAGAGTACAGACTCGAACCTAGGAACATCTGGTTAAAGTCCTACCTAGGACCTCATCGTGAAATTAGAGTATTATATTTATTATCACGACACATACTGTATATTATATTCAAAATTGGAACAAATTGGAATAAGAGGCACTCTTTAAAAAAAACTCTTATTTAACTCGACGTACCCAACAAGTTAAAATAGATGGCGTTTAAACTATTATTGATTATATATCAACTGTTTATTGGAATTAAAGTTACAGTGCAAAATCGTATTTTTCGTATATAGCAGAGAAGATTATTAAGAAAAAAATCGTACAAATTTAAGACATCTTCAAATCTGGTTTCATCATCATCATCTTCCTCAAGCAGCCATGGGCTACGAAGGTCCAACCAGACCGCGCAGTTTAATTCTCCAAGCATATCTGTCCTGAGCTACATCTGCTGCATCCGGCCACTGCACACCAATTCTAACAAGGTCCTGTTTGACATTGTCTGCCCACCGCATCCTAGGTCTCCCCCTCCTTCTGAAGCCTCTAGGCACACTGTTCATAACCCTATTCGCCAATCTATAATTATCCATACGGGCAACATGGCCAAACCAGCGGAGTCTCTCTCTGCACAATATGCTGCTTAAAGGAGGTTGCAGACTCCTTTGCCTAACCTCATCATTAGTTACAAAGTTAAACCACCTAATACCCAAGATACTACGTAAGCATCTAGAATCAAAAGCATCTAGTTTCCTGTTATCTTGCTTACACAGCGTCCAAGTTTCACTACCATAACTAACCCTAGAAAGAATCAAACTATTATACAGTCTAATTTTAGTCTTTAGGTGTATACGCCTATTTCTCCACAATCTCCATAGATTCTTAAAAGTCCCGGCAGCAATACCTATTCGTCTGTTAATCTCATGCCGCACATCACCCAAATCTGGTTTAGTTACAATCATTTAGCAATGCAAATGAAATTAAGTGTATTTATTTTAGCATTGGAAAAGTAATATCCAAGGATATTGGCGAGTTGATTTACCATAAATTAATTGCCTCAACTCTAATTAAAATAACAACCCATGCAGCAATTAAATATTTAGCTGTAAATTTCGATAACAATTTAAATTAGAGAAATCACATACAGTCTGTAGTTGCAAAAATTAAGCAGGTTAAAACAAAAATTTATACATTAAGAAAAATATTATATGTACATATTTTTAAAAAATGTATATTATTCTTTGGTTTATTCAAAAAAATCAATATGCAATTATTAAACGGCTTGGGACACTCGAAATTTATATGGGTTGAGTTGTTTTACCTCTGAGCGGCACTTTTTTGCACACCATTGGCTAAATGGCCAGGTCAAATGGACCCCGAAGGCTCAGAGAAGGTTGGGGGAGGGGACCCACTGGAACAGCTGTTGGGAGACAGATGGTAGCCTCCCGTCAAGGCCATCCAGCGTGTTCTTTAACGTGCACAGGATATGGCTCTTCCGCACACGGGGCCACGGCTTAACGTCCCATCCGACGGATGGCGGCCTTTCCAAGCCCATCGGTGTCCCCTACTGACCGTGGGCAGGGCGGGGAATTTTGTGGAGATAAATCTCAACGCTGACCCAGCTGGGGACTCGAACCTTGGAACTACAGATTACGAGCCTGGCGCGCTACCGACTGAGCCACCCCCGCCCCTCGAAATTTATATGAAACGACTAATTCAGATACAAAACTATATTTTTAAAATCATGACATTTGAAAAGAAATATGATTCATCAAGACAAAGTTTTATCGAATTGCACTCCTTTAATATTGAATAGGTTTGTAAATATGCTAAAATATTATAATTTTAAGTTCTTAAAACCCAATGCAGAATTTTATTATAAACGTTCTTTGGTTGCTGTGGTGTAAAGCTTTACATTTAACTACCTTATAAAATTAAGCAAACTAAAAATTAAATTTCTATTTAAGAAGGAAGTAAAAACATAGACTGGATATGGGAATTCATTGTAAATAAATTCTTTAATAGAGCTATACTACTTAATACTAACAGAATATTACAATTACCAATTAAATTACTGTTTTCTATATATTAAATATTTATATAAAGTGGTTTGCACTTAACTAATGATATATGATTCAAATGGTTCTTCAGTTCTTTTGTATTTGTTGTATTCAAATCATTACGTGCACAGGCATAATCAAATTTAAAAATGAAAACTATTCTGTACATTTAAAACAGTATCCACTGTCATGTTTGGAACTCTTGTGAATATGACCAGTATTAAGCATTATATTATCAGAAGCTGAATAAAATAATGTTGTTTTTTTATTATTATTAGTTACAGCGTCAAGCATGTGTTTGTAAAATGAGAAAGTTTGATTAAAATATTACTGATACAATCCCAAGTAATCTGTTATGAAAGGCATTTTTTATTTTCAGGTCAGGATCAATTTATAAAATATATTTCCGTCTAGAGTTGTCCAAGCACAACAAGGAATATACTTTTTCACACATAGGAATGAGAAAGAAAGACTTTCTTCTTTTCTTCTTCTTGTCATCCTTCAAATGGATTTCGAAGTCTAGATCTTCATTCAATGAAGTTCAGGTAGCGATTCCAGATCGTCCGTTTCTCACCAGACTTGAGCAATATAAAACTCTTTCACATTTTAAAGAAATTTTCGGTTTCTTCTGAAATTCATCTTGTCAAATTTGAAATCCGAAAATGATATTTGAGAACTGTATTTTATTCATTTATGGGGAAAAAAAAGATCTGTAGTGTATAAAACAAAAATGAAAAAATAAATTGCCAATGCATTGAAAATTTCCGCTGATTTATGTTTCCTCTGTTTTCATGCCACAAGAACAAAAAATAAAAGTTTGAACTAAAAAGTTACACCACAAATAATCAACGTCAAAAATACTAATGATGTCAAAAACCAATTTTGTTGAACAGACCAGAAATGAAAATGCACGATTTAAAAAATAAATCCTTTCAGAGGTAGATCTAATAGGGGAGAGCCTCCAAGGGGTTCAGGCCACCACCATCCCTCCCTTTGAGAATGCTAGGTACCAAAACGGAAGCGAAAATTTATTAAATATTGTAAATGAATTAAACGTATTTTTAATGAAAAGTTTTTGAAGATCAATTAAACGGGGAAAAACTATATACTGGAACGGCGTTCCTGTTCGATTTCCCCCCCCCTCCACCTCTTTTCACTCTGCTCACTTGAACCACTCACACACACACACTTCCCCACCCACTTTTTTTCCCAGATTTAGACCTGTCCTTCATACGTTTACACAATCCCCTTAAACGTGTATCGGTACACTTCCGTGTTACGTGAAGATAAATGAAAGCTCTCTAACTTTGAATATTATTTTCTTACGGAAAATTTTAACTGGAGATTAATGAAGATCTTACTCAAATCTCTCTAAATCTCGATTTGTAAACAATATTTCTTTAGTATTTAAAAGTTTTTGAATCTGAAACATTTAACGCAGACGCTGCTGTTATAATCATCCTGAAAACGTTTCTTCAAAATCAGTGAGAATTGAATCGTTACACAAACGAATAAAATTATATTTATTTCAGTAAATGATTTGTTATAAGAGTTATTATTTCAGTATTAATTCACTTTTCAGGTAAATTATTATGACTACCAATGATGTTGTTAACCATTAAATAACTACCAATGATGTTGTTAAACCATAAAACGTTTCAGTTTAAGATATGTATTTGAATGAGACCTTCAACTGATTTCTCTCTCTTTAGCGAACATTTTAGGAACAGCCCGATAAGTCCTTCACTAACGCACTGATTTTTGGGTTGTTTTAACTCTGAACGACACTTCTTTTCTTTGCACACAATAAGCTAAATAGTTGTCACAAGGACCCCAAGGGTTTAGAGAAGGGTAGGGAAGGGACTCTGCTGTACAGTTGGTAGGAGACTGATGGAAGCTTTCCGTCAAGGCCAGTTAGTGTGTTCTTTAACGTGCACAAGGTATGGCTCTCCTGCACATGGGTCCACGACTTAACCTCCCATCCAACGGACAGAAATCTTACCAAGCTCATCTGCGTTCCTTTCTCACCACGGATAAGTGGGAGTTAGGGAGATAAATCTCTACGTTGACATAGTCGGTACTCGAACCTACGACCTGAAATTACGACATTGATGCGCTGAGACTGAGCGTTTTTTTTTTCGGGGTGGGTGGGTTCCATAAATCTGTTTTATCACTTTTTCCGTATCATTTGTTTCTCCGCCATTTATTTTTCTGTTTGTGGATATATCAACACAATAGTTCGCCACATCTCCTCATACAGGGTGATGGTTCTGTCGCTAGTGCGCCAGGCTTGTAATCTGCAGTTCCCAGGTTCGAGTCCCAGCTGAGCCAGCGTTGAGATTTATCTCAGCAAATTCCCCCCACCCTGCCCACAGTCAGTAGGGGACACCGATGGGCTTGGAAAGGTCGCCGTCCATAAGATCGGACGTTAAGCCGTGGCTCCGTGTGAGAGATAGCCGCACACTTTGCACTTTAAAGAACACGCTGGATGGCCTTGGCAGGAGGCTACCATCTATCTCCCAACAGCTGTTCCAGTGGATCCCCTCCCCCAGCATTCTCTGAACATTCGGGGTACTTGTGACCTGGCCATTTAGCCCATTGTGTGCAAAAAAGTGCCGCTCAGAGGTAAAACAACCCAACCCAATCCTCAACCCATGATTCGTAACGAGTTACGCATCCAAGTTCATCAAATGGGAAATTACATTAAAAAAAAAGATAAATCTTATAAAAAAGTTAACAGACTCAAAATGTAACCTTTATTTTGAAGACAAATAGCGGTTCGGCCTTGCAATTTAATTTTTTTTAGTTATTTAACATCAATTGGAACTGTACTGCATACAACGAAGGCATAGTAGGAACTTAAAATGCTAGGTCACAACAACTTCAGGAGTCCTTTCTGGGTAGATTGTCCGCAAAATTCCCCGCCCTAACCACGGTCAGTAGGGGACATCGATGGGCTTGGAAAGGCCGCCGTCCGTCGGATGGGACGTTAAGCCGTGGCCCCGTGTGCGGAAGAGCCATACCCTGTGCACGTTCAAGAACACCCTGGATGGCCTTGACGGGAGGCTACCATCTGTCTCCCAACAGCTGTTCCAGTGGGTCTCCTTCCCCAACCTTCTCTAAGCCTTCGGGGCCCATGTGACCTGACCATTTAGCCCATGGTGTGCAAAAAAGTGCTGCTCAGAGGTAAAACAACACAACAGCACCAAGGGTTCCTTCCTGGATAGATAAGTCATCTACTAGCTGTTAAGAGACAAATGGAAGCCTCCCATCAGAGCCATCTATTGTGTTCTTTAACGTGCTCAGGAACTCCTTCCCACTAAGCCATGTCTTAACATCTCCTCCAACAGATATTGGAACAGACAGATCCGGTGTCCCGCCAATTCATCGCGGTCAATTCATTGCAGTATCAATTCATCGCGATAAAAATGCGATTTGCGCGATATTAGTTTATCGCAGCATCTGTTCATCTCAATAATAGAGATACAATTTTATTGACTTTCTGCATTTGTGCTCAAATGAATTATTTAACTGCGAGAGGTAAAACATGCGTCATAAACATTTCTCTCAGAAATGAATCAAAACGTAAATAGCAAGTATTGTTTAAAATCATTTATAAATATGCATTTTCAAAGTTTGCTTTTTAATTATTTCAATATTAGGCAATTATGTATCATTTTCATGAAAGATAATTAATATTTTATGAAAGATATTATATGAAAGATTGTTAAATATTCCAGCTTGCGGCTCTTTAAATACTGAACGAATATTGCTGAAAATCAAGATTTAAATAGATAAGATTATGATCTTTAATTTGTCTTTGATCATAGTTTAAAAGTTATAAATCTTCTAAATTAGATTCCCATGGATATTTTCCATTTTGGTAGGTTCTAGATGAATTGTTTGAAAAGCTAAATCTTAAAACAATAGATTGCCCCACAAAAACACACACACCCTGGTGTAAGGGGGGAAAATCATTTCTGTCAATGTATTTGGTACAGTCGCTCAAAAAGTATCCGAACACTATGGTTGACTTCAGAATTCAGAAAAAATATCTGGCAACGATATTTTTTAGAAATTAGTGATCTGGCAACCTTCGTGTCACGTGACACGAAGGTTGCCAGATCACTAATTTCTAAAACAATCGTTGCCAGATATTTTTTCTGAAATCTGTAATCAATCATAGTGTTCGGATATTTTTTAATATATATAATGCGTATGAATATATAATGCAATGAATATGGAGCGTGTGCAGTTACCGTTCACAGCAAACTGGAGCGGTTGCGGTTAATGTTCACAGCACATTGGATCGTGTGAGCTCACAAAGACCTGGATCGTGTGGGCTCACTCACAGAAATATTGAGCGTGTGCAGTTACCGTTCACAGCAAACTGGAGCGGTTGCGGTTAATGTTCACAGCACATTGGATCGTGTGAGCTCACAAAGACCTGGATCGTGTGAGCTCACAAAGACCTGGATTGTGTGAGCTCACAAAGACCTGGATCGTGTGGGCTCACTCACAGAAATATTGAGCGTGTGCAGTTACCGTTCACAGCAAACTGGAGCGGTTGCAGTTAATGTTCACAGCACATTGGATCGTGTGAGCTCACAAAGACCTGGATCGTGTGGGCTCACTTACGGAAACATTGAGCGTGTGCAATTACCGTTCACAGCAAACTGGAGCGGTTGCGGTTAATGTTCACAGCACATTGGATCGTGTGAGCTCACAAAGACCTGGATCGTGTGGGCTCACTCACAGAAATATTGAGCGTGTGCAGTTACCGTTCACAGCAAACTGGAGCGTGTGCAGTAACTGCACACGCTCCAGTTTGCTGTGAACGGTAACTGGAGCATGTACAGTTGCTGTACACGCTCCAGATATTCTTCCTGAATTCTGTAATCACGTGACACGAAGGTTGCCAGATCACTAATTTCTAAAAAATCGTTGCCAGATATTTTTTCTGAATTCTGTAATCAATCATAGTGTTCGGATACTTTTTTGAGCGACTGTACCTTGACAATGACACTTCACCTAAAAATTTCAAATTCATAGCATAAATAAATCGTTTATAATATTCGCTTAAAATTTTGACATTTTTTAAAATTTTCGACCGCTATAGGGCGTAATTTAAGGTATTGGGAAATTTTGAAAATACGAATGGTAATATTTAATCAATACCTATACAGCCCAAAAATAACTTTTATATCTAAAAACAAAAAAAAATATATTAAAAAAACTAGCTGTTTCCGAGAAAATGGATATTCGAAAAAAAAAAGTTCCTATTCGAAACATTGACTTTCGAAAAAATACGTCATTCGAACAGAATGCCGAAAAATTCACCTATAAACTGCCAAAATAGAAAATTTCCGTGGGAATCTTATTTAGAAGATCTATAACTTTTAAAATATGCTTTTAATAGAAAAATATGACCAAAGACAAATCAAAGATCATAATCAGACCTATTTAAATCTGGATTTTTCAACAATATTCGTTTAGTATTTAAAGAGCTACAGATGCTGGAATATTTAACAATAAATTATCGCTCATAAAAATCATTCGTAATTGCCTAATATTGAAATAGTCATTTCTCAAACTTTGAAAATGCGTATTTTATTAAATGGTTTGAATCAATACTTGTTATTTAAGTTTTAATTGAGTTATGAGGGAAATTCTTATGACGCATGTTTTAGCACCTCTCAAAGTCAAACTTAAAAAATTGTCTCAGTATAGTTCATTCCAGCACAGTGTAGAAAGTCAAAAAAATTCGATCTCTATCATTGCAATGAACTAATGCTGTGATAAACTGGCGTTGCAATGAATTGACGTCGCGATGTGATTGACGTAGAACCGACAGATCTCATCCCTACGATATTTATGGAAACAAATTCGACCATTCCAATTCTATCAGCACCCACCTTCTCATCGAGGCAAGCTGTGGTTAGGGGAGAAAATCTCAACGAAGGCATTGTAGGAACTTAAACCAGAAGCAACATCAAATAATCTATCTAACTTACGCCTCTTTTTAATAGTGATGCAGATATACTTAAAACAACGATACATTTCTTATAGAAACAATCACTTGTATCAAACATAACTAAATGCACTAAGCTCTCCTCAAGCAGTAAAGGAGATCTGCCCTCTTACTGATTCGAACAAATGCACACAAAAGACATTCTTACTCTAGAAAAAGAGAAGAATTGCTCCTCCTCTCTTCTCTCCTTGCATCTCTTGTCCTTCATTCATCGACTGAAGTTTCCCTTTCCTCTTTTTCCGATTTCGCTTCATCACGCCACTCCTGGATCGATGTCAATCGAATTTCGTCTCCTTTATTTTATTTTCATGCCCTCTCGTGCGAGAGATTTTCTCATTGCCCTCTCTTCCTTTATGCTGATTTGTCCGCTGCCTCTTTTCCTTTTTCCAGAAAACTACTTCTATTTCTCATTCCCTCGCCTGTTATCCATTTTCCTTCAATCTTTTTCCCTCTTTAGTTAACTGAGCGTAATAATTTTAAGAAACGGAAGAAAAAAAAAGTTTTTTTACACTTTCTTTTAGGGTTTCATGTTTTATTTGTTCAATACCATTTTCTCTATTTTTATGTTATTTTTCTTTATTTATTTAGACTTTCTACCGAAAATTGACTATTTCTTTTCCCCTGTCTCACTTTTTTCTTTATGTGGTCTTCTTACTTTCCTCCTTCCTCTTCTTCCTCTTAAACAACCTCCCACTTTTTTCTTTCTTCCTCTTCTCTTCTTCAATATCCTCTCCCTCTTCCTCTAGGAGCACGCTAGGCTCGTAATCTGTAGTTTCCAGGTTCGAGTCCCTCCTAGGCCAGCGTTGAGATTTATCTCCGAAAATCTCCCCACCCTGCCTTCGATCATCAGGGGACATCGATGGGCTTGGAAAAGCCTCCGTCCATCGGATGGAACATTAAGACATGACCTCGGATGCCGGAGGTTATGTCTCAGTAACCTCGGAGACCTCGGTGACATACGCTGTGAATGTTAAAGAATACGCTAATGGCCTTGACGGGAGGTTACCATCTGTCTCCTAACGGATGTCCAGTGGGTCCTCTCCCCCCAACCTTCTTTGAGTCCTCGGGATCCTTGTGGCATGGCCATTTAGCCTATTTGCAAATATACTTAATTGTCGTAGTGGTTAGGAAGCTAGCGACTGTTCCAGCAAGGCAAGCTTTGTGTGCTATGTTAGCTCTAATGCGGT
The DNA here is from genome assembly GCA_038380435.1 of Ryuthela nishihirai. NCBI lineage: Eukaryota > Metazoa > Arthropoda > Arachnida > Araneae > Heptathelidae > Ryuthela > Ryuthela nishihirai. Next base: position 10,633,606 of record JAWZYU010000007.1, read on the forward strand.
AGTGGTCATCAGTGACTTCGGTCTCAGTAACGTATGTCCTTGTATGAGGCCTGTAAAAGCTAGAAGTAACTTCTAGGATTCTTCTCTCTCCTCTGTGTTGTAAATCAAAAAAAGAGAAAAATAGTTCTGCTCAGAGGCAAAACAACCCAAAAAACTTTTCATTTTACCTTCTCTCCCTCCCCCCGCCCCTACTCATACCTCATTCTCCTTCGCTCGTCTTACTTTTCTCCATCCATTGTTTTCTCCTCCATTTGTATCCCTCTCTTTTCTCTTATTCCCTGCTTCTTTTCTCATTCTTTATTTTCCTTTGTTATGAGTTACTTTTATATAATTCTTCATATTCATTTCTTTCTTCATTTTTACCATCCTCTGGGTCTTGTTTTCCTCATACCTTAATCTTCATCCTCTGTTTCATCTTCTCATACAATTCCTTTCGTTTTTTTCCTCCTCTGCCTTTTCTATCTCTCTTGAATTCTTTCTATGTCTCATCGAATTAGTTAAATTCCTCCACTGTCGTTGTTTCGTCTTTATTTTCCCAACATTATCACCTTCGTTTTATCCTCTGCCTCCTTTTTTTCTTCTTATTCGTTTTTTTTCTTTCTTCTTGTCACTTAAGTCTCCTCTTTCTTCATTGAAAACTTCTCACTCTTTCCTTTCTAATTTTCTTAATCTTTTCTAGCAACTACTTCTTTCATTTTTTCGTTTCCTATTTGATCTCCTCCTCTGCCACATCTTCTTTTTATTTCTTACTCCTTTTGTACTTCCTTTTCTCGTTCATTTTCTTAACTTTCAACTTCTTTGTTTCTACCCCTAGGAAGAATTCAATTTAGGCGAATTAAAAGATGCCAAGTTTAGGAACTTTTTCAAACAATCTTCTTTAAAACAAAATGTGACTGAAGAAAAATAATACTCATCCCTCTCTAAATGACATTTTTCACCCACATTCATTCAATCCTGAAAGAGTAATGGAAGCTAGAATATTTAACAGTGACAGCTCGTTCTATAAGAAAAGCTCAGAATTGGCAAAAATTAAAGTACTTATTACAGAAAACGTCAAACTCCTGAAAATCTCAATAAGATAAATAAAAAATGATACGGCTTTCATTTAAAATTGTTTAAACCAGCTTTTCAGAAGAATGATTCAATTGATTCAATATTTCAACTCTCATAGCACTTTAAATACTGAAAGAATATTGTTGAAAATTGACATTTAGATAGATTAGATTGATATCTTCATCTTCAGTTGCATTTTTCTGTAAAATGCTTATTTTAGAAGTTGCTAACATGGAACTATTTACATTCTTTACCAAGTGTACAATTTTTTGTTGTGCCGTTTTTCTTTCTTTTCTCTCTTCTGACCTTCAATTTTTTTCTCTTTCACTCCTTTGATTATTCTTCGACCAATACTTTTCTTACTCAGAAGTTTTCTTCTTTCACGTTTGTCAAGATTTTGTTTCCTGCTACTTTTCTGTTTAATCTTTTCTTTCTGATCTGATTTTCTTTCTGATCTGATTTGCTTTCTGATTTTCTTTCTGATCTGATTTTCTTTCTGATTGGACTGTTTTACCTCTTATTATTTTTTATCATAAGTCAAAAAGAACAATTAAGGGAAGAAAACCAAATCTTTACATTTTGATTTATATCCCTGAAACCAGAATATTTAGCGGAGTCGTCATGCATTTACATTTATTTATCCGTGCTGCACTTCAACCTAAACAAAGACAACATCAAATGCCGCAGCGCTTCGAAAACACACACGCGAAAGGAAATTACTTCTTCTGCCTTCAAGAAACTTTGTCGAATTTTCAGAATTAAGAATCTGATTCGCAGTCAATTGCGTGATGAGCAATGTGGATTCAGAAGTCGTAGGGGATGTGTGGATCAGATATTTTCACTTAGGCAGATTCTTGAGAAATGTTTAGAGTTACAGAAGCCTTTGGTTGCTAGCTTTGTTGATTTCAAAAAGGCTTTCGACTCTGTTGATCGTCATAATTTGTGGTTAATTGTGAGATCATATGGTATACCAGACAAGTTAGTTAACATAATGAAAGCTCTCTATAATAACACTGAGTCGTGTGTGAGAGTTGGTAAGTCTTGTAGCAATTGGTTTAGCATTACTTCTGGTGTTCGACAAGGGTGCATTTTGTCTCCTTTTCTCTTTAGCTTGGTTATTGATTATGTTATGCGAAATTCACTTCAAGGGAAAGATTTTGGCCTTAAATGGACTGGAGATACTAAAATTTCTGATTTAGGTTATGCTGATGATTTAGCCCTTTTGGCAAATGATGTTGATGATATGAACTCTTTCATTCGAGCTGTTGATGAGACTGGTACTAGGATAAGATGGTTATAAACAGAGAGAATTAAAGTGATGAAAATTGGTCAGGCAGGTTGTGATTCAGTTCATCTGAATGGTTGCAGTCTTAAGCAGGTGCCACAGTTTAATTATCTTGGGAGCTATGTAACAGATAATGGTGATGTGCGGCATGAGATTAACAGACGAATAGGGATTGCTGCCGGGACTTTTAAGAATCTATGGAGAGTGTGGAGAAATAGGCGTATGCACCTAAAGACTAAAATTAGATGCTTTTGATTCCAGATGCTTACGCAGTATCTTGGGTATTAGGTGGTTCAACTTTGTAACTAATCATGAGGTTAGGCAAAGGAGTTTGCAACCTCCTTTAAGCAGCATATTGTGCAGAGATTGCATATATTGTGCTCCGTTGGTTTGACCATGTTGCCCATATGTATAATTATAGATTGGGGAAAAGGGTTATGAACAGTGTGCCTAGAGGCCTCAGAAAGAAGGGGAGACCTAGGATGCGGTGGGCAGACAATGTCAAACAGGACCTTGTTAGAATTGGTGTGCAGTTGGGTTGGGTTGGGTTGTTTTACCTCTGAGCGGCACTTTTTTGCACACCATGGGCTAAATGGCCAGGTCACATGGACCCCGAAGGCTCAGAGAAGGTTGGGGGAGGGGACCCACTGGAACAGCTGTTGGGAGACAGATGGTAGCCTCCCGTCAAGGCCATCCAGCGTGTTCTTTAACGTGCACAGGGTATGGCTCTCCCGCACACGGGGCCACGGCTTAACGTCCCATCCGACGGACGGCGGCCTTTCCAAGCCCATCGGTGTCCCCTACTGACCGTGGGCAAGGCGGGGAATTTTGCGGAGATAAATCTCAACGCTGACCCAGCTGGGACTCGAACCTGGGAACTACAGATTACGAGCCTGGCGCGCTACCGACTGAGCCACCCCCGCCCCTTGGTGTGCAGTGGCCGGATGCTAATTAAGAGTATAAAAGTGAATTATTAGGAATTATTACCAGATTGTTACAATAGGAATGAATTAATTGAGGAATCATTTTGATAGATTGTGAGCATTATTTTTAATTATTATCGAATTGTAGAGATTAAAAGAATTATGATGCTAATTAATAGAATATAAGTGAATTATTAAGAATTATTACCAGATTGTCACAATAGGAATGAATTGAGGAATCATTTTTGCCGAGTAAGAGTAGATTGTGAGGATTATTATGAATTATTGTCGAATTGTAGGGATGAGTTAATTGAAGAATTGTGATATTAGTTAAGAGTGTATAAGTGAATTATTAGGGATTGGATTGGATTGTTTTACCTCTGAGCGGCACTTTTTTGCACACCATGGGCTAAATGGCCAGGCCACAAGGACCCCGAAGGCTCAGAGAAGGTTGGGGGAGGGGACCCACTGGAACAGCTGTTGGTAGACAGATGGTAGCCTCCCGTCAAGGCCATCCAGCGTGTTCTTTAACGTGCACAGGATATGGCTCTCCCGCACACGGGGCCACGTCTTAACGTCCCAATCCGATGGACGGCGGCCTTTCCAAGCCCATCGGTGTCCCCTACTGACCGTGGGCAGGGAGGGGAATTTTGCGGAGATAAATCTCAACGCTCACGAATTTGCGGAATCTCAACGAATTTTGCGGAGATAAATCTCACGACCCAGCTGGGACTCGAACCTGGGAACTACAGATTACGAGCCTGGCGCGCTACCTACTGAGCCACCCCCGCCCCGAATTATTAGGGATTATTGCCAGATTGTTACGTAAGAGATAAGAAGTGAGAGGTAATAAAACAAGTGGTAAGTGATAATATGACAGGCAGGTTGAATAAGTAAATATGAAAAATATTATATAGCACTTGTCTTTAAGGAATAAATATTATGCAGTGTCAAATTTGAATGTAACATATACTGGGTCCTAATGGCCCTGGGAATTAAGAGTTTGAAAGAATCAGTGAGTCACATGGCGGTAGGCACGGAGACGAACTGTGTAATTGTGAATTAGTGCATGTGGAAAAACCAGATTTTTACCCCCCTCCTTTTCTTTTGTTTCATGTGCTTTGGAGTCTTCCACGAGCCACCATCAACAAGAGCGGCCCAGGAGGGTCCGAACCAGATGACCCGGACTCTTGGTACACCGACTGCTACACTATGTGACACTGGGACTCTCCGAGGAACAACAGAAACTATAAACATATTAACCAGAGAAATCCCAGTCTCTTCTGAACAGCGATGTGCACAGAGTTTACTCCAGCCAGCCAAAGACCATTCTGCGCCCCACCTTTTTCCCCCTCTCCCTAAAGGGGGATAGGTATGTCGTGCACACAGTGATCTTATCCTGTGGACAAGACTGTGGGCCGAAAGGTTCGCGAACATTCGGTCTTCATGATAGGAACAAAGACTTGGGCCGTCCTCCAGTTCTGCAAAATTCCCTGACGCTGGTTTCAGCAGAGGACGAGATCGCCTTCGGCGTAGATGTTTCACGAACTGACCGTCGTGGTGAGCATCAAAGGCCACCGAGTGTGCATTCCCCATGGGTCGGCCGCGCTGCCCAATGAACGGCAGTCGCATCAGCTAACGCGCTGATCTCTGACAGAGGTCGTAGTGATGAGCAACTTTGAGAGAGTGAACAGGCTGGCGAGTGCGTTCTCTCTTCCTTCTTCTTGTTTGAGCTCCCGAAGGCAATGGTCATCTGTATGTAGTGCACAAAAGCGACAAGACTTCAACCCCCGGCCAGGCGATCTAGTGATGGTGTTTCAACGTAAAGACTGCTACATGAGAGATGGTAGGGTTGCTGGTCAAACTTTTCTGGTATTATATTTCCACATGCAAACTTAAACCTACTGCCGCCACGTATCCCTCTCGGGACCTAGGACTCGGTCCCAGAACTTTTTATGACAAAGTCTTTGTCTTGATCTGTTTTACAAAGTGTTCGCCTTACTGAAAAAGGGCCGCGCCAAGGGCGTAAATGTTGAGATCATCCCGAAAAGTGGGACTTAATGATATGTGTAATTGTTTTAGTCAGTGAGTGTTAATAAATGTTTTATTGTGATGCCAACCGTGAGTTTAATTTAATTTATCCATTGTATTAAGTGAAATACCTAGGAATTCAGAGATTAGAAGTAACAGTTTTGGCTTACATATCTAGGCTGAGTAAAGGTGATATAAGGATTAAAAGACACAACGCAAACGCATACTTATTTTGGGGGTCTAAATCTTTGGATTTCCCCCTAGTTCTCACTACCCCATCAACCAGATCTGGTGAGGTGTTGAACAATTATAGACCAATCACTCCATTAACATATTTTGATAAGATAATGGAAAAATACGTTGGAGATCGCCTGCAAAAATTTTTAAATAAAATAAATTTTCTGTCAAGTCAGCAATTTGGGTTCCGTAAAGGTATGGGAACTCATTTTGAATGGTTTAAAAGCCACTTATGACATGTTAAAAAACAGTTATTAAAATAAATGTTAATTATAGTGATAAATTTCTGATCAATTTTGGAGTTCCGCAAGGATCTATTCTCGGCCCTATGCTCTTTCAAATATATATAAATGATTTGGCTAATATTAATTTCAGTAATAAAATATATATGTATGCTGATGATACAGTGCTAATCAACTTCCACTCAGATTTAGAATACGCTATTTGCAATCTACAAAATGTTTTTAATAAAGCAGTTAAATGGTGTGTTCTTATAAAAACTGAGTGTAAACGAAAAAAAACTAAATTTATGTGTATTCGTTTTCAACAACCTACACTTAATAGAAGCATTACTAAACATCGAATCAGTTGTTCTATGTTAGATGGTTTATTACCTGATATATGCAGTTGTCCTAAAATAGAAGTAAACGAGATAATTCACCTAGGCTTGAAAATGAATTCGAAAAAGAAATGAAATAAACATATTGACTGGATGTGTTCAAGACTACGATTTGTAGCATTTAAAATTAGGAAACTTAACTTGTTTGTTGATACACAGATAACTATTTTAGTATATAAAGCACTTTTTGAATCTATAATAGATATAGAAAAACAGTTTATGGGACAGCCTTTAAGAGGAATATAAATAAAATTAAAAGAATACAAAGTAGTCTACTAAAAGGATTGTGTAATTCAGAAGTTAAAAATTCCATTACAACAAAAGATGATATATTTAGTTTGTTCAAAGTTTTACCTATTAAAAGTTTATATGTATTTGTTTTTGTCATCAATAACTTCTTTAATAATACCTATAAGCAAAACATTTTCCACAATAAATTTATTATAAAAAAGCTAAGGGTTTTTTGAAACAACCAAAATTTTATAATAATTACACATGAAATTCCAAAGAATATCAAATTCCCTATCTATTTAACTTGATTCCTAGAGAAATTGTTAACTTAGGTAAATTTGTGATGTTAAAGAAAAATTATTTCAGTGTTGATGAAAAAGTGATGTTTTTATTCGGAATCATTTATCATTTTATTGGTTTTCTTTTCCATGTATTATTTTTTTTCACTTTCATTTCATGTAATGATACTGATGTAATCTAGATCATATCTGTCAAAACCATATATGTACATTCCCGCTGATAAACTTCGGATTAGTGGGATTTTTTTATGTAAAATAGTTATAGATAATACTTATTGAAATAAATTTGAATTTGGAAAAAAAACTGTGCCTCTGTTGAGATTTATCAATCCTAACCGCTATCCTTCCCTCAGTGAGAAAGGGGACACCCGTGAGATTGGAAAGACAACCGTCTGATGGGACACAAAGCCATAGCGCCGTATGTAAGATTTGGGCTCTGAGCGGCATTTTTTTGCACACACACAGTGCTACATAAATGGCCAGGTTACATGGACTCCAAGAGCTCAGAGAAGGTTAGGGGGAGGGAACCCACTGGTCAGCTGTTAGGAAACAGATGGTAGCCTCACGTCAAGGCCATCCAAGTGTTCTTTAACGTGCATGATGGTATAGCTTTCTCCAACACATGGGCCACGGCTTACCGTTCCATTCGACGGACTGCAACCTTTCCAGCCCATTGGTCTCTCTTACTGACCTAGGGCAGAGCAAGGAGTTTTGCGGAGATAAATCTCAACGCTGACCCAACTGGGCCACCCCGCTGCACTCTGTGTAGGAGAGCCATACCTATGCATGCTAGAGAACACGCTGGATGGCCTTGACGGAAGGCTTCCATCTGTCACCCAACAGCTTTCCAGCACATGAAGCGAATAACTAGTGAGAAGAAGCACACTCATCTCTAAGCCCTTAGGATCCTTATAATCTGACCATTTTGCTTTATATAAAAAAGGGCCATAATAAGTAAAATAATATCTCATAAGTAATCATAAGTAAAATCATATCTCAGACGAGCAACACCTGTCCCAATTCACTTAGTTTCCCAGCCTAAACGAAACGTTTTAATTCCAAAAACATTAACATAGCAAAGTGAAAGGATAAGAATGTTCAAATGTTTAAAAAACCTGGTTAAGTAAAAAAACGGAGGTCCTCGACAATGATTACTTTATGCGTGGAATGAGTAACCTTTGGGGAGACTACGAGATTGCGCAGTTGAGGATGCGACACTGCTCATAGATTAAATTATCTCAAGCTTTTTCAGTCACTGACTTCAGTACCATTAATAAAACTGGTCAACCCCACCCCCATCAGTGTCCATCCGTATTATATATGTATATATTTGTTGACAGCATTAATTATTATTGAATTAATTTGAATGTTAATAGTAATTATTTTAAAAGTTTTTCACTTTATTGTTTTACTTCCAAAGGAAATTACTTCTAAAGGTCACAAGGACTCCAAGGTATCAGAGCTGGATAGGGAACGAAGATCCACTTAACTGCAGTTAGGAGACAGATAGAAACCTACTTATCCATTATGTTCCAAAACGGAGACATGGCTCTCATTCACGCTACACCATCATTTAACTACCTATCCGACGGACGGCGACCTTCCCAAATCTATCTATGTCTCCTTTCTCAACAAAGGCAAAGCAGCGATTAGCGAATAAAATCTAAACTCAATGAAAAGGTGACAAGAATTCGGGAACATCAGATTAGAGCAAAGCGAGTTACTGACTGAGGAAATCCCTTCTCAGTTTTAAAGGCATTGCAGTCGACATAATTTAAAGACATAAAACAGTTAAAATTAAATCGTAGGACTATGACTCTATGAGATTGATCTGTTGTTGACCGAAGATTCATGAGACCTGAGCAGTCTCCTAGTCTCTCCAATTGTCATCTTGTTACATCACTGGACTTACCAAGAAACACGAAAACCCCGAAAGTGCACGTCTCAACTCAAACAGAAATGTTCTACAGATTCACAAACAATTAATTCCATTGTCCAGAAAACAAACAAGGACTCTCAGATTTGTATGTGATCCTACATCCCAACAAGACTCGGCAGTATTTTATGGATCTCAATATAAAAGGAACACAAACACAGATGAACCGCTTTTGTCTCTACGAGCTAAACCAGAGGTTCCAACCCCCCAATCTTCATTACGAGACAACTGCCACGCCTTGCAAAACATTATGAATCGCAACTGTTGACTTCCCCAGAGCATCGGATGACCTGCTTCTTCTGCGGGTCCACCTTTCCCAAGGGATTGGGTCATCTCTATTGTTTCTCGTACAATGGCAGCAACAAATCCCATCCGGCGTTCGTTTTGTTCTTTACTCGGAAACCCTGTACTAGACTCTGGGGAAATTTCAGAATGTGATCGCCAGCGATAGGTTTAAATGAGAGAGAAACTTTTGACGTCATACTCTCATTACGTCCGTGAGTATTCTTTTAGCTTAATGCTTCGTTATTGTACAGTGAAAGAGGCTTTTAGCCACGACAGGAGGGTGGGGATAATATCCTCCTTTCGTGGAAACCTACACACATTTTGAAACACTATATTATCATTTTACTTCCGTTTCTAAGGAAGACACCAAAAAACATTTTATTTACCATCAACCTCCTTCCCAGCAGAACATAAAATGGCTCCTACCCTCCTTAAAGGAATTTTTATCAGCATTTATATGAGTGGCATTAACTCGGCAGTGTTTGACATTCAAAACTGAAAGAGGTGTTCATTTGAATGTTTATAGAAAAGTAAGCTTCGACACAGAGTATTGTTTTTTGAAATGCTTAAATAAAAAAAAGAATTCCACGCTATAGCACTAGAAAGAAAAAATTCGATGCTCCATAATTTTTTCTAAAATGATTTTTCTATGCAAATATGTAGCTGAAAATTAAAGATCTATCGAAGTCTATTAAATCCCGAATTTGAAAAATAATCAGTTTTAAAAAGTTAAGGAAGCTGAAATATTTATTAACAACAATACCATTCTTAACAAACTTATATAATATTGTCCAATATTGAAAAAAATAATTTACGCAAACTTTTATTAAACGGTTTGAAATAATGCTTATTATAGTTCTAAATTAAGGACATGATTCTTATTTTCATTCTAGTCATTTTTTAAAACTTCTATTCGAAACATTTTACAAATGCTTTTATTCATTGAAGCTGAGAAGGAACATTCTCATCATGTACAAGTATACATTTGAATAAAGCAAAATGAATTAGAGTAGTCGCCAGAACTTTTCAAACAAAAAACACATAGCAACACAATAACTGTTCTGAACAATTTACTTTTTAATTGGTGAATATTAAGTGCGAAGATCCTTTGGTATTTAATATTAAATCAAAAAGCTTGCAAAAGATAAGTTGCGAAAATTCAGTGAAAAAAAGGAATGTTCTCGTCTAATAATTGACTTGAATATTGTTTCATTTTGTTTTATATTGATTTAAGGAGAATGGGCTAAAATTTTACTAAGCTGCGTCTTGTTGCTATATATTTAAATATCCTTATAAACCACTTAGTGGAAATGAAACAAATGAACTGTCTGGTATAAATGGCTGCCTTACTCAATTGGAACTCAAGCTCCAAGTGGCAGACCTGGAGTTACATTGCTCATGATCTGTTTTTCCAGCCAATACATATTACCCTTCAAGCAACTGCTTGCCACAGAGGTCTGACAGGAATCTTCAGTTTGTAGTCAAAGAGAAATTCTGTGAGGAAGGCGAGACCTCAGCAGAAAAATAAGACAGACAACCCGGGCTAGAACCCCGATCCCTTTGATTAATAGCCAAGCGTGTAAACTGCCTGGCCACCGGGACGGTTATGCATCCTTAATTTAACTGTTTCGTCAAATGTTACCTTTTTTTGGTCTAGTAACAGGCATATCTGTAGCTTTGTTGAAATCGGTATTCGGGTTGTTATCTAACCGTGAGGTTTACAGTTGTTCCAAGCCCTGAATTAAGGGTGCGCATTTGACTTCTGCAGATAAGTCGTTAGCGGTAAAATTTTAATAAGAGAACTGATTTTGTTCTTTGAATATCAGTTAGATATTTAGAAAGTTTAAAAATCTAACATTAATCGAGAAAAGAGGCAAAAGCATAATTTTCCAGCGTATACAAACAATCACTGATCAAATTATTTGGACCAGACCAGACAGGACAATGGAGTCGGATTCACAGCTCAATAACGTTATTAACTTTTTGTGAATACATGTGACTGAAGATAAAGATTTCAGTCAATTCTATTCAAATCTCTATTTTCAAAAATATTCTTTCAGTGTTTAAAGAGTTGTGGAAGGGTAAATAATTAACAATTCTAAATATAAAAATAATAAATAAATACCCCCTCAAGTAGCTGCTTGCCACAGAGGTCTGACAGGAACCTGTCAGTTTATATGCCACAGTAGAAGGTCTGAGAGGATGGCAGGACCTCAGCAGAAAAACGACACAAACATCCATGCCTTACCCGGGGCTCGAACCCAGGTCCCGTAGATCAGTAGCCAAGCGCGCTAACCACTCGGCCACGGGACGGCTTAACAATTCTAACCCATAATTTAATCCAAGTTAAAAAATAAATAATAAGCATTATTCCAAGCCGTACAATATGCTAAGTTAATTTTAGAAATGTCTGTAAATACAGTAATTCTCTCGCTATTTATGGATTTTTGTGCCAGCTGTTTAAAACTGGCATTGACGTTGTTAAACATTGAAATAATTCTAATTATTTAAATTCTGGACGTATGTTGTCGAAATTGCGATTTGGAAAAATTTGATTGAGATCTTTTATCTTCAGCCGCACTGATTCCTAAAATTCTTTTTTGCGAAGTATTTAAAGGTTTTAAGAAGTTGAAGAACTCTGAATCTGGGTAGCATGGGTCTGGTCTAACAAACAGCCTACTAAGTGTAGTACTCTGGTTAATATTGTTGCCTAATCAAGACCTTTATAATTTTAACGTCTCCACAAATTCTTGTTAACGCTGTTTTAATTGGCTCCTGAAATGGGAAGTACCTATAATCTCCGTCGCATTTGACTCGAATTCGGTCATTTCCTCCATTTTCGGTGAGAGACGTGTTCTGTACTGATTTAATTATGCTTCAGTTTGCATTTAGTGGGAATGCTTTCTCCACCTTGGTTGCTGAATCACGAAGAGTTCTGAAAGCTGAAATTTTTTGCCAACTATTTAATACTTTGCTAAATGATATTATTACAATTAAGAATGAGAAACGATTACTTAAAAAACTAAAATTAAGATTATTAACGTGGTTCAATTTTGAACCAGAATCTGAGTTTCTGGTTCAAAATTGAAATCAACGACCTATCTAGTGTTTGTTAAAAAAACTGTTGATATTGTATTATTGGCCAAAGGAATTTTAGTGTTTACAACTTTCATTTTTTGATGAATCATGTGTTGCAATTAAACTGTTGCACGAACTGCATTTTAAATGCATAATCACATTCACAAACCAGTCACACACCAGGGAGCTATTGCCTCTGAAAAATTCATTCTTTATTATCTATTTTAAACATTTTTTTTTATTGTTTCGTTCATGCATTTGTAGGAAAATAATGTCGCGATTCTCGTTTATCATTTCGATTCCCCTATATTGAGATCCTTAAGGGAAAGCTAAATGCAAAATTTATTTAATTTTTCTTGTGAACTGTGAGCCAAAAAAACTGTAAAATATTTTGAAAACTATATCAAATGTAGGTTGGGTTGTTTTACCTCTGAGCGGCACTTTTTTGCACACCATGGGCTAAATGGCCAGGTCACATGGACCCCGAAGTCTCAGAGAAGGTTGGGGGAGGGGACCCACTGGAACAGCTGTTGGGTGACAGATGGTAGCCTCCCGTCAAGGCCATCCAGTGTGTTCTTTAACGTGCACAGGGTATGGCTCTCCCGCACACGGGGCCACGGCTTAACGCCCCATCCGACGGACGGCGGCCTTTCCAAGCCCATCGGTGTCCCCTACTGACCGTGGGCAGGGCGGGGAATTTTGCGGAGATAAATCTCAACGCTGAACCAGCTGGGACTCGAACTCTGGGAACTGCAGATTACGAGCCTGGAGCGCTACCGACTGAGCCACCCCAGCCCCTCAAATGTAGGTAGTTGTAGTGCATGATTTCATAATTTTGTGTAGACGTTGACTTCATAATTACTCAAGGAATGAACTGTAATAGGTACTGCGGCGATCGTCAGCAGTTCCAATATTGTATATGCTTTTGGTATATTAATAATATATGTATACATATTATTATTATTTTATATGTATTGATCGACGGCCGATAACTCAGTGCTCAGAGCACCTGACATATTATCAGGAATTCGTGAGATTGTCTCTCACCTAGCTGAAGACCATAATACTATTCTACTTTTTATTTCCATTTCAATATTGATTTAAAATTTTAGTTGGCGTATTTCTCATGAAATAGACTATTTTTTCCGCTACCAGTAATTATACCTTCTGTTTTTATTTATAATCTGTATAATCAGTAGAAAAATTCATACAGAAAAAGAGTAAGCATTGAAAAAATCGCGGAGTGAAGAATAACAATATCTGAAAGTCACGAAGATTTCTTGTTTTATCTGGAAAAGAAAGTTCGTTTTAAAATGATGTTATTGTAACCCTTTTGAAAAGAATATTCAATTCACAAACCAAAGTTGAATAAATATCATTTTGAATATTGATATAATGCAGAGGTGTGTAAATATTTTGTTTGGCGCGTTGTCCTTCGACGTCTGCATAAGATGTGTCGGTCTTTCGACGGGCCAGCTCTAGGAATCATTGGTGGAAGAGATCAGTGGGCCTCATCCTAACAATTCTCTAACATATTTATTTCAAAATATGTAAAAATATATTTTTAAATGTAATTAAAATATTTTGCAAATATTACTTTAGGTGTATTTTATTCCAGAATTTATAATAGTAATTTACATTATGAAAATTCTAGCCTTCTTATGTGTGGACTGATCTGCGGCGATCGTCAGTAGTTCGAGATCTCAGAAAATATTAGTCGTAAAAATGATTATTGGATCAATAGTTTTACAATTTTGCGTAAGACTGAACCGTATGCATACGGAGATTGGATGGCTCAGTCGGTAGAGAACGAGGCTCGTACTCTGCAGTCCCCAGATTCGAGTCCCAGCTGTATCAGCGTTGAGATTTATCTTCGGAAAACTCCCTGCTCTGCCCTCGGTCAGTACGGGTCACCTATGGACTTTGAAAGGCCGCTGTCCTTCGGATGAGACATTAAGAAGTGACCCCGTATTTGGGAGAGAGCCATCCCCTGTACACATTAAAGAACATGCTGGATGGTCGTGATGAGAGGCTACCATCTGTCTCCTAACAGCTGTCCTGTGGTCCCCTCTCCAAAACCTCTCTGAACTCTTAGGGTCCTTTTGACCTGCTGCTCCAAGGTAAAACAACCCAACGGCTCTTCAAGGGCATGGGAGCAGTGTGTGCAAAAGAAACAAGAACAGTAAGCAGTCAATCTTTGTCGTTCTTCTCTCTTCGCAAAAATGTTCGCTTTTGTGTGGTGATTTTTTACAGGCTGCGGCTGATCTGAGCAGTGGAGACTGAGAAGTGGTATCTGATACGTTACTGTGTTCGACAAAATTTAAGTGATGCGCAGACAGTCCTAGAAAAGGTTCAACTGTATGGAAAACAGTGCTTGAAGCTAGGCACGATTTTCAAGTGGCACAAATGCTTGATATACAGGAACGATTCCGTGGAAGAGGATGAAACAAACTCAACAAAATGAATATTCCCGCATAGATAATCACTATGCAGACTCATTCAGTAACAAGTTTTTTTTTAAAAGAAATCAAATATATCAATATCTTTCAAAAATAAAATTAAAAGTTTAAAGAAGATTCTTTTCATACTTTGATTTTCAGGTTCTAATATGGTTTTGAAGGAAAAAGTGTTGACATGATATTTTTTGATATTAGTAAAATATTTTTCTCTTTCTGTTTTATATTTTTTACAATGAAAAATTAAATGTTCTATAGTTTCACGTTGATTACATATTGTACAGTTAGGAGAATTTACTTTTTTTAAGTGAAATAAAAATGGTTTTGTAATTGCAGCATTTACTTTTATTCGTAGTATTAATAGTGATTTCTTTTTTAGTTAACCCGTAATTTTTAAATGTTGTAATTTTATTTGATATATTATATCTGTGAGTATCTATAGCATTTGAGGCATACCAGTTTTGTGTTTCTTCCAGTAATTTTATTTTATTTTGATTTTTGATTGTATTGGTAAATGTTAATGATTCAATAGTGTTGTTAAGAGATATTGCACTTTTTACCAGCATATCAGCTTTTTCATTATATTTTATACCAGTATGGGCTGGTACCCATTGGATGTATCATTTATTATTATTTTCTATGTGTTGTTTTGTTAAAATAAAAATATCATTTATTAGAGCTTTAAAATTATTATTATTTGGATTTTGAAATATTGAGTCAATGGAAGATTTCGAATCAGTAAAAATTACGTTTTTTTTCCTTTAGAGTGCCCAATTAATGGCTAAAATTATTGCAGCGAGTTCAGTTATAATTATTGGATTTAATTTATTAAATTTAAATTGAAATTCAGAGTTTGTTATTGGACAATAATAAGCACCAGATGAATTATTATTTCCATTATTTACTGATCCGTCCGTATATATATATATATGAATAAAATCTTTGTATTTTTCTTCAATATAAAATTCTGCTAGTTTTTTCAGGTTTTCTTTATGTATATTTTTTTAGATGTTATTCCTGTAATTTCAGTTTCCAAAATAGGGAAACAAGATGTCCAAAATGGAATTAGAATCTGTTTGTCACCACTAAGATTATTATAGATGATATGTTTTAATTGTCCTTTATCTCTAAAGATATTTATAATATTATCATTAAATTTTCATTTATCAATAATTGGATGGTCGTTGTTTTTTAATACAATTCTAAATAAAAGATTATGTAATATATATATATATTTTTAATTTCTATGGGAGGTATAGATGTTTCTGCATATATGTTTAATCTATCTGTATTTTGTAATAGGCCTAAACAAAATTTTAATATTTTTATTTGTAAGTTTTCTAATATTGTATAATTTCTTCTTGGTAGATGATGAATTTAATGATAGTAGATGATGAACTAAATTTACTATTCCATAAGAAAATTTCGGTAAAATGATTGAATTGTATATTAATAATAAGTTTTTTTGATTACAACCCCATTTTGAGTTGCCAAGATATCTTAGGAAGTGATAAAGTTTGGTTGCTTTATTTTTAGCTTCAATTATAAATTTGTTCCAGATCAATTTTGAGTCAAAATGTATTCCTAAATATTTAAAATGATTTACGATGCTTAAATTTTTTCCGTTCGTTTTGATTATAAAGTCTTCAGGTAGTTTTTTACTAATATGAAAATATGATATGACAGTTTTTTCATTTGAAATTTTTAGATGATGGAAATCCCCGGATGTAATCTGGATTGTTATTGTATAATTCTCACGCACAAGTACATGCTAGCGTTCATGACACGTTTTGTCATGAAATCACTGCAGCGCGTTCATCTGTCGTAAAAATACGAATATTTTGTTTTTACATTGAAATGCTGCAAACGCATATATGAAACAGGTTTTCACACGAGAGCTTTGAAAAGACAACCCATAGCTGCCGCAAATCCTGGAGCATGAGGGTATGGAATATTCCCCCTCCTCCCAACAAGAGGATAGTGGACTTTACGGAATTTTGTTTCCAAAAATGGCGCACAAAGAATAATTTTAATTACACCAATGGAGCCGACAACCCAAAGGGGGAAAATTATCGTACGGAGAAAGCGCACAAAACTTGAAGGGGTCGCATGTCGCCAGGGAAAAATAAACCGAACCAGGCCCGTATGAAGATAAAAAAAAACACTGGGGAGGGGGAGGGGGGGTTAAAAACACAATCCAGCCGGACCGGAAAAATGTAAAGGCGGGGGAGGGGAGTAGAATCTTCAAGAGATTAAAGGCATGGATGTTCGTGTTGTTTTCTGCTGAGGTCCTGCCATCCTCTCAGATCTTCTACTGTGGCATATAAACTGACAGGCTCCTGTCAGACCTCTGTGGCAAGCAGCTGCTTGAGGGGGTATTTATTTTTTATTTTATTTTATGCAGTAAAATTCATTTATTTCCCCATCCGTTTTACAGGTCGTTAAAAAATTTCTTGAAAAAATGCATGAAACATAAGTTTAATGTTTTTTGCCCCTCTTACCCTTACTAGCATTCTGAAAGGGGGTAGGGATCATTGCCCACCTCCCCCCCAGATGCGGCCTCTTTATCCCATTCAGTTCAGAAACAGATGGATGATTAATGCTAGGGTTCTAATCAAATAGACTTCTTTATGTTCATTGTTTTACCTCATCAAAAATGCAAATATTTAATTAAGATTTTCCATCTATAAGATCTAATATATGATTATTTAATACTCACAAAATTTGAATCCCCTAAGAAGATGAGGCTCACATAGCCCGTCTACCACCACCCCCCCCTCCTTGTGAAGGCCTCGGTGATACATTTAATTGAAGTTTTTGCAGTCTGAATAATTTAGCACAGAAGTTTAATGAAACATAAATAATTATTATTATAAGACATCGATTAATAAGTAAATATTTTTTTGAAATTTCAATTTTAATCAATATTGAAGAAATATGAAATAATAATCTGAAAAAAATTGTTTTTGTCTTGAGTGGGATTCGAACCCACGTATTCCAGTAGTGCTAACCATTATATTATCAACGGCTAACCTTTTTTCTTTCAATTAATATGACATATAAGCTTTCCCGCATTTTTTATTTGATTCACTCGTAGCGCCATCTATATCCGAAAACGGACAACTAAGTTGCTTCATACGATCGAATTTAACATTTGTCACTGATTCTCATGGAGTTAAATCAATAATTCAGTAATAAAGCGTGAGTGACAAATATTAAATTCCATCATACGAGGCAACTTAGTTGTCCATTCCTCACATAGATGGCGCCACGAGCGAATCGAATAGAAATGTGCCATTGTTTATATGTCACATTAATTGAAAGAAAAACGTTAACCGTTGATAGTACAGCGGCCAGCATACCTGACATATTACTGGGAGATGTGGGTTCGAATCCCACTCACGGCATAGCCAATGTTTCTCAGCTTACTATTTCATGAGTCCCATGTCTACAGGACATCCCTGGGATATTTTATTACTGAATTAAAGAAGTATGTTTAGGAGCGTTTGCTGAAAAATGCACCAGTCTTTAAACATTAAAAGAATATTTTCGAAAATCGATATTTAGAAAGATCTGTGTTAAATCTTCAGTTTATCCTCAATAATATATTTCTGTAGAATGATTATTTTAAACTTAGAAAGCATTGAATGTGGTTTTCCATTCACATAATACGGAAGTGCCTGATGCGTTGTAGTTCCCAGGTTCGAGTCCCAGCTGGGTCAGCGTTGAGATTAATCTCCGCAAAATTCCCCGCCCTGCCCACGGTCAGTAGGGCACACCGATGGGCTTGGAAAGGCCGCCGTCCGTTGGATGGGACGTTAAGCCGTGGTGCCGTGTGCGGGAGAGCCATACCCTGTGCACATTAAAGAACACGCTGGATGGCCTTGACGGGAGGCTACCATCTGTCTCCCAACAGTTGTTCCAGTGGGTCCCCTCCCCCAACCTTCTCTGAGCCTTCGGGGTCCATGTGACCTGGCCATTTAGCCCATGGTGTGCAAAAAAAGTGCCGCTCAGAGGTAAAACAACCCAACCCTCATGCGTTTTCTGATATATTGTATATAACATGTTTAAATATAACATCCGTTCAGAATTAACCATTCTTCTTTCTTTTATTCTGCAAACCTTGAAACCAATCTGCAATATACGTATTATACCTTCCATATATTTACACCTCCAGTCCTTGGAACGAGGAAAAGGTGTTGCCATTCTGCTTTGAGTTCATTCATTGATTGCGCTCATTCCACTCTACCAAATGAAACTCACTCCAATTGAAATTCAACAAAGCTACACTTACTTAACTGCAGCAATTCACTCACGCGGGGAGGAATGTTTTGTTTGCCCTGTAAACAAAACATTTTTTATTCGAATATAATTTACATTCACTCGCTCTTGATAACCAAATGAATCTTCTCCATATCTTCCAGTATCTCTACCGTTTCGTCACAAAAGAATCGTTTCATCCTATCACCCAACTACACGTTTGGCAACCACAACCATTTCTGTTTCCGATATTTAATGCCACCAACATATCCTCCTACTTCCACCATTAGAAATCTGATAATATAATTGCCCTAACACACATGGCACAGCTAACTATGATTAATTGCCGGAGATTTTGATCGGAGTTAAAAAAAAATATCGGATTACTACAAAATGAACTAGAGAGTCATTAATCAACTCAGAGATTTCGTTCTCTAGTAACATCAGATTCTTTAACGTTGAATTGCTTCTGTCGTGTAACACTTTATATGTTCCATTTAATTAAAATCTATAGCTTAAAGGGCTTTTATTTTTGCAACAAATTAATGCGGTTAATACCCTCGGTACGGTTGGTTTAATTTTAAATTACTTTGATTATTTTTTTTCTGCGCAATATTATAATTATATGATAGAGGCAAACAGAAACTCCCATCACCGCCATCCAGAGTGTTTCAAGGTCGCGAGGATTCTACAGCTCAGAACAGGAGTGTTGAAAGAGGCCCACTGGACAGCTAAAGTCTAATAAAGACCTCTGTCCATTCAATGTGAACCTTCTGGATGGCTCCTAGGAGCAAATGAGAGTCGTCTCCTATTAAGAACTTCCAGAGTGTTTCTTCAACTGCCAAACTACAAGGTTGGGTTGTTTTACCTCTTAGCGGCACTTTTTTGCTCACAAAGGGCTAAATGGCCAGGTCAAAAGGACTCCGAAGATTCAGAGAAGTTTGGGGGACCCACTTTAACAACTGGTGGGAGACAGATGGTAGCCCCCGTCAAGGACATCCAACGGCTCTCCCGTACTCGGGTCCACTGCTTTAACGCCCCACTCGACGAATGGCGGCCTTTCCAAATTTCCAAGCCTAATCGGTTCGTGCTCACGGTCTCTGACCATGGGCACAATGCATGGTTGGAGAAATACACCTATCATTTTGACAACTACTAAGAACATATTAACTTCTCGTCAAGGATTTCATGCGTCAAGTCCCAAATTATAAGGATCAAGATAGGGTGAGGAAGAGGGATCTACAGCAGTGTCTCGTAAACTTTTTTACTCTGCGGCACACTGAATCAAATTTTTTTTCGGCGGCACACCTAAAAAAGAATAAAAGCAAACTCTATATAATCGACATTATATTTGCGCTTTGTTGAAGTCATCAGCCTGGTTTTACTTGAAGATTTGCTCTCGTTCTTTAATTCATAACTCGGTGTTTGTTTTAAATATTTGTCCATTCTATGGCTTGAAATAATCAAAAATTAATACCAAAATTTGGAAAAAGCTTGATAAATACTTACAAGATCCCAGCTGATAAAATCTGAAAGATTTTTATTAAAGCACGTCGATAACACAAGTCAAGTTGAAATCTTTGGAATATCTAGTGTCAATTTGAATATCTCTCGCGGCACACAGTTTGCGAGACACTGATCTACAGGATATGTGTAAGAAAAAGTACGCAAATGGTAGGGGAACGTTTTCAAAGCCTTTTAACGTTAAGGTGCCAAGTCACATAAGAAATTGAAAGCTCTAAGCAATGTGAGTTAATGACGCCTATCGGAGAAGTGTTACAGATTCACAGACCTTAATGAATCTTTAGAGAATTTCCATGATATATCAATAAGAAACCAAATTAGAAGCTCAGGGGCTTTTGAAACTTATTCTCAATAAAAACTATCAAGAGATTTTGTTCTTTACGTAGTTTCAACAACAAAAAAAGAGTTATTTTCTCACTTTGTTGTTCGTCGGTCACTAGATATTATATTTTTTTTTATTTTTTTTCTTTAGATTTCTGAAAGCTCCCTTTTGGGGTTTGATAGGTACTAACGAAAATAAAGGATTCGCATTTTCGAATCTCTCGATAATTTTAGTTTCAATCGCTAGAGGGTGCAAAACGTGGAAGATGCTAAAACTTAAAGTGACTATTGTGAACCGTCTATTGTAGCTAGAATTTTGAAATCTGGGTGGTAGAAGGTGATGGATTGATTTAGCTCTGAGCGGCATTTTTGCACACAATGGGCTAAATGGCCAGGTCACAAAGACCTCGAGGGTTCAGAGAAGGATGGGGGAAGGTGATCCATTGGATAACTGTTAGGAGATAGATGGATGTATCCCTTCAAAGCGTATTTTTCTTAACGTATTTTCTTAACGTGTACAGGGTATGGCTCTCCTACACACGAGATCACGGCTCAACGTCCCATCCGACGGACGGTGGCTTTTCCAAGCCCATCGTTCTCCCCTACTGACTGTGGGCAGGGCGGGAGTTTTGCGGAAATAGATTTCAACGCTGAACCATCTGGGACTCGAACTTGGGAACTGCAGATTACGAGACTGGCGCGCTACTAACTGAGCCACCCCCGTCTCGATGGCCAAAGGCAGGGCCGGATCAGGAGGAGGGGCAACGGGGCCATGTCCACTTCCACCCCCTCCCCATTTCAGAATGGCAATAAAAGTAAAAGAGCAAAAACTATTAAACTTATTTATACTTCACGCATTCTTCTTCGAGAAATTCTTTAAAACCAGTAAAACGAAGAGGAAAATGCTATAAATGTCGGAAGTCCAGTCTCTTGTCCCCCCCCCCCTCCTCTCAATTTACATTTTCCCGGATCCACTGTGCTTCTTGCCTTCCTCCCCCTCGTTTTTTGTTTTCTACATCTGAGTCTACTTTAGATTTGAACTGGATCAAGGGGTTTATGCTGATTACAGCGTCTTCAGCTATTGGCCCTCCTTGGAGTGAAAAAAGGCAACTTTTTTGTTTTAAAAGAATAAAATACTCTTTGGGTTAAATATAAGCCCCCATATTATTATTTTGCTTATTAATATACGAACTTAATATTTTTCATTTTCCAATTCATCCATTACTTCGAAATTTTACCTTTAGAATGTGCTAAAGTCAGAAAATAAAGTTCGTTCTCTCTGAAAAACCATCATTCTTAATTCCAAGAGACGATTTATTTTTCTCTTAGTTATTTTCTTCATGTTGCACGTGAAAAAGTGAGAGTAATTGCGTCGAATGTTTGAAAGACCCGTTTCTGTTTGGTCCGCGTTGTTAGGAACGTAAGAGTTTATTTTGTTGTTTCTTCTTTCTCTAAAGAAAACTCTCCCACGTTTCATTTCGGAATTCCTTTTTTCTTTGTCCACGTAAACGATTTCTCGTGCTACCATATCGTGCTCTCGTTCCTCCTACGCATGCGAAGTCAGCTCAGAGAACACGATGACGCGTGTTACGCTGCCATTTGATGAAAAGCTCGCGCGTCACGAAAAGTTGCACATTCACAACTTTCGGTCAATTTATCCCCAGCAACGACTGTCTCTGGCACTGATCCATTCTCTTTACCTGAGCAAATGGAAAAAAAAAACTTTTCCTATTTTGGGGAATATTGGAATACTCGAAAACAGAAAACCTCTTTTGCATCGATCGTTCGAGAAGAGAACGCGGACGCAATCATCGCGAGGAGAGGATTTGCAGCGACAGCAAAAATCTGATGAAACAGATCGGGTTTCGCTTGTGTTGCATATTGTTTTCTTTACCTTCCGTTTGCTTTGCATATTGTTTCCTTTATCTTTCGTTTATGTTGCATATTGTTTTCTTCACCTTTCGTTTATGTTGCATATTGTTTTCTTTACCTTTCGTTTCTTTTACCTTTCGTTTCCTTTACCTTTCGTTTATGTTGCATATGGTTTCTTGTTTCGTTAGCTTAAGGAAGGCCAACATGTATCATAAGCTGAAGGTAAAAGAGGCCTCTGGTCAGGACAACTTCCAAATTCAGATTATGAGATTCCTTGGTACTTAATCTCGCAACAAGAAGAAGGTTATAACCGATCTAGAATGGCGATATTTAATCCGTTTCGGATGAAAAACATCGCATTTAGATCACTGTAGGGACGAAAGAAATTTACTTTGGCACTATAGATGAAAAGGTGACATTCAACCAAACCCAAATAAGACTAGAATTATAAGAAATCGTCTCTAATGAATATGAAATGCACTCTTTCAAAGAAAATGAAGTTTTGGTTCGGCTGTTTTACCTCTAAGTGGCATTTTTTTAGCACAATGGAAGTAAAATGCAAGGTCACAAGTATCCGAGAAGAGGTTGGAAGAAGAGAACCCACTGGATAGCTGTTAGGAGACAAATGGTAACCTCCCGTCAAGGTCATCCAGCGTGGTCTTTAACGTGCACAGGGTATGACTCTCCCGCACACGGAACCACGGCTTAATATCCCATCCAACCAACAATGGCCTTTCCAAGCCCATCGGTGCTCCCTACTACCAATGGCAGGTCGCTTTGGGGAAATAAACGTTGGCCCAGGCGGAACTCGAAGATGGGAACTGAAGGCTACGAGCCTGGCGCGATATCGACTGAGCCACCCTCACCCCCAATGAAATTTGGAATTATTCATTTCGGAATTCCTTTTTTCTTTGTCCACGTAAACGATTTCTCGTGCTACCATATCGTGCTCTCGTTCCTCCTACGCATGCGAAGTCAGCTCAGAGAACACGATGACGCGTGTTACGCTGCCATTTGATGAAAAGCTCGCGCGTCACGAAAAGTTGCACATTCACAACTTTCGGTCAATTTATCCCCAGCAACGACTGTCTCTGGCACTGATCCATTCTCTTTACCTGAGCAAATGGAAAAAAAAAACTTTTCCTATTTTGGGGAATATTGGAATACTCGAAAACAGAAAACCTCTTTTGCATCGATCGTTCGAGAAGAGAACGCGGACGCAATCATCGCGAGGAGAGGATTTGCAGCGACAGCAAAAATCTGATGAAACAGATCGGGTTTCGCTTGTGTTGCATATTGTTTTCTTTACCTTCCGTTTGCTTTGCATATTGTTTCCTTTATCTTTCGTTTATGTTGCATATTGTTTTCTTCACCTTTCGTTTATGTTGCATATTGTTTTCTTTACCTTTCGTTTCTTTTACCTTTCGTTTCCTTTACCTTTCGTTTATGTTGCATATGGTTTCTTGTTTCGTTAGCTTAAGGAAGGCCAACATGTATCATAAGCTGAAGGTAAAAGAGGCCTCTGGTCAGGACAACTTCCAAATTCAGATTATGAGATTCCTTGGTACTTAATCTCGCAACAAGAAGAAGGTTATAACCGATCTAGAATGGCGATATTTAATCCGTTTCGGATGAAAAACATCGCATTTAGATCACTGTAGGGACGAAAGAAATTTACTTTGGCACTATAGATGAAAAGGTGACATTCAACCAAACCCAAATAAGACTAGAATTATAAGAAATCGTCTCTAATGAATATGAAATGCACTCTTTCAAAGAAAATGAAGTTTTGGTTCGGCTGTTTTACCTCTAAGTGGCATTTTTTTAGCACAATGGAAGTAAAATGCAAGGTCACAAGTATCCGAGAAGAGGTTGGAAGAAGAGAACCCACTGGATAGCTGTTAGGAGACAAATGGTAACCTCCCGTCAAGGTCATCCAGCGTGGTCTTTAACGTGCACAGGGTATGACTCTCCCGCACACGGAACCACGGCTTAATATCCCATGCAACCAACGACGGCCTTTCCAAGCCCATCGGTGTCCCCTACTGACCAATGGCAGGTCGCTTTGGGGAGATAAACGTTGGCCCAGTCGGAACTCGAAGCTGGGAACTGAAGATTACGAGCCTGGCGCGATATCGACTGCGCCACCCTCACCTCAAATGAAATTTGGAATTATCCAGCATTTTACACCCTCTAACGGTGAAAGTTGAAAATAATGGATACTTCGGAAAAAAAAAACAATGATAATGTTTCATTAGTACCTATCCAACCAAACAATTTTTTTTTAATTTTTCCCTCAAAACAGAGTTTTCTTTCACGACGACCCCTGAGTGTAAAATGGCTGTTGTCAATGTAAGCTGCTTGAGCTTCACACCCTACAACTCAAATTTCTAGCATGAATACTTTAGCTCAATTATAATATTAAATTTTGCAATTTTCCAAACCTAGAGCTCTGTAGGACTAAAACTTTTGTAAGATATAGAAAACATGGAGCCTAATGTTTTACTACTATTAACCCAACCCAAAATAATTTTCTTTCTAATCTACAAGCACAAAAAAGGAAATGTGTGCAGACAGAAAACAAAATGTACACAACAGATCATTTTGAAATTCTAGATAAGAATTAACCTTTAGCTGAATACACGACGGCAGAAATGTCATCTGTATCCAGAGGTACGCAGCATCTTTCAGAAAATTCAGACATCCAAGATCGATCCACAATAAATACACAGATTAACTGTAGAAATAGACTTCCTTAATTATTACAAACATCTGGAAAAAAATTATCGGTGAACCTGCGGCAATCGAACCCGCAACTGCTCCAGATACATGACAGAGGGTTCTACTCTTAAACCACGCATCAGACACTAAAACCTTCCAGAATAAGATCTATAAATCTTTCACTGAGATGTGGCGGACCTTGCGCCATCTATACTTCAGGAGAGACAACTTTTCCAATCGTTGCTAACGATTTAGATGTTAATGAGGAGCTATATAGGTATATTGGATTATAGGTATTATTCTGGAAGAATTTAGTGTCTGATGCGTGGTTTAAGGGTAGAGCGCTCTGGTATGTATCTGGAGAGCTGCGGGTTCGGTTCCCGCCGCGTCAGCGATAATATTTTTCAGATGTTTGTAATAATCCAAGATCGAATTTAGCGAGCACCAAAAGTTTCCACGAGCTTTTAATATTGAAATTACTATAATTATATCGTAAAAATGTCCTATCTCTATATATATTTTCCATATGTAAATATATGAGCTGATCCATTGTAGTGCCAGATTTCGGGAATTATGAATAGTAGGATGATGATTCTTAAACCAATAATTTGAAACTTTGGTTTAGATTGGTTTATTGTTTTCAGATTTTCAAAAAATTTTCAGAAATCACAATTCTTAGGTTCGAATCCAAGCTGTGCCAGCGTTGAGCTTTATCTCTCGCCAACTCCCCGTCCTGCCTTTGGGCTTGGAAAGGCTGCCGCCCGTCGGATGGGACGTTAAGCCTTGGCTCCGTGTGCTGCAGAGTCATACCCTGTGTGCACGTTGAAGAATACGCTGGATGACCTTTACAGGAGACTACCATCTGTCTCCAGACAGCTGTCCAGTAGGTCCTCTTCTCCAACCTTTTCTGAGCCTTCGGGGTCTTTGTGACCTGGCCATTTAGCCCATTGTATGCAAAAAAAGTGCCGATGAAATTTACAACAAACCAAACAACAACCCAACGAGATGGCCCAATAAAGTGCACTTCATTCCCTTTTGAAAAGTTTCGCTCCTTTTAAGCAAATTTGGATCTCTCGTAATTTTTGGAATATTTGGTCGTCCGATCCAAATATTCATATACAGAATTTCTCCTTTGCGTGTTAAAAATTCAAGCCACTATCTAAAATAACATTCTGATTTTGAACCTCAAACTACTTTCCCCCTCCCCCATTTTTATGGTTTATCGTTTAGAATTATTATTTAAAATTTTCAACCCCCTCCCCCCGGGGATTTCACAAATATATGACCACCTAGTCCCCAGAAAAATCCAAATCTCAATCTATGGCAGATCACGAGTTCGAGTTTTTAACAATTCTCACTTTTTCACTTCATTAGGCGAAGCGGGTTACAAAGCTCACGTCGAATTTCGACAGGAAAATTGTTGAATTTAAACATCAGGTTGGGTTGGGTTATCTCTGAGCGGCACTTTTTGCACACCATGGGCTAAATGGCCAGGTCACATGGACCCCGAAGGCTCAGAGAAGGTTGGGGGAGGGGACCCACTGGAACAGCTGTTGGGAGACAGATGGTAGCCTCCCGTCAAGGCCATCCAGCGTGTTCTTTAACGTGCACAGGGTATGGCTCTCCCGCACACGGGGCCACGGCTTAACGTCCCATCCGACGGACGGCGGCCTTTCCAAGCCCATCGGTGTCCCCTACTGACCGTGGCAGGGCGGGGAATTTTACGGAGATAAATCTCAACGCTGATCCAGCTGGGACTCGAACCTGAGAACTACAGATTACGAGCCTGGCGCGCTACCGACTGAGCCACCCCACCCCTAAACATCAGGTTCCTCCTTATATATAACAGAACACTATTTCGAAACCTGCCCCCCCCCCCCCACTTTTCCCGCGTTCTTTGTAGTTCGCCATTCCTATTTTTCAATGGCTGTACAGTAGTAAAAATTTGAAATTTTTGCACCTTAATAATTTATTACAGCATTTACGAGTACTAACCTATGGATGGGTTGGGTTGTTGTTTTACCTCTGAGCGGCACTTTTTTGCACACCATGGGCTAAATGGCCAGGTCACATGGACCCCGAAGGCTCAGAGAAGGTTGGGGGAGGGGACCCACTGGAACAGCTGTTGGGAGACAGATGGTAGCCTCCCGTCAAGGCCATCCAGCGTGTTCTTTAATGTGCACAGGGTATGGCTCTCCCGCACACGGCGCCACGGCTTAACGTCCCATCCGACGGACGGCGGCCTTTCCAAGCCCATCGGTGTCCCCTACTGACCGTGGGCAGGGCAAGGAATTTTGCGGAGACCTATGGATGCAGCGGTGCTTTAATTTAAAAATTTACCAATACTTTAAAAAAACCATTGATATATCAAAAGCAAACAGTGATAGTTTTAAATGTTATATAAAACAAAATTTTATTAATTTTTCAGGTTTTTCAATATCATAATGTGGAATATAATATCTTTTTAAGGGTGCCATTCAGATTTTTAATTTACAAAACGCTGCCTCGAACAAAAAAAAAATTGGAATCACATATTTTACTTTTACAAATCAACAGGTTTTTAATTTCAAGAGTTCAATAGCACAATGAATACGAATGAAGAAATGCATAAAAAATGACAGAAATTAAAAAAAAATTAGTTTAAGAGTAAAATAATAATATTGTTCCGTGTTTTCAAATTTCATACTTTCTTTTTGCTTTTTAAATGTAAACATCGCAAATTTAGGAAACAAATTATCCTTTAAGTATATATCTGCTAGTGAGCTCTAATAAAGGATGCATAAGCGTGCACTTTTTAGAAGCTTCGCAAGCAACGGTTTGTGTCCATCTCGTTTAACCAAGTAAAGAACAAAGAATTCGGATATTTAGTCCAAGGCTGATGTTTGAAATAATATAAGACTAAAATATAATAATTAACCCAATTCAAAAATAGAAAAGAGACATTTTAGCTAAACTCATGGCAATAAACGCGAAATTTAGCTTAGTGCAGAACAGGTAAAACGACAGTTAGTTCAAGACAAATAAAAGTTCATATTTAATGAAATTGAAGCAAAAACATTTATTGATTTTTGATTATTGTCTTTTCCCTGAACGGTACTTTTTTTCCACAATGTTCCACATTGTTCACAAGAGTGTTCATGTTCCCACTGAATAACTGTTAAGAAGCGGACAGGGTTGGGTTGTTTTACCTCTGAGCGGCATTTTTTTGCACACCATGGGCTAAATGGCCAGGTCACATGGACCCCGAAGGCTCAGAGAAGGTTGGGGGAGGAGACCCACTGAAACAGCTGTTGGGAGACAGATGGTAGTCTCCCGTCAAGGCCATCCAGCGTGTTTTTTAACGTGCACAGGGTATGGCTCTCCCGCACAAGGGGCCACGGCTTAACGTCCCATCTGACGGACGGCGGCCTTTCCAAACCCATCGGTGTCCCCTACTGACCGTGGGCAGGGCGGGGAATTTTGCGGAGATAAATCTCAACGCTGACCCAGCTGGGACTTGAACCTGGGAACTACAGATCACGAGCCTGGCACGCTACCGACTGAGCCACCCCCGCCCCCTTAAAGGAAGTAGTCTCACTGCAAACACGTGATCTAGTTTGCTATAGGGCCTTCTCCGTTGTTGTCATGGTTTTAAGAAGCGAGAAGATTTTTAAAATATTCATAAAGTTTAAAAGCTTTAAATTCATTTAGATGTCATAAGCTAATGTTGTCATTTAGATTAATGAGCAGAATAAATGGGAAGCTCTAGTGGATGCGTGAGAACAAGTCAACATTCCACTAATGAAGACAGCGAAAACAATCAATCCCCTACAACCTCCTTCTATATTTGGTTACACTTTTTCCAATCTTTATTTTCTGACTGACCTTTTTCGTGATATTAAAATTAACTGACCACGAGCGAAGATTAAAGTAAGCTAATCCTAGTTTTGAACTTTTCATCGGGCGCAGACAAATTAGCATCATCAGTAAGCAGCGTTTCATCGTGTAGATATGGCGTCGCTTTCCCTTCGACAACAACACGAACTGCATCCAAAGTTGACTGGAAAGTTCTCCTGTTTTATTAACACAGCTTGAAGGCAAAACACTTCCACTGAAACTGTAATTTTTTTTTTCCTTGAAAACTTTCTTCGGACTTTTCCTCTGTTTCCCGTTTTTTTTTAAATGCATTGGAGCGTGCATTGGATCAGTCCAAAGAGCTCCAGCCACGACGTCTGATGCTCTCAGGCACCTATTGTGCTTAGGTTGCGATTTTCCCCGCTACATCTCTCTCTATCCCTGGAGAGAAAGAAGATACCTATGAGCTGTATTTCAAGCAAGGCCGTTGTCCATAGGATGGGACGTTACCAGTGACACCGTGTACATGAGAGAGAGGGAGAGCCATGCTCTGTGTACGTTAAAACACACTCCGAATGTCCTTAACTGCAGGTCAAGGACATTCGAAGTGTTTTTAAAACACTCTTATGCACTTTTTACACACTTTTTTCTTTTAACAACTGTCCAGTGGATTCATTTCCCCTACCAGAAATGGGCGGGGGTGGCTCAGTCGGTAGCTCGTCAGGCTCGTAATCTGCAGTTCCCAGGTTCGAGTCCCAGCTGGGACAGCATTGAGATTTATCTCCGCAAAATTCCCCGCCCTGCCCACGGTCAGTAGGGGACACCGATGGGCTTGGAAAGGCCGCCGTCCGTCGGATGGGATGTTAATCCTTGACTCCGTATGCAGGAGAGCCTGTGCACTTTAAAGAACACGCTGGATGGCCTTGACGGGAGGCTACCATCTGTCTTCCAACAGCTGTTCCAGTGGGTCCCCTCCCCCAACCTTCTCTGAGCCTTCGGGGTCCATGTTACCTGGCCATTTAGCCCATTCTGTGCAAAAAAGTGCCGCTCAGAGGTAAAACAACAACCCTACCAGAAGTAGCCATTGGAGTCTTTGTGACCTGACTATTTAGCCCTTTGCATGAAAAAAGGACTCTCACAAATAAAACAATTCAATAATTCAAATAGCTGTCAAGTTAATCCCACTATGCGACACTTCCCTATGCCCTTGGAGTCGGTGACTTGATTATTTAGCTCATTGTATGCAAAGAAATATCTTCCACAAGTTAAACACTCCAAATGACCTTTTATTATTTTCAGATTTTATTTTATGCATTTTTTAAAAACTTTCTTAAGCTAATATAGTAAAAAAGAGAACTAATCTCCTACCTAGCCGACCATCTTTGACAGGAAATGAGGTTCCTCTTTGCGAGAAAAACTTCCGGGAAACAAATGCCCCATGCTCCGAATACCGACAGGTGAAACGCAAAAGTCAGTCATTTAAACACGGTAACTTCTCTCCGGAATAACATTTATGAATGAATTAATACATAAGGAGAGGCCATATTCTGCGTAATTAAGGTGTAACGCCCATTAGACAACGCCCTTTTCTAGGTAAATAATAGAACACCGAGAGGCCCTTTCTGAACATAAATTTAATGGACACAGGGGGCGCCACTAGCTGCATCACCTCAACAACTCCGAAAGCAATCCATCTACTACCAATTATATACTCTTGCTTGCGGAAGAGAAAAGAGTTATAACAACTCTTTTTGGTGTCCACCGTAATTTCCAGCCTACGTTTCTCGCTAAACCTTCCATTATCTGTCCGAAGAACTTTTCCAGATCAATAATTTTTTCCCACCAGAGGGATTTGCTTCTCTTCGAATTTCATTCCGGTAACGCTGTAATGTTAACTTTCTCTCTAGAGAGAGATCTGGCAACTTCTGTTCGGAGGTGAACGGACGTCTCTACTTTTAGGTTTTATTTTTTAACCACCAGCACAAAATTCTGCCTGCGTGATTATTTCCTGTCTTCATTGTGACGAAACGTATTAGTAGAAAGGAAAATTCAATTAATGATTTTGTGGTTCACTCGGGAAGTCTCCTTGCGTGTCTTTCTTCTGCATGTTCAACAACGAAATTTTCTAATCAGTTCTAAGCGGCTGTTGTTGTCCTTCTAGCTTTCTCTTGACTGGTTGAGAACTCCTTTATTCGCAGGGATAGAAAGTTCCAGGGATAGTGAAGCAGACATTTAATTGAATTGTTAACAATTTTGAGAATCCCAGTTTTTATTTTCTTTTACCTCTGAGCTGTCTTCTTTTTGTTGTTGTTTTTTTTTTGCAAACAATGGCTAAATGGCTGGGTCACAAGAACTCCACGGGTTTAAAGCTGTGAAAACAATCAACTAGGTTAGGGGTTCTCAACGTGGGGTACGTGGTAAAATTTTTTGGAGTACGCCGTGAGAGCTTAAAAGTCGCTAAATCTAGTAACAAAGTCGCTAAGTTGGCAATTTTGCTGTAAAAAAATGTCATTTTGGGTGTTTATCGATATATATAATTTATGAATACAAAATTTAATGTGTATATATATATATGTCTTGTTTTATTCCCATTGTTGTACTATAACTGTAGTTTTTATCTATGTATATAAGGGGTACGCCAGTTACATACACATTTCCAGGGGGTACGTGAAGCATAAAAGGTTGAGAACCACTGAACTAGCTAGCTGTTATTTGTGTTATTTTGAGTGGCTTTAACTTTGAGCAACAATTTTGTGCAAAAAGGCTAAAGTACAGGTCGTAAGTGTCCCAAAGACTCACAGATTAGGAAGAGAAGGAAATGCACAGCTGTTAGAAGGCAATGGAAACCTCCCGTCAAGGGTCATCCAGTGTTTCTTAAAATACACAGAGTATTGTCCTATTTGCACACAGGCTACAGCTTAAAGCCCCATCCGATGTACAACTATATCTTCCGAGCGGATAGGTGTCACCTTTCTGGCCGAGGTCAGGGCATCAGTTAATGAAAAAATTCTCAAGGTAGGCACGGCGAGGAGTCGAACCTGGAAACATCACGAGTCTGGCGTGCTACCAACCAAGTCGCATAATATTCATGAAGAAATTTCCTTTACGGGGATAGGTACACATGTATCACTAGAACTTGTAGTTAAGTTCAAGAAATCTGATTTCCTTCGTTGTCAAAGGAGAAGCAATAAAATTGCAATAAATTTCCGTTGTAGAAGACAAAAAGAAATTTAACTTTTGGTGTGTGACATCGATTTAAGGATCTAAAGTGAACTCCATACACATAAAAAATTATTATAAAACTTATTTTGAATATTTCGAATAACAATTTCTACAATTAGCAGGTTTAAACTTCACGGATCAGTTCCAATGAAGAGTGAAATTTGAATTTTTCGTACTTGTACACCGAAACTTCGTTACATTCAATCATACACGTTATTATGTTGTTGTTGTTTTTTGCATTGAATATTTAAAAATTAATTTGCCTTGGAGTGATTTATCAAAGTAGCCTTTTTCTCACGAACCAGCGGGAGAGGGAATTGGTCAGTTAGTGGCGCCCTATTCATTCTGTTATTATTTTTACCGTAGTCTGTCCTCGTCATTTTAGTTGCTGACGTAATTTTGGTATTTCGAGTAGCTTCCATTTTGTTTTCATTGTGTACAGATACTAAACATAATAATGGAAACATTCCTTCTTATGCCAATCGAGTTGGGTTGGGTTGTTTTACCTCTGAGCGGCACTTTTTTGCACACCATGGGCTAAATGGCCAGGTCATATGGACCCCGAAGGCTCAGAGAAGGTTGGGGGAGGGGACCCACTGGAACAGCTGTTGGGAGTCAGATGGTAGCCTCCCGTCAAGGCCATCCAGCGTGTTCTTTAACGTGCACAGGATATGGCTGTCCCGCACACGGGACCACGGCTTAACGTCCCATCCGACGGACGGCGGCCTTTCCAAGCCCATCGGTGTCCCCTACTATCCAATGGAGAGTAAATATCGAATTTCGATAATTTGAATTTTCTAATGTAATAATAGAAATGCTATATTTAAAAAATTAAAACAAAATTGCTGAATATTGAAAGACTTTATTTCCCCAAACTTTTAAAACATAAATATGCACTTATTGAATGATTTAAAATAATAGTTATTATTTGAGTTTTAATTAACTTCTGGGGTAAATTATTTTAACTGGCATTAGTGTTGTTAACTATAAAAACGTCCATAAGTCTTTAAATATTAACAAAGAGTGTTGAAAACTGAAATGTACGTATACGAAATTTTAATGAACTATTTAAATATTTTCAGTCCGCAGAAAAAAAGTGATAGTTATGATTTAATTCTCACTTGTAAAAAAATCACATTAATAATAAAAAAAGAGGAAACCTGTCAAAAGAAAAAAACGATTCTGTACTTCGCTTATATTAAACAACTAATTCCGTAAGTTCTATTTATCTTCAGTCACATTATCTACAAAATAATTTATTTTAAACCTTAAAGAGCTCCTAATTTGACTTGACATAGCATAGGGAGGTTTCAATCCTTTTGCCCACTGCTTGTACATTTATGTGTTACGCCATGTCTATGAGATATCCTTAAATCGATGTCAAACACCACAGGTTAAATTTCTTTTTTGTCTTCTACAACGGAAATTTATTTCAATTTTATTGCTTCTCCTATGACGAAGAAGGAAATTAGATTTCTTGAACTTAACTACAGGTTTCTACGTTCTTCCCTTTTGTCTAGATCCCATAAAAACGTACTTCGGAGCCTTGGGACTTTTATTATACCCTTTATTTCCCACCCAAGAATCAATACCGAACTCCAATTAACCAACATCTCAAACAATGAGGGCATTGTTCTCTGATGATTGTGTCGCCATAAATCGTTGCAATTTATATAGCTGAGGAAATAAATTCACCTTTGGAAGATTATAAATCCTTCTAATTCCTTTATTTCGCATCTGCTATATCATGTGTCCACTGGTCAAGCTGTCGATTAGAGTTAATTAGCGGAACCTTTTTAAAGAAATAATCTCACTCAAACATGAGATCACATATTCAAGAACCAATGCTCACAGATAAATTGAAAGTGGTTTATGTGTGGTGAACGAGTTTGTTATCTTGTAACCAATAGAAGGAGAATAAGTCACCAGCATGCATGTAAAATTATTTGTGGGAGGGACAGGAAGGGGAGATACGGGTTCTTAATAAAAATCTGAACGGACCAGACACCATTCCGATTTTTTTCTTTTAAGCAATTACTATCTTCAAGCAGTACAATACACTTATTTCCTTTCCATTCTAGCTGTATTTTAAATAACCCGTTCTTGCAACAAACATTGAAATTTAAATCATTATCCCCTTCAGTCTATCGTTTCAGTATTCATCGTTCAATTTGTAAAGTTCCGCTTTTGCCAGCTATCAAGCGAATAACCTGATTTTCCTAGGTTCAAATTTACTGTGGCAGAGTGAAATTTACTCCTCGCCCCCCCCCCCCCCCCAGCATGCCCTCAATGAGAAAAAGCACGCCAACAGACTTAGAAAGGGAGGGAGATGAAATGTTGGATATTCCCCACATTTCATCAGTTTTTTAACCGCTGTTCAATGTGTCCCCTTCCTCTACCTAACTCTGAGTCCTAAGGGTCTTTGTGTCTTAATCATTTATCCCACTGTGTCCACCAAAGTGTCACTCTGGCAAAACAATCAAAAAACCAACTCATTCCTCGAGGTATCGCTTCCCACATATATCGTTCAGAATTCTTATTCCAGCCCCAAAATGTTTCTCCTAGATCATTTTTTTAATATATATCTAAATAATTAGCGAACGAAATAGAAACAGATCAATAGGGAATCCTGTCTGCAAGCTCTCACCCTTTGGCGAGGAGCTACCAGGAGGTTAGTCCATTAATATGGTCCGAGGATAATTCCATTTTGGGAAATCAAATGACCAAATACATCATGCCTCTTGATCTTTTGCATATATATCGTTCAGAATTCTTATTCCATAGAACATATATCGTTCAGAATTCTTATTCCATAGAACATATATCGTTCAGAATTCTTATTCCATAGAACATACATCAAATCAAATGACCAAATACATCATGCCTCTTGATCTTTTGCATATATCGTTCAGAATTCTTATTCTATAGAACATATATCGTTCAGAATTCTTATTCCATAGAACATACATCATATCAAATGACCAAATACATCACGCCTCTTGATCTTTTGCATATATATCGTTCAGAATTCTTATTCCAGCCAAAAAATGGGGCTGGAATAAGAATATGATCTGAGATATTTTAATCTGTCTTATTGAAGTTTTGTGCACTCACGAGCACATACATAAGACACTCAATAGATTCGTAAATAGGAATCTTTTGTTTTCATCTTTCTTATTCGGGCTCAAAGGGGGGGGGATCGCCATGATCGTCCCCCCCCCTCCCTGGATCCGTCATTGATCAGGTATGAAAACAATGCAATCAAGAGTTTCCTGCAAGAGCAAATTTATGGCGACAATATTAAATGCAATTTCCGATATTTTCAATCTTCCTATTTATATTGCTCTCTTTTATAAAGCCAAAATGATTACACTCGAAACGGCCAGTTTTCGGACTCTCGTATTGTCAACTCTTGCGATGAACACCGTCGTCGCCTGCGTTTAACGCAGCCTGTTGTCTTGGAAACGATCCTCAATTACCCATCTGTTGAGCGCATTTTATCACAAAAGATACGTGTTCTAATGACAACCCATTCGATGATGTTGATGATGATGCGGTGTGTTGCTGCTTCCTGGGTCCAGAAGCCGCATTATTGTAGCCAACATGCTGGATATCTGAGCTGTAAACGGTCCATTTATTTCGAGCGCAATTGAAGAAACGTTTCCGACCAACCATGTCGAGAGGTTTAACGATCGGATATTTTATTTTCAGGTCGAAATGGCGAAGTGATACGTTTTAAAGTCTCCAAGAATGAGAGAGAAAACCATTTTCCAACAAAATTGCGTTTCAGTCAATTTAAAGTTTTTTTATTCCTACGAAACTGTGTTAGAGTCAATTTAAAGTTTTGTTATTCCTACTTTACGGTTACCCTTGTTGAGTTGCAAGATCAACTGATCTCATGAAAATGGAAGTTTTTTTTCCATTTTGTTGCACTAAAGTATTACGAAAACTATTTTCCTCGTGTTATCTTGGCTACTGATCTAAGGGACCTAGGTTCGAGCCCCGGGTAAGGCATGGTTGTGTGTCTTGTTTTTCTGCTGAGGTCCTGCCATCCTCACAGACCTACTACTACTTTGGCACATAAACTGACAGGCTCCTGTCAGACCTCTGTGGCAAGCAGCTGCTTGAGGGGGTATTTATTTATTATTTATATGCCTAAGGAACGGTCGATACTTATCATTTTAATTAATGATTCAATAAATATTATCGAAATGTTAAAACAGTTTTTGTTTTTAAGTAGACACTTGAAAGTATTGAAAGCTGTTAATTCATTATCTATATGCTAAAAATATTTAACTTCTGAAAAATATTTGTTTTATTTACACGTGAATATCGGGTATTTAAGAATCAAATGGGTTTCTTTAAGAATCTCTGTTCTTAATACCTTAGAGCAGGGGTGTCCAAAACTTCCTACTTGGCGGGCCATTTTACACTCAGTGAAATGGACATGTGGAACATTTATCTATTTAAGAAATTCGTGGGCTCGAACATTAAGGCACTAACGTTGATCAAATGGTGTTCAATATTGGAATTAATAGAGCAATTTCTTTTGCTGGTTGAATCTAAAGGGTTCTGATGGAATTCAGAAACTTTCCTAGAGTTTCTGTGCAGAAATAAACTTATTTAAATTGAATTCCCATTCTGAATCAGGCGAAAATATTAACACCCATCTACATTTTAATCTACGGCTTGGACAAAAGTGCTTCGGAGTTCAGATCCAGCCTTTAGACTGTAGGTTGCCCTCCCTGATTTGATTTTTATATAGGTAATAACAAGCCCCAAATAGGAGGCTAATTTCTCCACTTGAACCTGAACTAATAGCAGCAAAAATTCTGACATGATTCTGACATAAATTAACTCAGGACATTTTTTGGATAAATAATATTGGGAATAGTAATTGTCATAGCTTTCTGTCGATTTTATTATTAAATCATTATATTTGATTATATGCTAAGAATGAATAAATCATTCTTAGTTTATAAATAGTGTAAAATTATAGTGTTATAATTAGTGTCAAAACGCTCTTCTTTTTAAAAGAGCTTGTTACCGCCTAACCAGGAGCGTAGATATGGGAGGATGTCGAGAGACCCCCTCCCCCCAAAGTAACTCGAAGTTGGAAAAATTCAAAGCGACTTCACAAAATCTAGGTGAGTTGTGAAAATTTCTAATCTTTCTTTTTGTAAAATTAAGGGGATTTAGTAAAATCTTGACAACTTGACAAAATCTAGGGTAGTTTTTACGGAGTGACTTGGCAAAATCGTTGGGAGTTGGCAAAATTCGGAATGACTTGACAAAATCTTGGGGAGTTGGCAAAATTCGGAGTGACTTGGCAAAATCGTTGGGAGTTGGCTAAATTCGGAATGACTTGGCAAAATCGTTGGGAGTCGGAAAATTCGGAGTGACTTGGCAAAATCGTTGGGAGTTGGCAAAATTCGGAATGACTTGGCAAAATCGTTGGGAGTTGGCAAAATTCGGAATGACTTGACAAAATCTTGGGGAGTTGGCAAAATTCGGAGTGACTTGGCAAAATCGTTGGGAGTTGGAAAATTCGGATGACTTGGCAAAATCGTTGGGAGTTGGCAAAATTCGGAGTGACTTGGCAAAATCGTTGGGAGTTGGCAAAATTCGGAGTGACTTGACAAAATCTTGGGGAGTTGGCAAAATTCGGAGTGACTTGGCAAAATCGTTGGGAGTTGGAAAATTCGGAGTGACTTGGCAAAATCGTTGGGAGTTGGCAAAATTCGGAGTGACTTGGCAAAATCGTTGGGAGTTGGCAAAATTCGGAATGACTTCGCAAAATCTTGGGGAGTTGGCAAAATTCGGAATGACTTCGCAAAATCTTGGGGAGTTGGCAAAATTCAGGTGAGATGCAAAAATTGGGAATTGGGATTCTTTTTTCTGTAAAATTATGGTGAGTTGGCAAAATCTAGGAGAGTTGGCAAATCTTGGGGAATTGGCAAAATTCTGAGTGACTTTACAGAAATCAGGTGAGATGTAAAAATTGGGGGGTGGGTTGTAAAAATATGGCGAGTTGGTAAAATTGAGGAAACTTTGCAAAATCTAGGGGCAGTTGGCAAAATTCGGAGTCACTTGGCAAAATCTTGGGGAGTTGGCAAAATTCAGAGTGATTTGCAAAATCGTGGAGAGTTCACAAAATTCGGAGTGACTTTACAAAATCTTGGGGCGTTGACAAAATTCGAAGTGACTTTGCAAAAATCAGGTGAGATGTAAAAATTGGGATTTTTTTTTTTCGATAATATTGTGGCGAGTTGGCAAAATCAAGAAAACTTGGGCAAAATCTAGGACAGTTGGCAAAATTCGAATCCACTTGCTAAAATAAGGGCGAGTTGTAAAAATTAGGATTGTTTTTGTGAAATTAAGGAGAGTTGACAAAAACGAGAAAACTTGGCAAAATTTTCGGGAGTTTGAAAAATTTGAGATAACTTGGCAAAATCAGGAGCGATATAAAGAATTGTATTGGTTTTGTTAAATTAGGGATGGGTTGTTTCATCTCTCAGCAGCACTTTTTTGCACACCATAGGCTAAATGGCCAGGTCACATAGACCCCGAAGTCTCAGAGAAGGTTGGGGGAGGGGACCCACTGGAACAGCTGTTGGGAAACAGATGGTAGCCTCCCGTCAAGACCATCCAGCGTGTTCTTTAACGTGCACAGGGTATGGCTCTCCCGCACACGGAGCCACGGCATAACGTCCCATCTAATGGACGGGGGTCTTTCGAAGTCCATCGGTGTCCCCTACTGACCGTGGACAGGGCGCTGATCCAGTTGGGACTCGAACGTGGGAACTACAGATTACGAGCGCTACCGACTGAGCCACCCCATTTGTGAAATTAAGAAGAGTTGGTCAAATGAAAGGGAGTTGGGAAAATTCACACTGACTTTTGCTAAAATTCAGGCAAGATGTAATTATCGAGATTATTTCTGTGAAATTATGGCTAGTTTTTAAAATTAGAAGTAACATGGCAAAATGCAGGATAGTTGTGAAATTGTGAAAAAATGCCTCAGGCCTCTCCCCCACCCCACGAAGCAAAAATCTAGGTGAGAACCTGACAGACAGTATTTTCTCCGTTGGAAAAATTTGATCATCAAATCAACCATATAGGCCCTCGTTACGCCCTTGCCCCTAACACAGATAAGCAATGAAGAAATATAAAATATGCAGATATAGAATGAAAATAATTTTGTTTTTCTCACTGCAAAAATTGCTATGGTAAAGGAATTTGTTATAGAATTTTTTTCGTGCAATACATTTTGCATTATAACGTGGGCATTTAATAAAAATCATCATTAGGATTTGTGTTGTTTTAGCTCTGAGAGGCACTTTGCTTTGAACACAATGAGCTAAACGACCAGTTCACAAAGAACAAAAGGGCTCGAGAGTGTTGGGAGAAGGGTACCCACTGGGCAGATGGTAGCCTCCCGTCAAGGCCATCCAGTTTAAGCTTTAATGTGCACAGTATATGGCTCTCTCGAACACGGGGCCACGGCTTTACGTCCTATCCGACGTACGGCAGCCTCTCGAAGTCCATCGGTGTCCCTTTGCTGACAGAGGGCGGGGCGCGAGTTTTGCGGAGATAAATCGCAACTCTGGCCCAGTTGGGACTTGAATCTGGGAACTACAAATTTCGATCCTAGCACTCTAGCGACTGAGCCAAATCCCCGTCGTCATTTTCACCTGAAAGAGTTTATAACTATTTTCGTATGTCGACATTCTCTAATTCTAAGAAGTGATATATGTAGGTGAGGAGGGGAGGCGGCTGATAGAAGGAATCCCTTACAATTACCGGCAGTCACGTAACACTAAAGAAGAACATTCGGACACCGACGACAAATGCACATAACATTTTTAACCTCAGGAAAGGTTTTAACTCTTTACAGTTTTCAAATGTTTTAGCATTTTAACTAAAGTATAACTAAATAATAATATACATAACTAAAGCAATTTATATAGTAATATTTATAAAGTAAGGATAAATTAATTATTTTAGTGTTTTAACTAATGTAAGTAATATTATACTGTAAAGAAACTGATTAAGAGTATCTCCGCAAAATTCCCCGCCCTGCCCACGGTCAGTAGGGGACACCGATGGGCTTGGAAAGGCCGCCATCCGTCGGATGGGACGTTAAGCCGTGGCCCCGTGTGCGGGAGAGCCATACCCTGTGCACGTTAAAGAACACGCTGGATGGCCTTGACGGGAGGCTACCATCTGTCTTCCAACAGCTATTCCAGTGGGTCCCCTCCCCCAACCTTCTCTGAGCCTTCGGGGTCCATGTGACCTGGCCATTTAGCCCATGGTGTGCAAAAAAGTGCCGCTCAGAGGTAAAACAACCCAACCCTGATTAAGAGTTACAAATAAAACGCGCAATTTCTACTATTATTCACTACAGCGAAAATTCTTTGCTTTCCAAAACACAAAGTATCCACCACCAAAGATCAATACAGCTTTTTTTTTCCTTTCTCTTACCTATAAAACATATTTCTCTCAAAAACCATCTCAGAATTCCGGGGGAAAAATGCATCATCATCTTTTAACGCATCAACCTGATCAAGCTCCAGGAGCTGGACACTCTGTCAGCGACGTCTTATACGCCGAAACATCAAGCGTCCAACGACGCGAAACTTGAGATAGCATTCATCTGAAAAGGCAGACTTTTAAGGCCATAATGCCTATCACCAACGTAATCGTCTCCGCGAAGACAGGACATCATCCCTAATGCGTCCTGACAGCCTGGGAGGTAATGCACCGGAGTGACAGAGTCCTTTCTGATAAGGTATTTATTTATTACCTTAGACTACTAACCGAACTCCCTCGCTTAGTTTTTTCCTTCTTCTTATAAGGATCACAACTTCTCTCATCACTGCCTGGTGGGGATTGCTCTTCTCCATCACTTCGCAGACAGACAGGGATTAAGAATTCGTCTCCGAAGTAGTGTTAATTGCCACAGAAAGGAAAGGGTGAGCGTGGAGATAAGACGACGAAATGGGACAGGATCAAGTCTTATCTCCTAGGTGAACGCTAAGGAGAGTTTTTATTTTTCTGTTTCCTTTCTGATACACGTTGCCGTTCATTTTTATTTAGATCCCAGACACTGCTGCAAGTAATTAGGATCTGAATCCGTGTGAAGCTTTGATAGTTAATTGTATTGTGATTGAGAACTTCATAGGATTTGTCTGCGATCATTTACACACTGAGTGGATTCTCTGATATTCTGTCAGAACTTTGGGTCAAGATGCTACCTGCAATTTTTATGTCTCTGAGGAGTTCAACCATTTACTGTATTCTCACTTGCTCTATACTTACTCGCTGCCATGCTTAATTACATTCGGTTCCGTTCAATGTTGCTGTCGAATTCTTCGTGGCCCTGTCAGACTTCTTTATAAAATTGATGTTTGAATTCGTTGAATTGCTGTCCTGTCAGACTTCTTTATAAAATTGATGTTTGAATTCGTTGAATTGCTGTCCTGTCAGACTTCTTTATAAAATTGATGTTTGAATTCGTTGAATTGCTGTCCTGTCAGACTTTCATGGAAAGTACGTTGTCATATTCTTTGAGTTCCTCTCAAGCCTTCACGGTAAGCAATTGTCTGGATACTTTTTTGATTCTTTCAGTATAGCTACTGGTTGCATGGATTTTTTTGTGCTATCAGACCACTGCAGCTATTGGCAGTTTGAATTCTCTGGGTGTTTGGCCGATATTCGAATTATTGCATAATTTTATGTGTTTTTTTCTGTTAATCCACCTTACCAAATAGCTCTCTGAATTCTTTGTGTGCTTCTCAGACTTCTATACAAAATAGATTCTATTCCACCAATACCTGTCATTTTACCCTTTGAATACTTTGTGATCCTATTAAATTTCAGAAGCAACGAACTCTTTGAAGTATTTATGTTCCTTTCAGACCTCTTCGTTAAATGACGGGAGGGATTAAACGAATTGACTCTGCAGAGGCTTCATGATAATCTTTATAATCCTTTCAAACCTTTGGATTCTTTGGAATCTTATCAGAATTCTATTCTTTATGATTTCTATGTACAGGGGAGAAAAACAAGAAACAAGTTCCCTGAATGTTTCTGTTCTTCTGTCAGACTTACCAGGCAAATTGCTGAGTGGATTCTTTGTTCTCCCCTCAACCCTGCGCGACAAAAACGGTCTGAATTGTTTGTAATCCTCTCAGACCTCTTTAGCTAGAAACATTTTTTTCATTACTTTCAGACCTCTTTAGCGGCATTCTCGATATTCTTTGTAATCTTTTCAAACCTCTGTAGCTAGAAGTAATGCGGATTCTTTTGTAATTTTTTGTAATTCTTTCAGATTTCTCTAGCTAGAAGCTATCTGAATTCTTTAAAATCCTCTCAGACGTCTGTAGCTAGAGGTTGTATGGATGTTTTGCGATTATATCAGACCTCTGTAGCAATAGGCTATCTGGATTCTTTGCAATCATGACCTCAGTAAGGTCAAGATTGCAAAGAGTTCAGATAGCCTATTGCTACAGAGATCTGATATAATCGCAAAACATCCAGATAATCTGTAATCTCAAGAGGTCAGATATCAAAGATTTAATTGAGGTCAAATTTACTGAACTTTATCTTCACACCTCTGTATCCATTTGGATTTTGTGATCTATCTGGATTCTGAATTTGTGATCCTCTGATATCTCTGTAACTAGAGGTATCTTGTTTCTTTACAATAATTAGAGGTTGATGATAATAATTAGAACTTCATGATGCAAAACAGTCGTCTATGATCCTCTTTTTTTGGAGTGTGTGGCTAGTTTTTGTATGATTTGCAAATCCTTTCAGATCTCCATACCTACCGACTCTATCGATTCTTCATGATCTTCCCAAACGCCTATGGCAACTGTTTATGATCCTGTTATTTATATTTCTGAAATTCTGCCAGAGTTCGATGGCTAGATTCTTTTTTCTGCTGTCAGTTACCTGTGGCTTTGGGTTGGGTTGTTTTACCTCTGAGCGGCACTTTTTTGCACACCATGGGCTAAATGGCCAGGTCACATGGACCCCGAAGGCTCAGAGAAGGTTGGGGGAGGGGACCCACTGGAACAGCTGTTGGGAGACAGATGGTAGTCTCCCGTCAAGGCCATCCAGCGTGTTCTTTAACGTGCACAGGGTATGTCTCTCCCGCACACGGGGCCACGGCTTAACGTCCCATCCGACGGACGGCGGCCTTTCTAAGCCCATCGGTGCCCCCTACTGACCGTGGGCAGGGCGGGGAATTTTGCGGAGATAAATCTCAACGCTGACCCAGCTGGGACTCGAACCTGGGAACTACAGATTACGAGCCTGGCGCGCTACCGACTGAGCCACCCCCGCCCCACAGCTGTGGCAAATAACAGTAAGAATTCTTTGTGATCCTTTCAGACCTCCCTGACTTTCTCAGGAGAAATAGTTAGTGGATTATTGGTTAGTACGCTAACTTCTCATGGAGATAATTCAGGGACGAATTTGTTTAAAACAAGCTTCCTTTTTAAATAATCTTCACTTGCTTATGACAATTTATACCAACTGGATTATTTATTATACTCTGACACTTGCATAGTAGAGGCATTATTATGAAAAAACATTAATTTCGCAATAAACCTAAATTTTTTTGTAGTTCCTTACCACAGGTCTGATTCTCAGGCAGAATTGTAGATTACTCAGTAAACTTTTTCTATTGAAATCTTCTCATTATAACAAGGTTGTAGCATCTTCATTGTATTCCTTTTTATTATTTGATAACAATTAAATTTGAATATTATGTTTTTTACGTTTCTTATGTTAACTGACTAAAGTTTTTTGGTGAGAATTTCTACAAGGATAACGATAAAATCAGTTTTCGAAACTATAAATATCGCCAAAGTTTAAATTCGAAATTAAAGTTTTTTTTTTTAAATTTACTTTTTAACTTCCTTGCAAAACTGAACTTGTAAAAAAATGTAACAAAAACTGATATCACAGGCAAGATAAAATAGTTCTTTCGTCTTGATCTAAAAAATAAAATGTGGATTGTTCCAAATATGTTTAAAAAAAGGTTTTTCTTGCTTAATTAGCAAAAACTGAAACCAAAATTAGATTCCACTTTGTGCAAAAAAATACATCTTTTGTTAATAACCGGCTGTGATAACTCATTTCTCTCAAGTGTGCTTCTCAGACTCAATTCAGAGACAATCAGGAAATATTTTAGACTTAGCCTAGAGTTATGGGTCATAAATGAAATTTTTTTGCCTTTGGGCTGTAAGGACAACAAACCGATTACAAAGAGCTAAAAGTGGAGAATATTGACGCTATTTTTTGATTAACTATTCCTTTCTCTTTCTAGACAAATACTGTCTGCAACTGACATGTCTCTTGTTCAAGCA
The DNA here is from genome assembly GCA_038380435.1 of Ryuthela nishihirai. Classification (NCBI taxonomy): domain Eukaryota; kingdom Metazoa; phylum Arthropoda; class Arachnida; order Araneae; family Heptathelidae; genus Ryuthela; species Ryuthela nishihirai. The sequence continues at coordinate 10,678,173 of JAWZYU010000007.1, forward strand.
TTGATTGATTCCTTGCTCAGTCTGATCGACTTTCATAAATATAAAAGAGATAAAAGTTTTCTTTTTCCTTCGTCTGTTTGTTTTATCCCCTGAAAGACTAAAGCGATAAGAACTTTGCAAGGAAATAAATCAAAAGAGGAAAACAAAATTTCCTAAGAAAGAACAAAAGAAAATGAAAGTGGTGGTGAAGATAAAGTTGTCGTCAATGCTGGTAAGCGATTCCAAAACACGGGCAAAAACGTTGTCCTTATCCTATTAGTTGGAAGTTCAATGATAAAAGTTTAGTTTGTTTTCATTCCAAAAGCGACAGGAGGTTCTAAGGATTTACAACTCGTTTCAACTCAGACCTGCAATTTTTCTGCACACAATGGACTAAGTGGGCGGTTCACAAGGACTCCAAGACCTCAAAGCTGCTTAGGGGAAGGATTTGGTTGGTGGTTGGTTTCTTTACCTCTCAAAAGCACTTTTATGCGCACAGTGAGATAGATTGCGAAGTCATATGAGCTCAAAAAGGGTTGGGATAGGGGATCCACTGGACAGAAGTTGGAAGACATATGGGAACCTCCCGTCAAGGCCAAACAGCTATATGGCTCTCCTGCACATGGAGCCACTGCTTAACTACCTATCCGACTAGTAGAGGCTCTTTCAAGCCTATCGGTGTTCCATTCTCACTTAGGGCAGAATTAGAGTTAGCGGAGATAACTCTCATCGCAGGCACTCGAACTTGGGAACATCAGAAACTAGAGACTGCCGCTCTTCCGACTGAACCAATCCTCGCCCACAGATAGGGGATGGAAATCCACTGGACAACTGTTGAGAGACAGGTGGAAACCTTCGTTAAGGCCGCCCAACATGTTCTTTAATGTGCGCGCATATGGTTCTGCTGTACAAGGGCCCACGGCTTAACATCCCATCTGAAACCTAAAACACAGCGGCCTTTAAAAGTCCATTTTTTTCCACCAAGGCAGGGAGCAATTAGAGTAGAAAATCTGAATGCAAGCATAGTGGGGGTCAATCTTGATAACCTCAGAGTATAAATATGGCATAGTACCGATTGAGCCAAATCCCACCATTTTGCTTAATGAAATAGAAATTATGCTTAGCTACTAAAATGTTGAAAGCATTATGTTTTAATAAATCTTCATTAATATGTTTTTATAAAATAAATAAATAAAATATTTTTGAAACAAACCTTATTAACTGGCAATCATATTCATGACTGTCTACGCTAACCAAGCTTCATTTAAAGAAACATAATTAAGATTGGAAAATGTATACTTAATTAAAATTATAGTAATAAATTGAAATTAAAAAGTAAATTAGTTTGCAAAAAAGGTTAGAATTCTTTACTGATAATAGAATTTTCAAACTTTTTCTGTTGATATCTTCAGTAACTTGCTATAGCTGGAGTAGCTAATGCTCTTTTACAATAACAACTAGTGGCCCGCACAAGGATTTTTGTAGCCCGCGAACAAAATCAAGTTTTTACTTGAAATTTTTAATAAATATCTGTAATCCACCTTATAATTTTTTGTCAACTTATATTACTTTACTCGATATGCAATCTTCAACTTACTCATTCTATTTGCAATTATTATTGCATTATTTCAACTTACTCATTCTATTCTTATTGCCCAACAACTACGCCCACAATGCTCCCATTAAATTTATTAAATATTTGATAAAGTTTAGAAAATTTATATTGGTTTATTATTACTTATTATTTTTCGTATAAATAATTTTTTGAGGTGATATGAACTGACTTTTCAATTACCTATTCTGTCCTATTCTTTTTTTTTGGCCCGTGAAATATTGGCGAAAGGAAAAATGGCCCGCGGTCTTAGAGAAGTTGGACAGCACTGAGTTTTAGATTAAAGTGGCGCCATTTGTCATTTAGTTAAATAACCAGGTTTTTATTAAAATAGTCATACCCTGGTATATACATCGTTCTGGTTTATTTTCTTTCGTAAATCAGTTGTCGGTTATTTAATACCACATTCAGCTACGTGTTATGAATAATTTATGAATACTTCGAAAATAATGACGTTAATACTGAACAGGTTTCGATATTTTCCAAATGTTAAGTACTTTCCTGATTACTACAGATTCTAACGTTAATAATATGTGCTGAAGACATCAATTCGGAACCATTTTTTCGAGCCCGAACCACTTCGATTTTCTTCAACTGTGGAGGATTGTGTTGGGTTGAGAATATGGGGTTGCCTCTGAGCGTCACTTTTTTGCATATGATGAGAAACTAGATGCCTTTGATTCCAGATGCTTAGGCAGTACCTTGGGTATTGGGTGGTTTAACTTTGTAACTAATGATGAGGTTAGGCAAAGGAGTCTACAACTTCCTTTAAGCAGCATATTGTGCAGAGAGAGACTCCGCTGGTTTGGCCATGTTGCCCATATGGATAATTATAGATTGGCGAATAGGGTTATGAACAGTGTGCCTAGAGGCCTCAGAAGGAGGGGGAGACCTAGGATGCGGTGGGCAGACAATGTCAAACAGGACCTTGTTAGAATTGGTGTGCAGTGGCCAGATGCAGTAGATGTAGCTCAGGACACATTTTGCTTGGAGAACTAAATTGCATGGTCTGGTTGAACCTCCGTAGCCCATGGCTGCTTGATGATGATGATGATGATGATGATGATGATGATGATGATGATGATGATGATGATGATGATGATGATGATGATGATGATGATGATGATGATGATGATGATCTAAATAGCCAGGTCACAAGGACCCCAATGGCTCAGAGAAGGTTGGGGGAAGGGGACCCACTGGATGTGTTAGGAGACAGTGGAAACCTCCCGTCAAGGCCATCCAGCTAGTTCTTTAACGTGCACACGATGGCCCCTTATGCAGGTGAGCCAAATTCTGTGAACTTTAACACAAAGGCACATGGCTTTACATCCCATCCGACGGACGGCGGCCTTTCCAAGCCCATCGGTGTCCGCTACTGACCAAGGGCAGGGTGTGGGTTGAGCGGAGATAAATCTCAATGCTGGAGGAATTGGGACCAGGGGCGTCGCTACAGGAAGTGCTGCCAGTACCATGGTATCGGACGGCATTATTTTAGAAGCGGCAATTTTACAAACTAAAGGCCATAACTGCAGTAAATGTGACTCGGATACGTATTTTCAACAGATGACTTTAAATTGCTTTTTAAAAATGACATTTAATTCAGATAAATTAATCAGTAATATCTGATATCAGACTTGGAGAAAGGGGCCGCAGATATCCAAGTTCGCTTCGTGCGGTAAAACAGCTAGTGCAGATCCTGATGAAGCGGGGTGGCTCAGTCGGTAGCGCGCCAGACTCATAATCTGTAGTTCCCAGGTTTGAGTCCCAGCTGGGCCAGAGTTGGGCTTTATCTGTGCCAAACTCTCCGCCCTGCCTTCGGTCAGTAGAGGAGACCTATGGGTTTGAAAAGTCGGACGGGACTTTATACCGTGGTCCCGTGTGTGGGAAAGCCATACCGTATACACGTTAAAGAACATGCTGGATGGCCTTGACGGGAGGCTACAATCTGTCTCCCAACAGCTGTTCCAGTGGGTCCCCTCCCCCAACCTTCTCTGAGTCTTCGGGGTCCTTGTGACCTGGCCGTTTAACCCTTGATGTGCAAAAAAGTGCCGCTCAAAGGTAAAAAAAAACAACCCAGGCCCTGGTTAGGACTTGAACCTAGAAACTGTAGATTACGTGCTTGGGGTGCTACCCTGAATGAATGAATGATTGAGGATAACATCATTATCTCACTATGATGTAGATGTGTTAGTGCTCAGAAAATTTGTACCTAGGGTAATCATTCCGTAATTCTCAGGGAAAAATACGAAATTTCAGATCCAACGTGTCCACAAAGATCAAATAGCGATGATCAATATTTGATGCAATCATTTACATGTGCGCTTTACACGTATAAGTTGGTGTCAATGGATAATTTTAGTCGTAGAAGTTTAAAAAAAAGTGTAAATATCAGATGTTACGCTCGTTCGATGAGAGTGACGGTCAAGAAATCAAATGGACCTTAAGCTACCATTTATTTCACCTATAATTGCACAACCTCAGCATTAAATTATTATAAAAAGAAGTGAATTATTATAAAAAGAAGTGAATTAGGCGAGAGATACGACAGCTCCATCTATCTCCTGACAGCAATCCAGTGAATTCACTCCCTTTACGCGGCTCTGAGGACTTGGGATCCTTGTGACCTGGACACTTAATACTTTATTTAAAAAAAGTATTTTATACACAAAAGTATTGTTTTCACAACTAAAACAGCCCAAAAAGAATCTCTAGATTAAGAACCATTGTATTAGAAGATCCAATCCTTACACTAGATGTTTTTAAAAAAAAAAGCTAATAAAAGGAAAAAAATGAGTTTCGTTGTCAATTTTTTCTCTTTTAATCACTTTCCCCTCTCTTCCTTTCCGACCCATTCTTAGCACAAGTGAAATTGCCTCTATCCACGGGGGCGTGCAGAGGTGGGTGGGAAGAAACTCCCCCACCCCAGAAATCTATCTGCCGGCGTTCATGCCTGCATCACATACCCGACATTCGTCCATCATCCATATTAAAGAAAATCATCCTTCCACCAACTCGCGCTCGCAGCCTCTCCCTTCCCTCTGTCTTGGAATTACACACACACACACGAGGTCACAAACAAAATACCGAAGCAGACCAATCCAGGCGTAGATGAGACTGCTGGAGGGAGAAAAAATATCCCCGCTGCCAAGCATCAATGGTTTTACCCCTAGGAGAAGATGTAGAGCTTTATTGGGTCATTCCTCTTCCTGATGAATGACTCAGAGCAGCTGGAAAAGAACCCAGACGCGTCTTTTTCTCCATCGGCGTGGGAAGCATCCCCCCTTATCCTTCGACATCCACCCCTCCTTACTCACACTACCGTCGTGTCGCTTTTACCCTTTTCGTTCACGTAGACAATTGCGCGTGGACTTGAAGAAAATAACAAGCAATCTATTACAATGCCGATTGTGCGAGCGTAATCGATTATCTGCAGAAAAAAAATGATATATTTCCATGAGTGACTGCTCGTTCATCCGGGTTCCTCCTCCCCTCCCCTCTCTTCTCCTAAGATTCTATTCTCCATCCTCCTATTGCGTCACGCAGACCTTTCACGTGTGGCTCGTAGATCCTCTCACGCGCCATGAACTTCATCTCTGCGTTCAGCTGATATTGCTTTGTTTGCAGTCCTTGTGCTCCCTCTGCTCCTCTGTAGCAATCGGAGGGGAGAACGCTTTCTGATGGATTATGGTTTCATATCCCCTCTACTCTTTCGAGAGGAGGCCGTGTTTCTCCTCTAAGAATTATTAACGAACACCGTTAAAAGAAACTTGAAGTTACATGAAAAAAAGGAGTTCAGGTTCTCTTCAGTACAATTTTTTTAAGTTCATGTCTTAGAATGGACATCTCCATGAAGATGCTGGAAGGGAGGATTTTTGGGTTGGGTTGCTTTACCTCTGAGCGGCACTTTTTTGCACACCATGGGCTAAATGGACAGGTCACATGAACCCCGAAGGCTCAGAGAAGATTGGGGGAGGGGACCCACTGGAACAGCTGTTGGGAGATAGATGGTAGCCTCCGGTCAAGGCCATCCAGCGTGTTCTTTAATGTACGCAGGGTATGGCTCTTCCGCACACGGGGCCACGGTTTGACGTCCCATCCGACGGACGGCGGCCTTTCCAAGCCCATCGGTGTCCCCTATTGACCGCGGGCAGGGCGCGGAATTTTGCGGAGATAAATATCAACTCTGACCCAGCTGGAACTCGAACCAGGGAACTACAGATTACGAGCCTGGAGCGCTACCGACTGAGCCACCCCCGCCCCAGGGGGGGGGAGGAAGAGAAGGTATCCACACACTTCTCCATACACACACGAGATTATTAGAGTATTTTCTGTTATGACCTCTGGAATATGAAATATGTAAAAATACACTACACTCGAAATTGCCCCGCTGTTCATAATTTAAGGACTTTGAACAAAAATTAAAATATCTCAAGAAATCCTTTTTTAGAATTTGAAGAAAATTTCAGAGGATATTTAATATCACACGTAACAATATTTACATTTGAAATAACAATATATCGGAATACTTGACCATTATAAAATTAAATTTTCAATAAAAGAATATATCAGAAAACTTTTCAATTATGAAAAATTATAGATCACGGCAGATATTGAAGTTAACGTTATTTAGTAAGGACTATTATTACCTTTAACAGCAATACAGCTTGCAGAACGAGCTCTCATGCATAGAATAAGGTTATTCAACAATGTAGAAGGCAGCAAATATTATTCCTCTATAAGAGCATTTCACATCTCATAAAGTATTGTTTGGAGGGGGTTGAAGGCTTGCAATTCGCCTTTCCAAAGCTTCCCATGCCTATTCAATGGGATTTAGGTCTGGGGAGCTCGCTATCCATTCTTTGAATACTTCACCCTCTAGGTATCCCTCCACTATCTCAGCTCTACATAGATGAAGGGTATCATTGAAATGAATTTTGACCCAATGGCACCCCTAAAAAGTCTCCCATAATGCTCTAGGATCTTGTCTCTATATCTTAGAACAGTTAGAGTCTCTCACGAGAAGACGTGCTGGTGAATGTGGTCATTGAGAGTAATACCAACTAACCACTCGCACCAAAAGTGTCCCTTTACATGATATTTAGGGGTTGATAACTTGTCAGATGTATTGGCGCCAAGAATAACTACTTACGCTATATCATGATTCATCCGAAACGACAATCCTTGCCCATTGATCATTGGTGCAATTGGGTTCCGACTGCTCCATTCCATTAGCTGATTGATGATTACTGATGCATATTCGTTTCAGCTACTTAACGGTTAAAGTAGCATATGCATTCCTTCCGCTCACTAATATTATATTAATGTGGCATATGCATCCTTGAGCTCAGGGGCGTAGCGAATAATATGCAAATGATGTCTAGATTTTCGCACCGTGGGAGGGGGGGGGGGGTGTTCGTAAACTCTCTCTTGCATTTTGCCATTTAAACTTCCAATTTTGCCAACTAGCTATAATTTCACAGAAATTATCCCAATATTTACATCTCGTCTGAATTGTAGCAAGTCAATGTGAACTTTGCCTTGATTTGGCCAAATCTCCTTAATTTCACAAAACCAATTCGCAAAACAATCCCAATTTTTACATTTCTCCTGAATTTCTCAAGTCACTTCAAATTTTTCAAACTCCCCAAAATTTTGCCACATTTTCTTGATTTTGTCAACTCTCCTTAATTTCACAAAAACAATCCCAATTTTCACAACTCGCCCGTAATTTACCAAGTGGATTGGAATTTTGTCAACTGCCCTTGATTTTGCCAAGTCTCCTTGATTTTGCCATCTCGCCATAATTTTTACAGAAAAAAAATCCAAATTTTACAGAAAAAGAATCCCAATCAAAAACCTGATTTTTGCAAAGTCACTCTAAATTTTTCATCTTCCCCAAGTATTTGCCAACTCTCCTAAATATTGCAAAGTTGCCTTGATTTTGTCAACACGCCATAATTTTACAGAAAAAAGATTGCAATATTTACATCTCACCTGAATTTTGTCAACTCTCCACGTTACACTCCGAGTTACTTTGGGGGGGAACCTCCCCCATCCCCCCCCCATGGCTACGCCCCTGCTTGAGCTCTTAATTACTAATGGGTAATATACATCTCTTTAGCTCACTTACAGCTAATGAGGTGTGTGTTTCTTAGTGTGATATGTGCATTCCTTCAGTTGTTTGACATTTAACACGGCACATTCGTTCCAGCTAATACGGAACAAACGTTCTTTCATCTCAGTAACGGTTAAAGTCGCAATATTCATCCTTGACCTCATTACCATTTAAGTGGCATATTCGTTTCTTCAGCTCACTGATTGATTGTCTGGAATTTCTGACATATCAGCACTTTAGCTTATTAACAGAAAATGTAGAATATACGTCCCTTTAGAACACAACAATTAATGTGACATGTTCGTTTCTTCATTAGCAATTTATCTCATTAGCAATTAATGCTTTTCTTTATCTCATTAAAAATTAATATGCCATATTATGCTTTCCTTCATCTCATTAATGTAGCACATGATTTCTTTCCTTTCATCTAATTTACAATTAATGTGGCACATGCTTTCCTTCATCTCATTAATGTAGCACATGATTTCTTTCCTTTCATCTAATTTACAATTAATGTGGCACATGCTTTCCTTCATCTCATTAATGTAGCACATGATTTCTTTCATCTAATTTACAATTAATGTGGCACATGCTTTCCTTCATCTCATTAATGTAGTAATGTAGCACATGATTTCTTTCATCTAATTTACAATTAATGTGGCACATGCTTTCCTTCATCTCATTAATATAACACATGATTTCTTTCATCTAATTTACAAGTAATGTGGCACATGCTTTCCTTCATCTCATTAATGTAGCACATGATTTCTTTCATCTAATTTACAATTAATGTGACACATTTTTCCTTCATCTCATTAATGTAGCACATGATTTCTTTCACCTAATTTACAATTAATGTGGCACATGCTTTCCTTCATCTCATTAATGTAGCACATGATTTCTTTCATCTAATTTACAATTAATGTGGCACATGCTTTCCTTCATCTCATTAATGTAGCACATGATTTCTTTCATCTAATTTACAATTAATGTGGCACATGCTTTCCTTAATCTCATTAATATAGCACATGATTTCTTTCATCTAATTTACAATTAATGTGGCACATGCTTTCCTTCATCTCATTAATGTAGCACATGATTTCTTTCATCTAATTTACAATTAATGTGGCACATGTTTTCCTTCATCTCATGAATGTAGCACATGATTTCTTTCATCTAATTTACAATTAATGTGGCACATGCTTTCCTTTACCTCATTAACCATTGTGTGTCATAGCCACCTTCACCATTAATTTTTAAATGAGCTAAAAGAGCGCACATACCATGAAATTGTACCTATTGAAATAGAATGAACATGCTTACATGGAGAACGCTTAGAAGATGATCAAAATAAATATGAAAATTTTCTTACACTGCAGGTAGTCCACAGTGTTCAGATGTTGATACTGGACACCATGGAATTTTCCTGTAGTGTAAGAAAATTATCAAACATCTAGGTCGCTTACACTAAATTTTAAAATAGTTCCTTTTATTTGTAATCAGCATGTCTCGCTCCTAACATCAGGAATATCGCAAGAGCTTCAACGTATTAAAATTCACTCTCTATTTATTTTATTACGTTTATTTATCCCTCGCTTTTCGTTGCCTTACGCACTTTCAATTTTAATATGAGAGTTCTCTGAAACTTTGGCTACTCTTTTAAATCACTCTCCTTCAGTGAATGATCCCTTTCCCCTGTTCAGCTCTGGACTCTTAGGATCCCTGCGACTTGGTCATTTATCCCATTGTGTGGTAAAAAAAGTGCCTCTAATAATCCACCTTCACTGGAATTTTTAATCCCAGTAGTTGGTTAATTCGGTGTATATTTTTATGTCTAGAGAAAGAAAATTGCACTCCGTGTTCCATTTGATAAAATTGGCGAAAGTGTTTAAGTACAAGCCTTTTTCTTAGATTTATATAGACAAAGTCTATATAAATCTAAGAAAAAGAAAATACCTACAACTTATTTACTCTGCAATGCTTGACCAAACACTCATCTAAGTTCTTTGAGAGTCGCCATTTCGAAAACTTCGAATTTCCCAAGGGAACACGTGATGCTTAACTGAGAACAATTAAGATTTTTTTCCCCTTCTGAGGCAGTAAAGGAAATTGTTCCATTCTACAAAATACTTCCCACGAGTGATACAACTTTTACTAAAGCCTTAGGTATGCTGTACGAATACATTATACTAGTTGTTTAAACAAACAATTGCACTTTCGATAATAATCCCGAAATCTTTGCAATTATAACTGGGGGAAAAAATGGCCCTTGAGCTACGGAATTTGCAGGGATACATTTTAGCTGCTACGGAAGTTCGTTCCAAGTATTAAATGATAAATGCAGAAAGACATAAAATAAGACAATGGTATGTCATAAAAAACTTTTTTTTTCTAACTTTACCTTTTATTAGCATTGCTGTTGCATTTTTCTTATAAAATTTCGCTCTCTTATACGAACTGTATTCAAAAATTCTTTAAACTGCATTCTTTTCCATTTTTATTTATAAACATATTTCTTAAATGCGTTTTCCACGTCTTTATTTGTTTTCACATTGTTTTCCGCATGTCTGTCGGTAGCAGATAATTTTTTTTTTGTTTTTAAAGATAAAAAAGTTCCTTTTTGAATTGGGTGGATATTGATGACATTTTACGATTCGTGCTTTCCGAATCTCCCAATAGTTTCACTAGCGCCCTCTAGAGGAGGAAAGAGTTAAAAAATTACCAAGCTTTAAACGAATATTGCAAACGATCTATTCATGCTATAAATTAATCATTTTGGTGTTGAAAGGGTCAAGAGCAATGATTTGCACCCTTAACCTCAGAGGGGTGAAGAAAATGAAACTTTTTTTTCTTTTAAGATATAAATTTAAAAAATTCCTTTTTTGTGTTATAGGTATTAATAAAATTTTATTATTTGCATTTTCCAAATTATTCATTAGTTCGAATTTCCATTGTTAGAGGGTGTGGATGTTGTAAACTAAAAACTTTAACCTCTTTGAAAACGATCATCCCGTTTTTGAGAGAAGCGATATTTTGCTGTTCTTGTTATACATTGGTTTCCGTAAATTAAGGAAAACTCAGAAAAATAATGATAAACAAAAAATTATATGCATGATTTTAATGAAATTTGAAGAAAACTTGAATTACAATGCTAGTTTCAGAATGGCATAAAATATTTTACACTAGAAACGTTTTTCGTCAAAACAATAACACTTACAAGAACTTGTCCAAAAATGATGTGTCAGAATGCAATGGGCAAAGTTCGCAGATATCGGTCTTGTACAGCAAGTCGTAACTCTAGCCTTTCCTCGGCTAAACATCCGAGATGCGGAATCCCTGCTAAGAAATTGATTCCATAGTCTATGGACCACAGAAGGACTCACATTCAGCCATCGCCACGTCTGACTGACTTTGGCCTGCTTCGAGCCGGCCAATACCTCTCCACCGCAGTTCATTTGGCAAATGACGTCTCGAGGTCATTCCTACAAAATGACTATTTCGAAATCCTTTGCTCACATTTACAACACAAAATAACGATCCACTCCAAAACACCCGTTTGCATGCCGCTATCCGATTGCGCAAATTGACGCAACCTAGACTAATTTGCATACGATATGCTGACTCGGCATTTCGTTGCTGGTTACATGAACAAGTTTGGTGAGGATCGCACAATCTGTTGGAGAATTATCGCGATTTTTCTCATTTTTTCTTAATTTATGGAAACCAGTGTATTTCTCGTGATAGCTTTTAAATTGCTCATGATACATTAATAAAAACGTTTGAGAAAGGAATGTTATTTTTAATAAAAATTAGTTAGTTTTACTTCTGAGTGACACTGTTGTGCACATAATGAACTAAATCGATAGGCCACAAATACCCCAAAAGTTCAGAGATGGAGACTGACTCACTGGACAATTGTTAAGAGGCAGATGAAAAAACCTTCCTTCACAAGCTAGATTGTTTTTACATCTGAGTTTGCTACTCTATATGGAGGCGGGGGTGGCTCAGTCGGTAGCGCGCCAGACTCGTAATCTGTAGTTCCCAGGTTCTAGTCCCAGCTGGGTCAGCGTTGAGATTTATCTCCGGAAAATTCCCCGCCCTGCCAACGGTCATTAGGGGACACCGATGGGCTTGGATAAGGCCGCAATCCATCGGATGGGACGTTAAGCCGTGGCGCCCCGTGCGGGAGAGCCATACCCTGTGCACATTAAAGAACACGCTGGATGGCCTTGACGGGAGGCTACCATCTGTCTCCCAACAGCTGTTCCAGTGGGTCCCCTCCCCCAACCTTCTCTGAGCCTTCGGGGTCCATGTGAACTGGCCATTTAGCCAATGGTGTGCAAAAAAGTGCCGCTCAGAGGTAAAACAACAACCCAACCCATCCATAGGTTAGTACTCGTAAATGCTGTAATAAATTATTAAGGTGCAAAAATTTCAAATTTTTACTACTGTACAGCCATTGAAAAATAGGAATGGCGAACTACAAAGAACGCGGGAAAAGGGGGGGGCAGGTTTCGAAATAGTGTTCTGTTATATATAAGGAGGAACCTGATGTTTAGGGGCGGGGGTGGCTCAGTCGGTAGCGCGCCAGGCTCGTAATCTGTAGTTCCCAGGTTCGAGTCCCAGCTGGATCAGCGTTGAGATTTATCTCCGTAAAATTCCCCGCCCTGCCCACGGTCAGTAGGGGACACCGATGGGCTTGGAAAGGCCGCCGTCCGTCGGACGGGACGTTAAGCCGTGGCCCCGTGTGCGGAAGAGCCATACCCTGTACACGTTAAAGAACACGCTGGATGGCCTTGACGGGAGGCTACCATCTGTCTCCCAACAGCTGTTCCAGTGGGTCCCCTCCCCCAACCTTCTCTGAGCCTCCGGGGTCCATGTGACCTGGCCATTTAGCCCATGGTGTGCAAAAAAGTGCCGCTCAGAGGTAAAACAACACAACACAACTCAGTCGTATTGGTGCAGAGATCTATTTTTCAAAAATATTCCTTAATATTTAAATAGTTATTTAACCACACCAGTGATATCATTTCATTTTATTAATGATAATTTCTATTCGATTATAATTTATATTTTACTATTATTTCTAACATATAATGATACGAAATGCATTTAAGGAATGACCTTTTTAGAGACTCAGAAAAAAAAGGAAACAATCAGAGAAGTTCTCTTTATATAGGTTTTGAAAAATTTATTTATAATCATTTTTCATTATTTTAATAACTTTTTATGTATATAACAACCGTTCTGCCATCAATTTAAAAATATTTTCTGCCATAAATAATATTTTTAAAAGCCGGTGCGGCCAGACCAGTTGCATAAATGACATTTTATGGGAACACCTGACTTAAAAATTGAAGTTCTCATTCAAATCTATTTCAATCACACTTTTCAGCATTTAAAGAATTATGGAAGTTTCTACATTAAATAACAGAAATACCAGTAATAAAATTTATCTCAAAAATCAATTAAAACTGAAAAAATAGACGTTTATGTTAATAATTATTCCAATATTCGTGAATTTTGCAAGGTGCTTAAAAGGACTAGCATTACTGCCATTAACCCTTTCACGACCAAGGGAAACATTTTTCCCATTTTAAAATTGGTGATGTCGTATTTAATTATAACTTTATCTGCATTTTTTATACAGAATGTCAAAATAGAACGTATGCCGAGCGCAATTACGTAAACGGGAACGTTTAGAAAACAAAAACAGAACTGTCAGGACGCATAATATATGTACTATGTGCAATGTCCATCTTTGCCTCACTACCAAAAGAAATTGCTTCGCAGAATATCATAATTAGCATAACATTTTGTATAGTAATTTTATTTCATAATTTTGTATTATTTTAGTTAACATTTTGTTCTAATAAACCAATAAATAAAACACATTGCATAATAAGCCTAACTATAATTTGTGTTACCTTTATAGTCCATTGGGAAAAATATTTCCCATAAAATTCCAAAAAAACTACACATTGTTATGTATTTTTCTTAGGATTTTTATTCATTTTACGTCTAAACAAACTAAAATAAACAGTTACATACTAATATTTACTCTTAGAAACCTTATGGTTCTGAAAGGGTTAAATATTCGCGCTCCACTGACACTTAAAGTACCGACTGAATGTTTTAGAAATTTAAAATTTAAATAGACTTGATGTAGATCTTTAATTATCTTCAGTTACATTTTTCGATAAAAAGTTTAGGAAATTTCTGAACTATTAGTCTGACTCTCCTGCTGATATAAAATGAGTCTGGGTCTTATAGTTTCCACCGAGTGCTGCAGAAGAAACATTTAAAAGAAGAATTTTCAATAAAGGTTAATTAAAAACATAAAAAAACTGTTTAACAAATCGCTTATTAAAATACATGAAATCTTAGAATTTATGTAAAGATTCTTTAGTTTTCAATTTTGAAAGAACACTGTTTGGGTCGAGCATAAGAGCAAAATCTGCTATTAAATATTCCAGTTCAATAACTTTTAAATATTAAATAAATATTGTTTAAAATCCTGATCTGGAGAATTTTTCTGGAAGGCCTTCAATTGACCTCCAGTGATATTTTATCTGCAAAAGGTAATACGCCACAGAAAATATCTATAAGAAAGGTTAGACCTCATCGGAAAAAAAACGTATATCAGGAAAAAGAACATTCATATTTTAACCAAAACTCGAACACCCTCCATAGGTAAGAAGCAAATCTTTCTGTCTGGTTTGGAAAATGTCACTTAAAAAAATAACTTTTTTTAACATGAAGAATTAAAAGCATCACCAAAATGAAAAGTAATTTCGATAAATTTTTCAAACCGAAATTCCAAACAGAAAAAAAAATTAAATCCACTGAAAAAAAATCTCAAACTTTGCAACCGAATAAATTAGATGGTGAAAGACATATTCAAATGAGATCTAACATATTCTGGATCGCTTCTTTTAGTACTAAACGAAATCAATGCATAATCAATGGCTTATATGTCTCCTGGCCTAATTGCATAACTTTCTTTATAGAGAAGAAGAAGCGATTTCGCTCTAGCGATTCACTCTTCTTAAACTGCCAAACAGACATCATTTGGCTCCAACTTTCGCCATTTGTATGCGCAAGTGAGACTCCGCCATATTTCACCGAAATCCTCGTCCACATTGAATGCGACGTTGAGACTCCCATACTTGTCACTTGAGGCTTCTCGGGAGCTGGAAATTTAGTAACCATTCTGATGCCTTTCGTTGAATCGCTGATCTGGGCGATGGCCTTCGAGGCGACGAGAAAATTCGACTCCGACAAACTGCCCACTTACATTTTGAGCTGCAAACTTACACTTCGGCAGTTTGCTCAAATCGAAGCCATAATTTCTGGATGGTGGCAGAAAACTTGTTGAGTTGTCAACACGACTTCATTTATGTACTCGTTCATGTCGAATTCGGATTTAGGAAATATCTATAAATCTCTAGGATCACCTTTCGCATTTCACTCTGCAGGTCTGTCTCCAGTGTTTCGTCTTCATCCATAGAGGCTTACATGCAGTAGGCCTCCTTCATTCATATAGAATTATCTGCAGTATTTCTCTCTTGTTCATGAGACTTTACCAGACGTACTATACCCTCATCGACACTCTGCAGTATTACTCCTTCACCTATAAAAGCATACCTGCAGCATTTTTCTCCCATCCATATAGCTTTCATATATTATTACCTTCATATATATATACACAGGGTGATTGTAAACTCTTTCAGCAAAAAAAAGAGGGGTGATAGTACGCATCAAGGCGAACAATTTTTGCAATGGAACCTAGGGTCGCATTCCACTCCTTCTGCCAGAAAATAGTACTTTCGAAAAACGCTATGCATGCATGCACAAGTATTTACAACCGGTGCATGAAAAGCACAAAATGCAAATCAGGTGCGCTGAGCAAGTGCGTAGACGATTAAGAACAAACATTTAAAAACGCAGCCGAACCCGTTCATTGACATTACCGTGATAACGTCACATGATAAGTGATGTATTCGTGAAGGACATGGAAGACTACACATACGAGGAATTGGCGGATATGCTTCTGATGTACGGCCAAGCAGGTGGTAATGGACGTGAAGCACAAAAATTGTACCGTGAGAGATTTCCGAATCGTCGTATTCCTTACCATTCGACCTTCCCCAGTGTTGATCGAAGATTGCGTGAAACTGGCTCGTTGGCTATCTCAATGAGTGATACTAGACGTTCGCGAAGTTTGCGGACACCGGAAATGGAAGAACGTGTTTTGCAGCGATTTGCAGAAGTTCCTTCCACAAGTACGCGAGTGGCGTCATCTGAAATGGGAGTTGTTCAAACCTCGGTGTGGAATGCCCAACATGAGGCACGAATGCATCCCTTCCATGTGCAGAAGGTCCAAGCTTTGAATGAAGATGACTATCCCAGCCAGGCAGAGTTTGTTAGGTGGATGCTCCAGATGAACAATGTTAATCCACAATTTCCCGCATTAGTGTTATTTAGTGATGAGGCCACGTTTACCGGGAAACACATTTTCAACAATCACAACCAGCACGCTTGGGCTCAAAAAAACTACACGTCACTGACCCTCGTAAACAGCAGCAGAAATTTGTCATCAACAGCTGGGCAGGTATCCTGGGTGATTGTCTGGTGGGACCTTACCTCTTGCCAGAACGACTGACCGGCGCAGCGTACCGTGTGTTTCTGGAGCAAATGCTTCCCGGTCTGTTGCAGGGTGTTCCGCTCACCACGCAGAGGGACATGTGGTTTATGCATGATGGGGCCCCAGCATACTTTTCCATCGAGGTCCGATACTTCCTAAATGCAACATATCCTGGGAGGTGGATTGGACGTGGTGGACCTGCGGCTTGTCTTCCACGCTCCCCAGACCTCAATCCACTAGACTTCTTCTGGGGGCACATGAAAACACTTGTTTACGAAACACCTGTGGACTCCCTGGAAGATCTCGTCACGAGAATCGGTGTTGCAGTGGACAAGACCAGCACCACACCAGGAGTCTAAGAGATGGTGCGACAGTCCTTCAATCGCTGGTGTGGGCTGTGCAACAACGCCCTCGGACGCCACTTTGAGCAGCTACTTTGAGTCTTTCTCTGACGCGAATGTAATTAAGCAACTCATAAATTGGTTAAGTGCCTTTGTTTTCACTGTTGAAGGATCAACGTGGATATGTAACTTTACACTTCTCTGGCGGAAGGAGTGGAATGCGACCCTAGGTTCCATTGCAACAATTGTTTGTCTTGATGTGTACTATCACCCCTCTTTTTTGCTGAAAGAATTTACAATCACCCTGTATATATTGTCTCCGTGTCGTAACTAGGCAATTGGCCACTCTGGAAGACTGATTCTTACTATCGCCTAAATACTACCTCCTGCTAATCATTATTTTCACATGCACACAGTTTTTACTGGAAAAGATTTAATAATCATTTCAGTTATTCAGAATTGATTCACAGCACAAATAATGCAATTAAAATCAATTCTATCCAACAAACGACTGCAACTAAAATTCAGCCCTTCTTGATTTACCGGCTGCAAAATCTTTAATAACTTCGCTGAAAATTTTTGAAAGACTATTTCGCCTCCCCCTGGATTGTGCGGTTCTGGGAGACCACACCCATTTGCCCCGCCTCTCCCTAGTTACTCCACTGAATTGACTCAAATGCAGTATTCCGCCTTCATTTAATTGGGAACACTTACAATACTCTGACCCCAGCTCCATGGAGGCCTAAGATATATTTTAAAATTTAACCGGTTATCTTTTAGCTGTGTTTTCGACAAAGAATTCCATTGCTACATTGCTCCAATAAGTATTAAAATTATCCACTGTTACGCCGAAATTTTCCAATCCATTGCTCAAAGCTCTTCGGGGATAAGGCAAATGATTTTTCAGTGTGGGAAAATTATGTGGATTCTTCGTAACTCTGAAAATAATCTGCTTATGGGAAATTCAAAGATAAGAATCAGCTATCTCTGTAGTAATGTCCTACCTACTACAAAAATTATACTGGTTTGTAAGGTTTTTATAACATGAACAACTGTAGCTGCCTTTAACTATTTTTTCGGGTGCTGATTTCAGATCTGGTCTTAAAAAATGACTAGCACGTCACGTTTTTATGTTATTGGTCATTTTGACTCCTATTAAGGTCTTCCTATACCAACACCTCCAGGCATCTGGGAAGATACTAGATATTTTACTTTTTGTGGCTGGCAACACGGATTGCCTTATGAGAAAGCATGTAACAGTAACCTAACCTCAGACCGCCATTCTTGCTGTTTTCATTGCAGGAGGAACACGTGCTGTAGGTGAAGAGTGAATTTTGGCGTTTAAATGGCACAAAGGCAGCATCACGGATGTGTTAATGTGCCAGATAAGTTTTGTAATGTTTGTGGAAATTATATTTAAAAATTTTTAATTCTTTGATAAGGATTGTGAAGAAAGCCTATAACTTATATTTTGGATGCCATGTTGAAGATCAGGACAAAACATGGGCTCCACATGTGTGCTGCATTTCGTGCTTTGTTGGCCTGAGTGAAAGGTTGAAAGACAAGATAAAATCCATACCCTTTGCAGTTCCAATGGTTTGGTGTGAACCAACTAGTCAGTTGCATGATTGCTATTTTTAACTTAAGTGTCTGGCTTTCCAAAAAAGAACAAAAACAAAATACAATATTCAAATGTGCATTCAGCCATAAGGCCAGTTCCTCATGGAGAACTTCCTATACCAACACCTCCAAACAACTGGGAGGAGATGGATTCATTTTCATCAGAAGAAGACTTTGAGGCACACACAGATACTGATCCTACATACCCCCTAAAAAGTTAGACGAGCCTCATCTGATTCAGCAAAATGAACTAAATGATCTTGTTCGAGACCTAGGACTTTCCAAACAACAAGCTGAGGTTTTAGGTTTAAGACTTCAAGAGTGGAATCTTCTGGCCAAGGGTAGCAGAGTTTCTTTGTTCAGAAAGAGAAATTTGTTTTTATCTGCTTATTACGAGATGCAAGATGGTTTGTGTTTCTGCATAGATATTTCAGGGCTGATGAAGAAATTGGAACACCTTACGACACTGAAATCTATTTATAGATTCGTCAAAATTCAGCTTAAAAGCTGTCCTTTTGCATAAAGGAAACCAAAAGCCTTCCATTCCAGTGACACACGCTGTGGGAATGAAGGAA
Source organism: Ryuthela nishihirai (assembly GCA_038380435.1). Lineage (NCBI taxonomy): Eukaryota > Metazoa > Arthropoda > Arachnida > Araneae > Heptathelidae > Ryuthela > Ryuthela nishihirai. The sequence goes on from JAWZYU010000007.1 coordinate 10,697,065, forward strand.
ACTTATGAAAGCATGGAAAAAATACTCACTGCTAAAAAATATGACAATATATGGTGACCGAAAAGTCATATCCAGTGGTGAAAGTAGGCCGGTACGCGCCGGTACGCCGTACCGGCAAGAAATGATTTTTCCGGTACGACGTACCGGTAAAACATTTTCCAGTAGTTGCTCCGTTAACGATTTCATTTACACCTTTGTGCTTTTTCAACCGAGAATTTAATTTTCTTTAAAAGCGGACTATTCCTTTTAAGAAAAACGCGTCGGTTTTTAATTACACTACTGCAGTTTAACCCTTTAGATACCAAGCTATTTAGAAACCAGATACTTGAGATTCCATACAGGAAGTGCCAAGGGGGAGTGCTAGAAATTGGAAGTAGTGTTTTCTCTCTTTGAACGATTAGCAAGGAAATCGGGTGTACACAGCAGAACTTGACAGACAATGGCGACTCCAACCAAAGCAGTCTTTCGGGGGGTCGTATAATAGAGTTCACGGACAATGCACATTCCCAACCGCCGTAGCTGTCTTGGTTCGGTCTTAATCACTACCGGAGGCAGAACTGGGAAAACGGGGTGGTAAATGAAAGAAAGGATATGAATTCACTTAGAGGTTGAAATCCATTGCAAAGCAGCGTGTACTTGTGGATTTAAAAATTTCGTTTCCAAATATATATTTTTTTATATTCTGCTGAATTGAAAATTCTAAACATTTCTGGGAATAACAGAAGGCAGTTTAATGGGGGCGAATGGGCACATGCTTCCCCAAATTTAAGCAATAAGTTTGAAGGGGGAGGATTTTTTAATGTAAAATCATGGAAAAACAGATTTTAAAATATTAGTTTAATCAATTAATCACCTAACATTACGCTACTAGGGTAACCATAATACAAAAGCTAATACACGTTCTTTTAATTTTATTGTCCCACAAAATTTGGCACATCATTTTTTTAACATAATTTTCGCTTAGCACACCTCCCTTAATTTTAAGGCAGGAAATATTTTTGCTATGAATTTTAAATATTAAGCTGTCCTTCCTAGCCATTTTAAAAACTAGTGGTATGTTTCGTCATCTCTCTAAACATCTGCGAGTTCTAAACAGACATGTATTCAGAGAATACGCACACTCCTAAATTCTACGACTGAAATTATTTGGAAGATTTAAAAAAAAGGATTTTGGCGTATATTAATTTTTTTATTTGAATCTAATTATAAACTTTAAGAAAAGAAAGTAAATATATTTATATACTCTAGATAAGTTTATTTGAATATTAAATAAAAGGAATCCATCGAATTTTTACTATCTCCCTCGTCGCTCCTCATAAAGGTTAGCTTTAGGCCCTTCAAAAAATATTTTCTGCCTCAGTCTTGTCGCCAATATACTACTGGGGGAAACGATTTTTATTTCAGTGCAGTTAATTTGTTTATGGAATTTGAAGAGAAAACTTCAGATTGCTGTAAATTTTCTCTTTGTAAGTAACAATATTCCAACTGTTTTTTTTTTGTTTAATGTTAAATATCAATAATGGATGCTTTTGAAAAATCTCTGACTCTTAATACGTACCTGTAGCCTGAGATTTTCGACATTCAAAAAAGACCCCTACTCAAGTCAATTGCAATGATGAATCCTCTTCATATTTCATCAGTAGTTTATACTGAACTACCAGTTTCGACTTTTATAACCACTGTCATTTTCACTGAATTCAGCATATTTGTTAGTATTGACCTACAAAAGGAAGCATGTCAACATTGTCGTCTGTAAAAAAGAAGTTTAAAATAATGAATAGCTAATGATAAAGAAGATAGTTCAAGAATAAGACCCACAGAAGATTCAAAATGATTAACAAAAACTGCGTCGATAACTGCCATTTGTCAAATTTATTGAGCTTGACATCGTCCTTGTGATCAAGTGGTTTACACGCTTCGTTTCAATTTTATAGGGCCTGGATTCGAGACCCTATAGGTATGGCCATTTTCTTTCTACTGAGATCTCGCCTTCATAATAGGTCATCTGACGTCTTAAATCGACAGGCTCTTATCAGACCAGTGACAAATAGCTGTTTGAGAGGTGTAAAAAAATTATCAGCTAAGAATTTAATTCTCTAATTCTTTTTCATTTGCATCCCTTGGAATTTAACCTTCAGTATCAGAATTTATAGTATTTGTATACGAATTAGATACATCTAGCCGTTTCAGATTCCCAAATATCAGAATCATTATAATAAAAAGAAATTACGATTATCAACTTCTGAAAAGATGTTTTTCCTTAGAAACATTCATAAAATTATGATCAACTTTTTAATTACACCAAACAATAAATTTGATATAAAAATAATGCTCTAGCATGATTTGGGTTCTGCTTTAACGAACATTGCTGTGGAACTGAAAGAAAAAGCCTATCAGTTTTGCATTAAAGAAAAGCGAGGTTACTTTTCTTGGAACCTTTTATCAGAGTGGATTAAGGTTAGGAGAGAACAGAAAGAATTCTGCCAGGTCCACTAGAAGAGTAGCGTTGCAGTTTACAATTAGTGGCTTCCTCTTAACGGGGAAAGGAAGCAAGCTTGAGAGATGAGGAGAGTTTGGGATGCTATGTTTCTGCATATCGGGCTGCAATGGTATCCAAATGGTAAAAACATGCACGCACGGCCAACCTAATAGTTGCCATTTTCACTCTGTGGTATTAGCGTTGCTGAATCGCTAAACATTTCTCATTAAAGTGAAGACAAGGTCTACATTGAGGTCAAATCATATGTAAAGTTAAGCGTGCCAACAAATACGTATATCACGTGTAAAAGTGAAATGATTAATTTTTCTACATCAGGTATGGCCAACCTATAGTACTCGTGACAAGAGTGGAAAGCTAGATGATTTTGTTTGGCACAGAAGAGCGCTCAACAAAATCATCTCGCAATTTTTTTTGTGACAAAAGTCACTCTTTTCCTACCTCATTTTGGATGCGGAAACTCTTCAATTTCGCATCTGTTATCGGGGATAAGTCAGAGGCGAAATTTCCGTATGTCATGTGATCACTGATTAAGCTTTATAAATTTTAAAGGCTATTTCAAATCTCCGATAATGCTATTCTAAAAAAAAAATTCTATATTTGGCTTCTGAGTTTAAAATATGCAAGTTGAGTATTCAAAATTACAATATGAGTAAAACGTCAATTTCCCTTTCTAAAAAATTTTCTTTAAGTATTAAAATTATTTTAAAAACATCTAAATCATATTATTATTTTTTTCAAAAAGACTGAAATTCAAGAATACAATGGAATCAGAAAGTATTTAAATATATTAATATTTATTTCACATTAAAAATACCTAAATCATTCACCATTTGAGGAAAACTCATGGAAAATGAGTAAATCTAAGAGCACTGTACTTTCGTCGTTACACACTTCAATTTATTAGCACCTATAAGATAAGTTCACTGGAGTGAGCGCCTGTGTGTGATTTTCCACACATAGCTATGCTTTGAAGCGTACCGGTAACAAATAAAATCTACTTTCACCACTGGTCACATCTCTCTTGCTCGGGCTTCAAGGTGGCTTCACAAAATTTTACTGTTTTCTGTGTTTGTGGAACAGTAGGGCCAGAAAGGAACACTACAAAACAAATGTTTTTATTCTTTGAAAGAGTAATGTGAGGTATAAGCCTCTAGTTGGCCCCTCTGATGTTCTGCTCCCACCACTACACATCAAACTGGGGCTTATGAAAAACTTTGTAAAGGCTATGGGCAAAACTGGTAAAGGGTTTTTGTAGTTGGAGGAAAAATTTCCAAAACTAAGTGATGCCAAACTCAAAGAAGGGATCTTTGTTGGTCCTCAGATCAGGAAGCTGCTGAATGATACTGTCTTCGAAGGAAAACTGAGTATGAAGGAGCGCGCTGCATGGAAATCCTTCACAGCTGGTCCAGGGTTTTCTGGGGAATCACAAAGAGGAAAACTACCATCAGCTCATTCAAGATCTTCTCAAAAAATATGAAAACCTTGGCTGCCGAATGTCTTTGAAGATCCATTTCTTGCACTCGCATCTCAACTTCCTTTCCAAGAACTAGGAGCTGTCAGTAATGAGCAAGGGGAAAGATTTCACCACGATATCCGAACCATGGAGGAGAGATACCAAGGCAGGTGGGACCCAGCAATGATGGGTGACTACTGCTGATTCTTGCAGCAGGAAGATACCTTCAGCACATAAAAGACAAAAATGAACTTCTTGTAAGTATTAAAGATCCTTACCCATGTTTTCTTATTTTGCGTTTCAATATTATTTCATTTGTTACTTTATATTCAATGGTCTATAACTATGATGTTTCTAATTTTTTTCACTGTAATCGTATAATTAATTAATGAGTTTTAAGTTGCAATTTAATAAAATTGTCACATTTATTTTCATTTCCCAGATACGCGTATTCATTGAAATTTGAAACACATCAATCTGTAATTTAAAAAAACAGTACGTACTGCATTTTTTCACAGAATTATGTATTCATTTTTTTTAAATTTTTCACAGCCATATTTGAATTCAGCATCCAAAAATTAGTTAAAAACATCCTATTTGACCAATGTTATAAAAAAAGTTTCAATTTGTTGTCTAATGTTATTTATCTCCGTTATAATGTTTGCTTAGTGCTCTGTATATCATGGCATGTATTTGTTTGGATATTAAATTTAGTCAGTGAGAAAGATTGGCTTTCGCTTCTTGAGATCAGAGATTCACATTATGGGGAATGGCTAGCGGATTTGCGTCTGCTTCAGGTACAGTCGCTCAAAAAAGTATCCGAACACTATGGTTGATTACAGAATTCAGAAAAAATATCTGGCAAAGATTTTTTTAGAAATTAATGATCTGGCAACCTTCGTGTCACGTGACACGAAGGTTGCCAGATCATTAATTTTTGCCAGACGACGGTCAGTTGGCGACACCGATGGGCTTGGAAAGGCCGCCGTCCGTCGGATGGGACGTTAAGCCGTGGCCCCGTGTACGGGAGAGACATACCCTGTGCACGTTAAAGAACGTGCTGGATGGCCTTGACGGGAGACTACCATCTGTCTCCCAACAGCTGTTCCAGTGGGTCCCCTCCCCCAACCTTCTCTGAGCCTTCGGGGTCCATGTGACCTGGCCATTTAGCCCATGGTGTGCAAAAAAGTGCCGCTCAGAAGTAAAACAACCCAATGTTAAAGAACACGCTGGATGGCCTTCACGGGAGGCTACCATCTGTCTCCCAACAGCTGTTCCAGTGGGTCCCCTCCCCCAACCTTCTCTGAGCCTTCGGGGTCCATGTGACCTGGCCATTTAGTCCATGGTGTGCAAAAAAGTGCCGCTCAGAGGTAAAACAACCCAACCCTTGTGACACATGGTGTGGGGGCAAACCAATGTTAGAGGGAAGTGAAAGAACCGATAGAGGATAAAGGTTTGTTAAAAGCTCTATAAAGAAAGAACTTGGTGATAAGTAAAATCACTTGAGATAGTCAATTATTTCTATTTACGATGTGGGATCAGGAGCGTAGCGAAGGGACTATGGTTGGGAGGAAAGGAGAGAGCGAAAATTTTCAAACTCGGAAATCAAATTTTGCCAAATGAGAAAAATTAGTACTTTACGTAAATTGAATTTTGCTTTCTGTCAGCAGCTCCCCAAGATTTTGCAATTTGCCTTAATTATGCCAACTCCCCGAAATCTTGCCAAGTTGCCCCGATTTTGCCCCCTTGCCATACTTTTGCAAAAAAAAACTATTTTTACATCTAACCAGAATTTTACCAAGTCACTTCGAATTTTTCCCAACTTCCTAAGATTTTGCCAAGTTGAGTCGATTTTTTCAATTCTTCTTAATTTTATAAAACCAATCCCAATTTTCACAGCTTATCTGTATTTCACCAAGTGGCTTCGAATTTTGCCAACTGCCCTAGATTTTGCAAAGTTGCCTCGATATTTCCAACTCTCCTAGATTTCGAAAGTTGCCTCTATTTGCCAACTCGCCAAAAAATTTTTACAGAAAAAAATTCCAATTCTTACATCTCATCTGAATTTTGCCAAGTCACTTCGAATTTTGCCAACTCGCCTTAATTTCACAAAAAATCCCAGTTTTCACATCTTACCTGTATTTTACCATGTGGCTTCGAAGTTTTTCAACTGCCTTAGATTTTGTCAAGTTGTTTCGATTTTGTGAACTACCCAAGATTTTGTCAAGTTGTTTCCCATTTTTCCAACTCTCTGAAATTTTGCCAAGTTGTCTAGATTTTACCAACTCCACAAGATGCCTCGATTTTGCCAACTCTCTTTAATTTCGCAAAAACAATACCAATTTTCACAACTTATCTGTATTTTACCAAGTGGCTTCGAATTCTGCCAATTGCCCTCGATTTGCCAGCTCCCCTTAATTTAAAAAAAAATACCCAATTTTCACAACTCACCTGGATTTCACCAAGTCACTTCTAATTTTATCAACTTCGATTTACTTTGAGGGTGATGGTGTTACCCTGTGTGTGTGAGAGCCATACCCTGTGCACGTTAAAGAACACGCTGGATGGCCTTGACGGGAGGCTACCATCTGTCTCCCAACAGCTGTTCCAGTGGGGGTCCCCTCCCCCAACCTTCTCTGAGACTTCGGGGTCCATGTGACCTGGCCGTTTAGCCCATGGTGTGCAAAAAAGTGCCGCTCAGAGGTATCTATGCCACGTCGAAATAAGCATATGGAGGTTCCTACAGAATGTTGAGGTAAGTTTCTAATATTTTGACCATGCATTGTATCTAATTATTCCTAATGTCCCCGTCCTATCTATACAAGTCAACCTATGTACTCTAAGAATTCTTAAGTCGTCAATTGCGCAGTCGCATAATCTCTCCAGTTGCCACTCACGCTATGCCACTGGTGATTAGATACGATTATTATTGGGGCGGTGGTGGCTCAGTCGGTAGCACGCCAGACTGGTAATCTATAGTTCCCAGGTTCGAGTCCCAGCTGGGTCAGCATTGAGATTTATCTCTGCAAAATTCCCCGCCCTGCCCACTGTCAGTAAGGGACACCGATGGGCTTGTAAAGGCCGCCATCCGTCGGATGGGACGTTAAGCCGTGGACCTGTGTGCGGGAGAGCCTTACCCTGTGCACGTTAAAGAACACGCTGGATGGCATTAACGGGAGGCTACCCATCTGTCTCCCAAAAGCTGTTCCAGTGGGTCCCCTTCCCCAACCTTCTCTGAGCCTATGGGGTCCTTGTGACTTGGCCATTTAGCCCATGGTGTTGTCGTGCCCACGTTTGTTTTAAAATGTGGACACGACTATTGGAGCATTTGCTTTCACTACTAAGGCCAACCCACCTTGCCTCCACTTTGGCGCCCAACTTGACTGGAAGTGAGCATTGCTGGCGGCGTATACCCTATACAGCGTGGTCCCAGATAGCGAATGATACGTGGCCGCCTAAGCAAACAACTCTTGCCTGAGGTGCAGAAGATCCACACCTCGGCTCACCCAAGCCAATGAGAAGCACCTGCGCACAATTTCGGGTGACCTCCACCAGGAAGCTGCGGAGAATATGAAACTGAGAGGACACGATTTATCAAGCCATCTTTAGTCGAAAATTCTTGTCTCTGAGAGGAAAGAGAAAGAGGTGGCGAGTCGTCCCCTGCGAAATAGTGTAGGCGAGCAGCGACTGGACAATAGCGATGCCTTCTGTGATCCGTCTACATAGAACAAGGTAGGGTCAAAGTTCTTTCTGGTTTGGTAAAGCTTTTCCCCAACTGTGCTTGTGTAAGGTTGCGCTGCCTATCGCCGTCACCCCCGGATGAGATCAACAGACCATTTAGGTCTATTCCCCCTTTGAGTATTGGAACGAGCGATTAACTTTAAGTTGGCTTAGGTGTTGGCTTAGGCCGCCGCTCTAAGTGCCTTCAAATAGAAAGAGGCCGCGCTAGAGGCGCTTGCCTGATATTGTCAGAAGTTTTAATACTTAAATGTGACTCGTTTAAAAATGATCTGTTTAATAAATTCTGTTATCTGTTATTATGATTCATCTTAATGTTTTGTAGATAAGATAGATAGATAAGATAATTTTTATTTCAGATAATTTTTATTTCAGATAATGTTTTACAGTATACAAAAACTTTTGAAGTCTCACAAGAGCAGGCTCGTTCGTGAGATCGCCATACAGAAACAATTTCAATTGAAAACATCAGTCGTCACATTGAATAATACACAAAAAAAAAACGAAAACAACTCAAAACAAAAAATTTCTAGTAATCCAGAAGTGTGAAAGTCAGAAACATTCAATATCCATGTTACATATAACAGTTATAGTAGATTAATGCAAAAAAGTTTCCACGTCATCCAGTTTCAAAATGTATTTCTTGAGAACTTTAGAAAACAAATGATAATTCGTGATATTTTTCATGCTGACTGGGAGAGAGGAAAGAAATTTCGGTGCTAAATACAAATAATAGTGCCTAAAAATTTCCTTATGTAATGCAGGAATTTCATAATTTATGTTTTTATCTCGTCGTAATTGGTAATTATTCGTGTCAGTTTTGATGCTATCATTTCTAAAGTAAAAGTATTTAATAATTTCGAAAAAATAATGATAGCGTAAAGGCAAAATTCCTGCTTCTCGAAACAAAGGTAATGAAGGTTGCGTTTTTGGGCTTTTAGTTAATAAGCGAATAAATCTCTTTTGCAGCACTAAAAGTTGTTTAAAATTATTGAAATACATGCCTCCCCAAGATTTTATACCATATGTTAGTTGAGAATGGATTAATGCATAATATAGTGTACACATAAATTTAAATGAAACTAAATGTCTTACAAGATATAAGCGGGCCAGGTTACGGATGACCTTTCTTTTTACCCATGTTGCATGCACTTTCCAAGTTAGGCCTGCATCAATCCAAATACCTAAATATTTCACTGACGGCACAAAAGGAATTTGAGGACAATTACAGTGACTTTTCGATGAACAATTCGTATCATGATATTTCAATTGATTGCGGTACAAAATATCTGTAACAGAACTATTTTTCTTTAAGTAGAAATAAACTGCATTTATCTTTGTCAGATTAATTGTTAAAAAATTACTCGTGGTCCAGTTTCTAATTAATTCTAGATCACTATTTGCTTGTTTAAAAATAATCGAAGAATCAGAACCAGTATATGTCAGCCAAGTGTCGTCAGCAAAAATAGTTAATTTACCTGTTAGGTTAATGGAATCTAGATCATTAATGTAAATAATAAATAATAAGGGACTCAGAACAGATCCCTGGGGCACTCCGTATTCAACTTTAGTCCAAGCACTGTATGTATCTTTTATTTTTACTCTTTGCCTTCTGTTAGCTAAATAACTGCGAAACCAATTCAATGCCACTCCTCTAACTCCAGCAGCTTGTAATTTTTGTATTAATTTTTGATGATTTACCGTATCGAACGCTTTTTTAATGTCCAGAAAGATTGTTAATGCATGATCACTGTTATTCATAGCTGTGTAAATCGTATTTGTTACCTGCAATAATGCATCATCCGTACCAATTTTTTCTCTAAACCCAAACTGATTGCTACTGAGAAAACATTTTTTTCCAGATATTCATATAATTTATTTTTAAAGCCCCCCCTCCCCATGATAGTGTGCATAAGCCACCCCCCCCCCCCATGAAAGTGTGCAAAAAAGTGCCTCTCAGGGGTAAAACAACCCAACAACAACAAGATGCGATTATTCCTATTTCATTTTTTTTTTCGCATTTTAAGATATCTTACGACAGGCATTGCTTAATATGTGCCAGCTTACATAACTTATTAAATGCTGCACGAATGTTGTTGAAAAATCAAGTAGAGAGATCAGACTGATAGCTTTGTCTTATCTCCGGTCCCATTTTCGAACAAAAACTAAACTTCTTATGAGATCAATTTATCGAATCGTTTCGTCATCAGAATGCGTTTAGTGAGTTTCCAATGATCCGATCATCTACATCGCATCTGGAGAGTTCAATGCTATCGTAGTAAAAGGAACGCATCATCAAAAATAACAGGAACGAACGTCATCAAAATAGCGTGATCTCTTAGCAATGGGAACGTGTGAAGGGAGTTAAAAATTATCCAATCCTTTAGTGCTCGAAACGCATCCCGTCATTTCAAAATTACTGGACACGTGAATTCAAATTTATCCAATCCTCTAGTGACAGGGACGCGTCTTATCAGCTGAAAATTACTTGACTCCCTAGCGATAGGAAGAAATTATACGTGGTATTCTTTTTGAAATTATAAACTGAATTGTGGAATTCTACTTCTAAGTGAACCATAAAGATGATTTATTGGATTATGCATCCTGTAGCACTGTGAATTCTTTGGGAACCGAAACTGCAGTTTAATACCTCGATGAAACTGCTAAGTTCAATTTTCTCTAGGAAATATCGAAAACTCGTTTTCAAAAAGCAAAAGAGCTGAAAGTTGAGATTCCCTCTTCGGATAAGGAGAAAGTCGAGTCGCCTTCGTCCGGGGTAAGAGGCATGTTGCTAATGCTAATGTAATCCGATGGAGCATCCCACTCTACCATCTAAACATCAAATATCCGGGTTAAGTGCATTGTTTAAAATATTGTTAATTTCCAAATTTAGGGATCTTTAAAATAGTAATAAAAATAATGGAAAATTCGGAAAAGGCAAATAGCAATATTTTGATATAATCTGTTTTACTTAAAGAAAGGAGCAGCAAAATCTCATGATCAAAGAAAGCATTCAACCGATGAAAAGACAACACATCCACATGAGTTCTAGCAAGAACAACTCGCACAGCAAATAGTTCAACGACTTATACAAGAAATAAATAGTTTTAACATAAATAAAATATTTTATATATATATTTTATTTATGTTAAAAATTTTAACATAATTTATTTAACATTTTTATATATTTTTTAATTTATTTATAATTAACATAAAAACTTTAACATATGTTTGATTTTTTAACAATTTAAATTAATTTAAATTGTAAAAAAATTAATTGTTAAAAACTTTAACATAATTTATTTAACATAATTTATTTAATTTTTTTTATAAACACTTTAACATAATTTATTTATGTTAAAGTGAGCAATTGGAAATGCTGTTTTTAATTTCGGAATATTGTGAAGTGTACGATGAAGCATAATTTTTAAAACACTTGACGTACAAGCTCCCTCACGAGTTGAGGACTGATGATTTTCATGCGTTGCAGCTTGCTTTTCATTGGCTTTCGTATTTAAGTGTAATAAGACACGATTGGACAAGAAACTCTTTGAAGGAGACTTACCACCCCATTCCTTGTGCGAAACAGAGTATAGTGACTACTAAAACAAATCAATTTTTTTTATCTATTAAAACGGAAAAAGCCAAATATTTATAGATGGAAGGCGAAAAAGCGAAAACAAAAAAAAGAACTTTTTTTAATTTTCAAAAAGAGACAAAAACTCACTTAAAATAATTAATAGTATTAAATATTCCCTTTAATGTAATGCTTTAAACATTAGTTCAAAAGAACTAAAATTTCTCGTCAAAGGTGGTAGAGATTCAACCTGTTGTTGCCTGTGCACCTTAAAGAACACGCTGGATGGCCTTGACGGGAGACTACCATCTATCTCCTAGCAGATGTGCGTGGCACCCTCCAACATTCTAACCCCTCCGGATCCTTGTGGCGTGACCATTTAGCCCATGTGTGTAAAAACGCGCCACAAGTAAAACAACCCAACGCTCGACGATTGAACGAATTACATGAAGCATTGCAGCAAGAATAGCTTCACATCACACCAAACATTTTTGAACACTCATCGAATCTATGCCACGTCGAAATAAGCATATGGAGGTCCTACAGAATGTTGAGGTAAGTTTCTAATATTTTGACCATGCATTGTATCTAATTATTCCTAATGTCATTGGTTTAAGGAATGTGCACAATTATATTATCTTAATCTAATTTACTTAAAAGTAAATGTGCTGGTGTACAGTCGCTCAAAAAAGTATCCGAACGCTATGTTTGATTACAGAATTCAGAAAAAATATCTGGCAACGATTTTTTAGAAATTAGTGATCTGGCAACCTCCGTTTCACGTGATTACAGAATTCAGGAAAAATATCTGGAGCGTGTACAGCAACTGCACACGCTCAATATTTCCGTAAGTGAGCCCACACGATCTAATATCAAAATAATATGACCACCTACAGTCGCTCAAAAAAGTATCCGAACACTATGGTTGATTACAGAATTCAAAAAAAATATCTGGAACGATTTTTTTAGAAATTAGTGATCTGGCAACCTTCGTGTCACGTGACACGAAGACGTTCGGATACTTTTTTGAGCGACTGTACTTACGGTACTTAAAGGTAAGTTATGTGTACTTTAAAAGAAATGTTGAAAATAACTAAATTTTCTTTTCTGAATATGCATCTTATAATTTTATCTAATTAACCGGATTTTCGATAATCTGCACCATCCTTCGCCCCAGTTAGACGGAATGATTGGTGTTCTGCTGTATCCCCTCATCTTCAAATTTCCATCTTTAGATGCTTTCGATCCCACACGAGCTCAAATATGAACTGCAACACCGTCGCATCCATTGATACTAAACGCAACAATCTCTTTTCAAACCAACCTCCATTAACGGCCACTTCACGTAAATAATTCACGTCAATGTACAATTCTCCAGCCAACGGCGAAAAAGGCAAAATATGCATTTTGAAATGCACCCAAATTGCAGACAGGAAAACGCCCATACCGTATTCTGAAATTGCAAAACATCCCCGACGTTGGTTACCACCCACGCAAAACTCTCTGGAATTCCAGACAGAAACCTTTTCTCCTCATTACATGGCAACTGCATAAAACTTTAATGCGCGACTCAAAACGAGAACTCAACAACTTTCTTCCTTATTCACTCGGAACTCGAACGTTCTCATCACGTCTCCACCCAATGCACGTGTCGTTTTCCTCCCGTTGCCATGACGACGCAACAGTCGTATCCAGGACGCTGCATAATTGCGGGGATAAAACCATCCGTGCAGAAGAATGTCACGGCATTACATCACCCCTCGACGAAAGACGGACGCTCCGAAATTTCGGGCGGCCATTAAGGAGGAGAGTGTGAAAATGAAGAAGAAGGGTGTTTATATCTGGCAACAAGTGCCGGTTTCGTTCGGTTTCCGGTTCATTTGCTAATGATTCGGATTTCTTTCTGCAGATTTCTTTTCTCCTCCTCCTGTAATATCTTTCACTTCAAGAGAAAACAGGCGATAAGATATTCAATTTATTATTCTTAAGAAGTATTTTGTTTCCCGTTGTGAATTTCTAAATGTAGTGAAGACACAGTTGTTTGTTTCAATTATAGTGGAGGTAGTTTGCTCAGTCGGTAGTAATTTATATTTTCCTCTAACTCATGGAGGTAAAGGTTGACTCAATCGGTCAAACGGTAATCCGATGTTCCCAAGTTCGAGTCCCAACTCTGCTTCTATTAAGAATTTTTACCTAATACTCACTCTGCCCATGGTAAAAAAAAGCACATTGATCAGCTTGGATAATCCGCATCAGTAGTATAGTCCCATTCCAGCAACCCCCACTAGTGCTTTTCCCCCTATAACGTCACCGGCCACACCCTTATTAATATTCATAATTAAATATTCATAATTAATAATTAATTCATAATTCATAATTAATAAAGACGCCCTGGTTAACCCATTAAAAACCCTTTATTAAAAATTCCTCCCCTTTATTAAAAACCCGTGGCGCCATCTAGTGTATATTATGAATACTATATTTAGAAAAGCCCTCTATTTTAACTGAAATTATTCCCAATTTTGACTCCCCCCTCATTTAAAAAAACCTTTATTAAAAAAACCCGTGGCGCCATCTAGTGTATATTATGAGTACTATATTTAGAAACGCCCTCTATTTTAACCGTATTTTTTCTAGTTTTTGACTCCCTCCACATTAAACCCCTTATCAAAAGTTGCACCCCCTTTATTAAAAAAACCCTTATCAAAAGTTCCGTCCCCCTCGTTAAAAACCCCATTATCAAAAGTTCCACTCCCTTTATTAAAAAACCCCCTTATCAAAAGTTCCACCCCCTTTATTTAAAAAAACCCTTATCAAAAGTTCCATCCCCCTCATTAAAAAAAACCCTCATCAAAAGTTCCACCCTCCTTTATTAAAAGCCCTATCAAAACTACACCCTGGTTGACACACCTGCATTTTTTAAGCCCCCCCCCCCCTCTTTAAAGACTCCCTGGTTGACTCACCTGTATTTTTTTAATCCCCCTTATCAAAAGTTCCACACCCCTTTATTAAAAACCTTATCAAAACTGCTCCCTGATTGACATGTATTTTAATCCCCCTTATCAAAAGTTCCGCCCCTTTATTAAAAACCCTATCAAAAGTTCCACCCCCTCTATTAAACTCCCCCCTCACCGATCACAAACTCCAGAATAAGTCCCTCGGTTTCTGACAAATCCAACTGAACTTTCGGTGGCAACGTTCAGAATGGCTGATGCAATCCTCAATAATAATTACAAGGTCCCATATTTTGCGAATTCGACATTCACTAGAATAAGGACTATCCCGCAGTAACTGTTTTAAAAGTCTGTCCCGCAGAAAATGAAATGAAAAAATGCTTTTGGGTAAAAATAAAAAAATAAAAAATTTAATGAAAGGAAAACGGCGAAAAACAAAAAAAAATCTTTGTTTTAAAAACAAATTATTCGTAATTATGAAAAATATTGAGGGGTAATATCGTAATATTGAGGGGTAATGTGGTTTACCACATTACCCCTCAAATATAATATTTTTCAATATTTTTCACCTGTATGGGCGACATAAAAGACCCGCTTTAGAATACAGGGTTGGGTTGTTTTACCTCTGAGCGGCACTTTTTTGCACACCATGGGCTAAATGGCCAGGTCACATGGACCCCGAAGGCTCAGAGAAGGTTGGGGGAGGGGACCCACTGGAACAGCTGTTGGGAGACAGATGGTAGCCTCCCGTCAATGCCATCCAGCATGTTCTTTAACGTGCACAGGGTATGGCTCTCCCGCACACAGGGACACGGCTTAACGTCCCATCCGACGGACGGCGGCCTTTCCAAGCCCATCGGTGTCCCCTACTGACCGTGGGCAGGGCGGGGAATTTTGCGGAGATAAATCTGAATGCTGACTCAGCTGGGACTCGAACCTGGGAACTGCAGATTACGAGCCTGGCGTGCTACCGACTGAGCCACCCCCGCCCCCAGAATACAGGGTGGGGGATCCCATAGGATTAACATTCACCCTCCTCGCCTCGGTGTTAGAATCTACATTATCCTCCTACTTTGGCCCCATTTTCATAATTTTATTTCCTACTGTCAATCATTATCCTTCATACTTAACCATTTCAAATAACATCGTAAACTTTTTTAACAAAGTCCTGCATTATATAAAGTGGGGGGGGTCCTTACTCTGAATAATAATCAGCTAATTGTTTGACGCCGTCCCATGGCCGAGTGGTTAACACGCTTGGCTAGTGATCTATGGGATTTGGGTTCGAGCCCCGGGTAAGGCATGGATGTATGTGTCGTTTTTCTGCTGAGGTCCTGCCATCCTCTCAGTTCTTGTACTATGGCATATAAACTGACAGGCTCCTGTCAGACCTCTGTGGCAAGCAGCTGCTTGAGGGGGTATTTATTTTTTTTAATTGTTTGAAAGTAAGATATTCTTTTAAAAATCTACAAGTCTAAACGCTCTCACAGTTTTTAAAAAACGTCTTTTCCACCGTTTACCGGCGAACGTGTGATCCAATGACTCATCACGCTGATGAAATTTTTTTTCGCATTGCGACCTCTCGTTAGTACACGTGTGTGCATTACGCTTTACAAGGTCAATTGTTTTCATCGGGTAAAAAATAATTCTACAAAGAATTTTGTACGCGGCAGAATGCTATAGAAAGTAAACAATGTTAAAAGTAGAAAACAATTCGTACGTTGCGGGTACCCTTGCGTTTTTGCTTATGGTGCGTAAAACATCTAACTTTAGTTCTACATCCGAGTCCAACATGAATGTATGTTAATGGTGTAGAGGATATTAGTTTTAACAAATACTATAAAATACGCTAAGCTACAATAAAAATAATACATTAAGTCTCACTCGATCGATATACTGATAACAACTCTCAACTTACCTGAGCTAATCCACCGAAATTTTATTTCCAAATGGACTGATAGTCAAAATTTAGCAAACACTTTAACGATTATATTAATATATCTATGGAACAAGCTACATGAGAAAGCTTCGTCCATACGCTACCGGCAATATAAAAAATCTGCCTAACTATGCTATGACATATATGTTCTGATCGGGCCTCAGTAAAAGAATTCTGCACATATGTCACAAAAAATCGATGTTCTCACGTAGCGTGTACAAGAAGCGACAAACAAAAAATAATGTCACAATTAAAGAAACAGAAAATTGTTAATGTACAGTTTCTGCGGGTGCGGTACAGTTTCTGTATGTGTTAATTGTATGCACAAACATACAATTAACACATATACAGAGACGAAACATGTATATGGAAGTATATGACAAAATATATATGAAGAAAAACTTAGTCAATCGTATTCATGTATGCATAGAGACATACACTTAGAAAGACATCCATTGAATATATATAACACCATACACCACAGATATAAACATGCATATACTTTGCATAAGATGAGAGAAACTCTCACATACTCGTACATACAAAATCTTTACATATTCATAGGTTTATGACTATGTAAAATTAAACAGGATTTTTAATTTGCTTGAAAGTAATAACAGCTATTCAGATTGTCTTCCGTTTACTCGATTCAGACTTAAAGTGAATGCAGTCAACATACTATAATTGCTTATTATAATGACTGTTCATGCTATTGTGTTAATTTATAAACAGACAAACTTTCAAAAGACAATTTCTATTCAAGGTCTGATCAAATGATTCGCAAAGGCTGAGCTAAACAGTGACCTTTACCGCTGGATGGCGCAGGTTAAATGCCCAAAACGCAGAAAATCGCAGGGGCGGGGGTGGCTCAGTCGGTAGCGCGCCAGGCTCGTAATCTGTAGTACCCAGGTTCGAGTCCCAGCTGGGTCAGCGTTGAGATTTATCTCCACAAAATTCCCCGCCCTGCCCACGGTCAGTAGGGGACACCGATGGGCTTGGAAAGGCCGCCGTCCGTCGGATGGAACGTTAAGCCGTGGCCCTGTGTGTGGAAGAGCCATACCCTGTGCACGTTAAAGAACACGCTGGATGGCCTTGACGGGAGGCTACCATCTGTCTCCCAACAACTGTTCCAGTGGGTCCCCTCCCCCAACCTTCTCTGAGCCTTCGGGGTCCTTGTGGCCTAGCCATTTAGCCCATGGTGTGCAAAAAAAGTGCCGCTCAGAGGTAAAACAACCCAATCCAGAAAATCGCTTATTTACCGTTTTTTAACTATTGCATGTATCATCTTCCTTCGAAATTTTTATCTTTTAACATTTGTGCTCGAAAGAATAGCATATAGATATTAAGAAGCAGACACGATATATGTTTGAAAGAATTTACGGGAATGTTTTTAAACACGTAAATATTCTTCTGTGCATACCTGTATATTCTCATTTCTGCATATTTAGAAGATAATCCGTCATCCATCCCACTAGTACTTTGTACATTTTCTGGCCGTTCTTCTATGCCTTTTACTGTCATGTGTGAGTAATCGATTTCACTGTAGTTCAATCCATTGGAGCGATTTTGCACTTGTTCAGAAAAGTGAATATTTGATTCACATACAACTGAAAAGTTACATGTAATATTCACATGCTTGCAGAAAAAGTGAATGTTTGCAGGAAAATAATGTTGCATCTTCACTAGAAACGAACGTTGTTTTAAGAAATTGTGACATTAACACCCTAATACTTAAAAAATGAATACTTGTGGTTAAACTATTGTTATTACTATATTTCGCACGTGAACATACTTGTATTCTCCTTGCTGGCATAGGGCGCCCTCTGTCGGGCTGTTTTGTATCTTAGCTGATCTTACCGATGAATGCTTACTTTTACGTTACGTTTCTGATATTTTTTCTTTTAATGTGAGAATGCGGGTAGGGTGCTTTTCTTTCGCTTTTCTATCGCTTTTCTTTTTGAATCTTACTTCTCTAATATGGCGATTGATTGTCTTGATGAGTGTTTGAAGTGTGGAATAACCGTTGAAACAATTGGTGCTTTATGCGATAGGTCCGTGAAACGGTTGAAGTTAGGAGAATGCAAAGTATTGTCTAACAGATCGATTCAGGGAGCCCTCTCCTTCAGAATCGAGAAGCGTTTAGTACATACTAATGGAATTTACTGGAGTAATGCTACTTTCTATAGGTAGTGTTATTTCAGATTTCCAAACAAGTGAAACACGAATACATAACATTATCAAAAACCGTGTCCTTGTCAGAAAAACAATCACTTTCACACTTAAAAAGCATAGTGCCACTTGTTCTAAGAATTCCACACCGGTGCGGGGGAAAAACAACCATTTTCGCACTTACACAAACTTACATACTTGTTCTAAGAATTCCACACTAGTATAGAAATATATATTCTGATGCAGGAAAAATAACTAAGCTGATTCTTAAACATGAAATGCACGTGTTAGATTTCCTGTGTAGTGAAACACTTAATTTCAGCCATATCATGACTTTTTAGTTCAAATCTTAATTACATATTGCCCTGATCATCATTCATTGACCAGGTTCGTTTTTTAGCAAAGTGCATGGTCATATCGATACTGCGAGAAAGATCGCCCCCATGCGCCATTTTTGCATCGAAGTCAACATCGGAACTGTCCCGCAGAAACTGTACATTAACAATATTCTGTTTCTTTAATTGTGATGAACAATAAAAGAGGACATTTTAAAATTAACGGACCGCTTGGAGTTTTTGCACGTGATAAACTGTTGTGTACTTAAGATGAAAAGATCCCACCGAAGATAAGACGGGAGCTTCCGTTCCCCTCTCTGGCACAGTGTGCCATTTCGTCATGAAACGAGCAGGCAGCTCTTCCCATGAGTAAAGGGATTAGATAAACAGTAGCATATCTGTTTTCACATCGAAGACTGTTCCATAGGTCAGTGCATAAGTCCTTCGTCACCTTTGAGTTATCATCGGTTGGACTGGTTGTTCATGTGCGCGCTCGTCTCCCTGCCATTTCTTTGAATTAAGCGTGATCAGATCATATATGTCAGAGCAAACGATTCCCTCAACAGTGTTTTTAAATCAACAGTACGAGTTGTCGTTGGGGTTGTGAAAAGACATTATTGGGGGGAGGGGGGGTTGATTATGAAAATTAAGTGCCCAGTTCACCGGTCCATGTCATCCCCCCCGATAGGGGATTACCTTGGCATGGTGGGGGGCTTCAGGCCCAGCAACCTGGTCAAAGGTTGTGCCAACTGGAATGGTCCCCCAGTTGGACATAGCCAAGACCAACCGAGGCCGACGACATCACCGACCGGTCAGACGACCAGTTGGACGGTGATGGTGTCTTAGGCCTCATCCTCGGGTGCTCTGTGTGAGCAAGTTCAATGGCTCTGCCGAACGGTTTGAGCCTGCCAAGTAGATACGAGCCCTATCAAAAGTCTGGGCCTTACTTACTAAGAGTCTCCACCCCAGGTGCCGAGCGAACTTGGATCTACATATCTTTGTTCATGGCTAACCGGGGAACAGATTAAATAATAGGTTTCTTCCGGCTAATTAATAATAATTAGCTTTCCTTTTGTAGGACTGCTGCCATGTGAGGTCGGGTTTGAGGTGCGTCTATATGGTGCATTCTTGTCCCTGGCTCTAGATAGGCACGGCTTTTCATAACTGGTAGTGCTGTCAGGCGGAATCGGGAATTTCCGTGGTTGCTTAAGATCGCAACAAAATAGAACGGTCCGTGTGTAGATTTTTTTAAAAATGATTACTTCCAAATAATTAGCTGATTTTTCTTCCGAGGAAGAAATTGTTATCGACTGTTACTGCGTAGCGTTACTTCCTAGGAACGAGTAATATTTTGCATCATATGTTGAGGATACAGCAGCAATAAGTATTAGGAATAAAAAGTTTTAAACCATGTCGCATAACGGATATACTTACCGAGAGCAATTAATTTAGACATGGCAGAGATAAGAATTTAACGTAAAACCAATTTATCGTTCCAAAACAAGTCTTGACGCGGGAAGTGCAGAATATTTGTGAACACAAAGGGGGTAGAACTGGGTGGGTGACAATGAGGTTTAGTCAGAAGGGCTGTCAACCGTCTCTGGATTTCGAGATGGGTCCTAAAACAGTGATCAAGGCTGCGAGTGGGTTTTCATGTTGTAAGACATCGCATTTGATACGGAAAGCAAAGGGGTATCGACAGCGCAGGGGGTGATGTGATCCAAGATTCATCCTTCAATAAAACGTGATCCATAGTAGGGGTGAGGTACCGAACGCTTGTTGCGTGTTCTGAAGCGGGTCTTTTATGTCACCCATACAGGTCACCAGACCATATTACCCCTCAATATTTTTCATAATTACAAATAATTTGTTTTTAAAACAAAGATTTTTTTTCGCCGTTTTCCTTTTATGAAATTTTTTATTTTTACCCAATAGCATTTTTTCATTTCATTTTCTGCAGGACAGTCTTTTAAAACAGTTACTCCAAGATAGTCCTTAAAAGGGGGCAGAACTTTTGATAAGGGTTTTTTTAATGAGGGGGATTAAAAAATTGGGAATAATTTCGGTTAAAATCATGCTAAAGTATACACTAGATGGCGCCACCAAAAAACGTGGGGCTTTTCAGGTGACTTTTCAAGGGGGCTTAAAAAATACAGGTAGGGTTTTTTTAATAAAGGGGAGCGGAACTTTTGATAAGGGGAGAGTTAATGAAGGGGGAGTCAAAAATACAGGTGTGTCAACCAGGGGCAGTTTTGATAGGGTTTTTAATAAAGGGGGTGAAACTTTTGATAAGGGGGGTTTTAATGAGGGGTGTCAAAAATTGGAAAATTACGGTTAAAATAGAGGGCTTGCTAGAGTATAGTACTCGTGATATACTAGATGGCGCCACGGGATTTTAACTCGTGATATACTAGATGGCGCCACGGGATTTTAATAAAGGGGAGGAATTTTTAATAAAGGGGTTTAATGAGGGGGGGAGTAAAAATTGGGAATAATTTCAGTTAAAATAGAGGGTTTTTCTAAATATAGTACTCATAATATAAACTAGATTGCGCCACGGGTTTTTAATAAAGGGGAGGAATTTTAAATAAAGGGGGCGAAACTTTTGATAGGGGGTTTTTTAATTGTTCAACCAGGGGGGGGGTCTTTATTAATTATGAATTATTAATTAATTATTAATTATTAATTATGAATATTAATATGGGGCTTGGCCGGTGGCATCATAGGGGTAGCACTGTGCAAAGGGGGGACGCTGGAATGGGACTATACTACTGCCGTCCATCTGATGGATATTAAGTCGTGGTGCGTATGCAGAAGAACCATCTCTGTGCACATTCAAGAGCATGATGAATAGCCTCGATAGGAGGTTTCCATTTGCCTCGTCACAGCTTCCAGTAGGTACCAGTACCCTACCTTCCTCTGAGCTTTTGAAGTCCTTGTGATCTGAATATTTAGCACATTGTGTGGAAAAATAATGTTGTTTTTTCTATCAAAAAAGGAAAGTAGAGTTGGTAATTTTACCTCTAGGTGCCGTTGACCAATTAATTTGGATTTTTTTTAATGAGTCATGCACAAATCCCATGAAAACTTGCAATGCAATAAAAATGTACATTCTGACCACATTGTCTATAGAAAAAAGTAAAATTGCATTTTCGCCATTTTATTCCTCTTCCACCAGAGGTTGCTTTTGTAATCGCTCGTTTTTATATGCTCTTGAATTTTATAAACTGAAACAAATTTTGCCATTCAACACTTTATTACAACTTTCACATAACAGTGTTAATAAATGTTCAACATTAAAAAATAGAAGATAAAAATTTACGTTTTTTGTTAAATATGTTTTCTTTTTCTCTTTAAACGTATCATGCGTTCTGAATGCAAACTTCGTCATATACGCATTATTAATTCACTTGTTTATTTAAAAGCAAAATTTTAATATGGCATGAATATTCAAAAGTTTTCTTTTCCTCGTATCAATAGATGCCCAAAACGTAGTAGAAATAAATACATGTCTTTGAAGGCTTTCGGGAATGCTTTGAAAGCAGATTCACATGCGCTTTTCATCCAGCGTACTGTCGCATTTCGCATCTGTTACAAGAAAGTTACAATTATATTATCACATTTCAAGTTTCAATTGACACTTTAAAAATATAATTGTTAATGAACTTCATTCACCAATTGCAGTGGTATCAATGATTTCACTTCGCATTTGTTTTGACAGTCAGCAATTTTTTGGTTCAATATATGGTTAAAATTCACTATCAGTAATTATTTTAATGATTTGGATTTGCACATATAGGACGGACAAAGGACCTAGAAACTACTCCTAGTTTGTGCAGGTCTTTTCACACAAGAACAGGACCCACTTCCACGCAGTCACTGTCCACCACTATCTCAATTAGAGCTAATGCCACGCAGATTTACACAGCATGGTAACCCAGAACTCGAACTCGAACCAATAGGATACCATTGCGCCACCAAAGCTGCAAATTGATTAAAATATAATTTAATTTAATATTAACGTAAAGTTATCATATAAAATATTCCTTCGGTTAACAAGGGCTGGAATAGGTAAAATTTGAAAATTCTGGATTGATATACCTAAAGTCCTATTATAAATGACTTTTGTAAGTCGATTAAAACCAAACTTGATGCATTTCTCTTTATTTTCAAGTCATTTGTTTTCCTTTCGTGTTACAAATAAAGTATCTTTAGGGATAACAACAGGGCAGGAATCGAAAAAATAAAGAGGGAGTGATGCAATCGAGCAGGGAAAAAGTGAAATGAATGTTTGTTTTAATTATCAAATCACATCAAAGTTTATTACATTTACATATATAATTACACATTTATGCACATGAACAAAGTAGTCATATATTTGCTTGTGAAGTGATATTAAATAAGCCAAGAGCAATAGCCCGTCTAGGTTGAAATAGTGATTATTGTATTAAGTTGGGTCAGCGTTGAGATTTATCTCCGCAAAACTCCCCGCCTTGCCCACGGTCAATAGGGGACACCAATGGGCTTGGAATGACCGCCGTCCGTCGGATGAGACGTTAGGCCGTGGAACCGTATGCGGGAGAGCCATACCCATAAAGAACACGCTGGATGGCCTTGACGGGAGGCTACCATCTGTCTCCCAACAGCTGTTCCAATGGGTCCCCTCTCCCAACCTTCTCTGAGCCTTTGGGGTCCTTGTCACCTGGCCATTTAGCCCATGGTGTGCAAAAAAAGTGCCGCTCAGAGGTAAAACAACCCAACCCAACCCAACTGTATTAAGTTTTATCTTTAAAGCAACAGTGAATATATACATATATTTAATTTCTTTAGACCAAAAAATAAAAATGGAAATTAGATTATAGTGGAGATATTCCAAACGAACTGGTCAACGGCACTCAGGGACAAAACTACCAAACTTTTTGAAGAGGCTTAATTTTCATTGCAGTATAACATTCTCCCACCGTTTTAGAATCTTGAAAAATGTCTTTAAAATTTCATGAAATAGGCACATTTTAATTTTTCATTTACCATTACCGTTAGTAGCATTCTCAGAGAAAGTGGGAGGGGCGTGACCCCTTGCCACCATCACCACCCTAGATTGGGCTCCTGAGTACCAGAAAGTGATGTCAATTTCGGTTTCATTTATCTTGTATTTAATACCGCCAAAACAGTTCAACTAAGTGTTTTTCTTTATATTCTGATAGAAATTTTTCAGCTATCACCATAGAAAATGAGAAACAACTTAAGAGCCATGGTATGTTCTATGAATTTCCCCACAGTAACAATGCAACAAACACTGCGAAAAAAGATTTGCAATTTTTATCAGGTATCTGCAAATGCCAATGTTGGTTCACCAAAATCCGATCAGGTGATTGCGATCTCTCCGATCAGGTGATTGCGATCTCTCCGATCAGGTGATTGCGATCTCTCCGATGCCCATCATTCAGGAAGAGCAGTGGAACTGAAACTCCACCTGATTCGATCAGCTGTTGAAGGAGATCCCCGTCAAAGAATTATCAAAGAAATTTTCAAAAATTAAGATTTTATTCATCGTGGTCGCCCGTCCATTAGAATCTTCAGCACACAGGAAGTTTACGGTCCACAAAAATTTTCAACTGAAAACAGATACCCATCGGTTCAATAATATGCAGCTTTTTGCCGAGCAAACAGGAAAAGAAAATGTTTCTTCATAGAACTGTTACTGCAGATTATTACTGCAAAGAATTAATCCTGCGATGACCTCTGCTCAGGATTATCCTCCAGCTGATAAAACATATCCTCTGAATCTATTCACTTGGGACTGTGAACCCACAAACAAACACAAAACACATCGCAAGATTTTCCCTCCACAGAAGCCCACCAGTGCAGCAAATTCATGATCCATAATCAAGCTCAGAGCCATAATTCAGTCCAGTGGGTTTATATGGTCAGCACCAGGACCCTGTGTGGTTGACCACTCCTCAGGAGGGAAGGAAAAAAGAAAAGTAGCCATAGTTGTCCAGATCAGTAGGCCAAACTAATCTGGCAGCCCTCCCCTTCCGTTCACTTCCACAAGAGAATATCTCTTTTGAAAGGTACTAACGGTCTGCACCACGAGAAGGCGGGGTCGGACATTAAGTGCTGGGCCTGACCGGTTCTACGCATCATCACAGTGGATTGGTGCATAACTCTTCTCCCAGTGATTCGCTAGCTGCCATTAAAATTCGCATTTTTCGAACCCTTAGGTAGTTTTAATTTATATCGTTAAAGAGCAACCTTTTAACGAAAGTTGCAAGTGATATGTTTCTATAATTACTAATAAAATAGTACTATATGCATTTTCCTCATTATTCATTAGCCGTAATTAAAACTTATAAGGAGTGAAAAAAGTAGACAAACGAAAAACTTCATTCTCTTTGAACGCGAATTTTGTGTCAGGTTGACAGGTTGGGGTGATTTTGGCCTCCACTACAGCACCTAACGTTTGTCAGTTGCTAAAAGTGTTTGGTTTCGTTTGTCGTAAAAGGCAGTTTTAATCAAGGCACGTTTTCCTCCGACACAGAAGCAAAATAATGGCGAAAAGAGATATCAACAAGAAAATAATAAATACCTCTGACGAATATGGAATGCTCGTTTTTCAAAAAGAATCAAATTTTCCATCTTCTAACTGTTTGGAAATTCGAACTACTGTATGATTGGGAAAATGCAAATAGTAATATTTTATTACCACCTATGAAACACACAAAAATGATCTTTCACTCATCTCTTAGGACAGAAAGGTTCTTTCCCTGCCCTCCCCGGGGTTAAGGGACTGGGGGGGGGGTCACACTCAATCACCAAAAGTTTAAGCTTAGCATAAAGAAATCGTTTGCAGTATTCGTCTATAATTTGGCCATTTTTCAAAATTTCGAACCATTGTAAATCATTAAGAGATTAGATTATTATTAGGAAAATTATGATGATTATTGGGATTTTCGGAAAGAGATAATCCTAATATTGTTTCAATACTTATCCAACACAAAATGTTTTCATTTAGCTCTATAAAAGAAAAGGGGCGGGGGTGGCTCAGTCGGTAGCGCGCCAGGCTCGTAATCTGTAGTTCCCAGGTTCGAGTCCCAGCTGGGTCAGCGTTGAGATTTATCTCCGCAAAATTCCTCGCCCTGCCCGCGGTCAGTAGGGGACACCGATGGGCTTGGAAAGGCCGTGGTCCGTCGGATGGGACGTTAAGCCGTGGCCCCGTGTGCGGGAGATCCATACCCTGTGCACATTAAAGAATACGCTGGATGGCCTTGACGGGAGGCTACCATCTGTCTCCCAACAGCTGTTCCAGTGGGTCCTCTCCCCCAACCTTCTCCGAGTCTTCGAGGTCCATGCGACCTGGCCATTTAGCCCATGGTGTGCAAAAAAGTTCCGCTCAGAGGTAAAACAACCCAACCTATAAAAGAAAACGTTGATTGTCTAAAGATATTGCAAGCTACGAAATGGAAACAATTCCTCGATTTCCGAAACGAGCTAAAAACTCAGAAGATAAGTTTTTGTCGCCATTTTGTTTTACAGTCTTCTTTATGGATGAAAATAGAGGTGGGAATCGGCAGCATTGTTAATCAGCGAGTTCGTAAAAAGGACACAACAGTTTAGAGTTTCAGTAATAAAGTATCCCAGGAAAAAGTCCTATAGACAAGAAACACTTGAAATAATTAGTTGAAAAAATTCTGTTCTGGGTAGGAATTGAACCCACGCCTCCGAGAATCATGCCGGACGTCTCACTACTGGACCATCAGAAACTGACAAACTGACAATATTTTCAACACGTGACGTTATACGCATTCCCGCAATTTTTTTTGCTGAAGACAGGAAGCAGTGCTAGGTTTCCGTTTCCTCCCTGAAAAGAGAACTCCCACTGGCCAGCAAACAAAATGAAATGAGTGATGATAATTTGATAGAAAGGATGCAGCAGTTCCGATTCCAGATGGGAAAAAAGGAACAACACCGCTGGGCACTTCCTCACTGATGAGATTTTGCAAGAACGGTTGCAGCAGTTCCGATTCCAGCTGGTAAAAGTAAGAGTGCTTCTCTGCACTTCCTGACAGTTAAGGAAAACTGCTCACACACACAATTTGGCAGAAACAGATATGCACAGAAATCAAAGCGAGAATTTGAAATCTGTGGTTAGACCAGGCATGGCCAATTGTTTTTGCCCCCGGCCGGATTGGAAAAAAAAATATTTTCACCGGCCGGACGAAATATTAAAATTGAAAAATGTTAAGCAAAACACTTATTTCTTTAAGTAAACAAAATTTTATTATGAAATTTGTTTATGAATAAGTGTAATTAAATCAATACAACAAATTAACATAATAACTAATGCGACGTGTTGAGGCGGTTTGCATCGCTTATTATTTTTTTAATATCTGGTTCTATACTTGTAGTAGCTATTCTTAACACAGCCTCCAAATGTAAATCATTCAATCTTGATCTTGTTGTACTTTTATTTAGATTCATTAAAGAAAAGATTTGTTCACAAATATAAGTTGAGCTAAAGATTACTAAATACGTCTTGGCAAGTTTTTTTAAATTTCCATATTTTTCATTATTCAATTGCTTATAAAAATTACACAAATTTTCTTGCTCTTCTCGATATTTCTCATGTAATAATTCATCACATTGTAAATTAATTATTTCTAATTGTATATCAACAGGTACAGAAAATAGATTTCGGATAATAGATAAAATTTTATCAATTTTTTTGAAGCAATCGAATCTCTGCTCGAAATCTGTCATTAGTGCAAGGATGTTTTTATTAAATGTTTTAACCTTTTCTTTTAAAATATTTAAAGATATGGTCTGTAACGTTGGAAAATGATCAAATTTACATTCAGCCAGAATTGTAGAAAAAAGGCTAAGCTTCATTTTAAAAGCTCTTAATTTCTGTATTAAATCATGAGCAAATAAATTTTTTCCTTGTATACATGTGTTAAATTCGTTCAAATGTGTGAGAATATCCAAAGAAAATGCTAAATCACAAATCCAATTTGGATCTTATAATTCAGGAAAATCCTCATTTTCTTTAAGCATTAAAAATATTTTTATTTCCTCTTGAAGGTCCCACACACGTCTTAAAACTTTTCCCAAACTTAACCAACGGATTTTATTGTGATATAGTACATCTAAATGACTGGTATTTATTCAAGGAGATCAATAAATTGCCTGTGATTTAAACTTTTTGATCGTAGGAAATTCACTACTTTCACAACTACATTTGTAACATGATCGATTTTTAAAATATTTTTGCATAGTGCGTGTTGATGAATAATGCTGTGTAGGGGTATAAGTTTATGATTTGGATCGATTTCGAAAATTTTATCTTCAATGCGTTTGATGAGCCCAATTTTTTTTCCGATCATGTTTGGTGATCCATCTGTTGCAACATTCACCAATTTTTTCCAGTCAACATTGTACTCCAAAAGACACTTTTCAATCTCTCGGAAAAGGTCTTCTCCCTTTGTTGTACCTTTCATCGGAACAATTGATAAAAGTTCTTTCGAAATTTGAAAATCTTCGGTGATAGCTCTGATAAAAATTAACAACTGAGCAGTGTCTTTTACATCGCAACTTTCGTCCAGAGCTATTGCATAAAAATTGGCCGATTTTAAATTATTTAATAACTGATTATTTATATTAGCATTTAAATTTTCTATTCTTCTAGCAATAGTTTGCCGAGACAGGTTTATATTTTTAAATTTATTTTTAACTTCTGGACACATCACATCGCAAACATCCAACATGCACTGTTTTACAAATTCTCCTTCAGCAAAAGGTTTTTCACATTGAGCAATACGTTTTGCTACTAAAAAACTTGCTTCAGTAACAGATTCTTGTAAGCGATTTTGCTTTAAAAATACATTTTGCTGTCCAGTCAATTTTACTACCAGATCTGCGGTTTGTTTTTTTCGGTTTTCTTCGTTTAAATTTTGTGCGTAACTTGCATGTTTGGTTTCAAAATGTCTTCTCAAGTTGCATTCTTTTAAAACTGCCACACTCGAGTTACAAATAAGACAAACTGCCTTATTATTGTACATTGCAAAAAATATTTCCACCTCCATTCTTCATTAAGTATACGGTCCTGCCATCCTCTCAGACCTTCTACTCTGGCATATAAACTGACAGGCTCCTCTGTGGCAAGCAGCTGCTTGAGGGGGTATTTATTTTTATTTTTATTCTAAATCTACTTTTCGTTTTTTGGAAGCCATCCCTGGAGTGAAAAAGTTTCTTAATATACAATATTTTTAAAAACAAAAATAAAATAACATACCGTTTAATAATAAATTGCCTGACTTTGGGTGCTGCACAGCAAGCTCCTCCTAAAGAGTGGGGTTTCACATCAGTGGACTGAATTGTGCGCGCGCAGCACCTGCCTCTCGTTCCAGGCAACTCGCCTGCTGGCAACGTCGCTTGAACATCAAACAGATCATATCGAGTACAGATGAGTATAAAAGTTTTAATTCTTTATAACGGAATCTTTTTTAAAAAATATAGAAGTATCGAGAATTCTTTCGATTAATTACTAGAAGTTAAATGCTAATATTGAAAAATTGTTCGCGGGCCACATAAATTCATTACGCGGGCCGTATGTTGGCCATGCCTGGGTTAGACCCTACTAAACACACAAGCAGCCGTGGGCACGCCCCTCCCCACTTTTGAAATTATAGCACAGGAAGAATGTTCTTGGGTGAGGAACCTGTATTCGAGCCCTGGATAAGACACGACCGTTATTTACTTCGATTATTTACTTCAGACATTGACGTTATTACTTTCTGATGAGATTTCACCATTCTCCGACAGGCTGTTGTCAGACATCTGTATCAAGCATCTGGCTTAACAGTATTTTTTTGTCCTGTTTCAATCAGATATTAAGATTTTTTAAAAAAAATTTGTGCACAGCAATTTCTTTTTTTCAATCATTTTTCCTTTTATTTCGTTATATTTTAATTTTCGCCAGCAGTAAATAAAGAATAATGCGCAATATCGAATTACGCTTTTTTTCCTACTCCCCCAAAATTAAATTTCCTTCACTTCTTTCCGAGAATAATTTCTAGCTACGTTTACCATACAGTTGTTTCCTATATATAAGACAGTTCTGCAATGTTTTTATTTCAACAGTATTTTTTTTCTCGTTTCCAAAAAGTGATTATTCTGTTCATTAATGCATTTGTCGTCTGCACTTCTTTTTTCAAACATTCAACTTTTTAGTTTCAAGAGATAAACGAAAAATGTTTTGCTCATAGCTACTAACAAAATGTTATTATTCGCATTTTCAGATTCTCGCATTAGTTTGAATTCCCACCGTTAGAGATACTAAAATTTAAGAATCACAAAACTTCAAACTAATTAAAAATTAACAAATGGAAGCCTCTTGTCAAGATCATCCAGCGTCTTCTAAACATGTAAATTTTATTTCTCTCTTGCCACAATCCAGGGGCGGGGGTGGCTCAGTCGGTAGCGCGCCAGGCTCGTAATCTGTAGTTCCCAGGTTCGAGTCCCAGCTGGCTCAGCGTTGAGATTTATCTCCGCAAAAATTCGCCGCCCTGCTCACGGTCAGTAGGGAACACCGATGGGCTTGGAAAGGCCGCCGTCCGTCGGATGGGACGTTAAGCCTTGGCCCCGTGTGCGGGAGAGCAATACCCTGTGCACGTTAAAGAACACGCTGGATGGCCTTGACGGGAGGCTACCATCTGTCTCCCAACAGCTGTTCCAGTGGGTCCCCTCCCCCAACCTTCTCTGAGCCTTCGGGGTCCATGTGACCTGGCCATTTAGCCCATGGTGTACAAAAAAGTGCCGCTCAGAGGTAAAACAACCCAATCCAACTTGCCACAATCCACGACTAAACTCTGTCCGAAACCGTCTTGGGGGGTTTTAAAATCATGACATTTCTACTTAACTCAGGATCGCGGATTCATTAATCCGCTCTCAGTCGGAGATTGCCGAACCAAGTATCAATTGATACTTAAGGATATTTATTTTTAGGTTTTCCTTCCAAAGAATCAACGTAAGCATTAAAATCTCCTTTGACTAATGAGTAATTCGGAGATCGCTAATCAAAAATTTAACAAGTATATTTACTCTTCCTTAACATTTAGTGCAATCCATCCCGTTGGTGCACTTTTTGAAGCTAGCCACCTATCCCACCTTAGTGTTGAGCCCACAGCTCATGCATTCACGCAGACTGATTCAGATCCACTTTATTGGTCACACACGTTTACTAACTATGATTAGTCGCACAGATTATCTTAATACGCTTAATTGGTCACACAGACAGTTTGCTAAACTTTCGTAAGTCACACAGTCTCTCTACTATCTTGGGCTGAAACCTACTTTGAAATCTTATTCAGTTCTCAATTCGATCGAACTCTTTGATCAGCGAAAGACTCACAACTCAACTACTTAACATTCAGTACAAGTCTGCTCATCACATCGCTGAACTCTTTCTCTCCCTCTGCTAATTTCCTTGCAGACATCCTTTGCTAAAACGGAGCGGGGGTGGCTCAGTCGGTAGCGCGCCAGGCTCGTAATCTGTAGTTCCCAGGTTCGAGTCCCAGCTGGGTAAGCATTGATATTTATCTCCGCAAAATTCCCCGCCCTGCCCACAGTCAGTAGGGGACACCGATGGGCTTGGAAATCCCCCAACCTTCTCTGAGCCTTCGGGGTCCATGTGACCTGGCCATTTAGCCCATAGTGTGCAAAAAAGTGCCGCTCAGAGGTAAAACAACCCAACCTTTGCTAAAACGACTGAGCCACCCATGTAGTGCTTTAAAATTTCATCTAGCTGCAAACACCTCCATAGCGAACAAGAGTAGGTGGGGGAAGGCTTTCTTCATCACCACCGCACGCAAGCTCCAGCGACTTCCCTACCTATAATCACAGGTAATAGATCTCTTCCTGAGTTTCACACATTTCTGATATAGGTTCCACCACAGGTGCAATGTCATAATATTCGAAGTTCCCAGCGAACAGAAAGAGCATCAATTAAAAAACAGAACACAATTAAAAAACAATATATGTCATAAATATCATATACATAGACTACGAATAATACCAAATATAAACAATAAAATAACCGCATCAATGTATATATTTCTCATTATTCAAATATTTAACCTATTAAAAAAATCATTATTTTTTTCTTCGAGGGATAGGGCACTCTCGCCCTACTGATGGAGGCTTTTCGGAACACACACACTCTCTCTCACCGAGGACAGAAATGGAGTTAACGGAGATAATTCCAATACAAGCAAAACGTGGACTCGACATTGGGAATGTCATATTTTGAACCGGGAGCTCTATCACCTAAGCCTACCCCAATTCCATCGTCCCTCCCAACAGCGAAGCATTTTCTATTTCATTGTTTTTGTGGGTTTTTAGTTCCTTTTCAATAAAAAAAGAACAAATGTTTTCATTTTGGTCAACATCCTTTAACTACTCAAAAAATGAAATAATTTAGTATAAATTCGCCTTAACAGTGAACGATGCAGATGGTAATGTCTATTTCTATCACCCATCTTCATATACGACATATGTTAATGATCTCTATTGTAAGAGCCAATATATAAATTTGGAGACTAAGAGCCAATATTTAATTACAGGCCAATAGCTATTTTGCCATTGATAGGGAAAATTTTAGTGTCATATTTGAAATCCCCTAATGAAACTTCTAACAAAAAATGGTCGGATCTCTGGAGAGCAATACGGATTTCAAGCGAACAAAAATGCTACCTTACTTCTAGAAAAATTTACAGACAAAATCAGTGCAAACATAAATGACAGTCAGATCACTTGTTGTTGTCACAAAGTTAAATAATAACTTTGTATCTCTCAGTAAAGCTTTCGATATTTTACACCACGACATTCAGGGCGGGGGTGGCTCAGACGGTAGCGCGCCAGGCTCGTAATCTGTAGTTCCCAGGTTCGAGTCTCAGCTGGGTCAGCGTTGAGATTTATCTCCACAAAATTCCCCGCCCTGCCCACGGTCAGTAGGGGACACCGATTGGCTTGTAAAAGGCCGCCGTCCGTCGGATGGGACGTTAAGCCGTTGGCCCGTGTGCGGGAGAGTCATACCCTGTGCACGTTAAAGAACATGCTGGATGGCCTTGAAGGGAGGCTACCATCTGTTTCCCAACAGCTGTTCCAGTGGGTCCCCTCCCCCAACCTTCTCTGAGCCTTCGGGGTCCATGTGACCTGGCCATTTAGATATTGGTGTGCAAAAAAGTGCCGCTCAGAAGTAAAACAACCCAACCCACGACATTCTCCTACAAACTAAAATACAAAAATCAGGAATATATGTATCATTTTCCCCTAGTCGAATATTTTCTTCTAATCGCTCTATTGTAACAAGAATAATAATGACAGAGAGATTAACTCTGTTAATTCAGATGTTCTTTAGTTATCAACACTAGGACAAACGTTAAAATTATTACCAACAGGAAAATTATTTCTACATGCAGAAGGCATTGTTTTACAATAGTCACAGAGATGCTTTTCAGACGTATAATACAATAACATTTTAATATAGTCATCAAATACTTTCATAACAATAAATTGATTTTAAATACTAACAAAACGGAAATCATAAATGTTCCTTTGCAGGAAGCAGACTCGCTTCAGCTCCTTTGCTATTTTTGATGAACCATTTTCACTAAATAATACAGACAATCAAATTTCCAGTGTTCTTGCTCACATTTGGAACTACTAGATAAAATGGGAAAAAAAATATATGAATATATATATAAGCATGATAATTGATACCAGAGCGCATCTAGGGGCGGGACCAACTGGCTATCCACCCCCCCCCCCCACTTTTCAGAATGCTAGTAAGGGTAACAGAGGCAAATATTATTAAACTTATTTATATTTCATTCATTTTTAAACAAATTTTATAGAGACCTTTAATAAGGAGGGAAAATGTTATACTGCATTGGAAATCCAGTCTATTTCCCCTCCCCCTTTTCGGGGCGGGGGTGGCTCAGTCGGTAGCGCGCCAGGCTCGTAATCTGTAGTTCCCAGGTTCGAGTCCCAGCTGGGTCAGCGGTGAGATTTATCTCCGCAAAACTCCGCGCCCTGCCCACGGTCAGTAGGGGACACCGATGGGCTTGGAAAGGCCGCCGTCCGTCGGATGGGACGTTAAGCCGTGGCCCCGTATGCGGGAGAGCCATACCCTGTGCACGTTAAAGAACACGCTGGATGGCCTTGACGGGAGGCTACCATCTGTCTTCCAACAGCTGTTCCTGTGGGTCCCCTCCCCCAACCTTCTCTGAGACTTCGGGGTCCATGTGACCTGGCCATTTAGCCCATGGTGTGCAAAAAAGTGTCGCTCAGAGGTAAAACACCCAACCCTCCCCTTTTACATTTTTTCGGCTCCATTATGTTTCTTGCCTCCCCCCCCCCTCGATTTTTTCCTAAATCTAGGCTTGCTCAAAACTAATTGAATTAAAATGGTATAAATATAAAATCGTGTGCTACGTAAGCTGTGTCAGTAAAAAATCCACATTTTAAATTATTTAGTCTCCAAATACATCACCTTACTAATTTATCTTATTAATTAAATATTTATATTTATCTTAATTTTTAAACATTTTGAGATATAGACTAATTTATGGAAATGAATTAAGAAGTTATTTAAACAAACTGACTGATACTTAAGGTTCTACAGCACCTTACTCCCCCCCCCCCTCAACTTAAATCCCTGAGATCTCGAAATTGAAAAATGATAAAACTATTCAAAGGTGCAGTTTGCCTTGGGGAATCTCTCTGGATGCCTTTTGGGGAAACGCCATGTTAACTGCGATTGAGTAAAAATATATTAAAGCAAAAGCAGCTTGTCAGAATAAAGAAAATGGGGGCTCACTCTTTACTTTTAATCTGCAACTTAGAAAGAATAAATGTGACACTAATCAGCAGGTGAATGAATCAGTCAATTTTTGAAATTTTGGTTTTCTGAGCCACCAGCACAGAATGGTTTCCAAATTGACCAAACCACCTTTCATGATTAAATAAGAGAACACGTTTTTCCTAAATGAACTGATTCCAATGCATATATACAAGCTCCCCACCACACATACACACATAACACAAAGATCTTGATCACGTTACTGTATATATGGCAAGCCAAGAATTTTTTCAAGGCTATTGAAAAAAAAAACTTAGGTCAAAACCTCCAAAAAAAAAACCTGGATCAGCCTGCGCAAGACAATAGAAATTTTAATATGATTGATCGTAACATTCTTATATGCGACGAAAAGCAGGAAAATTACTATAAAATAATCAAAATTTAACATAACCACTGAAAGAAAATAATAAATTACGCCATTCCATATCTCTACAATCAACTGTCCAGATAATTATTATATATCCGTCATATTCAAGACTAAAAGTTCTATTAAAAAGTTGGTTGTTGCGAAGATGAAAATTAATAAACAGAACAAACACCATGAAGTTATTGGAATTATACCTGGCATACACGTATTTTGTAGCATAGGTTGCATTCCCTGTGGACAGACAATTCTTGGGGGGCGGGGGGGGGGGCTCAGTCGGTAGCGCGCCAGGCTCGTAATCTGTAGTTCCCAGGTTCGAGGCCCAGCTGGGTCAGCGTTGAGATTTATCTCCGCAAAATTCCCCACCCTGCCCACGGTCAGTAGGGGACACCGATGGGCTAGGAAAGGCCGCCGTCCGTCGGATGGGACGTTAAGCCGTGGCTCCGTGTGCGGGAGAGACATACCCTGTGCACGTTAAAGAACACGCTGGATGGCCTTGACGGGAGGCTACCATCTGTCTCCCAACAGCTGTTCCAGTGGGTCTCCTCCCACAACTTTCTCTGAGTCTTCGGGGTCCATGCGACCTGGCAACTTAGCCCATGGTGTGCAAAAAAGTGCCGCTCAGAGGTAAAACAACCCAACCCAGACAATTGTTAACGAGCGTCGAGAAGATACAAAAGAATTGACTCCGTCATACAAAATTTGATCATTAATTGAACAAATTTGTTCATTTCTCATAATATATAGATGTACATAAATTGTAACAATATTAGTTGACTACTTACATACTATCGCTACTTTTATGACTGCTTATGTATCTTGCACATTATTTGTGTACCTACTGAAGTACCTATATTTTAACATGTATATGATTGTGTACTGGTTCTGTTTCTTAGCAATAAAGTTCTCTATTCCTAGACACTAAATATATTGGCTTTTAGAAATAAATTATTTTTGGGTTGGATAGATTCAGGTGTTCTTTTGGCATTTGATGACAAATTACGATTTGCATTATTCGCATTTGCCAAAAGCTTCAATAGCGCCTTCTATAACGGTGGAAATTTTTGAAAATGTGAAATATTTTAAACGAATATTGCAAACGATCTATTTGGGCTAGAAATTTGATATTTTGGTGACGGAATGTAAAGGTCAAGTTATTTACATTGTGACAGCAAAGATTTTCCAGCTTGCCTCCGGAAGGGGGAGGGCTAACACAATATTAAATTCTTTCTGTTATAGGTGCTAATAAAGTATTAACATAAGCATTTTTCAAATCGTCCATTACTTCGTATTTCCATTGCTAGAGGTTGATAAATAAACTTCGATAGCATCCTCTAATGTTGGAAAATGCTAAACCTCCATACTGGTGGTTCCCAAACGTTTTTTGGGGCGGGGGTGGCTCAGTCGGTAGCGCGCCAGGCTCGTAATCTGTAATTCCCAGGTTCGAGTCCCAGCTGGGTCAGCGTTGAGATTTATCTCCGCAAAATTCCCCGCCCTGCCCACGGTCAGTAGGGGACACCGATGGTCTTGGAAAGGCCGCCGTCCGTCGGATGGGACGTTAAGCGGTGGCCCCGTGTGCGGGAGAGCCATACCATGTGCACGTTAAAGAACACGCTGGATGGCCTTGACGGGAGCTACCATCTGTCTCCCAACAGCTGTTCCAGTGGGTCCCCTCCCCCAACCTTCTCTGAGCCTTCGGGGTCCATGTGACCTGGCCATTTAGCCCATGGTGTGCAAAAAAGTGCCGCTCAGAGGTAAAACAACCCAACCCAAACGTTTTGAGCTAAACGCCCATTTTATTTTTCTAACACCCTCTTCACAGAAAGCAATGTTAATCTATGAAGTAGCCAATGTTATATTTAATTTATTTCCACAGAAAAACTCAAGAAAACGCCTCCACAAATTTCTATAGCGCCCCTTTTGGGAACCAGTGCTCTAAACGAACACTGCAAAGATTGCATTTATGCTGGAAATTTGAAATTTTGCTGGTGAAGTGTGATAGTACATATAGTTACAATGGCAAAAATGATTGTCAGGCTACAGGCCTTTTTAGATTTTTTTTTGTTCAGGCTTTGTATATTTATTTTGGATTTCACCAACAAGGCTTATGCTACGTGGGAGGTCCTCTGTCCCGGCATCTGGAAAGTTAATTGAAGTAACAGTGCCCAGAGGGGACGGAGGTCACCCCACTGCTCGCGGACGCCCCAGATGGTCAGGCAGAGAGTGAAAGAGAAAGGGTAGGCAACAACGAGAAGAGCAGAGCCGGTCGAGTTTCGAAAGCGTGGAGACGAGAAATTGAAAAGCTGGGAAATGCCGACTGGTAATAGCGGCATTGGGCTCTGTAAATACAGCTGAACAGGCATAGTAAGCTGGTGTTGTTGTAATCTATGTAATTGAGCATATGTCCTCGTCCATCAAGCATGTTTGGAAGGTTAAATAAATATTTGTTATTTTAAAGTAAAGGCTGAAGTTTGAACCAATTTATTGGGGAGGAGCCTCAGTATTGAGTCCCTGCAGTTGCGATAAAAATCTTTGATTTTTGTTCCGAAAGACTCTTTCACCCGTCGCGTATAGCGATCGAACCGAGGGGACGTCCTAAGTGGTCCCAATAGACCGACAAACGAAGAAGTAACATCACAATGATTTTTCTTCTTTGTCCTCAAATGTGAGACCAACTTTTTTCAATTCAAGAGATAAATGAAAAGCCTTTTTCTGTTCTATAGTTACTAATGAATTATTATTGTTTGTGTCTTACCAGTCATTTATTCTTTCAAATTTCTGCTCTTAGGAGGCGCTAAAGGCGGAAAATAAAAAGCTTGGTTCTGTTTTAAAACTATCATCTGTTATTTCTTAGACGCGATATGTTACACGTCCAGTTTTCATTGATTGTTCCCAAATACCGTCCGTCAGACAAGAATAGCAATCTCCATTTTGGATTTCACGAATTTTGTTAGTTGCGCATATTTTAATTAATTAAAATGATACATGATTGGAAAAAGAAAAACACGAATTCAATTGAAAGAAAAAGTAAGAGAAATTTTTTTATGCATTTCTCTGTTTTTGGCACAAAAACTTGTGTTTCAAAACTCTGAATGAAGGTTTTTTTTTTTCTTTTTTTGCTCTTTAATAAAGTTTGAGTCTATCTTATGTTAATTCATTTTTTTGTGTACAAAACGACATATGTTCTCGCCCGTTTTTAAAAAGCAAAATTTTTGACAGTATTAAAGAACCTATTTCCTTGTTGACTTTTGTTTATACATCGTGCCTCGAACACTGTCGTTAATGCAAAACGATATATTCAAAAAAAAAAGCATTAAGGATAACAAAGCCAGTTACCAAAATTAGTTTTATTTTCCATTATTTAGAAACCTTGAAATTCAAATTTCGTCCTCCGCAATTTCAATACCAACAGTCAATCTTTCTTTCGCTGATGAAACTTGAGTTTGCTCACCGATAAAATCATCTAGCAATGTGTAAGCCTCCGTATGTTTTCCTGTCGAAGACTTCATTGTCCGCCAAGTTATAAATCCAACAAAAGCAATAAATATGATGTTTCCAACCATATGCCACACAAACAGCGAAGTAATGAGCATGATCTCTTGGTGATCCCCTTCACTCCAGGGCTTCGCACCAGGAACTGGATTGTACAGGATGAATGCAATCTGTATGAACCAAGTACCTTGGAGGAGAGTACAGAACGTCTTAGTTAAAGCAATGTGCACGTTGTTCCGGTAACGCATCTCCAGAAGCAGGGCCACTGCAGAAGTTATCACGACATGTACTAACAAGATGTGAATATGCGAATCAAGCGCACTGCGCCCGTGCAAGTGAAAGTGAAAGAGCAGGGCTTCCACCACCAGTGCCAATACACCCGTGACATAATCACTGTCTTTGGGCAATGGCGCCCTATAAAATGATAATATTTCCACAAAGCCGTTTAGAGCGAAGAAAAAGTACATGCAGATGTGCTGAGCGTTTACCATATGCACAAAGTGTCCTCCTTTAAATGCCGTGGCTAGTTCGCCGCAGATGCCGGACAGAGATGCTGAGAGCTTCAGGATGCTCTCCACTGGGATCGTCGGAGAGCAAGGGCACAAGAAAGATAAAGAGCTCCGGAAGTGCTTCGTCTTGGCGCCGTGTGTGATGCACCGGAAGTACCGACGACAAAGTGACACAGTCCACCATACGCCAAAGAGGAGGAAGAATGAACCTGGCAGCACGTGTCCTAGGAAGGTACCCATCGTAAACAATGGAGGGCAGAATCAGTTCTGTGGAAAAGAGAAACATTCTTCTGTGAGAATTGGGTTCTAGTTATTCATTCACTTATGTTTTTTTAAATAGTAGAAACTTAATTAATAACTGACACTCAATCCAGTGACTTAGTATGAATGGCAACTGGGGAGACTGAGCAATCAGTTCTCACAGATCACATGTATTTAATTGTTACATCATTGACACGTGATCTATGAGAAGTGTCGAAACATTAACTGCGCAGTCTGATTGTCTCTCCGTAGTGTCTCCAGTTATCATTCGCGATACGCCCCTCGTTTAACCGGCGCTTACGCAAGAGCGAATAAATCATCCAGCCACCTCTCGGATTTAAACCCGGGAGTTTTCTTATTGCTCTACTTTTTTTTTTTACACGTGCTTAGCTTCGGTTTGTTTTATCTTTGAGCAACACAAAATTAATGATCCCGAGTCTTTTATTTTTCACTCAATGGATTAAATGGCCAGGTCGCAAGGACCCCAAGGGC
The DNA here is from genome assembly GCA_038380435.1 of Ryuthela nishihirai. NCBI lineage: Eukaryota > Metazoa > Arthropoda > Arachnida > Araneae > Heptathelidae > Ryuthela > Ryuthela nishihirai. Next base: position 10,736,767 of record JAWZYU010000007.1, read on the forward strand.
TCAGAGAAATTTGGGGGAAGACAACCCAATGGACAGCTATTAGGAGACAGATAATAGCTTCCGGTCAAAACTAACCAGCATGCTCTTTAACGTGCACAGTGTATGGCTTCCTTGCACGAGGGGCGTGCTCCTTTCCAATAGAGGGCAGCGCGATGATGAATGTCAACGCTGGCCCAGTTGGGATTCCAACATAGGAACTGCAGATTCGGAGCCTGGCGCGCTACTGACTGAACCAAACCCCGTCCTCCGTGCTTAGGTAAAGATAAGGTGAAACGACAGTGAAAAATTCCGAGACTTGTAAAATAAACTTTCGTTTCAAAATTATTTCAAGGTTTACTTTGAAGTCTTTTCTTTAACATGTGGGTAAATGTTTGGTATTGCATTAACATTTATGGGTTTGCTGATTTTAAAAATTATATGATTTGTATTTTTTTTTCAAAATTATTATTAAGCTGGGTTTTCAAAACTAAAGCATTACTCAGAAAAGAACATAAGTCAAATGTTTGATTTAGTGAACATAGTTATTGGACTTTGTAACGAGAATGTTTGATACTCGAGGTTTTTTTTAGCTGCTGGTTGCATTAATACCTAAAATTGACTACCATCCAATATAAAGCTTTAAACCACACAAAACTTTCCATTTTCTTAGAAAGAAATGGTAAACGATTCTGCCCTAAGTAAATATTTCATAGAGTTATTGGCTCAGTGTCATTAACTCTCTAATAATGAGACAAAACCGTAATATATACATAACCTGTGTCTCAAACTCCATTATTTTTATAAATCAAATAATAAAATATTTTTATTTCATATTTTTATGCAACTGACTAATTGGTATCAGATCGCTATTTACTTTTAGATAAGCAGGACAGAGCCAAATTGAGATCCAGAGGGCATTTTAAAATTTTATTTTTTTTTCTAATAATGATCCCAAACCATTTTAACATTTTATTTGACCCTATTAATGATCCCAAGCCATTTTGACATTTTATCTCGCTAATAATGATCCCAAGCTATTTTGAAATTTTATGTCTCCCTTAAAATGATACCAAGACATTTTAAAATTTTATGTCTCCCTAATAATGATCTCAAACCATTTTAAAATTTTATATCTCCATAATAATGAAAGCCGTCCCGTGGCCGAGTGGTTAGCGCGCTTGGCTACTGATCTACGGGACCTGGGTTCGAGCCACGGGTAAGGCATGGTTGTGTGTGAGGTCCTGCCATCCTCTCAGACCTTCTACTATGGCATATAAATTGACAGGCTCCTGTCAGACCTCTGTGGCAAGCAGCTGCTTGAGGGGGTATTTATTTATTTATTTATTTATAATAATGATTCCAAGCCATTTTAAAATTTATGTCTCGGTAATAATGATCCGAAGCCCATTCAAAATTTTATATCTCCTTAATAATGATTCCAAGCCATTTTAAAATTTATGTCTCGGTAATAATAATCCCCAGCCATTTTAAAATTTTATGCCACTCACAACGATTCAAAGCCATTTTAAAATTTTATGTCACTCATAATGATTCAAAGCCATTTTAAAACTTTATGTTTCGCTAATAATGATCCCAAGCCATTTTAAAATTTTGAGGTGTCACATTCTGGCCTGGACATTTAGTCCGTTTTTGTGGTCAGTGGTAAGAGTGCCTCCCAAGAAATAATCTCAAAACTTGTGGTTGCGAAAAATACACCAAGAAATTTTCATATAAATTCTTCCAAGACAGAGATGAAGATTCGGTTTTGAAATTTTTGCAAATTACCTGATAACAAAACGAACGTTACCCTTTTTAATAAACAGTTTTCTCTTTTACTGAATGCTGATCCATACTAATTGCAAATTGTTTGCAAAAAAAATCGTTAATACGAAAAAGCAAAAACTTAGTAGATCAAAATGACCTTTCTTCTACTGGTAAAACAGTAGTAGTCTGTGTCTCTATCAAAAGAGACACAGACAGGTTTCGTTAATGTAATGGTAAATTAAATTCTATTTTGTTCAGTTAAGTTCATGTTTTTAAAACCGACAATTCAAACGGGTATTACATTTTTATTAAGCTCATAGATGTTAAAATTTGACTTTGAATTGATGTAAGTTATTTTTTCCCCTTTTTTCCCAACACAGAAGTTTCGATTCTATAGGCAAAAGTTTTGAGTTCTGCTTCACTTATTTAATTATGAGGTTTCCACACGAAATGATCAATCATCAAACCAAGTCACATAAATGGGAAAATTCTTTTCTCAATCGTCGACAAAGCAAGAGAAGAGGAATTTTGAAGCACATACTTTTCTTCACCCTGTTAGGAAACAGACAGTAGCCTCGCGTCAAGACCTTCCAGCGTGCTCTTTAACGTGCACAGGGTTGGGTTGTGGGTTGTTTTACCTCTGAGCGGCACTTTTTTGCACACTATGGGCTAAATGGCCAGGTCACAAGGACCCCGAAGGCTCAGAGAAGGTTGGGGGAGGGGACCCACTGGAACAGCTGTTGGGAGACAGATGGTAGCCTCCCGTCAAGGCCATCCAGCGTGTTCTTTAACGTGCACAGGGTATGGCTCTCCCGCACACAGGGCCACGGCTTAACGTCCCATCCGACGGACGGCGGCCTTTCTAAGCCCATCGGTGTCCCCTACTGACCGCAGGCAGGGCGGGGAATTTTGCGGAGACAAATCTCAACGCTGACCTAGCTGGGACTCGAACCTGGAACTACAGATTACGAGCCTGGCGCGCTACCGACTGATCCACCCCGCCTCTAACGTGCACAGGGTATGGCTCCCTTGCACAAGGGGCCAAGCTTAACATCCACGAGCGGCCACAGTTCCATGTGGCACGAGCGGCCACAGTTTCCATTTGCTAATAATGTTGCATTGCTCAGTGGCAATTAGGGAATAAAATTAGGGGAGGGGGTTATGCAAATGGGAAACAAATTTCCCAGCTAACTTCCATAAGAAAAGTTTTGTGAACAAACATCTTTAGAGATAAGCTGATTGCGATAATATTTCAATCAAATCTTTCCATACCTCATTTTCAACAGTATTCATTCAGTAGTTGAATAGTTGCTAATAACTCGGATTGAATTGGGTTGTTTCATCTCTTTTTGCGGCACTTTTTATTGCCCACACTGTGCTAAATGGCCAAGTCACAAAGACCTCAAGGGCTCAGAGAAGGTTGGGAAAGGGGATTCAGTATACTTTTCCTGAATGTCATCCAGTGGTATTTAAAATGAACAAGGTATGGATCTCTTTCCGATTCAACGGAGACGGCCTTCCAAGACCATCTTTCATTTACTGACGACGGTCTCCCAAACACATCGTCCTTTTCTTTTATTGACGACAGCCTCCAAAGCGCATCACTGTTTTGTTTTTTACGGACGTCGGTCTTCGAAGCCCACCGCTCTTTTCTTTTATTGACGACAGCATTCCAAGCACATCATTCTTTTCTTTTACGGACAACAGCCTTCCAAGCCCATTGTTCTTTTATTTTGACAGATTGAGGGTTAGCAGATTGAGGGACAACTGATTGAGGGTTAGCAGAGAAAATTTCAATGTTACACAGTGAGAACTCAAACTTCTTGGGTTGCTAGACGTTGGAGGCTCAATTTCTTTAATCAAAATTGATTAAATATACAGGTCACAAGGACTTCAAAGGCCCAGAGATGAGTAGCAAAGTAGGTTCAATGGGTAGCTATTAGAAGACAGATCTTCATCACGGCCATTGTGGATATTCTATATCATGAACAAGGTATGGCTCCCCCATGAGACGGATGGATGATCCTTCTGAACAACCCGGTATCCTCTTTACACACTGAGTAGCCGACGCATCAGATACATCTACCTAATAGCAAGTAGCTTCCACTTTTTCTCTCACAACTACCTGAATTCGCCATGGCATGGACTCAAAGAGATGCCGAAAGCATGTCACAAAATGCTAGTCCATGTACCCTAATGGGGCGGGGGTGGTTCAGTCGGTAGCGCGCCAGGCTCGTAATCTGTAGTTCCCAGGTTCGAGTCCCAGCTGGGTCAGCGTTGAGATTTATCTCCGCAAAATTCCCCGCCCTGCTCACGGTCAGTAGGGGACACCGATGGGCTTGGAAAGGCCTCCGTCCGTCGGATGGGACGTTAAGCCGTGGCCCCGTGTGCGGGAGAGCCATACTCTGTGCATGTTAAAGAACACGCTGGATGGCCTTGACGGGAGGCTACCATCTGTTTCCTAACAGCTGTTCCAGTGGGTTCCCTCCCCCAACCTTCTCTGAGCCTTCGGGGTCCATGTGACCTGGCCATTTAGCCCATGGTGTGCAAAAAAGTGCCGCTCAGAGGTAAAACAACCCAACCCATGTACACTACACTGCATACTATAGATATTGCAGATTGGCTGGTACTGTATCTCTATTCTAGTAGTTCGTTTCATCTCATCCGACAGATACTCGATAGGATTGAGTATAGTGACTGGGAGACCATTGTAGTAAGCTGGAGTCACTGTCATGTTTCCAGAACCATTCGTGGATCTTGTAACATTGAGCATTATATTGCTGAAAGAATCCTTGCTTAGATGGATGCGCTGGTGCATGAAGGAATGTATCTCATCCGCAACGATGCTCACATATCCTGTGGCGTCCAAACGGTGTTCCACTCCAAACTTCCAAACGGTATAAAGGAACCCGATATGTGGCACGAAAACACTTCCCACACCATTATACCACCATTACCAGTCTGCCCTAGCAGGATGGATCACGATGGATCCATTAACTCATGTGATTTTCATCATATCTTGGTCTTCCCATTATCGTGAAACTGAAGGAGCCGGGATTCATCAGAACAGACGAATTCCAATCCTCCAGTGTCCAGTATTTCTATTCTGTAGACTCTTGTTTTTTTGCTGACAGGATTGGAACAAAATTAGATCGTCGTCTGCAATACCCCATCCACGAGGTAAGACGAATTGTACAGTCGCTCAAAAAAGTATCCGATCAAAAAAGTATCCACTACGGTTGATTACAGAATTCAGAAAAAATATCTGACAACGATTTTTTTAGAAATTAGTGATGTGCCAACCTTCGTGTCACGTGATTACAGAATTTAGGAAAAATATCTGGAGCGTGTACAGCAACTGTACACGCTCCAGATATTTGATATGATATATATGACGTCAGTGGATAGCCAGCAACTGTACACGCTCCAGTTACCGTTCACAGCAAACTGGAGCGTGTGAAGTTACTGCACACGCTCCAGTTTGCTGTGAACGGTAACTGCACACGCTCAATATTTCCGTGAGTGAGCCCTAACGATCCAGGTCTTGGTGAGCTCGCACGATCCAATGTGCTGTGAACATTAGCCGCAACCGCTCCAGTTTGCTGTGAACGGTAACTGCACACGCTCCATATTCATTGCATTATATATTCATTCGCATTATATATATTAAAAAATATCCGAACACAGAAAAATATCCGAACACAGAAAAAATATCTGGCAACGATTTTTTTAGAAATTAGTGATCTGCCAACCTTCGTGTCACGTGACACGGAGGTTGGCAGATCACGTGTTCGGATACTTTTTTGAGCGACTTTACGTTGTTATATGCCTCTTTTCCACTACTGTTATATTCGGCTCAGTGGCATAGAAAGGTGATGCCGGGTTTTTTTTTACCGACCCCTTCCCTCCACTTACTTTTATAATTTTTTTTAATTAAGAAAATAAAAATATTACTAGGGTCACCTAGTGTTGAGTGACTGTAGCAGTCGTCTGTGACTCTGCACAAATCGTGCCACTTCTTTCATCAATGAGTTCTTTCTAACCACAGGAAGACAAGTCCGACCATCTTCGATATATCCGAGACACTGTGGGGCGGGGGCGGCTCAGTCGTCAGCGCGCCAGGCTCGTAATCTGTAGTTCCCAGGTTCGAGTCCCAGCTGGGTCAGCGTTGATATTTATCTCCACAAAATTCCCCGCCCTGCCCACGGTCAGTAGGGGACACCGATGGGCTTGGAAAGGCCGTCGTCCATCGGATGGGACGTTAAACCGTGGCCCCGTGTGCGGGAGAGCCATGCCCTGTGCACGCTAAAGAACACGCTGGATGGCCTTGACGGGAGGCTACCATCTGTCTCCCAACAGCTGTTCCAGTGGGTCCCCTCCCCCAACCTTCTCTGAGCCTTCGGGGTCCATGTGACCTGGCCATTTAGCCCATGGTGTGCAAAAAAGTGCCGCTCAGAGGTAAAACAACCCAACCCTTTCCTAGGTGTTCATACTGGCGCCAAATTATCATGCCATGTCCAAAGTCACTTAAATCTTCCGCCTTTTCCATTCTCGCGCTGAATTACACGCACACATCTGTGAGTAAACAGAAATTAACAATTTGAAATGGAAAAACAATTAGTACTGAATACAAATAACTCACATAAGCACATTTGTGCAAAAACTATCTAAGGATAAAATTCAAACACAAAAATTCAAGTTAACTAAATCTTTGAATATCAGCATTATTCATTCAATACTTAAAGAATTATGAAAACTGAACTCGACATCCGAGCATCGCCAAAACTAATTTTCCCACAAATTATTGACTTCTATGTAACTTTATGCATTTACTATTGATTGAATATTTCATTATTAACGCTTTAGCGTGAGTGATTTTCTCATTTACATCTTATTCACAGCAACATTAGAAAAAGAAGTTGTCTTCCTTAATCATAGATGGCGCCATGGGCGACGAGTTCCAGAAGATTTATAAATCATATTGGCGGATATATGACGTCGAAACCGGTGTTTGTTTAGAGGTTAGATCATTCTGGCCTAAATCTGGAAAGACGTGGTTCGGCAAAGCTCATTTTTTCTCCCACAAAATTATGTGTTGCCGATCAAAATAATTTTTCTCAAAAGTTAATCAAAAAGCAAGTAATGTATTTGTTATATCAAAGAGTTCATCTATAAATGTTATATTTAAAAGTTTGTTTAATAATTCTATCGATTTCTATCAATTTCGACGAAATCTTTTACTCAGAAATGGCGTTGTTATTAACATTCTAACTTCCATAACTTTTCAAATATTGAACGAATAATTATGAAAATCAACGTTTTGATTGGGCATGATTTTGAGCTTTAATATAATATCAGTTTCATTTCCGTAAAAAGTTTATTCTTCAAGATATTGAGTTCATAACATAAAAGTAAATTACCCCTCAAGCAGCTGCTTGCTAGAAAAGTTTTGATAGGAGTCTGTCACTACAATAATTCCGTAAAGGTGATATGGGAGGAAGTTGAAAAGAAACATCCATACCTTTTCAGATCTCGAACTCGTGTTCCTTTGATCAGTTGGGTTGGGTTGCTTTACCTCTGAGCGGCACTTTTTTGCACACCATGGGCTAAATGGCCAGGTCATATGGACCCCGAAGGCTCAGAGAAGGTTGGGGGAGGGGACCCACTGGAACAGCTGTTGGGAGACAGATGATAGCCTCCCGTCAAGGCCATCCAGCGTGTTCTTTAACGTGCACAGGGTATGGCTCTCCCGCACACGGGGCCCACGGCTTAACGTCCCATCCGACGGACGGTGGCCTTTCCAAGCCCATCGGTGTCCCCTACTGACCGTGGGCAGGGCGGGGAATTTTGCGGAGATACCTTTGATCAGCAACCAATCGCTCTAACCACTCTGATACAGGGACGATCACATGTAAAGGCATTTTTTAATTTGTCAAAAAGAATTCCACGAACATTTCGTTTATTCTGTTCTCACTAACGTCTTACACTCAAAATTTTCTGTGTTTTACATGTCAGAGTAAACAAACGATAAACGCTTAACGTATAATGACGGCCGGATCGGTGTTTGTTTAGAGGGTTAGATCATTCTGGCCTGAATCTGGAAAGACGTGGTTCGGCAAAACTAATTTTTTTCCACAAAACTATATGTTGCCGATCAAAAGAATTTTTCTCAAAAGCTAATCAAAAAGCAAATAATATATTTGTTATATTAAAGAGTTCACCAATAAATGTAAAACAAATTTTAGTCGGTTGCGTTGTTTTGTCCCTGAGTGACGCTTTTTCCACTCAATGGGTTAAATGACCTGTATTGAAATTATCTCGCTAACTCCCACACTACTCAGTCGAAAAGGGGACACCGATGGTTTTGGAGGGGCTACCTGGGTTCGAACCCCGGATTAGGAATGGATGTGTGTGTGTTTTTCTGCTGAGGTCCTGCCATCCTCTCAGATCTCCTACTATGGCATATAAACTGGCAGGCTCCTGTCAGACCTCTGTGGCAAGCAGCTGCTTGAGGGGGTATTTATTTTTTTTTTTTATTTATAAACTAAAGTAGGACGGGACATTAAGTCGTGGCCTTGTATGCAAGAGAACCATATCTTATACACATTTAAAAAACACGCTGGATGACCTTGACGAGAGACTACCATTTCTCTGCTAACAGCTGTCCAGTGTATATCATTCCTCAACTTTCTTTGAGCCCTTGGGGTCCATGTGACCTGGCCATTATCCCACTGAGCGTAAAAAAATGACAATCAGAGGTAAAAACACAACACAACCCTTACCCAACCTTCTTTGAGCCCTTGGGTCTTTTCTGCAAATTACAATCTCACAAAATATTAACTACGTCTTAATACTTGAGTTTATATTTTAGTTTTGAAAAATTAACAACACAAAAGTTTATTCTATGGATATTTTGAAACAATCATTAATTTAAACCACGTTTTGAATTAATTTTCAAGAAAAAGCAACTTAAGTTTCCCGCAATATTCTTTGGCTCAAGTGCAGTTGCACTTATCAAGGTTAAACAAGAAAGAAGAAATGGTATTGCGCACTGCTGCTGGAGTACAGCGGACGGACAAAGTCCGTTAAATGATCCTACCTAAGAAGCCGTATGGCCAAGAGAGCCACTTTCTAGCTGCAAGTGGTTTCTAGAATTATTCTAATTCTGTAAAGTTTAATCTTACCTTTTCACCTCCTGCTGTTTAAACCAGAAAATGTTTTTAATATCAACCTCGCTATTGACCAGCTGGTGTGCATCAGAAAACTGATAACATCGCTGACTCCTCTCCAGAAAGAAAGCAATCCACGTGATATTTTATAACAATCGACGCCTGCTTCAGAACTTCAGTTTATCTAAGTGTCAATATTCAGTTGTGATATACTTATATTTCATAAAAAAGGGCAAACTTCAAGAGTAAACATTGCATCACTTCGGTGACGATGTGTCACGTGTCAAGCTTCTGCCAGAAAACTATGCTGCGTCATCCGATAACGCAACGTGACATTGAATGCATTGTTTCTAACAACGAAGATGTCCGTTACTAAATTCCGAGTCATTTTAATGACACATTAGACGACAATATCCATAGTCATGAGCCGGACATGTCTGTCTGTCTATTTATAGCTGTGAGTATATCAAGGTCAGTATTCGTCACATTTTTAGATTAGCGTTCTTAATAATATAAAAAGTCGAACAGTCTTTGTACTCTATTATTAGCATGACATGGGTAATAATACGTCCAAACCTCAACTCTGACAGAATAAAGGTTTCGTACAATTATCTGCCGAATAAGAAATAAAAGCGATGGGTGGATGATTTATCTCTGAGCGTCACTTTTGCGCACATAATGGACTAAATGACGATGTTACATGGACTCCAGGGATCAGAGTTGGATAGAGAAAAAGATTCTACTGGACAGCTGTTAGGAGACAGATGGATTTTGGGTTCGGTTGTTTTACCTCTGAGCGGCACTTTTTTGTACACCATGGGCTAAATGGCCAGGTCACAAGGACCCCGAAGGTTCAGAAAAGGTTGGAGGAGGGGATCCACTGGAACAGCTGTTGGGAGACAGATAGAAGCCTCCCGTCAAGGCCATCCAGTGTGTTCTTTAACGTGCGCAGGATATTGCTCTCCTGCACAAGGGGTCAAGGTTTAACGTTCCATCCGAGGGATGGCGGCCTTTCCAAGCCCACCGGTGTCCCCTACTGACCGTGGGCAGAGCGGGGAGTTTTGCGGAAGAGACAGATGGAAGCTCCCTTTCAGGTTGCACGTTAAGAACAAACTGGATGAACTTGACGGGAGGTTATCATGTCTTCTAACAGCTATACAATGGGTTCCCTTCCTCCAACCATATGTGAGCTCTTGTCCAGTGAGCTGTCCAGTGTCTTGTCCTTAGTGCTGCTAAGAGATAAAGCAGCCCAACCCTTTAAAGTAGCTTTCTTTAACATGCACAAGGCACTCTCTTAAGTTCTGTCTTCTTGCCCTCTAGCACACAGCTTAAAGTCCCATCTGGCAAATAACGAACCTTTCCAAACGCATCGTGTCTCACCGACGGAAATCTCGAAGCAGGTAGAGCGGAAACTAACAGTGGGTTATAGACACTGATGAATGCAGTAATAAAAGCATCACTTGATGTCTAGGTTGTTGTCCCTCCTCTCCCCTCTACCCACGACCACCAACGCTCAAATAGAAGCTTTCATTCCTCACCCAAGAAGGAAATTTTTATTACAACCTTAGGATCGACAGCTCTAACAATAAAGGATAAGTTTTTCATATAAAAGAGACTAAAGGTAAATTAAAGATCACGTTTATCTAAATACTGAATTTCATCAATATTTGTTCCGTATTTAAATAGTTATGGAAATTGAAATATTTAACATCAGCGTCATTCCTCATAAAACAATTTTTTGCCAAAATCGAAAGAATTATTAAGCACGTGTAATGATGATTCAATCATTTCTTGTACCTTGATTAGCTTCAGATATAAATTCCTATGACTGGCAGTTTTTGCTGTTAAATATTCCAGTTCCCATTACTCTTTAAATACCGAATGAATATTTCTAAAACTGTAGATTTAGATAGGCCTAAATTCAAATCTTTATTTTACCTTCAGTTTCATTCCCATAAATAGTTTATTCTTTAATTTTCCTTTCCACTCGCATAACGCAGGGGCGGGGGTGGCTCAGTCGGTAGCGCGCCAGGCTCGTAATCTGTAGTTCCCAGGTTCGAGTCCCAGCTGGGTCAGCGTTGAGATTTATCTCCGCAAAATTCCCCGCCCTGCCCACGGTCAGTAGAGGACACCGATGAACTTGGAAAGGCCGCCGTCCGTCGGATGGGACGTTAAGCCGTGGCCCCGTGTGCGGGAGAGCCATACCCTGTGCACGTTAAAGAACACGCTGGATGGCCTTGACGGGAGGCTACTATCTGTCTCCCAACAGCTGTTCCAGTGGGTCCCCTCCCCCAACCTTCTCTGAGCCTTCGGGGTCCATGTGACCTGGCCATTTGGCCCATGGTGTGCAAAAAAGTGCCGCTCAGAGGTAAAACAATCCAACGCATAACGCAGAAATTAATCTAATGATTTGGTAGGCTCTGTGGGATACAGTAATTGTAGCCGCTTAAACATTCAGCTCACCTCTTCAAAACAATATTATGATCTTTGTCTAATAGATAGGAAACTAATCACTGATCCACAGAAAGTAATTAAGATTTAAAAATAATTCTGTGGGGATATCATTTTTACAATGCATTAATTATTATGTTGTGTAAATAAACGTCGAGCACAATTGTTAAAATGTTATAAAGTGTCATTTGAAGCATCCATTTTTCTTGGAGGGAGGAGGGAAATCTCCCCTCTCCCCCGACTTAGTAATTAAACATCTGGTAATTAAGGGGGCGGGGTGGCTCAGTCGGTAGCACGCCAGGCTCGTAATCTGTACTTCCCAGATTCGAGTCCCAGCTAGGTCAGCGTTGAGATTTATCTCCGCAAAATTCCCCCGCACTGCCCACGGTCAGTAGGGGACACCGATGAGCTTGGAAAGACCGCCGTCCGTCGGATGGGACGTTAAGCCGTGGCCCCGTGTGCGGAAGAGCCATACCCTGTGCACGTTCAAGAACACCCTGGATGGCCTTGACGGGAGGCTACCATCTGTTTCCCAACAGCTGTTCCAGTGGGTCCCCAACCTTCTCTGAGCCTTCGGGGTCCATGTGACCTGGCCATTTATCCCACTGTGTGCAAAAAAGTGCCGTTCAGAGGTAAAACAACCCAACCCATCTGGTAATTAAGTATCCGCCAGTTCAGAAGAGTCATTCAACTTTCGCTCGCTAAACTCTAATAAGTTGTCTTGATAAGAAATTAAAAAAAAAAAACCAACAGTAAATAGCCGCCTTAAAATTCAGCATCCCCTTCGTTCTCCAAGAAACCATTATGGCCTTGTCCAGTGAATGAGAAACTAATCTTTTATCAGATGATCATTCGATGATTTCTCTGTTGGGCCAATGGGAAGACAAATTACAAACTGACCCCTTAAAGAAGCTTTCGTGGGAACGAAATTAAAATCAAGACAAATTAAAGCTCAAAATCAAGTCTACCTAAATCTTGAATTTCAGCAATAATTGCAATAATGTTTAAAACGTTATGGAAGCTGGAAAATGTAACAAAAGTTGCTAGTGATAAGGATTGATCTCAGAAACTTGTCTTAAAGAATAAGTTCTCAATGGAAAGGAAATTTCTTCCCCAATTCTTTTCTAAAACTGGTGGGTGTGTCTGACCATTCAGGCGAGATACGTAATCAGTGAGGCAGCCCTTGAGGCCAGTCTGCCATACCTCCCCAAATTCTAAGAAGCTAAAATTATTTAGAATTTTTATATTTAACGAACAATTTTTTGATCTGTCTTAAGTTACTTTTAACCTATTTATTTTTGTATTATATGTAATTACATACTTTAGCAACAGTAAATTAAAAATTTGCATCTATATTGAATTTTTTTCTTCCATTGCTTTATTTTTTGGCCTTGACGAGGGACTTCCATCTGTCTCCTAAAAGCTGTCCTTTCCCTATCAAATTCTGAGACCTTGTGACCTGTCCGTTTAGCCATTCTACGACCTGTCCGTTTAGCCATTCTATGACCTGTCCTTTTGGCCATTCTATGACCTGTCCATTTAGCCATTCTATGACCTGTCCATTTAGCCATTCTATGACCTGTCCATTTAGCCATTCTATGACCTGTCCATTTAGCCATTCTATGACCTGTCCATTTAGCCATTCTATGACCTGTCCGTTTAGCCATTCTATGACCTGTCCGTTTAGCCATTCTATGACCTGTCCGTTTAGCCATTCTATGACCTGTCCATTTAGCCATTCTATGACCTGTCCGTTTAGCCATTCTATGACCTGTCCGTTTAGCCATTCTATGACCTGTCCGTTTAGCCATTCTATGACCTGTCCGTTTAGCCATTCTACATAAATCTTGAATTTCAGCAATAGTTACAGCAATGTTTAAAACGTTATGGAAGCTGCGAAAAGTGCCACTCAGAAGTAAAACAGCCAAACGGGTTTGTTAGTATTATTTTTTTTAATTTCGCCTCCACCCCCCGACCCCCAAACGAACACATTTTCTGGTTATTTATATGATTAACCCGAGAATAGTCGAGTTCCTTTTTGTGCATTATCAGTCGCAGTTGATCTTTTAGACGTTCTTATTAAACGTTCTTTAAAATGTTTTCTTTTAATTTTAAATTATTTTCATAATTGCATACATTATATTTTTAAAAAGAAGACGAAATTAACACTTTTGCTATCGTCCTTTTTTTACTTTTAATCAATAACAAATGCAATATTTGCATCCATAATTTACGAAAACATTCTTTGAATACTCGTCTACAAGAAAAAAACTCAGTAGAACAACATATGCTGTAACATTACGAAAAACGATTAACCCAATTAATCGCACAGCGGTGCTTCGGACCAATCATTCATTTCCCACATCGCCATAAAATAATGCGTTGATCAAGTGACAAAATATTTTTGTTTAGCATTCAACGCCAGCTAGACGATTGGACACGTAAAGGTGCTGAAGAATTAATTTGTGGCCATCAAAAGAACATGTCACTTATTCCAGGTTATGCCGTTAAGCCCATTTACGTAACAATAAACGCTTCTCATGGGTTAAAAATTCAACCATCAGGAGCGGGGTTTGGTTCAATAGGTAGCGCGCGAGGCTCATAAACTCCAGTTTCCAAGTTTCGAATCCCAACAATACAAACGTTGAGATTTATTTCCGTTAACCCCCCCCCCAACCCCACCTTGTTCTCGGAGGACCCCGATAGGCTTGGAAAGGCCGCCGTCTGACGGCTGGGACATTAAGTCCGTGGCCCCGTGTGTAGTATATCTATACCCTGTGCACGTGCAGCTCTCCGGTGGTTTCACTTCCTTCAAACCTTCTAGGAGCCTTTGGAGACTTTGTGACTTGGCCATTTTGCTCATTGTGTGCAAAAAAAAGGAATCCTTACAGAGAGATAAAACAGCCCAACTCATCCGTCTAGAAACATGAAGTTACAATACTTTCAATGGAAAGAAAGTTGTCTTACCAAATAAAAAGTTTTTTCTCAACGTTCACTTCCTCAAAGATGCCTTGTTTCATAATTCACTTCCTCTCTTTTCTGATTTCGTATTCAACTTGCATTCCTGTTACCATTTCTTTGCACTCGAACATCCGCCAGTTTTTTTTTTGTCTTCGTGTCGTAATAAATACCGGAGCCTCGAACTCTTAAACGCAGGCGTCGGAAAGAAATTCCTCTTTCTGTTTACGGCGTTAAGAGAAGCAATATATTCATCGGTAAAGTTTTGTTGTGCGTTACCGGTTGCTAGGAGCAACGGGAAGAACGTATCATGTTGGTTGAACGCAGCTAACACCGAGCAATGACGTATGGTGATTAGGTGGAAATCAACTCGTGCCGTGTACTTCTATGAAACTCGTGCCATTGCACCTGGACATGCGGGTGGTCAACTGTTCTGCACGCGATAAGTGCAGGAAAATGAGAAAATGAGGTTTGATTCAGAATTGTTCTGTAAGCCGAACACTGCTGTGAAACTTATAACAGGAGTCCCCCGCTGAAATTCTTACAACAGGAGTCCGAAGTGAAATTCTTACAACAGGAGTCTCAAACAAAATTCTTACATCTGGAGTCCCAAGCGAAATTCTTACATCTGAAGTCCCCGATGAAATCTTAAAATAAGAGTCCCTGGTGAAATTCTTACAATAGGAGTTTCCGGTGATATCTTACAACAGGAGTCTCCAGTGAAATTTTTACAGCAGGAATCCCCAGCGAAATTTTTACAACACGAGCCGTCAGTAAAAATTTTGCAACAAGAATCCCCATCGAAATTCTTACAACAGGAGCCGTCAGTGAAATTCTTCCAACAGGAGTATCTTAAGTAATTTGACCCATAGACGACTACATATGAAAAATGATCCTGGCTACTGCGGCATTTTACCGGAAATTGATTACATATCCCATTATCTAAAGTCTATCATTCGAAAAATAAATTCGAAAACGGAAGACATTTTGTAGAAAAAAATATAACTTGGTAGTGGGTTGGGTTGTTTTACCTCTGAGCGGCACTTTTTTTCACACCATGGGCTAAATGGCCAGGTCACATGGACCCCGAAGGCTCAGAGAAGGTTGGGGGAGGGGACCCACTGGAACAGCTGTTGGGAGACAGATGCTAGTCTCCCGTCAAGGCCATCCAGCGTGTTCTTTAACGTGCACAGGGTATGGCTCTCTCGTACACGGGGCCACGGTTAACGTCCCATCCAACGAACGGCGGCGGCCTTTCCAAGCACATCGGTGTCCCCTACTGACCGTGGGCAGAGCGGGAAATTTTTGCGGAGATAAATCTCAACGCTGATCCAGCTGGGACTCGAACCTGGGAACTACAGATTACGAACCTGGCGCGCTACCGACTAAGCCACCCCCGCCCCACTTGGTAGTGGTATATTATTTTTATTTCAAAACACCGTTAGATGAATGTTTGAACTTCTACAATGCAATAGTCAGTGGTGCTATCTGTTAATAATGATAGAAACTTCTCTCTGTAGGGAAATATAATTATAGCCCTACGCAAATGCAGATATCCGCATTTAAAAGCTCTTGTCGATTAATAGATTAACTGTAACTCGGATAAAACCGCGAATAAAAAAAATTATATTGTGGATAGCGATTAATAAAAAAAAAGATATCTCTCTAGCGGATAAAAATTTGAATTTGATAAGATATGTAGGATTTGGGTTGGGTTGTTTTACCTCTGAGCGGCACTTTTTTGCCCACCATGGGCTAAATGGCCAGGTCACATGGACCCCGAAGGCTCAGAGAAGGTTGGGGGAGGGGCCCATTGGAACAGCTGTTGGGAGACAGATGGTAGCCTCCCGTCAAGGCCATCCAGCGTGTTCTCTAACGTGCACAGGTATGGCTCTCTCGCATACGGAGCCACGGCTTAACGTCCCATTCGACGGACGGCGGCCTTTCCAAGCCCATCGGTGTCCCCTACTGACCGTGGGCAGGGCGGGGAATTTTTGCGGAGATAAATCTCAACGCTCACCCAGCTGGGACTCGAACCTGGGAACTGACAGATTACGAGCCTGGCGCGCTACCGACTGAGCCACCCCCGTCCCAGATATGCAGGAACAGGAGCAAATCTTACTGTATTGTTGATGGCTGAGATGAGTAAAAAAAAACCACTAGGATAATGGAAAAAAAACTCAATTTAAAAATTCAATGATGATATTCACTTTAAAAAGGAAACAAATGCACTGGGATGAAACTAGATACAGTGGACCCCCGATATAACGCGCATGTCGGGCGGGAAACAACACCCGCGTTATACCGAGCGTCGCGGTGGCGACACAATAAATTTCACACTGTAAGCTTTTCTTTTACTCATCATGCATACAATAATTAAACACTATTCAAAACACATGCAGGAACTCAATACATACACAATTACTCAATACGCAGTAACAATAAAATGCGATACTCACTAACGCCGCACGGAACTGTATAAACATGTTTGAACTTATCGCGAACATCGCCCGCGCTATAACCGAGTGCGCGGTATAGCGAGCAGCGCTATAACGAAGGTCCACTGTATTAAAAATGAACTTATCTTACGTGAAAGAAATGATCTTTTTGTTGGCAAAGCAGAATACAAATTCTAAAAATTATTGCAGTATTACATAGAAAACTGTAATAAAATATGTGAAAATTTCATTAGTGGTGGCACGAGGTTTGCATAGGGATGTGTAGAAGGGACTTACTGGGTTATAAAGAGGAGTGTGTCCTTATAATCGCCGATAACTGCATTTAAAACAGCTAAATTAACTCGGAAGAATTTGTAATATTAAATTTTTGTCTAATAATTAGTAAGGCATATTTTTACGGACTGAAGACTTAATTTCTTACCATAGAACGTTTTTTCAGTTAATTATTAGTCATTAGACTAATTTCTTTTGCCTGCAAACATACATCGTACCTGAAGCATTTTCAATTTCTGGATATTAAGTAGTTTTTATTGCAATAGCCAATATTGTATACGCTGATGCTGATGAAGTTTTGCGGGTGCGGATAATACCGTGTGGATGCGAATAGAACTTTTGCTATTCGCCCAGGGCTCTAAATATAATTCCTTGCGCAACCGACGACAAATCGTCAATTGCACTTTAAGATCTACCTCAGCTATCGAAAATTCAACAGCTGCCGCTTCCAGGATTAAGTAATGTTTAGATTTGAGGTTTTCATCAATTCACCCCTCTATTTAGATTTGCAAAAAAGCGAAAAAAATTACTGTTCTGGAAAACAAAATCCCCAGTTCACTGTTTAATCCAGGGACGTATACAAGTGGGGGGGAGTGTATCCCCTCCCGAAAATCCGATCGTCTTATATAAAATCTCGACTTTGTCTATTGCTTGCTTTAAAATGGAAAAAAAAAAACGGAATATTTGTATAGTTCTATATTAGACCCACAATATATGTATGTCCGACACTAAAAATGGATTTTAAAAACAGCAATAAATTTTATTCCATATAGAATATAATTTCAACCTTTCCTCTCCGGTGGAATATTTTGGTAATTCGGAAACTCTACTCAAGTCTCATTCTCAGACCTCCCCTCCTCTTCTGAAACTAAATTCTCGGACTCCTCTCTCCGCTTCCCCCCTCTCCGCTTCCCTCTCTCTCCGCTCCCCCCCCCCCTCCACCTCTCCGAAACTAAATCCTGGGTGCCTGCCTGGTTCAATCTACAATTTCATTATTTCATCACTCGTGTTTTAATTAATTTTAAGTTGTCAGGACAATTTTAAACATCTAGTTAGAAAGAATCACCATCATATTGTTTAGAATAAGAAGCATTTGCCTTCTAGTTAGAAAGAATCACCATCATATTGTTTAGAATAAGAAGCATTTGCCTCCTAGTTAGAAAGAATCACCATCATAATGTTTAGAATAAGAAGCATTTGCCTTCTAGTTAGAAAGAATCACCATCATATTGTTTAGAATAAGAAGCATTTGCCTTCTAGTTAGAAAGAATCACCATCATATTGTTTAGAATAAGAAGCATTTGCCTTCTAGTTAGAAAGAATCACCATCATAATGTTTAGAATAAGAAGCATTTGCCTTCTAGTTAGAAAGAATCACCATCATATTGTTTAGAATAAGAAGCATTTGCCTTCTAGTTAGAAAGAATCACCATCATATTGTTTAGAATAAGAAGCATTTGCCTTCTAGTTAGAAAGAATCACCATCATATTGTTTAGAATAAGAAGCATTTGCCTTCTAGTTAGAAAGAATCACCATCATAATGTTTAGAATAAGAAGCATTTGCCTTCTAGTTAGAAAGAATCACCATCATATTGTTTAGAATAAGAAGCATTTGCCTTCTAGTTAGAAAGAATCACCATCATATTGTTTAGAATAAGAAGCATTTGCCTTCTAGTTAGAAAGAATCACCATCATATTGTTTAGAATAAGAAGCATTTGCCTTCTAGTTAGAAAGAATCACCATCATATTGTTTAGAATAAGAAGCATTTGCCTTCTAGTTAGAAAGAATCACCATCATAATGTTTAGAATAAGAAGCATTTGCCTTCTAGTTAGAAAGAATCACCATCATATTGTTTAGAATAAGAAGCATTTGCCTTCTAGTTAGAAAGAATCACCATCATATTGTTTAGAATAAGAAGCATTTGCCTTCTAGTTAGAAAGAATCACCATCATAATGTTTAGAATAAGAAGCATTTGCCTTCTAGTTAGAAAGAATCACCATCATATTGTTTAGAATAAGAAGCATTTGCCTTCTAGTTAGAAAGAATCACCATCATATTGTTTAGAATAAGAAGCATTTGCTTTCTAGTTAGAAAGAATCACCATCATATTGTTTAGAATAAGAAGCATTTGCCTTCTTTTTCGTTTCTATGAATAAAATAAATATAATCTAGAATAAATGCTTTACATTAATTTTTAATATTATGTCAGCAAAGACAATTTAACACTGAATAGTATTTAACGGACACCTCCTACAACAGAAGTCCTGTAGACCAGGAAATGACGTCAGCATAAGTAGTCCTGTAACGTAGATAATACTTATATATTTCTTTCTATTGTTATCAATGGTGTACTTTTATACTAACGCTTATTTAAAACATATTTAGAAGAAATATAATTCGTATTTATTAGCATTATGATAATTACTAATGAATATAAACAATTTTTCTACTTAATAAGATATGTTTATAAATAAACATTAATAAAAAAGATTAGTGTAATAGTACAAGTAATAATAATAGAAATTATTGTATAAGAATTATCTACATTACAGGACTACTTATGGTGACGCCATATCTTGGTCCATCGCCCTTCGGGTCGGGGGTGGCTCAGTCGGTAGCGCGCCAAGCTCGTAATCTGTAGTTCCCAGGTTCGAGTCCCAGCTGGGTCAGCGTTGAGATTTATCTCCGCAAAATTCCCCGCCCTGCCCACGGTCAGTAGGGGACACCGATGGGCTTGGAAAGGCCGCCGCCCGTCGGATGGGACGTTAAGTCGTGGTCCCGTGTGCGGGAGAGACATACCCTGTGCACGTTAAAGAACACGCTGGATGGCCTTGACGGGAGGCTACCATCTGTCTCCCAACAGCCATTCCAGTGGATCCCCTCCCCCAACCTTCTCTGAGCCTTCGGGGTCCATGTGACTTGGCCATTTAGCCCATGGTGTGCAAAAAAAGTGCCGCTCAGAGGTAAAACAATCCAACTCACCGCCCTTCCGTTCCAGGAGGTGTTGATTTAACGTTTTTAAAATTAATAAACACAGCTAATACTTTTAGGAAACCCGTGAGTACAAACACAGAATACACTAATCTACGCTGAAACCAATTTGTATTGAACATTGCCGGAATTAATATTGGAAACTAAACAGACGACTGGAACACGTTGATAGGATATCTTCCCATCGGTATTGTTTAAACATCACATCGAGGCATATATCTCCCCGTTTGCTGCAAAAGGGCTAACAAAGAGAAAATTCCTAAAAAAAAAAACGCATAACCAAGTTTATTTTGTTTCGAAAGCCGCATTTTGAATTTTAATATCTGTTTAAGAGTGACTCAAAGCTTAGAGTGTTCCTTATACACATACTATATCTCAAAATTACTGAAACAAAAATTCTATTACAAAAGAATATATTATGAAAATACTATATTCTATTTCTGTTATGAAAAATCATTCCAACAAATAGTGTCCATGGGACTCTATTCACTTGTTACATCTCTCTTTTAATCGTTGAAGATTCCCCGCCCTGCCCACGGTCAGTAGGGGACACCGATGGGCTTGGAAAGGCCTCCGTCCGTCGAATGGGACGTTAAGCCGTGGCCACGTGTGCGGGAGAGCCATACCCTGTGCACGTTAAAGAACACGCTGGATGGCCTTGACGGGAGGCTACCATCTGTCTCCCAACAGCTGTTCCAATGGGTCCCCTCCCCCAACCTTCTCTGAGCCTTCGGGGTCCATGTGACCTGGCCATTATAGCAAATGGTGTGCAAAAAAGTGCCGCTCAGAGGTAAAACAACCCAACTCAACTTTTAATCATTGAAGGCATTCTTGAACTTCCTCCAAAGTACATCTCCTTTGAGATGGGCGGTCAGATTCTTCTGGATGCTATGAAATCGTCTATATTTTCATCTTCATTTTTAAGTTCAAAGAGAGAAAGAAGTCAGCCGGAGCCAAAACTGGTGAATAGGATTCATGGTTGATCAAAGTAATTCCTTTAGGGGAAAGAAATCTACGAACAGTTAGCGCATCCAAAAGAATGTGGCATGCCATCTCAAAGAAGTAACTAAAAAAAATATATAAATAAATTAAAAAATTTAAAAAATACCTACCTTCCTATATGGGGGCCTATAAGTAGAGAATAAAATAAAGGCATATCGATGGGGCGCCGGCAATCTTATTGAATAAGCAAATCGGTGCCATATATTCTTTTGAAGCGAATACGAACTCAGTGACTGATTGCACCATCGGTATGCTTTAGGTTTATTTTCCCCTTTTTAGGGCTCATGCAGGAAAATAGATATTTTTTAAACTTCTTAATTTATTTCTAATTTTTTCTTTGTCACTAAAAACACCTACCTTCGGAAACTTTCATTTGATGTATGATTCATGAACATCGACCATATTTTTCCTTCTCCTTATTTTGGAGTCGTGTTTGAGGTAGCCCCTGGCATTGGAGACGTCACAAGCTTTAATTTGATATATAACTCGTTAAGGCGACTCCCCCTAAATTTCAGCTCTCTTTTAGGGGGAGGGGAGAATGGTGGGGGGGGGGCATAATTCGACGTAGTCTACCACAGTCTTCATATAAGCTTTCGGTTTACACCTAACTGGTAACTGTAGGTTCTTGCATTCCGAAGACATAATAGAAGAACAACTTTCATATGTTCCCTTTTATTTTTGATTTGCGACATATAGGACAGAAAAGAATCCTGGAAGCTATTCCTATCTTAATACAGGCCTTCTCATACAAGGACATGCCCTACTAAGACCGAAGTCACTGCTGACCACTGCCTTAGTTAGAGCTAACACAACACACAAAGTTTGCCTTGCTGGAACAGTCGCTAGCTGCCTAACCACTATGCCAGTTACGGAGGTGGAATTTTTATTGCCTACTCAGTAGGGGACACCGATGGGCTTGGAAAGACCGCCGTCCGTTGGATGGGACGTTAAGCCGTGGCCCCGTGTACGGGAGGGCCATACCCTGTGCACGTTAAAGAACACGCTGGATGGCCTTGACGGGAGGCTACCATCTGACTCCCAACAGCTGTTCCAGTGGGTCCCCTCCCCCAACCTTCTCTGAGCCTTCGGGGTCCATGTGACCTGACCATTTAGCCCATGGTGTGCAAAAAAGTGCCGCTCAGAAGTAAAACAACCCAACCTTTTTATTACTTACAGCATTACCCACGTTACAAGCTTTCATTTGACATACAAATTGTTAAGTTCAATCCTCACGTTTCGCAGATATAGCGGAAAAATCGTGTTTACATGTATTTCTTCTCTTTTAAGGAGGGAAGGAAGCGAAGAAAGTAAAATTTTTATATCCTGTGGCACTCTCTGCGTCACAAGCTTTCTTTGACACATAACTTGTTACTTTCGTCATTCGCTTTCTGGAGATATAGCTGAAAAATCCTTTTCATATTTCCCTTTTTTAGGTAGGAAAAAGCATGGTGGGGTCAATTTGTTATATCCTATGACGCTCCCAGCATCACACGTTTTCATTTGACTCATAAATCATTAAGTTTGTCCATCGTATTCGAAAGTTATGGTGGAACAATTGCTTTGACAAATTCACAAACTGACACAACGAGAGAGGACGAACGCAGGGGTGTTGTGAAGGGACTGTGGCTGGAGGGGAAGAGAACGAAAATTTACAAACTCGAAATTAAATTTTGCCAACTGAGAAAACAAGTAATTTACATATATGTAATTTTGTCTCTGTCAGGGGCATACCCAGGATTTAGTTCCCCCGGGTTGGTGAGGAGGGGGCAGCTCCTAAAGATTTTGAAATTTGCCTCGATTTTGTCACTTTGCTATAATTTTACAAAACAAAAACTCCAATTTTTACATCTCACCTAAATTTTACCAAATCATTTACAATTTTGTCAACTGCCCTAGATTTTGCGAAATTGCCTCGATTTTGGTAACTCTTCTTAATTTTACAAAAGCAACCAGAATTTTCACAACTCACCTACATTTTACCAAGTGGCTTCGAATTTTGACAAATGCTCTATATTTTGCCAAGTTGTCTCAACCTTGGCAATTCGCCTTAATTTTACAGAAAAATCCTAATTTTTATATCTCATCTGAATTTTACCAAGTCACTTCGAATTTTGCCAACTCCCCTAGATTTTGCCAAGTTGCCTCGATTTTGCCAGCTCTCCTTAATTTTTAAAAAAACAATTCCAATTTTCACAACTCACCTGTATTTTACAAAGTGGCTTCGAATTTTTCCAACTCCGATTTACTTTAGAGAGGAGCCTCCCTCCCCATATTGCTACGCCCCTGGACGAGCAAAAAGCGATAGAAAGGCAGGCAATAAAAATGACTTCTTGGAACATTTGCAGTAATATTTAACCTGCCAGAGCCCAAACTATTTGGATAATTCTCGATCTCCGCCTTAAATAAGAAAAACAAATTCATATTTAATAGTTGAGTACAAATGCATTCCTCTTAATCAATCAGGTATATTGTAATCTCGTTTTTAGCAGCGCTTCGGTGCGTTGGACCCAGGTTATTCAATCAACTTAGTCCACAGCTAAAATGTGTTCTGGATTTTTCTGTTTAGAAGCTTTGAAATTTTAAGTGATAAACATTCGATTTTAATTTTTTTTTTATTCCCACTACGAAAAACACTATGAAATTACACTGGGCAACAAATTTTCATTAAAGTTATGCCTCTGAGATAAAAGGAGCCATTTCTTAAAGGTTTCAAGGTGCTGAACACGAACATGACAATTAACATGCAAAATTGGCTACGATTTCTGAGAAATCCGCAATAGTTTCTTATATAATAGAGTAATACGTATATATGACATGTATCGGTAAAACTCGGCTTCTACTTCCGACGTCGCTTTGCCCCTCGCTTGTACAGCTGTCAGGATCACCTCTGGCGAGCGTCCAACAATAGTTAGTAACATTGAAGTGAACCAGTTTCACTGTTATCGTTTTTCCATCGTGTTAGTGTCCTGATGAAAACGTTCCCCGTACTCATCACTAACCATGCCACTGTTGTCGGGGAAGAAATCTAAGTGGGAATGCAGAAAACGGATCTTTAAGGACATATTGCAGCCAAGTTGTGATACAGAGACAAAATGTCCTTAACCAGTTTCTTGTAGTTGTCTGCCTTGACACATAGGGCGGGGGTGGCTCAGTCGGTAGCGCGCCAGGCTCGTAATCTGTAGTTCCCAGGTTCCAGTCCCAGCTGGGTCAGCGTTGAGATTTATCTCCCAAAATTCTCCGCCCTGCCCACGGTCAGTGGGGGACACCGATGGGCTTGGAAAGGCCGCCGTCCGTCGGATGGGACGTTAAGCCGTGGCTCCGTGTGCGGGAGAGACATACCCTGTGCACGTTAAAGAACACGCTGGGTGGCCCTGACGGTGGGCTACCATCTGTCTCCCAACAGCTGTTCCAGTGGGTCCCCTCCCCCAACCTTCTCTGAGACTTCGGGGTCCATGTGACCTGGCCATTTAGCCCATAGTGTGCAAAAAAGTGCCGCTCAGAGGTAAAACAACCCAACTCTGCTTGACATTCGCGAGGAATTTAGTTGGTACCAGACGAAGTTATTCAGTGGGCCATTGTAATGTCCCACTCACTACAGAAATTATTTCTGCTTTTATATTGTATTAGTAATCTTAATAATATGTCAATATTTATTTATATATGGAATCAAATCAGTGGATAAAGATTGCCATTCGCTTCCTAAGATCCGAGATTCACATTAAAGTGAATGGCTTGCGGAGGTGGGTCTGTCCTCAGCACCTGCTTCTAGGAAGAAGATCGGGCTCGAATTTAGCAGAAATGGCACTGAAGCAGAGGAAATAAAATCGTTAAGGGGCAAGTCGCCCATTGGAAAGCGATAGACAAAGAAGGTAGAGGCGTTGGGTTGTTTTACCTCTGAGCGGCACTTTTTTGCACACCATGGGCTAAATGGCCAGGTCACATGGGCCCCGAAGGCTCAGAGAAGGTTGGGGCAGAGGACCCACTGGAACAGCTGTTGGGAGACAGATGGTAGCCTCCCGTCAAGGCGATCCAGCGTGTTCTTTAACGTGCACAGGGTATGGCTCTCCCGCACACGGGACCACGGCTTAACGTCCCATCCGACGAACGGCGGCCTTTCCAAGCCCATCGGTGTCCCCTACTGACCGTGGGCAGGTCGGGAAGTTTTGCGGAGATAAATCTCGACGCTGACCCAGCTGGGACTCGAACCTGGGAACTACAGATTACGAGCCTGGCGCGCTACCGACTGAGCCACCCCCGCCCCGGTCTGAGAGGATGACAGGACCTAATCAGAAAAACGACACATACATCCATGCTTTATCCGGGGCTCGAACCCAGATCCCGTAGATCAGTAGCCAAGCGTGCTAACCACTCGGCCACGGGAAGACTTTTTACAGGACAATAGGTGCAGTTAAATTGACCAGAGTAAGTACGATGTCTTTTTCAAAGGATGATTTCAATTGCTTCTAAAAATAACATTACATTTAGCAAACTTAATCATTTATATAAAAGATCAGACTTGGAGAATGGGACGGCAGAGTCCATGTTCGCTCAAAGGCGGCTAAACAGCTAGTTAGATATTCAACTTCAATCCTTACTCAGCTCAGCCTGTCTGGTTCTAACACTGCAACAACTACAGGTTTCTGTTTTATTTAAAATGCTGCTAATTACGAATTTTTCCGACTAAACCATATTTTTTACGTATCCCCCATAAGAAAGTCCCAATGGCGTTAAATCGAGACTACTCGGAGGCTACAAAATGGGACCACTGCTACCGATCCAGCGATTTGGAAATTTTGTATTTAAGACATTATTGTGATACTAATTTCATACCATCATAACAAGGAAACTTGGAGTTGGGTTGGGTTGTTTTACCTCTGACCGGCACCTTTTTGCACACCATGGGCTAAATGGCCAGGTCACATGGACCCCGAAGGCTCAGAGAAGGTTGGGGAAGGGGACCCACTGGAACAGCTGTTGGGAAACAGATGGTAGCCTCCCGTCAAGGCCATCCAGCGTGTTCTTTAACGTGCACAGGGTATGGCTCTCCCGCACACGGGGCCACGGCTTAACGTCCTATCCGACAGACGGCGGTCTTTCCAAGCCTATCGGTGTCCCCTACTGACAGTGGGCAGGGCGGGGAATTTTGCGGAGATAAATCTCAACGCTGACCCAGCTGGGACTCGAACCTGGGAACTGCAGATTAGAAGCCTGACGCGCTACCGACTGAGCCACCCCCGCCCCAGGAAACTTGGAGAGTTTCCTGATATTCTGGACATACTGTTACTTCTATTTCTTAAATACTGTATTTAATAAACTGTAACCCTTCCAAATATGAGTAATTTACAACTGTAATTTAAAGCTCCATGTAACAACAAGATTCATCTATAAAATGTAGAACATGACAGCATTTTTTTTTTATCCATATCGTTTTTTTCGCTCGGAGAATAAATATAACACAACTAGATGACGACGCGTTTAGTGCATATGGGATGCTCGTGGTCAAAGCGAATAAAGGTCAATTTTCCGACTTAGAATTCTCTAACAGTGGAAATTGGAACTAATTTTATTCTTTATGAAAATGCAAATAATGATATTTCATTAGTACCTATAAAACGCAAATGAATTTTTTATATATTTAAAACTGCGTTTTACTATTATTCCGCTGTGGGTAAGTGGTCAAATCGATGTTGCCAACGGAAACCCTTTGAACACCACACTACATCGATGTTGCCAACGGAAACCCTTTGAACACCACACTACATCGATGTTGCCAACGGAAACCCTTTGAACACCACACTACATCGATGTTGCCAACGGAAACCCTTTGAACACCACACTACATCGATGTTGCCAACGGAAACCCTTTGAACACCACACTACATCGATGTTGCCAACGGAAACCCTTTGAATACCACACTAGATCGATGTTGCCAACGGAAACCCTTTGAACACCACACTACATCGATGTTGCCAACGGAAACCCTTTGAACACCACACTACATCGATGTTGCCAACGGAAACCCTTTGAACACCACACTACATCGATGTTGCCAACGGAAACCCTTTGAACACCACACTACATCGATGTTGCCAACGGAAACCCTTTGAACACCACACTACATCGATGTTGCCAACGGAAACCCTTTGAACACCACACTACATCGATGTTGCCAACGGAAACCCTTTGAACACCACACTACATCGATGTTGCCAACGGAAACCCTTTGAACACCACACTACATCGATGTTGCCAACGGAAACCCTTTGAACACCACACTACATCGATGTTGCCAACGGAAACCCTTTGAACACCACACTACATCGATGTTGCCAACGGAAACCCTTTGAATACCACACTAGATCGATGTTGCCAACGGAAACCCTTTGAACACCACACTACATCGATGTTGCCAACGGAAACCCTTTGAACACCACACTACATCGATGTTGCCAACGGAAACCCTTTGAACACCACACTACATCGATGTTGCCAACGGAAACCCTTTGAACACCACACTACATCGATGTTGCCAACGGAAACCCTTTGAACACCACACTACATCGATGTTGCCAACGGAAACCCTTTGAACACCACACTACATCGATGTTGCCAACGGAAACCCTTTGAACACCACACTACATCGATGTTGCCAACGGAAACCCTTTGAACACCACACTACATCGATGTTGCCAACGGAAACCCTTTGAACACCACACTACATCGATGTTGCCAACGGAAACCCTTTGAACACCACACTACATCGATGTTGCCAACGGAAACCCTTTGAACACCACACTACATCGATGTTGCCAACGGAAACCCTTTGAACACCACACTACATCGATGTTGCCAACGGAAACCCTTTGAATACCACACTAGATCGATGTTGCCAACGGAAACCCTTTGAACACCACACTACATCGATGTTGCCAACGGAAACCCTTTGAACACCACACTACATCGATGTTGCCAACGGAAACCCTTTGAACACCACACTACATCGATGTTGCCAACGGAAACCCTTTGAACACCACACTACATCGATGTTGCCAACGGAAACCCTTTGAACACCACACTACATCGATGTTGCCAACGGAAACCCTTTGAACACCACACTACATCGATGTTGCCAACGGAAACCCTTTGAACACCACACTACATCGATGTTGCCAACGGAAACCCTTTGAACACCACACTACATCGATGTTGCCAACGGAAACCCTTTGAACACCACACTACATCGATGTTGCCAACGGAAACCCTTTGAACACCACACTACATCGATGTTGCCAACGGAAACCCTTTGAACACCACACTACATCGATGTTGCCAACGGAAACCCTTTGAACACCACACTACATCGATGTTGCCAACGGAAACCCTTTGAACACCACACTACATCGATGTTGCCAACGGAAACCCTTTGAACACCACACTACATCGATGTTGCCAACGGAAACCCTTTGAACACCACACTACATCGATGTTGCCAACGGAAACCCTTTGAACACCACACTACATCGATGTTGCCAACGGAAACCCTTTGAACACCACACTACATCGATGTTGCCAACGGAAACCCTTTGAACACCACACTACATCGATGTTGCCAACGGAAACCCTTTGAATACCACACTAGATCGATGTTGCCAACGGAAACCCTTTGAACACCACACTACATCGATGTTGCCAACGGAAACCCTTTGAACACCACACTACATCGATGTTGCCAACGGAAACCCTTTGAACACCACACTACATCGATGTTGCCAACGGAAACCCTTTGAACACCACACTACATCGATGTTGCCAACGGAAACCCTTTGAACACCACACTACATCGATGTTGCCAACGGAAACCCTTTGAACACCACACTACATCGATGTTGCCAACGGAAACCCTTTGAACACCACACTACATCGATGTTGCCAACGGAAACCCTTTGAACACCACACTACATCGATGTTGCCAACGGAAACCCTTTGAACACCACACTACATCGATGTTGCCAACGGAAACCCTTTGAACACCACACTACATCGATGTTGCCAACGGAAACCCTTTGAACACCACACTACATCGATGTTGCCAACGGAAACCCTTTGAACACCACACTAGATCGATGTTGCCAACGGAAACCCTTTGAACACCACACTAGATCGATGTTGCCAACGGAAACCCTTTGAACACCACACTACATCGATGTTGCCAACGGAAACCCTTTGAATACCACACTAGATCGATGTTGCCAACGGAAACCCTTTGAACACCACACTACATCGATGTTGCCAACGGAAACCCTTTGAACACCACACTACATCGATGTTGCCAACGGAAACCCTTTGAACACCACACTACATCGATGTTGCCAACGGAAACCCTTTGAACACCACACTACATCGATGTTGCCAACGGAAACCCTTTGAACACCACACTACATCGATGTTGCCAACGGAAACCCTTTGAACACCACACTACATCGATGTTGCCAACGGAAACCCTTTGAACACCACACTACATCGATGTTGCCAACGGAAACCCTTTGAACACCACACTACATCGATGTTGCCAACGGAAACCCTTTGAACACCACACTACATCGATGTTGCCAACGGAAACCCTTTGAACACCACACTACATCGATGTTGCCAACGGAAACCCTTTGAACACCACACTACATCGATGTTGCCAACGGAAACCCTTTGAACACCACACTACATCGATGTTGCCAACGGAAACCCTTTGAACACCACACTAGATCGATGTTGCCAACGGAAACCCTTTGAACACCACACTAGATCGATGTTGCCAACGGAAACCCTTTGAACACCACACTACATCGATGTTGCCAACGGAAACCCTTTGAACACCACACTACATCGATGTTGCCAACGGAAACCCTTTGAACACCACACTACATCGATGTTGCCAACGGAAACCCTTTGAACACCACACTACATCGATGTTGCCAACGGAAACCCTTTGAACACCACACTACATCGATGTTGCCAACGGAAACCCTTTGAACACCACACTAGATCGATGTTGCCAACGGAAACCCTTTGAACACCACACTAGATCGATGTTGCCAACGGAAACCCTTTGAACACCACACTACATCGATGTTGCCAACGGAAACCCTTTGAACACCACACTACATCGATGTTGCCAACGGAAACCCTTTGAACACCACACTACATCGATGTTGCCAACGGAAACCCTTTGAACACCACACTACATCGATGTTGCCAACGGAAACCCTTTGAACACCACACTACATCGATGTTGCCAACGGAAACCCTTTGAACACCACACTAGATCGATGTTGCCAACGGAAACCCTTTGAACACCACACTAGATCGATGTTGCCAACGGAAACCCTTTGAACACCACACTAGATCGCCAAAAGCTCATATCTCTAGTATAAGTAGATCGATTGCAATAGTCGTCAAAAGTTTTGATATTTAACAACTATTCTTACCGTTATTGGGAGATTATGAACATGTCAATCTTAGTATTTCATTAATACCTATCCAACCCAAAAAGAATATTATGTCTAAAAAGAAGAAAAATGAGTGTCTATTTGATAAATGAGAAGGAGAAAACATTAGCTCATTTCCTTTTCAGATGAGCTGACAAATTCAACTACCCAAAATGAATGCCTGTCATATATTTCACGAAGAAAAAATACGTGTAGCCTTCGTCTAAGAAAAGGTGATCCAGATTGTGCTTTTCACTTGTAGAATATTGCACATCAAGGGCAATTACCTATTATGAATGACTATCGAACAACATCTCGAAGTTGGTAGCGCGCCAGGCTCGTAATCTGTAGTGCCCGGTTCGAGTCCCAACTGGGTCAGCGTTGAGATTTATCTCCGCAAAATTCCCCGCCCTGCCCACGGTCAGTAGGGGACACCGATGGGCTTGGAAAGGCCGCCGTCCGTCGGATGGGACGTTAAGCCGTGGCCCCGTGTGCGGGAGAGCCATACCCTGTGCACGTTAAAGAACACGCTGGATGGCCTTGACGGGAGGCTACCATCTCTCTCTCAACAGCTGTTCCAGTGGGTCCCCAACCTTCTCTGAGCCTTCAGGGTCCATGTGACCTGGCCATTTAGCCCATGGTGTGCAGAAAAGTGCCGCTCAGAGGTAACCCAACTCGAAGATACATGGCCTCGGACGAAGAAATTTTTTGTTAGGTTTCTGAAGGAAACTTCGGCTACTTAAGGATAAAGTGTGTATCCACTGAAATACGATCCCTTCTGGAATATCTCTTCGTCACGTATGGAGTTCCATCTAAGGGAAAATAAATTTCATAATCATTGTGCTAGACTTCTACGAGGCATTCACACGATCTACAAAAGTAGGAAGAACTCATCGCATTGGAGACAAGTCAGTCCGTTGTTCATTCGCATGTTGCGTGCCAGTCGTTTATTATTTCGTGTTACAGATGTTATTACTAAGCAACAAGAAATTAACTTTGCACAATGTAAACAGAATCATAATGAAGAGTGCTACGGTTGCATGCAGAGGTGGTGCGTAGGCAGCAGCCAGATACCAAGGTACCAGGGGAGCTTTCACGAGGCGATTTGTTCCCCTTCCCCACACTCGTAATAACATTCAAAATAGATCGGTTTAGGTCAAATATCCGCCATCACATACACTGCCTAGACATACGGCTGCCTATTATATTATAGGGGGCGGGGGGAGGCTCAGTCGGTAGCGCGCCAGGCTCGTAATCTGCAATTCTCAGGTTCGAGTCCCAGCTGGGTCAGCGTTGAGATTTATCTCCGCAAAACTCCCCGACCTGCCCACGGTCAGTAGGGGACACCGATGGGCTTGAAAAGGCCTCCGTCCGTCGGATGGGACGTTAAGCCGTGGTCCCGTGTGTGTGAGAGCCATACCCTGTGCACGTTAAAGAACACGCTGTATGGCCTTGACGGGAGACTACCATCTGTCCCCAACAGCTGTTCCAGTGGGTCCCCTCACCCAAACTTCTCTGAGCCTTCGGGGTCCATGTGACTTGGCCCATTTAGCCCATGGTGTCCAAAAAAGTGCCGCTCAGAGGTAAAACAACCCAACCCAGCCTATTATATTATAGGAATGAATTTCTAGAGTTAGATGAGGTTGTTTTACTAGAAGCCATAGTTTTATTCACATAATGAGCTAATTGCCAGTCAGAAGGCCCCAATGTAGGGTGAGCAGACGTTCCGTTTTCAAGGAAAGAACCTGGATGAAAAATTCTGTCCCTGGAAGTGTCCCCTAACTTGTCTTTTTATATTATTTTAGATATTAAATTAACTGTACAACATGAACAGAACTCTTACTAATAGAATAATAGTGTCAACACTGTTATAAAAAAAATCGGTCGGTAATTCACGTGACCAAAAAAATTGAGGCTAGAGCTTTAAAATAAAAGTCATTATTTGCAAGCTATCAAATTAGTATGACCAGACGTCTGGTCACCTGGTTGACAGCTCGCAAATGAATTAAAACCGAATTTTCAAAAGTCCCCGAAACCTCTTCTGCAAATCTTGTCACCTATCCCAAAGGCTCAGAGAAGGTTGGTGAAGGAGACCACAAGAGCAATTCTCTGGACAGCTGTTAGAAGGAATCCTCATGTTAAAGACATCCAGCACGTTCTTTAACGTGCGTAAATATGGCTCTCCTGTATATGGTCCACGGTTGAATGCCCCCTCCGACGGACGGCATAAGTTCATTAATTTCAAAACTATACTTTCTTTTGTAAATCGCTTCTGGTGAGAACTTGTCTTTCTTATTCAGACTTATTATTGAGATATTATTATTCAGATATTATTATTGAGACTTGTCTTTCTTATTCAGATATTATTATTGAGACTTGTCTTTCTTATTCAGATATTATTATTGAGACTTGTCTTTCTTATTCAGATATTATTATTGAGACTTGTCTTTCTTATTCAGTGGACATTTTGTTAAGAATAAAAGTTTACGGATTTTAAGGAAAGTGTCATGGGGTGGGGAATGTAATATGGCAAGATCCTCCTATGCCACGTTTCATATTGGCGTCATTGGCAGATTAAAATCCATCTCCTATTTGCGTCGCTAAAAATTCGCAGCGACGTCATTTGCTAGGCGGCAAAATGCAACTGTATTGGAAAGCCAGAAACGGCAGCACTTCGTCTGCTAGGTGGCCTGGCACACTGTTGGGGCGGGGGTGGCTCAGTCGGTAGCGCGCCAGGCTCGTAATCTGTAGTTCCCAGGTTCGAGTCCCAGCTGGGTCAGCGTTGAGATTTATCTCCGCAAAATTCCCCGCCCTGCCCACGGTCAGTAGGGGACACCGATGGGCTTGGAAAGGCCGCCGTCCATCGGATGGGACATTAAGCCGTGGCCCCGTGTGCGGGAGAGCCATACCCTGTGCACGTTAAAGAACATGCTGGATGGCCTTGATGGGAGGCTACCATTTGTCTCCCAACAGCTGTTCCAGTGGGTCCCCTCCCCCAACCTTCTCTGAGCCTTCGGGGTCCATGTGACCTGGCCATTTAGCCCATGGTGTGCAAAAAAGTGCCGCTCAGAGGTAAAACAACCCAAAAGCCTGGCACACTGTTCCCCAAGGGGAAAACAATGAGAGCAAAGTCGAGTCATATTGACGCTAAATATCCGGTGTATCTGAATCTTCTAATTTATGGAAAGAGAAAGGACTAGACTGAAAGATGAAGCTCTGGCCAGCTTCTTTTCTCATCCACCACCTCAAAAAACTATTGGGTTTGTAGCTGAACCATCATCGCTTTTGTCATAAAAACCAACTCAATTTTCTAAGGAGCATCAATTTCTTACGTCATAACATGCATTCATTAACATTATTTAATATTATTATATAAATTCTCCATTATAAATATGTACTGTTATATGAAAAGTATGAAATCACTCTTGAGAACTATGTATATCAAATTTAGAGAAAACAAATTCTCTAATGATTCCATGGAGTTGGTTGGTATATGAGCCCACACTCTTCCGATAGCACTGCAGGTGCTCTGATCACAGAGCTACCTGTCGCAAACCAAGAACGCTTTTAATGAAACGAACTCTTCTAGCTGCTGTGCACAAATCAAATTTCTGTATCACTTGATGGCATTGTCTCCTCCTCTTACAAATAACATCCTGAAAAAGATGAAAATGTATGTCACGAGCATACTCAATTAATTTCTTTAATAAATTCATCGATGTTTCTGTAGTTCAAAGGTATGAAGTCACGCATAGTATCGATATATGAGAGCACTTGATATGTTATGAGTTCGTATCTCACAATGAATGACACTTGATATGCTATGAGTTCGTATCATCATTTTTTTCTGTAAATTTGATATCGATATTAAGAGTGACTTCATACCTTTCAACTGAAGAAATATTGAGAAATTTATAATAACATAATGCTACATATTTACAGTTATATTCCGAAAAACTAATTATTATTGCTGATAAATTATTTCTCTAACTGTAAACTTATGGTATAAAACTTGCATTTTTGAAGAGTGTAAATAAGAGTAGTACCGGAACCTATTTCAGTTACAGAAATATTTAATTGTTTTGCGTCGTGATTTTATTTTCCTAGTCATGATAGAAAACGTGGTCTTGATGTGTTGTTTAAAAAACATTTAAACAATTTATCTAGGTAAAGATCGTATAAATCATTAAGAAGGGAAAGCTTCGTAGAAGTAAGACCGTGTTCATCCTCTGCTTCTGTTCTTCCTGTTTCAGCCCTTCAAGCTTGACCAATCTGCAGCTCATTCAGAAAGAATTTGCGACTACTAATACAAATGATCAATATAATGATTCTAATTAATTTCTTTCCATTTTTTTACCGAACCTTTTCAGTACATAACAAAACAATTTTGATAACTTATAGTAATCTTTAAAAATGTTTTTTTTTTTCCCAAAAATATAGTTTTATTTTCCCATTCACTCCTTAGAAATGTATGTGTCCGTTTTGAAGTAGAAACTTTTTCTTGCGACTATTTAATAAAGTAGGTTTTTTTTTCCTAACAGCTCTTCACTAAGTTTGTGTTGAAAAGTTATTACTTTACCTGGAAAAGAATTTACAATTAAAGAACCGTCAAGTACACTATAAAATTCACTTCAGAAACTATTCTCTTGATTATCTTTGTGAAACACATAAATAAGAATAAAGCTAATTCCTAAAATATAAGCGTAGAATGCATTTTTAAAGTTCATAGTTTATCTCCGTCCATTGTATAAGGGAGTACCTTCCCTTTTTTAAAAGAAATTAATTTAATAATTTAGTTGAACTTGCTATCTGTTACCCTTCCACAATATTTATAGATTTCGACAATCACTAGCATAAAACTAAATGAAGCAAAATGCAACATAATATTTGCTGATTTACTTCGAATTTTTGAATGATTTAGTCACATACGAGCCCCTTTTTTTACAGTGGCGCAAGAGGGCGCCATTTAAGCTTTTGACTGCTTTTTTTTTTATCCCCTTACACCCTTTTGATGCAGCTACCCAACACATGAAACTTCCCGAAAATGCTCAGTTGTCATCTTGCAAGCTTTTTTAATGTATCTGCCGTCAGTTTATGTAACAAAAGTCTGAAAATAATTTGAACTAAAATTAGTCTTTAACTGTAGATAATCTTCATGCTTTGCGTTGTTTTAGCTCTGAGCGGCACTTTTTTGCACACCATGGGCTAAATGGCCAGGTCACATGGACCCCGAAGTCTAAGAGAAGGTTGGGGAAGGGGACCCACTGGAACAGCTGTTGGGAGACAGATGGTAGCCTCCCGTCAAGGCCATCCAGCGTGTTCTTTAACGTGCACAGGGTATGTCTCTCCGCACACGGCGCCACGGCTTAACGTCCCATCCGACGGACGGCGGCCTTTCCAAGCCCATCGGTGTCCCCTACTGACCGTGGGCAGGGCGGGTGAATTTTGCGGAGATAAATCTCAACGCTGACCCAGCTGGGACTCGAACCTGGGAACTACAGATTACGAGCCTGGCACGCTACCGACTGAGCCACCCCCGCCCCTCATGCTTTGCGGGTCATCAGTAACAATTTAACGATTATTTGTAACGATATAGACAGAAAAACTAATAAAAATTCATATTTAAAAAGTCTACATTCTTCTCTGATAGGTGAGAAAAGTCAAAAAATAATTTGATCTTAGTGTTTATAAGGGTGTAGCTAACTCATCAAGTTGCGCTTTACCACTTCACATTTTAATGAAGCTTTTTGAATGTCAGACAGACTACTCCATGTCATCAGTGGGCAGATGTAAAACTTAAGTTGAGCGTTTCTAAGATTAATGCAATTTTAGTAGCTTGTTTTTTATTTTTAAACTCTGCAAAATAAAATTTTACTTCATTCAATTTGGAATTTTCTTTTATGCCAAAAAAACACACTATTTTGGCAAAATTTGCCATCTTTATGCTCATAAGTACCATATTTATTTTTGTTATTTCCATAAAAAGGGTCATAATTTTTGTTAAAAAAATATGTCTGAAAGAAAATGCATGAAATCTTTGCAATTCGAAGGATCATAAGGAGAACAAACATCATCTTTTGGGGCGGGGGAGGCTCAGTCAGTAGCGTGTCAGGCTTCTAATCTGCAGTTCCCAGGTTCGAGTCTCAGCTTGGTCAGCGTTCAGATTTATCTCCGCAAAATTCCCCGCCCTGCCCACGGTCAGTAGGGGGCACCGATGGGCTTGGAAAGACCACCGTCCGTCGGATGAGACGTTAAGCCGTGGTCCCGTGTGCATGAGAGAGAGAGAGAGAGATAGAGAGAGACATACCCTGTGCACGTTAAAAAACACACTGGATGGCCTTGACGGAAGGCTACCATCTGTCTCCCAACAGCTGTTCCAGCAGGTCCCCTCTCCCAACCTTCTCTGAACCTTCGGCGGTTCTTGTGAACTAGCCCTTTAGCAAAAAAGTGCCGCTCCGAGGTAAAACAACCCAACCATCATCTCTATAAGCAAAACTGGAGTTACACTGACACTCAATGACCACCACTTACGAGTTATTTCACCGAGAGTCTCCTGGCAAACAATTAATGAATTTTCCTCTTATTCCATAATGAATATAATTTGTAATATCCCAGAGAGCAGCATATATTCTATACCAGAGAGCAGTATTATAATCTTACGTTACATTTAACATTCCTTTTTGTACAATTCTGACAGTTCAACAGTAATGTGGCAAAGGCCACACAAAAGAAATATAGATTTCTAAACGATGTAGTTCTTCTTTTTCTTTTACTTTATCACCAGGGTTGTCCCGGTTGCATGTGAAACTGCTTCGTAACTGCACGTGCCTACCGCGAACTGACACCAAAGATAGAAAACTTAGTTACTGCAACACCTAGACGTCTATAGATTTGTTCACGACTCGGTGAAAAACCGAACTCAACATTTTGCATTGACGACGGTTTCTGTTTCCCGTTTCGTTAGTTGGCGGACACGCCTTAAAGCTGCACGACATCTGCAAATTAGGGTTAAGAGACGTTACATGTTCGTGTGAGGCAACATTGCGCTTAGTCTCTTTGCTCGTTAAATATTAAAATGCTGAACAACATAACCGCATTTCATACAACAACATAAAGTTAATTGGGGCGGGGGGTGGCTCAGTCGGTAGCGCGCCAGGCTCGTGATCTGTAGTTCCCAGGTTCGAGTCCCAGCTGGGTCAGCGTTGAGATTTATCTCCGCAAAATTTCCCCGCCCTGCCCACGGTCAGTAGGGGACACCGATGGGCTTGGAAAGGCCGCCGTCCGTCGGATGGGACGTTAAGCCGTGGCCCCGTGTGCGGGAGAGCCATACCCTGTGCACGTTAAAGAACACACTGGATGGCCTTGACGGGAGGCTACCATCTGTCTCCCAACAGCTGTTCCAGTGGGTCCCCTCCCCCAACCTTCTCTGAGCCTTCGGGGTCCATGTGACCTGGCCATTTAGCCCATGGTGTGCAAAAAAGTGCCGCTCAGAGGTAAAACAACCAAACCAACCATAAAGTTAATATACGATTCTAGGTTAACACAAAAAAAAAATGAAGTGTTTTCCCATTTAAATGATAAATTATCTTACTACTATGTCAGCAGTTATTTTACGAATATGAACCATTCCCATAATATGTGGATGTTATTTTTCTGATGTTTGTTGTCTTTCTGCTGAGTTGAGTTGGGTTGTTTTACCTCTGAGCGACACTTTTTTGCACACCATGGGCTAAATGGCCAGGTCACATGGACCCCGAAGGCTCAGAGAAGGTTGGGGGAGGGGACGCACTGGAACAGCTGTTGGGAGACAGATGGTAGCCTCCCGTCAAGGCCATCCAGCGTGTTCTTTAACGTGCACAGGGTATGGCTCTCGCGCACACGGGGCCACGGCTTAACGTCCCATCCGACGGACGGCGGCCTTTCCAAGCCTATCGGTGTCCCCTACTGACCGGGGGCAGGGCGGGGAATTTTGCGGAGATAAATCTCAACGCTGACCCAGCTGGGACTCGAACCTGGGAACTACAGATTACGAGCCTGGCACGCTACCGACTGAGCCACCCCCGCCCCTTTTCTGCTGAGGTCTCGCCTTCCTCACAGATCTTTCCCTTGGCTTATTAAAATAAGAGTCTTCGCTCAGTTCTCTATCGAAAGCGGATTATTCAAAATGTAATTTATTTTTTATTAAAACACAGATAGGCATCCGCACAAAAGGGGGTCAATCCGTCAGACAACAGGATTGTTTCCAGATGAATCATGCCTACGTTTTGAGGCTGTGGTTCGTTTCATTAGCTATTTCCCTTTTGCTCATTTGCAAAGTCGTATTTCAGCACATCATGTGGATTCAAGTTTAATTAATAGTTTTAAAATGCATTAATTCTTCACGCAGATGAAAGCCCATCAGCACAAGGTTAATGTCTTCGTTCATCGGGGCGTGGCGGTATCGCACCTTCTCTCGTAATCTGATATTTTCCGGTTCGAATCCCACTCTGTTAGTGTTGAGATTTTCACCGCTAAACCCTATCCTGTCCGCCGTAAAGAAAGGAATAATGATGGGTTTGTAAAGACCGCCGTCCGTCCATCGAATAAGATATTTGACCGGGGTTCTGTATGCAGGAGAGACATACCTTGAGCATGTTGAAGAGACGTTTGATGGACTTGACTGGAAGTTTTCATCTTTCAAATCTGTCAAATACCTTTTTACAGTCATTCATAAAGTTTTTATCTGTCCTCAACAGCTGTCCAGTGGATTACCTACCCAACTTCGAGCAGTTGGGGTCCTTGTGACCTAATAATTCAGATTATGCTGTATTTGGAACATTTTTTTAGAAAACTATATTCCCGTTATAAAAGCATAAAAAAAAGTCGTGGGCTAAAAATAACGTTCAACACCTGTTTAACTAGTTTTTCTTTAATTTTCAGTTAAAGCACAATGTTGCATTGAAATAAAAATGAAATTTCATTTTTACTTCTTTTAAAAACCAATAAGAAATTTATTAATTTGAATAAAGATATTTGCTGAGGTATCGCTTTTCTCACATTTTCTTGTCATGTTCTTACACTAAAAGGGTCTCTCTGATAGGTGTGAAAAGCACTCCTTTGAGAGGATATTGATTTATTATTTAATCTCATCTATTAACACTAAATTCCAGCATAAAATTTAATTTTATTACATTGAATTAATATTTATTATTTTTGTATTGAAAGTAATAAAGTTTAAACCGAAATTTAGTGCCATAAAATTGATATTCAATAAGGTTAAGCAGTTCTAAAAGAAAATCCTACATCCGTCTTAGGATGTATGATTTTCATAAGTGTCATGTATCATAAGTACATGTATCATAAGTACTCCAAGGACTCAGAGAGCTAGATGAGACATGGAGATCAACTGGAAAGCAGCTAGGTACAGTCGCTCAAAAATATACGAACACTATGGTTGATTACAGAATTCAGAAA
Organism: Ryuthela nishihirai; assembly: GCA_038380435.1. NCBI lineage: Eukaryota > Metazoa > Arthropoda > Arachnida > Araneae > Heptathelidae > Ryuthela > Ryuthela nishihirai. The sequence continues at coordinate 10,776,754 of JAWZYU010000007.1, forward strand.
ACTTATCTGGCAACGATTTTTTTAGAAATTAGTGATCTGGCAACCTTCGTGTCACGTGATTACAGAATTCAGGAAAAATATCTGGAGCGTGTACAGCAACTGTACACGCTCCAGTTACCGTTCACAGCAAACTGGAGCGTGTGCAGTAACTGCACACGCTCCAGTTTGCTGTGAACGGTAACTGCACACGCTCAATATTTCCGTGAGTGAGTCCACACGATCTAGTATCAAAATAATATGACCACCTATAGTCGCTCAAAAAATATCCGAACACTATGGTTGATTATAGAATTCAGAAAAAAAATATTTCGCAACGATTTTTTTAGAAATTAGTGATCTGGCAACCTTCGTGTCACGTGACACGAAGATGAAATTCCCATGCGACAGTTGGGTTGGGTTGTTTTACCTCTGAGCGGCACTTTTTTTGCACACCATGGGCTAAATGGCCAGGTCACAAGGACCCCGAAGGCTCAGAGAAGGTTGGGGGAGGGGACCCACTGGAACAGCTGTTGGGAAACAGATGGTAGCCTCCCGTCAAGGCCATCCAGCGTGTTCTTTAACGTGCACAGGGTATGGCTCTCCCGCACACGGGGCCACGGCTTAACGTCCCATCCGACGGACGGCGACCTTTCCAAGCCCATCGGTGTCCCCTACTGACCGTGGGCAGGGCGGGGAATTTTGCGGAGATAAATCTCAACGCTGACCCAGCTGGGACTCGAACCTGGGAACTACAGATTACGAGCCTGGCGTGCTACCGACTGAGCCACCCCCGCCCCTACCTATGCGACAGAGAGCGGTCTTTCCATTGCTGACTGTGTTCCACTTTCTCGACCTTCAGCAGAAGAGATATTACAGAAGGAAATTATCAATGCATACACAATTCGAACCCGAACCCTCCACTGATGACAGGTTGTACTAGGCTACACAGAGTAAACAAGGTGGCCGAACACTAGTAGAGAATTTTTATACTCTAGTATAGGGGTTCTCAACATGGGGTATGCCGGGAGAGCTCAAAAGAAGCTAGATCTAGTAACAAAGTAAAAATAACGATTGTTATAGTATAACTATAGTTTTATCTATCTATACAAGGGATACGCCAGTTAAATACACATTTCCAGGAGGTACGTGAAGCATAAAAGGTTGACAACCTAGAATCTAGTATATATCGCTACCTTCTATTAATTGGGGTGGGGGTGGCTCAGTCGGTAGCGCGCCAGGCTCGTAATCTGTAGTTCCCAGGTTCGAGTCCCAGCTGGGTCAGCGTTGAGATTTATCTCCGCAAAATTACCAGCCCTACCCACGGTCAGTAGGGGACACCGATGGGCTTGGAAAGGCCGCCGTCCGTCGGATGGGACGTTAAGCCGTGGCCCCGTGTGCGGGAGAGCCATACCCCGTGCACGTTAAAGAACACGTTGGATGGCCTTGACGGGAGGCTACCATCTGTCTCCTAACAGCTGTTCCAGTGGGTCCCCTCCCCCAACCTTCTCTGAGCCTTCGGGGTCCATGTGACCTGGCCATTTAGCCCATGGTGTGCAAAAAAGTGCCACTCAGAGGTAAAACAACCCAACCTTCTATAACTTCATCTTCCACCACTTCACAATTCAATATAACACAAAATAATTATTAAATAAATGTTTTAAATTTGCGTCTACCTTTATGAACAAATATATGTAGCCTAAAATGGAGTTCTTCATTACTATTAATTTCTGGTTTTATATTTCTTATTTTTGACCTAAAATAGATCAATATTATAAAAAGTCTCTTTTTTTACTGAAATATGTAAAAATAACGTACTTTAATTTCTTTTTCACACACAGAGTTTCAGTTAGGGAAAAATACTATAAAAAGCCACATGTCTGGAATTGATGTTAAGACCATACTATTATACATAGTCCTTCCCATTTATAAGGCATTTATAAGATGATTTCGGGACGGTGGTAGACTCAATAGCTCCGACACGGTAGCTCGTGCTATAAGTAACACTGATCACTTTGGGTTCAAGAGTAATTGTGCTATGTTATAATTCAAATTTCTAATTTTGCTTGAAATTTTAAAAGGAAAATAAAGAAATAAAAAAATTTTAAATTATCTATTTTACTATGCGCGTTTTAGAAAGTAGACATAAAATTAGAGCTTACTGGTGGTTCAATTAGTTACTGAATGCGAAATTCACTTCAAATGAATATAAGGCGCCGACAATTCTTGTTAAGTAAGAAAATCATCGCCTTATCTTCCTATAATCCGGAACTTAGAAATGATTTTGTTTCTTTGTTTTTGTACCTGTATTCATTAGTTAGATATTAAAAATATCATGATTCTATGTACAACCTAAATCTAATCTGTGTCTGTACAATTGAAAATAATAAAAGGAACAAATTCTCATGCTCATCAGAACATGAGTGATAGGGGCAAGTCAGTTGAATACTTTGATAAAGGATAAACTAATCATGTCAGTAGTATTGTGTCAACCGGCAAGTCCCCCGGAAGTGCTTTCCCCCCCCCCTATGTCGCAATCGTCCACGTTGCCTTCTGGACTTTGACCCCTTATGTCGCAATCGACCGGAAATTGCCCGTGTTGGTCCACGTTGCCTTCTGAACTTTGACCCCCTATGTCGCAATCGACCGGAAATTGACCTGTGTTGCAATCGTCCAGGTTGCCTTTTCAGATTGAACTTTGACCCTTATGTCGCAACTGACCATATTTTAAGCCCTCTTCATAGACCCCCCTAGTTGACAGACATATATTTTAAGCCCTCCCCCATTTCATAGACCCCCTGGTTCACCTACCTATATTTTAAGCTCCCCTTCTCGAATAGTGTCGTTTTTTCTTGATTAGACCCCACCCATATTTTAAGCCCTCTTCATAGCCCCCCCCTGGTTGACCGACCTATATTTTAAGCCCTCCCCCTCTTCAAAGACCACCCATGGTTCACCTACCTATATTTTAAGCTCCCCTTCTCGAATAGTCTCGATTTTTCTTGATTAGACCCCACCCATATTTTAAGCCCTCTTCATAGACCCCCTGGTTTACCTATATTTTAAACCCCCCTTCTCGAATAGTCTCGATTTTTCTTGATTTCAGACCCCCTGGTTGACCCACCTATATTTTAAGCTCCCCTTCTCGAATAGTCTCGATTTTTCTTGATTAGACCCCACCCATATTTTAAGCCCTCTTCATAGACCCCCTGGTTGACCTATATTTTAAGCTCCCCTTCTCGAATAGTCTCGATTTTTCTTGATTTCAGACCCCTGGTTGACCCACCTATATTTTAAGCTCCCCTTCTCGAATAGTCTCGATTTTTCCTGATTTCGGATCCCTTGGGTTGTCTTTATTTTAAATCCTCTCTCTAAAGATCCCCCTGCTGGTGGACCTATATTTTCAGCCCCCTCTTTAAAGACCCCCTGGTTGACCCATTGCAAATCAGTTTGTGCACATTTAATCAGAACCTACATGAAAGTTATACTGTTTGGGTTTGAGAAAGATTCTTTAGTTCACAGGGCACCGCATTACACTAAAGCACACTGTCTTGTACGTATGTCTGTCTGTATGTTTGTTTCTCTGTGTGTTTGTGTCTATGTGTAAAAATGTATGTTACTACGAAATGTGTGTACGTGTAGATGTGTGCATATATGTCAAGATGTAACTGTGTCTGCATGTTTCAGATATACAGCATGATACATGCAACAGTCAAAAAGGCGTTAAATAAAGAATTTTGTCGCTATAGAATTTAACCAAGCGATCTATCGGGTAAAAGGAACCCTGAAAACTAAGACAAAAACACGTCTTTACTAGAAGGAGTAACAGCGGGAAAACCATGAAATATTACTGTACTAGGATCGAGAAAACTCACTATCCATTACATTAATTTTTTTTTTATTATATTCATGTATTTCACCCCATTTTCTTGTCAAGAGCTAAAATTATTTGATGAATGAACGACAAAATATCTTCAAATGCAGTGGACGCATGACAGAATAACTTCAAAATAAGTGCCAATAGCTGAAAAACCAACTGTAAAAAATTAGACAAATACACACCGGGAAAGACAGAATTGCTTTCAAAACATTAAAATACCTTAAATGTGTGGCTGAATCACCTTCAAATATCTCACAGCACACTTTTAAAGGAAATATTTTCTCATTATAAGCGATTTCATACAAAGAGATACGCACTCTATGCTTCACATTTAAATCTATAGAGATAACGATCACTACCCATGGAACACATCTGTGAAAAAACACGCTATGATAGGGTTTGAGAAAGATTTTTAGCCCATGGGGGTGCTGCACTGCAGGAAAGCACATTATCTTTGATATCAGAACCTACATGAAAGTTATACTGTTTCGGTTTGAGAAAGATTCTTTAGTTCACAGGGCACCGCATGAATAAGCGCATAAGTGTGGGTGAAGATAGCTATTTTTCGCTGCAAACACAAGTTTTTCGACAAAGATAGGGTGTTTCACTAAAATCTAACACGGGATTTCATGTCTGTTTAGTTATTTTTCCTGCATGAGAATATTTCTAATCTACCTCATAGACAGCAGGTTAGTTACTTCTGATCTAACAAAGCCAAGGTCTGAGATCGATAGTAAGACGTTTGTGTTGTTTTCCTACCAAGATCCCGACATCCTCTCACATGAAATATTACTGTATTAGGATCTAGAAAAATCACTATCCATTACATTAATTTTTTTATTATATTGATGTATTTCACCCCATTTTCTTGTCAAGAGCTAAAATTATTTGATGAATGAACGACAATATATCTTCAAATGCAGTGGACGCATGACAGAATAACTTCAAAATAAGTTCCAATAGCTGAAAAAACAACTGTAAAAAATTAGGTAAATACACACCGGAAAGACAGAATTGCTTTCAAAACATTAAAATACCTTAAATGTGTGGCTGAATCGTCTCCAAATATCTCCAGCACACTTTTGAAGGAAATATTTTCTCATTATAAGCGATTTCATACAAAGAGATACGCACTCTATGCTTCACATTTAAATCTATAGAGATAACGATCACTACCCATGGAACACATCTGTGAAAAAACACGCTACGATTGGGTTTGAGAAAGATTTTTAGCCCATGGGGGTGCTGCACTGCAGGAAAGCACATTATCTTTGATATCAGAACCTACGTGAAAGTTATACTGTTTGGGTTTGAGAAAGATTCTTTAGTTCACAGGGCACCGCATTACACTAAAGCACACTGTCTTGTACGTATGTCTGTCTGTATGTTTGTTTCTCTCTCTCTCTGTGTGTTTGTGTCTATGTGTAAATATGTATGTTACTACGAAATGTGTGTACGTGTAGATGTGTGCATATATGTCAAGATGTAACTGTGTCTGCATGTTTGTTTCTCTCTAGGTGTGTGTGTGTGTGAGTGTGTGTATGTTCATGTATGTTAATATGTTTCTTTATATGTATATGTTTTCGTGCGTATGTGTTAAGATGTCTGTGTGCACATAGTCGTTTCTCTGTATGTGTATACGTCTTCATGTTTGTCTCTCTCTCTGTGTGTGTGTGTGTTAAAGTATCTGTATGTGTTTCATCTTTATGTGTATATGTTATCGTATGTGTGTGTGTGTTTGTTCACATGCAAGAATAAACATATTGTCTTACGGACACTTGCTTCCTACAGAAGAAGCTAACAATTTAAAACGAGACTAGTGGTTATGCAAAATATTTCATCACAGATCTTAACTTGAATACTCATATTTCAGGAAATGTAAATCCTTGTTTCAAAAAAGAGGCCTCTTTTTTGAATGGTTATGTTGATTTGAGTGAGAGGAAGTTGATCGATGTTTGCACGCATGTTGCAATATTTACAACTGATATGCCCTGATGAATTAATTCCTTCCTTTAACGGAAGAGTTTGATGAGACTGTATCAACATCCGCCTGGGCCAGACCGATGCAGTATACAGGGTGATTCAGAATTCATCATCAATATTTGGTGGGGAGGTAGGTAATAAGAAACGAAGGAGATTTCACATAGGAAAGCATGGGCGCATATGCCATGTAGTAGGGCAAAATGACCCCAGTTCAATGATGGAAAGAAAACATAAGAAGGAAGTGGTAAGGAAAAAACATTTATTATCTTACATGTAACATTTCTTTGCATTGGTTGTACAGACTTACAAGAGGTGCTCGAACTGCCGACCATGTGCTAGAATGCATGACTCACAACGGCGTTGCGTGGACAGCCGGACCCTGTGGAAGATGCCTGGCATTTCCCGGATGTTTGAGGCAGCAACTGATATGCGTGCTACAAGATCCATAGCACTATCAACAGGGGTCTCGTACACCATGTTTTTCATAGCACCCCATACAAAGAAATCGATTGGAGATAAATCCGGTGAACGTGGTGGCCAAGAAACTGGTCCACCGCGGCCAATCCATTGACCACCAAACTGTCTGCGTAGGTAAGCACGCACAGCATTTGTGAAATGTGCAGGAGCGCCGTCATGCTGGAACCACATTCGCCGGAGACTACCATCAGGAACCTCGTTCAGAATATCTGGTAACACAGTCTGAAGAAATGTTAGGTACTTGGCACCGTCCAAACGGGATGGTAGTAAATACGGGCCCAACAAACAGTCACCGACAATCCCAGTCCACACATTGACAGCAAAACGTTGTTGCGCAGCTCCAGGTCTTGTACCGTGTGGGTTCTGATGAGCCCACACATGCCAATTGTGTGTGTTGAAGACACCCTCTCGAGTGAACAACGCCTCATCGGTGAAAAGAACATACGTTGGGAAATTGGGATCAACGGCTGTTCTCTGCATGAACCACTGACAAAAAATAACACGTTTGGGATGGTCGTCTGCTGCCAATAATTGCACTCTTTGCAGATGAAACGGATGTAACCCTTCTTCGTGTAATATCCGCCACGCTGTTGCTTGCGAAATTCCAAACTGCCTAGCCATACCTCGTGTGCTAGCACCAAGTTGTTCCTCGATTTCCTGTAGGACAGCTTCCTCTACTGCTACTGTCTGTGCCGATCTGCGCCTCCCTCGATTAACATTACTAGCAGCAAACGATCCTGTTTCACGCAGTTGGCGATGAATACGTGAAAACATTTGATGCTGTGGCACACGGCGGTTTGGGAAGCGCGCTGCATACAATTGCCTGGCTCGAAGACATCTTTCTCCTGCCGCACCGTAAGTTACATGCATATCTGCACATTCATTCCACATATACCGGTTCATGTTACTTCTGCAAATTCACCTTGTCGAATGACAACTGACTGCACTCGTCAAACAGCTGTGCTTCTGTATGAGAGGTGTGTACACACAGCGCCCTCTACACCACCATGCGTTCGTCTGCCCCCATACTTTCCTATGTGAAATCTCTTTCTTTTCTTATTCCCTTCCTCCCCACTAAATATTGATGATGAATTCTGAATCACCCTGTATAACGAGGAGCGTTGTGTGAACTCATTCTAACTTGTGTCAAAATGAGGTTTACTGTACGCCACGGTTATTTCTCACCAACCTATCCAAGGGACAGGCTACCGTCTACCCATCGCAGGAGGTTTTGCGATTGTTCCTGCCACCTCGAACCACGTCCAAGGTCTCCAGTTGGTGCAAGGTTGGGGGTGAGGGCCCCTTCACCAATCCGTCATGCTGATACGAATGTCTATGTTCAGATGTTACCGGAGCAGCGAGCACTCTATGTCACCATGGAGGACGACGCGTGGGAGACGTTTTGCGGTGGGGTGGTATGCTGATGCTCTTGTCATACAGTATTACGCCCTGGTTCCCCCCGTAGCACCGTAAGGCACCTAAGGGGCTTCATCGCGAACCCTCCAAGCTACGCTCACCCGCTGGTAGAGCGAGAAACCGCGGTGGGGTACGTGTCGGAAATAAAGGAGGAATACGTGACAGAAATAAAGGAGGAGTGCCCGTCAGAAACTGAGGTGGACACGACAGGCGTTCAGTCGCTTGACTCAGAGGAGACAGTGTCAACCGTCTCCCCTGTACGGATCGAGTTTTCTGCGCCTCCTTCCCGCAAGAGGAGGATCGAGTAACCGGAAAAAATAAAATAAAAAGACGAAAAAAAATATATAAAAAGAAGAAAAAAACAAAAGGCTTTTTTCAAAGCCACCCAAATATGTTAAAGGATTGCCTTTGGTACAGTGTGTTTGGTTGTGTGTGTGTGTGTTTTGTAAGTTAAAATTATAATTTTCTATTTGTATTTCATATTCCTGGTCCTCTGCGTACCCTATGACGTGTAAGGGGGAGTATATTTTAAGATTTATATCTATATTGCCACCATTTCTTTTAACTATAGTGCTGAGTTTGGTTACCATTACTATTTTATCTATAACGTAGTTGAGTTTTGTTACCGTTTCTATTTATCTATAACGCGTAACAAACATTATGTGTGCTTTGTACATTAATTAATTTTACTTTCCATGTGTACCAAGAGCGTGTCGGATTAGTTTATATGCTAATTTAGTTATAATGTGCTAAGTGGATTACCATATTTATATTTATGCAGAGTTCTGCTTAGTGGGTTACCATATTTACCCTACGTTAACCTTTAATGATGAGAATAGTTTATACTACCCATAAAGTGACTACATAATAGTTCCTTAAAAACTATTTAGTCGTATACTTATATTTTACACAGAGTGTTAAACCTCTTACATTTTTTTGAACGGTTTGGTAAAAAACTCTGGTTAAACATTGTACCCTAACGGGTACGTATGGTTTTGTCAGATTTTAAAAGATAGATTAAATAAACATAATGCTACCGTCTCATAAAGCACGCACTCTTTTAGCTATGAAACCATGTCATCTGTTAAAGAGGGACATTTATCAGTTAGTCATTAGTTAGTCACTTATTTTCCACACTAGATGGCTCGCATTAATAGGTGTGGTAAAGAAAATCCCTTTTCACCTTGTTTATGACTGTTACATGTATCCCTTTCTTTGAATTTTTCTGTCTTACTATTTGAGTTATAATGTTCTCTTTTTTGGAACGATTTTTACACTTACCCTGTGCATTTTTATGTGATTTTTACACTTTTTCCTATCATCACAGTTAGTTAGGCGGATTCTTTGTAGTATTTGCTAAATTTTGACTATCAGTCCAGTTGCAAATAAAATATCAGTGGATTAGTGCAGGTAAGTTGAAAGGGTACGCTCGAGTGAGACAATGTGTTATTTTTTATAGTTGTAGTATTTGCTAAAACTAATGTCCCCTACTCCATTAACATGCATTCATGATGGAACTAAAGTGTTTTTTTTTACGCAAGGGTAACCGTAACGTACTTTTAGCATTCTTACTTTCTATAACATTCAGAGACGATTTTTAAAACTGTTTTAGCTGATTTTTCTTCAGAGAAAGAAATTGTTATCGATTGTTACTTCCTAGGAATGAGTTTGCATCACGTACTGAGGATACAGCGGTAATAAGTATCAGGAATAAAAAGTTTTAAACCATGTCACGTAACGGATATACTAACGGAGAGTAATGAATTGAGACAAACGTAAAACCACTTTATCGTTCCAAAACAAGTCCTGACGCGGAAAGTGCTGAGACACAGATATCTGATGGCTACATCCTTCATCTCGCTGGATACTAAATAAGAAAAGTTCAACCTTTGGAGGTTTAGGGGGTCGAAGGGAAATTCTTTCGAAGGGGTACATTGAGACGCTGACCTATCATAAAGGGTAGAATTGGGAATGCAGAGAACCACCTCGGGACTTGGAAAAAATTCGAGTCCGAAAACTACGTTAAAGAGTGCCAGTGGGTTTTCATGTTGTAAGACATCGCACCTGATACAGAAGCAAGGGAAACAGCGCAGGGGATGACGTGATCCAAGATTCATCCGCCAATAAAACCCTTGTGACCCTTTTTTTTTTTGGAATAATATTTTTCAATTTCGCAGGAGTTTTGTTAAAAACCATCCGTCAGTAAAACGTGGTCCTGTATCGAACATGGGATTTTTTTATGTCACTCATACAGGTCACGAGACCATATTACCCCTCAATATTTTTCATAATTACGAATAAAATCAGATTTTTTTCACTGTTTACCTTTTATTAATTTTTTACCCAATAGCATTTATCTGCGGGACAGTCTTTTAAAACAGTTACTGGGGGATAGTCCTTGAAAGGAGGGTGGAACTGTTAATGAGGGGGACGGAACTTTTGATAAGAGTTTTAATTAATGTAGTTGATGATTAACGAGTTTTAGCGAGATCAAATCACGCTGTCAGAAGCAATTTTTTTTTTAAATACAGGAGACGCACTAAAAATAGTACACAAGTTGGATAACACTGATTAAATGTGCAAAAACTGATTTGCAATGGGTCAACCAGGGGGTCTTTAGAGAGGGGGCTTAAAATATGGGTCCACCAGCAGGGGGGTCTTTAGAGAGAGGATTTAAAATAAAGACAACCCAAGGGATCCGAAATCAGGAAAAATCGAGACTATTCGAGAAGGGGAGCTTAAAATATAGGTGGGTCAACCAAGGGGTCTGAAATCAAGAAAAATCGAGACTATTCGAGAAGGGGGGCTTAAAATATAGGTCAACCAGGGGGTCTATGAAGAGGGCTTAAAATATGGGTGGGGTCTAATCAAGAAAAATCGAGACTATTCGAGAAGGGGAGCTTAAAATATAGGTAGGTGAACCATGGGTGGTCTATGAAGAGGGGGAGGGCTTAAAATATGGGTCGGTCAACCAAGGGGGCTATGAAGAGGGCTTAAAATATGGGTGGGGTCTAAACAAGAAAAATCGAGACTATTCGAGAAGGGGAGCTTAAAATATAGGTAGGTGAACCAGGGGGTCTGAAATCAAGAAAAATCGAGACTATTCGAGAAGGGGGTTTAAAATATAGGTCAACCAGGGGGTCTATGAAGAGGGCTTAAAATATGGGTGGGGTCTAATCAAGAAAAATCGAGACTATTCGAGGAGGGGAGCTTAAAATATAGGTAGGTGAACCATGGGTGGTCTATGAAGAGGGGGAGGGCTTAAAATATAGGTCTGTCAACCAGGGGGGTCTATGAAGAGGGCTTAAAATATGGTCGGTTGCGACATAAGGGTCAAAGTTCAATCTGAGAAGGCAACGTTTACGATTGCAACACAGGTCAATTTCCGGTCGATTGCGACATAGGGGGTCAAAGTTCAGAAGGCAACGTGGACCAACACGGGCCAATTTCCGGTCGATTGCGACATAAGGGGTCAAAGTCCAGAAGGCCACGTGGACGATTGCGACATAGGGGGGGAAAGCACTTCCGGGGGACTTGCCGGTTGACACAATACTACTCATGTCTGACCCTATAATTAACTGCATAATAAATACTTAACATACTCCTTCATCTCGTAGACTCAGTCAATACCTTACCAGGCTGGTCACCTGATATTCCTAGGTTCGAATCCCCCACTCTCCCTGAGTTTTGATTTTTATCTCCTAATCCGAGTTTTGTTTCGTGAAAAAAGAATACCGTTTGGCTAGGAAAACTCGAAGATTGTCAGAAGATGCACTGGATAGCCCTGATGGGACATCTCCATCTGTCTACTAATAGTTGGCCAGTCAATCCCCTTCCACAACCCATCTCTGAGTCCTTGTGACCATTTAGATCAATTTGGGCCAAACCTGCCACTCCAAAGTCTAGATATCTTCAACTGTATTCTGTTCGATATCAGTCTCTCAAACATTTCTCAGAAGACAGTCTTTTTGTCGCGGAGCCGTGGATTTTCTCGATAAGGTGAGCACAATGCATATATTTCCGTATCTTAAACAGAAAGGAAAAAAAAGACAAAACTTTAATTAATATCTCTGGGAGTCGTCCATAAACATTATGTAAATCCCCTCCCCCCGCAACACACATCCACCTCCAATGCATTGCGAAATTTTTGACAAGGGACTTCATTATTTGTACAGTAATCAGCGTTAGAAGTTAATTTACGGCAGTAAGTATTTATATTTGATAATATAACATAAAAACTAACTATTGCAAACAGGAAATGGGAAAAAACTATTGATTGCAGAAAACAATTGTAGGGACTCTGCGGGAGTGAAGGGTCAGGATCGCCATTTTGGCGGCAGTGCCTACCCACCTGGCGACATAGCGCCAGCGGCAGGGCCAGTTTTGAGAGCACGATGACGAAAGGCGACAAGAGTCGTCCTGGCCGTCCTGGCACGGCGATCGTGTTTTAACGCTATTGGCCGAGACACCCTAACGTCCCCCGAAGGACACGTGACATCATCCAGCAGATGGTTCAAACTGGACTTGTGCGCGGACCACGAGATGTTCCGGATGTGAGACTTTTCGTTTGCAGCTCGTTTAAGCTTTGTCTGTATCTAGCGGTGGGACTGCTGAGGCTCGTTATAGCCTGTGTTGAATTTGGCCAGTGAACTGTACCGGGTGGGCAGCCACTGTATGTATATAGTTATAGTGTTTGTAAATAAAAAAGTGTACATAGTTGAAATACATGAGTTTGTGTTTTCGGCCACCTGAGTGATTATCCTGACAAGATAAGGGCAGGTACCCTTCTACAAAGCTCTCACACACATAGGTAGAAAAAGAACTCATCCCAGACAGGCAGAGGAAAGTGCCATCTACAACAATGATATTTTAGAATTTTAAAGTTACGCTTTATTTCTCAGTTATTTTTCCTCTCTCTTCAACAGAACACTAAACACTGACAAAAAACTCAATCGTCGCAATTTCAAAACATGATTTCTTTTACACAACAGTGCGTTACTCTAATATTAGGATGAAAAATTTTTTCTCACTTCGCAAACATAAACCGCCAACTAGTAAAATCTACATTCCGAAGAAATCAACTGTACTAATCAGTCTTCATTTGCATTTTAATAGTCCTTGCCATTGAATCATAGAATATTACGATATTTCTGGTATACGTATATTCCTCACTTCTTACATACAACTTAAATAAGAGAGAAATATAATTACCGCTGATTAAAAGGCGTAAATTCTGGTAGAGTGTGAACTCTCTAACTGCGCACCATACATCTGACACTTACTATTACTGTATCTGGGTGATCGAAAAGTAACAGAAAAAGTAAAAATGCAATAATTCGAAAAGTATAGACAGTAGTACGATGCGATTTTCAGAGAAATGCACAAAAAGACATGGGATTTTGTTTACTAAAGAAAATTTTTATTGCCAGAATAGTTAGATTTGCCACCGACAGGTGGCGCTCCAGTTGTGTCAGTAGTTTGTACAATTGATCTCTTTTGTTGCGATCTTATGCAACCACAGCAATTCCCGGTTCCGTCTCACGACACTACCTGGTTATGAAAAGCCGTGCTTATCTAGAGCCGGGGGCAAGGAATACGCCCTATAGGCGCACCTCAACCCCAGCCTCACATGGCAGCAGTCCTATAAAAGGAAAGCTGACCACCGGAAGAAACCTTACTTTAATCTATTCCCCGGTTAGCCATGAACAACGATATATAAATCCAAGTTCGATCGGCGTCCGGGGTGGAGACTCTTTGTAAGACCCAGACTTTTGTGAGGGCTCTGGCCTACTAGGAGCCAAACCCGTTCTGCCGAGCCCTTGAACAGTTCACCCAGAGCTCCTGATAGGTGAGGTCTCAGACGCTGTCACCAACCAACCGGCTAGGGAACCGGTCGGCAGCATCATCAACCTCGGTTGGCTTTGGCAATGCTCAAGCCAGAGACCCAATCCGGCCGGCAAAGCCTTCAGCCAGTTTGCTGGGCCCTAGGCCCCTCCCCCACCACCACCACGACAAGGTGGTCCCCTATCGGGGGAGGGAGTAGTTTGTACAGTGGCGCAGCACAATTTACAACGCAGCTAGGATTACAAATGTTCAATGTGACGGCCGTCATTCATGAGAATGGCCATCAGACGTGGCACGACACTCTGCACAGCACACTCTGCACAGTATCGAAGAGGGTTTCAGCTGCAATTCCTGTCACATGATGGCGAATAGCTTCTTTCAACATGGCCAATGACGTCGGCCGACCTCTGTACACTGTGACTTCAAGTAGCCCCATAACCAAAAGTTACAAGGTGTAAGGTCTAGAGACCTGAGTGGCCATTCGTGCGGGAAAGAGCGACTGAATATACGGTCATCGCCAAATGTCAATCGCAGCAGGTGCTGGACTGGACCTGTGATGTGCGGTGGCACTCCATCCTGCATGAATGAATTACCACTGATTAAAAGGCGTAAATTCCCATAACACTATGGAGCGCTTGCCTCTCTTGCAAGGAGGGAATGATGCTGTCTCTTAAAAGCGCTGCATAACGCTCGCCTGTGACAGTAACAGTTCGAAATGTACAGCTATGGACTTCCTCAAAGAGAAAGGGGCCTATAATGAATGACGCAGTGAACCAGCACCACACTGTCACCTTTCGCTGATGCAAAGGGGTTTCCACAATCGCGTGTGGGTTCTCTCTCGTCCAGATGTGGCAGCTGTGTGCATTTAAACTTCCATTAAGCGAAAAGTGCACCTCGTCAGTCCACAGGACATTTGACAGCCAGTCCGCATTGTTTTCCATCTGTTGAAAAACCCAATTTGCAAATTCATGACGTCTCTCGAAATCGGTTGGTTTCAGTTCCTGTACGTGTTGGATTTTGTAAGGATACCTCTTGAGCATGATCCTGAGTGATCGCCCGTACGAAACGCCAGTTCGTCTTGAAATTTCACGCTCACTGCATTCCCCATGTGCGGAAGCTGCCAATTGTGTGTCGGCCTCGTGTTCGACCTCGTGCACAATAGTTTTTTTGAGTCTCCTGCTTCTTGCACGTGCTTCCAAACTGCCAGTGTCCTCAAACCTTATCATAGCTATCAGTGAGGAACAAGACATCGATCCCTTTCCACTTCTAATACCCGGCATCGAACGATAGGTGCGCAAAGCTGCACTTGCACATTCGGAGTTCTGATAATACATCTTAACTAAAAGTGCATATCTGTAACGATAACATGCCTCACCTTGGCAGAACGTTTAACTTCGGTAATAAGCGTTAAAAGCTAAAAGTTTAACTTCAATGTTCACTACATCTGAAATTTACGTACTTTACGGCAAAGTCAGATTGATCAATATTCGCAGTCTCGCACCGTTTGAGGAGCGGCGGCCTGCGGATCTGTTTAAATAGCGACAGGCAGCAGCTCCGGGACCGCTACAGCGCCACCTGTCGGTGACAAATGTAACTATTCTGGCAATGAAATTTTTCGTTATTAAAAAAAATTCCATGTCATTCTGTGCATTTCTGTGAAAACCTCATCGTGCTACTGTCTATACTTTTCGAGTTATTGCATTTTTACTTTTTCTGTTACTTTTGGACCACCCAGTGTAATGTAGCTTTCAGAAACAGACACCACGTAACTACCACTTGTCAGTTGGTCATCAGCTGTCAGTTGAGTCATTAACTCCCTTTTTCCTAGGTTTTTTTTAATCTTTTGATTTACAACACATAGGACATAGAAACTACTCATGACCTCTACAGCTCTTCTTATAGAATGGCTATTTACTAATTTCGAAATCACTTCTTATCACTCCTCCATTTGGACCTAATAACAGGCAAAATTTGAATACTGAAACAAATACTAGTTCCCTATCCACCTAATCAATAAAGTTTTAATTTGTTGCTAGCTATTAAAATAATATTCTGTACTTGAAGTTAAGCAGCAAGAGTGTTTTCTCATATTTAGAGTGATGAAAATATGACTCGTAGATGACTATTCCCAAGTTCGAGTTCCCACTACGTCTTCATGGAGACTTTTTCCATTTTTAACCTCCTCTCACCGATGGGCTTCTAAAGTTCATCGGATTCAATGTTAAGGTCTGGGTCTGTATTCAAAAGAACCTCACACTCAGCACATTAAAGAACGTTTATGTCTTTGACTGAATGCGTAAATCTATTTCCTAACAGTTGTCTTCTGGATCGCCTTAAGCCTTTGGAGTCCTAGTGACCTGGACATTTCGCCCATTGTGAGCTCAGAAGTACCGATGAAAGGTGAAACAATCCAATCTCTGTTACTGATTAATCTGAAGATAAATTATGTAAAAAAATTTCGTTTCATCTATTATATTGTTCTTTTCAAACTTACTTTCTATTGTAGCTCATATAATAATATTTAATTGCATTTCAGTTATCACTGACGCTCTCATTCACATCAGTTCTTGTGAAAACAGAGAGATTTTCAAGCTGAAAATATTCGGAAAAATCTGGCAAACACCGAACATTAGTTTTCAAAGTAAAGCGAGTTCTGTCATGTTCTGCATTTAATGATTACCTTCATTGGCAACAAAGTATTAACAAAGTATTAATTGTAGAAAATAATGTTTGTAATATAGTTGATAACCTTCAGGAACTAATTGATTTTTTTCTCAGGAAATATATTTAGTATGTTAAAAGTAATCCATGATAACATTAAAAGTCTTAGAAGTAATATAGGACAATTTCAGATTCTTTTATCAGAAGTAAATTATATGATAGATGTTATTACTTTAACTGAAATATGAATATATGATTTTGAAATTAATAAATATAAAATTCATGGCTATAATATTTTCCCTGTGATGATGCATAGAACCGGCCAGGCCTAGCACCTAATATCCGACCCCGCCTTCTCGTGGTGCAGACCGTTAGCACCTTTCAAAAGAGATACTCTCTTGTGGAAGTGAACGGAAAGGGCTGCCAGATTAGTGTGTCCTACTAATCAGGACAACTATGGCTACTTTTCTTTTTTTTTCTACCCTGCTGACGAGTGGTCAACCACACAGGGTCCTGGTGCTGACCATATAAACCCACTGGACTGGACAGATATATGGCTCTGAGCTTGATTATGGATCCTGATTTTGCTGCACTGGTGGGCTTCTGTGGAGGGAAAATCTTCCGCTGTGTTTTCTGTTTGTTTGTGGGTTGACAGCCCCAAGTGAATAGATTCACAGGATATGTTTATCAGCTGGTGGATAATCCTGAGCAGAAGTCATCGCAGGCACCTGAACTCTTTGCTTCTATTGGCATCGTCAAATTCTACATTGGAGAAAGTCTTCCAGTGTAGATGGCTTCAGCCTTTAGTGGTGGGGGAACGGGTCTTTGCCCCATGTCTGCGATTAGGGGGCTGTTTGATATTGTCGGCATTCCCTCTCTCAATAAACATAGTTTCTTTAAACATCCCACTAACCATTTTCTCTCCATAGGTAGTTGGAATGTGAGGACTCTGCACAGAGCTTTTTCTCTTGATGTCCTCACACAAGAATTCCACCATTATAATTTAGATATTCTCGGCTTGCAAGAGACCAGATGGACAGATAAAGGTCAGATTCTTAAAAATAATCTTAAATTTCTCTTTTCGGGGAGGGACGACAATAAGCATCACCAAGTCGTGGGTTTGATTCTCATCAGACACGCTAGTGATGCTCTCCTAGGATACGAGTGCATTAATGAAAGGTTTCTTACAGCAAAATTTCAGACAAGCGTTAAAGACTTGAATGTTTTCTGCTGTTATGCCCCCACTGAGGATGCCGATGAGGATGAGAAGGATAGGTTTTACGGACAACTTCAGGATATTTTGAATTCTGTCAAGAAAGGAGATATTACCCTTGTTCTTGGTGACTTCAATGCCAAAGTTGGTACTGACTCTGACCTTTGGGGAGGAGTAATAGGTCCTTTTGGTATTGGTAGCTGCAATGGCAATGGGTAACGTCTCCTACAGGTAGGTAATCTCAATGGATTCAGAATAACTAACACTTATTACAAACACCGCGACATACATAAGTACACATTGATTTCACCAGATGGGCTGCATAAGAATATGATTGATTATATATTAATTAACAGCAAATGGGCTAGTTCTGTTAGGAATACCAGGTCATATAGGGGAGCTGAAATTGGATCTGACTATTACCTTGTTTAAAGTGTCTTGCAACTTAAACTTAAAAAATGTTGTGTTAGGGTTAAAAAATTTAGTTTTAATACTGAAGCTCTGAAAGATACAGTTCTAGCCAAAGCTTACCATGATAGGTTACTTAGTCATTATGACAGTCATGGTATGCTTACTACTGAAGTTGAGGAAGAATGGGTTCATTTTAAACAGGCTTTTTTGGACACTAACAGTACTCTTTTAGGAAAAAAGGAGCAGAAAAGACAGAATTATCTGAGTGATAAGGCACTTGAGCTTATTTCAAAAGAAAGAACTGCAGGAATATCCTTAATCAATACCCTACTAGTCCTAATAGAAAATATTACAGGGAGCTTAAAAAACGTGTAAAGGATCAGTTAGCTGCTGATAAGAATCTTTGGCTTGATGGTTTGGCTGACAAAGCCGAGGAAGCAGTTAGACAGCACAACAGCAGAGAGCTGTACCAGATAGTTAATGTTTTCTATGGTAGAAAATGGACAAGTATACAGGGATTGAAGGATAAACAAGGTAAGGTTATAGAAGGTGAGGATTCTGTCATGGCTAGGTGGGCTGAGCATTTCAGTGATGTTCTAAACAATGTGGTTAGTTCTACTCCCATTGTTTGCAATGATAATAGATGCATTGGTGGCTTTAATGTTGTCCCTATAACACAATCTGAAGTTATTTTGGCTGTTTCTAAACTTAAACTTCATAAATCCCCAGGGGTAGATGAAATTACTACGGAAATGCTTAGAGCTGGGAATGTTTCGGTTACCACTTGGATGACTGAAATTCTGAATATCTTTTGTGATAAAGGCATAGTTACTAAGGATTTTACCAGAGCTATTGTTATCCCTATTTTCAAAAAATGTGATCGCAGTTCTTATGATACCTATAGTGGTATCAGCCTACTCTCTGTTCCAGGGAAAGTTCTTTGCATGATTGTACTTAATAGAATTAAGAATCTGGTTGACAGGCAATTGCGTGATGAGCAATGTGGATTCAGAAGTGTTAGGGGATGTATGGATCAAATCTTTTCACTTAGGCAGATTCTTGAGAAATGTTTAGAGTTTCAGAAACCTTTGGTTGCTAGCTTTGTTGATTTCAAAAAGGCTTTCGACTCTGTTGATCGTCATAATTTGTGGTTGATTGTGAGATCATATGGTATACCTGACAAGTTAGTTAACATAATGAAAGCTCTCTATAATAACACTGAGTCGTGTGTGAGAGTTGGTAAGGCTTGTAGCAATTGGTTTAGCATTACTTCTGGTGTTCGACAAGGGTGCATTTTGTCTCCTTTTCTCTTTAGTTTGGTTATTGATTATGTTATGCGAAATTCACTTCAAGGGAAAGATTTTGGCCTTAAATGGGCTAGAGATACGAAAGTTGGACAATCAATATACTGCTAAAAGCTATGTTCACTGTTAAATTTAGAAAATCGTTAACAGCATTTGTGGTTTATAGCAAATCAATGTTTATATCATCAGTGAAATATATATTCTTATAACTAATATGGTTCAATTTTTGCTCTAGTTATTCAATAAAAAATTTTTATGACGTAATCATGGTAATCTGTACAATAGTAGAAATTTTTATTACATCATTATACAGAAACAAACCTCTGGACTATTTAAATTGAAAATCTGGCATCTTCTAGCCAGATGTAAAGGGAGAGTTGACGTTTCGACGTTGTACAGTGCAGACGTGTGGGCGTGTACTGTTATTTAAATTTACACTTGGCAGACGATAGCGGTGGAAAGGCGCCAAGCAGCGTAAGGGGAAGACAAAGATTTTTGAAGACTATTTTAAGAAGATAAGTTTCTCTTTCGTTATTTAATTCCGTTATGCTGTACATTACCGAATGTAGAATATTATTTTTCACTATTTAAACCTGCGAAGTGCAGGTTGCTGTCACTTTTAGAAAGAGTGTCTAAAGACTTATTTTTTTTAGACTTTTCTAATTTTTTGTTCAACGATTTTAAGTCAAAATATTCTTCAGTCTTTGATAGCTTTCAAGAACAGCAAATGGCTGAACAGAATGATAATCAAAGAAAACGTAGCATGGAAGAACATGACCCATTGCTATCAAAGCTTCCTCCAGCAGGGATCAATTTTTAAAAGACAATGAAATAGTGGAATTAGCTAACAACATTGGCCTTCAGAAATTCAGTGTAATGATTAAGGGAAAAACCGCAAAACCACAAGCACTTAAACGAGCTTTATCAGTATACATAATCAATCCTAATGAAATTAAAGATGTACGTATTACCAACACCAAAAATATCGTAATGAGCACTTCTTCCATGACGTGTGCTCAAGATATTTTAGGCATCTCAGAATTACTTTCTGTTGCTGTTACAATTACTTTATTAACAGATACACCACTCGGTTTATCTTAAAAGATGTAGAGCACACTATTACAACGGAAGAATTGCAAAAAGAGCTCATATTAGATAATCTGACATTTGTAGAATTAGGTCGCTTTTATAGTAGAGAAGGACTTTAATACATCCCAACACAATCTGCTCTTGCCACTATTTAGGACACTATTGTCCTTCGGAAGTTCATTTATGGTGTCAGCTACAACGACCATCCATATTCGTAGAAAGACACGCCGCTGCACCAACTGCCAACGCTATGGGCATTCAACTAAAACTTGTCGCAGTAAACAACGCTGTAGTCGGTGCGGAGACGAACATGCCTCCAACCTATGCCATGCACCCACTACTTATTGTTGTTTATGTCTCCTAAGGATCCCATACAACCACTGACCAACACTGCCCTCTATGGATACAAGAAAAGGAGATATTAAACTAGAAAACAACAAATCATGTTTCTTATCAAGAGGCAAGAAATAAGATTATTAAAGGCAAAATATCATGAATCTGTCGTGAAAAACAGATTACACAAGACAATTCTAACAACATTGTTAACGCATCATGGATTGAAACACTTCAGAAAACTATTACAGAGAGCATTACAAAGGCATCTCGAATGTAGAAATACATTTCACAGAACTGTTTAGTGCAGTTATCGCATCTGGAGTAATACCTCGACCATCAGCAGAGAAAACCCAAACAGAAATTGCTTCTTCGAAACAATTGTTGATAACAAAATTTTAGGTGATAACAGAAACATCCCCTAAAATTGCAAATTCTGATGTTATCAATAAATAAACCTTCATGTGTTCAATCATCAACTCTTCAAATAAATTCATCAGGAAATAAAAACAACTTAACCCAACAAAAGAAAATAATCTCAAAACCTCTAGAAACGGAAGTTAGCCCTATGGAATATAACAACAATTTTCCATCAACTTCAAACAATAAAATGCATAACAAAATTACTTCCGAAGATGTAAAATCTCAAAATGCTCAAAAGTCGAAAGCTTCAGCCACAAAAATGTTTACCACTTCTAATTAATTTTCTCCTTCGATATATTACAATGGAACTCTCGTAGCATATTTGCAAACTCTCATTTTCTCCAAATTCTTGTGGTTACTCAAACTCCTTCAATCATTTGCATTCAAGAAACTTGACCAAAGCCTCTCCGATTCCGCATTTGAGGATATGCAATATTCCGCTCCGATCGACAAGACGGCCACGGAGGTGGTTTACTTACTGTTACTGTACACAAAGACTTTCCACCTGAACTGTTAACTCCTAATGCTATTCCTAATTTAAATACTGGACAACTTCAAGTAGTTTCTATTTTCCTACCTACATGGAATTTAAATGTGGCGAACTGCTACCCACCGAAAGGAGAGGATACTGTCGAAATTCTATGTTATCTATCTACTGCTTATCACAACTTGGACATTATTTTAGGAGGTTTCAGTAGAAATGTTAAAACATCTTACTGAACATTACCAGATGCAATTTCTTGCGATGTATAATCAGTCATGGGTTACTGGAAACATTCGACCTTCTTGGAAAACAGCTATTATCATTCCAATCCCGAAACCGGGACTTAAACATGACACAATGTCTGCTTTCAGGCCAATTACTCTTTTTTCTCATTCAGCGAAGATTCTAGAACGACTTATTTGGCATCGACTTGAACGAATAGTTTTAAAGTATCAAATTTTTCCTGAAGAAGTGCATGGATTTATACCACTGAAGAATACAACGAATGTTTT
Organism: Ryuthela nishihirai; assembly: GCA_038380435.1. Lineage (NCBI taxonomy): Eukaryota > Metazoa > Arthropoda > Arachnida > Araneae > Heptathelidae > Ryuthela > Ryuthela nishihirai. The sequence goes on from JAWZYU010000007.1 coordinate 10,798,760, forward strand.
AGCCCCTCTACATATTTTGATTAATGAAACTTTGAAACGACGACTGCATTAGAATCTTTAAAACGAATTAGCATTAGGTTTTTGGTTTCCTTTATGCAAAAGGACAGCTTTTAAGCTGAATTTTGACAAATTTATAAATAGCCGCCATTCCTTAGGACCGTGAGTTGTTACAATTTCTTCCACCAGCCCTGAAATATCTGTGCAGAAACACAAACCATCTTGCATCTAGTAATAAGCAGATGAAGCCAAATTTCTTTCTGAACAGAGAACTCTGGCACCCTTGCCAGAAGATTCCATGCTTGAAGTCTTAAACCTAAAACCTCTGCTTGTTGTTTAGAAAGTCCTAATTCTCGAACAAGATCATTTTATTTATTTTGCTGAATCATATGAGCTCGTCTAACTATTTTAGGGGTGTATGTAGGATCAGGATCTATATATGCCTCAAAGTCATCCTCTGATGAATGTGAATCCATCTCCTCCCAGTTGGTTGGAGGTGTTGGTATAGGAAGATCTTCTCCATGAGGAACTGACATTATGCCTGAAGGCACATTTCAATATTGTATTTTGCTTTCGTTCTTTTTTGAAAGACTCGACACTTTAGTTAAACAAATATAGCAATCACGCAAATGAATACTTGGCTCACGTTAAACCATTGAAACTGCAAAGGCCATGAATTTCATCTTACCTTTCAACCATTCACTCAGGCCAACGAAACACGAAATGCAGCACGCGTGTGGAGCCCATGTTTTATCCTGATCTCCAACATGACATCCATAATACAAGTTATAGGCTTTCTTCAATTTTTTTTTTCTACTGTCAGTAGTAAATTAAACCATCAAAAGAATATGTCACAAAATCTAACTATACTTCAAATAGTCGTATTACAATTCTTAAGACTCTAATCAAAGCATAAAGCGAAACTTTTTACAACATTAATTAAGTGACACAATAATCTTTGTGAATAAATATATAAGTTACTAAGATTCGCCTTTCCAATTCATTTTTTTACCTTAAAAAGCTCGCCGCCATCAAATCTCTTATGCTTTTCCACTAGTAGACTTCTTCGACAATGGGGCGGGGGTGGCTCAGTCGGTAGCGCACCAGGCTCGTAATCTGTAGTTCCCAGGTTCGAGTCCCAGCTGGGTCAGCGTTGAGATTTATCTCCGCAGAACTCCCCGCCCTGCCCACGGTCAGTAGGGGACACCGATGGGCTTGGAAAGGCCGCCGTCCGTCGGATGGGACGTTAAGCCGTGGCCCCGTGTACGGGAGAGACATACCCTGTACATGTTAAAAAACACGCTGGTTGGCCTTGACGGGGAGGCTACCATCTGTCTCCCAACAGCTGTTCCAGTGGGTCCCCTCCCCCAACCTTCTCTGAGCCTTCGGGGTCCATGTGACCTGGCCATTTAGCCCATGGTGTGCAAAAAAGTGCCGCTCAGAGGTAAAACAACCCAACTTCTTCGACACATTACGTCCACTTAAATTAGATTTCATAACGCAGTTCTAAGTATAAGACAATTCAATCTTTACAATACGGTGAACTTTCCAAAGTTTTCTTCACTCCTTATATTTTTTAGTCTTTCTCTGTTCCTACATATCAGTGACGAAATTATCACACTCAGGCACAACACGAGCATCAAAATGAGACATCGCATCATGCTTTTTTTGTTGCACGTTCATCTGTCGTAACAATTCACTTCAAAAGAATATAGGGCACCGACAATTCCTGTTAAGTAAATCGGCGTCCTATCTTCATAAATTCCGAAACGTCCAAAATGATTCTGTTTTTGTGCTTGTGTTCATTTGTTAAATATAAAAAATATCATGATTCCATGTGTGCAATCTAAGTCTAATCCGTGATGTGCAATTTAAAAAAATAAAATGAAAAAATTCCATTCGGTCAGAATACGACTGATAAAGGAAAGTCAATTGGAACACGTTGATAAAAATTAAACTTTTTACCTCTGATTCTTTTTACCTCCTACTCAATCTGATAGACTCATTCAGTACATCACCAGGCTGGCCATCTCACATTCCCAGGTTGGAATCCGCCACTCTCCCTGAGTTCTGCTTTTTATCTCCTAAGCGCAATTCTCTCTTTGGTGAGAAAAGGGACACCGCTGGAGTAGCAAAATTCGCAGTTTTTCATGATTGGAACTTAAGCCTTGGTCCCTGTATAAAGCAGAGCTTTACACTATGTACGTTAGAATACGTGCTGCATATGCCTGATGGGATATTTCCATCTGTCTACTAATATTTGTTCCAGCGAGTCTCCTTCCACAACCCATCTCTCAGTCCTTATGACCATTTAGATCAAATACCCAAACCTTCATTTCTTCAACTGTATTCAATTCGATAACAGTTTCTCAAATATTCCTCAGAAGGCAGTAGTTTTCTCATAGAGACCGTGGGTATTGCTCGATAAAGTGAACACAATTCATATGTTCTCGTATCTTAAACAGAAAGAAAAACATACCTAAAGCGTTCAATTAAATGTAATGTACTTGAGAGTTTAATTAAAAAAATAAAATAAAATAAATACCCGCTCAAGCAGCTGCTTGCCACAGAGGTCTGACAGGAGCCTGTCAGTTTATTTTATCACTGATTAAAAGGCGTAAATTCTGATAGAGTGTGATCTCTCTAACTGCGCACCATGCATCCAACACTTACTGTTACTATGTATAATGTCGTAGCTTTCAGAAACATACCACGTAGCTACCACCTGTCAGTTGGTCTTCAGCTGTTAGCTGAGTCATAATTCCCTTTTCCTAGGTTTATTTTTACTCTTTTACAGCACATAGGACATAGAAACTACTCATGACTTCTACAGCTTTTCTTATAGAATGGCTATTTACTAAATTCAAAATCCGTGCTCATCGCTCCTTCATTTAGACGTAATAACATGCAAAATTTGAATACTGGAACAAATACTAGTTCCCCTATCCACCTAATCACTTAAGTTTTAATTTATTGCTAGCTATTAAAATAATATCCTGAACTAGAAGTTAAGCATCAAGGGTATTTTCTACTATTTAGAGAGAAGGTTGGCTCAGTCGGTAGTGTACCGATATCGTAGATGAATACTCCCAGGTTCGAGTTCCCACTTTGCCTTCCTGGAGATTTTTTCCATTTTTAACCTCCTCCCTGCACTCAGTTAGAAACGTCATACCGATGGGCTTCTAAAGTTCATCGGAATCAATGTCAAGGTGGGTCTGTATTCAAAAGAACCGCACAGTCTGCACATTGAAGAACGTTTATGTCTTTGACTGAATGCGTAAATCTATTTCCTAACAGTTGTCTACTGGATCGCCTTGAGTCATTGGGATCCTAGTGACCTGGCGATTTCGCCCACTGTGTGTTCAGAAGTACTGCTGAAAATTAACCTAATCCAATTTCTGTGAATTATTAATCTGTGGATAAAATATGTAAAAAATTTTCATTTCATTTATTATATTGTTTTTTCCACATATATTTTGTATTGTAGTTCATATGATAATATTTAATTTTCAAAACAGTTATTATTATTAACTTGTCAAAACAGTGAGATTTTCCAGAAGAAAATATTTGGAAAAATACGACAAATGCCCGACACCAATTTGAAAAGAAATGCGAAGTCTCTCGAGTTTCTCATTTAAAACTTACTGATGGTGAAAATTTGAATAAAATTCAATATGCCATTCTAATGGAAAATTTTCCAAATACTAACAGTACAATTTTGTTCTGACCACTACAACTCAAAAAGAAAAAAAAATCACTTAGAACAAAAACGTTAATTTTTTTCCCTCCCTCTGAAGAGGGGGAAATTAGCTGGTCTGAATGCAAACCTCGTCACAGCCACACTCTAACAAATGCGCCATTTTCAGCACGGAGAGAATTCAGAAAATTAGGCCACTTTCAAAGCTTCAGGGTAAGAAATTAGCCTTTCCTATCAGTTATTTTTTTCTCCAATCACAAAGGGATAAACATGAAATAACACACTGATCAGCAAGCGATTAAATTTTTAATGAATTTATTAAATTTTGGTTTTCTGCGTTACCAGCATAGATAGCGTTGTTTTCAACAAGGCAAACCACCTTTTGCAGTATAACTTTTATACTGTATATAAAAAAGGCAGCCCTCTACTCATCTTACCTACAACAAATACCTTGGCTCGTCACATCCTACTCTACGTGAAAAACCAAGATATCTTTTTAATATAATAAAATAAAAAAAATAAATACCCCCTCAAGCAGCCGCTTGCCACAGAGGTCTGACAGGAGCCTGTCAGTTTACATGACATAGTAGAAGGTCTGTGAGGGTGGCAGGACCTCAGCAGAAAAACGACACATGCATCCATGCCTTACCCGGGGCTCGAACCCAGGTCCCTTAGAGCAGCAGCCAAGCGCGCTAACCACTCGGACCAAGGTTACAAAAAAAATTAGGTTTAGAATCTCCCTAAAAATAATCCTGGATACGCGCGTGTATATGTGTGTTATCTTTCTGGATTTTTTTTTCTGTTTCTCCTGAGGTCTCGCCTTCCTCACAGATTTTCTCTGTCTTATTAGATTAACAGTCTCGTGTCAGATCAGGTAAGTGGACAGTTTTAGATGTAATTTATTTTTTATTAGTAACAAAGTTAATCACCAAAAAGAGCAGGTCAAACAGTCAGAGAACACGATTTTTTTATGCCTAAAATTTGAAGCTATGGTCGTTTCATTTGATATTTCACTTTTTGCTAATTTGCAAAGATATATTTCAGCACATAATGCGGAATCAAGATTAAATATTAATTTTAAGTGCTTTAAATCTTTATGCAGATGAATGAGCAGAAGGTTAATGTCTTCATTCATACGGGAGTGAGGTCAGTTCATGGTGGTATCGCACCTCTCTCGTAATATATTTTCCTTTCCTACGTTAGTGTTCAGATTTTTGCTGCTAATCCTCACCTTGTCAACCGTAAAGATAGGAACAGTGATTGGCTTGGAAAGACCGCCGTCCTTCAAACGAGATATTAGGAAGAGGCTGTATGTGCATGAATGTTATAGACTGAGCATATTAAAGAGATGTTGGATGGCTTTGACAAGCGATTTTCAACAACAATTGGACAAATCCAACATCTCCTTACACTCATGCATAAAGTTTCCATCTCTCCTCAACAGCTGTCCTCCGGATCCCTTTCCCTCCCCAACCAAGACAACTTGGCATTCTTCTGACCAATTAATTGGGATTATGCTTTATTTGGAATATTTTTTCGAAATTGATAGCATGCCCTTTTCCCATTCCGAAAGCATAAAAATGTTGTAGGTAAAATAAAAGGTACAAACTATTTAACTACTTTTTAAAAATTTTTAATTAATGCACATTATTGCGTTGAAATAAGAATGAAATTTCATTTTTACTTGTTTTAAAACTAAAAGGTAATTTATTAATTTGAATGAAACTATTTCCTGCGGTCTCGTTTTCCTCACATTTTCTTATGGTGCACTACTTAAATATCTCTGTGATATTTTTGGAAAGCACCCATTTAAGAGATTATTCATTTATTATTCAAGTTCATCTATAAAAATCAAATTCTTGCATAAAATTTAATTTTATTATATTGAATTAATATTTATTATTTTTGCATTAAAAGCAATAAAGTTTAGGTCAAATATTTCTCCGATAACTAAAATTAGGTGGCACAAAATTCGACGTTATAGGCATCAATCAGGTTGACCTAGCCGTTAAACCTTCAGTGGAAAGTTATTTTTACCATTCAAAAATCAGTTCTCTTCCTCTGCACTCTCCATGCCCATAATCAATCTTTCTTTCATTGACAGAACTTTCAATTGTTCGCCATTTAAATGATCCAGCAGCTTAGAGGCGAATTTAACTTTCAGTGACGAAGGCTTCATAATCCACCACGTGATAAATCCCACGAAGGCAATAAATACGATGATTCCAATAATATGCAAAGCAAACAACGAAGTAGCAAGCATGATCTCATGGTGATCATCTTCACTCCAGGGCTTCGCATCAGGAAATGGATTGTAAAGGATGAATGCAATCTGTATAAACCAAGTACCCAGGAGGAGAAAACAAGCTGTCTTTGTCAGAGCAGCGTGCACGTTGTCACGGTAACGCATCTCTAGCAGCACAGCCACTGCAGCGGTCATGGAGACATAGATTAAGAACATGTGAATATGAGACTCAAGCATACTGCGCCCGTGAGAGTGGAAGTAAAACAAAAAGGCCTTCATCACCAATGCCAGCACTAACGTGACGTAATCAGTGTCTTTCGGCAATGGCGCCCTATAGAATAATAATATTTCCACAAAACCGTTTAGAGCAAAGAAAAAGTACATGCAGATGTGCTGAACGTTTATCACATACGCGTAATGTCCTTCTTTCAAGAATGCTGCAGCTGCATCGGCCCCGATGCCGGACAGAGATGCTACGAACTTCAGGATGCTCTCCACTGGGATCGTCGGACAGCAAGGACACAAGAAAAATAAGGAGCTCCGGAAGTGCTTCCCGCCCTGTGTGAAACACCGGAAATATCGGCGGCAAAGCGATACAGTCCACCATATGCCAAAGAGGAGGCAAAAAGATCCTGGCAGCACGTGACCTGAGAAGGAACCCATCGTAAACAATGGAGTGCAGAATCAGTTCTGTGGAAAAGAGAAATAAAAAGTAAAAAATTGGGTACTATTTTGTTTTCATTTATTTCTAAAACAAGACAAAGTCAATCTTTAAAATAAGTCACATCCAATTATAATTGATATTCAATCGAATTAAACAAGGCTAAAAAAAATTATACATCGGTCTTACAATTCTGTTGGTTTAATTTCTGAACGGTAGTTTAATGCACTTAGTCGATTAAATTTCTGAGTCATAAAGACACCAAGGGAACAAAGAGAAAAAAGGAGATCCATTGGACAGTAGTTAGATGAAGAAAGAAACAGATGGACAGCAGATAAAACAGACTGTACAGTAGATAAAATGCAGATGGCCCTTCATGTGAACGCCAGTAGTGTAACTCCAACCTGGGCAGTTTTGACCTTGAAGAGTCCCCAAGGTCACGGTTACGGTCACGTACACTTCCGGTCTCGCATATGTCTTACACATACTGTAATTGGTTATTTCCGGTTCTCATTTCCGGTTCTTTCGTCCCGTTTTCGACCTTTCACAAGTGTTTATCAGATACTGGATGCATATAAAGGTTGGCATAGGATGGGCATTTACTAATTTCATCTAAGATGCAGTCTGTTGCTGCTGTTGATGCTACTTCTGCTTCGGGTTAGTAAGTATTATAGTTCTCCATCGAGTGGAGTTAGTTTGTATTCTAGTTCTCCATCAAGTGGTGTATAGTGTCGCAATGGACTTCGGTTCAAGTAATGAGGATTCTGGGTTTGAAAGTGGCCCTAGCCCCATCAGGGCTCGTATCCACAGGGAGGTACATAGGCCAGTGATGATCCTTGAATATTATATACTTTATAAACTGCATAGACCTCCACCACCCCCGCCACCATGTGTTGAAATGGAGTTAGTGGGCCTATGCCTCAGCCCGTTCTTGTGGACGATGGCACACCACCATCGACGATGTTTGGTCAGATTCCTGAAATAGAATTCTCCGTGGCCCAAATCAGTTGGTAGAACTATACAAGTCTGTGGTCTTGAACCATGTGGAGCAGTAATAAGTATCCAAAGCTTATTACTTCAAGTTTGGAGTTTTAAATATTTACTGAAATTTTTAGTGAGGCGGATTTTTCTGTTACCGATATCATATCGAAGAGGCTTTCTCATGTAGCTTGTTACACAGATATATTGATATAATTGTACCTCTTTGAATATAGAAGGAAAGTATTTGCTAAATTTTGACTCCCAGTCTAGTTGCAAATAAATTTCTGTAGGATTAGCTCACAGTTAAGTTCAAGGGTTATCAGAGAAAATTAACTCTGAATATACGAATCAGTATATCGATCTTGTGAGGCTTATGAAGTGCATTTTAATTTTATATTTGATTTAATACATGAATCGTAAATAATCATCAGCATTAACCTACAGTTCTTTGTTCGCTGCCATATATGCACCTTTTCCATGTCCCTCGAACGCTTAACAAAAGTGTAAGTTGTTGACAAAACCTTCTCAGCAGTTTTTCGCTACTGATATTCTTAGCAGACGTTCAGCGTAGTTATATTCCTACCCCATTCCGTGCAAAAGTAATGATTTTTTATACTACTTCTCGAACTCCTTTTACTAAACTGGGACTATTGATCCATTAATTAAAAACTAGATAGAAAATACTCATACCAACATGGTAAATACTATTCCATAGGTACATATGCATAATTAAAGCCAATCCCGAATTTAAATCCCGAAACCGGGACTTAAGCATGACACAATGTCTGCTTTCAGGCCAATTGTTCTTTTTTCTCATTCAGCGAAGATTCTAGAACGACTTATTTGGCATCGACTTGAACGAATAGTTTTAAAGTATAAAATTTTTCCTGAAGAAGTGCATGGATTTATACCACTGAAGAGCACAACGAATGTTTTAGCCCCTCTACATGTTTTGATTAATGAAACTTTGAAACGACGACTGCATTAGAATCTTTGAAACGAATTAGCATTAGGTTTTTGGTTTCCTTTATGCAAAAGGACAGCTTTTAAGCTGAATTTTGACAAATCTATAAATAGCCGCCATTCCTTATGCCGTGAGTTGTTACAATTTCTTCCACCAGCCCTGAAATATCTGTGCAGAAACACGAACCATCTTGCATCTAATAATAAGCAGATGAAGCCAAATTTCTCTTTCTGAACAGAGAACTCTGGCACCCTTGGCCAGAAGATTCCACTCTTGAAGTCTTAAACCTAAAACCTCTGCTTGTTGTTTAGAAAGTCCTAATTCTCGAACAAGATCATTTTATTTATTTTGCTGAATCAGATGAGCTCGTCTAACTATTTTAGCGGTGTATGTAGGATCAGGATCTGTATATGCCTCAAAGTCATCCTCTGATGAATGTGAATCCATCTCCTCCCAGTTGGTTGGATGTGTTGGTATAGGAAGATCTTCTCCATGAGGAACTGGCATTATGCCTGAAGACACATTTCAATATTGTATTTTGCTTTTGTTCTTTTTTGAAAGACTCGACACTTTAGTTAAACAAATATAGCAATCACGCAAATGAATACTTGGCTCACGTTAAACCATTGAAACTGCAAAGGCCATGAATTTCATCTTACCTTTCAACCATTCACTCAGGGCAACGAAACACGAAATGCAGCACGCGTGTGGAGCCCATGTTTTATCCTGATCTCCAACATGACATCCATAATAAAAATTATAGGCTTTCTTCAATTTTTTTTCTACTGTCAGTAGTAAATTAAACCATCAAAAGAATATGTCACAAAATCTAACTATACTTCAAATAGTCGTATTACAATTCTTAAGACTCTAATCAAAGCATAAAGCGAAACTTTTTACAACATTAATTAAGTGACACAATTATCTTTGTGAATAAATATATAAGTTACTAAGATTCGCCTTTCCAATTCATTTTTTTACCTTAAAAGCTCGCCGCCATCAAATCTCTTATGCTTTTCCACTAGTAGACTTCTTCGACAATGGGGCGGGGGTGGTTCAGTCGGTAGCGCACCAGGCTCGTAATCTGTAGTTCCCATGTTCGAGTCCCAGCTGGGTCAGCGTTGAGATTTATCTCCGCAGAACTCCCCGCCCTGCCCACGGTCAGTAGGGGACACCGATGGGCTTGGAAAGGCCGCCGTCCGTCGGATGGGACGTTAAGCCGTGGCCCCGTGTACGGGAGAGACATACCCTGGGCACGTTAAAAAACACGCTGGTTGGCCTTGACGGGAGGCTACCATCTGTCTCCCAACAGCTGTTCCAGTGGGTCCCCTCCCCTAACTTTCTCTGAGCCTTCGGGGTCCATGTGATCTGGCCATTTAGCCCATGGTGTGCAAAAAAGTGCCGCTCAGAGGTAAAACAACCCAACCCAACTTCTTCGACACATTACGTCCACTTAAATTAGATTTGATAACGCAGTTCTAAGTATAAGACAATTCAATCTTTACAATACGGTGAACTTTCCAAAGTTTTCTTCACTCCTTATATTTTTTAGTCTTTCTCAGTTCCTACATATCAGTGACGAAATTATCACACTCAGGCACAACACGAGCATCAAAATGAGACATCGCATCATGCTTTTTTTGTTGCACGTTCATCTGTCGTAACAATTCACTTCAAAAGAATATAGGGCACCGACAATTCCTGTTAAGTAAATCGGGTTCCTATCTTCATAAATTCCGAAACGTCCAAAATGATTCTGTTTTTGTGCTTGTGTTCATTTGTTAAATATAAAAAATATCATGATTCCATGTGTGCAATCTAAGTCTAATCCGTGATGTGCAATTTAAAAAAATAAAATGAAAAAATTCCATTCGGTCAGAATACGACTGATAAAGGAAAGTCAATTGGAACACGTTGATAAAAATTAAACTTTTTACCTCTGATTCTTTTTACCTCCTACTCAATCTGATAGACTCATTCAGTACATCACCAGGCTGGCCATCTCACATTCCCAGGTTGGAATCCGCCACTCTCCCTGAGTTCTGCTTTTTATCTCCTAAGCGCAATTCTCTCTTTGGTGAGAAAAGGGACACCGCTGGAGTAGCAAAATTCGCAGTTTTTCATGATTGGAACTTAAGCCTTGGTCCCTGTATAAAACAGAGCTTTACACTATGCACGTTAGAATACCTGCTGAATATGCCTGATGGGATATTTCCATCTGTCTACTAATATTTGTTCCGCGAGTCTCCTTCCACAACCCATCTCTCAGTCCTTATGACCATTTAGATCAAATACCCAAACCTTCATTTCTTCAACTGTATTCAATTCGATAACAGTTTCTCAAATTTTCCTCAGAAGGCAGTATTTTTCTCATAGAGACGTGTGTATTGCTCGATAAAGTGAACACAATTCATATGTTCTCGTATCTTAAACAGAAAGAAAAACATACCTAAAGCGTTCAATTAAATGTAATGTACTTGAGAGTTTAATTAAAAAAATAAAATAAAATAAATACCCGCTCAAGCAGCTGCTTGCCACAGAGGTCTTACAGGAGCCTGTCAGTTTATTTTATCACTGATTCAAAGGCGTAAATTCTGATAGAGTGTGATCTCTCTAACTGCGCACCATGCATCCAACACTTACTGTTACTATGTATAATGTCGTAGCTTTCAGAAACATACCACGTAGCTACCACCTGTCAGGTGGTCTTCAGCTGTCAGCTGAGTCATAATTCCCTTTACCTAGGTTTATTTTTAGTCTTTTGATTTACAGCACATAGGACATAGAAACTACTCATGACTTCTACAGCTTTTCTTATAGAATGGCTATTTACTAAATTCAAAATCCGTGCTCATCGTCCTTCATTTAGACGTAATAACATGCAAAATTTGAATACTGGAACAAATACTAGTTCCCCTATCCACCTAATCACTTAAGTTTTAATTTATTGCTAGCTATTAAAATAATATCCTGAACTAGAAGTTAAGCATCAAGGGTGTTTTCTACTATTTAGAGAGAAGGTTGGCTCAGTCGGTAGTGCACCGATATCGTAGATGAATACTCCCAGGTTCGAGTTCCCACTTTGCCTTCCTGGAGATTTTTTCCATATTTAACCTCCTCCCTGCACTCAGTTAGAAACGTCATACCGATGGGCTTCTAAAGTTCATCGGAATCAATGTCGAGGTGGGTCTGTATTCAAAAGAACCGCACAGTCTGCACATTGAAGAACGTTTATGTCTTTGACTGAATGCGTAAATCTATTTCCTAACAGTTGTCTACTGGATCGCCTTGAGTCATTGGGATCCTAGTGACCTGGCGATTTCGCCCACTGTGTGTTCAGAAGTACTGCTGAAAATTAACCTAATCCAATTTCTGTGAATTATTAATCTGTGGATAAAATATGTAAAAAATTTTCATTTCACTTATTATATTGTTTTTTCCACATATATTTTGTATTGTAGTTCATATGATAATATTTAATTGTCAAAACAGTTATTATTATTAACTTGTCAAAACAGTGAGATTTTCCAGAAGAAAATATTTGGAAAAATACGACAAATACCCGACACCAATTTGAAAAGAAATGCGAAGTCTCTCGTGTTTCTCATTTAAAACTTACTGATGGTGAAAATTTGAATAAAATTCAATATGCCATTCTAATGGAAAATTTTCCAAATACTAACAGTACAATTTTGTTCTGACCACTACAACTCAAAAAGAAAAAAAAATCACTTAGAACAAAAACGTTAATTTTTTTCCCTCCCTCTGAAGAGGGGGAAATTAGCTGGTCTGAATGCAAACCTCGTCACAGCCACACTCTAACAAATGCGCCATTTTCAGCACGGAGAGAATTCAGAAAATTAGGCCACTTTCAAAGCTTCAGGGTAAGAAATTAGCCTTTCCTATCAGTTATTTTTTTCTCCAATCACAAAGGGATAAACATGAAATAACACACTGATCAGCAAGCGATTAAATTTTTAATGAATTTATTAAATTTTGGTTTTCTGCGTTACCAGCATAGATAGCGTTGTTTTCAACAAGGCAAACCACCTTTTGCAGTATAACTTTTATTCTGTATATAAAAAAGGCAGCCCTCTACTCATCTTACCTACAACAAATACCTTGGCTCGTCACATCCTACTGTACGTGAAAAACCAAGATATCTTTTTAATATAATAAAATAAAAAAAATAAATACCCCCTCAAGCAGCTGCTTGCCACAGAGGTCTGACAGGAGCCTGTCAGTTTACATGACATAGTAGAAGGTCTGTGAGGGTGGCAGGACCTCAGCAGAAAAACGACACATACATCCATGCCTTACCCGGGGCTCGAACCCAGGTCCCTTAGAGCAGCAGCCAAGCGCGCTAACCACTCGGACCAAGGTTACAAAAAAAATTAGGTTTAGAATCTCCCTAAAAATAATCCTGGATACGCGCGTGTATATGTGTTTATCTTTCTGGATTTTTTTTTCTGTTTCTCCTGAGGTCTCGCCTTCCTCACAGATTTTCTCTGTCTTATTAGATTAACAGTCTCGTGTCAGATCAGGTAAGTGGACAGTTTTAGATGTAATTTATTTTTTATTAGTAACAAAGTTAATCACCAAAAAGAGCAGGTCAAACAGTCAGAGAACACGATTTTTTTATGCCTAAAATTTGAAGCTATGGTCGTTTCATTTGATATTTCACTTTTTGCTAATTTGCAAAGATATATTTCAGCACATAATGCGGAATCAAGATTAAATATTAATTTTAAGTGCTTTAAATCTTTATGCAGATGAATGAGCAGAAGGTTAATGTCTTCATTCATACGGGATTGAGGTCAGTTCATGGTGGTATCGCACCTCTCTCGTAATATATTTTCCTTTTCGAATCACACTACATTAGTGTTCAGATTTTTACTGCTAATCCTCACCTTGTCAACCGTAAAGATAGGAACAATGATTGGGTTGGAAAGACCGCCGTCCTTCGGATGAGATATTAGGAAGAGGTTGTATGTGCATGAATGTTATAGACTGAGCATATTAAAGAGATGTTGGATGGCTTTGACATGCGATTTTCAACAACAATTGGACAAATCCAACATCTCCTTACACTCATGCGTAAAGTTTCCATCTCTCCTCAACAGCTGTCCTCCGGATCCCTTTCCCTACCCAAACAAGACAACTTGGCATTCTTCTGACCAATTAATTGGGATTATGCTTTATTTGGAATATTTTTTCGAAATTGATAGCATGCCCTTTTCCCATTCCGAAAGCATAAAAATGTTGTAGGTAAAATAAAAGGTACAAACTATTTAACTACTTTTTAAAAATTTTTAATTAATGCACATTATTGCGTTGAAATAAGAATGAAATTTCATTTTTACTTCTTTTAAAACTAAAAGGTAATTTATTAATTTGAATAAAACTATTTCCTGCGGTCTCGTTTTCCTCACATTTTCTTATGGTGCACTACTTAAATATCTCTGTGATATTTTTGGAAAGCACCCATTTAAGAGATTATTCATTTATTATTCAAGTTCATCTATAAAAATCAAATTCCTGCATAAAATTTAATTTTATTATATTGAATTAATATTTATTATTTTTGCATTAAAAGCAATAAAGTTTGGGTAAAATATTTCTCCGATAACTAAAATTAGGTGGCACAAAATTCGACGTTATAGGCATCAATCAGGTTGACCTAGCCGTTAAACCTTCAGTGGAAAGTTATTTTTACCATTCAAAAATCAGTTCTCTTCCTCTGCACTCTCCATGCCCATAATCAATCTTTCTTTCATTGACAGAACTTTCAATTGTTCGCCATTTAAATGATCCAGCAGCTTAGAGGCGAATTTAACTTTCAATGACGAAGGCTTCATAATCCACCACGTGATAAATCCCACGAAGGCAATAAATACGATGATTCCAATAATATGCCAAGCAAACAACGTAGTAGCAAGCATGATCTCATGGTGATCATCTTCACTCCAGGGCTTCGCATCAGGAAATGGATTGTAAAGGATGAATGCAATCTGTATAAACCAAGTACCCAGGAGGAGAGAACAAGCTGTCTTTGTCAGAGCAGCGTGCACGTTGTCACGGTAACGCATCTCTAGCAGCACAGCCACTGCAGCGGTCATGGAGACATAGATTAAGAACATGTGAATATGAGACTCAAGCATACTGCGCCCGTGAGAGTGGAAGTAAAACAAAAAGGCCTTCATCACCAGTGCCAGCACTAACGTGACGTAATCAGTGTCTTTCGGCAATGGCACCCTATAGAATAATAATATTTCCACAAAACCGTTTAGAGCAAAGAAAAAGTACATGCAGATGTGCTGAACGTTTATCACATACGCGTAATGTCCTTCTTTCAAGAATGCTGCAGCTGCATCGGCCCCGATGCCGGACAGAGATGCTACGAACTTCAGGATGCTCTCCACTGGGATCGTCGGACAGCAAGGACACAAGAAAATTAAGGAGCTCCGGAAGTGCTTCCCGCCCTGTGTGAAACACCGGAAATATCGGCGGCAAAGCGATACAGTCCACCATATGCCAAAGAGGAGGAAAAAAAATCCTGGCAGCACGTGACCTGAGAAGGAACCCATCGTAAACAATGGAGTGCAGAATCAGTTCTGTGGAAAAGAGAAATAAAAAGTAAAAAATTGGGTACTATTTTGTTTTCATTTATTTCTAAAACAAGACAAAGTCAATCTTTAAAATAAGTCACATCCAATTATAATTGATGTTCAATCGAATTAAACAAGACTAAAAAAATCATAAATCGGTCTTACAATTCTGTTGTTTTAATTTCTGAACGGTAGTTTAATGCACTTAGTCGATTAAATTTCTGAGTCATAAAGACACCAAGGGAACAAAGAGAAAAAAGGAGATCCATTGGACAGTAGTTAGATGAAGAAAGAAACAGATGGACAGCAGATAAAACACAGACTGTACAGTAGATAAAATGCAGATGGCACTTCATGTGAACACCAGTAGTGTAACTCCAACCTGGGCGGTTTTGACCTTGAAGAGTCCCCAAGGTCACGGTTACGGTCACGTACACTTCCGGTCTCGCATATGTCTTACACATAGTGTAATTGGTTATTTCCGGTTCTCTTTTCCGGTTCTTTCGTCCCGTTTTCGACCTTTCACAAGTGTTTATCAGATACTGGATGCATATAAAGGTTGGCATAGGATGGGTATTTACTAATTTCATCTAAGATGCAGTCTGTTGCTGCTATTGATGCTACTTCTGCTTCGGGTTAGTAAGTATTATAGTTCTCCATCGAGTGGAGTTAGTTTGTATTCTAGTTCTCCATCAAGTGGTGTATAGTGTCGCAATGGACTTCGGTTCAAGTAATGAGGATTCTGGGTTGGAAAGTGGCCCTAGCCCCATCAGGGCTCGTATCCACAGGGAGGTACATAGGCCAGTGATAATCCTTGAATATTATATACTGTATAAACTGCATAGACCTCCACCACCCCCGCCACCATGTGTTGAAATGGAGTTAGTGGGCCTATGCCTCAGCCCGTTCTTGTGGACGATGGCACACCACCATCGACGATGTTTGGTCAGATTCCTGAAATAGAATTCTTCCATGGCCCAAATCAGTTGGTAGAACTATACAAGTTTGTGGTCTTGAGCCACGTGGAGCAGTAATAAGTATCCAAAGCTTATTACTTCAGGTTTGGAGATTTAAATATTTACTGAAATTTTTAGTGAGGCGGATTTTTCTGTTACCGATATCATATCGAAGAGGCTTTCTCATGTAGCTTGTTACACAGATATACTGATATAATTGTACCTCTTTGAATATAGAAGGGAAGTATTTGCTAAATTTTGACCCGCAGTACAGTTTCAAATAAATTTTTAGAGGATTAGCTCACAGTTAAGTTCAGTGGTTATCAGAGAAAATTAACTCTGAATGTACGATTCAGTATATCGATCTAGTGAGGCTTATGAAGTGCATTTTAATTTTATATTTGATTTAATACATGAATCGTAAATAATCATCAGCATTAACCTACAGTTCTTTGTTCGCTGCCATGTATCCACCTTTTCCATGTCCCTCGAACGCTTAACAGAAGTGTATATTGTTGACAAAACCTTCTCAGCAGTTTTTCGCTACTGATATTCTTAGCAGACGTTCAGCGTAGTTATATTCCTACCCCATTCCGTGCAAAAGTAATGATTTTTTATACTACTTCTCGAACTCCTTTTACTAAACTGGGACTATTGATCCATTAATTAAAAACTAGATAGAAAATACTCGTACCAACATGGTAAATACTATTCCATAGGTACATATCATAATTAAAGCCAATGTTTTCTAATTATATATATATATGATGCTGTCCTTTAACAAAATGTTTGCGAAATCCTTCCGTGTTTCAGAAATAAAGAGACGATCACTTAAAAACAAAAGGGGAAAACATTTGCACAGAACATGGGCTCGATAAATGGGGCGAAAACAGTTATTTTTTCCAAGCAATGATTACTGCGATGTCTGTCTATGAAATGTCCTTGAGAATGTGAGAGAAAGATATAAATTTAATGCTTAGGCTGTTGACGCAGAAATGGGAAAAGTAAATTCATATACGCTGATATTATTATTCAGAGTTAGAACCCCCCCCCCCCCTCCGTTTACGATGTTTTATTTTTTAAATGGTTTAATATGAAAGATGTAGGAGGAAATACGAAAACGGGCGAAAGTGGCACCATTTGGTTCAAAGGATTATTGCTCTTTCGTTAAATGTAGGAAATAATTAATCAATAGCAAATAGCGTGCAACCGAATTATGTCCCCACTCTTGACGTCGAACCGATAAGACCACTGCCTCGAGGTTGTAAATTAAAATAATACGAATTAGTATTGAGAGATGTGTGGTTTTCCCGATTGGAATAATATTTTTTAATTACGCAGGGCCTTTCAGTTGTTCAGTTGTATTACGCAGGGCTGTTTCAGTTTGTAAAAAAACGTAAAACTGTCCGATAATAAAACGTGGTCCAGAGGACATATGGGGTGACCTGAAATTACAGGATGTGTAACGGTCGAAAACGGGGCGAAAGAACAGGAAATGAGAACCGAAAATAACCAATTACAGTACGTGTCAGACATATGTCAACACCGATTGTGCGCATGACCGTAACCGTGACCTTGGGGACTCTTCAAGGTCAAAACCGCCCACGTTGGAGTTACACTACTAACGCCTCCAGCGTACTCTTGCGGTACGGTTTCTCTTTGCACAGAGTGTCACTGATAAACGTCCCAATCCGACAGACAGCGGTCATTCCATTGCTCATCGAAGTCCCCTTTCTCGCCTACGGTAGAAAATCGCCTACGGAAATTATCAACGCAAATACAGTTGAAACTCCAACCTGGGCACAATAGATACCACACAGGAGACAATCACAGGTTGTACTAGGCTAGACAGAGTTAAAAAAATATTAATACACCGGAATTTTTTAAAAATACCTATCTTCATAAAGGTAGGAAATAAACTTAAAACATATCGATGGTGCAATCAGTCACTGAGTTCGTATTCACTTCAAAGGAAGATAGGGCGCCGATTTATCTATACAACGAGATTACCGGCGCCCTATCTTCCTTTGAAGTGAATGCGAATTCGGTGACTGATTGCACCATCGATATGCTTTAGATTTATTTTCTACTTTTTAGGGCCCTATAGAAAGATATTTTTTTTCTTTTTTTTTTGTAACATTTTTTGCTGAAATATCATTTGTATCCAGTTATCGTAAATACTATTTATATTAATCTCAGGACTATAAAAATCTCTTAATTTCAAGTTTTTAATCTGGTTATCAAACTTATTGTAATCTATTTCAACCCTAGCCTCATTAGTATAATCATATCTTGTCCTTTCGATATATCAAAGTTAGTATAAATGTTAATTATTATTGATTAGTGGTCGGTAATATCGTTGTGAATTTTAAATAAGTCTATATAATGAGGAAAATCTGTTCTAACAAAGATGTGATTTAAACAACTGATAATATCGTTACGACAGATGAACGTGCTACAGTGAATTAATCATTAATGTGTCGTGAACGCTCTCGTATGCTTCTGCGTGAGAATTATGTAACCAACGAATTGGAACACAGAACCGATCTGAAAAATAGGAAAGATAGAATTGTTATGTTGGAGTGGTGGATTCCGAAGGGAGGCATAATTAGTTTCAATATGTACACGATGGGTTTATAAAGGGAAGAAGTATTTTATATGTTGGGTGTACGGCAGGGTGATTAGTTTATTGGTGTAGATCGTGTTGGCAAGCTGGTAAAGGAAGAGAAGAATTCGTCGTCTTTTGCGTGGTGATCAACGTCTGAAAAGAATTGGTTCTGAGAAACCAGTACACTTAGCCGCAGTTTTGGAATACTTGAGGATTAACACCTAAGAAGGAAGTAAGGGGCTGTTTGATATTGTCGGCATTCCCTCTCTCAATAAACATAGTTTCTTTAAACATCCCACTAACCATTTTCTCTCCATAGGAATTTGGAATGTGAGGACTCTGCATAGAGTTTTTTCTCTTCATGTCCTCACACAAGAATTCCACCATTATAATTTAGATATTCTCGGCTTGCAAGAAACCAGATGGACAAATAAAAGTCAGATTCTTAAAAATAATCTTAAATTTCTCTTTTCAAGGAGGAAGACAATGAACATCACCAAGGCGTGGGTCTGCTTTTCAGCAGACACGCTAGTGATGCTCTTCTAGGATATGCGTGCATTAATGGAAGATTTCTTACAGCAAAATTTCAGACAAGCGTTAAAGACTTGAATGTTATATGCTGTTACGCCCCTACTAAGGATGCCGATGAGGATGAGAAGGATAGGTTTTACGGACAACTAAAGGATATTTTGAATTCTGTCAAGAAAGGAGATATTACCCTTGTTCTAGGTGATTTCAATGCCAAAGTTGATACTGACTCTGACCTTTGGGGAGGGGAGATAGGCCCTTTTGGTATTGGTAGCTGCAATGGCAAAGGGCAACGTCTCCTACAGGTAAGTAAACTCAATGGATTCAGAATAACTAACACTTATTACAAACACCGCGACATACATAAGTACACATGGGTTTCATCAGATGGGCTGCATAAGAATATGATTTATTATATATTAATTAACAGAAATTGGCCAGTTCTGTTAAGAATACCAGGTCATATAGGGGAGCTGATATTGCATCTGACCATTATCTTGTTAAAAGTGTCTTCAACTTAAACTTAAAAAATGTTGTGCTAAGGTTAAAAATTTTACCTTTAATACTGAAGCTCTGAAAGACCCTGTTATAGCAAAAGCTTACCATGATAGGTTACTTAGTCATTATGACAGTCATGCTTTGCTTACCACCGAAGTTGAGAAAGAATGGAATCATTTTAAACAGGCTTTTTCGGAAACTAACAGTACTCTTTTAGGAAAAAAGGAGCAGAGGAGACAGAATTATTTGAGTGATAAGGCACTTGAGTCCATTTCAGAAGCAAAGAACTGCAGGAATGTCCTTAATCAATGCACTACTAGTCCTAATAGAAGCATTACAGAGAGCTTAATAAAAGTGTAAAGGATCAGTTAGCTGCTGATAATCTTTGGCTTCATGGCTTGGCTGACAAAGCGGAGGAGGCAGTTAGACAACACAACAGCAGAGAGCTATACCAGATAGTTAATGTTTTGTGTGGTAGAAAACGGACAGGTATACAGGGATTGAAGGAACGGTTATAGAAGGTGAAGATTCTGTCATGGCTAGGTGGGCTGAGCATTTCAGTGATGTTCTAAACAATGTAGTTAGTTCTA
The DNA here is from genome assembly GCA_038380435.1 of Ryuthela nishihirai. Classification (NCBI taxonomy): domain Eukaryota; kingdom Metazoa; phylum Arthropoda; class Arachnida; order Araneae; family Heptathelidae; genus Ryuthela; species Ryuthela nishihirai. Next base: position 10,819,093 of record JAWZYU010000007.1, read on the forward strand.
CTCCCATTGTTTGCAATGATGATAGATGCATTGGTGGCTTTAATGTTGGCCCTATAACACAATCTGAAGTTAGTTTGGCTATTTCTAAACTTAAACTTCATAAATCCCCAGGGATGGATGAAATTACTACGGAAATGCTTAGAGCTGGGAATGTTTCTGTTACCATTTGGATGACTGAAATTTTGAATAACTTTTATTATAAAGGCATGGTTCCTAAAGATTTTACCAGAGCTATTATTATCCCCATTTTCAAAAAAGGTGATTGCAGTTCTTGTGATAACTATAGGGGTATCAGCCTACTCTCCGTTCCAGGTAAAGTTCTTTCCATGATTGTGCTTAATAGAATTAAGAATCTGATTGACAGTCAATTGCGTGATGAGCAATGTGGATTCAGAAGTGGTAGGGGATGTGTGGATCAGATATTTTCACTTAGGCAGATTCTTGAGAAATGTTTAGAGTTTCAGAAACCTTTGGTTGCTAGCTTTGTTGATTTCAAAAAGGCTTTCGACTCTGTGATCGTCATAATTTGTGGTTGATTGTGGGATCATATGGTATACCAGACAAGTTAGTTAACATAATGAAAGCTCTCTATAATAACACTGAGTCGTGTGTGAGAGTTGGTAAGTCTTGTCGCAATTGGTTTAGCGTTACTTCTGGTGTTCGACAAGGGTGCATTTTGTCTCCTTTCCTCTTTAGCTTGGTTATTGATTATGTTATGCGAAATTCACTTCAAGGGAAAAATTTTGGCCTTAAATGGACTGGAGAATTTCTGATTTAGATTATGCTGATGATTTAGCCCTTTTGACAAATGATGTTGATGAGATGAACTCTTTCATTCGAGCTGTTGATGAAACTGGTAGTAGAGTAGGTTTGGTTATAAACAAAGAGAAAACTAAAGTGATGAAAAT